>CM031375.1:18497307-19873865 GCA_018208015.1 Medicago ruthenica
TTTTTCCCGAGGAAAAAACGAGGTGCGCACAGGATAAAGATAAGTACCTTGACAAACTGAAGCCAAAGGGCTCGCCTCAGAATGGGAAAGCAATCCGGCTCACCTAAAGCTTTTCCTACCACTGCAAGTGTGGAAGGGATCATAAAGGAGAATGCATGTTAGGTGCGAGTGTCTGTTATGGGTGTAAAACCTGGACACTACCTACATGAATGTCCCAATAGGCGTGGTAAAGACGCAGTTGATGAGGTGTTATGACAAGTGAGGGCAGGGCGTACTCTCTGGATGGCAAGAAGGCTCAGGCTAATGAGGATGTAATAGCAGGTATGTGCTACTCGGTCAAAGCCCAGTTAGAGTTATTTTTGATTTGGTGCGACTTGTTCCTTTATTTCATATAAGTGTGTTGAAACACTGCTGCACAACCTTTGTCACCATTGACCTCCTCCTATGGACGGTATCCACCGCTACGGATGGCGGAATCGTAGCAAGTTATGTGTGGTGAGAAAACTTGGATTAATAGGTGTAATTCTTGCATTGTTAGTTTCCTCTTGTTAATGCATCCTATATTTATGACTTTTCCTGCCAAAAGCCCTAATTTTTGAGATATATGAACTTGCTGGTGCTGAGAATTGGTCATGGGTCGTTTGGAAATTTCTGGAAAAGTTACAGGGCATGGCAACGCTGGAATTTTCGTGCCACGATCATACTGCATCGTGCCACGATCATCATTTTCTGGGCTTCATCGTGGCACGATGGAAGCCTCTCGTGCCATGAGAATTCCAGTGTGGCACCCCATATGAAAATGTTGTTTTTATGGCCAGGAACCGTTCTCGCAGTGCCATAATGTCTATGTACGTACACTAATGGAAGGAAAGGCCATAAATGTACTTTTGTATTAACGCATGAGTGTTATACGAAATGAAGTCGATGTTACTTACGTGTGTAGATTACTGACCCGAGAAATAAGTTATAGACTAAGGCGGGCTATTATACCTTGAAGTATAGGTTAAGAATACCTAGTACTCTAAGAATAGTTAATAATGCAGAGACGTGCCTCTTGTAGTTCCTGTTAGTTGGAACATCAAGGGCCACATATAAGTTAAGAAGTTAACTAAAGTTAAGTTGTGTCTTCGATGTTCTCGCTAGTTAGAGCACGGAGATTCTAGATATAGCTGGAATGGTGTAGTTACCATCCGCAAGGATATCCGCACAAAAGCAAGAGGAGTCCGGTGTTAGCCTGATATGATAGGAGTCTCACCGGTAGCAGAGAGTGTATCCAGGGTTACTCCACTCGGGTCCATTCCATTAAATGAACCAAGATAATAAATGTTTGTCACACACTAACTTTCTAACTTAACGATAACAGTAAGATGACATAATTCAATAAGACTTTGTCAGTAGTTAGATAGTGATCCTAATTTCCCCTTGATCACTAAATTATCAGATAGTAATCTAGTTTCCGGATTGCATAGAGATCCAGACAAGAACTTGTATATACCCAAAATGGGTTGAGATTAGTGTACTACCCTAATTTTGTCCTAAGCATTTTAAAACAAAATAAAAAAAAAATCAAAGAGGGAGAAAAAAAAAGTCAAAGTCAACAAAAGTCAACAGAAAAGTCAACATTTCAAAAATGATGACTTCGCACTGCGAAGCTCACTTCGCACTGCGAAGTCTGCGATTTTTCTGCAGATTTTTGGTTTCTTTGATTTAATTCCAGAATTTGTTGCATATCATTTCCATATTTATTTTAAGCAGCATTCATGGCTATTTGGGCCAAGCAAAACCAGAATTGAAGGACTTGCCATTAATGCCAAGGTTGGAAGCTTTTTCTTCCAACCTAGCATGTGACAAGCAAGTGGGCTTGCCCTTGGGCAGCTCTAGTCCCTCCCATGTGACCTGTTAACCACCCCAAGGTTGCCAGCCACCTGCTTGATGACTTTCCTCCTGCTTGCTCCCCCCAAAACCAGTCAAACTAGCTGGATTTTCTCACTTGAAAAGCCATGAGTGCCTACCATGTTTTTGCAGCAGCTTTTCACCCCCTCACACCAGCCATAGATAGCCTTTTTCATCCTTCAATCTCTGCACATTACAGTGCACGTTTTCATTGATCAACCATTGAGATTGCAAGGATTGATCCCCAAGCTTAGCCAATTGCAATTCAGCTTTGTTTTTCATCATTACCTTCTAGAATTGGTTGAATTTGTGGCTGAAATCAGGCTGATTCTTGCCCCTTGGCACAAGGCAAGGTTGCCTCTATCCATTAGCATTTAATGCAAAGGGATTCAGCTTGATTCTAGCCACAAATCAGCTGAATTTTGGGATTTGCTAATGATGAAATAGATTTGGTTTTGGCCTATAAATAGAAGGCATTGCCCAAGGTTTCAAACACTTCTGAAAAACTACACATAACAGCATTATACACTACTCATTCCAGCTTACAAACACTCACAAACAACCAGAAAAAAACCAATCCAACACAAAGCACCACAAAGTTCAAGTTCATCACCAATATTAAAAACCTTTGTGAAAGCCTTCAACCAATTCAAATCCCTTGCAGCTGGAGCTTTGCTAAGGAGTTCTGTAAGTTTCCAAGCTTTTATCTTGCATTTACAATTGTGTTTGCATAGCAATTTTGGTTTAAAACCTCTTGTTTCTAAAAAACCCCTTTTGAATTTCAAAGAAATCCCAAGGTTTTCAAAACATCAAAACTGGTTGGTCCAGTCCTTTTCATCCCAAAAACTCAAAGTTTTTCACTCACTTAAAAGGTCCTGAGTGTGTTCAGAAGTTGTTTCTGAACAAAAGTTCAGAAACAGCTTCTGAACTCAAAAATTCGCATGCTTCGCAGTGCGAAGTCATGGTCGCAGAGCGACCATGACAGAACTCAGAATCTGAGTTTAGGTGTCAAAATGGCTATTTTTTGAGGTTCTAGCCCAAAAGCTCAGAACCAAGGAGTTTTTAAATCCATATTTTTCAAACCATAACAAGGATTTTGCACAATCTTGACAAAATCACAAGTTCGTATGACATTTTGTGGATAACTTGCGAAACAAGTTATGTTCCCAAACTTTCAAACAAGCATGAACAAACAAGCTATGTTCATCATTTCAAATCAAAACTTGAACAATAAATATTGTTCATGATTTTCAAAACTCAAGCATGAACATACACCAAATTTGTTCACTTTTCAAAACCGTTCGCAAAATGAGCCGAACTTGTGCGTTTTCTAGCAAAATTGCTAAATCTTCCCATTTTGGGTTTTCAAACCAAATGTTTTGACATACCTTGGGATTTCTAAAGAATTCTACCCAAAAAAAATGAATGAAAAAGGGATGGTGTGACGTATGTCTCTCCATCGCCCCGATTGTACGAATGCGTGACGTATGTCTCGTCACTCGGACAATCGTCATTCCATTTTTTTTATGTACAACCCTAACCAAACCAAACCTTGGCCCCTTGTGGTCAATCCAAACCTTTTGGTCCCCCGTGGCCATTAGACTCGATCCCTCGACTCGTTTGAGTCACTCGGTCAATGTTCGACTCGTCCGAGTCCATTGTACCCGTTCTTGATCTCAGTGGATCAATCGAACAATCGCCCGACTCATTGGAGTCCACTCGGTCAATGATTGACTTGTATGAGTCCATTGCACCTCTCTTGGTCCCATAGCGACCAATTCGAACCTTTTACCCTAACGGACGTACCTTTTAACAATTCTAATGCGATTCACGAACAAACGCTTAATAAGTCTCCCAAGCGCGAGCATACAAGCTACGTTTTAATCGCAAGAATTCGGTTAAAACATCATTCATTTAAAATTAACCAACATATGTACGTTTTTCTACCAAAGAACTACGTACGCTTTGAATTCTCTTACTACCGGGAGATACGTAGGAGCAAGATCGACATCTTGTCAAGCGCAATAATAAAAAACTTTTTCTTTCTTTTCTTTCGTTTGTTTTTATCTCTTTCCCCCCCTTATTATATTTTTGACATAAATGAACATGCGCGCAAAATATTTAAAAAACAATTCAAGCTTTAACCAAATAGAAGGTTCCCGTTGAGTACAACGGACGTGAGGGGTGCTAATACCTTCCCCTTGCGTAATCGACTCCCGAACCCGACAATGGTTGCGATGACCATCCTTTCCTCATCGTCAAAGGGTTTTATTATCGTTTCCCTTTAAATAAAAAAAACTTAAGGGTTTATCAACGTTCCCTTTACACAAAAACTTTGGTGGCGGCTTCACAAAGGCCCTCCGAGCGTTTACGAACGACCTCGGAGGATTTGCGCGTCTTTTTCTCAGGAAAAAAACGAGGTGCGCACAGCTGGCGACTTCACTGGGGACGGTGTTCCCACTAGTGAGTCAAGCCTAACCTATTTGGTTTAAAGCCAATTGTTTTATTTTTCTTTGCGCGCCATGTTTATTATTTTATTCATACATGTCATATTTATGCTTTATGTTTATATTTGCTTTATTTTGCTTTATATTCATATCATATATATATATATATATATCAAATGCGGGGGTTACTTGAGTGATGTTACTCCACATTGTTCGGGTTAATGCCGGACGTGTGAGGCTCTCTACCCGAGCTCGAGAAAAAAACTAAGTTAGAAGGAGGTTGTGTGCGGAAGCCCGCGTTGACGTATGTCCGTGAGGTAGGATGCCCAACCCCGCTTAGATGAGATTTTCACGTGGAATTAATTGAAGTCATGTCGACGTATGTCCATAGACAACCCTAATTCCATGTGAGGTCTATGACTCTAAGGACCTCTTCTTAGGAAATTTCACCATTTAGAGCCTACATGTGAGGATGGGGGGAATTCCGAACCTCTACATATTATCCATTCGCATTCACTCATGTTTGTTACATTATGTGTTATTTTATCAGGGTAATCAACCCTTATTTGTTTATTACTTGTTTTATGCATAACCATAATGGGGGGATAGGAATGGCCAATGTGTTGAGGGATAGCAAATTTTCAAAAAAAATTCAAATACTTCGCAGTGCGAAGGTACTTCAAAAAAGTGGCCAGCTAACCCTTTATTTACTCCTTCTCAACCACCCATTTCCACTATCTTTTCTTTATTATTTTTCCCAACCGTTTATCTCCTTCTTTAACTCTTAAAAACGAAAAAAAAAAACAGCATTTTTGCCATAACTTCAAAAAAGGAAAAAAAACTTTCAAAAAAGAGAAAGGGTGAGCATACCCATTTTATTTTTTGAATCTTCCCTCCATTAATTTCGTATCTTTCTATTCAGAACCAACAACCAGGTATGAGCTCCTTTCTTCTTTCCTTCTGTTCATCTTTGATTCGTATTGCAACTGTTTAGGGGTTTTAGGGTTTATGATTTTAAAGTTCCCATGTTAGAATTTAAGTTCATAATAAGCTGCATTTAGGCTTTAGTTTGCTATATTAAGTTGAAATTTAGCAAGCATGCATCATGGGTATCTGCAACAGGCCTGTTTCTTTCAAATTCCAAGTTGTTTTTGTTGAAACCCCATTTACGAAAATTGAAAGAAGGAGAGCTGTTAAAGAGTTCCTTTTGATACCCAGTCATTGATTCTGAGTTCGCTTAGTTGCATGCATTGTATGTTAGAAGCTTAAGCCAAGAGATGTAGGTTCAGATTTCTGGGTCGTTGCTGTCATGGTCGCAGAGCAAAGTTCAACTTCGCACTGCGACCTTTTTCTGGGCAGCCCAGAAATTTTCGAGTACCTTCGCACTGCGAACACGCCTTCGCAGTGCGACTGTAGCAGGAACAGAACCTGTGTTTTTTTCCATTTTTACCTTTCAAATCCATTTGTTTCACCTCATATCACCTGTAATCCTACTAACTTTGCCCTTTTCCTTGCAGATGGCACCAAGACTAGCAGGAAAACGCTCGAGGGGGGAGGCATCCGGATCTAGACCACAAGGGGGTTTTGATGCCTCTCGCTTCCTAAGTCTTCGGAACCGAGAAAGATACGAAGAGCTTCTTGGCAGGACCTTCTGGCCCGAGAGGCAGTTTATTATAAGTGAGAGGGGCACCTGGAGAGAGTTGGCCCGATTGATAAACCACCGCCGGTGGGGAGTTTTGGTAAACCCTCCCCTTAACCTCAATTACGACATAATCCGGGAATTCTACGCAAATGCCATTCCCGTGGATCCAGAGGGGGAGTTTACATATCAGACCATGGTGCGTGGTCGGATCATTAGATTCGATCGCGACGCCATCAACACCTACCTCCGAGACCCTTTCCAATTGGAAAATGATGAGCTGTGTGCTTTTCATAAGCACCAGAACCGTGGTAATTGGAACCACGATCTCTACGCTCAGACCATTTTCCAATCCGGAAAAAGCTATGAGCTTAATGCTGCGGGGCAGCCCACCAAGGCCCTCAGGGGCAATCTCACCACCTACGCCCAGGTCATTTTCCATCTTATTGTCCACAACATAAAACCCAAAAGCCATACCTCCACCACCACCATGGACGTGACCCCCCTAATCTACTACATCCTCACCGGTAAGCAAGTAGATGTGGCCAGGGCCATCTGCCAAGAGATTAAAATAGTGGTCGAGAGTGGCATCAAGCCACCGGCCAAGAAGATGTGCCCACTTGCTTTCCCGGGTCTTATCATGGGACTCTGCCGGGACGCCCGAGTAGCCATCCCTCCCCAGGTGTCCGAAACCATTAAGAACCCCATTACGGACGAGTATATCTCTAGACACTGCACGGGAAGGAGAGCGGCGAGGGCACAGCAGCCACGGCCTAGACCTCCACCAGCATCAGGGGATCATCATACCTGCACTTTCATATTGGAGCAGAATGCCTCCACTCATCGATACATGACTATGATGTATGATTCCATGTATCGCCTTCAGAGGCAGCTGGGTAGGCCGAGAGATCCTGATGATCAGATACCGACACCCCAGATGTTCGCGGCTCATGGTCGTTGGCCCGGGGATAGGCCAGAGCAGGCAGAGGCTGGAGGCAGTGGTACAGCGGCCGGAGGCCAGGGGGGTGATGAGGATGATGAGGACGAGGAGGACGAGGATGAGGAGACCGAGGATGATGAGGCTTTCACTCCTTGAGTGACCCCTTTTTATTTATTTATGCTTTCTCATATTTTGTTGTTTATGTTTATGTCATTTGTCTCGTACACTCTTTAGAGGTTTCTTTTGTTTGGTACTTTGTAGCTATATTGATACTCTTGCTTTATTATTCGAGTACTGTTCGCTTTTATTACCTAGCTTTTGCATCATAATCATGCTTACGTTTTATATATATACGTGTGAATGTTTGAAATTTTTGTTACCTATCATTGATAATGTGAATTCGACAAATCTTTCCGCAACCGAATAAGCCAAAGTTTTTAACCATAGACAAATGGTAGTGATAAATGTGATTAATTTTCGCAAAGCTAAAATGCATGTTTCCCATTCTTTCCCTGATTAAAATTTGAAAGGAGAATGTATATTCCATACCAAATTATACCATACAATTCACGTTATTTAATATGTTTGTTCTATGAACCATTTAGAACCAGCCAGATGTGAGAAATCCCCAAAGCTATCATAATACATATGCAGGAGATCGACATTTTTGTTTAACTCGATCTTTTTATGTTAAATCTGAATTTTGTTTTTTTAATTACATAAAAGTATTGACATGATCAAAGCATTTGTTTGAAAACGAGAGAAAACAATCAACCACAAACAGCCCACCCTGTGAGAAGTGAGTATTTGTTAAACCCCTTCGAGCCTAACAAATCAGAATTTTTAACTGTGAACCGCCAATTTTCATGAACTCAACTGCTTAATGAGATTGCCGGAGTTTGTAAAAAAGAGAATATTTTCAATTCATAGTTAACACATCACTGAATTCTGATAATTTCCTTTCAATTTTTGAACCCTTAAAACATCATGATTAGTGTCCCTTGCCAAAAGAGAAGGGAACATTCAATTAGGGTATCGTACTGAAACAAAGTGGGAAAAAGGGGAAGAGTTGTGAAAGTCGAACAACGTTGGATTTCTTAAATTGATCTTGACAACCCAAGAAAAGTAAGAAAGAAAGAAAAGCAAACCAAGAAAAAGAAAATAGAAAAGAAAAAGAAGATCGATAAAACCCAAGAGTTGTCGAGATCAAAAGGAAAGCATTTGTGAATCACCAAAATGGTGATTTGAACAAGAGAGATATAAGTTAGAAAGAATGTTCCTTCTTGCTTGGCCCTTCGAATTCAATTTCCCCACATATGACATTTCTTTTGTAGCCCAGCCAAATTACAACCCTTAAAGACCTTTTGATCAATGCTTTCATGTTTTTAAGAAGCAATAATTGGATGGACATATAACTCGATCGGAATGTTAGCAAAATTGCCGGATGAGTGTTCATAACCCCCCACATTAATTTTCGATTTGTTCATTTACTTAAAAGAGTGATAGGTTGGTTCATTGATAAACATGTTATTAATTCGAACTGTGCGATATGATTTTTTGTGTGGTATTCATTTCGATTTTGCAGTACAATCTCGGAATAATAGGAGGCATGAAATTGCGTGCGCAAATTTCATATGAATCAACCAAAATCAAAAAGCCCGAACTACACCGGTTTTGATCCCATTTGGGTATGTAGGCAAAGGACCTGGTCCTTCCAAACCAACCAACCAACAAAACAAAAAAAAGAGAGAGTCCAATCGTCATTGGCACAACCACAACCGAGACCGACTTTGCTCGGCACCCAACCAGCATCCCTCATATCATGCATAGCATATACAAATCATTCATACACATGCATTTCATTTCATAAATCATGCATCCTCAACAAGGATTCTCCAGTAAGTATCACATATTCACCAACATCCATCAACAGTCAAGTAAGCGTTCCCCAGTGAACCTCCTTCACTAACTGTCCCCAATTCCCCAGAGGGAATCTTTGTTTGAGTCCATCTCATACCATATTGCATTGCATATCACTGCATATCATACTGCATAACATGCATCATACAATCATGTTTTCCAGTTCAACCAGGGGCACCTATTTAGGGTAAGACCACAGCTCGTTAGGAATCGACCTTCAGTGAAAGTGCCTGAATAAGATTACCTAGCTTAGGTATCGACCTCTAGTGAAAGTGCCTAGATAAGATCACCTCCCCCAGTGTATCGACCTTCAGTGTTAGCGGCTGAATAAGATCACAGCTCGTTAGGAATCGACCTTCAGTGAAAGTGCCTGAATAAGATTACCTAGCTTAGGTATCGACCTCTAGTGAAAGTGCCTAGATAAGATCACCTCCCCCAGTGTATCGACCTTCAGTGTTAGCGGCTGAATAAGATCACAGCTCGTTAGGAATCGACCTTCAGTGAAAGTGCCTGAATAAGATTACCTAGCTTAGGTATCGACCTCTAGTGAAAGTGCCTAGATAAGATCACCTCCCTCAGTGTTCGACCTTCAGTGTTAGCGGCTGAATAAGATCACTTCCCCTTTAGGAATCTACCTTCAGTATTAGCCGCTGGATACGATTACCTTCATCCCCCAGTAGATCTACCTCCAGTGTTAGCGGCTGGATACGATCAACCTTTTCAAACCATTGCATTTGCATTCCGCGAAGGACAAAATTCGGGTCCTTCTTTTTACTTAATTGATCTTCGCAAAGAGTTCATGAGATGCCCTCGGCACTCACGCACTCTATGCGAAGACACAATTAAGTAGGGGCAGTTGTAGTACCCTAATTTTGTCCTAAGCATTTTAAAACAAAATAAAAAAAAATCAAAGAGGGAGAAAAAAAAAGTCAAAGTCAACAAAAGTCAACAGAAAAGTCAACATTTCAAAAATGATGACTTCGCACTGCGAAGTCTGCGATTTTTCTGCAGATTTTTGGTTTCTTTGATTTAATTCCAGAATTTGTTGCATATCATTTCCATATTTATTTTAAGCAGCATTCATGGCTATTTGGGCCAAGCAAAACCAGAATTGAAGGACTTGCCATTAATGCCAAGGTTGGAAGCTTTTTCTTCCAACCTAGCATGTGACAAGCAAGTGGGCTTGCCCTTGGGCAGCTCTAGTCCCTCCCATGTGACCTGTTAACCACCCCAAGGTTGCCAGCCACCTGCTTGATGACTTTCCTCCTGCTTGCTCCCCCCAAAACCAGTCAAACTAGCTGGATTTTCTCACTTGAAAAGCCATGAGTGCCTACCCTGTTTTTGCAGCAGCTTTTCACCCCTCACACCAGCCATAGATAGCCTTTTTCATCCCTCAATCTCTGCACATTACAGTGCACGTTTTCATTGATCAACCATTGAGATTGCAAGGATTGATCCCCAAGCTTAGCCAATTGCAATTCAGCTTTGTTTTTCATCATTACCTTCTAGAATTGGTTGAATTTGTGGCTGAAATCAGGCTGATTCTTGCCCCTTGGCACAAGGCAATGTTGCCTCTATCCATTAGCATTTAATGCAAAGGGATTCAGCTTGATTCTAGCCACAAATCAGCTGAATTTTGGGATTTGCTAATGATGAAATAGATTTGGTTTTGGCCTATAAATAGAAGGCATTGCCCAAGGTTTCAAACACTTCTGAAAAACTACACATAACAGCATTATACACTACTCATTCCAGCTAACAAACACTAACAAACAACCAGAAAAAAACCAATCCAACACAAAGCACCACAAAGTTCAAGTTCATCACCAATATTAAAAACCTTTGTGAAAGCCTTCAACCAATTCAAATCCCTTGCAGCTGGAGCTTTGCTAAGGAGTTCTGTAAGTTTCCAAGCTTTTATTTTGCATTTACAATTGTGTTTGCATAGCAATTTTGGTTTAAAACCTCTTGTTTCTAAAAAACCCCTTTTGAATTTCAAAGAAATCCCAAGGTTTTCAAAACATCAAAACTGGTTGGTCCAGTCCTTTTCATCCCAAAAACTCAAAGTTTTTCACTCACTTAAAAGGTCCTGAGTGTGTTCAGAAGTTGTTTCTGAACAAAAGTTCAGAAACAGCTTCTGAACTCAAAAATTCGCATGCTTCGCAGTGCGAAGTCATGGTCGCAGAGCGACCATGACAGAACTCAGAATCTGAGTTTAGGTGTCAAAATGGCTATTTTTTGAGGTTCTAGCCCAAAAGCTCAGAACCAAGGAGTTTTTAAATCCATATTTTTCAAACCATAACAAGGATTTTGCACAATCTTGACAAAATCACAAGTTCGTATGACATTTTGTGGATAACTTGCGAAACAAGTTATGTTCCCAAACTTTCAAACAAGCATGAACAAACAAGCTATGTTCATCATTTCAAATCAAAACTTGAACAATAAATATTGTTCATGATTTTCAAAACTCAAGCATGAACATACACCAAATTTGTTCGCTTTTCAAAACCGTTCGCAAAATGAGCCGAACTTGTGCGTTTTCTAGCAAAATTGCTAAATCTTCCCATTTTGGGTTTTCAAACCAAATGTTTTGACATACCTTGGGATTTCTAAAGAATTCTACCCAAAAAACATGAATGAAAAAGGGATGGTGTGACGTATGTCTCTCCATCGCCCCGATTGTACGAATGCGTGACGTATGTCTCGTCACTCGGACAATCGTCATTCCATTTTTTTTATGTACAACCCTAACCAAACCAAACCTTGGCCCCTTGTGGTCAATCCAAACCTTTTGGTCCCCCGTGGCCATTAGACTCGATCCCTCGACTCGTTTGAGTCACTCGGTCAATGTTCGACTCGTCCGAGTCCATTGTACCCGTTCTTGATCTCAGTGGATCAATCGAACAATCGCCCGACTCATTGGAGTCCACTCGGTCAATGATTGACTTGTATGAGTCCATTGCACCTCTCTTGGTCCCATAGCGACCAATTCGAACCTTTTACCCTAACGGACGTACCTTTTAACAATTCTAATGCGATTCACGAACAAACGCTTAATAAGTCTCCCAAGCGCGAGCATACAAGCTACGTTTTAATCGCAAGAATTCGGTTAAAACATCGTTCATTTAAAATTAACCAACATATGTACGTTTTTCTACCAAAGAACTACGTACGCTTTGAATTCTCCGACTACCGGGAGATACGTAGGAGCAAGATCGACATCTTGTCAAGCGCAATAATAAAAAACTTTTTCTTTCTTTTCTTTCGTTTGTTTTTATCTCTTTCCCCCCCTTATTATATTTTTGACATAAATGAACATGCGCGCAAAATATTTAAAAAACAATTCAAGCTTTAACCAAATAGAAGGTTCCCGTTGAGTACAACGGACGTGAGGGGTGCTAATACCTTCCCCTTGCGTAATCGACTCCCGAACCCGACAATGGTTGCGATGACCATCCTTTCCTCATCGTCAAAGGGTTTTATTATCGTTTCCCTTTAAATAAAAAAAACTTAAGGGTTTATCAACGTTCCCTTTACACAAAAACTTTGGTGGTGGCTTCACAAAGGCCCTCCGAGCGTTTACGAACGACCTCGGAGGATTTGCGCGTCTTTTTCTCAGGAAAAAAACGAGGTGCGCACAATTAGTATATGACAATCGTAGGTTTTCCCCGAGGTTGCCATGCAGCCTAGGATAGTTGGAGCTCACTGAGACATTATGTCTCATCCCAATCCTTTTGTTGTTAGGTACTCAGGTAACGCGCAAAAAGGGTAAGGAAAAGGCTGCCGAGTGATCGTGCTAGTTTATGCTTATGACTTATGTATAATGACATGTTATGTACTCGGTTACTTATGATGTGTAGCACTATGTATCAGCCCCTTTTCAGACATGTGTTGTATTATGTACTCGATATGATAACTTTGTTATGTATATGTATCGTTTCAGACTTAATTCTATATTGTAATTTAATGTATCCAGTACGAAATTTAACGCTTGTATGAGATCCTAGGCAATCTCTATATGGGTGTTACACGAGCAAAGCGGCCAGGGGTCCGAACAAAAGAGGAATCAACGAGAACCACAAAAACCCCCCATCAAGAAAGGGCAAGGATCTGAAATCAAGTGATGGCGAAAACAGCCAACAAGCTTTGGTAACCATCAACACCATTGCAGGAGGATTCGCGGGGGGCAGCAAGACCAGTTCGTCTCGGAAAAGGTATGCCCGCAAAGTTATGCACACTGATAGTTATGATTTAGAAGAAGTATCCGCCGCAGAGCGTGATCTAGAGCTCACCTTTTCCAAAGGGATCTTGAAGGAGTCCTCCCCCATGAGGATGACCCCATGGTGATTAGTTTGTAGCTTTTGAGTTGCGTGGTAAGAAGAGTATTGGTTGATCCCGATAGTTCAGTAGATATCCTATACTATGATGCCTTCGAGAAGTTGAATCTGGGGGCGGAACTTTTGCAACCCTTCAGGGGATCCCTGGTTGGGTTTGTTAGAGAACAGGTGCAGGTGCGGGGGTACGTCTCCATAAAGATAGTGTTCGGAAGACATGCTACCAACGACAAGGTAGGCGTGATCAAAAGGGATCAAAGGACGACGAGAAAATATTATCAGGATAGTCTAAGGATCAGAAGGCATGCTCCCACTTCAGCTAGGCAGAAACCCAACCAGTCAACCGCCCATGATGTCAATTTTGTTGATCTGGACTGAAGAGAGGAGTATGTTGAAGAAAGGCTGACGCCCATCGAAGAGCTCAAATAGGTGCAAATTGGCTCACAAGTCTCTCATACAACTAAGATCGGCACGACCCTAACAGAAGAAGAGAAGGAGGAACTAGTCCGCCTTTTGAAGAAGAACTTGGATTTGTTTGCTTGGAGCCCGTCCTACGTGCCCAACATTGATATAAGCGTGGTGTGTCATCATTTGGGAGTTGATCCAAAGGTGAAGCCGGTGGTTCAAAGACAGAGGAAAATGGGCGAAAGAAAAGCGTAAGGCGGTGAATGAGGAAGCCAAGAAGCTTAGGGCGGCAAGATTTATCTGTGAAATCAAATACTCGACCTGGTTGGCTAATGTGGTGCTAGTCAAGAAAAGTTCTGGGAAATGAAGGATGTGTGTTGACTTCACCGATTTGAATGCGGCGTGCGCTAAGGATCCGTAGCCTCTTCTCGCCATAGACAGACTCATTGACGACACGTCAGGCTATATGAAATTGAGCTTCATGGATGCATATTTCGGCTATAATTAGATTAGGATGGAACCTCTCGACGCTCCAAGATCGGCATTCATGACCAATACCTCCAACTACTTCTACGAGGTGATGCCATTTGGGCTAAAGAATGTTGGCGCCACCTATCAGCGGCTGATGGATAGGGTTTTTTCTGAACAGATAGGGCGGGATCTTGAAGTATACATTGATGATATGGTTGTGAAGACGGAAGAGGACGGAAGTCATTGCAGAGACCTATAGGATATTTTGGGTTCCATAAGGAAGTACAACATGCGCCTCAACCCCACTAAGTGCTCATTCGGTGTGCAAGCAGGAAAGTTTATGGGTTACATGTTGACAAAAAGAGGGATAGAAGCTAACCCGGACAAGTACCAAGCTATCATTGACATGAGGAGCCCCACCTCAGTAAAGGAGGTCCAGCAGCTCACACATCTTTTGGCGGCGTTGTCTTGATTTCTCTCCTGCGCAGGTGATAAGGATTTTCACTTCTTCGCCACACTAAGGAAGGGCGAAAAGTTTGAATGGACGAGTGAATGCGAAGATGCTTTCTTGAAGGTAAAAGCTTTTATGGCCACCCTTCCAATATTGACTCGCCTAGACAAGGGCGTCGTCCTTTACCTATACATATCGGTGTCGGGGAACGCCTTGAGTTCAGTCCTGGTCCAAGAAAGGGGGGACGACGAGAAGCCCATGTATTCCGTCAGCAAGGTGTTTAAGGGCGCAAAGCTTTGAAGGTGAGAAAAACACACAAGAAGGGGGGGGGGGGGGGGGTTGAATTGTGTGTGGGCAGTTTTAAATTCTTTTTCTTTCTCTTTCTCAAAAAATTTGAGTGCACTGGTACACCCATATTTAAATGAATAGTTTAATGAGTTATTTTTTTAGAAAAAATATATTTTCTATCAGTTACAATTATAATAATTATATTTTATTTCTCAAAAGTGTCGACAAATCAAAATTCAACTTTTTATAATTTTTATTACTCGTAACAGTGAATATTGATTATTTTTTTCGATAAAATGTTAAAAAATTAGTATGATTCTTATAAAAAATTAGTATGATTCTACGGCAATGCAAGGTGGCGTGTTTGGTGCTGGTTTGAATGTTTGTTCTCATCGGAAACGTAAAAAATTCTTGTCCGCCGGTGGCAACTCGTTATGTTACTTCTGGACCGTGGAGCTTAGAGTGGCTTCATGATCATGTTCATGGGGATGCAGGTTTGGTTTTCTCTTCCAAAAAAAAAAAGAAATCTACGATACGGGGAGGTGTTCTTTTACCTTCGGCCATGGAGGATGGTGTTTTAAAATTCAGAAGAAGCGTTGGTGGCATGCTCAACCACTCAGTTTATAGTTTAAAAAAAGATAGCTAGGCTTCCAGAGAAGGATAGAAATCAAGTGCTCAAGGTGTTGAAGAAGAAGGTTCAGAGGCGTAGGGGAAGTACTAGATCTAATGGTTTAAAGGAAGCTATCAGTCAAGGGCTTCAGGTTTCCGATACTTCTTCGTCATCTGTTAATAATGACTGGAAAATTTGGGTGGTTTTACATGAAAATGAAGAGGTGGTTGTTGAATGAACAAAAGTAAGTATTAGTTTTTATATCGTTCCACAGGGATTAATGTGATATCATAAGCCGTTCAACTTCGATTATCGTTTTAAGTTAGGGTTTAACCATTTGTTTTACTACACTACTCATCATTTTAAAACATAATAAATAAATGGTAGAGTCATAGGACATAGAAGGTGTTAGGATTAACTTTCATCAATCAAACATCATTTATATCCGATTGATTACAAATACGAATTCTAGCGTTTTCTTATATATGACATTATTACGTATTGCTCAACAACATCATTGATTTCCCAAATGACGTCGTGAGATCGATTGTATCGTTTAATCGATGATTTCTCAATCTATTAAACGATTCAAAAGCTTTACGATCCAATACTATAATGTAATTATCAAAACCAAATCCCATTTCTAGAATTTCTTATCTTGATAGAAAATCATTCTAAACCTAGATTCAAAAGTCTTTTTCAACAACATTTAAATCAAACATAAGATTGAAAAGCAAGAAGAAATTCAATGGTATATAAAAATTGCTAGAATCATATATTGAATAATCAAAAGTTTACAACATGAGTGATTGATTACCTATCAATCCCAACAAAGGAGATTGGTTGATCATTGTCATGACAACACTTGCAAAATAAGAAAGGAAGATGAAGATTTAGTAGAGCTTGATGTCTCAAAGCTTCTAAAATGACTTCTTCAATCCAAAGTTACTTGCTATTTTGAAGTTTTCCTCCTTCTATACCTAATCTCTCTTTCTTAGGAATAAGCTCTTAAATTTCGTGTAAAAATGTAAGCAATACAATAGTAAGTTTTTAACCTAAAAGCTGTAAAAAGCTTAAATACTAAACTGATAAATACAATCTCGCTCAGCGATACGTATCATCGCTCAGCGACCAATTCAAAACAGCCAATAGAGATCTGCCACGTCATCTTCTACAGTTAGACCGCCTTGATGATGTCGCTGAGCGATCCAAAATATCGCTGGGCGAAAACATCTTCCCCTGTTCCAGAAAATCCCTGTCTTGAATCGCCAACCTTTCGCTTTCAGATCGCTAGGCGAAATATCTCTGCCTGGTTTCGCTCAGCAGTCGCCCCAGGATCGCTAGGCGATTGTCTTCATGCTTCATTCAATAATCTTTGATGTTTTCAGGTCCTGGCTTGCTTTTTCCTACACAAATGGGGAAGAATGAGATATACAAAGAATAATTGGCATTTATTCATAAATTCCATGCTTTTCCTAAGATAACTTGCACAACAAGTAACTAAAAGGCATTATAAAAGACATGGATTTATTCATAATTTGCCACTTATCAAATACTCCCCAACTTAGTTCTTTGTTTGTCCTCAAACAAAAGATTCAAAAATTGGAAAAACAAGGCTTTGGACAAAGTTAAGCATGAGGCAAAAATTTCAAAAATGGAAGAAAAGATATTCAGGTGAATGATTCAACTTTGATAGCGCGAGCAATAGTAAAGTTTCCCATTCCACTAAATACATACCATGATTTTGACATAGTCCTAAGCACAAAGTTTATATCTCACAATTCTTGGCAAACAAAATATTTAAATTTGAACCAACCTAACACACTTCTATATAAAAGTAGATGAACATGTTGAACATTTGTAAGGGTTATGAACACTCATCCAATAAACATGATAACATACAATCAAATTATGTGTCCATCTAATTATCCTTTCCAAAAGCATAAAAGGCATTGATCAAAAGGTCTTTCAGGGTTGTAATTGGGCTAGGTTACAAAAGAATTGTCATATGTGGGATATTTGAATTCAAATGGCCAAGCAAAAGGAAACATTCAATCTAATTACAATTTCCTTCCTTTTCCAACACAACACTTGGTGAATTTTCATTCTTTTCTATTCTTGATTGATTCTTGACAACTTTTTTCTTTGAAATCTTGCAAACCTTTTCATTTTTCTCTTTTCTTTTTCTTGGTTTGCTTTTCTTTCTTTTTTTCTTTTCTTTTTCTTTTTCTTTTCTTGTTGTCAAGATCAAATAACATCATTCACCTTTACATTGACTTAAACATAACCTCCCTTTCTCCCCAACTTATTCCAATGATACCCTAATCGAATGTTCCTTTGTTATTATGGCAAAGGTCAATAAAAACGACGGATAAGGGTTCAAAAGAAAACAACTATCAGAATTTAATAAAGAGTTAACTATGAACTGAATTTTTTTACAAACTCCGGCAATTTAAATAAGCAGATGAGCTTATTAAATTGACAGTCCACAGTTAACAATTCTGATTCCATTAGGCTCAGATGGGTTAACAGATACTCACACATCTCACAGGGTAGGTTCATTTGGTCAAGTGTTTCACTCAATTTCAAAAAAATTGCCTTGATCATTTCAATGCTTTTACACAATTTAAAACAACAACAGATTTAACATAAAATAACTGAGTTAAAACATGATATTGGTCTCCTGCATATATACATTGGTTGAGGATTCCTCACATTTTTGGCTAGTTCTATATTGGTTCAAACGTAAATATGTGCTTACTTAAAACTGAGTAACATAAAAATTGTGTGCAAAGGACTCATTTCACAATCAAGTATATACCTAAAAAAACAAGAAACGAGTACCTTAGCTGCGCGCTTTATCACTACTTTTTATCATTATCACTCACCTGATCTTTTGCTCATAGCTTTGGCTTAGTTCAAGCATTTAGCTTTGAGTATTTGAACAGGGTTCACACAATTGAAAATTAACTATACTAACTAAAACATGATACTAAAATAAATAACTATAACACACAAGATTAACATAAAACAAAACTAAAGCAAATTGTACCAAAAGTACATAATATTCAAAGTACAGAATTGAAATACGGAATTAAAAGTACGGAAGCAAAGTACAAAACAAAATACAGAAACAGAGTACGGGAATTCAGTAATACAAGCCATGGTATTGTTCAGACAATCCAAAAAAAATAAACGACTGAAAGCTTTAAATGGAATTTTTCACTTTATGCGCGTGCTTTCAAGTCCTTGTCTTGCTCCAGCTCAATCCTCCATCTCCTCATCACTCGCAGTCTCCTCATCCGAACCCTCAGCTGCTACAACATCATCATCAGCACCAGCAACTGCATCATCATCATCAGCAACTGCAGCTCCACTGCCCCCTCCATAATAGAATGGCCTGTCCCCAGGGTAGTTCACATAAGAGCGATACTGATCCGGGGTCATCACCTGCTGAGCAGAGTCTGCTGGAGCACCCCAATGCTGCTGCATACGGTAGAGCGACTCCTGGATACCCAGCTGACCTCTGTAATGTGCCTCCATAGCATCCCAAGTGAAACTCTGATACCTAGGATCCCACTGGTGAATCTGAGGCTGATGTGGCTGTGTAGGCGGCTGCTCCTGTGCTTGTGATGGTTCAGGCTGATCTTGGGTTTGGTGGTGGGTTCTTCTGACTGGCCTCCCCTCATTGTGTCGGGCAATATAAGCATCATCCACCGGGTTTACTATCTTCTCATGAATTTGTGGTGGGAGGACGATGCGTGCTTGCTGGCATAGGCCCATAATCAGTCCGGGGAAGGCAAGTGGACACTTAGCAGTGGTTATGCCACTCATTGCAACTGTCTTAAGTTCCTTTGCAATGATCCTGGCAACGTCCACTTTCTTCCCAGCTAGGATACAGTAAATGAGGGGGGTAACATCCAAAGTGGTGGAGGACATATGGCTTTTGGGTCGGATGTTGTGTAGGATAAGGTTGAGAATCACCTGAGCTGGCATTGTCATGTCCTGCTTCAATGCCCTAAAAGGTCTCCTAGATGCATTCAGATCGTAATCCTTGCCCTCCTTGAAAATAGCCTTCTTAATCTCTTCGTGGTCCCAGTGGCCACGAGCTTGCTGAGCATGGAACTCACACAAACGCTCAGATTCCATGGGGGGAATTGGGTTTCCAAGGTAGGCATTGATGGCTGGGCGGTGAAACTTCACGACATGTCCTCGGACAAAGGTCTGGAACTCAAATGGGTCCTCAGGGTTGTCAGGGATTGCATTCGCATAGAACTCCCTCACAATATCAGCGTTGATATTTGTCGGAGGACTTACCAAAGTCTCCCACTTCCTACTCTCAAAAATCCCTAAAATGCCGGTGTATTTGCCTTGAGGACTGGTGATGAACTCTTTCTCATGCAAGAACTTCCTCTGAAGCAGCTCCTGGTACCTTGCTGCGTGGTGGGCGCTCCGGAAGCGGCTCGCATCAAATGGAGCGGATGCTCGGGAAGCTCCTTCTCCCGCCTTCCTTTTGCTTCCGGTGGATTTGGATTTAGGTGCCATGCTGCAAAATAAACAGGAAAAACACACAGAACACATATATAGCTAGAGGTTAGTATAAAATCAAACTGAAAAACTCAGAGCAAAATTAAAAAA
Organism: Medicago ruthenica; assembly: GCA_018208015.1. Taxonomy (NCBI): domain Eukaryota; kingdom Viridiplantae; phylum Streptophyta; class Magnoliopsida; order Fabales; family Fabaceae; genus Medicago; species Medicago ruthenica. The sequence goes on from CM031375.1 coordinate 18,517,347, forward strand.
TTTTAAAATTTTCTGGGTAAAATCGCTTAGCGATCACAACAATCGCTAGGCGAAAATGTTCATCTTTTCTGGGTTTTCCAGATGAACTTTCGCCTAGGCGATCATACTTTCGCCTAGCGAAAATACGCAGAAATTGAAAAAATTTTCTGAAAATCTGCCTGAACTACCTCTAATCCTAAATAACACACCCAGTAATCTCAGAAATGAATTATAATAACAACCATGGTATGCAAAACATCAAAAACCCTTGTTTATTTCACATTTACACAAAAGGGTTTTGTTCAAAAAGTGAATCAAAATACTGATTTTTGCATGGCAATCGTGTTGTTATTCTAGTTCATATCTAACATATATAAATTTCGAACCTAACCAGCATTCTAACCACTAAAAATCAAAACAAAAACAACCTATTCTAATAATTCCATGTAATAACCCAAATTCGAAATTTTTTTAAAAGAAACGAAATTAGCAAGCAAACCTGATGATTAAATGCACACAGAAATGTAAGAATGAAATGCAGGTGCTGAAATCTGGCCTTGCTTGGCTTTGGGGTTGATTTTTGTTTTGTGGAATTTGAAAGGTTATGTTGTGTTTTTGTGAGAAATGAAGAAGAAAGAGTTAAAACCGGTTTTGGGGTTAATTGGGTGGTTGGGAACGGTTGTGTGGCATTAATGGTGGAGAGAGGGTTGTCTGTCATTGGAAACAGGAACTGTCTGCCTTCGCATTTTCGCTGAGCGAACGTTCCATCGCTAAGCGAAATTACTTTGGTCAAACTGGTCAAAATGACCTATAATTATCGCCTAGCGAGCATGTTTTTCGCTGAGCGATCCATGACAGGTAAAATTTTTCAGGTTCTGAATTTGGACTGGTTTCTGATTTTGAATGAAAAATGACCTAAACTAAAATGCAAAGCAGTAAAATACTTACAAAATTGGAGTGCCTCCCAACAAGCTCTTGTTTAACGTCATTAGATCGACGCCTGATTCGCTTAAGCGTAAGAATCAATGAGAGAAATTGTTGTCGTGTGCCGAACAACTTCACCTCCAAAATATGGCTTCAGCCTTTGTCCATTCACTGTCCATGTCGACTTGGTGATAGGATCCTCAAGTTCCACAGCTCCATAAGGTTTCACTTCCTTTATCATGAACGGACCGGACCACTTGGACTTCAATTTACCCGGAAATAGTCGTAGCCTTGCATTGAACAGCAGGACCATTTGACCAGGTCTGAATTCCCTCTTCATGATCTTCTTGTCATGATACCGTTTAACCTTTTCCTTATAGAGCTTGCTAGACTGATAGGCTTGGTCACGCATTTCCTCTAACTCATGCATTTGAAGCTTTCTCTTCTCCCCAGCTTGCTCTTGATCAAAGTTCAAAAACTTGAGCGCCCAAAACGCTTTGTGCTCCAACTCGACCGGCAAGTGGCATGCTTTCCCATACACTAATTGGAATGGTGTGAAACCCGTAGGAGCTTTGTATGCGGTCCTATAGGCCCACAACGCTTCGTCCAGTTTCATCGCCCAATCCTTCCTTGAAGATGACACGGTCTTCTCAAGTATCCGTTTGATTTCTCGGTTGGATACTTCGGCTTGACCGTTGGTCTGTGGATGGTATGGTGAAGCTACCTTGTGCTTTACTCCATAGTGCTCAAGTGCTTTTGCTAACTGTTGATTGCAGAAGTGCGAACCTCCATCACTTATTAGCACTCTTGGAGTTCCAAATCGGGAAAAGATGTTCCTTTTCAGAAACTTGACCACCGTTTTGCTATCGGCTTTCTGAGATGCTATTGCTTCAACCCACTTTGACACGTAGTCGACAGCCACCAGAATATACTCGTTGTTCAAAGAAGATGGAAATGGCCCTACAAAGTCTATACCCCAACAGTCGAAGACTTCGACTTCAAGGATACTTTGTAGAGGCATTTCATTCCTCTTTGAAATCCCTCCGGTCTTCTGGCAACTCTCGCATTCTTTCACATGTTCATAACAGTCTTTGAACAACGAGGGCCAATAAAAGCCAGCTTGAAGAACTTTAGCTCCAGTTCTTTCTCCACTGTAGTGACCACCATATGGCGAGTTGTGACAATGCCACATGATGTCCTTGGCTTCTTCTCTAGCAACACATCTTCTTATTAAGTGGTCTACTCCAATCTTGAATAAGTATGGGTCATCCCAAATGAATTGAGTGGCGTCTCTCAACAACCTCTTCTTCATTTGCCATGTGTAATCCTCCGGTATGAACCCAGTTGCTTTGTAATTGGCCATGTCCGCGAACCACTGGTCTTTCTTGCACCATAAGCAACTGTTCATCCGGGAACTCTTCAAGGATGTCCCTTTCATTCTTCGTTATCTCTTTGTTCACCAATCTGGACAGATGATCAGCTACTAGGTTCTCAGTCCCCTTCTTGTCCTTAATCTCCAAATCAAACTCTTGGAGTAGCCACATCCAACGGATGAGTCTCGGCTTTGAGTCGGGTTTGGTAATCAAGTACTTGATAGCTGCATGGTCAGTCCAAATAACAATTTTCGAACCTATGAGATACGAACGAAATTTTTCTAATGCAAACACTATGGCAAGTAATTCTTTTTCAGTGGTAGCATAATTGACTTGTGCGTCATTTAAAACTTTACTTGCGTAGTGTATAGCATGAAAAATTTTGTTTTTGCGTTGACCTAACACCGCGCCTACCGCATAATCACTTGCATCGCACATAAGTTCAAAATCGTATATCCAGTTTGGTGCGGTGATTATGGGTGCGGATGTTAAGCTATCCTTTAAACTATTAAATGCATTTAAACAGTCAATATCAAAATCAAAAGACTTATCTTTGTTGAGCAAGTTGCTCAATGGCTTTGCGATTTTTGAGAAGTCTTTGATGAATCTCCGATAGAACCCGGCATGGCCTAGGAAGCTTCGGATTCCTTTGACATTGACTGGTGGTGGAAGTTTTCCTATCACGTCGACCTTAGCTTTATCAACTTCGATACCCTTGGAGGAGATCTTGTGACCAAGGACAATACCCTCGGTTACCATGAAGTGACACTTCTCCCAATTGAGCACCAAGTTGGTTTCCTTGCACCGTTTCAGTACCGTGTCCAGATTCTCCAAGCATAAATCAAATGATGACCCGAAAACTGAGAAGTCGTCCATGAACACTTCAATGCTTTTCTCTATCAAGTCTGCAAATATAGCTTGCATGCATCTTTGAAATGTTGCTGGAGCGTTACATAAACCGAACGGCATGCGTCGATATGCGAATACCCCAAAAGGACATGTGAATGCAGTCTTCTCGTGATCGTCTGGATTCACCGATATCTGATTGTAACCTGAATACCCATCAAGGAAACAGTAAAAAGCTTGTCCTGACAGCCTCTCTAGCATTTGATCCATAAATGGTAGAGGAAAATGATCCTTTCTCGTTGCTTTGTTCAACCTCCGGTAGTCAATACACATCCTCCAACCGGTCACGGTTCTAGTCGGTATGAGCTCATTCTTCTCATTTGTGATAACCGTCATACCTCCCTTCTTAGGGACAACTTGAACCGGACTAACCCAAGTGCTATCCGAGATCGGATATATCATGCCGGCTTCTAGTAGCTTCACTACTTCTTTCCGGACTACTTCTTTCATGTTTGGGTTTAGCCGTCTTTGAGGTTGTGCCACCGGCTTATAATCCTCTTCCATCATGATCTTGTGCATACAATAGGAAGGACTTATCCCTTTTAAGTCGGATAGTGTCCAACCTATTGCTTCTTTGTTGGACTTCAAAACTTCGACCAATCTTGTTTCTTCGTGGTTTGACAAGGAGCTACTAATGATCACCGGTTTGGTACCCTCTTGATCAAGAAACACATACTTCAAATGTGAGGGCAATATCTTCATCTCCGGTTTCACTTCTTCTACTTTAACATCATTCGTCAATTCCTCGATTTTGGCTTTGTGAGGAGGAATTTCCTTCAACGAATCGAGCTCCTTCAAACACTCTTCAAGCTCTAGCTCATCTTCTTCTCCTAGGATACTTAGTGCGTTTGTCAAAACTCTCTCAAGATGCGTCAAGTCATGCAACTGGTTTCTCGTATCAACTATCAATTCTTCCGTTGCATCCATCTTGAAACACGCAGCTTTATCACTAGGGAATCTCATGGCTTCATGGATGTTGAAATTGACTTCTTCATCGTCCACACGGACTTTCATTAAGCCTCCGTCAAGATCAATCATCATCCGTGCCGTTTGCATGAAAGTTCTCCCAAGAAGTAGTGGCACATCATCATCCTCCGGAATGTCCATCACTACAAAGTCGACGGGGAACAAGAACTTGTCGACTTTCACCAACACGTCTTCAGCAATTCCCAATGGACGAGTGTAGGATTTGTCGGCCAATTGCAAGGTTAAGTTGGTTCTCTTCACAACTATATCACCTATCCTTTTGACAACGGATAGTGGAATTAGGTTGATGCTTGAACCCAAATCAATGAGTGCCTTGCCGACATCAACATTGCCAATGGACACGAGCAATGTAACTTTGCCCGGATCTCTCTTCTTTCTTGACAATGTGTTCTGGATGATCTCACTACAATTTGCGTCTAGCAAAATTGTTTCTTCTTCATTAAACCTTCTCTTCTTGGAAAGGATTTCCTTCATGAACTTGGCATAGGTAGGCATTTGCTCTAGGGCTTCCGAGAACGGTATATTGATTTGTAATCTCTTGAATACTTCAAGGAACCTAGCAAACTGCCTCTCCTTCTCTTTTTTGGCTGGTGTAGTTGGGTAAGGTAGGTGCGGTGTTGGTGCATTCTTCACTATTTCTTGCTTCTTGCTCTTCTCCTTCACCACATCCTTCTTCCATACAATGTTCTCATTTTCAACTACATCCTTATTATTTTTTTCTACTTCTACATCCTCTATATGTACATCTTCTATTTCTTCCTCACGTCCTTCATCTTCATCCTTCTCCTTCACCTCATTCTCAACAACCCTTCTCTCTACTTCAAGATTGTCCCCTATACCTTGGCCAATTACCTTCCCGCTCCTTGTAGCTATTGCCTTGCAATTTTCGTTGTCTCTTGTTGCAAGGACTTCCTCATCAAAATGACTTAATTGTCATTTCGATGATGATGCATGATCCTTAGGGTTGGTTTGTGTGTTGGCGGTAAAGGTTCCGCCTTGTTGAGTAGCTTGAGAAAGTTGTTGTGCCAATTGACCCACTTGCGTCTCCAGATTTTTAATGGACGCATCAGTGTTCTTCTGGTTGGCCATTGACTGCTGCATGAATAGATTGAGGGTTTCATCAGTGGATTGGTTGCGGTTTTGTTGTGGAGGTTGATATTGGTTATAGTTCTGGTAAGGTTGTCGGTTGTACTTGGCCAGCTTCTCCTCTCCAACCTTGGCCATAATTTGGATTATTCCCTCTTGGGAAGTTGTTTGGATGGCTTTGGAATTGGTTTGGAAACTGTTGAGGCCTTGGTTGATTACCAACATAGCTTACCTCTTCTGTGGGGGGTGGACAGAATCCGGTTGGGTGGTCTCCCGAACAAAGCTCGCAAGATGCGACTTGGTGTTGTCTTCTTTGCTCGTTCTGGATGTCCTTCATTTGTTGGGGAAGGTTGGCCATTTTCTTTGTCAACTCTTCCACTTGTTGCGTGAGCAACTTGTTTTGTGCAAGGATCGCATCATTAGTTCCCAACTCTAAGATTCCCGTCTTCCTTTGGCTTTGGCTCCGGTTGTGATGAGCTTGGTGATCGTTCAACGCCATTCTTTCTATAATAGCAACAGCATCCTCCGCGCTCTTGGCCATTAAAGAACCACCAGCTGCAGCGTCAAGCAAAAGCTTGGATTGTTGTTGCATTCCGTTCCGGAAGAGATGAATTTGTGTTAACTCATCAAATCCATGGTTCGGACATCTTCTGAGCATTGACTTGAAACGCTCCCAGGCTTCACATAGTGTTTCACTTGTACCTTGTGAAAACACCGCAATGGTTGTCTTCGCCTCCATGAACCGATTCTGAGGGAAGAACCTCTCAAGGAATTTCTCCTCAAGTGTATTCCAGTTCGTCATCACCGTCGGAGGTTGGTCCAAGTACCACTCCTTAGCTTTGCCTATCAATGAATGTGGAAACATCCTCATCCACATTGCCTCCTCATTATTTTCCGTCTCACCAAGGGTTCCCGCAATCTCATAGAATTTTGTGAGATGTTGGAACGGGTCTTCATGGTCTAATCCTGAGAATGGATTAGCATACAAGATTTGTAATATCCCCGTCTTCATCTCCGTTTGCTTGGTAGTCCGCGTTGCTTTCCCCAATTGTGCAAAACGGCGTGGACTATTAGTACATGGCACCCCAGAACCTCCTGAACCATCTCCAGCTGCAGCCATTTGTAACTCTTGGCTTGGATTAGGACTAGATGATTGACTAGAAACAGAACTCTCCTCTTGTTGCCTCCTCTTAGCTTGTTGCTTCTTTCTCCGATTCTTACTGTTGTTTCTTCTAGCTGTTCTTTCAATCTCGGAATCAAAAAGAAGTTGGTCCTCTGAAACTTGACCTCGCATAAACGATATCAACAATCTGACCACAAAGAATTAGCAAACAAGATGGATAAGAAGTATTAGTTATATACATAAAAGAATTTTGTGCAAAATTGCTTAAAACCATAATTAAAGTTGCAATGATTATAACATCAAAAACTTTAATCCCCGGCAACGGCGCCATTTTGTTGAATGAACAAAAGTAAGTATTAGTTTTTATATCGTTCCACAGGGATTAATGTGATATCATAAGCCGTTCAACTTCGATTATCGTTTTAAGTTAGGGTTTAACCATTTGTTTTACTACACTACTCATCATTTTAAAACATAATAAATAAATGGTAGAGTCATAGGACATAGAAGGTGTTAGGATTAACTTTCATCAATCAAACATCGTTTATATCCGATTGATTACAAATACGAATTCTAGCGTTTTCTTATATATGACATTATTACGTATTGCTCAACAACATCATTGATTTCCCAAATGACGTCGTGAGATCGATTGTATCGTTTAATCGATGATTTCTCAATCTATTAAACGATTCAAAAGCTTTACGATCCAATACTATAATGTAATTATCAAAACCAAATCCCATTTCTAGAATTTCTTATCTTGATAGAAAATCATTCTAAACCTAGATTCAAAAGTCTTTTTCAACAACATTTAAATCAAACATAAGATTGAAAAGCAAGAAGAAATTCAATGGTATATAAAAATTGCTAGAATCATATATTGAATAATCAAAAGTTTACAACATGAGTGATTGATTACCTATCAATCCCAACAAAGGAGATTGGTTGATCATTGTCATGACAACACTTGCAAAATAAGAAAGGAAGATGAAGATTTAGTAGAGCTTGATGTCTCAAAGCTTCTAAAATGTCTTCTTCAATCCAAAGTTACTTGCTATTTTGAAGTTTTCCTCCTTCTATGCCTAATCTCTCTTTCTTAGGAATAAGCTCTTTAATTTCGTGTAAAATTGTAAGCAATACAATAGTAAGTTTTTAACCTAAAAGCTGTAAAAAGCTTAAATACTAAACTGATAATTACAATCTCGCTCAGCGATACGTATCATCGCTCAGCGACCAATTCAAAACAGCCAATAGAGATCTGCCACGTCATCTTCTACAGTTAGACCGCCTTGATGATGTCGCTGAGCGATCCAAAATATCGCTGGGCGAAAACATCTTCCCCTGTTCCAGAAAATCCCTGTCTTGAATCGCCAACCTTTCGCTTTCAGATCGCTAGGCGAAATATCTCTGCCTGGTTTCGCTCAGCAGTCGCCCCAGGATCGCTAGGCGATTGTCTTCATGCTTCATTCAATAATCTTTGATGTTTTCAGGTCCTGGCTTGCTTTTTCCTACACAAATGGGGAAGAATGAGATATACAAAGAATAATTGGCATTTATTCATAAATTCCATGCTTTTCCTAAGATAACTTGCACAACAAGTAACTAAAAGGCATTATAAAAGACATGGATTTATTCATAATTTGCCACTTATCAAATACTCCCCAACTTAGTTCTTTGTTTGTCCTCAAACAAAAGATTCAAAAATTGGAAAAACAAGGCTTTGGACAAAGTTAAGCATGAGGCAAAAATTTCAAAAATGGAAGAAAAGATTTTCAGGTGAATGATTCAACTTTGATAGCGCGAGCAATAGTAAAGTTTCTCATTCCACTAAATACATACCATGATTGTGACATAGTCCTAAGCACAAAGTTTATATCTCACAATTCTTGGCAAACAAAATATTTAAATTTGAACCAACCTAACACACTTCTATATAAAAGTAGATGAACATGTTGAACATTTGTAAGGGTTATGAACACTCATCCAATAAACATGATAACATACAATCAAATTATGTGTCCATCTAATTATCATTTCCAAAAGCATAAAAGGCATTGATCAAAAGGTCTTTCAGGGTTGTAATTGGGCTAGGTTACAAAAGAATTGTCATATGTGGGATATTTGAATTCAAATGGCCAAGCAAAAGGAAACATTCAATCTAATTACAACTTCCTTCTTTTTCCAACACAACACTTGGTGAATTTCATACTTTTCTATTCTTGATTGATCTTTGACAACTTTTTCTTTGAAATCTTGCAAACCTTTTCATTTTTCTCTTTTCTTTTTCTTGGTTTGCTTTTCTTTCTTTTTTCTTTTCTTTTTCTTTTTCTTTTCTTGTTGTCAAGATCAAATAACATCATTCACCTTACATTGACTTAAACATAAACCTCCCTTTCTCCCCAACTTATTCCAATGATACCCTAATCGAATGTTCCTTTGTTATTATGGCAAAGGTCAATAAAAACGACGGATAAGGGTTCAAAAGAAAACAACTATCAGAATTTAATAAAGAGTTAACTATGAACTGAATTTTTTTACAAACTCCGGCAATTTAAATAAGCAGATGAGCTTATTAAATTGACAGTCCACAGTTAACAATTCTGATTCCATTAGGCTCAGATGGGTTAACAGATACTCACACATCTCACAGGGTAGGTTCATTTGGTCAAGTGTTTCACTCAATTTCAAAAAAATTGCCTTGATCATTTCAATGCTTTTACACAATTTAAAACAACAACAGATTTAACATAAAATAACTGAGTTAAAACATGATATTGGTCTCCTGCATATATACATTGGTTGAGGATTCCTCACATTTTTGGCTAGTTCTAAATTGGTTCAAACGTAAATATGTGCTTACTTAAAACTGAGTAACATAAACATTGTGTGCAAAGGACTCATTTCACAATCAAGTATATACCTAGAAAAACAAGAAACGAGTACCTTAGCTGCGCGCTTTATCACTAACTTTATCATTATCACTCACCTGATCTTTTGCTCATAGCTTTGGCTTAGTTCAAGCATTAAGCATTGAGTATTTGAACAGGGTTCACACAATTGAAAATTAACTATACTAACTAAAACATGATACTAAAATAAATAACTATAACACACAAGATTAACATAAAACAAAACTAAAGCAAATTGTACCAAAAGTACATAATATTCAAAGTACAGAATTGAAATACGGAATTAAAAGTACGGAAGCAAAGTACAAAACAAAATACAGAAACAGAGTACGGGAATTCAGTAATACAAGCCATGGTATTGTTCAGACAATCCAAAAAAATAAACGACTGAAAGCTTTAAATGGAATTTTTCACTTTATGCGCGTGCTTTCAAGTCCTTGTCTTGCTCCAGCTCAATCCTCCATCTCCTCATCACTCGCAGTCTCCTCATCCGAACCCTCAGCTGCTACAACATCATCATCAGCACCAGCAACTGCATCATCATCATCAGCAACCGCAGCTCCACTGCCCCCTCCATAATAGAATGGCCTGTCCCCAGGGTAGTTCACATAGGAGCGATACTGATCCGGGGTCATCACCTGCTGAGCAGAGTCTGCTGGAGCACCCCAATGCTGCTGCATACGGTAGAGCGACTCCTGGATACCCAGCTGACCTCTGTAATGTGCCTCCATAGCATCCCAAGTATAACTCTGATACCTAGGGTCCCACTGGTGAATCTGAGGCTGCTGTGGCTGTGTAGGTGGCTGCTCCTGTGCTTGTGATGGTTCAGGCTGATCTTGGGTTTGGTGGTGGGTTCTTCTGACTGGCCTCCCCTCATTGTGTCGGGCAATATAAGCATCATCCACCGGGTTTACTATCTTCTCATGAATTTGTGGTGGGAGGACAATGCGTGCTTGCTGGCATAGGCCCATAATCAGTCCGGGGAAGGCAAGTGGACACTTAGCAGTGGTTATGCCACTCATTGCAACTGTCTTAAGTTCCTTTGCAATGATCCTGGCAACGTCCACTTTCTTCCCAGCTAGGATACAGTAAATGAGGGGGGTGACATCCAAAGTGGTGGAGGACATATGGCTTTTGGGTCGGATGTTGTGTAGGATAAGGTTGAGAATCACCTGAGCTGGCATTGTCATGTCCTGCTTCAATGCCCTAAAAGGTCTCCCAGATGCATTCAGATCATAATCCTTGCCCTCCTTGAAAATAGCCTTCTTAATCTCTTCGTGGTCCCAGTGGCCACGAGCTTGCTGAGCATGGAACTCACACAAACGCTCAGATTCCATGGGGGGAATTGGGTTTCCAAGGTAGGCATTGATGGCTGGGCGGTGAAACTTCACGACATGTCCTCGGACAAAGGTCTGGAACTCAAAAGGGTCCTCAGGGTTGTCAGGGATTGCATTCGCATAGAACTCCCTCACAATATCGGCGTTGATATTTGTCGGAGGACTTACCAAAGTCTCCCACTTCCTACTCTCAAAAATCCCCAAAATGCCTGTGTATTTGCCTTGAGGACTGATGATGAACTCTTTCTCATGCAAGAACTTCCTCTGAAGCAGCTCCTGGTACCTTGCTGCGTGGTGGGCGCTCCAAAGCGACTTGCATCAAATGGAGCGGATGCACGAGAAGATCCTTCTCCCGCTTTCCTTTTGCTTCCGGTGGATTTGGATTTAGGTGCCATGCTGCAAAATAAACAGGAAAAACACACAGAACACATATATAGCTAGAGGTTAGTATAAAATCAAACTGAAAAATTCAGAGCAAAATTAAAAAAATTTTAAAATTTTCTGGGTAAAATCGCTTAGCGACCCAGACAATCGCTAGGCGAAAAATGTTCATCATTTCTGGGTTTTCCAGATGAACTTTCGCCTAGGCGATCATACTTTCGCCTAGCGAAAATACGCAGAAAATGAAAAAATTTTCTAAAAATCTGTCTGAACTACCTCTAATCACTAAACAACACACCCATTGATCTCAGAAATGAAGTATAATAACAACTATGGCATACAAACATCATAAACCCAAGTTTATTTCAAATTTACACAAAATGGGTTTTTCAAAAAGTGATTCAAAAATCCGATTTTTGCATGGCATTGATGTTGTTATTCTAGTTCATTTCTAATCTAAACTAATATCAAACCTAACCAGCATAATAAACACCAAAAATCACAACAACAGCAACCTATTCTAATAAATCCAGAAAATAACCCAAATTCGAAATTTTAAAAGAAACGAAAATAGCAAGCTAACCTGGATTAAATGCACACAGAAATGAAAGAAAGATATGCAGGTGCAGAAATCTGGTTTTGCTAGGCTTTGGGTTGATTTTTGTTTGAGGAATTTGAAAGGTTATGTTGTGTTTTTGTGAGAAATGAAGGAAGAGAATGTTAAAACCGGTTTTGGTGGTTAATTGGGTGGTTGGGAACGGTTGTGGACATTAATGGTGGAGAGAGGGTTGTACTGTCATTGGAAACAGGAACTGTCTGCCTTCGCATTTTCGCTAAGCGAACGTTCCATCGCTAAGCGAAATTACTTTGGTCAAACTGGTCAAACTGACCTATAATTATCGCCTAGCGAGCATGTTTGTCGCTGAGCGATCCGTGACAGGTAAAATTTTTCAAGTTCTGAATTTGGACTGGTTTCTGATTTTGAATGAAAAATGACCTAAACTAAAATGCAAAGCAGTAAAATACTTACAAAATTGGGGTGCCTCCCAACAAGCTCTTGTTTAACGTCATTAGATCGACGCCTGATTCGCTTAAGCGTAAGAATCAATGAGAGAAATTGTTGTCGTGTGCCGAACAACTTCACCTCCAAAATATGGCTTCAGCCTTTGTCCATTCACTGTCCATGTCGACTTGGTGATAGGATCCTCAAGTTCCACAGCTCCATAAGGCTTTCACTTCCTTTATCATGAACGGACCGGACCACTTGGACTTCAATTTACCCGGAAATAGTCGTAGCCTTGCATTGAACAGCAGGACCATTTGACCAGGTCTGAATTCCCTCTTCATGATCTTCTTGTCATGATACCGTTTAACCTTTTCCTTATAGAGCTTGCTAGACTGATAGGCTTGGTCACGCATTTCCTCTAACTCATGCATTTGAAGCTTTCTCTTCTCCCCAGCTTGCTCTTGATCAAAGTTCAAAAACTTGAGCGCCCAAAACGCTTTGTGCTCCAACTCGACCGGCAAGTGGCATGCTTTCCCATACACCAATTGGAATGGTGTGAAACCCGTAGGAGCTTTGTATGCGGTCCTATAGGCCCACAACGCTTCGTCCAGTTTCATCGCCCAATCCTTCCTTGAAGATGACACGGTCTTCTCAAGTATCCGTTTGATTTCTCGGTTGGATACCTCGGCTTGACCGTTGGTCTGTGGATGGTATGGTGAAGCTACCTTGTGCTTTACTCCATAGTGCTCAAGTGCTTTTGCTAACTGTTGATTGCAGAAGTGTGAACCTCCATCACTTATTAGCACTCTTGGAGTTCCAAATCGGGAGAAGATGTTCCTTTTCAGAAACTTGACCACCGTTTTGCTATCGGCTTTCTGAGATGCTATTGCTTCAACCCACTTTGACACATAATCGACAGCCACCAGAATATACTCGTTGTTCAAAGAAGATGGAAATGGCCCTACAAAGTCAATACCCCAACAGTCGAAGACTTCGACTTCAAGGATACTTTGTAGAGGCATTTCATTCCTCTTTGAAATCCCTCCGGTCTTCTGGCAACTCTCGCATTCTTTCACATGTTCATAACAGTCTTTGAACAACGAGGGCCAATAAAAGCCAGCTTGAAGAACTTTAGCTCCAGTTCTTTCTCCACTGTAGTGACCACCATATGGCGAGTTGTGACAATGCCACATGATGTCCTTGGCTTCTTCTCTAGCAACACATCTTCTTATTAAGTGGTCTACTCCAATCTTGAATAAGTATGGGTCATCCCAAATGAATTGAGTGGCGTCTCTCAACAACCTCTTCTTCATTTGCCATGTGTAATCCTCCGGTATGAACCCCGTTGCTTTGTAATTGGCCATGTCCGCGAACCATGGTCTTTCTTGCACCATAAGCAACTGTTCATCCGGGAACTCTTCAAGGATGTCCCTTTCATTCTTCGTTATCTCTTTGTTCACCAATCTGGACAGATGATCAGCTACTAGGTTCTCAGTCCCCTTCTTGTCCTTAATCTCCAAATCAAACTCTTGGAGTAGCAACATCCAACGGATGAGTCTCGGCTTTGAGTCGGGTTTGGTAATCAAGTACTTGATAGCTGCATGGTCAGTCCAAATAACAATTTTCGAACCTATGAGATATGAACGAAATTTTTCTAATGCAAACACTATGGCAAGTAATTCTTTTTCAGTGGTAGCATAATTGACTTGTGCGTCATTTAAAACTTTACTTGCGTAGTGTATAGCATGAAAAATTTTGTTTTTGCGTTGACCTAACACCGCGCCTACCGCATAATCACTTGCATCGCACATAAGTTCAAAATCGTATATCCAGTTTGGTGCGGTGATTATGGGTGCGGATGTTAAGCTATCCTTTAAACTATTAAATGCATTTAAACAGTCAATATCAAAATCAAAAGACTTATCTTTGTTGAGCAAGTTGCTCAATGGCTTTGCGATTTTTGAGAAGTCTTTGATGAATCTCCGATAGAACCCGGCATGGCCTAGGAAGCTTCGGATTCCTTTGACATTGACTGGTGGTGGAAGTTTTCCTATCACGTCGACCTTAGCTTTATCAACTTCGATACCCTTGGAGGAGATCTTGTGACCAAGGACAATACCCTCGGTTACCATGAAGTGACACTTCTCCCAATTGAGCACCAAGTTGGTTTCCTTGCACCGTTTCAGTACCGTGTCCAGATTCTCCAAGCATAAATCAAATGATGACCCGAAAACTGAGAAGTCGTCCATGAACACTTCAATGCTTTTCTCTATCAAGTCGGCAAATATAGGCTTGCATGCATCTTTGAAATGTTGCTGGAGCGTTACATAAACCGAACGGCATGCGTCGATATGCGAATACCCCAAAAGGACATGTGAATGCAGTCTTCTCGTGATCGTCTGGATTCACCGATATCTGATTGTAACCTGAATACCCATCAAGGAAACAGTAAAAAGCTTGTCCTGACAGCCTCTCTAGCATTTGATCCATAAATGGTAGAGGAAAATGATCCTTTCTCGTTGCTTTGTTCAACCTCCGGTAGTCAATACACATCCTCCAACCGGTCACGGTTCTAGTCGGTATGAGCTCATTCTTCTCATTTGTGATAACCGTCATACCTCCCTTCTTAGGGACAACTTGAACCGGACTAACCCAAGTGCTATCCGAGATCGGATATATCATGCCGGCTTCTAGTAGCTTCACTACTTCTTTCCGGACTACTTCTTTCATGTTTGGGTTTAGCCGTCTTTGAGGTTGTGCCACCGGCTTATAATCCTCTTCCATCATGATCTTGTGCATACAATAGGAAGGACTTATCCCTTTTAAGTCGGATAGTGTCCAACCTATTGCTTCTTTGTTGGACTTCAAAACTTCGACCAATCTTGTTTCTTCGTGGTTTGACAAGGAGCTACTAATGATCACCGGTTTGGTACCCTCTTGATCAAGAAACACATACTTCAAATGTGAGGGCAATATCTTCATCTCCGGTTTCACTTCTTCTACTTTAACATCATTCGTCAATTCCTCGATTTTGGCTTTGTGAGGAGGAATTTCCTTCAACGAATCGAGCTCCTTCAAACACTCTTCAAGCTCTAGCTCATCTTCTTCTCCTAGGATACTTAGTGCGTTTGTCAAAACTCTCTCAAGATGCGTCAAGTCATGCAACTGGTTTCTCGTATCAACTATCAATTCTTCCGTTGCATCCATCTTGAAACACGCAGCTTTATCACTAGGGAATCTCATGGCTTCATGGATGTTGAAATTGACTTCTTCATCGTCCACACGGACTTTCATCAAGCCTCCGTCAAGATCAATCATCATCCGTGCCGTTTGCATGAAAGTTCTCCCAAGAAGTAGTGGCACATCATCATCCTCCGGAATGTCCATCACTACAAAGTCGACGGGGAACAAGAACTTGTCGACTTTCACCAACACGTCTTCAGCAATTCCCAATGGACGAGTGTAGGATTTGTCGGCCAATTGCAAGGTTAAGTTGGTTCTCTTCACAACTATATCACCTATCCTTTTGACAACGGATAGTGGAATTAGGTTGATGCTTGAACCCAAATCAATGAGTGCCTTGCCGACATCAACATTGCCAATGGACACGAGCAATGTAACTTTGCCCGGATCTCTCTTCTTTCTTGACAATGTGTTCTGGATGATCTCACTACAATTTGCATCTAGCAAAATTGTTTCTTCTTCATTAAACCTTCTCTTCTTGGAAAGGATTTCCTTCATGAACTTGGCATAGGTAGGCATTTGCTCTAGGGCTTCCGAGAACGGTATATTGATTTGTAATCTCTTGAATACTTCAAGGAACCTAGCAAACTGCCTCTCCTTCTCTTTTTTGGCTGGTGTAGTTGGGTAAGGTAGGTGCGGTGTTGGTGCATTCTTCACTATTTCTTGCTTCTTGCCTTTCTCCTTCACCACATCCTTCTTCCATACAATGTTCTCATTTTCAACTACATCCTTATTATTTTTTTCTACTTCTACATCCTCTATATGTACATCTTCTATTTCTTCCTCACGTCCTTCATCTTCATCCTTCTCCTTCACCTCATTCTCAACAACCCTTCTCTCTACTTCAAGATTGTCCCCTATACCTTGGCCAATTACCTTCCCACTCCTTGTAGCTATTGCCTTGCAATTTTCGTTGTCTCTTGTTGCAAGGACTTCCTCATCCAAATGACTTAATTGTCATTTCGATGATGACGCATGATCCTTAGGGTTGGTTTGTGTGTTGGCGGTAAAGGTTCCGCCTTGTTGAGTAGCTTGAGAAAGTTGTTGTGCCAATTGACCCACTTGCGTCTCCAGATTTTTAATGGACGCATCTGTGTTTTTCTGGTTGGCCATTGACTGCTGCATGAATAGATTGAGGGTTTCATCAGTGGTTTGGTTGCGGTTTTGTTGTGGAGGTTGATATTGGTTATAGTTCTGGTAAGGTTGTCGGTTATATTGGCCAGCTTCTCCTCTCCAACCTTGGCCATAATTCGGATTATTCCCTCTTGGGAAGTTGTTTGGATGGCTTTGGAATTGGTTTTGAAACTGTTGAGGCCTTGGTTGATTACCAACATAGCTTACCTCTTCTGTGGGGGGTGGACAGAATCCGGTTGGGTGGTCTCCCGAACAAAGCTCGCAAGATGCGACTTGGTGTTGTCTTCTTTGCTCGTTCTGGATGTCCTTCATTTGTTGGGGAAGGTTGGCCATTTTCTTTGTTAACTCTTCCACTTGTTGCGTGAGCAACTTGTTTTGTGCAAGGATCGCATCATTAGTTCCCAACTCTAAGATTCCCGTCTTCCTTTGGCTTTGGCTCCGGTTGTGATGAGCTTGGTGATCGTTCAACGCCATTCTTTCTATAATAGCAACAGCATCCTCCGCGCTCTTGGCCATTAAAGAACCACCAGCTGCAGCGTCAAGCAAAAGCTTGGATTGTTGTTGCATTCCGTTCCGGAAGAGATGAATTTGTGTTAACTCATCAAATCCATGGTTCGGACATCTTCTGAGCATTGACTTAAAACGCTCCCAGGCTTCACATAGTGTTTCACTTGTACCTTGTGAAAACACCGCAATGGTTGTCTTCGCCTCCATGAACCGATTCTGAGGGAAGAACCTCTCAAGGAATTTCTCCTCAAGTGTATTCCAGTTCGTCATCACCGTCGGAGGTTGGTCCAAGTACCACTCCTTAGCTTTGCCTATCAATGAATGTGGAAACATCCTCATCCACATTGCCTCCTCATTATTTTCCGTCTCACCAAGGGTTCCCGCAATCTCATAGAATTTTGTGAGATGTTGGAACGGGTCTTCATGGTCTAATCCTGAGAATGGATTAGCATACAAGATTTGTAATATCCCCGTCTTCATCTCCGTTTGCTTGGTAGTCCGCGTTGCTTTCCCCAATTGTGCAAAACGGCGTGGACTATTAGTACATGGCACCCCAGAACCTCCTGAACCATCTCCAGCTGCAGCCATTTGTAATTCTTGGCTTGGATTAGGACTAGATGATTGACTAGAAACAGAACTCTCCTCTTGTTGCCTCCTCCTAGCTTGTTGCTTCTTTCTCCGATTCTTACTATTGTTTCTTCTAGCTGTTCTTTCTATCTCGGAATCAAAAAGAAGTTGGTCCTCTGAAACTTGACCTCGCATAAACGATATCAACAATCTGACCACAAAGAATTAGCAAACAAGATGGATAAGAAGTATTAGTTATATACATAAAAGAATTTTGTGCAAAATTGCTTAAAACCATAATTAAAGTTGCAATGATTATAACATCAAAAACTTTAATCCCCGGCAGCGGCGCCATTTTGTTGAATGAACAAAAGTAAGTATTAGTTTTTATATCGTTCCACAGGGATTAATGTGATATCATAAGCCGTTCAACTTCGATTATCGTTTTAAGTTAGGGTTTAACCATTTGTTTTACTACACTACTCATCATTTTAAAACATAATAAATAAATGGTAGAGTCATAGGACATAGAAGGTGTTAGGATTAACTTTCATCAATCAAACATCATTTATATCCGATTGATTACAAATACGAATTCTAGCGTTTTCTTATATATGACATTATTACGTATTGCTCAACAACATCATTGATTTCCCAAATGACGTCGTGAGATCGATTGTATCGTTTAATCGATGATTTCTCAATCTATTAAACGATTCAAAAGCTTTACGATCCAATACTATAATGTAATTATCAAAACCAAATCCCATTTCTAGAATTTCTTATCTTGATAGAAAATCATTCTAAACCTAGATTCAAAAGTCTTTTTCAACAACATTTAAATCAAACATAAGATTGAAAAGCAAGAAGAAATTCAATGGTATATAAAAATTGCTAGAATCATATATTGAATAATCAAAAGTTTACAACATGAGTGATTGATTACCTATCAATCCCAACAAAGGAGATTGGTTGATCATTGTCATGACAACACTTGCAAAATAAGAAAGGAAGATGAAGATTTAGTAGAGCTTGATGTCTCAAAGCTTCTAAAATGACTTCTTCAATCCAAAGTTACTTGCTATTTTGAAGTTTTCCTCCTTCTATACCTAATCTCTCTTTCTTAGGAATAAGCTCTTAAATTTCGTGTAAAAATGTAAGCAATACAATAGTAAGTTTTTAACCTAAAAGCTGTAAAAAGCTTAAATACTAAACTGATAAATACAATCTCGCTCAGCGATACGTATCATCGCTCAGCGACCAATTCAAAACAGCCAATAGAGATCTGCCACGTCATCTTCTACAGTTAGACCGCCTTGATGATGTCGCTGAGCGATCCAAAATATCGCTGGGCGAAAACATCTTCCCCTGTTCCAGAAAATCCCTGTCTTGAATCGCCAACCTTTCGCTTTCAGATCGCTAGGCGAAATATCTCTGCCTGGTTTCGCTCAGCAGTCGCCCCAGGATCGCTAGGCGATTGTCTTCATGCTTCATTCAATAATCTTTGATGTTTTCAGGTCCTGGCTTGCTTTTTCCTACACAAATGGGGAAGAATGAGATATACAAAGAATAATTGGCATTTATTCATAAATTCCATGCTTTTCCTAAGATAACTTGCACAACAAGTAACTAAAAGGCATTATAAAAGACATGGATTTATTCATAATTTGCCACTTATCAGTGGTTCAGGAGGACATTGCGGGGGTTGGTAAGGCTCTAGGTGTTAAATTTGTTGGTGATAAGTTGAACATGTTTGGTGTACTGTCAAGAGCTCGGAAAGGCACTAATGAGAATGGGGAGAGCGTGGTGCAGACGGAGAAGCCGTGT
Source organism: Medicago ruthenica (assembly GCA_018208015.1). Taxonomy (NCBI): domain Eukaryota; kingdom Viridiplantae; phylum Streptophyta; class Magnoliopsida; order Fabales; family Fabaceae; genus Medicago; species Medicago ruthenica. Next base: position 18,536,639 of record CM031375.1, read on the forward strand.
TAATTATGTAGGGGCGGTTGTGTGTTGGGGAGTTACAGGTGGTGATGAAGATTATTTCTTGGAATGTGCGGCGGTTGGGTGGGTTGGAGAAAAGTCAAGAAGTCCGTAAATTAATTGGTGACAATTGTCCTTCTATTGTTTGTCTTCAGGAGACGAAGTAGTCAGTTGTCGATGATTTTATTTGTACAGCGTTATGGGGTAATTTGACGCAGTCGTATTCCTTTCGTCCTTCTATGGGGGCGTCTGGCGGCTTGTTGGTCTTCTGGGATTCAGTTGTTGTGGAGGTGTGGTCTTCATGTAGTCTGAAGCATATGTTAATTATTCATGGTCGCTTTATTCTTTCAAATGAAGAGTTTTGTGTGTTTAATATTTATGCTCCTTGTGATAATGGGGCTAAGCAAGTGTTGTGGTACTCCCTATCTCTGCATCTTCAGTAGTTAGTGGGGAAAAATGTCTATTTTTGTGGTGATTTTAATGCGGTTCGGAATATGGATGAGAAAAGGTTGAGGGGGGTTGTTGTCCGCTCTCTAGATTGTGCTTTTAATGGGTTTATTGATGATAATGTTCTAATTGATCTTCCCCTCCATGGTTGTAACTACACGTGGTATAAAGGGGACGGTAATTCAATGAGTCGTTTGGATCGGTTTTTGTTGTCTAAAAATTGGTGCTTGAGGTGGCCGAATTGTTTGCAAGTAGTGGCTCTGCGTGGTCTGTCTGACCATTGCCCGGTGGTTTTATCTATTGATGAGGAAAATTGCGGTCCTAGACCAGCCCAAATGTTGAAATGTTGGTCAGATATTCCAGGGTACCATCAGTTTGTGCGCGAAAAGTGGCGGTCTTTTCAGGTGGATGGGTGGGGCGGTTTTGTGCTAAAGGAGAAATTGAAAATGATTAAGTTGGCGCTGAAAGATTGGCACCTTACTCACTCCCCTAACTTACCAGGCAGAATTGATTCTTTAAAGGACCGTATTTCGTTCTTGGAGTCTAAGGGAGAGGTCGAAGAGCTTTCCGAGGAGGAGGTGGACAGTTTGCATGGGTTGTCTACAGAACTTCATTCTTTGTCCAAAATGAATGCTAGTCTTTCGTGGCAACAGTCGAGAATGTTATGGTTTCGCGAAGGTGATGCTAATTCAAAATATTTCCATGCTATTATGTCTGGTAGACGGCGTCGTAATGCTATTTCCTCTATTATGGTTAATGGCGCTCTTATGGAGGGCGTGACTCAGGTCCGAGACGCGGTTTTCAGTCATTCTGAAAATCATTTTCAGGCACCTGTTTTTAATAGACCGAGTGTGGAGAATTTAAATTTCCGCATGTTGTCTTTTGCCGAGGGCGCCGCTCTCACTATGCCGTTTGGGTTGGATGAAGTGAAGGCAGCAGTGTGGGATTGTGATAATTTCAAGAGTCCTGGCCCGGATGGTATTCATATGGGGTTTTTCAAGGATTTCTGGATGGTTTTGAAGGACGATATTATGAGATTTATTACGGAGTTTCATCGTAATGGCCGGTTGTCCAAAGGTATTAACAGTACTTTCATTGCTTTGATTCCTAAGATTGACAACCCTCAGAGACTTAATGATTTTCGCCCCAATGCTTTGGTGGGGAGTTTGTATAAATTTTGGCCAAAGTCTTGGCAAATAGGCTCCGGAAGGTTATCGGTACCGTCATTTTGGAGACTCAGTCGGCTTTTGTGAAGGATAGGCAGATTCTAGATGGCATCCTCATTGCCAACGAGGTTGTTGATGACACCCACAAGTTGAAAAAGGATTTATTGTTACTCAAAGTTGATTTCGAAAAAACTTATGACTCTGTTGATTGGGGCTATCTGGACGAAGTTATGGGTGGAATGGGTTTTCCATCTTTGTGGCATAAGTGGATGAAGGAATGTGTTAGATCAGCAACTGCTTCGGTCTTGGTTAATGGGAGTCCTACTGATGAATTCCAGTTACGGAGGGGACTGCGACAAGGTAATCCTCTTTCCCTTTTTCTTTTCCTCCTGGAAGCAGAGGGTTTGAATGTAATGATGTCAGCGGCAGTGGAAACAAGTTTGTTTACTAGTTACAACGTTGGTGCGCAATTGCCGACGGTGGTCTCTTATCTTCAATTTGCGGATGATACGTTACTGCTTGGTGTTAAGAGTTGGGCAAATGTCAAAGCATTGAGGGCTGTCTTTGTTCTCTTTGAAGATATGTCGGGTCTGAAAGTAAACTTCCATAAGGCATGTTAGTCGGTATTAATATTGATGATTCTTGGTTGTATGAGGCGGCCTCTGTTCTGTCCTGTAAAATTGGGAGGTTTCCCTTTATTTATTTGGGTTTGCCTATTTGTGGAGATGCTAGATGTTTGTCTTTTTGGGATTCTGTTATCGATCAAATAAAGGCTCGATTGTCTGAATGGAAGAGTTGAAATTTGTCTTTTCGTGGCCGCTTAATTCTTCTGAAGTCCGTCTTGTCTTCTCTACCTGTCTACACACTTTCTTTTTTAAAAGCTCCCTCAGGTATAATCTCCTCTATTGAATCTATTTTAATGAATTTTTTTTTGGGTGGGAGTGAGGATCATAGGAAAATTGCTTGGGCTGACTGGAATTCTATTTGTATACGTAAGGAGGTAAGAGGTTTAGGGGTAAGGAGGTTAAAGGAATTGAACATTGCTCTTTTAGGGAAGTGGTGTTGGAGGTGTTTGGTAGATAGGGGGGATTGTGGTATAAGGTGTTGTCCTCTCGTTATGGTGAGGAGAGGGGGCGTGTTAGAGAAGGGGGAGGGGCGGCTCTGCTTGGTGGAGGGAGATAGTGAAAATTCGTGAGGGGATGGGTGTAGAGGGAGTGAGTTGGTTTGAGGAGAACATCTAGATGAAGGTTGGAAATGGTGTGCACACATTTTTTGGACTGACTGTTGGGTGGGGGCGGTTCCTCTTAGCAAGATGTTAAGCCAACTTTTTGATTTATCTGTTAACAAGGATAAGACGGTGGCGAAGATGTTTTTATTAGGATGGGGTTGGTGGGGCAGCTTGGGGTTGGAGGCGGCGTTTGTTAGCCTGGGAAGAGGACTTATTGGGGGAGTGCAGGTCTTTGCTTTCTAATGTTTCTTTGCAAGATTCAGTTAGAGACTTTTGGCAGTGGCGCCCTAATGAGGGTGATGGTTACACCGTCCGTGGAGTGTATCATATGCTCATGAGACAGGATTCATATGCTCTGATTGTGCAAAAATTTATGGGTTAATAGGCTTTTACCCCGCTGCCATATAGGCAAAATTTGGTTTACCCCCCTGCCACATCAGCGAAAATGCATTGTCATATGCACTGAGGGTTCAAAACCAAAGAATCTTTAAATTACAAGGGGGATCTCCAAATTTTTTTTTATAGGGGGTTAAACCAAATTTCGTCTATATGGCAGGGGGTAAAAGTCTATTAACCCAAAACTATAAATATGGTTTGTTGAGTTTGTTACATTTAAAACTCAAAAATATCTATACTTATAATTTTAATCTATATTAAAAAAAATTATATAAAATATCGTTTGTAATTTACACGCAAAATTTCTATAAAATATTGATAATCTACATTTTAGCGCAATAAAAAGAGCAAAGTGTCCGTCTTTCTGTTAGTGATAAATAATATTCTTTGGATGATTAATAAAATTTGCGTTCAAACTAATATTTTAAATTTACGTTTTAAAAAAAAATTACTTTTTCTTAAAATTACATGTTCTTTATTTAAGACATCCTAAAGAAAAATAATTTGCGAAGCCAAACATTTTACTTATGTGTAGTTTGTTTTATTTTTTTATTAACAAATAGTATAATGAAAAAAATTAGATATCAAATAGTAATAGTAATCTTATACATATCTAACATTATTAATGTTAGGTTTGTGCTTTGTGATTGGTTGCATTTTGTTAAAACAAGTGTTGAAGCAAGATGTTGGACAAGATGTCTTGACATGTTGGTACGACATCGTAGTGTGCCTTGTTTCGTATTCTTGAAGGATTTGTTTCAAGCGTGATATCACTGAAGATTCTATGAAGATATGATTCACGTGTGTTGGGGTTCAAGAAACATGTGTTTTCAGAAGCAGCAAAGGCCGGTTTCTTCTTTACCATGTTTCCTAAAATGGATGTCAAAACATTTAAGGAAACAATATATACGTTTTCTGAATATTGTGCTGAAGACTGTATTGGATCAGCTGTTTTGTTTAGCCCGAATTGTTCATCAAGCCCAAGCTATTTTCAGGCTATTTAAAGAAAGATTATAAACCTAAGAAGATGACTGAAGCCGCATTTTGTGAAAGTGTCAATTATGGTTTTAGTCTGTACTTTGTTGTTTGTGAGCCACTCTCGTATCACGTTGATGTTAGAGCTAGATTGATAGTTGAGTTGTAATTGTGAATCACTCATAGCTTTTAAGCAAGAGTGGATTCTGTTTATTGGAGTGTGTCTCCTCTTTGATTGTCTTATTTGTAATCACGAGTTGTGTGATTGAGAGGAAGTGACAGGGGTCTCATATCTAGGAGAGTCTTAGATAGAAATATCCTGGTTAGTGATTAGGTGCGAAGGCAGTAATCCGGAGGTTGTTTACGTAGGACTTCAAACTAATAATACTATAGTGGATTTCCTTCCTAGCTTGGATGCCCCCGGATGTAGGTGACGTTGCACCGAACTGGGTTAATAAATACTCTGTGTTATTTACTTCATGCAATTTAATTTAAGCTGTTTATTGTTACTTGTGTTGTTACGATGTCTTGACATTGCATTCGACATTACTGGTGTCCCGACATCGTATACGACATTTGTCCACTACGTGCCAGAATTTCAATTGGCATCAGAGCAGACACCCTATTCTGTTTTGGGTGAGCTCCAGGGAAGATATTTTCTGGTATTATGGACAAGGAATGAGGATTTGTTAACAAACCACCTATTTTGGATGACACTAACTATGATTACTGGAAGGCGCGTATGGTGGCTTTTCTAAAATCTATGGATAGCAAAACCTGGAAAGCTGTTATTAAAGGTTGGGAACATCCTATGGTGAAGGACAAAGATGGAAAAGACACAACTGAATTGAAGCCAGAGGAGAACTGGTCTAAGGAAGAAGATGAACTTGCTCTTGGTAACTCCAAAGCTTTGAACGCATTATTCAATGGGGTTGACAAAAATATGTTCAGGTTAATAAATACCTGTACCGTGGCCAAAGATGCCTGGGAAATCCTCAGAACCACTCATGAAGGCACGTCGAAAGTAAGAATGTCAAGACTTCAACTCCTCACCATCAACTTTTGAGAATCTCAGGATGAAAGATGATGAGTCCATTCATGATTTTCACATGAATATTCTAGACATTTCCAATACATCTAGTGCCTTGGGAGAAAAGATGTCAGAGGAGAAGCTGGTTAGAAAAATCCTCAGGTCGTTGCCTAAGAAGTTTGACATGAAGGTCACAGCTATTGAAGAAGCCCAAGACATTTGCAACATGAAAGTGGATGAGCTTGTTTGGTCACTTCAAACTTTTGAATTGGCTATCAGTGATAGATCTGAAAAGAAGAAAAAAAGCATAGGTTTCATCCCCAACACTAATGATGAAGAGTTTCAATGTGACATGAAGACTGATGAAGGAATTTCTGATGTTATTGTGCTTCTTGGGAGGCAATTCAATAAGGTGCTGAAGAGAATGGATAGGAAGCCTGAAGGTGAGAAAAACACAAGAAGTGGGGTTGAATTGTGTTGGATTTTTCTTCTTTTTAACAATGTTCAAAGTTCAGCTTCTGATGGATCAGAGTCTGAAGCAAAGTTCAAAGTTAAGTGTAGCAGATAAAACACAGTTAGAGAGAGAGAGAGAGAGAGAGAGAGAGAAGAAAGACACAAAGCAATTATCATGGTTCCTTCCACAACCCAGAAGTAGTCCAGTCCCCTTCTTACTTACAAGAGATTTTTCACTATAATCACCAAGATTACAAATGCTCAAGCACAAAGCAAGAGACTTTCAATGCTCAAGCACAAAGCAAGAGACTTCTAATGCTCAAGCACAAAGCAAGAGACTTCTAATCAAACAAAGATACAAAGTAAAATGTTTGGATTGAACACTTGATATACTCAGTGGTGTTCACAAAATACAACGCAATTCAGACTCTAATGACTTAAGAATTTCTAGGTTATGAAAGTTTGTAAGAAATTCTAAGTGTATGATGAATATTCAACTTGACAGAGTTTTGGCACTTGTTAAATATTGCAGAGTCTTTTTTAATCTTCAAGTCTTCCAGCTTTTATATAGAGGATGAAAGAGACGTTGAAAGATGCCAAATCATCATAAAGTCCGTTAGAGAAGCTTGATCATTCACTGTTGATTTGTTACTTGATTTGGTTCACGTACTATGAAGGAAGGAATTCGAAACCTTTCCTGAATATGGAATGAACCGTTTTTACCAAGGAGACAAAGCTGCAGAGTACGAACAGAGCATGTGAGAATGTTGGAGAACGTGGTTGTACTCTTGTCCTTACTTGACAGTGACATCCATTGACCACTACTAGAAAAACGCAAATTAGAGACGGATTTTAGGGAGGGAAAAAAATCCCTCACTAATTGTGACGGTTTTAGTGACGGATTTTCATATTCACCACAAAAATCGAGTGGACAAACATTAGTGACGGAAAAGATTAATTATCCCTCACAAATATTCCCTCACAAAAATTCCGTCACTAAATCCCTCACAAAATTGATGAGTTAAACTTTTGTTGCGGAGTTAGACACGGAAGTGATCCCTCACTAATGTTTCCCTCACTAAATCCCTCACTAATGTCAACTACATAGTTAGTGAGGAAATTAATCCCTCACAAACAATTAATGAGAAAACTGAATTTTTCTCCCAATTGTTTCACCTTTTGGCTTTCCCTCCTATTATACTAAAACATTCCCCCTCTTTTTTTTCACAAACCCTAAAATAAAATTTTCCCCCAAAATTTTTCTCCAAACTCTAACAAACATCCCTAAAATAAAACATTCCCCCAATTTTTCTCCAAAGCTTCAGCATGTGAACTCTTCTTCTCCTACCGAAGTCTCAACCTCATGTGAACAGTAGCAGCACAGCAAACAAACAAACGTATTCACTGAATCTCTCTCAAATCCTCAAATCAAACCAAAATCTTTACTGAATCTCTCTCAAATCCTCAATTCATACCAAAATCGAACCTCAAATCTTCACTGAAATCGAATACCAGTACCAAAATCGAACCTCACTCCCAGAATCGAATCTCCTTCCTTCTTCCAAAATCGTTCCCTCAAATCTTTCATTTTCTCAAAACTCACGGTAATCTCTCTCTCTCTCTCAATCTCAGAATTTAGTAATTTATTTATTATTTTTTGGGTCATGAAGGAATATGAATCCAGAGATTGGTGTAAACTTTTTTCTTTGATGGATTACTCGTGTTTCATTCAACATTTGAGATATTTAAGACCTTTAGGTTATTCCAGTGATGGAAAAAAGGTTCTGTTGAGAGTAGATTATAAGAGGCTGTTTTGGTATGATCTCATGAGCGAAAATGTTAGTGGTGTTACAGGAATTCCTGATTGGGAAGAAGCCGTGATTTGTGTTGGAAGCCTTGTACAACCACCGTCCTTGCCTACGAATCAGCACATGTCCAGATGTGAAAGTATAAGCATGACAAGGTAATTCTTATTGTCCATCTGATATGATAGTTATACTTATTTTTGTTTGTTATTGGTCAAATTGAATCACCCTCCTTGTATAGTCTGTTTTTTCACATCTTGGATTTCAAAAGAAACAAAAAAGAGAATGTTTTGTGTGTCAAATTTAGTAAGACAGGGATTAATTTTCTTATAAATTAGGTTAAAGAAAGAATCACAATATGAGTCAGTTTTTTAGCCTTCATTATTTTAGATCCTCACTCCTAAATCATTATTTTGACAAGCTTATACCTTAATGTTGAGACAATTCTACCCTGTCGTGGTATTTTCAGCGGCTTACACTTACACAATGGAATGTGTACTAGCATATAGTTAAAAGAGAGTTAAAAGAGGAACTAATATGTTGTGATGTTGTTGTGGTAGGGGTCCAGGAACTCACTGTGCTGCTATTAAGGCTCCCAGGATCACTTCCAAAAATCTCATTAGGTATGTAATTTTCTTCAATTCCTTTAAATTCTGTTTTTTTAGTAATTTTTTGTTGAATAATCTTAATGTTCTTGATCATAAGTTTTACAATGGTGAAAGTTTCTTGTTTTCTGTTGATTGAACTTAGATAGGGAACTTATTGTTGTTTAATTTTGTATTTTGATGATTGATGTTTAAACTGGGATTATATAACTTTGATTTTGTTGAAGATTGGTAGTATGAGACTTGTTTTAGATTAGATTTTTGAATGTTGTGATGCTGCCTATTATGTTGAGACTTATATGTTGTGATGTTGCCTATTATGTTGAGACTTTGATTTTGTTGAAGATTGGTAGTATGCTTCCTCTTTTCAATATTACAATCGTAGCTTTACCACATTTGAGTTAATTTTTGGGTATAGGAAATAGGAATATATGTTTGTTGTGAAAGAGTGTAGCTGAAGTTGTAGATCACTTTGAGTTAGTACACTTTTCTTAAATTTATCAAAATAGCAATTTAGTCCTTTAGATTGAACAACATCAATCAATCTAGTGTTGTTTGTCACGAAGCAGCAAAAGACTATTCAAGTCGATATGTAAGTCTTATATTAGTTTTGATGCATGTTCACTGTAACGCCCCGGATTTACTTGGAATTATTTTCAGTTATTTTAATTGATGATGCGACGTATGTGTGATGTCTTGTTGTGTTTGTGATGTTCTTGGTGTTTTGGTGCCTTGTTAGAGGGTAGTGACCTTAGATTATAAGGAATATGAGTTTGAGCGAATTAGATCCTTAGAAGGCATAACCCAAATGTGAGAAATATTGATATTTATTAGTATATTGGTGGTTGGGTTTATTTAATTGAATAAAGAAAAATTATAGTATTTAATTAAATAATAGTGTTAATAATTTAATTGGATTATTAGTAAATTAAACTAATTAATTAGAATTATAAAATAAGAAAGGGCATTTGTGGCATTTAGGATTTAGGGGTATGTTATGATGAGAAGAGGGATAAAAACATAACATATCGTGAAAACAAATTGGAAGAAAACCAAAGAGCGAAGAACGAAGCTGAGGCAAGAGAGACCGGAAGGGATTCTACGGGAAGCGATCAATAGAGTTTAGAACCGGAAAACCTAAGGTAAGGGTGGGGTTCTTACATTCTAAGGGATTGCATAATGATGGGGTATGGTAGACTCTAGGTATATGTGATTGTATGGATTTTGACCCTTTTGTTCAATTCATGAGGTCTGCGATTTTGATGATGAAATTGGCATGATACATGCTGTTGTTGTGCATTATAATTGTGGTTTGTGATGATTGTTGTTGTTAATGTCATATTATGAATTGGGTATGAATTATGTTGAGTTGTTGTTGTTGATTGTGATGATTTTGAATGAATGAGAAGTTTGAATAATATAAGTTGCTTTTCCTGAGTTTTCTTATCTCTGTCCCGAATTTTGAAATAAAAACTGGTATTGATCGATACAGAATTGGTCTTAGGTGTAAACACAAAAGTTGTAGGTATGGATGTTAGTTTTCTAATGCCGTTGGTCTGACGTCAAAACGATTTATAGAACTTGAGTTATGGTCAAATTACTGCACGTAGGTCACAGTGAATTTTTATGGACTTTCTGCACAACTTTTCCGAATTTGAAACGAAAACTGGTATTGATCGGTACAGAATTGGCCTTGGGTGTAAACATGAAGGTTTTAGGTAATTTTGTTAGCTTTCCAGTGGCTTTGGTTTGACGTGAAAATGACTTTTAGTTTTTGAGTTATGATGAAAATACTCCAAGGAGGTCTTAGTGAAATTGTACGGTGACAGCATTCTCTGTTTCATGTTTTTGCGTCTTTTTCACACGTCTCTGTTTTAAATTGGTCTTTGGTATAAACATGAAAGTTGTTGATAATTGTGATATCTTTCTAGTATCCTTGGTTTGACATGGAAATATGTTATGTATAATTTGTTATGGTTTTACAAAATTGTATGATGAATTGTTGATGTTTGAATACGATGTTATATGTAATTGTGAATTTGAATGACAGTGACAGTGATGTAGCCTTATATGGCAGCGATGTGGTTTATGTACGATGCTTGCATGTATTTTGTTGTTTCATTTTAGAAGTCTCATTCATTGCATCTTGTAACGATGGCCTGAAATTATGATAAAGCGAGGTAGCCTTGTTTGGCAAAGTGACGTGGGGCTCCGGCCTGACATGCCCTATTTGGCATTATTTTGCGACGTTTGGTACCACATGCATATAGGTGAAGTCGGGTCTCATTGCATTATGTGTCGATGATAAATTGTTATAACCGTGACGTGTGGCGATGTTCATGATGTGCTTGATGTGATGATGTTTGAATATTGGTGATGATGATTGTTTATGAAAATGATGTGTGAACATGAATAAAATGATTGGTGAGATAATGAAGTATGATCCTGTGCTTATGTTTTTACTTGCTCATTACTATGCTTTCGTTTAGATTGTTTGATATCTCACCCTTTTGTTTTTGTTGGTCCATTGTCTTTATATTGACAATGTGCAGATAACTCGAAGTAGCTTGCTGTGACGCTTAGACGAGGAGTACCTAGTGGTATATAGAATTGGGGTCGTGATGCTCTGATATTATGTAACACTGGGGATACGTTTGTCTTATGTTTTTGGGAGTTAACTTTATAAACTCCAATGCTGATTTTTATTAAAGTATTCACTTTATGTTGAGTTTTGAATTATGACGAATGTTTCGGCTTTTATGTCATGGTGATGATTATGAGTTGATATTATAATTATTTTCCGCTGCTAATAAAGAGATTTTCAGACATGATGTTGTTATCTTGAGGAGCCTGTTTGTAAATAAGTATGTTTTACGTTTTCATGATTTTGTGACATCCCGTTATTTGTTAAATACTCTGATATATTATGTGCTTATTCGCGCGGGGAAAGCGGGGTGTTACAATTGGTATCAGAGCAGGTCGGTCCATCCGGCCAGGTTGTCGAGTCTTTAGTTTAGTGACAGTTGAGTACTGTCCTTAGACATTTCTAATCAATTATTTGATGTTTTGTGAACACCGAAGATGGCTGGAAGGAACGACACTGCTATTGCTGCTGCTTTGGAAGCTATGGCTCAGGCAATGCAGCAACAGCCTAATGCTGGTGGAAGTAATGAATCCCGCATTCTGGAAACATTTCAGAAAAACCATCCGCCTACATTCAAGGGAAGGCACGAACCTGATGAGGCGCAGGCTTGGCTCAAAGAGGTTGAAAGGATCTTTCGGTTAATGGACTGTACTGATGCGCAAAAGATACGCTTCGGTACCCACATGTTAACAAGTGAAGCTGATGACTGGTGGGTCGAGACCCGTCAAAGATTGGAAGGTGGAGCTGAAGAAATTACTTGGGATGTTTTCCGTAGAGAATTCCTGAGGAAGTACTTCCCGGAAGATGTTCGTGGGAAGAAGGAGATCGAGTTTCTGGAATTGAAGCAAGGAGAGTTGTCGGTGACAGCGTATGCTGCTAAATTCTCAGAGCTGGCAAAGTTTTACCCTCACTACAATGGGGATGGCGCTGAATTTTCGAAGTGTATCAAATTTGAGAATGGGCTGCGTCCGGAAATTAAGAGGGCTATTGGATACCAGAGGATTCGCCATTTTTCAGATTTGGTGAACAGCTGCAGGATTTATGAGGAAGACAGTAAGGCTCATTATAAGGCTATAAATGATAAGAAGAGCAAGCATCAACAGAACCGTGGAAAGCCTTACCATACTCCAGCCGACAAAGGTAAACAGAGGGCTACCGATGGTAAGAAGATCAGTGGGGGAGATGCCCCTGCTGGTGTCACATGCTTTAGATGTGGGAAACCAGGTCACAAAAGTAATGCGTGCAATGTGGACGGAAGGAGGTGTTTCCGTTGTGGTAAGGTTGGGCATGAGTCAGCGGATTGTAAACACAAAGAGGTTATATGCTTCAACTGTGGCGAGGAAGGGCACATCAGTACTCAGTGCCAGAAACCGAAGAAGGAGCGATCAGGTGGTAAAGTGTTCGCTTTAGCTGGGACTCAGACATCAAGCGAAGACCGCTTAATCAGAGGTACCTGTTTCATTAATAGTAACCCTTTAATCACTATTATTGATACTGGTGCTACGCATTGTTTTATTGCCGCTGACTGTGTAAAAAGGTTGAATCTAGAATTGTCCTCTATGAATGGAGAGATGGTCGTCGATATTCCAGCTAAGGGATCGGTGACTACTTCTCTAGTATGTTTGAAGTGTCCTTTGTCGATCTTCGACAGAGAAGATGGTTAGAGTTGTTGAAGGACTACGATTTTAGCTTGAATTACCATCCTGGTAAAGCTAATGTTGTAGCCGATGCTTTAAGTCGAAAAACTTTGCATATGTCAGCGATGATGGTTAAAGAGTTAGAGTTGATCGAGCAGTTCAGAGACATGAATTTGGTTTGCGAAGTAAAACCCCAGAGTGTGATGCTAGGGATGTTGACAATTAACAGTGATTTCTTGGATGATATCAAGGAAGCTCAGAAGATGGATGTGAAACTAGTAGATTTGATGGTTGGTGAAAATCAACCCGAAGGTAGTGATTTTAAGTTAGATATGCACGGTGTGTTGAGGTTCCGCGATCGAATTTGTATTTCTGATAATGCAGAGATGAAGAAGATGATTTTAGAAGAAGGTCACAGAAGCAATTTAAGTATTCATCCGGGAGCTACTAAAATGTATCAAGACTTAAAGAAGATATTTTGGTGGCCAAAAATGAAGCAAGATGTTGCGCGGTTTGTGTATGCATGCTTGACGTGCCAAAAGTCGAAAGTAGAACATCAGAGGCCAACAGGCTTGATGCAACCGTTAGATGTTCCGGAGTGGAAATGGGATAGTATATCTATGGATTTTGTGACAGGATTACCGAACACTCCGAGGGGGCATGATGCTATTTGGGTAATTATTGATAGACTGACGAAGTCGGCTCATTTTATTCCGATCAATATTAGTTTTCCTGTATCAAAGTTAGCAGAGATTTATATTCGCGAGATTGTGAAGTTGCATGGAGTCCCGTCGAGCATTGTTTCGGATAGAGATCCGAGGTTTACTTCAGATTTTTGGAAAAGTCTACAAGAGGCATTAGGTTCTAAGTTGAAGTTGAGTTCGGCATATCACCCACAAACTGATGGACAGACGGAGAGGACCATTCAGTCGTTGGAAGACTTGCTGAGGGCGTGTGTTCTCGAACAAAGCGGAACGTGAGACAGTTTTCTACCACTGATCGAGTTCACTTATAACAATAGTTTCCATGCTAGTATTGGTATGGCACCTTTCGAGGCATTGTATGGTCGGAGGTGCAGAACGCCGTTGTGTTGGCATGAATCTGGTGAAAGAGTTGTGTTGGGACCAGAGATTGTACGAGAGACTACTGAGAAGGTGAAATTAATTCGTGATAAGATGAAGGCTTCGCAGAGTAGGCAAAAGAGTTACCATGATAAGCGGAGGAGAGATCTTGAGTTTCAAGCAGGAGACCATGTATTCTTGAGAGTATCACCAGTGACAGGTGTAGGTCGTGCCTTGAAGTCGAAGAAGCTTACTTCTAAGTTTATTGGACCATACCAGATTTCTGAGAGGGTTGGGAATGCTGCGTATAGGGTGGCCTTACCACCGAACCTATCAAATTTGCATGATGTGTTTCACGTGTCGCAACTCCGGAAGTATGTTTCAGATCCATCTCATGTAATTCATATGGATGACGTGCAAGTGCGGGACAATCTAACCATTGAGACTGTGCCTGTACGAATTGAGGATCGGGAAATGAAGAAGTTAAGGGGCAAGGAGATTCCTTTAGTGAAAGTGGTTTGGGACGGAGCTGCCGGAGAAAGTGCAACATGGGAGTTAGAGAGCAAGATGCGAGATTCTTATCCGATGCTGTTTGAGTCAGGTAATTTTCGAGGACGAAAATATTCAAGTGGGGGAGAGTTGTAACGCCCCGGATTTACTTGGAATTAATTTCAGTTATTTTAATTGATGATGCGACGTATGTGTGATGTCTTGTTGTGTTTGTGATGTTCTTGGTGTTTTGGTGCCTTGTTAGAGGGTAGTGACCTTAGATTATAAGGAATATGAGTTTGAGCGAATTAGATCCTTAGAAGGCATAACCCAAATGTGAGAAATATTGATATTTATTAGTATATTGGTGGTTGGGTTTATTTAATTGAATAAAGAAAAATTATAGTATTTAATTAAATAATAGTGTTAATAATTTAATTGGATTATTAGTAAATTAAACTAATTAATTAGAATTATAAAATAAGAAAGGGCATTTGTGGCATTTAGGATTTAGGGGTATGTTATGATGAGAAGAGGGATAAAAACATAACATATCGTGAAAACAAATTGGGAGAAAACCAAAGAGCGAAGAACGAAGCTGAGGCAAGAGAGACCGGAAGGGATTCTACGGGAAGCGATCAATAGAGTTTAGAACCGGAAAACCTAAGGTAAGGGTGGGGTTCTTACATTCTAAGGGATTGCATAATGATGGGGTATGGTAGACTCTAGGTATATGTGATTGTATGGATTTTGACCCTTTTGTTCAATTCATGAGGTCTGCGATTTTGATGATGAAATTGGCATGATACATGCTGTTGTTGTGCATTATAATTGTGGTTTGTGATGATTGTTGTTGTTAATGTCATATTATGAATTGGGTATGAATTATGTTGAGTTGTTGTTGTTGATTGTGATGATTTTGAATGAATGAGAAGTTTGAATAATATAAGTTGCTTTTCCTGAGTTTTCTTATCTCTGTCCCGAATTTTGAAATAAAAACTGGTATTGATCGGTACAGAATTGGTCTTAGGTGTAAACACAAAAGTTGTAGGTATGGATGTTAGTTTTCTAATGCCGTTGGTCTGACGTCAAAACGATTTATAGAACTTGAGTTATGGTCAAATTACTGCACGTAGGTCACAGTGAATTTTTATGGACTTTCTGCACAACTTTTCCGAATTTGAAACGAAAACTGGTATTGATAGGTACAGAATTGGCCTTGGGTGTAAACATGAAGGTTTTAGGTAATTTTGTTAGCTTTCCAGTGGCTTTGGTTTGACGTGAAAATGACTTTTAGTTTTTGAGTTATGATGAAAATACTCCAAGGAGGTCTTAGTGAAATTGTACGGTGACAGCATTCTCTGTTTCATGTTTTTGCGTCTTTTTCACACGTCTCTGTTTTAAATTGGTCTTTGGTATAAACATGAAAGTTGTTGATAATTGTGATATCTTTCTAGTATCCTTGGTTTGACATGGAAATATGTTATGTATAATTTGTTATGGTTTTACAAAATTGTATGATGAATTGTTGATGTTTGAATACGATGTTATATGTAATTGTGAATTTGAATGACAGTGACAGTGATGTAGCCTTATATGGCAGCGATGTGGTTTATGTACGATGCTTGCATGTATTTTGTTGTTTCATTTTAGAAGTCTCATTCATTGCATCTTGTAACGATGGCCTGAAATTATGATAAAGCGACGTAGCCTTGTTTGGCAAAGTGACGTGGGGCTCCGGCCTGACATGCCCTATTTGGCATTATTTTGCGACGTTTGGTACCACATGCATATAGGTGAAGTCGGGTCTCATTGCATTATGTGTCGATGATAAATTGTTATAACCGTGACGTGTGGCGATGTTCATGATGTGCTTGATGTGATGATGTTTGAATATTGGTGATGATGATTGTTTATGAAAATGATGTGTGAACATGAATAAAATGATTGGTGAGATAATGAAGTATGATCCTGTGCTTATGTTTTTACTTGCTCATTACTATGCTTTCGTTTAGATTGTTTGATATCTCACCCTTTTGTTTTTGTTGGTCCATTGTCTTTATATTGACAATGTGCAGATAACTCGAAGTAGCTTGCTGTGACGCTTAGACGAGAAGTACCTAGTGGTATATAGAATTGGGGTCGTGATGCTCTGATATTATGTAACACTGGGGATACGTTTGTCTTATGTTTTTGGGAGTTAACTTTATAAACTCCAATGCTGATTTTTATTAAAGTATTCACTTTATGTTGAGTTTTGAATTATGACGAATGTTTCGGCTTTTATGTCATGGTGATGATTATGAGTTGATATTATAATTATTTTCCGCTGCTAATAAAGAGATTTTCAGACATGATGTTGTTATCTTGAGGAGCCTGTTTGTAAATAAGTATGTTTTACGTTTTCATGATTTTGTGACATCCCGTTATTTGTTAAATACTCTGATATATTATGTGCTTATTCGCGCGGGGAAAGCGGGGTGTTACATTCACCATAAAAATATTTTGATAGAGTGACTAATTGATGGACGTTTTTTAGTTTAACGGACTAATTTACTATTTTGTAAATTTGAGAAACTAAATTGCTCCACGATTACAATTCTGAGGACTGAAATGCCGAACATTCTCTCCTTCAAAATCACCGTCATCTACCAGCTGATCCCTATGCTGCTCCTTTTGGTCTCTCTTTTTAGCCTCAAGTTCCTGACTTACTCTCTTCTTTGTAAGAAATTCTGACAGACCTTTAAGAGTAGTTTCAGTTTCACTCCCCTTGAGAAGCTGCTCTGCCACTTCAGCAGGAGTCACTAGTGTTTGCTGAATTGTTTCCTCAATCTCTCCGAACATGGTGTGTTCTTTAATTCCTAGGTAACGGAAAGCTAACTGTCTAAAACCAAAGGGAGTACAATAGGACATGTGGATATGAACATCCATGCGACCAGGGCGCAACAAAGCTGGATCAAGCTTTTCCTTGTGGTTTGTCGTGAACACTATAATCCTCTCATCTCCACAACTTGACCAAAGCCCATCAATAAAATTCAGCAGCCCTGATAGTGTAACCTGTGGATCAATGTGATGGGGCTCAAATGATTGTTAGGGTGAAAATAATGTACTCTAAATAGTAAAACCAATATTATAAATGAACATTAATATGAAATTTATCTGTGTAACCACTCCACACTTCATAATAATTAGTACAACTCCAAGAGTAGTTTTGAGTAGTGTTATTCTCCTCAACTTAACCGTTGATAATGTCATGTTTTATTAATGATCAAATACACAGAATTTCATATAAATTGGACAATTTGTAGCTATGTAATTTTAGAATGTTATAAAAATTAACAAGTTTATCTACTTAACAAGAACTTCTTTCGCTGTTAAGATATAAGGGATAATCATAACTCTGTTTCTTTGTTTGCTGCTATTCACATGAGTATCTGTGATCCTGATTTAAGGTGCCTGTGTGTTTCTTTGAGTCAAGTTCCCTCTAAATTTTAAGTCTTCACAAGATAACAACATAGTAGCAGTCTTGACATCACTCACAAACATTCATCTGTACCCTTCCCATACCAAATTGTGCTCTACTACAAGGACATGTTTAGCTATAATAAGAGTACACTTCACTTTAGAACTCTGTCTCTAATTCCCCTGATCAAGTTTAAATGTGAACAAAATCATCATATCTTTTATTATGAGTCACTGTGTCAGTGTCACACTCACAATTAGATGAAGTCATTATTGTGATGCATAATGGAGCATGGGGGAGTGTGTCACTGAGGAGTCAAAGGAATTCTTTGTTTCTTCCAATTTTGGTCAATTGTTTGTCACTCTAGATAGTTACACACTTCAGAAAGTGGTAACCTGTTTTTTATGATGTGTGTTGCATCTAGTGGTATTGGATGGAAGGATGCATTTGCTGTTCTCCAGTGCTACTCTTGGTGTTGATAGTGTATGTAGTTTGGTGTTCATGAATCTTGCTAGTCTAGGAGTACCATAGGTTAGTGTTGGAGTAATGATATTTTTCTTTTCTTTACTATCATAGTTAAGATAATGTATCTTTAATCTTGGTTTTGGTTACTTTCTAGTTTAACATTAGATGGCTTAAGGGATTCGTAATACTTGGTGTCTTACAGGTTTTTAGTAGGTTGAATTTGGTGTAATTTTTTTTCCTCATCTAGCTCTAGTGCGTCATTGAGTTCCCTCGTCAATCCTTCCTAAAGAGTGGGGAGAGGGGTCACTTGTGCTGCTGGACCAAGTTGTTTTGAATAAAATTGATTATTTATAAAAAAAAATTGCTATAAATAGTTTCCGAAAGTTTATTAAGGTTATAACTGGTTTGATAAGTCAGAGACAAGATTCACAAAATGGTCATTTACTATCCTAAGTGTTTTATTTCAGTTTAAGCAGACATCGTAATATTGCTTACTACCATTTTTTTAAACCTTTGGTCTTGTGTATTGGGATCAGCTTTTCTGTGGTGTACATAAACCATAGGTATGTGCCCTGGTTCAAACTTATCATATATATGAAAATGAAAAGGGTGGCTATTGCTTGTATGATGATCACAAGTCTTAAATTGCATTGGCAAATTCTTGACGCTTCAGAAATTTGGTGGCATATGCTTCTAGCATGTAATTACTCTTGCAGTATGACACATGGTTATCCACTATACATGAAATGGCACAAAATTATAGTATAGATTCAAACTAAGTCATTGAGCCAAATTAAGTTGAAAGTCGCACACATGTATTTTATTTTTTGGATTATTTTGATTTTGACGTGTTATTCTTATGCATATTCAATGAAAATATTATCATTTGTGCGTTTATTTAATTTTATACCGGTAAATGTTGATTTGTGCATCAAAGTACATCATGCCGACATGATAAGAAGGTTTTCTTACAAATAACAATTGAACTTTCTGACAAATATATATGTTTTTTTTATGTATATATAGATGGCAGGCAATGATACTCCGACGGGTGGAGGAAGAGGTACTGGTAGAGGTATCAGTAGAGGTAGGAGAGGTAGGGGTACCACACTTTCATCTGGGAGAGGTATGACTGCCACTACTCCATCACCCCTTCCTGTTGGGCAAGCAACAAATCCTTCCACATCTCATACAACAACAAATACACAACTTCCCCACTCTACTCCTAGCCCACCTATTTCTCAAACACTAAGCTCGCCACTCATCGCATCAACTAATGTATCTGATGCTGATCCACATGTATCATCAAATGATATGGATTCATCTCCAAACATTGGGAGTGAGGACCCTCTTGATGGGCGTATTTGGATTCGCCCAGGACCAGAGAACACGTAAGCTTTTATTACTTTTTGTCCTTTAATTTTAAAATATATCATACTTGTATCATACAATTTCTTCAATGTTGTTTTTATAGGTTTGACCCTGCTATTGCGCCTACACGTGCGATAATAAAAATTATCAAGCAAAAGTTTACTGGATGTTGGTCAAATTATGGAGAACTAAAGGCTGAAGAGAAAAAAAATGGTCCCCATAGTGTGATTTCAATGTGGTTTAGAGAGTTTAATGTATGAAAGTATTCATGAATATTTGAGTATCTTAATAGTTATATATTTTTTTTTCATGTAGATTATACTGAATATATTGATTTATTCTTTTATTAACCTATATTTTTTATATTGTAGAGGAAGTTTAAGTGGCTACCTGAACTTGATGGAGAGATTAAGAAGTCATTTGACCATAAAGCCTCTCAGTTATACTCAAGTGCAATGTATAGGGTCAGAAAAGGGGAAGATGATGGTAGTTGGATTCCTGTTGAAATGCGTAAGAAATTGGATGAAAAATGGAGTACGGAAGAATGGAAAAAGAAGGCACAAATTAACAGCGAAAACAGAAAATCTTCTGATGCTCCACTCCACACTGGAGGGTCGATTCCAACAACTGAGATTTCTAAGAGATTAGTAAGTAATTGAATTTTAGTTTAATTGTATTTGTTAGGTTAAGCATTTTAATTTCAGTTAACATTGATTGATCCGTTTTGTTTATAGAAAACATCTCCAGATGTGACTCCAACATGTTGGGAAATATTTCTAAAGACACACAAATTGAAAGGTGATCCAAGCAAGTGGGTTTCCTCAAAATCAAAGGATATTGCTGTAAGTTCATAGATTTATGTTTACCGATAAAGTAGGCTCATCAACTTTACCACTAAGAATAGCCTGTAAAAAAGTTAAAATGTGTTGATAACAATGATACAGTGTTAGGTACAAGTGAAATAATTGGTTAAGAATATAAAAGAAATTGGAGTTTTTGCAACATGACTAGTCTGTTAATGCTACTTCTAACATGTGTGTGGAGCCTGTTGCAACATGACATGTCTGTTAATGCTATTTTATATCCTCTGTATTTTGCTGTTTTGGTTCAAGATGTTTCCTCTGTTTTGTTTTGTCTTGTAGTGGTCAGTAGGGTGGTTCTTGTTGTTTGATTGTTTCTATGTTCTTCCTGTTCTTTCTCTTGTTTGATGTTGTTGGTTTTGTGGATTGGTTTTTGTTTGTAAAGTTTCATTTTTTTTTTTGAAATTGATATGCTAATTCTTGTAAAACATGTAACTGGGATGTTAGTGATTTATGTTGTTGAAAAACAATAGTCATAAATTCACGGTAATAGATATGAAAACTGAAAATTATGTTAAGGAGTTTTGTGTCTATTGCAACTGCTATAATAAGTTATGTGTAAAACTTAGCAAGACAATATTTCCTCCAAAAGATAAACATTGTGATGTAAACCTCTGCATTTCAAAACTTGTTAGAAAGTAAAAGCTTATGTCAACATACTTAGTTGTTTGGTATGGCTAACCACTATTTATTTATTAACCCCGTGGCCTGAGCGTATAACATTTAATACTCCTTTTCCTCTCATAGGAATGTTTGAACTAAATGAATTCCTAGGCATTAGAGGGAAATGTGTCACTGTGAAAATGGCATGTCATGACACATAGTTTTTAGAGGGAAATGTGTCTTACCAAATTACTCCATAGTTTGCAAATTACTGTATGGCAGTCCAGGAATGTTCTAAAATCTAGCAAATAATTTACCAAATTAGCAAACTAATAGTAGGCAGTCCAGATACTATTAGGTGTAAAATGTTGCAAACTAATAGTATGCATTCTTATTTGGTGTAAAATGTTTCTTTGTATTCAATTAATAGTTGGAGTAAATTATGTGTGTTGCTTGTAGACTGGTTGCTGCCTTCCATGAATGGCGTAATAGTAGTTATTGTTTGATCTATTTATCTTACTGCTTGAAATTGAATTCCTTGGGCATCACAGTCTGAATTCAGATTTGAACAGCTGTTGAAATGGCCATTTGCCTTAGTCTAAAGTTGTATAGTTTGAAACATGGCTTAGTTTTATGTTTAAATGTTACTGTTTTGATGAGTTTGAAGTTTCTGTGTAATATCTTTTTGCATTGTCCTCTTGGAATATTGTTAATGCCAGTTGCATTATTTTCTACTACTAAAAGTGGTGTGTTGCCTTCCAAAAAAAAAAAAGAATTCAGATTGCTAATTCTTCAGTCTATTTTGCAGGATGAGTTTGAAAAAAGGATTGTTGAGAGGGATTCACGTGAGGAGGCATTAGGGGATGATGTTACCAGTCATGAAAGTGACAACATTATCTTCTTAGATGTTGTTGGAGGAGTAAACAAGAAGGGTCGTGTATATGGTTTGGGCTCGGAAGCAGGGAAATATAAGTCGTCTAGATCTTCCAGATCCGACGGCATCCTACAATCTGAATTTGAACAAATGAGGGCTGAAAATGCATCACTTAAAGATCAATTGAAGGCTCATGATGAGTTAATTCGTGCATCGCAAGAAGATTCACGTTTGCTTAGGGAGCAAATGAGTAAATTGATGGAAATGTTTTCTCAAGGTCATCTACATCCACCTCCACCTCCATCTACTTGATATATAGATATATAATATGTATAGTATATGGTTATTTTGATAGCTTGGTTGCAAACTTAGTTTCAAGAACAATGTGCTACATCTAGTACCATTAAAAATGTTGACATATTTCTTATGAAACTTACTTTGAGAGTTTTCTTATGAGTACTCTTATGTATTTTGAGAGTGTTGAACTATGGTTGTAAACTTATTAAGAGTTTCCTTATGAATTTTATGTTTTATGATGATGAATGTATGTGATGGATATGAATTTTTTATTGTGTATTTATAATTTCCAACAAGTTTCATATGGTTTAATATAATAAATGCAGTTGCCATATTAATATAATTAATGAAATCCGGCAGGAAATTGAACATTAAATCAATAATGGTTTGAATTTACTCACTAGTTTATGAGGGAATTCCAGTTTCGTCACTAATAAAAAAGAAATATACCCTCACAATTTGAAAGGGAAAACCAATCCCTCACTAATTAGTGACGGAAATATTGGTGAATAAGGAAGAAATGGTCCCTCGCTATTAGAGAGGGAACAGAAATCCCTCACTAATTAGTGACGGAAATATTGGTGATTAAGAAAGAAATTGTCCCTCGCTATTAGAGAGGGAACGCAAATCCCTCACTAATTAGTGACGGAAATATTGGTGGTTAAGGAAGAAATTGTCCCTCGCTATTAGAGAGGGAACACAAATCCCTCACTAATTAGTGACGGAAATATTGGTGGATAAGGGAGAAATGGTCCCTCGCTGTTAGAGAGGGAACACAAATCCCTCACTAATTAGTGAGGGAATTGTCCCATTTTTAGGACATTTTTGCCTCATATTTAGTGACGGATTCACATGATTAGCGACGGATTTTATCCGTATCAATTAGTGACGGAATCCAAAATCCCTCACTAATATTTAGCAAGGCCAAAATTCGGAACGGATTACTGGCCGTCACAAAATCCGTCACTAAATTTGTTAGTGAGGGAATTATAACAGTTTAGTGAGGGATTTATACCCTCACTAAAACTGATTTTTCTAGTAGTGGACCTTCTGACATTCTCAACAGCCATAGCAGATGTCTCAGATGCTTCAGTATCAAGTTCTTCAGCTTCTAAGATAGGCTTCCAATTCTGAGTCTTCAACTTCTGAGTCTGGAGTCTTCAGAGTCTGAGTCTGGAGTCTTCAGCTTCTGAGTCTGGAGTCTTCATAGTCTGACTTCTTCTGATTCTGAATTCAAGCTTAGCTTCTCAAATAAAATCTTTTGCTCTTTACTTGTTCTTTCAGAACCCATATATGATCAAATCCTTGTAAATTATTATCTATGGTCCTGCACTCTTGAATAAATATTAGCATATCCAATTGATCTTTTAATGCCTTGTTATCATCAAAACTTAAGAGGTATTGTCTAAACTTATTTTGTTCCAACAATTTCCCCCTTTCTTTCTCCAACTTAATTTTGAAAAGATACGCCAACAATAGCCTCTCAAATACTTCTATCAAAACCAGTCAAAAAATATTTCGATAAAAAAAGAAACTAAAATACATTTTTTAAAAGATTTAATGAATATACATAATATAAAAATTAAATTAGTTGTGACTGATCATTAACGGTGTGATAAACTTAAATTGACATGCACATAAACAAATTTAAAAAATCAATATATTATTTATCATTTCACTAGACCAGGGAAAATATGTATTACCTACTATAAAAATAAGACTAACATAATTTTTTTTTTGAAACATATGTTATTTAAATGTATAAATTTATACTCATTATAATATAATGACAATCTTAAAATTATCTTAAGTTTGATAAAATCGTCATGAAAAAAATATCATAATATTTAATACTAGTCCATCCATTCTTAATTATTATAAGGTTCTTTTGAAACGTGTGATTGACCTTCTATAAGACCCTTTGTAAATTTTTAAAGATGTTTATTTTTTTTTAAAAAAAATATTTTTTATTAATACCATCAATTTTCTTATAAATGTGAAAAGTTGACATTAAATGCATGTATACTACCAAAAAAATTTTTTTTCCGAGGAACAAACTTTTGTTTTTTGAGAAAATGACATCCTACTAAAATTGATGAGTTTTCGCTCGTTTGATATACTAAAATGCAAGTATTGAACAAAACAACACAAGATAGAATAGCACAACGTAAGACATAACAACACTTGACAAAATTCTATGAAATTAAACAATTTTTTGTCTTATTTGATTTTTGGTGGACAAAAAGCTAATTAATTTAGTACTTTAAACAACTTGTACTTGAAACAAAAAGTTGTGATGTGGTTTAGTGAGGGACAAGAATTTCAGTTTTTGTCATGTCCCTCGACCATCAGTTTGTCTTGTCCCTAAAACAGTTTTACAATCAAACAGTGTACAACTGGAGTTATCTTGTCATGTCTTTCGTTAACCCAATTCATTCTTAGTCCCTAATTACCCATCTTCTATGTATATATGAGTCATTCTCAACAAGTTTTATAAATACAGACATAAAGAGTTATAGTTAAATAGGTAAACTTCATATAACAAATTGAATCTTATTGTACACATAAAAAAATTACACATTCAATCAATTTCATATCTTATCATGATATCACTTTATTGTATCCATGAGGCGTCACACGTTCATAAGAGTTTTACTTTATAACATCAAGGAATGAAGTTCAATCCTATTTTGTATGGTTGTAAAATGGTCATTAATATCATATAATAATAATAATAATAATAATAATAATAATAATAATAATAATAATAATTTACTCTTCCATAATAATTATCTTTAAAATATTTACATATTAAGATATTATTTTATGTATGTTAATATTTTAAACCAATAAGTGCTTTTATATATATTTGACTGATTTATAAAATATGATTAATAACTAACACGAGGGGACGCATTGTGACAAAATATTAGTCAGCAGCCAGCCATTTACAGTCTATTGCCATAAAATTGAATTTCTATAAAATATTTAGACATAAATTAAAAATAATATCTCAGCATCCATAGAGACCCTAAAAACAAAATCTCTATAAATTGAAGCTCTCTCTATATAGTGTCCTTTTTGCCTTTCATGCTATAGAGAAACCATCAGTGTGATAGTAAGCCTTAGTGATCATCAACTTTTGGTTTTTAACATCCATCGGTTCTTGTACCTACTCATCTATTTAGGTATATATTCTTGAACTATTATTTTCATGTATGAATTAATCATTTTGTTCACTTGTATGTTTCAAGGCTGGGTTTGATTTGAACTATGTGTTTTTTTTTAATCTTGTTTATATGAGCATGTGATTTGAACTATCTTCCTGTTTGATTTTTTTATCAACTTATTGATTGGCTGATAAATCTTTTATCTATCAAATTATTTTTTGTGTGTGATTTTGATGTTTTAGAAAATGGATTACTTTGTGAAAATAAATTTAATAAATGGATTACTTTCAAAATTTTATTTCACCGACTCTTAGGTCCCGTTTAGATTGACTTATTTTTGAGCTTATGCAAATAAATAAACATTTATGTATTATTCATAAGCTTGTCAAGGTAGTTTATGAAAAAACTGTTTATGAATATACAATTTTCGTTAGTGAGAACTTATGAACTAATATAAAAACTTATTTATTTACATAAGCTAAATTTCATATACTCAAAAATAAACCAATCCAAACAGACTGTTATATGTGTATAGGGAATTAACAATAATAATACAATTTTTTTTTAGGAAACGAAAATATTTTGTTTAAACTCACATTCAGATCTTCTTTTTTTAACTCGTATTTTTTTAAAAATATCAAAAAACAATTTATTTTGTTTAAAAAAGACTTTTTTACTAAATAAAAAATATTATTATTTTTTTAGATACTTGATAGTAAAAATATTTTTTACTCTAAAAGAGAGTTATAATAACAATTAACTTTTCAATTTCCAAAGCTACAGAAAGTAACTTTTCATTATAATCAGAAAACTAAGTCAAATAAAATTATAATCCGAAAACCATTTTTTTATTTTGACTTTATAAAATATTGTTATTTTAATATGATGATGACCGGAGGATAGAGACACGTGTTAATATCATTTTTTATATACTCCATAGACTTTAAGATTGAAAATATTTAGACATAGATTAAAAATAATATCTCATCCAAGATAGAGACTCTCAAATTTTCTCTATAAATTGAAGCTATCTGTTGTGTCATTTTTGCCTTTCATGCTATAGAGAAACCATCAATGTGATATTGAGCGGTAGTGATCATCAACTTTTGGTTTTTAACATCCATCAATTCTTGTACCTACGTATTTAGGTATATATTCTTGAACAATCATTCTCATGTATGAATTTAATAATTTTGTTCACTTATTTGTTTCAAGGTTGGGTTTGATTTGACCTATCTTTTTTTTTAATCTTGTGTATATGAGCATGTGATTTGAACTATCTTTTTGTTTGATTTCTCGATCAATTGATTAAATTGCTGATCAATCTTATTTTCAAAATTTGTCTATCAATTTATTTGGTGCGTATGATTTTGATGTTTTATAAAATGGGTTATTCTAATAAATTTAATATTCTTATATTTACACATATATTTTATATGTTCGAAATTTTATACACACCTACTCTTATACTCATTCAGATCTATTATATATGTACTACTCCGTCCCAAAATATAAGCAAAAATGAGTCAACATAAGTTGATGTATTTGGTACAAATTTTGAACCAAATATATCAACTTTTGTTGACCAATTTTTGCTTATATTTTGGGACGGAGGGAGTATATAGCTAACAACAAGAATACAATTTATTTTTTTAGGAAACGAGAATGCAAACATGATCTTAGCCTTTTGAACTAACATTTTTAAAAGAAATATCTAGAAACAATTTATTTTGTTTAAAAAAGACTTTTTTTTACTAAATAAAATTTTATTATTTTTTTAGAGACTTGATAGTATAAAAAAGAATTACACTCTCCGGTCACTATTATAAGCAAAAATTCAATTTTTAGGTTCATTTAATAAATGATGTATGTGATAGATCACATACATCATTTATTGAATGAATCTAAAAAATTAAACTTTTGCTTATAGTAGTGACCGAAGGGTATACTCAAAAATATTACTATTATGCATTCAGTTACAATAATATTTTTGACTCCAAAATAGAGTTATAATTACGTACAATTAATTTTTCAATTCCCAAAGCTACATAAAGTATCTTTTCATTGTAATCAAAAATCTAGGTCAAACAAAATTATAAATATGTTTTTTTATTCTGATTTTATAAAATGTTATTTTAATTTTATGAAGATGATCGGAGGAGGATAGACACACATGTTAATATCATTTTTTTTGTGACACCTAGGTTTACCCATGTAAAAATGGTAGGTAATTTACCCAACCAATAAACATTAACCACATAAGTACATTTTCAAGTGCCACCAACAAACTAGCAATGACCCCATTAACAAAGGTTCATTTTCGTTGGTTGGTGGGTAAGTCATCCACCATTTTTTAATTTAATGGTGATCTAGAAAAAAAACCTTTTTATATACTCCATATACTTCAAATCCAAACTATTTAGTGTCATATTAGTGTTCAACCCACACTAAGTCTCATATGATTATATTTTTTTAAGCAAAAGAATATAGTGCAATGACATCATTATATGTTACTAGCATTTTAAATTTGTTTACACTCCAGCAACAACAGCGCAATCATCTACATTCGAATATGTTCATTTTATCAAATTATTATTGGAGTCTTGATATCTCTGTGAGCGCTATGATAGTATCATACGTCCATGGTAGTATTGATATATGGTTGTTGTTATGGCGTGCATGCAGGTAAGAAGTTACAATCTATGGCCAACCAATACCGTTTAGGAAACCGTCAGAATGAAGAAAGGAGCCCATATCGTGACGCAATATATTTAAGACTTTTTGGGTCAAATATTAGCATCATTCCTACTACTACTTACAATGCTTTAGAAGGCAACAACACTTCTCACTTTATCAATGGAGGACAAACTGGAGTTGCACCTGTTGTAGGATCTGATTATCAAAGAAGTGGAGCTGTTGTAGAAAATAGTAGTAATGCTAATTCCATTTCGTCATTCAACGATGGAATTAACACCACCACTACTGGTACAAGGAATGATGAGTTGTGTCAGGCTAATTCATCGTTCAAGAGAAGTAGATCGCCTGATCCATTCACTAGAGGTGAAACTTCTAATCAAGGTTCACAAATTGATGGAAGGTTTAACAGAAGACGCACTCTTCCTCCTCCTTTTCATCCTTATCAAGACAATGTCAACAACATGTCTTCTTTACCTACAACAACATTTTGGGAACATTTCATCATGGATGAAGATGCTGATGTAGACGCAGGACTAAGTAGTACTACTACTACTACTACTCAATCTGAAATTAATAGCTCTCTTGGTGGTCCAGCAGGTTTTTTCGAAGATCATGATTCATCTCATTATAATTTTCCCACTAGGTCGCTCGATAGTCTTAGTAGATTACGTCGTCAAGAAGATCCTTGGACGAACTTACTTAGAGGAAGACATGATCCTTCTCCTACCTCTGCATCATTTCTATATCCCTCTGCAGCAACAAGAGGAGCAGCAAGTTCTTCTTCTCAAGGCACAAGTTTTAGCCAGAATGGTGATAATAACAACAACCTGGACTTCTTTGATACCTATATTCAACAAGGAATGGACGATGCTTATGTTGAAAGCACAACAAATGTTCAACAACATGTTAGTTTTGTACCACAACGACAACCAATAACGACTTTAGACCCTTCATCGAGGAATTATCAGCTAAACCCTTCTCCATCTCTTTCTGGATCGGGATTTACTATTGCTGCACAAACTATTCAGTACATTCAGACTGGTTCAGGATTGCCAAGATCAGAGACTGTAGCTCGCTCTAGCGGTAGTTACCACAATTTCATTTCAACTTCTCATGAAATTTCGATAGAGAGGGACATGCTCAGGATTGAGGTATATATACTTTCTTAATTACTTGTTAATATTAACTTTGGTTGAAGATTAGAATAAATGGATTCACCGTTAATAATGTGCTTCATTTTCAAATATTTTGGATTTATTTACCATCAAGTAAACTTTAGTCAAAATTAATACGTATTAGCATTTAATTTTTAGTCATATATAGTGTGTTACTATAATTGTATGCATGTGAAAATTTGATATTGCAATGAATTGGAAATGATGATAAGTGTGTTTTGTTGATATAAAGTTGTTAGAAATCTATTTTAGAAACCTAACTTAATTGATATGTTTATTATTTATAAAACTAATTTAATTGTTAAGAGTCTAACAATAGTGAGATATTGTGTCAAAAGGAATAAGTGAAATATAGTTTAACAAAACGTTTATAAGTGGTAGATATATGGTGCTTAATTTATATCCTAATTTTGTAAAGAACTCTTTTGTGAGCACCATGTATCTACCACTTATTCGACCACCACTATTGTACCACCCATGTCACATCCAGATGTATAATCATTAGTGTGAGGAGGTGTGCTAAAATTCTACATTAAATACATAACAATTTGTTTATAAGTGGTGGGTATTTGAGTTATGTTCAACCCAAATTCTGAGATTAGTTATTTAGGTTATAGTTTGAATACTACTTTGTGATTGTTTTACTATACGGCTGGATTACTAGCTGCTGCAGAATAAACATCCCCATGAAATTAAATCATCTTGATATGCACCATTTTGAATTCACATCACATTACTTTCATGTACTTTACAAATATATGTCACACAGAACTAATCCCTCCGGTCTTATATATAAGAAAATTTTCAAAAAATTTTTTGGTGTTATTTATAAAAAAATATCACAACTTTTAATGTATAGTTATTGTTTAAAAGACCTTTCTAACCCTAATTTAATGTTTGTCTTTTTAATATTTGTGAAGCTATTTAATGCTTCACAATTTTTTATGAGAGTATAGTTGTAAAAATATTAAAAAAGTTATATTAATTAATGATTGTAGTTATTAGTTTTGATGTTTTTTTTTTTATTTTTTTCCTATAATAGGACCAGAGGGAGTATTTGCTACTTGATTATTGGGCCACTCAAAATCGGATACTTCACTCTCAAGAGCGAATAGATCAGATAACTAATTCAGAGGATTGGCTGGACGAGGTAAAAATTTTGTATTTTTTTAAAGCTTTGTAACTATTAATGTATAATTAATACTTCTTTTTTTTTCCTTCATATTGTTTGCTCAATTTTATAAACATGTAGCTAGAGTTTACCTTAAATATTATTCCCTCCGTTTCAAAATACATGTCCATTTTAGAGAAATTGCAGTAACCAAGGACAGGCTAATTTGACACAAAAGTTCCTATTATACCATTGTCTTTGATTTCCTCCATTTTACATTTATTTACCCCATCTCATAATTACTCTCAATACCAATACCAAAATTAATTAAACAAATTAGTCCATCATTTAAACACCCTTGGTTGGTTCACACAATGGATTAGAGAGTCCAGTAGTCATTTCTTGGGAGAGTGCATGAGTAACCCACTTAAAATTGGGTCAAGATTTATTAGTAGAAAATAATTATTGTGGAGAAAATCTAGAATCCAATTAATTGGTAGGCAAGGGTAAAATAGACAAAATGTATCTTTAAACTATCAAATGGACATGTATTTTGAAACAAAAAATTTCTTCAAAATGGACATGTATTTTGAAACGGAGGGAGTATACAAGATCATATTCAATTGAAAATTACTAGTATAAATTAAATTAACGTACAGATGATTGAGGCGGGGCTGAGAGAGGAGGAAATTCTCATGTACATCCAGCAAGAAACTTACCAGCCTACTAGTGAGGAAACAAGCACAATGAATCAAACTTGCACCATATGTCAGGTGAAGTCAACTACATGTTTCATTTTTCTTCTCTTTTTTAGTGATAGATGGGAAAGGATTTATCTACTTGTTTCTTTCTTTTTGAAATATCGTTTCTATTACCACAAAATTTGATATCACATTAATTTGTGTGTTCCTGATTCATTTTTTTTCTAATAGCTTATGAGACTCTTTAGGGAACATGATAATAAGAAAATCAAGTTCCACACTGAAAAAAAAACTTAATTTTTATTTTATTTTTAATAAAAAGTGGCACCTCTATTCTAACCAACTGATTTGGTAAGGATTGGATGAACTAAATATTAAAATCCTAATACATGAGTGACAGAACATGACAGCATACATTCTATATTTGGAACAAATATTGTACACTAATGAGATAAAAGTCAAAGAATAATTACTTTGATTAGGCATAATTAGGCATAATAGGAAAACTAATTATGCCTAATCAAAATAAATATTCTTTGACTTTTATCTCATTAGTGTACAATATTTGTTCCAAATATAGAATGTATGCTGTCATGTTCTGTCAATGAGCATATTCAAGTGTCATAACCCCTCTTGTTTTATGTTTATTAGGAAGATTATATTGATGGGGAATGTAT
Organism: Medicago ruthenica; assembly: GCA_018208015.1. Classification (NCBI taxonomy): domain Eukaryota; kingdom Viridiplantae; phylum Streptophyta; class Magnoliopsida; order Fabales; family Fabaceae; genus Medicago; species Medicago ruthenica. Next base: position 18,568,033 of record CM031375.1, read on the forward strand.
TGGGAGACTTGATTGCAATCACATATATCATCTTGACTGCATCAAACAATGGTTGGAGGTGAAGAATGTTTGTCCAATCTGTAAGGAGACGGCTCTGAAAATTTATGAAGATGATGATGAAAGTGAAGATGAATGATTGTTTACTTTTACATGTTGCCTCAAAACTTACTTTTGTTATGAGTATTAAGCAGGTATCTTGGGCTGGTGTTTTTGAGCCTAGTTTGCTTTTCTAATTGGGTTTGCATGATAGAAAGTTATTCCAAACATTTTATATTTTAACTATCTATTTGACTCAGTTGAATGATGCATGAGTTAAGGAAACTCACTTAGACAATAATATTGCCCATCCTTTCTATATACTAGTTATCTTATGGTTATAGCTCTCTTTTTTTTATATGAAAACCGCTTTTTTATATAGATCTTATGTGATCACTTTTGTTACTTTAACTTTTGAGCTTGAAATACCTTCGTTTATATTGTTATATCAAATTTGGTACGAGTTTTGTCTCGTATTAGATAGAAACGGTACCACAGACTTGGACGAGCACGTGGAGCACATAGATACCGTCCTCGATTACCACCAGGCTCAAGGAGCGGTAAAATGCAAAATTGTTATCTTGATGCTGAAGGGCGCCGCCATGACGTGGTTCAAAGGGATAGAAGACAATTACATTCACTCTTGGGGAGAACTGTGCGAAGGGTTTCCTTCTCACTTCACTGCGAGGCGGAAGCAACCAAAAACCATGGCTGCGCTAAACGCTATCGTCTAAGAAAAGAAGGAAATCATGGGGGAGTACGTCGAGAGGTTCATACGCGAAGGTGTTGAAGTCCATGGCACGTAAGACAATTTGAAATGCTATATCTTCCACAACAACCTCTGCGATGACTGTAAGTTCAAAGAATAGTTGGGCTTTAGGGCGGCAAGGGACATGAACGAACTGTTGACCCGTGTTCAATCGTACATCAACTACGAAGAGAAAAGACTGGCTGAAGAGGCGCTTAAAAACAAACAGTTCGGGAAGGAGAACGAAGACATACGAAGCGGTGACAGCGAAAAGGCGAAGAGTTTGCGTGCTCGTTTCGCTGACTATACCCCACTGAACTCTAACGAGAAACTATCCTCCCCGAGTGCCTAAACACATAATTCAAAGAGGCGGGTATCAAGCCACCCCCGCCACAGAAAGAATCCACGAGGATGGACAGGTCAAAGTACTGTCGTTTCCATCGGTGCTATGACCATGACACCAATGATTATTACAAGCTCCTGGATGCAATTGAAGAATTGATTAAGAAAGGGAAGTTGAACCGCTTCACCAATGATGCACGTCGGAAAGACGACAAACGACAGAGACTCACCACAGAAGACTTCGCACCGCAGTGAATCCCTGAAAAGAAGGCGCTCCCCGGAGCAGGAGGAATCACCCGCGAGGAAGGTAAAAAGTATCGTCAAAGAGGGAACGAAGAGTCGCGACGGCAACGGCGAGGACAAGAAAAATGAAAAGCGTTTTTTTCCTGGGCGCCATCATGGGGGGATTCGCCGCCCCACGGAACACCTCAAAGGGCACGACCAGAAGGAAAGTAGCTGAGTTAATGGTTGTGCATGTCACGGCGCCAACCTCGAAGAATACGAAAACAAGACCTATCCTAGGTTCACTGATGACGAGAAGATCAACGGAGGATCCAATGAAACCTTCCCACTTGTCATCATTACAGGTATACGCTGCCACGGCGTCGCCAGGTGTCTGATAGATGAAGGCAGCTCTGTGGATATCTTATACCAAGATACCTTTAAGAAGCTTGGTTTGAATAGAGAGGACTAAAAATCCTATGACGGATCCGAACTACAAGGTTTTAATGGAACAAGCACATGCCCGTGGGGATATGTTAATTTGAATGTGACCTTTGGTGAAGGAACTGGAGAATGGACAGTAGAGACATCCTTCCTGGTAGTCCATGTCACGTCTGTTTACAAATGCAAACGGGGGCGCCCTACCCTAGCCGCGCTAGACGCAGTCACCTCTACGGTCCATCTGAAAATGAAGTATCACAGTAAGAGCGGAGATTTGGACAACACCAACAGGTGCGACAAAGCCTTTCAAAAACTCAACTCCGCCTCTATCCTGAAGTTCGCCTTCGTTTTGAAGGGGGTCGTGGGGCAGGAAACCATCCCAAAATAATGGCAGCTCAAATCACGACAAAGAGCCACTGCCAACATTAGAACGAGCAGGCGTAGAATGCAATAAAATCCTAAGGCGCTATAATAGCTAAGTACTAATAAGTTTCTAAATTGCCCTTCTTCTATTTTCAATTTAAAAAATCCACGAATAAAGCCATTGTAAATCTATTCTCATGATATTAATAAAATGAGCATTTTTCTCTCAAAGAAATGCGTTTGTTGAATTCTTTGGTTGGCAGGACTAGAAATCCTAAACCCATAGGAGGAAGCATTCTCAAAGACTAAACGGTTGTCATGACACCTTCTCTTAAGCGGAACGACAGCCTAAACAATTGTCAAAGGCAAACGATCGGCACGTCTTTCACTCATTGAAACAACGGCCTAAACGATCGCCAAGACTAAATCGTTGGCATGACTTTCGCTTTTAAGCAAAATGATAGCCTAAACAACCGTGGCAGACCCGCCTAAGGGCTAGCCACCCTTCAGGTAAAGTGACTCACCCCCTAAACGCCCTCAGGAGGGGGGACTAAACCTTGGCCGGTCATGTTCCCCCAGGCGTCATGTAAAGACAAGCATGTGAAAGTCAACACTGGAGCACTAAACAGAGAAGCAAGTCAGATCTAGAATGAAACAAAATGCAAATCATCGCAGCGCCAATAAAGCACCCTTGGCGCGACATGAAACAAAATGTAAATCAATGCGGCTCCAAATAAAGCACTCTCGACGCAACATGAAACAAAATGCAAACGCGGAAAAGAATGGTAACAGAAATAAATAATATTGCACAAGACAAAGCAAATAATAAGCAAGTTCGAAACGAAGAACAAACAAAAAGAAGCCTCTTTCATTAAAAATAGCAATCCATTACAAGAGGTTCCGCTGCAGCAGAATTACATAATCAAAGCAAAAGAAAAAAAATATTGGGCACCCCTTTCCAGGTCCATAGGTTGGAATACCGAAGAAGAGGGAGACATATGCTTTTGTTTGTCAATATGAACCTTTGAGCGGTCAATCTTGATGGGAGGATATAAGAACTCTATCTGGTTCAGAGCATCCTGGAAAATTTCTTCAGGCCTTGAATCCCAAGATCAACTGCCTTCTTGGCATTTTACTTCTAAAGCTCGGCCTCCAGCTCCGCCGCGACCTTGCCACTAAGGGCGTCCCTCATGGCGGCACGAATGGACTTCTCATCCGCAAGGACTTTACCCATCTGAGTTAGGGCCTCGATGATGGATGAAAGGAGTTTATTGACTTCCTCCCTCGATTCCATTTCCCTCTCAAGAAGGGTTGTCTTGGAACCATCCTCCCCAAGCTGGTCCTTCCAAGCCAACACGTCCCCTTCTAACGTAGATATCTTGGAGGCGTCGTCCTGAAGTTCTTTGTTTAGGTGAATTCGGTCGGCGCCCAGGTCTTTCACCTTCCTTTCAGCGGAAGAAAGAGATTCTTTAAGCTTCTCCTGGCCAACCAAGGCCTCCTTGGCCTGCTTATCAACCTCTTCAACCCTGGCGTTGACTTCTTCAAGTTTCTTATTGGTCTCATTGAGTTTCCTCTCGGTCTCTTCTCCATATCTCCACACTTCCTCCGTGGCATCCTCCTGCACTTTCTTTATAGCTTCTTTGTCAGCCCCTTCGAGATCACGAAGCTTCTTCTCGGCTTCCTCAAAAGCACGAAGCTCGTCGTCAGACTCGGTCTGAGGCTCGGGAACCAAGACTGGGACAACATCATAAGTCGCAATTAAGGTGCATAGACTTGCCACCTTGTAGGCACTTATAACACCATCTGCCACAACCTTCTGCCGGATGGGAACATCCATGTGATTGAAGTAGCTCCGGTCCCAAGGTGTCACAACATGCATGAAATCATCCCTAGACCTGGAGAGAGAACCAATATAAATACTTGGAAGCTAGAACACAGGCTTTGAGCTTACCCGGTCAGTAGATGTCGTAGCAGCAATTTGGAGTGCGGCGGCCGGTCGCTCCTACCAATGTTCAAGTTGCCAGCATGGGAGGGTCCCATATCTTCAGATTGGGGATTCTTAGAGGATTCCTTGTTATCGTCCTTCTCTTCCCCGTCATTATGAGGGACATCCCTTTTTGACCTCTTATCCCGTTAGCCGGAAGCACCGGAGGAAGACCTGGAGCAGTCTTTGGAATTCAGAGGCTCAGAATCTTTCAAAGAGTCCCTCGCACAACTACTTGAGCCATCCCGATATAAAGGCTCTACTTCCTTCACAACAGAAACTTTGGCAGGGGTCAGGAAGAATGACACCCTCCACAACTTTGGATTGATCAGTTGGCAAGAACGCCGCTGCAACGGTGGGAGTGGGGGTGTCCTGCTTCATGGCCCTCAATGTATCTAGGAGCCTCATGGAGTCTGCTACAGAGGAAAAATCAAAAGATAAGCCAAAGATTAAAAGAGAACGACAACAAAGAAAAGGAAAAATGACAAGACAACCCTCACTCTCTCTCACCAAAGATCTATCGCCGATGGGCGTCATCCCTCCCTCTGATGACTAGCCTATTATCTACGAATCTGGGTTTAGGGATCTTTTTCATTGGGTCATCAGCATGCTTAGGATCTTGGACTTGTTCCAATAAGAGGAGGCGACAAACTGCTCAAAATCAGATTTTAACCGCCTCTCTGACAAATTGAGATATGCGTCTTTATAAGAGTAGGAGGCGGTGGACTTGTCAAAATGCTCTTTAGACCAAAAATGGGAGAAAAAAGGTCTATGCACCACCTCCGTGTGAGCGGAGGCCTCCGAGTCATCGGTCTCGGCTTCCTCTTCCAAGTAACCACAGGGACATGACAGATGCACTCATGAGCATGGCGCTCCCGGATCTCACTCTCATAACCGCTAGAGGGGAGTAGCCGTTGGATGACGAATCTACCAGGTTCCCAGAATTCTCAGAGCAAATACTCATATTTCTCTCTCAACCCAGAAAAGAATAAAAAACGAATAAGATGAAGAGAAATGCAAAAAGGAGGAAAGAAGGAAGGAAGTACCTTTAAGTTTATATGATCTCTGAGGAAAGAAAGGTGAAAATCCCGTAAAACTGCAGAATCCCAAATCTTTAGCCTGAGAAAAAGGGATTTTCACTCGAAGTAATCGGAGAAAATCAGGAAAGGAAGCGAAACAAAACACAAAAGTGTCTTGAAGAAGATGGAAAGTATTTATGTATATATTGGAGACTTAGAAGTGTAAAGAGTGGAAATGAGGAGTTTCACTCCTTATATAAGGTCCAGATCGAAGGAAACCATAAGGTCTCGATCCAGCGGCTGGGATGAAATCTTGAACAACGAAGTGTACTCAAGTGGCGAACATGTGAATCGCGATTCCCGGTACGCGTGCAACCAACGAAGCTGACACGTGGAAAGCAAGCTGAACAACCATCACATCCGAAACATTTCAGTTCAAGGCATTAAATGCCAACTACTCCCACTCATCGATCCAGGGCGCCGCCACCTCCAGCATGGAACGACTAAGGAATTCTTTCTAAACTCTTGAAGGCGCCAACATTTGAGAGCACCCCGATAGAACGCCTATCAGGATAAAGCCATTGCTCCATAAAGGTATCAACGGCTTGGGGGGCAACTATTCTGGACCGGCCAGAAGGCTAATCCAACTATGACACGTGAACTAAACGTCCACTAAACTAATGAGAGTCACCTGAAGGAACACGCCAATATCAGTGCACCTCACCTCACTGTAGCATGCCTCCATGCACCTCACCTCACACACGCCTATATAAGGGTCACTTTGAAGGTGAGAAAAACACAAGAAGGGGGGTTGAATTGTGTTGGCCTTTTTCTTTCTCAAAAACTTAGGTTAGTTCAGATTCTGAAGCTATTTTCAGAGTTATGTTGCAGCAGATATAAAGTAAATGAGAGAGAGAGAGAGAAGGACACAAGCAATTATCCTGGTTCCTTCCACAACCCGAAAGTAGTCCAGTCCCCTTGTTACTTACAAGAGATTTTTCACTATAATCACCAAGATTACAAATTGCTCAAGCACAAAGCAAGAGACTTCCTATGCTCAAACACAAAGTAAGAGACTTCCAAATGCTCAAACACAAAGTAAGAGACTTCCAATGCTCAAACACAAAGTAAGAGACTTTCTATGCTCAAATACAAAGTAAGAGACTTTCTATGCTCAAACACAAAGTAAGAGACTTTCTATGCTCAAACACAAAGTAAGAGACTTCTGATTGCTTAAGCACACAAGCAAGAGACTTCTAATCAAACAGATTTACAAAAGAATATGTTTGAGTTGAACACTTGATATACTATCAGTGGTGTTCACAGAATACAACACAGATTCAGACTCTATACTTAAGAAATTCTAAGATAAGAAGGTTTGTAAGAATTTCTATGTTATTGATGACTTTCGAATTTAGCAGAGTAATGGCGCTTTCAGAGTTGCAGAGTCTGGGTTTTGTTCTTCTTCAAATCTTCAGTTCTTTATAGAGGAAGAAAGAGCCGTTGAGAAGATGCCTGGTCATCAATTAGAGACGTTTGAAATTGAAGTTTCATCCATCGTTGGCTTCATCCTTGATATGGATTGCGTGTTTCGTCTAGGGAAACAAAGTTGCAGACAGTGGTTCTGACTTCTGAGGATGTTGCAGACGTCTTGTCGTACTATGTACTATTGAGTCTCCTTCAGACTTCAGACTCCCAGTCTTCAGACGCTGAACTTCAGACACTGTTCATCAGACGCTGAACTTCAAACGTTGACCTTCAGACGCTGACCTTCAGACGCTGGCCTTCAGACGCTGATCTTCAGATGCTGATCTTCAGACGCTGATCTTCAGATGCTAATCCTCAGACGCTGATTGTCTTCAGACTTGCAACACAAGCTTCAATATTTTCCTTTGCTCTTAACTTGTTCTTTCAGAACCACTATTAGATACATAATTTTCAGCGTATGGTCCTGCACACTTAGAACAAACATTAGCATATCCAATTTTCTTTTTAACACTTTGTTATCATCAAAACTCAAAAAGGACTTGTTCATACATTTTGTTCCAACAATCTCCCCCTTTTTGATGATGACAAACACAAGTATTAATAGAAAATTGTTGTTAATTTAATTAACAAGTTGACTTTAGGGTCTGAGGTTTGTAAGCTCCCCCTGAGTCTGATAATCCACAAGGTGAGGTTTGTAAGCTCCACCTGAGTCTTATCCAGGTTAATTAAATTCAATTTAAATCAAAAGCTGAAAAATGTAAAATGTTTCTGAGTGATTTTTCACAGAATTTTCTCACAAAGAATTAATCAGAGGCTAAGAGATGAGAAGATGTTCTCCTAAGTTAATTAATTTTCAAAAATTAACTTATATTCTGATATGGCTCAGAGCCTGAAATACTTGTTACTTTTACTCCCCCTTTTGTCATCAACAAAAAGAATATTCAAGAATTTAAGACAAAAGAAAGTTAAAATGTGAGATAAAATTGTTCAGAGCATATTAATTTTCAGAGCAAAACAGTTTTAACATGAATCAGAGCAAACTATCAGAGAATCAAGTTAAATTTTAAAGACTAGAGTGTGCAATCTAAGGTTGAGGAGGTTTCTTCAGAAGCTCCAAAATGGCACTAATTCAAGACTTCATTTCTTCCTGACTTGACATAATCTGAACTTGCTGTTCTACCATAACTGCTTATTGTGTACTCAGCTCCTGAATCTTGCTTTCCAAAGCATCTTGTCTAGCTCTTAGTGAAACTAGTTCAACTTGCATCTGATCCACTATGTGCTTCAGCATAGGATCTCCCAGTTCCAGTTTTAAAGCTTCACAGTCCAGAGGCTTTTAGAGCTGCCTTGCCTTGAAATGAGTTCTGAAATCTATATTTCAGAATCTCAATAAGCTTCCCTTGATGAAAGCTTTCAGAGAGCAGTCTGGTGTATGGTACTTTAACCTTTCCTTTCAAGCTGTAAGTAGCCAGGTTAACTGGTCTCTTCAAGTACCACTGAACTCTTTCAGACCCATTTCTGTTCTAGATTTCCCTTTCAGCCCAGGATTCTCAGCAGCCTTCTGAGCTTCTTCCTTTCTTGCTTCTTTTTCAAACACTTCACTTCTGAACCAGCCATTTGATTCTGAAGGGTTGAGGTTTAAGGTTCTAAAGGGGTTTTTGAAAAGGAAGAGTTTTTAGGTTTGAAGATTGAACGTGTAAGATGTGACAGTGAAAGTGTAAGAGTGATCAAGTGTTTTTGTTGAAACATTTCAGAAATTGAAAGCAGACAAAAAAACATTAAACACAACTGCACATTAATGACGTTAGGGGGCGTCAAGTACAACTTTCAAAACTAAATCATCACTGCCTAGTAGTTATTACTTACCAGTTTCAGACCATGTGTTAGAATACTGTTCAGATTCACTCTCATTAGTGGGCCACGTGTAAAGTGTCCACTTACAATGAGTTTTATCAGAAGTCAAAAATTCAGACTCTGAAACTCAGACTCTAATGTCTTCAGAAGCTGAACTTTCTTCAGACTCTCAAAGTGAGCGTCTGATAAGTCTTAGCTTCTGATGTACTTTAGATTCTCAGTTTCTGTTCAGAGTCAAGCAAAATTTTTCAGAGATGAAATGCATCTTCAGATTCTTTTTAATAAAATCAAATCTATCTTCTGCTAGGGGTTTTGTAAATATATCAGTCCACTGATGATTAGTATCAATGAATTGAATATCCAAAACACCCTTCTGAACATAATTTCTAATAAAATGGTGTTTAATTACAATATGATTGGCTCTTGAATGTAGAATAGGATTTTTAGACAAACAGATAGCAGCAGTATTATCACAAAAGATAGGAATGATGTTTTCATGAATCTGATAGTCTTCCAACTGATATTTCATCCAGAGTACTTGTGTGCAACAACTTGCAACTGAAATGTATTCTGCTTCTGCTGTTGACAATGCAATAGTTGATTGTCTTTTGCTGGCCCAGGATATTAGATTCTCACCAAGGAATTGACAATTTCCACTGGTGGATTTTCTTTCAATCCTGTCACCAGCATAATCAGCATCACAGAATCCAACCAGCTTATAATCTAAGGATTTCTTGTAAAGAAGTCCAAGATTAGTTGTTCCCTTCAGATACCTGAAGATTCTCTTGACAACAGTCATATGAGATTCTCTAGGATCTGATTGGAATCTTGCACATAAGCATACACTAAATAAAATATCTGGTCTAGAAGCTGTTAAGTATAATAGAGAACCAATCATACCTCTGTAGAGCTTCTGATCTACCTCTCCTTGTTCATTCAGTTTGTTTCTGAACACCCATTTTGTTCCAATAATGTTCTTGTGATTTGGTTTTGCAACTAAATCCCAAACATCATTTCTTTGAAACTGATTGAGTTCTTCTTGCATAGCCACAATCCATCCATCATCTGCAAGTGCTTCATCAACTGTTGTAGGTTCAATCATTGACAGTAATCCAAGCAAAGAGTCATTCTGTCTGAATGTTGATCTGGTCTTTCTTGGACTATCCTTGTTTCCAATGATTAACTCTTCAGGATGTGAAGACTTGTACTTGAATGTGTTTCTGGGTGGATTTGCTTCTTGAGAATCATTAAGACCTTGTTCAGAACCATCTTGATCTTGAAATGCTTCAGGAGGAGTGTCATCTTCTGAGAGTTTTTCAGCATCTGGAGGATTTTCAGCTTCTGGAAGATTTTCGACTTCTGAACTTTCTTCAGACTCAGAAATCTGATCAAGTTCTGATGTATCCTCTGAAAGCTGAATATCAGTACCAATGATCTTGCATTTCTGGTTTCCTCGAAATCCCACAGTTCCTCCCTCTTTCATGATCAGGGTTTGGAACATAGACTTTTCTCCTGTCATGTGACGCGAGCAGCCACTGTCCATGTACCAAGACTTCTCCTTTTCTTTGGCTTTTAAGCATATCTACAATAGAAATGATTTCAGACTTAGGTACCCATATCTTTATGGGTCTTCTTTGGTTAGTTCTGAAAATGATATGGCTTCTTTTGTACCTTTTGTCTGACATTCTGAGATTTTAAAGATTTTGTATAAACTGGTTTAGTATCCCTTGAAGGTTTTACAAACAGATGTCTTTTGAAAATGTGAGTATGAATTCTTTAGAGTCCGAGACTTGCTTTTCTTGGGTTCTGATCTTTTTAGACTTTGAACCTTTTCAGATTTAGAGTCTGTTTTCCTCATAACCTTAGACTTAGAACATTTTGGTTTAGATTTTGGCAAAGCTTTATATTTTGCCTTCATCTTTCCCTTAGGTTCAAAAGTTTTGGATTCTGAGTTGTTCAGAACTTCAGGATTAGCAGTCTCAGTTTCTGGTAAATTCTGTTTCTCAGAAATCTCAGATGCAGATACAAAACACACCTTAGTGCCTTTCATAATATCTCCAGAACAGGATGGTATGTTTGTTTCTTTTGAATGATTGAATGGATCATTTTTGAAACCAATACCTTCTCCTCTGTTTCTGTTAATATTATAGATCATAGAAGCAACTTTACTTTTGTTGATTCCAGTTAGGATAAAATCCTGAAGAGCAATTTCTTGTTCACTTGGAACTTCATCAGGTTTCTTATGAACCATTTCTCTCAGTTCTTTAACTTCTTCCTCAATCTCATTGATGTGATTCTGGAGTTTAAGATTCTCATCAGCCACCAAGTTATATTTCTTTTTCAAAGATTTTAATTGACTTAACTTGCTTCTGAGGTGGTTCATAAGATCTTTAACTGTTTCAACAAGTTCAGAACGTGTAAGTTCAGAATATACCTCATCTTCATCTTCAGAGTTTGTACCTGACTCTGTATCAAAAGATATTGTTTCCACTAGAGCTAGGTTAGCTTCTTCTTCACCATCCTTTTCAGATTCAGATTCATTATCAAGATCATCCCATGTTGCCATAAGACTTTTCTTGAGCTTGTTTCTGAAGTTGCTTGATTTTGAACTGGTCTTCTTGGATTTCTCCTTTGATTTGTCCTTCTGTAGCTCAGGACATTTAACTATGAAATAACCAGTCTTCTTGCAGTTGTAGCAACCCTTCTGATCTTCCTTCTTGGAACCTGATCCTTTGAAGTTACTGCTCTTGTTAGAGAACTTCTTTTCTCTTTTCATCAAGTACTGAATTCTTTTAGAAAGCATTTCCAGCTCCTCAACTTCTGAATCTTCTTCAGAACTTCCCTCAGGAGATTCTTCATCAGATTCTATAGCTTTTAGAGCTTTTGATGACTTTCCTTTAGATTTAAGTGCTATAGTTTTGGACTTTCTAACAGGTTCATCCTCATTGAGTCCTAGTTCATGCACTTTGAGAGAGCTGATAAGATCTTCAATACTGAGAGTATTTAAATCTTTAGTTTCCTCGATGGCAGTTACTTTAGGTCTCCATTTAGATGGTAGACTTCTGAGGATCTTGTTCACATGATCAGCAGTTGAGTAACTCTTTTTCAGAATTTGAAGTCCAGATACCAGAGTCTGAAACCTTGAGAACATAGTCTCAATGTTTTCATCCTCCTTCATCTTGAACAACTCATACTGTTGAACCAGAAGGTTAGCCTTGGCTTCTCTAACTTTCTTGTTTCCTTTATAGTTAGAGCATAAAGATGTGAAGATGGCCTTTGCAGTAGATTTATCGCTCAACTTTAGATACTCATTGTGAGGTAGAGAGTCCACAATGATACCTCTTACATTGTGATGTTTTTTGTAGATCTTTCTTTCAGCATCAGTAAGGCTTCTTCTATTAATAGCCACTCCTTCTTCATTAACTGGTATAGTTATACCATCTTCAATGATGTCCCATAGACTATCATCTATTCCAATGATATGACTATACATCTTGCTTTTCCACCATGAAAATTTCTCAGGATCACCAGTAAACATAGGAGGTTTATGGCGTGAGTGAGATTGCCTTTCACTTGTACCATAGTTATATGATACAGCAGAGTTATTTTCAGGAGTAGGTTCAGGGGAACCACTGGAAGACATGTTTTTCTCAGGATCTTTACTGACTCACTATTAGGTGATTGAATATCAGAACCGGAGTTCTGATACCAACTAAAGGTGAGAAAAACACAAGAAGGGGGGTTGAATTGTGTTGGCCTTTTTCTTTCTCAAAAACTTAGGTTAGTTCAGATTCTGAAGCTATTTTCAGAGTTATGTTGCAGCGAATATAAAGTAAATGAGAGAGAAAGAGAGAGAAAAACACAAGCAATTATCCTGGTTCCTTCCACAACCCGGAAGTAGTCCAGTCCCCTTGTTACTTACAAGAGATTTTTCACTATAATCACCAAGATTACAAATTGCTCAAGCACAAAGCAAGAGACTTCCTATGCTCAAACACAAAATAAGAGACTTCCAAATGCTCAAACACAAAGTAAGAGACTTCCAATGCTCAAACACAAAGTAAGAGACTTTCTATGCTCAAACACAAAGTAAGAGACTTTCTATGCTCAAACACAAAGTAAGAGACTTCTGATTGCTCAAGCACACAAGCAAGAGACTTCTAATCAAACATATTTACAAAAGAATATGTTTGAGTTGAACACTTGATATACTATCAGTAGTGGTCACAGAATACAACACAAATTCAGACTCTATACTTAAGAAATTCTAAGATAAGAAGGTTTCTAAGAATTTCTAAGTTATTGATGACTTTCGTATTTAGCAGAGTAATGGCGCTTTCAGAATTGCAGAGTCTGGGTTTTGTTCTTCTTCAAATCTTCATTTCTTTATAGAGGAAGAAAGAGTCGTTGAGAAGGTGTCAGGTCATCAATTAGAGACGTTTGAAATTGAAGCTCCATTCATCGTTGGTTTCATCCTTGATATGGATTGTGTGTTTCGTCTAGGGAAACAAAGTTGCAGACAGCGATTCTGACTTCTAAGGATGTTGCAGACGTCTTGTCGTACTATGTACTATTGACAGTGACAGCAGTTGACTTCTGAGTTTCCTTCAGACTTCAGACTTCACACTCCCAGTATTTAGACGTTGTTCTTCAGACGCTGAACTTCAGACACTGTTCATCAGACGCTGAACTTCAGACGCTGACCTTCAGTCGCTGACCTTCAGACGCTGATTTTCAGATGCTGATCCTCAGACGCTGATCTTCAGACGCTGATCTTCAGATGCTGATCCTCAGACGCTGATTGTCTTCAGACTTGCAACACAAGCATCAATATTTTCCTTTGCTCTTAACTTGTTCTTTCAGAACCACTATTAGATACATAATTTTCAGCGTATGGTCCTGCACACTTAGAACAAACATTAGCATATCTAATTTTCTTTTTAACACTTTGTTATCATCAAAACTCAAAAGGGACTTGTTCATACATTTTGTTCCAACAGACTTAGCTTCACCCCCAAAGTATGATTCACTTTTCCCACACTTTTTACACACTCCTTCTCATTTCAAATACTAACTTGAGCGTTGGAGTGCCAACGTGCCTGCATGCACCCTTCGTTCCACCGCGAAGACCATCGCCATTGTACCGGAGCACTTTCCGCCATTGTTTCCTACATCGGTCGCTTACCGGACAGATTAGAAATTATATTGAATGACCTTGAGATTAATGATAAATGGCCTGAAAGTTAGTATTGAATGTTGTTTTTAACATAGGTTGAGTAAATTTGTAAACAATACAAATCCAATTATTTCAAAAACACTTACAGAAATCTTTATTTAGGCCCAATTCTATCACTCGAACGGGAGCAAGCATATAATAAAAGGTTAAATTGTTTACCACTTGTAATACGAGCAAAACTTATGTTTACTCATTTATAATTTTTGTTTTTTAGATTTCAGCCTTATAATTTAAAAATTATTTTATACTTTCATAGCTTTAAATTTTAAGATTTAAGAAACTTTTGTCTCTGTAATCTGAGCAAATTTTTATTTTTCTTATTGTATTATTTTGTTTGTACAATCAAATTTCACGAAAGTCTAAAACTAAATAATATTTAAATTACTAAAAAAAAGAATATTTCAGGAGGCAAATCAAAACTTGCTCAATTTACATGGATAAGCATTATTTAAATCAAGAATAAAAGAGTCCACATGATCATAGCTCAATTGATAAAGACAAAATTATTATATGTAGGGCCGGAGTTCGAACATCATACACCACACTTATTAATCTTAAAAAAATGAATTCTAATCACTCGAATACTTGACAAAAAAAATCTAGAATAAAAAAAAAGTATTGTTAAAAAATGTTTTGAAACTAAACAAACATAGGTTGGTCCATGCGTCCGTACTTTGTCAAAGAATCATGTAATGTGTGATATTTGTCCTTTCACTTATCTGTCGATGAAAAACAAGCATGTAGCGTGGAAAATATATATCCCTCGATATACCCTCCGAAACTAGGACTCCCGTCCATCCATCATCCATCACAAGAAGCAAACTAGTCCCACACACTTAACATACACATCACATATCACATATACAAATAATCGACTTTAATGTTGTTTAAGTGATTTATTGCATCAATCCCTTTTGATGAGCTTTTTCTTTTGTCATTATAATTTTACTAGACATGTTAGAGTGTCTTATAGTATTCGTTAATGAAATCAATATAATTTTTTTGATGTTTTCAACATTATATAACTTTTTGGAAGTTCGAAGGTTGTTATTTCAAATGTAAAATTTTTAGTTTTTGTTTTTTTTAACTAGTGCATTTCAATTCCGTGAAGAAAAAAAAAACTAGTGCATTTAAACACTTTATTTTATTTTATTTTATTTTATTACATTTACTAAATAAATCTAGAAGTCAAATGAAACATGCATGCATCTGTATGAATTTAATTATGTGGATACTAGGCATGCACGTTAGAGTTCTCCGGGGCAATTTGATACGTGCTTCCGATTTATTTTCATCTTCAAGTGAAAAAATCAAATAAAAAAAACAGCTAGAAGTAAGAAAGATAAAAATAAAAATAATGGAGTAACAAATCTCTACTAATAAAGGATGTGTTGTGTGGATAGTTAGATGGTCACAAGACTTTTTTGAGTAAATATATAATTTTAGATGGTCACAAGACTTGTCATTTGCGCATACAAAAAATTTATATTGTAATTTTATAAAAATAATTTAATATTAATGTGTATTTTTGTATGTACGCTTCTAAATAAATGATTGACATTTTTATTTAGATTTTTTGACTCTACTCAAATATATTTACTCAGATACTAGGAACAAATCTTGATCATTGGATTTTAGTGTATGACTGAGATTAGAAGCCAACTTTTAACATGTCACGTGTTGTTTCTTCTTCTCTTTCCATATCTTTCCAGATTCCACCATCCTTCTTGTCTGTGCATGTTCTTTCATTCTCTTAACCCATCGATTCCCCCTCAAAGAGACACCACCAAAACCTCCTTCACGATCTCGCCCCATCCTTCAACCAGTTCTGACCACCATCACTCAGGGTGTTCGTCGTTGCCAATGAACCACATGTTGTTTGCCCTTGTTTCCTTTTTCTCAAAGATGCATCCATGATGTGAAGATTGGTTTTATTGTCTATCTAACTTCAACCCAACAAATAAACACGAAGAGGTATAGAGACAAAGCAGTTGAGGTGGGTGATGTTGGAAGTAGGTGGAATTTTCTCCAAATCGATTTTATGAGAGGAGAGAAAAGTCACGGCTTTTCGGGGAAGAAAGCATCACGTGACATGTTGAAATTTGGCTTTAATCTCAGCCATACACTAGGATCCAATGGACGAGATCCATTACTACCATTCTCATATAAGATACTCATTCTCACTTTATATGTCCTCTAATATATATATATATATATATATATATATATATATATATATATATATATATATATATATTGCTCAAACATTAAAGTGATAATATAAACAAAAGACTCAGTCTATGACCTTATAGTATACAATCCATAGAGAAAGAATATCATTCATAATACAAACACCTTTTAATGAATGTCAGCTGATTAGTTGAAACAATAGGATCCATGACCACTACTAGCCGATTTGCAATAACTTTTGCCACCAACTTGTATAGGCTTCCAAGAAGTGGTATGGGTCGGAATTCCCCCGGGTACTAGGGTAAGGAACCTTTGGGATCAACGCAGTGAAATAGGACAAAAGATTCTTTGAAAGCTTGGAATTGGTGTAAAATTGATCAAACATAACTTTGACATCCTCCTTAAGCAACCCCCAAAAGGATTTGAAGAATGAAAAATTAAAATCATCTAGACCCAGATTCTTCATACGCCAAGATAACTACATCACTAATTTCCCCCTGAGAACGACTTGGTTAAACTTTTACTTACTATACAATTCCGACCCATTTCACTTCAAAAACAATAGAGATAAAAATAAAAAAAGAGAGTAGGAACACAATGTGAGAGAGAGAGAGTGTCCAAAATTGTCATAATGGTTGTATAAATATATAGATGAGTTAATTAGAGAGGGTACTTAGACTTACTAACATATATATTAAAACCAAAAACGGCGTAACACCAGAAGGAAACAACCCGAGGGATCAGCTAGAGGTTGAAACGTCCATCATACCAAAATAAAAAATAAAGATACACCACAAACTAAAACAAAATTGTGGCCAAGAAAGACCCTCGAAGCTCCAAAGAAACCCACTCTCATCTAGCACCCAAAAGGTAGCAAAGCAAAGAGGACTGCCCCCACCGGAGAGAAACTGAAAGCTTGGGCCCCACCCAAACACCCACAACACATGTCAGATCTCTCTGCCCCACACTCCGCACACTACTGGTGCCAATTGAGGAGGGGTCCACCTTCCACTCATAGAAGGAACCCCCACTAACAGATTTGTATTATTTTTCGTTTTTAGATTTCTAGTTAGTTTTAGTCGGATACTTCATGTAACTAACTGCCACTTGAACTCATAGCCTTTATAATCAACTAACTGTAAAAGAGACTATGCTTCATTATTAACTTTCAATAAATTGGTAACAACAAATTCCATTATTAACTTTCAATATACTCCATTTAGTTGAAGTTTATAATTCTAACTCGGCTATGTTTGTGTCACTTTGTAACCCATCAAAAGAGTCTTCAACTCTTTCATATTGTATGCTGTCGAAAGAGTCTTCAACTCTTTCATTTTGCAAATCTTCAACTTTCACATACTTTCCTTTGTTTTACATTTTTTGTTTTGGTAGTTGTAATTATAAATTTGCCATTTTTATAAGCAAATTAGTTCATCATTTAAACACTCTTGGTTGGTTCACACGATGGATTAGAGAGTCCAGTAGTTATTTCTTGGGAGAGTGCATGAGTAAATCCACTTAAAATTGGGTCAACATTTATTAGTAGAAAATAATTATTTTGGAGAAAATCTAGAATCCAATTAATTGGTAGACAAAGATAAAATAGACAAAATGTATCCTTAAACTATCAAAATTACATGTATTTTGAAACAAAAATTTATTCAAAATGTACATGTATTTTGAAACGGAGGGAGTAATATTGATGGAGATTGTGCTGCACAACCATATCTTGAAAATCCCACACTGCCTGCCATGTGGTGGGAGAGTTTGTTGAATGTGAGCAATGAGAGAGTTAACTCTTTATTACAAGAGGAGGAATATTCCAATTTAGGGTTTCCAAATGTTGAGAACTTTTTTACTGAAGGCCCCAGTACAGTCGGTGATTGCTACTACTTCCTCCGGTGTTTATTATAAGAAGAAAAATTTAAAAAATATTAAAACCAATACACTTATTAATTATTGTAATTTTTTGAATATTTTTATAAATATACCCTCATAAAAAATTGTAAAGTATTAAATACACCCACTAATTTTAAAAAGACAATCATTAAATAAGGGGTATAAAAGTTTTTTAAACAATAACTACACTTTAAAAGTTGTGATATTTTCTTATAAATATGACCAATTTTTTTTTTAATTTTTTTTATATATAAGACCGGAGGGAGTATTTGAAAACCAACCTTTGTGAATTTAATTCTCTTTTAGATATCTTAAATTAATAAAGATTTGGATCATTGTGCCCAGAGCAACGTCGTTATGTCTAAGTTCAAAATTTTAAGGCTGATGTTAACTTGCGTCTTAAGGGGCACATGTTAAGGAACCTAAAAAGAGCAACTTTACATTGTAAAACATAATAATACTTTAATTTTTAAGATGCACCACTATTGATACATATTTTTTTACAATAAATCCTTAACGTTGTTGGATACATATTTGTCAAATTTTAATTTCATGGATTTAACGTTGTTGGTGCCGCTGCATATCATGTGCAAAATTCCAGAAGATCACACATCTTAAATTAGTAGTGTAAGGTAAAAGCTTATCAATAATTTAGTTTCTTAGAGTTCTAAACTTTGTTATGCAAAAAAAAAAAATTACCCTTTTTTTATCTTATTCTTCTTTTAATAAGCAAAAAAAAATGAAATGAGACGATTTATTTTTAAGTGTCAAATGAGGCGATTATTATCAACTATCAAATGTGGCGATTAAAATTATTATGTCAATTGGAACGATATCCGGATCATGGTCTAGTGGCATCCCACTGCATTTTCATTAAAATACATTTGTATGCCTTATAGTACATTTTTGGAGTGACGAATATTTTAATCTAAAAAGAAGGGTCTTAGCATGATTCTTTGACGATTGATGTATATTCTTATTTGATATCTTAATTTATTATTAATTTTATTTCATTGGTGTTGAAGACTAACCCTTACAACCAACATTTTAGGTACAATGGAGAGATGTATGCTTGATGTTTTTGCTCGAAGAGCGTACGGGAGACAAAATTGGATTTTTGACTGAATTGTAATTTAAAATACTTTTTAAATTAATTATTTAAAAAAAAAATTGTCTAAGTTTTAGTTAGGAATTTACTATGCTTGACTATTGTTAAAGAAAAAAAATAATCTCGTTTTCCTAAAAGAAAGAAATGGACGTAATATCTTGCATGTAACATGAATTAAGTGAAATTTGACGAGCATAGGTCAATTAATGGAGAAAGGTTTCTCAGTTACTATGAATGGAAATATATTGCATTTGTTTGATAAGAAAAAGAATCTAGTGTTGAAATCAAAGCTTCCAAAGAGTAGAACATTCTTATGCAGCATTCAAAATGCAAAATAAGTATGCCTATCAACGATCACACATGAAGAAGCAAAGTGGTCGTGGCATATGAGGTATGGTCACCTAAATTTTAGAAGCCTATGTTATTTGAGCTCTAAAAATTTAGTGTCATGATTACCTATATTGAATGCTCATAAGTAATCATGTGAAGTTTGCTTAAGAGACAAGCAAAGTAGATTACCTTTTGTCTCTAAAAAGCCTAAGAGATCAAAAACAGCTTTGCAAATTGTTCATTTTGATATATATGGACCATTGGAGGTTGCTACTATAGGAGGAAGCAAGTATTTCATTACTTTTGTAGATAAGTATACCAAAATGCTTTAGCTTTATACCATCAAAGTTCAAAAGTGAAGCTTTAGAAGTATTCAAGAAATTCAAAGTCTTAATTTAGAATGAGAGTGAAGAAATAATTAAGATTTTGAGAACTGATGGTGAAGGAGAGTATACTTAAAAAGATTTTGAAGCATTGTGTGTCAGTGAAGGCATATCTCATGAAATTACCTCTCCTTACACTCCCCATCAAAATGGATTAGCAGAAAGAAGAAACATAACCATAGTTGATATGGCTAGAAGCCTGCTAAAATAGAGGAATATACCACATAAGTTTTGGGGAGAAGTAGTGAATACTGCAACCTATATTCTAAACAAGTTTCCAACAAAAAAGATGAAGGATAAAGTACTAGAAGAAAGCTTGGAATGGAAGAAAGTCTGATGTGAAGTATGTGAAGTTTTTTGGCACTATTTGTTATAAGCATATTCTTGATGCAAGAAGAAGCAAGCTTGATGATAAAAGTGATAAGATGATACTTATAGGTTATCATTCAACTGGAGTATACAAACTAGCTACAAACTATATGATCCAAAATCTCAAAAGGTACATATAAGTAGAGATGTGATAGTGAATGAATCTAATGCATGGAACTCGGATAGCATATCTGAGATTAGAAATGTGAATTCTCATATCTTCAATGACTCTGATCAAAGTGAAGATTCAGATGATAATGTTGAAGATACATATAATGTAAATGAGAATGTTAATGTGGTTCAACTTGAGGTGAACCACAAAGAAGATGACAAGTTCCTAACAGGCTTGAAGATTGTGAAATGCTACCTTACAATGCAGTAAATGATGATGGGGAACTCATTTACTTTGCATTACTTGTTGATGTTGATCCAATCAACTATAAAGAAGAATTGAAGATATATATGTGGAAGAAATCTATGATAGATGAACTTAATGCAATTGAGAATAAGCACACTTGGGAATTAGTTGAGTGGCCAAAAAAAGAAGAAAACCATTAATGTGAAATGGATTTTCAAGGTAAAATTGAATCCAGATTGCACAGTTTCAAAGCATAAAACAAGGTTAGTAGCTAGAGGCTTCTTGCAGAGGTATGACATTAACTATAATGAGGTGTTTGCACCAGTAGCAAGGATATAAATTGCCAGACTAGTTGTTGCAATAGCTAGTAGCATGAAGTGGTCAATGTTTCATTTAGATGTTAAATCTGCATTTGTAAATGGACCATTAGAAGAAACTGTTTTTGTCACTCGACCCCCAAGATTTGAGGTAAAAGGAAAGGAAGCATATGGTGTCAAAATTGGATTAGGCACTTTATGACTTTAAGCAGTCTCTTAAGGGCATGGAATAAGATAATTGACAAATTCTGATACAACTTGGATTGAAAAGCTGCACAATCAAATATGGTATGTATATGCTAAATCTAAATGATACTGATATCATAATAATATGCTTATATGTTGATGTTCTTCTGATAATTAGAAGTAATAAGAATGAGATTGAAAAATTCAAATGCACTAGGCATTTTGAATTTGAGATGACTGACTTAGAAAACTCTCTTATTTTTTGGGAATGGAGTTCATAACTATCAAGATATGAATAGTTATGCATCAACATAAATATATAGGTGAGCTACTTGAGATATTTAACATGGCAGATTGCAACACTGTCACAGATCCATCATAAGTTGGATGAATGCAACAAAGAGGGGAAAATAGATACGTTCAAACAGATAGTTGGATCATTGAGATACTTATGCAATAACAGACCTGACATATGCTTTGCAGTAAGTATCATCGACAAATACATGAATGATCCCATAAAATCTCACCTCATTGCAGCTAAGAAGATCTTTAGATACATAAAAGGAACTATGAATTGGATTGTTATTTCCTACTGAGAACAAAGAGACAAAAGATGAACTGGTAGGCTATTCTGACTCAGAATGATGTGGAGATAAAAGTGATAGGAGAAGCACTTCTGGTTATGTTTTCAAATTCAACAATGTTGTAATCTCCTGGTGCACCAAGAAGCAACCAGTTACATCATTATCCTCTTGTGAAACTGACTACATTGCATGCACATTTGCTGCTTGTCAAGCAGTTTGGCTTGATTCATTGTTGAAATAATTGAAATGTGAAGTAGAAAAACCACTGAAGTTGAAGATTAATAACATATCAACTATTAATCTTGCAATGAACTATATTGCACATGGCATAAGCAAGCATATAGAGACTAGATTTCACTTCATTAGAGAGCAAGTGATGAAAGGAATTCTTGAAATCATTTATTGTCCCACTAAAGTTCAACTTGCAGATGATTTTACATAAGCATTGAAGTTGGACAGATTTACTTACTCAAAGGACAAGTTAGGTCTCATATGCTTGTATATTATGGATTAAAGGGAGTGTATTAGATGATTAATCCATAATTATAAATGTAGTTAGTCACATTAGTTAGTTTTTAGCTTTGTTTTGGTTCAGGTTTGGGGGGAAGACGTGTTCTCTAGGATCGGTAGCTTATTTGGGGAGGTGGTTTCAGTGGATACTAGAACGCTTACGGCAGGGAGTTTCGATTGTGGAAGGGTGAGAGTCAGGCTACCGGTGGCTTCATGTGGGGTAGATGAGGCGGTAGATATTTATTTTGGCGGTTATGTGGTGGCTATTAGGGTGCTAGAGGAAACTAGTTTCTCTGCAGAAAAACAGACGATGCGTGTCGAGTCGGAATCAAGTGTAGGAGGCGCTTGTTCTCCGACGAACTCCGATCACTTTTCGGCAAACTGGGAGGAGTACGGGGAAGATGATGTGTTTTCCAGTGGGGAGGTTGACATGTCATCTGACCATGTCAGCTCTTCTGCGCATCTGTTGGTAGGAAAGGGACAACAGACTGATGGAGGGAAGACATTGGGTTTGGGAAGTCAAATTATTTCCAATCATGAGTTTAAAAGGGACTGTCTTAGAGCTGCTGGATATAATAGGTGGGAGGTTTTATCTACTTTGGATGAGGATCAATCTGAGGACGAAAGTGATAGAGATAGAACGCGCCATGTGTCAGTCACCTGCCATCGCACGTGGGAGGCTTCACAAGTTGGGGATCGTGTTGTCAACAAACTCCCTCTTGCTGCTGGCGCGTGTTCCAAACGTAAGGGGGATAAGAGTGAGATGCTCCTTCAACTTTTACCAGGCTTAGACGGTGGGAAAGAGTTATGTGGGCCGCCACTTTTGAGGCCCAATTTTCCAAATGAAGTTCATGACAACTCATTTATTGGTGGAATAAGTTTATCCCCTTTGCGAAATGGGACCGCTAAGAGTGAACATCTTGGTCAGCCAAGTAATAGTGTTGCGTTTGTTGAAAGAATAGCTTATTTCCCTATGTTAAACAGTAAGTCGGTGGGGTAAACAAAGTTGGTATTTGAAAGTCCAAGAAGCTTTGTTACGCCACAACGTGTTTCAGCTAAGACGGTGGATAAGTCACCAGGATCGGCTTCATCTCAGTTTACCTCTTTTATCTCGGAACTACCTCCTTCCAATGTTCGAAGACTACCCATGGATTTGCAAGCAATAGAAGTGTCTTTGCAGGCTTTACCATCTGCGCAAAATGATATTTCAACCTTGTTTGGTCGGATGGTGGGTGTTCTAGTTCATTCTACTTCACCTCATCACGAGGACCAAGGTACATCACATTCTAACTTTTCTACCGGGACTCGGCATATTAATAGGGACCCAACTCCTTCTGTTGAGGGGGTGGGGGTGCCCCAGGCCCTTACCCAGCCTACTCTGGTTGGTGCTTCCCCATCCCTTTTAGCTCTTCAGTTGGACACCACGCGAGATGTGTCTTCTGAGGGTTCCTTTGGCCCTAACAACAACGACAAGTTATCCAAAAAGGTGTTAATTAGAGGGAAAGATGTGGGTTTTCTTTTATTTTAAATGACAAGCTAGAAGTAGCGAGGTTAGATAAGTTTGAGGAGTGGGATTGTGTGGCTTTGAGAAATAGGAAAAATAGTCTAGCTGTTAGATGATAGTTGGGTTGTTCAATGTAAGATGTTTATGAGGGGTGTCGCGGTGATTTTTGGATATCAAGCTATTAATTAGCGTTGACTCGCAATTTTAAGATTCACCACCGATCTTTTATTTTTCCGAGGAAAAGGGAGAAAGTTCGAAAAACCCTATTTTTTGAGAGATCAAGGTCCGGGGGTTGGTTACGCAAAGGGAAGGTATTAGCACCCTAAACGTCTATAGTACTCTATAGGAACCTCTTGCTTATTTTTATCTTTATGCTAAATTGTTATTTGTTTGTAAATAAATGATTAAGTATGAAAAAGATTAAAGTGATGAGAAAGAAGTAAGGGAAAATGTTTTTGTTGTTTTTATTGATTTGGAAAGACAACGTCTTTTGCCTACATACCCGAATGGGATCAAAATCATGTAGTTCGGGGTAAAAAGATAAGTGATTGGTTTTGGTTGATTTTAAAGTTTGAAAAAAGTTTAAGAGAGATAGGAGGCCGTAAAGGCATAGAAGAATAAAAAGAGAAATGAGTTTGATTGATTTTAAATTGAAGAAAAATGTTTGGATTGATTAAAGGTTGATTGAAATTTGATTAAGAAAAGAAATGACAAAGATTAATTTTTTTGAAATTTTTGATTATAAAATGTTTTTGGATTTTGACTTTTTGACTTTTTTATGAAAATTTTGATTAAGTCCTAAGGTCCAGAGACTAGCTATGCAGAGAAAATCTAAATGCGCCGGATCCCTCACAATGACGTTGGATCAAGTGAGGGTCCTTTTCCTCGGATACGGTCCAAATTACGCTATCGTCCTCGACATAAAGCATAAAGAAATAAATGTGGTGTCGGTGCATATTCTCATTTATGTTTATTTACATTGGACCTAGATACATTCTAATAGCAATAAAATAAATGACAAAAATAATAAAATTGCATTAAAGTAAATATACTATAAAAGAAATAAAAATAATGCATGAAATGCAAAACAATAACTAAATATGGTGCATAAAATAAATAAAGGAAATAAAAATGCAAGACATAAAATAAATATGATGCTGAAAATAAAATGCAAGACAATAAAATAAATATGATGCTAAAAGAAAATAAAAATGCAAGACAATAAAATAAATATGATGCTAAAAGAAAATAAAAATGCAAGACAATAAAATAAATATGATGCATAAAAATAAAATAAAAGGAAAATAAAAATGCAAGACATAAAATAAATATGATGCTAAAAAAAAATAAAAATGCAATACATAAAATAAATATGATGCATAAAATAAAATAAAAAAAAATAAATAAAATGCAAGACATAAAATAAATATGGTACTGGAAAATAAAAATGCAGGGCACAAACTTAAATATGATGCTGTAAAAAAAAATAAAATAAAATAATAATGTAATACATAAAGTAAATATGATGCATAAAATAAAATAAAACAAAAATGCAAGACATAAAATAAATATAGTGCATAAAAATAAATAAAATAAAAAAAAATAAAAAAATAAAAGATGCATGATATACTGTAAATTAAAGGCGGTAAATAAAATGCACAAAAAATAAAAAAAATAAAAAATAAAAATGCAAGAAAATAGAAACAAAATAAAAAGAAAAGGAAAGAAGAAGAGGGGGTGCAGAAGTAGGGGAAGGGGGTGCAGGGAGAAGAAAGAAGAAGATCAGCAAAGAAAGAAGAGGGCCTCGCGGGCCTGGTTATTGGGCCAGATCAATAAATTACTATAAAACAGCTTTTCAGAAAATTTCCCTTCCATTTTCTCCTTCCTTTCTCTCTCCAATCCCTCTTCTCTCTACCTCTCTCTAAAACACGTCCAGAAAACAGAAATCCGGCGCGGCGGCCGCCGGCGGCGCCACCGCGCCGGAGAAGGAAACTCTTTTTTTTAAAAAACAGTTTACGTTTCTAGATATCCTTTTTCTTCTTCTTGTCGAATCCGAAGTCGGAGTTTTCAAAATCTTTTCTAAAAACGGTAGATCTAAGTCTGAAGTTTTTTGAAATTTTCACCTTTTGTGTGGTTCCGTTTTTTGCTCGGTTTGGATTTGGGTTAAGCTTTTTGCTCGGTTTGGATTTCGGTTTGGATTCGGTTTCACCTTTTGACTGGCCGATTTGTGGAATGGGTGTGTTGCTGGGTTTCTGGGTGCGTGGGTGCTGTTGTGTGGCTATGCGGATGATGTGTGGCCGAGTATGTGTTTGTGAGTGAGGGAGGCGCGGCGGGGTGGTATGTTGTGGTTACTGTTGGTTGTGTGTGAGGGTGAGGGCGAAGGGTTGTTTGCGTGTGGTTACTGTTGGTTGGATTGAGATGGTGGTTGAGGAAAGTGGTTGGCCGGCGTGGAGGTGGAAGGCGGTTGTGGAAGGTGGTGGTACTGTGTACTTTCACAACTCTGACCCCCTGACACAGTAATTAATGCTCCTATTTATAGTAAAAAAATAGGGTAAATAAAAAAGACAGAATTGCCCCTCTGGGCCTGGACTGAATAAATGGACTTAAAAAAACTAAAATGAAAACCTGTAATAATGCAAAAAAAATAAAAAACGAAAATAAATAAAAACACTAATAAAAAAAGAAATTAAAAGAGGAAAAAAAACAATAAATGAAATTAGAAAAAGAAATAAAAAACATAATCATAATAATAATAATAATAATAATAATAATAATAATAATAATAAAATAATAGAATAAAAAAAACGGTCGCCTTCGGAACAAAAATGAGGTATTTTAAAATACCTCCCTGCCGAAATTTCGTCTGAAACGACAAAATGTTCTTGCTTAAAAGACGAGAAAAATGAAATAAAAACGGGTCAAAAATGGGGTATGACAGATGCCCCTATTTAAGTTTCTTCGTTACGGAGATTTAAAAGTGAAATTTTTAGATCGACGGGTCGAAGAGACTTAAATACAGAGTACACCATTTTTGACCAATTTCAACTGCGAAATGCTATGAATGCAATGATATGCATGTGATGCTATGCATATAATGTTGCGAGTGCTCGCGATGCAAGTATGAATGCAAGACGGCGAGGATGGCTCGACTGGGGATAACAAAACAAAAGGATACCCGAGTCTGTTGAAAGAAACGGGGTCCGACTCCACTGGGGGTCACATGGTTTTACTGGGGATAAATGTCAGCCGTTCGGGTTATTGCCGAACTGCCATTGATGACAAGAAACAAAGGTAAACGTCAACTGTCCGGATTATTGCCGAACTGCCATTGACGACAAGAGATAAGGTAAATGTCAACTGCCCGGATTATTGCCGAACTGCCATTGACGACAAGAAATAAAGGTAAATGCCAACTGTCCGGGTTATTGCCGAACTGCCATTGACGACAAGAAATAAAGGTAAATGCCAACTGTCCGGGTTATTGCCGAACTGCCATTGACGACAAGAAATAAAGGTAAATGCCAACTGTCCGGGTTATTGCCGAACTGCCATTGACGACAAGAAATAAAGGTAAATGCCAACTGTCCGGGTTATTGCCGAACTGCCATTGACGACAAGAAATAAAGGTAAATGCCAACTGTCCGGGTTATTGCCGAACTGCCATTGACGACAAGAAGCGAAGATAAATGTCAACTGTCCGGGTTATTGCCAAACTGCCATTGACGACAAGAAATAAAGGTAAATGCCAACTGTCCGGGTTATTGCCGAACTGCCATTGACGACAAGAAATAAAGGTAAATGCCAACTGTCCGGATTATTGCCGAACTGCCATTGACGACAAGAAATAAAGGTAAATGCCAACTGTCCGGGTTATTGCCGAACTGCCATTGACGACAAGAAATAAGAGTGAGTGTCAACTGTCCGGATTATTGCCGAACTGCCATTGACGACACGAAATAAAGGTAAAGTGTCAACTGTCCGGATTATTGCCGAACTGCCATTGACGACAAGAAATAAAGGTAAATGCCAACTGTCCGGATTATTGCCGAGCTGCCATTGACGACAAGAAATAAGAGTGAGTGTCAACTGTCCGGATTATTGCCGAACTGCCATTGACGACAAGAAATAAAGGTGAGTGTCAACTGTCCGGGTTATTGCCGAACTGCCATTGACGAACAAGAAAAGAGGTAAATGTCAACTGTCCGGATTATTGCCGAACTGCCATTGACGACAAGAAAAGAGTAAAAGGCGCACAAACTGTTCAATAAAGAACTGCCACTTGGCGGAGAGGGAGTGACATCTCGGGACCAGACACACTGGGGATGACACTTGGGGAAAGAGAAAGTTACAAATTTTCATGATTGATCGATATGGAAAAGATAATTGAGGCAAGACTCGTGGCGGTTAATGCAACCATGTATGAATGATATTGTTTTTATTGTATATGCATGAATGTGTGTATGCATGAATGTATGAATGACGACACGACTTGTATGACCGTGTGACTGATTAACTTGTGATTGTATGAGGGATTGACTTGTACGATTGTATGAAAGACTGACTTGTATGATTGTATGAAAGACAAACTTGATGAGACAAGATTGGGCAGGTAAAATGGAAAGTGACCCGACATCGCATCACAAACACTCGGTAATCTTCCATGGGGATGATGCCACTGGAGACATATCAAAACATTGACGGGGTAAAACCCAACATATGCAACAACTGATGGGGTGAACGCTTCCTGGGGAGAGCGTGCCAATCCAAAAACCATAGTAGAAGAGCTGGTGCTTTGTGGTCATGCTTATTTTGTTTTTTTTTTTTTTTGCATTTCTTCTTTTTGAATCCCTAATTTTTGCCTGGACCGCCTTTTCAGGTTTTCAGTCCACCGGGAATATATTCTTTTGTTTGCCCCTAATTTTTGCCTGGACCGCCCTTTCGGGTTTTCGATCCACCGGGACGCTCATTTTTGCCTAAGCCGCCCTTTCGGGTTTTCGACTTACCGAGCTCTTTTCTTTTCTCTTTTCTCTTTTTTATATATGTATATTTCTTTTTTTGTTCTCTTTTTTTTTAAGCAATTGACCATGTTCAGCCTGCAGAGTTTATCCGTTCTTAGGATAGCTGTTGACGCCCCCTTCTCTTATCCACGAGTTCGAAGAAAATGTGTTTTGTTGTTTGTGCTTTTCAAAAAGACGTGAAAAATATTTATGATTTTGAAAAATATCTTGTTTCAAATGCTACCATCAAAAATAGAAAAGGTTTTATAAGCTGAATAAATGAGAATTCCAAATGAAAGACAACAGGCTCAAATTTATTTAAAAGAGCGGTGACCTGCCAATGGCATGGCTCCACAGATCTTACAAAGTTTGGAAAATGGTAAACATAAATTGAAGGTACATTGAACACAATAACCACTATCCTCCCTGACAACTTCGAATTCCACTGTTCGGATGCTTCAGATTCAGAGCCTCTTTGACATTCAATTGTGCCCCAAGTGAGTAGAGATCAGACCAATGCAGTTACTTTGTCTTTTAATCCTTAATTTTTGCATAGGTCGCCCTTTCGGGTTTTCGACCTATCAGGATGATTATTTTTCTGTTTGATGTCTCTAATTTTTGCCTGGACCGCCTTTTCGGGTTTTCGATCCACCGAGACGCTCTTTTTTGCCTAAGCCGCCCTTTCGGGTTTTCGACTTACCGAGCTGTTCTTTTATTTTTTAGACAAAGTATTTCTTGACTGCATCGGCGTTCACGGGACGAGGGAGCTCATCACCATCCATTGTCGTAAGAGTCAAAGCACCACCGGAGAAAGCTCTCTTGACGACATATGGACCCTCGTAATTAGGCGTCCACTTGCCCCTGGAATCGAGTTGGAAAGATAAAACCTTCTTGAGCACAAGATCTCCTTCTTGAAACACACGAGGACGAACCTTCTTGTCAAAAGCCTGCTTCATCCTCTGTTGATAAAGTTGTCCGTGGCACAAGGCATTCATGCGTTTCTCTTCAATTAGCTTCAACTGATCATATCTGCTTTGGCACCATTCAGCCTCTGACAACTGGGCCTCCATTAGAACTTTCATATCGTATTCCAAAGAGAAAAGGGGTTGCCCCTGTTGAGGTACACACTGAAATACGATATCCATGTAAAAGCATTCTGTAACATCTCATGCACATCCTTGTAGATGGTTACCATCTTCTGCACTATCTTTTTGATGTATTTTTTTTTGCTTTTGATTTTTCTGTTTGATTTTTTTTTACTTTTGTTTTTTGTTTGTTCCTTTTTTTTGCTTTTGTTTTTGTTGTTTTTTTTTTGCAGCCTCGATGGCACCATTCGTCTGGGATTTGATCAGGAATACCGTAGTGCTCAAGTTAATCACTTCCAGTGCTTCTTTCAGGAGGCTGAATGATGTTCTTTTCATATTCTAGTAACAGAGAGATCTTTTCGAGAATCCCTTCATCCTCCTCCTCTTCAGCTTCGTAAACACGGAACTCGAAGTCGGGAGAGAGCATAGGGTTACAGTGTTCCACGGGTTTATTGATGCTTAGTCTGCATATGATTGATGATTGATTTTAGAAGATGAGTGAACAATGCTGACTTTTTGAAATTGATTGAAAACAGAAAATAAAAATAAAATATTTTTGGGTTTTTTGTGTTACCATTTTCTAGAAAAAGCTAAGAATAATAAAAACATAGTCAGGAACAAAACAACTTCTTATTTGATGATGGGAATGCATGAAACAAAAGCCCTAAAAAGTTCACTTTCGTCTCGGGCGGAACGAAAGGAATTTTTGAAAAAGAAGAAACAACAAAACACATTATTTGGACCTATGAGTAACTTGAGGGAATGTCAACAGCGACCTAGTTGCGGTAAACTATGCCATGTGTCACAGAATTAACTGCCACCTTCTTCAACAGGGTGAGCTTCTGAGCAATCTTGCACCAAATCAACAGATGGGGTCCCATGACCAGGTAGTGGATTAGCTTGCACACTGGAATTCGACTCTTTGAAGGATAAGATGTTAGCCTGGATCAACTTCTGGACTTCGGCTTTCAAGGCGTAACAGCGCTCAATGTCATGACCGGGTGCCCCTTGATGGAAAGCACAAGAGAGATCAGGTCTATACCCACGTGGCAACCTTTCAGGTACCCGAGGAGGTGCCTTAGTTTGAACAAGGTTTTTGTCAAGCAAAGCGGGGAGCAACTCTGCATATGCCATGGGGATTGGATCAAAATGGGATATCCACTGAACCCGATTCTGTTGTTGAGGCTGTTGTTGATACTGTTGCTGAGGCTGCATATGGGCCACCATACTTACCTCTTGCTCTTTCTCTCCTGAGAAACCATTCCCGAACTCCTGAGCACTTTCCATGACTAACCGTCCTTCTCGGACTCCTTCCTCCAGACGCACTCCCATATTAACCATCTCGGTGAAATCTGTTGGCGCACTGGCAACCATCTTCTCATAATAGAATTGACCAAGGGTCTTCAAGAAGATTTTGGTCATCTCTTTTTCTTCTAAAGGCGGGACAATCTGAGCTGCCACTTCCCTCCAGCGGTGAACATACTCTTTGAATGTTTCTTTATCTTTTTGTGTCATCGCACGGAGCTGGTCACGATCTGGGGCCATATCCAGATTATACTTATATTGGCGAATGAAAGCCTCACCAAGATCATTGAAAGTGCGGATGCTAGCATTGTCCAGGTTCATGTACCATTTCAAAGCAACACCAGTCAGACTGTCCTGAAAGAAGTGGATGAGAAGCTTGTGGTTATCAGTGTGCATGGACATCTTCCGCGCGTACATCACCAAGTGACTGCGGGGACAGGAGTTTCCTTTATATTTCTCGAAGTCTGGCACCTTGAACTTATGAGGGATAGTAACATTTGGGACCAAGCACAACTCGCGGGCGTCCTTCCCGAACAAATCCCTTCCTCGGAGGGCTTCGACTTCTCTTTGCATACCATCGAACCTTTCTTGGAGCTCGTCCATCTTGTCGAAGGCTGCAACACTTTCATCATGGTAAATCGGCTCACCCTCTTGTTGAATAGTATGGACCAGTGGTGTTGAGTAAGTTACGACAGCTTGAGGGAAAGATGTGCCGGGTTGTGGAACCGGTGCTGACTGCTGAGTGAAAAGAAACGGGACCTCAGATACTTGGGGGCTTCCGCTGACTGGAGGTGGCATTCCCCATGTACAACCTGGAGGCATAAAGAGGGGTGGAGAAGTCACTGTAGATAGCGGAGTCATGCTCACACAAGGCTGCTCTACAACAGCGGCGGCAGCTTGAGAGTTCTGGGCTGCCAAGAGTGCATTCATCATAGCCGTCAGCCTATCCATTCCTTCTCGCAAAGTGGCAACCTCCTCCCTGAGACTCTGATTCTCTTGTTCAACTAAATCCATCCTCTTTCGATTGGCTCTGGTGTTGTAAATGCGAGTTGGTTTGCTGAGAACTCGTCGGGCCACTTTCTTTGGACGGCGGCTGATTAACCTTTTGAAGTAGTGAACACAGTGTGAGACTTGATTCGGAAACTACGAATGCAGGATGATGCATGATTATGTTTATGCAAAACAAAGAAAAAGAACAAAATATTATCGAAGGACTTGTTAGAGTAATTGTAAACATCATAAACTGAACATCTCACTAAAGCATTGAAATATTACAAAGAGTTTTTTTGTTTACAAGCCAAGAGATTTCAGAAGCTAAAATCTAAACATAAGGTCCTAAGAACTTCAAGCTCAGACTCCCGGAGCAGATGGATCCTTGGAATCTGAATGTGCACTAGAGATCGAATCCATAAACCTCCGCTTCCTCCTAGCGTCCTGGTGGAGCAAAGCGTCCTTCCGACGAAGCAAGTCATCCTTCTCAATTATCCTCTGGTTCTGGACGAAGAGCTCACGACTCTGCTGGGCTAGCTTCCCCTTCAAGGTCTCATGCTCGAGCTCGAGCTCCTGGTATCTTCTCTTCCAAGTTTCCTTTTCTTGCCTTTCTTGGGTTAATTGTTCATGAAACTCTTCCTTAGTGTCAAAGGGGATAGGCAAGGATGATGGTGGGATGGTGGAGGATAGATGTCTAGGTAGATGGTAGGGTAAGCCAAAGCTCATGGTCCTATCAATAACCCACTGAGTGTAAGATTCATGCACATAATCTGATTTCTTCTTCAACTGACTTCTGCTGAGTCTGCGGATAGCGCTCCAAGCTTGTGCGAATCTTTCTCTTTTGTTCGAGGGATCCCCATGGTTAAGATAGAATTCATTAGTCAAGGCAAGGTTGCTTGGTTTTGACTTCATTGGGTACCCAAATTGTCGTCGAGCGAGAAACGGGTTGTAGCTAATTCCGCCACGCACACCCAAAAGAGGTACGTTGGGGTATTCACCACAACTCACAATAATCTCTCCAACGTCACTAGCTGCTTGGTACCAAACAATGTCCGATGGGTCAAGTGTCATGATTCTGTGAGGCCAAGAAAGATTGTCAACATTGGTCTTGAAAGCACGGGATTGAGGTAGGTGGAAGGTAAACCACTGATAGAGCAAAGGTGCACAGCAAGAGATGGTTCCACGGCCAGCCTGGGTACGGTCATGGATGGAGTGGTAGGTATCGGCGAGTAGAGTGGGTACGGGGTTTTTGGAAAGGAAGATTTTGATGGCATTGATATCGATGAAGTTGTCAATATTTGGGAAGAGTAAAAGGCCATATATAAGGAAGGCTAGGATGGAATGGAAGGCAAGTGTGCTAGCTGCTTCAGCAAATATGGAGGCTTGTTGGTAGAGGAAGTGGGTGGGAAGACCTTGGAGGCCTCCTTTAGAGGTAAGGTTTGCTTGGATGATGGAGGTTTCAAGATGGAGAGCAGCTGCGATGTCGGAGGGTTTAGGAGTAGGCTCAAGACCGTGGAATGGTATTTTGTCTGGTACGGGTAAACCAACTAGGTATGAGTACTCTTCAAGTGTGGGGACAAGCTGGTAGTCTGGAAAGGTAAAGCAATGGTAGAGCGGGTCATAGAACTGAACCAGGGTCTCCAGGCATCCTTCCTCAACATCTACTCTAAGAATTCTGAGCAATTTCCCGTGATGGGCTTGAAAATCAACTGGATTACTTACTAAAGATGCTAGCTCCCTTAATCTCAACAAGTTTGTTTTTCTGAAAAGGTACTTCCTAGTGCTTCTCAGTGGGATGTCCATATCTACAATGTTTACAAAAAGCTTGTTTAAGTCTTTCGATAATTTGGATGAAAAAGAAAAGAGTTTATGCATGGATGCATGTATGCATGATTATGCCAAAGTACGGAGAAAACATGGTGAGGTTAGGTCCAAAATGTTGGAGTCAAGGGTAAACACGCCATTTGGTAAGGACTATGGTTTCACATGTACCTGCATCACGGGTTCTACCAAGTTCCCAAAGTCATTGACCACTTCCGAATATTGTCGGATTACGGGACTGACTCCCGGTCCAACAACGTCCGTAGGAAAGTCTCGTTTGAGTGTAGTATCGCGTATCAACCAATTCAAGACTACTCTTGATTAGCCACCGCACTACGTCCTAAAAGGCCAAGATGGGTTAGGTAACTAAAGGTCCTCAACTTCATAGGTCACTTGAAAATATCAATGCCGAACACGACTACTCATGCCAACATAATAATACTTCCAAGATTCCTCCATTGAGCGGGGTTATCACATGTGCCACATCCGAAACTCACTCTCGGAAAGCCACTATGATTATACCACCATCCTATCTTATGTTTCCCTCAAGTCCGGGTGTAGGACTTATCTCACCACTCACGTAAAAAGGTAAACACTTAAGCACATATTTACAATTACAAATAATAATAAAGCATAAAGGTAAAGAAAAGCAAGATAGGTTTAACCCACTTAGGATTTTGTGTCCCCAGTGAAGTCGCCATTTTTCTGTCGCGGTGATTTTGGATATCAAGCTATTAATTAGCGTTGACTCGCAATTTTAAGATTCACCGCCGATCTTTTATTTTTCCGAGGAAAAGGGAGAAAGTTCGAAAAACCCTATTTTTTTGAGAGATCAAGGTCCGGGGGTTGGTTATGCAAAGGGAAGGTATTAGCACCCTAAACGTCTATAGTACTCTATAGGAACCTCTTGCTTATTTTTATCTTTATGCTAAATTGTTATTTGTTTGTAAATAAATGATTAAGTATGAAAAAGATTAAAGTGATGAGAAAGAAGTAAGGGAAAATGTTTTTGTTGTTTTTATTGATTTGGAAAGACAACGTCTTTTGCCTACATACCCGAATGGGATCAAAATCATGTAGTTCGGGGTAAAAAGATAAGTGATTGGTTTTGGTTGATTTTAAAGTTTGAAAAAAGTTTAAGAGAGATAGGAGGCCGTAAAGGCATAGAAGAATAAAAAGAGAAATGAGTTTGAT
This sequence comes from Medicago ruthenica, assembly GCA_018208015.1. Taxonomy (NCBI): domain Eukaryota; kingdom Viridiplantae; phylum Streptophyta; class Magnoliopsida; order Fabales; family Fabaceae; genus Medicago; species Medicago ruthenica. The sequence goes on from CM031375.1 coordinate 18,602,896, forward strand.
TGATTTTAAATTGAAGAAAAATGTTTGGATTGATTAAAGGTTGATTGAAATTTGATTAAGAAAAGAAATGACAAAGATTAATTTTTTTGAAATTTTTGATTATAAAATGTTTTTGGATTTTGACTTTTTGACTTTTTTATGAAAATTTTGATTAAGTCCTAAGGTCCAGAGACTAGCTATGCAGAGAAAATCTAAATGCGCCGGATCCCTCACAATGACGTTGGATCAAGTGAGGGTCCTTTTCCTCGGATACGGTCCAAATTACGCTATCGTCCTCGACATAAAGCATAAAGAAATAAATGTGGTGTCGGTGCATATTCTCATTTATGTTTATTTACATTGGACCTAGATACATTCTAATAGCAATAAAATAAATGACAAAAATAATAAAATTGCATTAAAGTAAATATACTATAAAAGAAATAAAAATAATGCATGAAATGCAAAACAATAACTAAATATGGTGCATAAAATAAATAAAGGAAATAAAAATGCAAGACATAAAATAAATATGATGCTGAAAATAAAATGCAAGACAATAAAATAAATATGATGCTAAAAGAAAATAAAAATGCAAGACAATAAAATAAATATGATGCTAAAAGAAAATAAAAATGCAAGACAATAAAATAAATATGATGCATAAAAATAAAATAAAAGGAAAATAAAAATGCAAGACATAAAATAAATATGATGCTAAAAAAAAATAAAAATGCAATACATAAAATAAATATGATGCATAAAATAAAATAAAAAAAATAAAAAAATAAAATGCAAGACATAAAATAAATATGGTACTGGAAAATAAAAATGCAGGGCACAAACTTAAATATGATGCTGTAAAAAAAAAAAAAAATAATAATAATGTAATACATAAAGTAAATATGATGCATAAAATAAAATAAAACAAAAATGCAAGACATAAAATAAATATAGTGCATAAAAATAAATAAAATAAAAAAAATAAAAAATAAAAGATGCATGATATACTGTAAATTAAAGGCGGTAAATAAAATGCACAAAAAATAAAAAAACTAAAAAATAAAAATGCAAGAAAATAGAAACAAAATAAAAAGAAAAGGAAAGAAGAAGAGGGGGTGCAGAAGTAGGGGAAGGGGGGTGCAGGGAGAAGAAAGAAGAAGATCAGCAAAGAAAGAAGAGGGCCTCGCGGGCCTGGTTATTGGGCCAGATCAATAAATTACTATAAAACAGCTTTTCAGAAAATTTCCCTTCCATTTTCTCCTTCCTTTCTCTCTCCAATCCCTCTTCTCTCTACTTCTCTCTAAAACACGTCTAGAAAACAGAAATCCGGCGCGGCGGCCGCCGGCGGCGCCACCGCGCCGGAGAAGGAAACTCTTTTTTTTAAAAAACAGTTTACGTTTCTAGATATCCTTTTTCTTCTTCTTGTCGAATCCGAAGTCGGAGTTTTCAAAATCTTTTCTAAAAACGGTAGATCTAAGTCTGAAGTTTTTTGAAATTTTCACCTTTTGTGTGGTTCCGTTTTTTGCTCGGTTTGGATTTGCGTTAAGCTTTTTGCTCGGTTTGGATTTCGGTTTGGATTCGGTTTCACCTTTTGACTGGTCGATTTGTGGAATGGGTGTGTTGCTGGGTTTCTGGGTGCGTGGGTGCTGTTGTGTGGCTATGCGGATGATGTGTGGCCGAGTATGTGTTTGTGAGTGAGGGAGGCGCGGCGGGGTGGTGTGTTGTGGTTACTGTTGGTTGTGTGTGAGGGTGAGGGAGAAGGGTTGTTTGCGTGTGGTTACTGTTGGTTGGATTGAGATGGTGGTTGAGGAAAGTGGTTGGCCGGCGTGGAGGTGGAAGGCGGTTGTGGAAGGTGGTGGTACTGTGTACTTTCACAACTCTGACCCCCTGACACAGTAATTAATGCTCCTATTTATAGTAAAAAAATAGGGTAAATAAAAAAGACAGAATTGCCCCTCTGGGCCTGGACTGAATAAATGGACTTAAAAAAACTAAAATGAAAACCTGTAAAAATGCAAAAAAAATAAAAAACGAAAATAAATAAAAACACTAATAAAAAAAGAAATTAAAAGAGGAAAAAAACAATAAAAGAAATTAGAAAAAGAAATAAAAAAACATAATAATAATAATAATAATAATAATAATAATAATAATAATAATAATAATAATAATAAAATAATAGAATAAAAAAAACGGTCGCCTTCGGAACAAAAATGAGGTATTTTAAAATACCTCCCTGCCGAAATTTCGTCTGAAACGACAAAATGTTCTGGCTTAAAAGACGAGAAAAATGAAATAAAAACGGGTCAAAAATGGGGTATGACAAGGGGGAGTCTAGAAGAGGAAGGTTAGGGAGTTCATCTCAACCAACCATCTTGATTTTGTTGCTCTATAAGAAACTAAGTTAAATAGCGTTAGTGAGGGCCTCGTTCATTAGTTATGGGGTAATTCTTTTTGTGACTGGAGTTACTTGCCTGCGGAAGGTAACAATGGTGGTATTCTTTCCATTTGGTGCAGTTCTAAAGGGAAACCTATTTGTTCCTTCTCTGGTACTGGTTTTGTTGGTGTTTGTTTGGAGTGGGGAACGTTTGATCAGAAATGTTTTGTGGTCAATATTTATTCCAAATGTACTTTAGCGGGGAAGCATGAGTTGTGGAGTAAGTTGATCCGTCTAAAACAGACCTTTGGGGGAGATGTTTGGTGTGTTGTTGGTGACTTCAATGCGATTTTGGAGGTAGGCGATAGAAGATGAGTCTCTTATGGAGAGAGAGAAGCAGAGCAGTTAGTGAGATTAGGGAGTTCAAGATTTTTGTGGAAACAATGGAGCTTTTGGATCTTCCTCTTTTGGGTAGGTCTTACACCTAGTTCCAACCCAATGGTGGCGCTATAAGCAGGTTAGACTGCTTCCTGGTGTCAGATGGGTGGGGATAGGTTTGGGGGATGGCTGGCCAATGGGCCCTTCCTCGGGATGTTTCAGACCATTGGCCGATAGTTCTTAGGTACTCTTCCCAATTATGGGGCCCTAAGCCTTTTCGGTTCAATAATTTTTGGCTCCATCATCGTGAGTTCGTTCAAGTTGTGAGAAGAAGCTGGGAGTGCCATATGCCACCAAGGTGGATGGCTTACAACCTTAAAGAGAAGCTTAAAATTTTAAAAGGGGACCTAAAAGTTTGGAGTAAGGAGACGTTTGGTAACTTGGATCAAAGGATTCAAGTGTTGGTGGAGTTTCTGCAAGATCTAGATCTGAAGGCTAAGTTGGGGACTATTTCTCTGAGGGAGAGGGAGGAGAATGTGCAGGGCTTTGCGGATCTTTGGGAGCTTCTTAAATAAGGATTCTCAGCTCTTCCAGAGGTCCAGATCTCACTGGCTTAAAGAAGGTGATGTGAATACAGCCTATTTCCATGCGAATGTTAAGATGAGGAGGAGGAACTATATTATAGCTTTGCGGGTTGGGATAGGTGGGTGGAGAGAGTGGAGGAGGTGCGGTCGGAGATTGTGAGTTATTTCTCTAATCATTTTGCCGAGACTTTAGAGGATCGACCTCTGCTGGATGAGGTTGCTTTTATTGGGATATCTGAGGAGGAGGACATGGCTTTGTCTGCTCTGTTCCAGCTCAGTTTAACTTCTCCTTTTTCAAAAAGTGTTGGGACCTTCTGGAGAGGGAAGTGGGAACTATGTTTGATGACTTTTACGCTACGGCTAATCTTCCAAAAAGTTTCTCTTCCTTTTTCATAACTCTTATCTCAAAGCTGGATTCACCTCAGTGCCTAGGGGATTTTTGACCCATCTCTCTAGTGGGGTCGCTCTATAAACTTGTGGCCAAAGTGTTAGCCTGGAGATTGGCAATTGTGATGGATGTGTTGATTTTAGCTAATCAATCAACTTTTATCAAAGGTAGACAGCTGGTGGATGGAGTGGTCGTTGTTAATGAGATAATTGATTTGGCTATGAGTCGAGGAGAGGATGCCTAATTTTTAAAGTTGATTTTGAAAAGGCCTACGACTCAGTTAGCAGGACTACATGATGAGAAGGTTGAATTTTGGGTCCAAATGGCATAACTGTATCAAAGCTTGTGTTTTTTTTTGTTGTAAGTTGTCTGTTTTGGTTAATAGAAGCCCAACCGAAGAGGTTAATATTCGTAGGGGTCTGAAGCAAGGTGACCCTCTAGCCCCTTTCTTGTTTTTGCTGGTGGTTGAGGGTCTAGCCCCTTTTGGTTTGGCTTGTTGTTGTGTGGCCTGTTTGGAACGCTCGTAATGATATCATTTTTGCTGGAGGGACTCCAGCTGTCAAGCTTTTAGTTGATAGGGTGAAGCTCTCATATGAGTGGGAGACGCAATCTGTCCTGTGCTGGTTCTGGTAGGTTGTTTGGGTTGTGGGTTCTGGCCCTCGGTTGGGGTGTGGTGGAGTGTCTGTCACTCCTGTCCGGCTTTCCGAGAAGGTTTTTTTCTTTTTGTTTTGCCTGTTTCTTGCTTTAGGGTTTTTGAGGGTGGTTGTAGCTTGGCGTTTTTGTTTCCTTTCCTTATTAGAGTACCTCTGGTACACTGAGCTAGGCGTCTGTTAGTGCTCTCGTGTTCTGCTTTTTGGTTCTCTTTCTCTGTATTATTTGGGACTTGCTTCCTCCTTTTTCTATTTATATATTATTACTTCGCCGTTCAAAAAAAAAAGAGTTACCTACTAACTTGCACTATAAGTGAAGTGTATATAAATAGTTGTATAGTTATATTTTTATCAACCAACGAATAACAAACTTGCAACAAACTCTCATCTTTCTCTAACCTCCTTATTCCAAATTCTCTTCTTCTTTCTTTCAATTTCATTCATTCTCACAATTGCTTGTAAAGCAAGAAATCATAAACTGCGTTAATAGGTTCAAAGTTACCTAAGCTTACAAGAAATCATAAACCAAGCAATTAAGCTCAAGTGGTAAATGAGCTTCACCAAGGACGAGTCGTTCGAAAGAACCCGAGTGCGATTCTTGGGTGGAACAATTATTGGTGAGGCTATCCTTACCTCACGGTCGAACTCCGGATTATTGGAGCCCCTTTCCCCTAGGAACCGGAGGGTTAACGCCTAGAGCTGTAAAAAAATGTGTCGGGCTAATCGGCCAGCCCATTAACCCACATTTTGGGTTGGACCAGGCATAAAAAAATAACCCAAAATGCACTCGGGGATTTTTTTGGCCCTAGCCCATTTGGCCCATATAAAAATGTGGCTCGGCTATTCCATCGGGCTTTGGGCCGGCCCACTATCAATATTTCCATTTGATTTTTGTTAAAAACACTATATTTTTTGAAAAAATTATCAACTAATTTAAAATTTATTAATAAAAAAATATTTTAATAAGTAAACTTAATAAAAATGGATGAACTTAGCTCAAAGATTTAAAATTCTATAGTTTATAAATTATTAATTTGATTCAATTGAAGGAATAAATCTAGAGTTTAATTAATATTCAATGTTAATGTAAACATTATTTACACTTCTATGTCCATCCAATCATATTTTAACAAAAAGATAGATATGAGTAACTAATATATCAAAAATACGTAAAAAAAAAGTGAATAAATTAAAGAAAATAAAACTAAAACGGGTCAGGCTAGCCCATGGTCCACACGGATAGGGTCGAACTTTAGAATATGTGACCCAATTACAAATCGATTGGGATGGTCTGACACATTTATGTAGACGGACTTTTTGGACTGGACTGGACTGGGTCATGTCAGCCCATTTGACACCTCTAAATTAACGCCAAAAAAATAAGCTTAGAAGAAAAAAGGAAAGACATCTAATCGACGGGGATGAAGAATTGGTTATGGACCGACAAAAACATAAAATTTGAGCACGTGAAGAAATAGAAAATTGCTTTTCCCACTTCAAAGAAAGCTAAAACACACCAATAATTTACGTTTTTACCCCGGCGGCAGTTAACTGCCGATGGGAAGGATCCAGCGACAGCTTACTGCCGATGGGAAGGAAAGCATCGGCAGTTAGTTGCCGCCGTCCCCATCGGCAGCTAACTGCCGCTGCGATCAGTACTTATGAAGCTCAGCAACCACAATCTGCATCTTCGTCTCTTCAATCTCTAAAAACTCTCTCAAATCTTCCAAAAATCTCAAATTTTTCAACTTCAAATCAACCAACACTCCAATAACAAGTAAGTTTCCATAATCAAGTTCATTGTCATTTTATGCTTATATGTTACATTTATTATCTTAAATTAATTTTTTTTTTGTTTTAGACTTTGTTTAATTTTTGATTATTTTGGCAAGAAATGATAGAATGTTACATGGAAATGACTTATGTTGCTTAAATGTTTAGAACTTTGTATGTTTATGTTGTAATTTTTAGCTTTAAGGTTTATGTATAATTTGCATTACAAGTGTTTGATGAAATGTTTGAATGAGTTTTTAATTGGATTGTTTTTAATTTCTTATGGTGTAGATCTGAAAAAATGGCTCAAGTATACTTTCATGTATCCTTCAACGGTGGTAACCAACATTTTTTCAAGGTTCGCGACGATGTGACTTTAAAAGAATTGAAGGATCTACTTCATGAAATCAACCAACGAATCAACCACAGAGACGCGAGGAGGGTGGAATATGTATGGTATCACCGTCCATCGTTCGACTCAGACGAAAATTTGTCGTTCACTCGGTCGGAGTTAACGAACGACGACGTAAGGAGCATGTTCTCGATATTTGCTGAGCCGAACATGATCCCCCTCGAGATGGATTTTACGTTGCTGAGGTCGCCTGAAGATATTCTCAAGAGTTTGATTCGGCCGGATGAAGATGTTTAGGTAGTATTATTATGTTGTGTCGTTGTTTTGTTGGATTTTTTTTAATTCTTGAAAGTTTGCGGAAAAACTTGGCATTGAAGTGTCTTATACTTAGTTTAAATGTTTGCAAGTCTTTTCCGCAAACTTTCAAGAATTAAATTTAAATCCAACATCATGATGATACAACATATTTAGGGATAATGTAATGTAATGTAACACTTACTTTGTGAATTTTTAGTTATGATTTAGTTCGGATCATGAATGAATTGTTGTTTCGAAGTAATCAAAATAATCAAAATAAAGCAAAATAAACCTGAAATCATGTTAAAATTGTACCAAAAAAACTACGATAATGTGCCATAAATTTACAAAAAAAAAAAAGCTAACAAAAGTCCTAAAAAAAGCCCTACTCTTGATCCTGGTCCTGGTCATGCTGCTGCTGCCTCCTCGACCTCATATGTCTCCTATACATTATCGGTGCCATCATGTCCCTGATATCTCGCAAGGCCTGATACAGCTGCTCAATGCTCATCGCCTCCTGACCCAAGTACTCATCGGCTTGACTAATAACGCCACCAACCATGTCAATGGTATCAGGCGAGCCTCTCTCCTGGTGCCGCTGCTGATGGTGTGCAATGATCTACTCCTCATTTGCTGGCCTTGGAGGAGATCCAGGTATAGGTGGCATAATCTTTGGGTGAGACACATGTCTGTACCACCTCATGTATCCATCCTCGTACTTCCATGGCTGATCAACCTCCATACCCCACGCAGCCTGAGGAATGATGTGCACACGAAAGTCTAGGAAAGCCTGTGCAACGGCCTGAAAAGGGAGAGGAAGCACAGACGTCGGAGCTCGGGGGATGTCCTGCACGTACCTGTATTGCCTTTTAACCCGCTCAGGCAAGTGACGGTAGATGATGTCACGACCACACATAATCCAACCTGAATACCAGCATATCTCCACAAACTCCTGGATCTCCCTATGATCCTCGTATGGCATCCAGGTAATATCATCCATCTCCAAACGATCCAGCTCCAGACGGTAGGGCTTCAGATTCGCATGACCCCTGTGTGGAATCCATCTGGAAGCGCAAGGAAAGTTTTGCCGGTAGTCATCATTATCGTCATGTGGGTAGACTCCTGGTAAATGTGCCAAAACCATCCCTGCACAAACCAAACACATTTATAAGTTATTAGCAAACATAGTAAATTAAAAGGCATAGTAAATTAAAAAGCATAGTAAATTAAAAGGCATAGTAAATTAAAATTATTACCATCAAAAGTGTTGTGCTTCCCCCGATCCTCTTTCTTGTAAGCGAAGAGACCTCGGATAGACTGCGATAAAGGTATGCCAATGCCATTCCTCCCCATGAGTAGTCCCTCATCCCAGCAAAGGTCTCCATCGTCTGCAAGTATGCCAGGTCGATGTGTTTGTTGCTCTTATCAGAGAACAACGTACATCCAAGCAGGTATAGGAGGAAACACCTCACACAGGCAAGCCTACGCCTGGCTAGCTCCTGGAGCTGCTCCTGCATCTCAACATGCGCTAATCTGGTGGCGTCACTCAGGTGATCCTCATAAAGCTTCTTCAACGCCTTATAGCTAATGTAGCCGCCATACTCAGTCTTGCAGTTTTTCACTGTATAATCCTGGGTGACACCTAAGTACCTCACCATCAAGTCCACCCCATCAACCTGAGACACCTTCTTTTGATGGTTCAGCAGCACCCCTTCAATAGGAATATGGAGAAGTCACGCCACATCATCAAGTGATGGTCATCTCCCCCACAATCATATGAAAACTGCTGGTCTCGGAGTGCCACCTCTCGCTAAGCGCCTGGAGCAGAGCATGATTAACAGTAGAATACCCTGTGTATAGCAAATCATGCAACCCACTCGCCCTTATAGGATCCTAAAACCAGATTTGATTCCTATGTGGACGTTGGAGATCTGTCACCTTCGCCCCGTGATTTATGCATCTCATCCTACGGGTATTACAAATCTAAAATAATAATAAAAACACCACATAAATCAAAAACATACAAAAAAGCTATATACTTCATATATAAAAAATTACGCACGAACAATAATTGAAGACAAAAAAAATAATCAAACAACTGCATGTGTTCATGTCATTTTTTTAAAAAGTTATCATACAAAAAAAAGCATATACTTCATATATAAAAAATTACGCGCGAACAATAATAGAAGACAAAAAAATAATCAGACAACGGCATGTGTTCATGAAATTTTTTTAAACGTTATCATAAAAAAAAAGCATATACTTCATATATATAAAAAATTACGCGCGAACAATAATCGAAGACAAAAAAATAATCAGACAACGACATGTGTTCATGTCATTTTTTTAAACGTTATCATACAAAAAAAAAGAATAAACTTCATACATAAAAAATTACGCGCGAACAATAAACGAAGACAAAAAAAAAATCAGACAACGACATGTGTTCATGTCATTTTTTTAAAAAATTTATCATACAAAAAAAAATATATCGACTTCATATATAAAAGTTAAAAAAGAAAAAAGAAAACTTACATTATTTGCATTATACCACAACGGTAATGCAACGTGTGAAGCGTATGATGACAACAATGAGTCATCATAAGGCCCTCCAGGAAATGGAGCCACATCAGGTAACTCCTCGGGGGCTGTCGCAGCCGCAATCTCATCCTCATCTAGCGCAGCCGCATCATCGTCCCCACCCTCATCAATAACATGATGGACGTCATAACCACCATATATGGCATCATGTAGCTGCTCCTGATAATGCAGGTACTGCGTGGGGTCCTCCACCTGCAACACCTGCTGTGTCGGCTGAGAACTACCCTCGCCCCCAACAGGCCTCCGGCCTCTTCCCCTCTTAGGCACATGAGGGTTTGCAGCCTGCCTCTCCCGTCGGTAGCTGCTAGTCATGGGCTGCTTACCAGCTCTAGTCATCCTATCTTGGTTCTGATCAGATATATCTACACAAAAACAAAACTAAAAAAATTAGGCATAATAAAAACATCATTATATCACAATTCCAACATTCTCACAATTCTATCACAATCTAAACAACATTCATCAACATAATCATTTAGGCATTTTAACAAACACTTTGAGTGCAACATTCACATTGTGTTAATTGGACAACATTCAAAATCACATTATACTTAAACATAATCTAAACAACATTCCCAACAACTACATTCATCTATAACATCATAAACTACACATTCAATCTACCAAAATTTCAATTTAATCATAAACCCTAACCACATGCAATCTACCAAAATTAACAAAAAAAAAAAACTATCTAAACTAACATTAACATTAAAAATGATTAATACTACTTACTTGTTGCTAATGGGTATGAAATTGCTTGAATTTAGTGGAATGAAATTGGAGAGGATTGGAGAGAAATTGAGAGAATTTGGAAATTTTGAGTTTTTGAAAACCTGTAAACAGGTTCTGTTTCGTTTCTGCATAAATACAGATCGCATCGGCAGTTAACTGCCGATGGAGACGGCGGCAACTAACTGTCGATGGGTTCGGCGGCAGTTAACTGCCGATGCACCATCCCAGCGGCAATTAACTGCCGTCGGGGTAAAACCGTCATTTACTGGTGTGTTTTACCTTCTTTAATGTGTATAAAACAATTTTCAAAGAAATAAGTGTCTCATGGGCAGCACAACCATTAAAACAAGAATTGATCAATTTGCAGGAAAAGTCAAATGATAAATTGACGTTTTAATGATTTGTCCTTTTTTTTTCTCCAATTATTTCTTTTCAATTTCTTTGTTTTTCTCAATGCAGCCAAATGAGTGGGACAAAATAAGGAAAATGCAATGCAATCGTTTTTTCCTCACGTCAACTTGAGACTTCTAGCAAGTACTCCCTCCGGTCCTTATTATAAGAAACTTTTCAAAAAAATCTTTGGACCTATTTATAAGAAAATGTCACAACTTTTAAGATGTATTTATTGCGTAAAAGACTTTTTTAACCCTCCTTTAATACTTGTCTTTTTAATATTAGTGGGTATATTTAATACTTCACAACTTTTTATGAGGGTATATTTGTAAAAACATTTAAAAAGTTTCAACAATTAATGATTATCTTGGTTTTGATGTTTTTTGTTTTTTCTTCTTATATTAAGGACCAGAGGGAGTATTATTTTGTAAACAAACAAAGGAAACATAACCAACCACACCAACGAAAATATAAAGGGCAGGTGTAGTTAATTAGTTATAGCTCAAGGTTAAGAATATTTTTTAAACACCTTTTTTAATCTAAAACAAACATCGTTAAAATAAGGAAAATGATAACAAATGTTCTTAGGACATTATTTTTACATTGAAAATTGTGTACTTATAACTTCTATATGTCTTTGACTTGTATTTTCAAAACAAAATTTCTTTTTAAAGGTTCTTTAAACAATGTTTTTATGACACTTGTTAGCAAGATTCTTAAAATAATAATACTGATTTTTTGGTTTAAAATATAAATTTTTTATTTTTTTTTTAAAATCCCGAACAAACTACCCCTTGATTTCATAGCTAGTCCAAATGATTTTAGTTCATGGGAATCATTGGAGCGCTAACTGCAGTCAATTCTTTAATTACATTGAGATAGAAGAAGAAAATCTCAAATGATAATAACTGAAGATCCATTTTAGCCCTACATAAAAATAATGAGATCAGTTTGTAAATATTAATTCTACTAACAATGACGATATCATTATGTTGAACACGTTCATGCGAGTTTGATTTTGGACCAGTGGTTTTCATGTCGGTTTGTCCCTTTATCTACAAAAAAAAAAAGATAGTGAGAATTAATTTAACGGAAATGCTACTTCTAGCGACAAAGTAACGCGAATTTATCACAACGCCTTATCCTTGTAATTGTAGCACTTTACTTCCTTTTATCCAACGGTCCATGATTTGCACCAAGTAAACTAAATCTAGTGGTAGGAATCAATTCACATGGCATTCATGAGTTTTTGTTCGCTTGAAATAGCATTACTGTGAATTTAATCTCTGAAAAACATTAAAGTAAATTGTACTCCTTGAGAAAATAAAACGAGATAACTTAGTCTTTACCCAAATCACCGTTAAATAATCAACAATTAAGTCTCTAACAATAATTAAAAAAAAAACATTTTCATATTTGACAATAATTAAAAAAGACAATATAGTCCTTATAACAGAAAATATCCCTAATTTTTCAAGTAAATGTGCGCCTGAGGCCATTTCTGCATTGAAACATAGCATTTGTGTTTGTTTCTGATTGCAGTCAAATTAATGAGACAAAATAAGGAAAAAGTAGTAATCGTTTTCTTATCCTCTTAGCTTGAACACTTATATTATTTTGTGAAACAAACAAAAGATACACAATCAAACAGCGATGATGATTGTTCACTTTCAAAAGTGAAATCGTAATCATTGGCCAAATTTCCAAGTCAAGTGAAAATCTAAAGGGTGTTTGTGGTTTAAGGAGGAACACGTCCCACAAAAATTGTAAAAACGAAAATGATTTGTGACAGATAGTACTACGAAAAATGTACAAGTTAAAGTCTGAACACCAAATCCAAAAAAGTGCATTGTTAAAATATATCCCCAAAAGGAAAGAACGATTATAACCGCAAAAAAAAAAAAAAAACTTGACGTTTTCTACTAAAAGGAAAGAATGAGCATTTCACTTTCACAGCCACTACAACCAAGCTTTTCTATTCTTTTTCAAAGCACTAAAAACGTATACTAAGAAAAATTAAGGGTAAATTACACTTTTGGTCCTTTAAATATTTTTCAGATTTCATATTGGTCCCCTAATTAATAAAAGTAACGTTTTGGTCCCTTAAATCTTTTATGTTAGTCACTTTGGTCGCTTCCGTTAGTTTTTGTTAAAAAACGTTCACTTTTGGTCCCTTAAATATTTTTCAGGTTTCATATTGGTCCTCTGTTAGGGGACCAATATGAAACCTGAAAAATATTAAAGGGACAAAAAGTGAACGTTTTTTTAACACAAACTAACGGAAGGGACCAAAGTGACAACAAAGAAGGATTTAAGGGACCAAAACGTTACTTTTATTAATTAGGGGACCAATATGAAATCTGAAAAATATTTAAAAGACCAAAAGTGTAATTTACCCAAAAATTAATCATCCTTGTATTTAAATAACACTGAAACACCATGTTGGAATCAAAATTGGTTCAACAAAGCAGAAATAATTAAATGTAATGAATATTCTAATTCTCATCATACAATTGGTTAAGCTAAATGATTCAAGAAGATGAGGAATTAAAAATTCAGGGTTCTTCTGTACCAAAAAAAAAATTCAGGGTTCAAATCGTGTCAAAGAGAAATTAACATAATAAATAACATCCACCGACTAAAATTACATCATCTATCATAGAGTAATAATATTTGTGGAACCATTTTGTGTGACTTCTTTTTTCTTTCTTTTTCTTTTGGGACAAAGTTGTTTTAAATGTTGTGTATAAATGGTTATACAGATATCATAATAATACTGAACCAAACACACCCTAATTACAACATACTATTTCGAACTTAAGTATAAAAAAAAATAGTCGAACAAAGTTGATATATATGAAATATATCAATTTTCTTTAAAAATGTTTACTTATATCTGAGACTAAGGAAAACATTAAGAAAGAGAATCAATCAGCACTACTGACTAAAAAGTCCAGCTAAAAATAGTGTGCCACGTTCATAAGGAAACATCACCAATAATAATGGTGATATATATATTGGCAAATATAAACTAAGATTTATTTTTAAAATTTATTGAATAATTGATGAATTTGGTTTATAATATAGATCAGATATATCAGTTATTCAATAAAATTGAAAAAAATAATCCTTGTTTATATTTGCGATAGATCGGAGGGAGTATAATAATAAATTTAGTTGCTTTGCAGGTGTTTGAATTTCGGTCCATTTCAATCTCAATGGATTGAAAAGTGAGTGTTGTTTATAAGCTAACATTGATCTTGATTTTCAAACAATATGTCAAACTTTAAGGTGTACTAAAACAATTGCCCATAGTTGAGGCTAAGGAACTCGTGGTTTTTTTCCCACATATAGTGTCAATATTTAGTTCCAACTCAACTATACTTCACATTTCACATTACCTTTTGAGGTAATGTTTGTTAGGAGTGCAACCCCTTCCTGGTTTCTTTCTTTATAAAAAGATGTCTCGTTCGATTAAGGAGTGTGGATGTTATTGTTTACAAACTACCATTGACCATGATTACTAAGAAATGTGAGACTTTAAGGTGTATCAGAACATATTTTATATATGTGTGTCAAAGATGAGCATTAAAGTTCCCGTTTTTCCACTCTTTTATTGGCAAGAAATCATAAGATAGTAAACAAATAATTAAATGAAGGGTATAATTAGAAGATAAAAGTTACACCAAAACACAATATCTTTTATATAAGGTAAAAAACAAGATTTTCTTTTTTTGGTCAAATAGCTTAGTGGCTAGAGCTCACACATTTTTAAATGTGGAGAAGTGGAGTGTCCGGGGTTCGAACCCCGACCCTTGCATATAATATGCAATATCCATACCAACTGAGCTAAGCTCACGGGGATAACAAGATTTTCTTTTATAGTCTCCAATATTGTTCGTATTGTTCCCTTCAAAGAAAAAATATTGTTCATATTTTATGCATTGTTTCTCCTATTGTTGTTGATTGTTTCTATTTTAATGAGATTTGACTATTTTTTTAATTAATATTATAAAAATGATAAAATATTTTAAATAAAGGATAAAAATAGAAAAAGAATCCATCCAAAAAGGGTGTATCCCTTTTTTTAGCAAAGTTGTATCCCATTTATATTATTTTTTTATGAGTATTCCTTTTATATATTGTTATAGATATTTTTGTTGGTCAAGTTTATAGATATTTTTTTAACTAAATATATTGTTATAGATATGATATTTAAAAAAGAGTTGTATATATTCTCTCAGCTCTTAATCCTATTTTTAGGGTTAATTTTTGACAAGCTATTTTTAGGGTTAATCTCATGGCAATATTAAATTAATTTAAACATTTTAAAGATGAAAAAATTCTTCTTGTAAAAAAAAAAGATGAAAAAATTCTTATATACAAATTTTCTCTTCTCACTCTTTAATTAGTTAATAAGTCATAACACATTCTTATTTTATTTTTTTCCCCAAATAGCTATTGAATACATATGTTGATGTAATGCTTAAATAATGTTACACCATTCAATATTTTTTTGATGAATACATATTGCTGAACTCGAAAGTTAGTATAGAAATCAATTAACTCTCGGATATGAATTTCTTTTTGTTTCAGTCAATTATGGCAAAGAAGAAAGAAACTATGTTCCTCGATTATGGATTCTTTAACTCTTTAAAAGAGTGTTAAGTGAGAAGTTTTTTTTAGCTATGAAAGTAATGAAAACAAAAGTAAAAGTAAATGAAAAAGATAATTGATAAATTGCGAAGAAAAAAAAATACTCGTTTGATTGATTGTGTGTGTTGTAAATAAAATATAAAATGGATATTTAAAGGAAAGTTAATGCTATTTGACAAAACATATGGAACACGATAGATAATTTTGGATAACACTTAGCACCAATAACATATAGAGTACTTAATTTACAAATAACATATTTAAGCATTTAAATTACTAAATTAGGGTTTAGCGATTTTCAAATTATGAACAACTAGTAAAAGACCCATGTTTTCGCACGGGTCACGTAACATTGCGATAATTATATTGTTAATATTGTAGAATGTTTATAGATATTAAATGAAAATTAAGAGTAATAATGTAATGTTTCTATTAATTTTTTTCTCTTATATAAATAAAAATTTGTTAAATAGTTAAGTCACAACAGTTATGAATTTTATTTGCTTATATATGCGAAAACAAATTTTTATGCACATAAAAATTTGAAAACTCGTGACTATTTTCAAAATCAAAATTAATGTAGTGTTTCTATTAAATAAATTTTTATTTTATATGCAAAAGACTGTTCAATGTTTGCACCATACCCGTTGCAGATTTTATATACTTATATCTGCATAAACAAATTTTTATATACATATATGAGAAAGTCGATATGATAAAATTTTAAAAACTCATGACTATTTTCAAAATCAAAATTAATGCAGTGTTTCTATTAAATAACTTTTTATTTTATATGCAAAACACTGTTCAATGTTTGCACTGCACCCGTTGCAGATTTTATGTACTTATATCTAAATAAACAAATTTTTATATACATGTATGAGAAAGTCGATATGATAAAATTTTGGAAACACATGACTATTTTATATTTAAAACACCGTTAAATATTTAAATCGCACTCGTTGAAGAATTTATATGCTTATATATGCAGAGGAAAATTTGTATGTTTCGATATGTGATAGTCGATATGATAAAATTTTGAAATCTCGTGACTATTTTCAAAATATCAACATTAATGCAGTGTTTCTGTTGATTAAATTTTATTTTATATGCAAAACACAGTTCAATGTTTGCACAACTCCCGTTGCAGATTTTAAATGTTTATATCTGCAGAAACAAATTTTTATATACATATATGAGAAAGTTGATATGCTAAAATTTTGAAAACACATGACTATTTTCAAAATATCAACATTAATGTAGTGTGTCTATTAAATAAATTTTATTTTATATGCAAAATATTTTTCAACGTTTGCACCGCTCCCGTTGCAAATTTTATATGTTTATATCTGCAGAAATTTTTTTTATATAGATACATGAGAAAGTCAATGTGATAAAATTTTGGAAACTCGTGAAAATTTTAAAAAAATCAACATTAATGTAGTGTGTCTATTAAATATATTTTTATATTATATTTAAAACACCGTTAAATATTTAAACCGCACTCGTTCAAGATTTTATATGCTTATATATGCAGAAGAAATTTATTTGTATCGATATGTGATAATCGATATGATAAAATTTTGAAAACTCGTGACTATTTTCAAAATATTGACATTAAAGTGATCATGAGTTTTAATAAGGACGATTATGAAATTTTGTTGTAATTTGATTTTTATATATTGTTAGTAGATGTTAGTAGATATGAACATTATTCGTAATTAATTTTTTAAAAAACAAATAAATTAGTTTCATAGTTATCCGTGAAAATTGTCTACACTTGTGATGAACATTCTCCGTAATTAATTTTTTAAAAAACATATAAATTAAATTTTGCAAAATGACCATTATGCACATAAAATTAAGGAGATCATAAGTTTTAATAAATACGATTATGAAATTTTGTTGTACTTCGATTTTTATATATTGTTAGTAGATATGACCATTATCCGTAATTAATTTTTAAAAAAACAAATAAATTAGTTTTATAGTTATCCGTGGAAATTGGTTACAATTGTGATAAGCATTATCCGTAATTAATTTTAAAAAAACAAATAATTAAATTTTGCACAATGACCATTATGCACATAAAATTAAGGAGATCATGAGTTTTAATAAGGACGATTATGAAATTTTGATGTACTTCGACTTTTATATATTGTTAGTAGATTAGTTTCATAGTTATTTGTGAAAATTGTTTACACTTGTGATGAACACTCTCCGTAATTAATTTTTTAAAAAACAAATAAATTAAATTTTGCAAAATGACCATTATGCACATAAAATTAAGGAGATCATGAGTTTTAATAAGGATCATTATGAAATTTTGTTGTAATTCGATTTTTATATATTGTTAGTAGATGTGGAAACTGGACATTCAAGTTTGCCCAACAAATCATCATACAAATAACTCAACCGAATCATCTCACTCTTACCTTTAGTTTGAGATTTACCAGGAAGTGAATTTTTATCACATAAACTATGATAACAAGGTACGAGTTGAACTTTAAGGAATGATTCTAACACCAAATAGAAAACTTAGAAAAAATGAACTTACCCAACTCAATAGAGAAATTGATTGGTAGAAAGAGTCGCTAAAAACCATGAATTAAAAGGCTTGAGTGGGAACTACAAGATGAAGTGGTGAATATGGATATTGAGGGAGGAAGCTCATCGAGATGCTTAAACCCTCTCTAAAATTAAAAGGAAGCATACCTTATGCTCAGGAGGTACACCCAATTTGTTCAAACAGGAACAACGAGGAAGGAGTTTTCAAAAAAAAAAAAATTCAATGTCATTTACTCTTATGTCAAATTTATAAGGTGTTTACATAGGATAAATGAATACACCCTAGGTCAGCCCAAAGCCAAGTTAGGACTTTAAACCTCAAAATATTGGTGCGAAAAAGGTCTCAAAAAAGTTTAATTGAGTTATAGATATATGATGTGACAATTTAATGACATATGTTTCTCTAGTTGAGTAGATAAAAGTGGAGGCTTTATATCTTTGTGATTCTCGGTTCAACTCTTGATCTTATAAAAAATTTGGATTTCTATTTCATTTCCTTATATAATTTTTATTTATTTTTTATTTCAAAAGGCCTCACAATAGAAGTTGTTTTAGGTCTCTAAACACATCAGACCCGCCTGAATACACCTAGATGCAAAATTGAGGAAAAATGAGAAGGCTACCCAATTACAATGAGATATAAATAGAGAACTCCAACAAGTTGTCCTAATTCTCTCTCTCTCTCTCAATATAATTCTCTCTCTTTCAATATATATATATATATATATATATATGTTTCTCTCTTCCACTTTCTTCATTAAGGAGGTGGTTTTGAGTCTATTTTTTTTTATCCAAAATCACCCCTCTTCATCTTTTTCTCTGTATTTTAATCTAAATAAGTGGTTTTCACATAGATCTAGTTTTTTTTTTTTTGTGATTTCGTTGTCTTGTGCGGCATAGTTTGATTTTTCATCTTGTTGAAGTGTTTGTTAAATTGTTTAATTCCTATTGAAAGATCGACTTCAGTCAATTACAGATTCAATCCATGATTGCATATCCAAATGCATGAGTATTCCAGTCACTTTGATTATATCATTTTATTTATAGGTTTTTGTCGTTATATGTTATTAACTTGAGTGTTTTGAATTTGTTCGCAGATTCACCATTTACGTTTTTAGCAATGTTGAATATATGATTATATTTGATGTACTCTATCAATTTGGATGAATGAATACTATTTTGTTTTTGTCAAAATAAAAAATTAGGGGTCAAAATTGACAAATCGTGATATTTGAGTTTTGGGATAATGTTTGGTTAGTCAAGGCCACAAATCTTAATAGCTTAGACATATACACGTAAAAAGTAAATATCAAACGAGCATAAAAATTGAAGGGTAATTTTTTTTAAAGAATTTGAGTATGCGAAACAAGACTATTCGCACGTGAATATAATAGGATCAATTGTGGGTTACCCTCTTTTTGTCTCTTTCCTTTTCTGATAAATAATAAGACGGTATATTTGTGTGTGTCTCTCTCACCCAAACTTTCTTCTAAAGCACACACATTTATATTATGCTGGTTATAAAGAGACTATGCCTATAATTTTCTTTGGACAATTAAGGAACGTGTTTAGATAGAAGTGCATATGGAGAAGGCTAGAGGTTTGAGAAAAGGTGCATGGACATATGAGGAAGATAATCTACTCAAGGCTTGTATACAGAAGTATGGTGAAGGAAAATGGCATTTAGTTCCTAAACGAACAGGTATTTGTATTTATTTAATTATTAATTAATATGTTAATTCATTAACATATATGTACAGCTATCTAGCTAGAAGTAACTCATGAGAAACCATGCTTAATTATATTATATTATATATAGTTTGTCAAAATTTGTTACATATATATACAGGTTTAAATAGGTGTCGGAAAAGTTGTAGATTGAGGTGGTTGAATTATTTAAACCCCGCAATCAACAGAGAAAGTTTCTCCGAGGATGAAATTGATATGATTCTAAGGTTACACAAACTTCTAGGGAACAGGTAAGCTATCAAGTTAAATTTTTTTTGTTACCTATCAAGTTAAACTTCTGGACTCATGATATTTATAATATATGTATGTATCTATAGATGGTCATTGATTGCTGCAAGGCTTCCGGGTAGAACAGCTAATGATGTGAAGAATTATTGGCACACAAATTTGCGTAAGAAAGTGGTTCCAAAAGAAGAAGAATATAACGATAAGGAGGAATATAAGAAAACCATGAAACCTCATGAAGTTATCAAACCTCGACCTCGAACTTTTTCAAGTCATTCACCATGGTTGAAGAAGAATCATAGTTTTCCAACAACACTAGTGGCTTCAAGCGGAGATGTTTATATTCCAAGAGAGTGTGACAAGACTACACTCCCAAATGTTGGTGATGCACATACATGTGTTGGTAATGACCCATTATCTACAAAATGGTGGGAGAGTTTGTTGAACGTGGATGAAGAAAGAAGCAATGAGAAAATTGGTTCTTGCTCTTTATTACAGAAGGAGAATTTCACTTTGGAGTTTTCAAATGTGGAAGAATTTTTTAATAATGGTCCCACGGTCAGTGATTCCGATTGGGATTTCAACCTTTGTGATTTCAATTCCTTTGGGGTCTTTAATTAGGTGTTAAGCTACAACAAGTCTACCAATAAATTTAGAACACATCTATAATGGCGTACAAAAGTTAAGATTGTAAGATAATTTAAATGGATCCAACTAAATTATGTACTATATTTAGTGGGATCTATTTAAATTTCAATGTGTTAAAAGGAGTATGCTAGAGATTATGCTGCTAGCATAATTCATTTAAGGAAAATGTTAACGAGTGCCCTCGAGACACTCTTTAAGACCCTTTAATAATAAATTTTTATGAAAATCTGTGTAATCAGTGCATTGGAATTTGTAACATTTAACTTTTTTAAATAATACTTTCTAAATTTGGGATCCTTAAAGAGTGCCCGGAGGCACTCGTTAACAAGACCCTTCATTTAATAAAGTCAGGTTAGTTTAAAGCAACTCGTTTAATTTTTACTTTAATGATGAATTTCATAACATCTCAAAATGGATCCTACAATTATTCCATGTATATCTAAAAATGAGTTATATATATCTCACATGTTTATATTTTAATTTGATGAGTCGTGATAAATAATTGTTTGGGGAATAATTTGTTTTCAAAGATGGCAATAACAACAAATTTTTAACATTTAAGAGCTAATTTGTTGACTTTCATGATAGTCCAGAGACTAAATTTATGTATTTTCATTGTTTATGGACTACTAATGATCACTTTAAGAGCTCATTTAGAGGTTAGTATATGATAATAGAATTGGATAGAAATATGAAACGATAAACATTTATCATATCACATTTTTGACGCACACATAATAACAAACGTAATATAATAATTAAATATTTTAACGTTTTTTAATCAAATAAGTTATAGCTTTTACAAAAATGATAAAGTATAAGTCAATGTTTTCCTCATAGTCGCACACCAATCCACATCTCACTAAATTAAGAACCATTTTCAATTTGTATGAAACAAACCACTATATTTGAACCCAAACTGTGTTGTGATTTTCGGAAACCAACGAAAACTTACATTTCCACAAAAACAAAACCTTATAACTTATTTTTACTTTAAGCCTAATGGCTGGAAGTTGTAGCAACGAAAAAAAATCAACAAAAATTTATATTTTCGCAAAAATGGATATGGGGAGTTTTGCAGTGTTCTAATATTTTCGCAAAATAGATCAGGGAAGTTTTGCAGTGTTTTTCGCAGAGAGAGAGCGCGCTAGGGATTCTAGTGTTATTCTAATAGAAAATTTCAACCAAACCTAAACTTAGATAGTTAATTCTAATAGAAAATTTCAACCAAACATAAATAAAAATTACAAAGGAGTAACATTATAGGATTATTTTTTTTTGACAAACAAGATATGACTAATAAAAGGAAGGCTTAAATATGTAAAAGCTCCATGTAAGTTCGCGTGTTTTTGGTTTTCGTCTCTGTATCTTTTTTTTTCTAAAACAAACCTTGTAAGTTGTTAACTTTTTTGTTTTAGTCCCCTAACGTTAACTTCTGTTACAAAAATGTTGTGCTGGCAAACGGAGTCATACGTGGCAATCGCTGACATGACAAAATAAGCTTATGTGGCCTGAGAGATGATAAGTGATATGATGAGGGACCAAAACCAAAAAACGCAAAGTTGCAGAGGGATGAAAGTGAAAAAACGTAAACATCAAAATTTGAAATGTTAAAAACTAAAGATTCCATCTTCTTCATCTCTTTGTTTTTTCTTCTTCATCTCCTTTCTGCCAATTCCTTCATCTCTTGCGCACCTATAAGGTTTCACTGTGCAGAAAACAACAGTTTATCTCGTATATGATGAACCAATTGGAGAAAAAATGGAGCAATGTCAAGCACAAGAAGAAAATGATATTGTGTGTAGTGGTGATGAAGATGAATGCTTTGTCGTAGAGGTCTCTTCTAATGCACAAGATTACAATGTTATTGTTAGTAGTGGTGATGAAAATGAATGCTTTGTCAGAAAGGTCTTCCCTCAAGTGGCGCTCGTGAATGACTTAAAACATAATAGAAGGAAGAAAATTCTCAAGGGGAGATGGAAGATGGTTAAACAATGGTTTTGTAAAAGTTAACACCATTTTCCGAAGACCTCACATTGATGCTTCTAGTTGTGTTGGATCAATCAAATACAGTTTTGAACTGTGGAATGAAGGTTTTATGTCCAGGTTGGTAGCTACTAATGCTCTGGCTTCGGAAACATGGGGTTTTGGGGAAGGTAAAGCTTCAACTTGATTGTAAGTTTGTGATCTTAATGCTCAAAGGTGGAAATCATCCATGGCTGTAGGTAAGCTATTCAATATGCGGACAAATTGGGTAATCTCAATTTGCTTCAAGAGTTTATCTATGAGACAATGTCAAAGACATATATGCATCTTAATTTTCTAATGAGGTTTCTAGTTTTCTGTTTAATGTAATAATTGGTTCTGTTACTTAGGCTTACAAATTTCATTGTTTTGTAAAATATGTATTGTTTATGTTTTCTGTTACTTAATGTAATCTCAATTTGGTGCATTTTTCTTCTGTTAGGCTTTACAAATTTCGTTGTTTGTAAAATATGTATTAGTTCTATGAAATCTTGTGATGTTGATTGTCCCTTCTTCGAAAAAGTATCCAAACATGTCTTTATCACATAGCTCCGTCCAGTTCAACTTCTCAATCTCAGATCTTTGCAATTCCACCTACAAAATATTCATTTAATTATCTCCATTATCCCTAATTGTATCGACTGACTTGTGTTGAGTATTTTGGTGTTGGCTGCATGTTTTTGGCAAATCCAATGTGTTGAATAGTAGCATCTCCATGTCTAGAACAAATCTTTAGTTGCAAGTTTTTCATTTTGAAGTTATTCAGAAGCTGAAATCACCATCAGAAGCTGAAAGTTACTTCAGAAGCACTGTAGCGCTTCAGAAGCTGAAATGTGAGTCTGATGCCCGCGTTGACTTTTGTTGACTTCTTCAGAAGCTGCATTTTTACAAGTTATTTTGGCGCGAATCTTGGCGAGATTTATCAAGGATTTATCTTCGCATATTGCTTCTAGATTGCTGGTTGATTTGGTGAAGATTTTATGAAGATTTGGTTCAGTTTTATGAAGTTCGTATTTTTCTGCAGAATCTTTATAAAGATACATTACAGGTTTATTTGTTTCCTTATTGGATCATTCATAATTCATAAACAAATCTAATTCAGAAGATTGGCTCATATTTTATGAAGATCGTATTTCCTGAAGGAATCTTTTGCAGATACATTGAAGATTTATATGTTTCCTTTTTAAGCCTTGCATAATTCAGAAACATATCTATTTGAGAAGATTTAATTCAGATTAATGTTGCTTGCTGAAGACTATATAAGGAGTGCTTTGCTGCTATTCAAGTGACATGATTTAGAGAGAAAAAATCAGAGAATTGAGTCTTAGTGTGTGTAAGCTTTTTAAGCTTTGTTTTGTGCACCACTCATATGTTTTGAGTTGGTTTAGGTTTAATTGAGTTGTAATTCATTCAAAGCTTTTAAGAAAGAATGAAGTTTTTGTTTTGAAGTGTGTTCTTCAAAAACAGGGTAGTTTTCAGAACTGGTTTAGTTCAAGGGTTGTTCAAGTAACTGGGTTGTTACTTGAATAGGAAGTTAGTGGTCTCTAATACTCATGTGTGGGTAGAAGTCTGACTAGGTGGAAGTTGATTGATTAGGATAGGAACTGGGGTGTCAGTGTCTGAGTCTTAAGGATTAATTCCAATAGTGGATTTCCTTCCTGGATTGGTATCCCCCAGAGTAGGAGGTGTTTACTCCGAACTGGGTTAACAAACCTTGTGTGTTCTTTTTATTTTCTGCACTTTATTTCTGCTCCTGAACTGTGTCTTGTTCATACTCTGTTTTAGTTCTGAATCTGCTAATTTTTATTCAGAACCAGTTTAATCAGAACCAGTTTAACTCTCATTATTGCTAAGCCAGAAATTTCAATTGGCATCAGAGCAGGCACCCTGCCTGTAATTTGGGTGAGATCCAGAGGTATTTATGTCTGGCTTTATGGAGAGAGAAGGAGACCCTGTAAACAGACCACCCTTACTTGATGGCACCAATTATGAGTACTGGAAATCAAGGATGTGTGCTTTTCTAAAGTCTATTGACAGCAGGACTTGGAAAGCTGTGATTAAGGGCTGGGATCATCCAGTAGTTTTGGACAAAGATGGGAACAAGACTGAGGTTCTGAAGCCTGAAGAAGAATGGACCAAAGCTGAAGATGATCTGTCACTGGGAAATTCAAAAGCTTTGAATGCAATCTTTAATGGTGTGGATCAGAACATGTTCATACTCATCAAACAATGTACTGTGGCCAAGGATGCTTGGGAAATTCTGAAAACCACTCATGAAGGAACCTCTAAGGTTAAGCTATCCAGACTTCAACTTCTCACAACAAAATTTGAGAACCTGAAGATGATGGAAGATGAATCTATTCAGGACTTCTACATGAATGTGCTGGACATGGCTAATTCCTTTGATTCTCTTGGGGAGAAGATGTCAGCTGAGAAGTTAGTGAGAAAAATCCTCAGGTCCCTGCCCAGAAGATTTGATATGAAGGTGACAGCAATTGAAGAGGCCCATGATATTACCACTATGAAGCTTGAGGAGCTGATTGGGTCATTGCTCAATTTTGAAACTTCCTTTTGTAAACAGCATGAGAAGAAAGGAAAAGGTGTAGCTTTTAGTGTGAATTCTGAAGCTGATGATCAACAAGAGTCTGATGAGGATGACTTATCAGGAGCTCTAGTGTTGCTGGGAAAACAATTCAACAAGATTCTGAAGAATATTGACAGAAAGTCCAGAACCAAAGGTCAGAATCTCAGACTCAACAATAACAAGCAACAATCTGAAGAAAATAGTAAACAATCACAAGGTGTTCAGTGCTTTGAGTGTGAGGGCTTTGGACATATCAAGACAGAATGTCCTAATTTTCTCAAGAAGCTGAAGAAAAGCCTTGCTGTATCTTGGTCTGATGAGGATAGCTCAGAAGGAGAGATTGAAAGTAAGTCAGCTAAACATGTTGCTGCTCTTACAGTTTCAGAAGCTTGTTCAAAATCTGTGGTCTATTCAGAGTCTGAAACTTCATCAGAAATTGGAACTTCATCATAATCTAAAGCCTGTGATGAAGAATTGATTTTTGAGGAACCAGCTATTTCTTATGAAGAATTGTATCTCAGAAATCAAGATTTGATCAAGTTATTAGAGACTGAGAAGGAAACTGTGTGTCAGCTGCAGTCTGAAAGATGTGCTCATATAGGACAGATTGCTGATCTTAATGAAGAAGTAACACTTTTGAATTCCCAACTTGATCAGATGAAAAAGCAAGTTAGGATGATGAACTCTTCTACTGATAAGTTGGAGGAAATTCTGGATGTACAGAAGCAAGGAAAAACTGGGTTAGGTTATGTTGATCAAAGTCTGAAGCTCAAGGAGAAAAATCCTGTTAGTCAGTTTGTTCCTGCTACTCAAACTCATGATTCTATGGTTGGAACACCAAAGAGGAGACCTCAGAAACAAGCACAGATGCAAGGTCAGAAGCCAGCTCAAATGATACTTCATAAGCAAGTTCAGATGCTGCCTCAGAAGCATGCTCAGATGCATTCCCAGAAGTTTAACAGAAACAAAAGAAGGAATCAACCTTGGGTCTGTCATCATTGTGGTAAAAAGGGTCACATTAAACCTTTTTGTTACAGATTGCATGGTTATCCCAAACATTTGCAACACAGAAAAGTTGAACCAGCTGTGAACAAGAGCAAAATCAAGAAAGTTTGGAGACCTAAGAGTGAAGGTATTGCTCAGAATCTGAACAAAGGAAAGGGAAAGGCTGTTGCTGATGACAGCAAGCCAATTCCTATAGCACAGAAGAATTCTGGTGCTGGACCATCCAAAGTCTGGAGCAAAGTTCATGTTCCTGCTCAGAAGGTACTATTTTCTTGTAAGTCTGAAGTTGCTAGGACTTGTGATCAGAAAAGAGTGGCTGATTTTGAGAAACAAATTGCTGGGAGGAATGGTTTTGGTTGTGGTTCTTCAAATGTTAGTCAGCATAAGGATTTATAGCAATTATTGCAAACTGGATGTGAGGAAGATAGAGTACCTGCCAGTTTTGCTAATGCTGAATGTGTGTCTCATCCTGGGTCTGAAGTTAATGCTGGGACTGATTCAGATTATGTATGTGCAGTTTTTAAACCCTATGTTAAACCTGTGGTTTGTCATAATTTTGTGGCTAAAAAGGGGGAGAAAAACTTATGTTTAAGATCAGACATGAGCTGTTTAGAGTGTGTGCTGTCAGATTGTAGTGTGGTTCAGAAGTTGCATGTTTTGCTCAGAATTCATAACCAATGCAACATGAGATGTGTTGGTGATATTGAGGGGGAGTGTGTGTCTCAGGGGGAGTATATGGTTATTAAAATCCTGAGTGTTTGTGATCCTGAAGTGTTACTGCAGTTCAGAATTAAGGGAGAGTTTTTAATATTGGATGTTGAGTTGCAGGGGGAGTGTTGTGGAGCTTCAGGAGTGTTTGTGATGATCAGGAGTTGATTAGTAATTGTGTTATGTGTGTTCAGAAGCTGAAGTTGCTGTTTAACATAGCTCAGAGAGTGTTTTGTCCGCTGCTAATCTTTGCTAATTTGTTTGCTATGTTATTTATTTGTGGAGTTCTTCATTGTTGAGTTTGTCTTATGGGAGATTGAGGAGCTTGGTTGTGTGAACATTGGTTTTAGCCAAAATTTGCCAAAGGGGGAGATTGTTGAGTATTTTGGTGTTGGCTGCATGTTTTTGGCAAATCCAATGTGTTGAATAGTAGCATCTCCATGTCTAGAACAAATCTTTAGTTGCAAGTTTTTCATTTTGAAGTTATTCAGAAGCTGAAATCACCATCAGAAGCTGAAAGTTACTTTAGAAGCACTGTAGCGCTTCAGAAGCTGAAATGTGAGTCTGATGCCCGCGTTGACTTTTGTTGACTTCTTCAGAAGCTGCATTTTTACAAGTTATTTTGGCGCGAATCTTGGCGAGATTTATCAAGGATTTATCTTCGCATATTGCTTCTAGATTGCTGGTTGATTTGGTGAAGATTTTATGAAGATTTGGTTCAGTTTTATGAAGTTCGTATTTTTCTGCAGAATCTTTATAAAGATACATTACAGGTTTATTTGTTTCCTTATTGGATCATTCATAATTCATAAACAAATCTAATTCAGAAGATTGGCTCATATTTTATGAAGATCGTATTTCCTGAAGGAATCTTTTGCAGATACATTGAAGATTTATATGTTTCCTTTTTAAGCCTTGCATAATTCAGAAACATATCTATTTGAGAAGATTTAATTCAGATTAATGTTGCTTGCTGAAGACTATATAAGGAGTGCTTTGCTGCTATTCAAGTGACATGATTTAGAGAGAAAAAATCAGAGAATTGAGTCTTAGTGTGTGTAAGCTTTTTAAGCTTTGTTTTGTGCACCACTCATATGTTTTGAGTTGGTTTAGGTTTAATTGAGTTGTAATTCATTCAAAGCTTTTAAGCAAGAATGAAGTTTTTGTTTTGAAGTGTGTTCTTCAAAAACAGGGTAGTTTTCAGAACTGGGTTTAGTTCAAGGGTTGTTCAAGTAACTGGGTTGTTACTTGAATAGGAAGTTAGTGGTCTCTAATACTCATGTGTGGGTAGAAGTCTGACTAGGTGGAAGTTGATTGATTAGGATAGGAACTGGGGTGTCAGTGTCTGAGTCTTAAGGATTAATTCCAATAGTGGATTTCCTTCCTGGATTGGTATCCCCCAGAGTAGGAGGTGTTTACTCCGAACTGGGTTAACAAACCTTGTGTGTTCTTTTTATTTTCTGCACTTTATTTCTGCTCCTGAACTGTGTCTTGTTCATACTCTGTTTTAGTTCTGAATCTGCTAATTTTTATTCAGAACCAGTTTAATCAGAACCAGTTTAACTCTCATTATTGCTAAGCCAGAAATTTCAACTTGTATACTAAAAATAACAAACTAATGGCTTGCTCCTAATCAACTGTTAAAATTATTAAGTTGAAATTATTTAAGTGTACTATAAGTGATATGTAATTTAGATACATTAAGACGAGGCTTACACATGCTTTAAGTCTTTGTATAGTGGCATTCATGTCATTCTTATGTATGTAGCTGCTCCTGAGTGATTCAATCTCTATGCTTATATCCTCAAGCTTAGGTGTATTACAAAATCCTCGTGAAAAAAGTTCCATATTGGGACAATCTTTGATGTCTACTTTTTGCTGTGATGGAAAATCAAGATTATAGGGTACGTGGAAGAAAGCCTTATGGTTTGGAAGGTTATCAAGAAGCGGATCTTGCAATGCAAGGAGCAAAATCTTTTCTCCACTTGGTTCTGATTCTTCTTGAGATACCATCTCAGTTAAGTTTTTGCAATTCAATATGTGTAGCTTCTCTATACGCTCAAGACATCTCATGGACGAAAAAAATTAAGGAATTGGCAGAGAGGAGATGAAGAAGAAAAAACAGAGAGATGAAGAAGATGAAATCTTTAGTTTTTAACATTTCAAATTTTGATGTTTACGTTTTTTTTTTTCATTTTCATCCCTCTGCAACTTTGCGTTTTTGGTTTTGGTCCCTCAAATCATATCATTTAACATATGTCAGACCACATAAGCTTGTTTTGCCATGTCAGTGATTGCCACGTGTGACTTCGTTTGCCAGCACAACCTTTTTGTAACAGAAGTTAATGTTAGGGACTAAAACCAAAAAGTTAACAACTTACATGGTTTGTTTTAGAAAAAAAATATACAGGGACGAAAACCAAAAACAAACAAACTTACAGGGATCTTTTACATATTTAAGCCTAAAAGGAATAATTTATCCTATATTATGGGTGCATCAAACAAAAGATTATAGTAAGATATGATATATATTTATCATATCTTGTCTCTTTATCTTGGTCATCAAACAACCCGTAAAGAGAAATATGATCGAGAGACCAAATAGTTGAATGAAAGAATACATAAGTCAAATTTAACATAAACAAAAAATCACAATTGTAAAAATGATCGCGGTCAGTTCAATGAATCTCTGGCCCAAAAACCGGCGGAGTTTTACATTA
The DNA here is from genome assembly GCA_018208015.1 of Medicago ruthenica. NCBI lineage: Eukaryota > Viridiplantae > Streptophyta > Magnoliopsida > Fabales > Fabaceae > Medicago > Medicago ruthenica. The sequence goes on from CM031375.1 coordinate 18,632,297, forward strand.
AGGGTGAAGAAAGCAACACGGAGAAGAAGGCCAGAGATGCTAGAGAGAGGCTCTGGGGGAAACAATTTTCATATCCCCAGAAAGAACAATTATCTTCAGCCAGTGAGAAGTTCTTTCAAGTCGCCCGCCAGGAGGCCACTAGAAAACTTCATGCCCCTGAACCAGAGAAGGGAGCGCATATTACAAGAGGTGGTTCATACGGGGCTGATTCCTAACCCACCGACTCCAAGATTTGAAGTGATGGGAAACAATCTAGAGAAATGGTGCAAATACCACAAGGCGAGAGGTCATCACACAGATGATTGCAGAGTGTTGAAAAGGGAGATCGAAAGGTTAATACAGGAGGGACATTTGAAAGGCTATGTAAGAGGAGGACAGAGTTCCAACCCAAGAGGAAATCAACGCGAGCCACAGAACCCCCCCACCAAGAAGGGGCGATGACCTAGAATCAGGCGGATGCGGCAGTAGCTAGCAGGCCCATGTCACCATCAACACCATCGCAGGAGGATTCGCAGGTGGCGGCGAGACCAGCTGTACGCCCGCCATATTATGCACATCGACATATTATGCCCGCCATATTATGCCCGACCCAGAGGCTGACCCGGAGCTCACTTTCTCTAAGAAAAACTTTGAAGGAATCCTCCCCCACAAGGATGACCCCTTGGTGATAAGTTTGCAGCTCTTAAATTGTGTGGTGAGAAGAGTGTTGGTTGATCCAGGAAGCTCTGTGGACATCCTTTATTATGACGCCTTCAAGAAGTTAAATTTGGGTACAGAGTTACTATAGCCATTCAAGGGATCCCTAGTTGGGTTCATAGGAGAACAAGTGCAAGTGCGGGGATATATTACCATGAGAACAATGTTTAGTGAAGAAGAAAGCGACAGGGCTGTTTCAGTCAGATACCTGGTGGTCAGTGCACCCTCATCCTACAACATAATCTTGGGGCGCCCTTCGCTTAACCAGTTGGCGGCTGCATTATCAACGCTCCACCTCACCATGAAGTATCCGCTTCCCAACGGCAGGGTGGGCATGACCAAAGGAGATCAGAGGACGGCGAGGAAGTGTTACCAAGACAGTCTCAGAATCAGAAGGTGAGATCATTCATCGTCCGAGCAGGTCCCCAACACTTCAAACGCCCAGGACGTTAACTTTGTGGATTTCGATCCAAGAGAGGAATACGTTGAAGAAAGGCTGACTCCCATCGAGGACCTAAAGGAGGTGTAGATCGACCCGCAAACCTCCCAAACAACTAAGGTCGCCACAACTTTGACAGAGGTCGAAGAGGAGGAACTGGTTCTCCTCCTGAAGCAAAACTTAGACTTGTTTGCTTGGAGCCCGTCTGACATGCCCGATATTGACGTAAGCGTGGTATGCCACCGTTTGGCATTAGACCCAAATGCGAAGCCAATCGTCCAGAGGAAAAGGAAGATGGGAGAAGAGAGGCTGAAAGCAGTTGACAAAGAAGTAAAGAAGTTGAAGGCGGCCTGGTTTATCAGCGAGATCAAGTACCCAACATGGTTGGCCAATGTCGTGCTGGTGAAAAAGAGTTCGGGGAAGTGGAGGATGTGTGTGGACTTCACAGATTTAAATACGGCCTGCCCGAAAGATCCATACCCCCTTCCCTCGATTGATAGGCTCATAGATGGTACTTCGGGATACAAGACGCTGAGTTTCATGGATGCGTACTCTGGCTATAACCACATGGCGTAGAGAAAACTTCAGTGTGGAAGGTAAAGGTGTGAACTCTTGGCGTAAGTCTTTCGCTGAGAGGACGCCTATAACATAGATACTGATATGGTTTATTTTCTAAACTAACCGGTGAACCCTTAAACTAACAATGTCTGTTTCTGAAGATAATGAAATTGGACAAGTGTGTGACTTGGATATGCTGGATGAAGTGAGGGAGGCCGCCCACATTCAGGAGTTTGATGGAAAGCAAAGGGCCGCTCGATATACAACTCGAAGGTGGTCCCCAGAGATATGAAAGAGGGTGATATAGGCCTTAGACAGGTCGTGGCGCCAACAAGGATGGGAAAGTTACTTCCGAACTAGGAAGGGTTAGAGAAAAGCTACCCAATGGCGCCTATAAACTGGAGGAGTTGTCTGGAAGCTCCGTGTCGAGAACTTTGAATGTCGTTCATTTAAGGCATTATTACAGTTAGTTTCTTTTAAATTACATTTGCAAAGTCAGAGCGTTTTTTCCCGCATGGTTATCCTGTAACATTACATTTATTCCAAATTTTCAATAAAGTTTTGGGGTGGCACTCTTTTCCCCTGCAAGGGCAGGGGTTTTTAACGTGGTGCCTCAGTTCTACATTAAGCACTCTTATTTTATGATTTCATTTTTTCCTTTGAGGCGATAAGACCCATGTGGCGCTAAGACCTATCATTCCGAAGCGATAAGACCCCTGTGGCGCTAAGACCTATCGTTGTACATGGACACGACCCCCTGTGGCAACAGATTTGCCTTCGAAAGACGTCGCCCATGGCATGATCAAAAGGGAAAATATTGGTTTTTTCATAAGTTCCCAATGTAAATTGCAAGACATTTCGCCCATACGTGGCCTCACCATGGCATACATTTCTGAGATAAATGATGGTTTCTTTTTTAAGTTCTCAGCGCGAGTAGCAAAAAAAAAATATTCGCCCCCACATCGCCTAAGCTTGGCATACACTTCTGATTTAATTAACGCTCAACTCAAACAAAAAACAGGGCAAAATAATATAAAACATGACAATAGGATCGATGTAAATAGCACGGCAGGGCAAAATAACACAAATTAGATCATTGTTTGAACATTGAAGGGCCGAAAAGGCATTACATAATCAGCGGCAAATAAAACTGAACCATAGAGGTTGTACTAAAACAAGAAAGACAATAAAAACAAAAACAGTCTTCGGCTACGCCTCATCCACAATCTTCCCATCCACGACGGTTATAAAAAGGCCAAGCTCTTCCAAGGAAGCGTCTGGATAGAAGCATGCAACTGGAGCCTTCGCCCGCTCGAATCCATTCTCTTCAGCAAGGACACCCTCCTCCTCCGAAGCTTTCAGCTTGGCTTTCAGGTCCGCCACCGCTGCCTGATGCGCCTCAACCAGTTTCACCTTCTCCTCTGCCAAATCTTTGGCCTTGCCTTCAGCTTTCATCTTGGCGGCCTCAGCTGTTTCCAGGTCCCGGCGCATGAAGGCAAGTTTCTCTTCCGCCAGTTTCCTCTTTTCCTCAGACACATTGAGAGCAGCTTGCATCTGCGTCTTTGCGTTCTTGTTCTCCGCCCTCTGCGTCTTCTCCTTCTATTGAAGGGTCGAGAACTCTTCAGCCATCACCTGGCCTAGCAGGGCGCGTTTTAGGAGGTGGACGCCCATCATTTTTTGCACTTGGCTGAAGTCCATGGTCTTCAGTCTCTTCTTGCATGATCAAAGTTGAAATTCGCCCGCATGAACTCCTCATAGTTAAAGTCGGCATTCCACAGCGACCGGGGGGGGATCTGCACAGGCATATGTTTGGTCGTTAATTTTCGTTCGCATTATAACAACAAGCATTATAAAATTCATACGTACCGGAGTCGGGCTGCTCGTTAGCGTCAGATTCGCCGCCTTGTAGACGAGCCTTCTTCTTATTAGGGGAGGTGGTAACTTGAGAAGAGGCAGGGACAGTGCTGATAGGCTGCACTTGCGTCACAACAGTTTCTTCTGTCGCCCCGGTTTTCTTCTTGTCCCTGACAAGAAAGCCGAAAGGGTCACTTTTTCCACAGGCATCGCCCTCTTCTGCCCTTTTCTTCTTCGTCCTATCTAGGGCGAGTTTATTCTCTGAGGAAGTTTTAGGCACCATGGAATATGCAAATCAACAAGAAAACAAAAAAACCAGTTATTATCAAATATGTCGAAAGTCACGCATGGAAGGGTCACATCGTGGAGAACAGGAGGTCTTACCTACGTACTCCCCTAGGGCTTGGATGTTATGCTCCTTGTGAAGGAGCTCTTTAACACTCAGCACATTCATGTGCTCTAGGAAATCCATGATGTCCTTTTCCGCCTCGGTTAGCTTCTCGTAGTCATACCCAGACACCGAGAGCGGTTCGCTAGACCAGTAGAGGGGAAAACCCTCGTCCTCACCTTGGTCCATAAAAATAAGAATCAAACCCTCGTCCTCTCCTTGAAATACTTGTGCTTCCAGTTTTTGTAGTTGTTGGCAAAGAGGCTAAATAGCCTCGCCCTGGTTGCGAGTTTATGGAAACCCAGGTCCCTTTCTTCACTCCCTTTGTACAGTAAAAAGAGAAGAATGTGCCCACAGTCGGCGTTAAGCCCAGACCTTTGCATAACACCTCGAATCCTATCACGTACGCCCAGCCGTTAGGATGCAGTTAGTAAGGCGCCACGTTGATGGCCTTGAGAACCACGACCTCAAAAGGGGTGAAGGGGATTCGAACCCCAAGATCTGTGATGGCACATGAATAGATGTAAAAGGCTTCGTTTTCTACACCTCGGGGGCGTCTCATGAACACTTTCTCCCCGCCCATGCAGTGATCCGTAATAACCTCTAACTCGTCACCGGTGGAGGACACTGCGAAATTTGCCCTAAATTTCGCCATCCTTTTTTCTGGGCTGAAATGAGACGAGTACGTGGCCACCGCATCATCGAACGTCTCGGCGTCATCACTCGAACACGCCATTTGCCTCTCTCGCTCACTAGGGCCTGAAGAAGAAAGAATAATCAGGTCATTATCTCAACTATTTGAACTATCATCGTTGTTCAAGCTAATCTCAGCAGCGATGAGGCGGTTTCAATGGCAGCATTCCATGGCTTGCGCTCTTCTTCCCGGGTGGGGGAATCCGAAGGTTTGCCCTCACTATCACACTCTATGATAACAACCATTTTTTCTAAATGGAAAGCAAAAAACAAAGTAGGGTTGCGGATTTACCTGAGTTTAAATAGGAAGGAAACTAGGAAGTCACGCCGTTGAGATAGCAAGAGTAGTTGGAAAAGATTTGCGGAACAGTTGGTGATGAAGTTGATTGAATGAAATAACTCCTATATATAGGTGTTATGGAGAAACCTGGGGACGCGTGCGTGGTCTGAAGCGTCAGGGATCCAGTGGTGGATAGGACCTGTCTTTTTAGTTCGAACGGTTGAGATTAAAACGAAACAGGGAAAAGCAAAACGATCTAAGTCGTTCAGATGTATCCTGAACGGTCATCGTTGGGCAACCGTCATATTCAGCTTAAGTCTCTGAACACTAATCGTATGCCTGCATCCCCAGGACGTTATGTTGGGGATAACTAAATGTACGGATAGTAGGTCGCCAATCTTCATACAAAAGTCAACATTCCACTTCGCCTTAGGACAATTGAGCATTCAGTCCGGCGAAGGGGATCAGTTGGTCACCCAAAAGGTCAAGTTTGGACAGGACATTAATCACTTCGCCTCTTCGAGCCTCGTGCTTGGGGGGCTGTGTAGCGTCATCTTCCTGGCGCCATTGCAGCTGTAGCATCTTATAAATCACTTCGCCTCTTTGAGCCTCGTGCTTGGGGGCCTGTGTACTGTCATTTTATTTCTCACAGGACACGTGGCAGCCTCCCCCAGTAAGCTGGAGTCCACTCCCCACGTGTTCGCCATGTAGGCGAGGTCAAGGATCCGCTGAAACAAAACGGAAAGAAGGAGGGCCCCAGTGACGCGTCTGGAGCGGGCTGTCCACGATGAAACCCGAGCTAACGGCTCGATTCGACCCGTCTACTGAGTCTTTCCCACGTTCCCGTTAGAGGCCAAGATCCCCGGAGGAGGACCAAGTCACAACGTGAGGTGGCTTGGGAATCCCGGATAGATCGCTCCGGCATCCCTTAGATTAGGACAAGTATAAAAGGAGCTCAGAACGCTCCCCTAGACCATCATATTCATTACGCAGAAAAAACCCTAGCCAAGCTCTTGAGTCTGAACATCGCTCAAGGGATTGATATTGTTGTCCTTCTAGCATGAACAAATTATCTTCACAATTATTTAGAAATTTAGTTAAACGCAATTAATTGTCATGATTTCATGCAAAATATAAGTCTAGTTTACTAAATTGTCCTTTTTATTTTAAGTGGAAAATCTTGTTCAACTACTCAAATTGAATGGTTTTAATTTTATCAAGTTTATATTAGAAATGACAGCATTAAATAAGTAAAAAAATGGTTAAATTTTAATTATAATATTGATTAAAAATTGAAACATTTTTTTGTTTATTTTAGTGATCAAAGGGGGTGTTGTTTTCAAGGAAATGTTAACATGTGCTTTAAGACATTTATTAGTGTACAGAATATAAAAAATTCGTTACAAAAAAGAAAAAGATAAAATTTTCGTATTAAAAATTGTGTATTTTATTTTTCAAAAGAGATAAAAATTGTTGATTTTAAATCATAATTACTATTTATATATTTTTTAACATGTATTTAAAGCACAAATTAGCACAACTCATTGGCTTTTTATCAATGAGAGTCGATCACATGTTACTGCTAACTACTTCATCATGTGTTATTTACATTTTAAAAATTAAAGTGTAGTCTCTAACCGTTAAAATTCCCTCCACCAAAATTACAACCCAAAAAGAATTTTATATAAATTTTCAATAGTTTTTTTTTAATAAAATAGTATTTTTACTTAAGTTTTATATAATTTCTAGCACTTTTTGCATTTTACAAAGGAACCACGTCTTGGGATATTAATAGCTCAGACGACGTTGATTGCCAAAAATCTTTTCACAATGGTTTTTAAAATTTCAAGAATTATCTTGTTTAGGAGTTAATCTGATCATGGTACTTCATAATGCTTCTGAAGCCCCAATAAGCTATTTTCTTGACCTCCAATTTACACGCTTATTATTTGAGGATCATCTTTCCCTCATTTCATTTAAAATTAAATGCAAAAAACACTTTTTTGTATATGTTGCATGCATAATCAGTAATGACTAATAGCTTTCCCTTAATTTTTTAATGCTCCATCGATAATCATACGAAAAACTCTTAATTTTAGACTTAATCCATGATCACATACCAATAGTTTAACAAAAGTCGTGTAATTTATTTTTTTATGATCAATTTTACGTTTATAACAACTAATTTTTTTTTATATATAATAAATATAATTTCTATATTTGATTTATAAATTGTAATTTATATTAATGAATCATCCGAACTATTTAGTGATTGATATACGGATATGAAACCCTATTACATCTTTCACTTCATTATCGTAAAAGCCTTCCCACATCAAACAATAAAATTTATTGTTAACTACATGATTGATTCGGTTGTTAGAAAACATGAACTAACAGCTTCCATAAATGTCAATTCAGCCAGAATTTCCATGACCCCAAATACAGTAAGAGATACATGGGCGATCGAGAGTGTTCCATGGAGCATGGAAGGAGGTGAAATGACATGAAAATGACGTTTTCGTTGGATTGGAGAAATATGGAAACAAAAATATTGGAAATTTTGGGCATTGAATGGGACATCAAATTTGAGCAATTCTTACATGACACAATTTAAGCAATATAAAACTTCAAAGATCATACATCCCCACGCTTAACATAGACTTCTGATATTCGTTATATAGACTTAAAACTCATCACAAAAGTTAGTTCAATAAATGAGCATGTCAAACACATTTATACATCTCAAACAACATGAAAACTTGAGAAATGTGGCACTCAAGAACAAATTCCAAACAAGTAAAAATATAATCAATTTTTTTAGGCAAAAATATGGTTGAAATTTGTCACAAAATTGATGTTGAAGTTTGAGGAAAATTGTGGCACGTGAGTTGACGTTTGTGGCATGATTTGGTTCTACAGTTTGGAGGTTGTCACTGGAAATATTGTGGCACGATGGAGATGAATCGTGGCACGATGAGAGGATAACATTAGTATTGTATTATGTACTAACGTAAAATCGTGGCACGATGGGTGCCTAATGTGGCACGATGACTCAAAATTCTAGACAGTATATAAGGTTTCATTCTTCATGTTTTGAGTAAAGCTTCAAGAGAGAGAAACTTAAGGTATCAAAGAATGTAACTTTAGGGTTGAATGTCTTTGGTGAGGGATTCTCATGGGTTGGTAAATATTTGTAAACATCTTGGGTAAATGAAATCATTGTGTATCTTGTTCTTGGAAAGAAATTGGAAAAAGGGTAGAAATTATGTTTTGTTTCTGGAGAGTTTGTTGAAGCTAATTTCTTGTAACTCTTTTGTATCTCTTTGTGTAGAGCTCATTGATATTAGATTGGAGAGATTAATTTCTCTCCAAAGTATGTCATTGTTGGGCCGAACTGTGTAAACATTTTTTTTTTGTGTTTGTTTCTCTTCTCTTTTTTATCTTTTGCTTGTGGTTTTGTGCTTTACACTTGATTCATAGATTAGATCTAGGTTTGTTATTATTGTTGCTGCTTAAGATTACTTTGATATTGGTTATTACTTCTATTTTGCTCCATACATTAAGTTTTATTGGTGTGATTTTTGAAACTCAATTCACAACAAATATCATCAATTATTATTTAAAAGATATATCAAATTATTGTTTTTATACGCAAGAGATTTGTCTGACTATTTCTAGTGGAATTTGGAAAGGACCGTTTCGAAAGAAACACTAGGACCACAGTGCATTGCTAGACATTAAATTGAAGATCCTTTTATCGTCGACGTTCAATGGACTTAGAGATTTTTGCTTCATTCAAAACTATTTGTCTTGTGCAACGTGATTGAAACACTAGGACCACATTGCATTAACACTATGATTTCAATCATTTGTCATCTGACACTCTTAAGAGAAATTCCTGGATTCATATAATAAAAGTCTAATAAGAATCTCACCCAAAAAAAAAAACTAATAATATATTTATGTGCAAACACATGTCATAAAACTTATGGCAATAAATTGTAATAAGTTGTTTAAACAATAAATAACTTATTGAGCATATATATTCATTAAAAAAAAGTATTGAGCATAAGTGAAGAAAAGTGTTTTTGTTCATAGAAATATTAAGGGCGGCAAATTGGATGGATTAGATGGATGTAAATTTGAATCTTAATGGATGGATCAAAAAAATTCATTAGTCCATTAAAATCCTAATGGGTGGATTTGGATTTCTGAAATATCATCTAGAAAATTGCTCTTCTCCCAAACAGTTTTGCTCATTCTCAAGTGTTTTGACCATAATATCTCCAATATGACTTAAGTCACATTGCGTTCTATTATAGAATCAACATTGAATAATCATAATGATCACAATGAATATTATTACATTACATTGGAACAGAAATATTATTACACACAACAAAAATATTATTACATTACATTGCAATTCATTACATTCAACAATGAATATTATAACATAAATTAAAGAAATTTACATTTGAAAAAAATTTTAAAAAAAAAAAGATTAATCATAATTGTCAGCCTTCTTTGTGTGTGTGTATGTGTGTGGGGGGGGGGGGGGGGGGGGGTGATTAAAATGCCACTTTTGGGCAACCCCCTATAGCAAATCTCCAAGGTAGACGAACCCGCCATAACCACCTCTACCTCTTGGGGGAAAACAAAATCAAGGCGGATTCATTTCGATTAATCATAATGATCCTAATAGGCCTAAAAAATTCCCTCGTCGATTAATATAATGATCTCAATCGCCGTCATAAAAAAATAAGCATAAGATCATTATCATTAATCGACGACAGACATTGAGGCCGTTTACGCCTATGCTAACAAAACTACAAAAACGAAAAACATAAAAAAAAACACTAAAATAGAGCAATATGAGAGAAGAGATGGGAGAATGAGAAGAAATGAGAATGAGAAAAAAAATGAAAGGAAACGTTTCAATTTATAGATTTTTTGTGTGAATTCCTTTGGTTGAACAAAGTAACAGCTCCTCCTTGATTGACCACTGTCCTTGGCCATTGACTGTTGCCAAAAGTTCTGACCACCGTCCATCCATTTGCCTGCGTGAGTTAACTCATGTTGGGCTATAACCTACGTGAGTTAACTCAGAGTACATAACCCTCCAACTCATAGTACAAAAAGTTTCATTTGTATCTGTGTTCTAAGACGGTACGGCTCTTCCCAAAACTTGCTTGTATCTCAGACAGCTAGATAGCCAACATTTTGTCTATTTCATCTCAACATGATGTCAAATCTCTCACACTACTCCTCAAATATTTTTTCAACTTTCCATGAGCCGATTCAACAATGTTGGTGGTTCTGCACCCTAGATGCAAGACTTTATCTCTCCATGCCCTCACAAATTTTTCTTTAACGGTGTTCAATATTATGGTTTCAACATATGCAAGGAACTTTGGAAATGGTTTGCATACATCTTTGAATCGCTTTACCGCACTTTCATATGAATCCTTCAAAGGAGATTCAACCAAATCTTTCCAAGCACTCATGATTTTGTCAACAACATCACTTGCCTTCTCCTCCTTCACTTCCTTCACTTCTTTCCCATCAACTTTTACATCCTTAGGCTTCGCTTTGACTCTACAATCCATGATGCACTTAGCTCTTACATTCTTCCCAATATGAAAATAACAAAGTAAAGCAGAATTATCAGGGAGAACTTTAGCAACGACATTCATCAGAGCATTGTCCCTATAGCAAATCTCCAAGGTAGACGAACCCGCCATAACCACCTCTACCTCTTGGGGGAAAACAAAATCAAGGCGGATTCATTTCGATTAATCATAATGATCCTAATAGGCCTAAAAAATTCCCTCGTCGATTAATATAATGATCTCAATCGCCGTCATAAAAAAATAAGCATAAGATCATTATCATTAATCGACGACAGACATTGAGGCCGTTTACGCCTATGCTAACAAAACTACAAAAACGAAAAACATAAAAAAAACACTAAAATAGAGCAATATGAGAGAAGAGATGGGAGATGGGAGAATGAGAAGAAATGAGAATGAGAAAAAAAATGAAAGGAAACGTTTCACTTTATAGATTTTTTGTGTGAATTCCTTTGGTTGAACAAAGTAACAGCTCCTCCTTGATTGACCACTGTCCTTGGCCATTGACTGTTGCCAAAAGTTCTGACCACCGTCCATCCATTTGCCTGCGTGAGTTAACTCATGTTGGGCTATAACCTACGTGAGTTAACTCAGAGTACATAACCCTCCAACTCATAGTACAAAAAGTTTCATTTGTATCTGTGTTCTAAGACGGTACGGCTCTTCCCAAAACTTGCTTGTATCTCAGACAGCTAGATAGCCAACATTTTGTCTATTTCATCTCAACATGATGTCAAATCTCTCACACTACTCCTCAAATATTTTTTCAACTTTCCATGAGCCGAATGTTGGTGGTTCTGCACCCTAGATGCAAGACTTTATCTCTCCATGCCCTCACAAATTTTTCTTTAACGGTGTTCAATATTATGGTTTCAACATATGCAAGGAACTTTGGAAATGGTTTGCATACATCTTTGAATCGCTTTACCGCACTTTCATATGAATCCTTCAAAGGAGATTCAACCAAATCTTTCCAAGCACTCATGATTTTGTCAACAACATCACTTGCCTTCTCCTCCTTCACTTCCTTCACTTCTTTCCCATCAACTTTTACATCCTTAGGCTTCGCTTTGACTCTACAATCCATGATGCACTTACCTCTTACATTCTTCCCAATATGAAAATAACAAAGTAAAGCAGAATTATCAGGGAGAACTTTAGCAACGACATTCATCAGAGCATTGTCCCTGTCGGTGACAACCACCTTAGGCATGTTGAGTTTTGAGGACAAAAGACCAACCAACACCTCAAGTGCCTAAGTAAAGTTATCCTCTTTTTCAGAGCCAAGGAATGCAAAACCAACAGAATATGTCATGTTGGTAGAGGTGACACCAACAATCTCAAATAATGGCATTTTGTACAAATTGGTTTTTTAAGTGGATTTCATGACCAAAACGGTCGGGAGAGTGTTAAGTATATTAATTGACTCTGGATGAGCAAAAAATATGTCTTCAAGAGTGGTTTCCTCACTATTTGCTCTTGTGAAATAGACGTATTTATGCTCCTCGAACTTCGCAATCAAGTATTGCATCTCCGTCTTGTCACCTATTATCCTCTTTTGTCATCTAGTCCGTGCATTGTACACTTGTTTGATAGTCGTCAAACTTTCTTTGTTTTATTCCTTCAAATCCGTGAGAATATTCCTAGGCAACGCCAATCTCTTTGTCATGTCGACAACTTTTTTCTTCTCCTCCTCTTTTATTATACCCCTAAGAAGGTGACCGCCTAATTTTGGCTCCAACTCATGGTTGTGAATTCCACTAAGCATGGCCAACCACCAATCATTTGTATTCTTCTCAATGTAACCACGCAACCTAAACGGACAATCACATTTCCTTGAGCCCGTGCCTTCATGATTCAATTTATTCCTCCTCTTCGATGGTTTGTATACACCACTCATTTCACATTGAACCGTCACCATTGGATTTTTAGACTAGAATTATCTATAGATATAGTAAATCACGCCATTGTCGCCTGTCGATGAACCCAACCAAGCAAATCATATCGCTCTCGCTATATATCATTTGTTAAAAAAATGAGGCGGTGTTTACTACATAATCGCAAAGCTTGGCAACACCGGTAGGTACCGGTTTAGGTTTTTCTTCAATGTGAGCTTGAAAGGGAATTTTGACTTTATCCTTCACATCAACTGAAGCTTTGAGGGAAGCTTCAATTATGGCCTGTTTTGACTCAACGCCATCATTCTCCACATTTTCAACCATCACTATGTCTATTGAATAAAAAAATAACAAGGAAAAAAATATAAATAACATGTGCAACAAGCCTAAGAAAGAAAGAAAAAATGGCGCAAAAATTCAAATCTTGGGCACCAACGTGATTTAACTCACATTGTCCTTACACCACGTGAGTTAACTCACGTTGAGCCCCAACATGACTTAACTCACGCCCATACATGCTTCCCAAAATGACGAACACAGCTCAAAAACCAGCAAAATTTAAAGAGTTTAAATGATACATTACCTGATTTTTGACGTTTGATGAGCGTAGAAACTTGCTTCCTAACGATTTTCAATGATTTCAGCTCAAGATTTGGCTCCAAAATTTCACACTTTTTGAGTTTTTGGAGGTGAAGAGTTGTCATACCCCATTTTTTGACTTGTATTTTTTGTGTTTATCTCATTATTTATTTTTTACCTTTTATTATTTTATTATTGCTATAGTATTTTTATTTGCATTTTATCATTTTCATTATTAAGCATTACTATTATCATCATCATTATCCTTAATATTTTTCTTTAATAATATCATTATTATCTTTACTACTATTAAGGTTTTTATTTAATATATTATTAAGTTATTATCATTATTATTATTATTATTATTATTATTATCTTTTATCATCATTTTCATTATTATTGTCATTTGCCATCTTATTTATTTTCATTATCATTTACATTTATGCATTTCCGCTATTATCCTTATTATTATTTATTTTACTCATTTTTCACCTTTTTATATTTAAATACAAAAAATCAAAAAAAAGGGGAGTTCGCAGTGCGAAATCACCTTCGCACTGCGACCTCTGCGAAATTTTATGCAGAATTACAAACATCGGTTTATCCTTTTTGCTTTCAACTACAATTGTTGTTATTAGCATTATTACTTGTATTCTTGCTATTTTTGTGACTGATTTGGTGCAGCAAGGCAAGATTTAATGTGTGACATTAAAGGTAAAAGGAAAGAAGGATTTTCTTCCAACCTCTCATGTGATCAAACAAATTGGCTATCCTTGGTCAGCTTTTGTCCCCCCAAATTGACCCCTCATCCAACCTAAGCTTGCCAGCCAGCTACTTGATCCCTTTCCTTCCCTTTTTCCTGCCAAAACCAGTCAATCACAAGTGGTTTTTGTTGCAAAAAAGGCTGTTTGATGTGCCCTGTTTTTACTTGGATTTCTCCTCCCACACATAAGCCCACATGCTCATTTTGCTTCCCCCAATCTCCCTGTACATGGCAGTACACGTTTTGATTGTTTGACCCTCCAAGATTGCAAGGATTGATCCCAAGAATCATCCCTTTTGCAGCTGCCCTGTTTTACAGTTTTTACCATCATTACCTTCTAGAATCAATGGCATTTGTGGCTGAGATCAGTCAAGACCTTGCCCCTTGGCACAAGGCAAAGCAAGTTCTATCCATTAGCATTAAATGCAAAGTGTTCTAGCCTGAATTTAGCCCAAATCAGCTAGTGTTTTAGGATATTGTTCATCATTGTTCATCATTACAAAGATTTGCATTTATGCCTATAAAAGGAATGGCAAGGCATAAGGATCACACACATTGAAACCAGTTAAAAACAGACCAATTCAGAGAGCCAACACACACGAAATTCACACCAAAATCCCTTGCATTGCAGCACAAAATCAGTCCATCACAAACACTTAGAACTTTGTTCATAACCTCTCACAAAGCAAGCAAGCCACTTCCAATCTTGTTCAAGCATTGCTAGGAGTTCTGTAAGTCTCCTATAATCCTTCTTTTCTATTGTGTTTGCTGTTTGCATATCTTGCTTTGTCCAATTTTGCTTTGCGAACAAAAACCTCTTTTGAACCTCAAAAAGGACCTCAAAGGGGCCAAGCTTTAAAACTGTGATTTTCCACCTCTTTTTCTTCCATTTTGTCAAGCTTTTTAACCTCCTTTAGGTTCTGAATCTTGCTTAGAAGCAGTTTCTGAACTTCTGTTCAGAAGCAGCTTCTGAGTTTGAAAATTCGTATACTTCGCAGAGCAAAGTATTGCTCGCACTGCGAACACACCAGAACCTGACTTCGCAGAGCCAAGTTCTGGTTGCTCTGCGAAGTATATGAAATTCAGAACATGAATCAGGCATTCAAATGTCAAATTTTTGGGATTCTAGCCCTTGATTCAGAACCTAAAGAGGGTTAAAACCATTTTGGTCCAAACCCAATTCATAATCATGCACAACTTTAAAGATTTCACAAGTTCGTGCGACAAATTTCGAATAACTTGTGAAACAAGTTATGTTCTTTAATATTTTCAAAACCAAGTTTGAGCAACAAGCTAAGTTCGTATATTTCAAAACAAACTTGAACAACCATGTTGTTCATGATTTTCAATCCAAACGCGAACTTAGGCCAAGCTTGCTCCTTCTTTTTAAAACCAAGCTCGAATTGAGCCGAACTTGTGAACTTTCTAATTTTGTACATGTTTTATGATTGTGTTTGTCATTCAAACTTGAACCAAACTCGTTCTTAAGTTTCAATAACTTAAGCAACAAGTAACGTTCATGATTTTTAATAAGATCGAACAACAAATTTGTTCGTGTTTTCTTTTCTTTTACAAGTTTCCTTTTAAAAAGCTTTGGTTCCCTTTGAGGTTCCTCCGAGTGACAAAACCAAACTTGAATGAAACGGGAATGGCTTGACGTATGTCTCCCCAAACCTCGGTTGCACGAATGCGTGACGTATGTCTCGTCGCTCGGGCAATCGTCATTCCACCCTTGACGCGTCTAGCACGCTCAACATTCCCTTGGCCCCTTGTGGCCATTTTTATCCTTTTTCTTGGCCCTCGTGGTCAATCCGAACCTTTCGCGCCTTGCGCGCCTTGCGCGAATTTTTCGCCTCAGTGCGTTTGTCTTTTGTTTATTTCTTTTAAAACATTCACGCCTTGCGCGAGCTTATCGCCTAGCGTCCATCTTTCACCATTTTAAAACTTTGTACGTCTTCGTACGTTTTTAAAACCTTTGTTCAAGTCCGAGTGGAAAATTTTTTCATCCAATCATTTACTTTTATGCATTGTCGTCAGTGGCCAGTTCGGCAACAACCCGAACAGCTGACTTTTACTTTCTTGTCGTCAATGGCCAGTTCGGCAGCAACCCGAACAGTTGACATTTACTTTCATTACTTTATTTCTTTTTTCCAAACTTTTTTCGCTCGGACGCGATCAAACTTTTTTTAACTAAAACGAACCAACATACAAACGTTTTCTACCAAAGAACTACGTACGCTTTGAATTCTCCGACTACCGGGAGATACGTAGGAGCAAGATCGACATCTTGTCAAGCCCATTAATAAAAAAACCTGTTTTTCCCTTTCGTTTGTTTTTATCTCTTTCTTCATCTCGCATTATGTTTTTATATATTTCCTTTTATACATGTTTAAACACGTAAGTAAAACATCGAAGCATTTTAAGCCTAAGCCGACTAAGAGGTTCCCGTTGAGTACAACGGATGTGAGGGGTGCTAATACCTTCCCCTCGCATAATCGACTTTCGAACCTAAAATCTTTTCTCAAGGTAATTTAGAACTTTTTTCCTTTTTCCCCGAAAAATTAAAAGTTCAGTCGTAATTTAGAATTAGTGATTCAAAGCTTCCCAATAGCTTGACATCCGAAATTCGACGCGACAGAAATGGCGACTTCACTGGGGACATGCATTAAACACTTTGTTTGTGCATAAACAAGTCAAGCCTATCTCAGTCGGCTTTTAGGCTAATTTGCTTCATTTTTACTTGCATGTTTATATTTCCTTGTCGTTTACTTGTTTATTCTTTATGCTCTACATTTATATATATCATTTGTGCTTCATATTCACATATATATCAATTGTGGGGGTTACTTGAGCGATGTTACTCCACATTGTTCGGGTTAATGCCGGACGTGTGAGGCTCTCTACCCGAGCTCGAGAGAAAACTAAGTTAGAATGGTGGTTGTGAGCGGAAGCCCGCGTTGACGTATGTCCGTGAGGTAGGATGCCCAACACCGCTTAGAGGAGATTTTCACATGGAATTAATTGAAGTCATGTCGACGTATGTCCATAGACAACCCTAGTTCCATATGAGATCGATGACTCTAGGGACCTCTTCTTAGGAAATCTTACCTTTAGAGCCTACACGTGAGAATGGGGGGGAAATTTTGATCATACATGCCATACCATATGCGTGCCATACATTTACATTCATAAAAATGATTTTTGCATATGCATTTTCAAAAAAAGGGGGCATATTTTGTCATATACATTGCATACATACATTAGCATCATGCATGACATGCATACATTTGTCTTCGAGTCCAAAACTCGTTCCCCTTCTTACCTCAAGGATTTCTTACAATCCACATTGAGTCTTCGGTGTTCGCATTTCGTTCGCAACACTATGTGTCAACCCGTCAAGAAAAAGTGGATCGTCGTCCCAAAACAACCCTCACATATAACAATAGGCCCCCGGTTGTACATGGGGCATGCCGTTCAACTTTGATGAGGAATTCATCCCTATTCCCACTATTCTTCAAGAGATTTCGGTACTTCAACCCGAGGTTACCTTCCCCCAGGCTACTGCAGCCTTTTCCCCAATTAACAAAAGTCCAACCATCATTGGCCCAATCAACAAAAGCCCGACCTTGCTCGGCATCCAATACAGTTTGCATTGACAAGCATTAATACAAAGGTTATATCATACAATTTGCGTTTTTAATGTGTTTATTCTGTGAATCATTTAGAACCAGCCAAAAATGTGAGGAAACCTCGAAATCATTTTTATATATGCAGGAGACCGGCATTTTTTGTTTAACTCGATTTTGTTATGTTAAATCTGAACGTTGTTTTAGATTGTATGAAAGCATTGATAGGATCAAGGCATTTTTTGATATGAGTAAAAACACTTGACCACAAATAGCCCACCCTGTGAGTAGTGAGTATTTGTTAAACCCCTTTGAGCCTAATCCATCAGAATCATTAACTATGAACTGCCAATTTTCATAAGCTCAATTGCTTATTGAAATTGCCGAAGTTTGTAAAAAATTCAGTTCATAGTTAAATCATTTTGAATTCTGATAATTTTCTTTCATTTTTGAACCCCTAAACCATCATGATTATTGTCCCTTGCCAAAAACGGAAGGAACATTCAATTAGGGTATCATCTTGAATTAAGTTGAAAAAAGGGAGGTTGTGTGTATCAAGCAATTGGTGAATTTCTTATTTGATCTTAAGAGAAGAATGAAAGAAAAACAAATCAAGAAATCTCAAAAGAGAAAGAAAAAAAGAGAAAAAATCAGTAAATCAAAAGGTTGTCAAGATCAAACAAAAGTATTTGCAAATCACCAAAAGTTGTGTGTGAAATAAGGAGGAGGTGTGTAATTAGAAAGAATGTTCCTCTTGCTTGGCCATTTGAATTCAATTTCCCCACATATGACATTTCTTTTGTAACCAAGCCAAATTACAACCCTCAAAGACCTTGTGATCAATGCTTTTATGCTTTTAAAAACGATGATTAGATGGACACATAACTTGATCGGAATGTTGGCAAACTTGCCGGATGAGTGTTCATTACCCTCACAATTAATATTCAATTTGTTTTTTACTTAAATGTGTGATAGGCATGGTTCATCGATAAACATGTTTTTAACTTAAGCTGTATGATATAAACTTTGTGTTTAGTGCAACCTTGGAACATCAAAATTGCCAACCTAAAACAAAGCCCGACCTCGCTCGGCAACCAATCAAAAAGCCCAATATTCATTGGCAACCCAAAGCCCAATATTCATTGGCAACCCAAAGCCCAATATTCATTGGCAACCCAAAGCCCAATATTCATTGGCGACCCAAAGCCCAATATTCTTTGGCAAACCCTAAGCCCAATTTTCATTGGCACCTAACCAAACAAAGCCCAACCATGCTTGGCACCTAATCACAAGCAAAGCCCAATTGTCATTGGCAATCACAACTACAATCTCACATTAAGCCCAATCGTCATTGGCATTCCTCAAAATCTCCCACAAAAAGCCCAACCATGCTTGGCATTCCCCCCACAATTCACAAAAAGCCCAGTCGTCATTGGCATTCCTCACAATTTCCTACAAAAAGCCCAATTCTCATTGGCACACACAAATACAATTTCCATCCAAAGCCCAATCATCATTGGCACCTACATTACCATAAAGCCCAATTCCCATTGGCACTCACAAACCTCATTACCAACAAAAGCCAAATTTTCATTGGCCCTTACAAACACAATCACAATAAAAGTCCGACCTCGCTCGGCATCCAATTACAACCAAAGCCCGACCTCGCTCGGCATCCAATCATATCCCCCAGTGGATTAAAACAATCTCCCCAGGAGGTATGTGTTCCTCATCAGTTGTTGCGATTCTACCCCGTCAATATTTGGATGTATCCCCTGTGGCATCATCCCCATTAAAGGGTTACCGAGTGTTTGCAATGTGACGTCGGTCCACTTTTCATTTTACCAGACTAATCTTGTCTCACCAAGTTTGTCGGTCGTACCCGGACGAGAGCCCGAACTACATCGGTTTTGATCCCATTTGGGTATGTAGGCAAAGGACCTTGTCCTTCCAAACCAAACCAAACAAAAAAGAAAACAAACAAAACATTTTCTTTTTTTCAATAATTTGAACAACCTTTGTTCATAGGTCGCAACAAACTTTTGTCAACCAAATCAGTCAGGTATCATCCCTAGTCTGTATAGTGATGTCAACTCCCTCTTTATGCCAAGTGGCAGTTCTTTAAACGAACGGCTTGTGCATCCTTCATCATATTCTTATACCAAGGGGCAGTTCTTTAACGAACGGCTTGTGTATCCCCAGCACGAGTCAGTCTTTTACACCACATTCCCCAGCGGATTAGCACAATCCCCAGTGGACTAACAAGCTCCCCAGGAAGTCAATCTTTGTCCTATTCTCAAAAGCCCAATTATCATTGGCATCGAAGGCTGGATATCGATCATGCTTTCAAAATGATCCTTATATCCCCAGCGAATTCGCAAGCGAAGCCCAATCTTATTGGCATACCCCCCCAGTGGAGTCTTACATCATCCAAGCCCGACTTTGCTCGGCATCCAAATCATAATCCCCCAGCGTCCCACGTGACGTCTGTCATCCCCCAGGTCAGCATAATTCATGCATCATATCATAGTCATTCATTAACATGCATCTCATATTCATATCATGCATTTCCCACAACAAATAGTCGAATGTCATCCCCGATCTGTCTCGTCTAGGGATGTCATCCTCATTTTCGCCAAGCGATAATTCTTTAATGAATAGCTTGTGCAAGTTTTTCATTGTATCCAGGGGCAATTCATTAACAAACAAGTTGGGTATCCCCAGTACAAGTCCATCCCTCACATGACGTCCTCAGTGACAGTCATACATTCATGCATTCATACATATGCATACAGCATATCATACATGGTCGTTCTAACCATCATGAGTCTCACCAAACAATCGCGAGCAATTCGTGAATTCTTTTTCCCAATGTCATCCCCAGTCTGTCTGGTTCAGAGATGTCATCCTTTTCCGCCAAGTGGCAGTTCAAACGAACAGCTTGTGCGTCTTTTTGTCAAGTCTTTACGCCAAGTGGCAGTTCTTTAATGAACAGCTTGTGCGTACTCCCCAGTGTTGTGCCAAGTGGCAAGTTCTTCAATGAACAGCTTGTGCATTCTTTCTCCCTGATTGAAGGGGCATTTTTCGGAACGGCTCGTCAGCCGCATCCCCAGTATCGTCAGTGGCAAGTTCGGTAACCATCCGAACAGCTGACATCGTTGACATTTTATTTTCCTGTCGTCAATGGCAAGTTCGGCAACATCCGAACAGTTGACATTTTATTTTCCTGTCGTCAATGGCAAGTTCGGCAACATCCGAACAGTTGACATTTTATTTTCCTGTCGTCAATGGCAAGTTCGGCAACATCCGAACAGTTGACATTTTATTTTCCTGTCGTCAATGGCAAGTTCGGCAACATCCGAACAGTTGACATTTTATTTTCCTGTCGTCAATGGCAAGTTCGGCAACATCCGAACAGTTGACATTCTTTTCATTCTTTTGTCGCCAGTGGCCAGTTCGGCAACAACCCGAACAGCTGGCATTTACCTTTTCATTCTTTGTTGTCAGTGGCAGTTCGGCGACAACCCGAACAGCTGACACTTATCCCCGATATGGTCTTTTTTTTTATCATCTTTTGCATCCACATTTACGTTACAAGCATTCATAACATTTGCATACATGCATTTATAGCATTTGTAATTCATGAAAATATTTAGTCAAAAAATGGCGTACTCTATATTTAAGTCTCTTCAACCCGTCCATTTCAAATTTCACTTTCAACCTCCGGGACGAAGAAACTTAAATAGGGGCATCTGTCATACCCCATTTTTTGACTTGTATTTTTTGTGTTTATCTCATTATTTATTTTTTACCTTTTATTATTTTATTATTGCTATAGTATTTTTATTTGCATTTTATCATTTTCATTATTAAGCATTACTATTATCATCATCATTATCCTTAATATTTTTCTTTAATAATATCATTATTATCTTTACTACTATTAAGGTTTTTATTTAATATATTATTAAGTTATTATCATTATTATTATTATTATTATTATTATTATCTTTTATCATCATTTTCATTATTATTGTCATTTGCCATCTTATTTATTTTCATTATCATTTACATTTATGCATTTCCACTATTATCCTTATTATTATTTATTTTACTCATTTTTCACCTTTTTATATTTAAATACAAAAAATCAAAAAAAAGGGGAGTTCGCAGTGCGAAATCACCTTCGCACTGCGACCTCTGCGAAATTTTATGCAGAATTACAAACATCGGTTTATCCTTTTTGCTTTCAACTACAATTGTTGTTATTAGCATTATTACTTGTATTCTTGCTATTTTGTGACTGATTTGGTGCAGCAAGGCAAGATTTAATGTGTGACATTAAAGGTAAAAGGAAAGAAGGATTTTCTTCCAACCTCTCATGTGATCAAACAAATTGGCTATCCTTGGTCAGCTTTTGTCCCCCCAAATTGACCCCTCATCCAACCTAAGCTTGCCAGCCAGCTACTTGATCCCTTTCCTTCCCTTTTTCCTGCCAAAACCAGTCAATCACAAGTGGTTTTTGTTGCAAAAAAGGCTGTTTGATGTGCCCTGTTTTACTTGGATTTCTCCTCCCACACATAAGCCCACATGCTCATTTTGCTTCCCCCAATCTCCCTGTACATGGCAGTACACGTTTTGATTGTTTGACCCTCCAAGATTGCAAGGATTGATCCCAAGAATCATCCCTTTTGCAGCTGCCCTGTTTTACAGTTTTTACCATCATTACCTTCTAGAATCAATGGCATTTGTGGCTGAGATCAGTCAAGACCTTGCCCCTTGGCACAAGGCAAAGCAAGTTCTATCCATTAGCATTAAATGCAAAGTGTTCTAGCCTGAATTTAGCCCAAATCAGCTAGTGTTTTAGGATATTGTTCATCATTACAAAGATTTGCATTTATGCCTATAAAAGGAATGGCAAGGCATAAGGATCACACACATTGAAACCAGTTAAAAACAGACCAATTCAGAGAGCCAACACACACGAAATTCACACCAAAAATCCCTTGCATTGCAGCACAAAATCAGTCCATCACAAACACTTAGAACTTTGTTCATAACCTCTCACAAAGCAAGCAAGCCACTTCCAATCTTGTTCAAGCATTGCTAGGAGTTCTGTAAGTCTCCTATAATCCTTCTTTTCTATTGTGTTTGCTGTTTGCATATCTTGCTTTGTCCAATTTTGCTTTGCGAACAAAAACCTCTTTTGAACCTCAAAAAGGACCTCAAAGGGGCCAAGCTTTAAAACTGTGATTTTCCACCTCTTTTTCTTCCATTTTGTCAAGCTTTTTAACCTCCTTTAGGTTCTGAATCTTGCTTAGAAGCAGTTTCTGAACTTCTGTTCAGAAGCAGCTTCTGAGTTTGAAAATTCGTATACTTCGCAGAGCAAAGTATTGCTCGCACTGCGAACACACCAGAACCTGACTTCGCAGAGCCAAGTTCTGGTTGCTCTGCGAAGTATATGAAATTCAGAACATGAATCAGGCATTCAAATGTCAAATTTTTGGGATTCTAGCCCTTGATTCAGAACCTAAAGAGGGTTAAAACCATTTTGGTCCAAACCCAATTCATAATCATGCACAACTTTAAAGATTTCACAAGTTCGTGCGACAAATTTCGAATAACTTGTGAAACAAGTTATGTTCTTTAATATTTTCAAAACCAAGTTTGAGCAACAAGCTAAGTTCGTATATTTCAAAACAAACTTGAACAACCATGTTGTTCATGATTTTCAATCCAAACGCGAACTTAGGCCAAGCTTGCTCCTTCTTTTTAAAACCAAGCTCGAATTGAGCCGAACTTGTGAACTTTCTAATTTTGTACATGTTTTATGATTGTGTTTGTCATTCAAACTTGAACCAAACTCGTTCTTAAGTTTCAATAACTTAAGCAACAAGTAACGTTCATGATTTTTAATAAGATCGAACAACAAATTTGTTCGTGTTTTCTTTTCTTTTACAAGTTTCCTTTTAAAAAGCTTTGGTTCCCTTTGAGGTTCCTCCGAGTGACAAAACCAAACTTGAATGAAACGGGAATGGCTTGACGTATGTCTCCCCAAACCTCGGTTGCACGAATGCGTGACGTATGTCTCGTCGCTCGGGCAATCGTCATTCCACCCTTGACGCGTCTAGCACGCTCAACATTCCCTTGGCCCCTTGTGGCCATTTTTATCCTTTTTCTTGGCCCTCGTGGTCAATCCGAACCTTTCGCGCCTTGCGCGAATTTTTCGCCTCAGTGCGTTTGTCTTTTGTTTATTTCTTTTAAAACATTCACGCCTTGCGCGAGCTTATCGCCTAGCGTCCATCTTTCACCATTTTAAAACTTTGTACGTCTTCGTACGTTTTTAAAACCTTTGTTCAAGTCCGAGTGGAAAATTTTTTCATCCAATCATTTACTTTTATGCATTGTCGTCAGTGGCCAGTTCGGCAACAACCCGAACAGCTGACTTTTACTTTCTTGTCGTCAATGGCCAGTTCGGCAGCAACCCGAACAGTTGACATTTACTTTCATTACTTTATTTCTTTTTTCCAAACTTTTTTCGCTCGGACGCGATCAAACTTTTTTTTAACTAAAACGAACCAACATACAAACGTTTTCTACCAAAGAACTACGTACGCTTTGAATTCTCCGACTACCGGGAGATACGTAGGAGCAAGATCGACATCTTGTCAAGCCCATTAATAAAAAAACCTGTTTTTCCCTTTCGTTTGTTTTTATCTCTTTCTTCATCTCGCATTATGTTTTTATATATTTCCTTTTATACATGTTTAAACACGTAAGTAAAACATCGAAGCATTTTAAGCCTAAGCCGACTAAGAGGTTCCCGTTGAGTACAACGGATGTGAGGGGTGCTAATACCTTCCCCTCGCATAATCGACTTTCGAACCTAAAATCTTTTCTCAAGGTAATTTAGAACTTTTTTCCTTTTTCCCCGAAAAATTAAAAGTTCAGTCGTAATTTAGAATTAGTGATTCAAAGCTTCCCAATAGCTTGACATCCGAAATTCGACGCGACAAGAGTGTTGGAACAAAATGTGTATGAACAACTCTCTTTTGGGTTTTGATGATAACAAAGTGTTAAAAAGAAAATTGGTATTGCTAATGCTTTGTTCTAAATGTGAAGAACCATGTTCTTAATGTTTGGTAATTAATATTGGTTTTGGAAGAACAAGCTAAGAGCAAGAAAGAAAGCAGAGAAGCCTTTGTTGCAAGTCTGAAGCAAAACTGGGTCTGAAGGGTGCTTCTGAAGGCAGAGTCTGAAGACTGGGTCTGAAGGGTGCTTCGGAAGGTCAACAGAAGTCAACGTCGGAAGGTTGAGTCTGAAGGTCAACAGAAGTCAACGTCTGAAGGCTGAGTCTGAAGGTCAACAAAAGTCAACGTCTGAAGGGAGCGTCTGATGAACAGTGCTTCTGAAGGGTGCGTCTGAAGACTTGAGTCTGAAGAATGCTTCTGATGAACAGTGTCTGAAGAAGCTTCTGAAGTCTGACGTGGAAGGAAAAGCAACTGTCTCTGTCTGCATTTAATGCATGCAGTGTCAGAACAACTCCAATGGAATAGTTGTCTCCCTGGCCAAAACATTCCCCAGCTTTTAAGGAAAGTTTATTCAAATTTTGCGTGCTCTGTTCTGTAGTTCAGCACACATTTTCAGCTGGCCTAGCTTCTCTACTTGCAACGGCTCTTTGCTACAAAACTGGGCAATTCTCAACAACTATTTTTTCCTCTATAAAAGGGTGAGATTTGAAGAAGAGAATTGCTAAGACTCTTGAAACAAAACTGACTGGAATGTGCTCTGTTTTGCTGTCAAAAATACGTGTCTGTTCAAAACTCTTAGAAATTCTTACGAAGTTTACATCTTAGAATTTCTTAAGGTTAGAGTCTTATACCTAAGTTGTATTAAGTGAACACCTCTGATATTTGATCAAGTGTTCAACTCAAACTTCTTTCTTTGTAAATCAGTTTGAACCAAAGTCTCAGTCTGCGTGCTGAGCATCCTGAAGTCTCATTACTTTGTGTTCTGAGCAATTAGAAGTCTCTTAGCTTTGTGCTTTGAGCAGAGAAGTCTCTTGACTTTGTCTCTTGAGCATTGGAAGTCTCTTGACTTAGTGTCTTGAGCATTAGAAGTCTCTTACTAGGTGTTTGAGCATTGAGGTCTCTTAACTTTGTGTTTTGAGCAATTGTAATCAGTTTGATTATAGTTAAATCTCATGTAAGTGACAGGGGGACTAGACTACTTCCAACTTGTGGAAGGAACTAGTATAAAAATATTGTGTGTCTCTCTTTCCCTTTCTCTTCTCTTTTTAATCCGCTACATAAACCTCTGAAAAGGTTTCAGAACCCAATTCTGAACTTAACCAAAGTTTTTTAAAGAAAGGAAAAACAGCCCACACAATTCAACCCCCCCCCCCCCCTTCTTGTGTGTTTTTCTCACCTTCAAAGAGGGAATGAAATGTGTGTTGAAGTGTGGAACTGTTGGGTTTTGTCCCAAAACAGTAATGCATCGCAGCGTGACTTAATTCATGTTGCTTTAAACGTGACTTAACTCATGTTACTTTAAACGTGACTTAACTCACGTTGATATATAGCGAGCGTGACTTAAGTCACGTGGGGGTTATTTTGGTCAGTTCATGTGGGAGTGAGCAATTTTGTATGGAAGAAGAGCAATTTTCAGTAAATAATGGCCTTTTTTAGTAGGGATTTTAAAACGGGTTGGACCGTCTCATTTAAGCCCACCACACATAAATCCGCTTAAAGAGGGATTAAACGAATCGAATCCATCTCATTTCATGCCACCCTGCATAGTGACGAGCTAGCTCGTTAAACAAAAAAAATTAATACATTTATTTACAATTTTTTGTTATGAAAAAAACTATGTTGTTGTTATTTAAAAAAAATAGCAGCAACAAACCCTAGGAAGCACAATTGCAGCCCGCAGTGGCACACTATTCTCAGTCTCAGTAAGAGTTATTTTTTTCTAGTGTCTCAACTCTCATGATAGATCCTAAATTATCTGAAGTAAGAGTTGTTTTTTATTGGGTTTGGATTAAGATCAGTTATTAGGTCGCTCCACTTTAAATTTTGTCTGACCCACTGGACAAAATAAAAATAAAAAATAACAAGTTGACGAGTTGGCGGATTGACCCTCATTTTCCTATCCTGCCCCATTTTTTCAGTGAGCTAAGCGAGAAGGGAGATTAGTGTTTGGTTAAAAACTAGAGGGGGTATATGTGTTATTTAAGAAGACCTTGAGGGCGGTTAGTGAAATTTATCCAAATTATAAACAATCTTCAAAGTGTTTTATTTGTTATTAAAAAAAGCCCAAGTCCGACATAGAAAAGCTATATAACCTAACATTTGTTTGTAATTTTATGGACTAAATTGATAAACGAAAATGCATTTAAAGACTACATTAACTTACAAAAAAATACATTTAAAAATCAAAATAAATAAGTATATTTAAATATAGTTTTGCGGTTTTGATGCATTAACTATTATGACATATCTTCACACTTTTGTTTTTAAATATCAAATGTTAGTAATAAGTTATTAGATTAATTTTTTCTCCTTAGTCCAGATTTAAATTCAGATCCTCCACCTTATCATCCCTTAACTTGAACCAAGAAAAAAATATCAAAACTAAGTGGGAGCACTTGCCTGCACACCCTATAAGGTGTGTTCGTCGCTGCAATTAGTTGTTTTTATGTACCTTGACTTCAAGTATCATAATCATTACTGCATTAGCCCTGGATAATGTATTAGTTTTAATCTAGCTTTCTATCAAATTGTACTGGCAGTGAGTACAATCTTTTCTAGAAACTAGGGTTTCTGTGCTGTGTTTAGGTCATGCCTTGGGAATGATCCCAAGGTTACTATTTGTAGCCTTTCTTGGGCCTACCCGGTCAGGGGTTTTGGGCCCAAATCATAAAGGGCCAAAACCATGACTTGGGCGCCCTCGTAAGCTGCTGAGGGCGCCCCCAAAGGGCTATTTGTGATTGTAAAGTGGGCCATGTGCCCTCTTGGAGGACGTCCAGCCCTATTCCAAGGGTTTACACCCTTGTCTTTAGGATCTCAAGTCCAAGATGGTGAGATCTACGGTCCACAGCCCAACAAGCACGAGTCTTGGTACAAGGCGAAGTGATTAAATTGTTTACGGGGGATTTGTCTATGACCTTTTGCCCAGCAAGTGGGGCTTACTAGTCATGAAGCCATATGAAAATTTTTTTATGAGTACTAGCCCAACATGGGTGTTTAAACCCTGCGTGGGCACTAGCCCACATAGGTGTTTAAACCCTGCGTGGGTACTAGCCCAACACGGATACTAGCCCAACATGGGTACTAGCTCCATGTTTCGTTTTGAGTACCTTAGTGGGCGGCACTAGCCCTTCGAGAGTGTGGGTGCCAGCCCAACAGGAATATTTATGTTAGCCCAACAAGCACAAGTCTTGGTACAAGGCGAAGTGATTAAACTGCGTGTAGCTCGCCGCGTCCTTTGGACTACGTGTTGAGGACGCCTCTTATTGGGATCCGACGGATGACGTGAGGCGACCGTTCGCTCTCGCTGACGTGTCCGAATCGTAGCGGTTCTCGGAAATCGTGCCAACTTAAGTGACGTCATCTGCGCGTTTTCCCAGGCTTTTTACTTTAAACTGAAACAGATCTACTTTACCCTTGTACTTTCAGATTTCCCTTATCTTTCTCTCCTCCTTTATCTCCGTCTTTTCCTTCCGACTCGTTTTCTTTTTCTCGTTCAAGCGATTGCGGTGTTCGTGGAGTTCTGTGCTTACTGTTTTACGGATCGTCCGGAGTACCCGTTCGCTTCTCAAGCCCTCTGTTTATCTAGATCCAGGTACCCTTACTTGATCTCGTTCTTTTTACTTTAAAATCAGTAGTATGGTGAGGATTAGAGAGTGCGATGCGGCGGGTAGGGAGTTATCCCCAGCTGATTCGGAGGAGAGGCGTAGGTTGTGGGGGGAGAGTGTTAGGCATGCGAAACGCTCGGATGGAACCATGGATTGGGTGGTGTTTGATAAGGCCTACTACGGCCACTCCCTTGTGACGGAGTCTCCGAGTGGTTTGGACGGGGGTAAAGGGGGAAGTATTAGTGGGGATTCATCTGACTCTATTATTCGTTCTGTTCGCCCAGGTCCGTTCTGTAGGAAAGGAATTTGTTACATGGCGTCTTCTAGTGATTCAGAACAAGAGAGTTTTGCCGACGAGGTGTTGCGTTCGAAGTCTGTGTACTTGGACTCCCAACGGGTGGCGTTTTTCCGGAGTAAGCTGCACGTCTCTTCTACAGGATTTGAGGAGGACGTGGTTTTGGAACCTTGTCGCCCGGGCGAGAAAGTGTGCGCACAGAGGCCGAAGAGTTTGAAGAGTGAGATGTTCCATATGTACACCGCCATTTTTGAAGATCTGGGTGTGAAGTATCCCTTCACGCCCTTTGAAGTTGACATACTCAACTGTCTCAATGTCGCGCCCTCTCAGCTGCAGCCGAATAGCTGGGCTTTTATCCGCGCTTTTGAGATTCTTTGTGAGGGATTGGGCTTCCAGCCCTCGGTTGGATCCTTCTTCATTTTCTATGGCATGAAGGGGGTGGATAAGCAGTCTTGGGTGTCTGTGAGCGCGCATCCTGGTAAGAGGCTGTTCCCGCCCTACGCCTCTCATTACAAAAATTGGAGACAAACATTCCTTCGGGTTCGGGGGCGAAAGGGTTGTGAGGCAGCCGCGGTATGGGTGGATAGTAAGCTGAGGTTTCCCACATGTTGGACGAGTGCTCCGGCGTCCATCATGGGTTTTGAATATGAGAAGCTGGACGCGTACGACCAGGGCGTCGTCTGTTTTTTGGACAAAATGTTGCCTATGAACATCCGGGAGTTATTGAACAGGGAAGGGGACGTAGATAGCCTAGACGAGTATCTACGTGAGTCAAATTCATTTATTCAAGCCTATGTTTTGCATTTATATTGTCTTGTCCCTTGACTTTTTGCTTTATTTTCTGTAGAGGATATGGCGCCCATGACTGCGGCGGAGAGGAAAAGATATCTCGAAGAGATGAAGGCAAAAAAGGCTGCTGAGGGAACGGCAACCACTGATCCCGCGGGACTTATTACTCGTAAACCAAAGAGGAAAGCTGATCACCCGCTCGAAGTTCCAGCTGAGAGCCAGGCGGCTCCGCGCGATAGGAGGTCGCCCGGGAAAGATAATAAAGGGAAGGCGGTAGCGGAGAAGAAAGGGAAGAAGACGCCCTCTCCTTCCCTGATTGGCGCCATCAAAACCAGCAGCTCGGTGCCGTCTTTCTGGGATAAAGGTTTTGACTACGGTGCCTACGTGAAGGAGAGGCTGGTATTTAATCCTGAAGACGCAGAGTCAGGAAGCCAGGGCGCTGTGCCTTTTATGACGAAGGATATGGGAGTCCATTGTTTGCGGACTATGTTGCTTCTAGACTCGGTGGATCGTAAGTATGAAGAGGTGGTGCAGAATGAGGAGGCTCTTCAAGCTACAGTGAGGGCGTTGGAGAAAGAGTTGGAGGAGGCCGGGAATGCTAGGGAGAAAGAGCTGCGGGAGGCCAGGGAGGCGGTGACGCTTGAATTTGAGAAACGCATCTCCGATCTGAAGATTGGTTATGCGGCAGATCTTGCTGGAAAGGACGGTGTCATCGCCAAGCTACAAAACGATGTCGCGGCTGGAGCGAAAAGGGAGGATCAGCTTATGGCTGAGGTTTCTGAAGCGAAGGGCGAGCTGGCTCTGAACTTTGATGCTGGCTTTGAAAGAGCCAAGGCACAATTCGCCCTCCTCCATCCTGGCGCCGATACTTCCGCCCTTGATCCTTTTAAAATTATTGTAGATGGCGTCCTAGTGGACGAACCCTAATTTCGTTTGTAATTTTAACTTCCTTGACTACTTTTAAATTCAGTACTCTGCTTGAATTTGTGTTCGTGATGTATCATTTCTGCTTTTAGGCTTTTTATTTTCCTGCGACTTTATGCATTTCGGAAGGTCTCTCCTGGGTGGTGATTACATTCGTTTCGTAATAACGTCGACAGTTGTAGGCGTGTTTCTTTTAGCGCTTGATGCTATAGGGCTCCTTTATAAGGTTTTCCGACGATCTTGTTTTCTGCTCGCGACGTCTTAGAGCCCACTTTGGGGTTAAGGAATTAGGCAGCGATCTTATTTTCGTCTCGCGACGTCTTAGAGCCCTATCTTTCAGGGTTAAGGAATTAGGCGGCGATCTTGTTTTTTTAAAAGCTCACGACGTCTTAGAGCCCTATCTTTCAGGGTTAAGGAATTAGGTGGCAATTTCTTTTTAAGCTCACGACGTCTTAGAGCCCTATCTTTCAGGGTTAAGGAATTAGGTGGCAATTTCTTTTTAAGCTCACAACGTCTTAGAGCCCTGTCTTTTAGGGTTAAGGAATTAGGTGGCAATTTCTTTTTAAGCTCACGACGTCTTAGAGCCCTGTCTTTTAGGGTTAAGGAATTAGGTGGCAATTTCTTTTTAAGCTCACGACCTCTTAGAGCCCTGTCTTTTAGGGTTAAGGAATTAGGTGGCAATTTCTTTGTGGTTAACGTATCACACGGCGAGCTCATTTGAGATTCGGCAATGGCGATCTGCTACATGCAACGAAAGCAAGATAAACAAGCAAGCAATATATATATAGCATCAATAATAAACCGGGGCCTCGTTAAAAACCCCCATTACTGCGGGGGGAAAAGAGTGCCCCTTACTGTCTTACTACTTAACTGTACAAAAACAAATTCATAAGATAAAAAACGGTAGGAACTAAAATGGCTGTGTCTTCCCTCTAGCTCGCCCTTGAGTTGTCATGGCGAGTTCCTTTCTGCACTGTGTTCAACTTTTTCATCGTACTGCGGTTAGCTGGTTCTGCCTGTAGTATCAACTCCTTCTTGATTTCATCGGATTCCACTTCTTCCTTCCTGGTCTTGAGAATTGGATTGGCCGGCTTTGGGCGGAGCGTCAGGAAAGAAGTACTCGTTTCCTCAACCTTCCTGACCTCACCGTGCTCTGCATCTTCTTCCTCAGCATTGGCTCTCGAATTGACTGGCTTCAAGTGGGGTACCAAGAAGGGAGTACTTTCTTCCTCGACCCTCTCGATCTCCTCGGGTTCCGTATCTTCTTCCTCAACATTAGTACTTGAATTGGCTGACTTCAACTGGAGTATCAAGAAGGGAGTACTTTCTTCCTCGACCTTCTTGATTTCCTGGACATGAATCTCCCCTTCTAGGCTGGAGACAATGAGGTTCACTCGGTGCGCTTTTATGTTACTGCTTCCTTTCTTCTCCTTCTGAATCTTCAAGCTGTTGTGGTAACACTCTCGGGCTGCTCGCTGGTCTGCTTTAATGGTACCAACCCGCCCATCATCCAGCGGGTATTTCATAACGAGGAATTTGGTGGAAAGGTAGGCGTCGAGGGCGTTAAAGGCTGGGCGGCCTATGATGACATTGTAGGAACAGGGCGAGTTGACTACCAAGTATCTAATCCTGATGGTCTTAACATTATTACCTGTACCGAATGTTGTTTTCAGCGTGATGTATCCCCGGACGTGCACCTGTTCCCCTGTAAAGCCGGCCAGTATCCCTTTGAAAGGCTGCAACTGCTCCTCGTCTAGACCCATTTTCTCAAACGCAGAATAATAGAGGATGTCCGCAGAACTGCCGGGATCAGTCAGTACCCTCTTGACATCCCAGTTGAAGATTTGGACGGTGATGACCATGGGATCGTCATCGTGGGGGATTACCCCTCCGCGGTCTTCTCCTGAGAAAGTGATATCCACTTGGCGTTCTGGTTCCTTTCTGGCGTGATCATCAAGCAACATTACTTGTCTGACATACTTCTTCCGGGAGGTGCTGGACTCCCCGCCTCCTGCGAAACCGCCAGATATAGTGTTCAGGGTGTGACGCTCACCTTCTTTCGCCACATCTTTTTCCCTCTGGGGATCTTCGGGGGGACGCCTGTCTCCTCCTCTACCTTCTTTCACATATCCCCTTAATCTGCCGTTCTGAATCAACTTCTCTATTTCCCTTTTCAGATGTATACAATCGTCTGTGGTGTGTCCTTTGATGCGGTGGTATTTACACCAGGCATCCTTATCATTCCCCATGATTCCTCCTCTTGGCGGTTGAGGTTCAGGGATGATTCTGGAATGGCAAACATCCCTCCAGATTTGTTCACGGCGGGTGTTGAGGGCCGTGAAGGATTCTGGGGGGGCGCACGCCTATCCTGACCCTGGCGTTTGTACGGCGCTCGGTCTCTGCTGCTGGATGGGTAGTAATTGCGGCGATGATCATATCCGTAGGGAGCACGCTCCCTGGAATCTCTTGCCTTCTTCTCGGCGTTGCTTTCTTCCCCCTTTATATAACATTCTGCTCTAGACATGATTTCTTCCATGGAGTCGGCTGGTTTTTGTGCCAACGACTCGTTGAACTGGCCAGCGCGGAGACCGTTCTGGAAGGCTCCCACAAACAATTCCTGGTTTGGGTTAATGACCTTGATGGTGGCGTCATTATAGCGCGCGAGATATTCGTGGAGAGACTCGTTGGGTCCTTGACGTACGTTGAAAAGACTGGTAGACGAGACTTTGCGGTGGCGGCTTGCTGAGAACTGGTGCGTCAACTTGCGTGTCATATCCTGGTAACTGACGACGGAAAATCGAGGCAGGTTCATATACCACCTCAGGGCGGCGTCTTTAAGGGTTCCTGCTAACAACTTGCACTTGAGGGAGTCGGCAGCACCGATGATGGCCATCTGAGTGTTGAAGGCGGTCACATGCTCCACTGGGTCGCTTTTTCCATCGAAGGAGGAAAGAGATGGTGGCTTGAAATTTTCTGGCATTGGCGCGTTCCAAACTTCGGCGGAAAGTGGTTGAGGATCGGGTTCGACCGATTCATCTTGTTGAGACCCGTTTCCTTCGGCGTGCTGCTGCTGTTGGATGGTTTCCATGGTTGCTTGCAAGGCTTCGTTGTGGTCACGAAGCTGTTGGATCTGTTGTTGTAAAGCCTCTAAGGCTGCTGGGTCTGCCATCGTGCTGGCGGCGACGGTAGTTTGAGTTTGTATATTAAGTTTGTGACTGGTGGTCCGAGATTCGCACCCTAAACCTCGAATCCCAGGCTTTAGATCAGGGTTTTCGCTACAGATGTGGGTTAATCGTTTGATTGGGAGGGTTTGGAATCACGGCGGATTTGGAGTATCTAGGGTTGCTCTGAAAGGTACGGCGGATTCACGGCGTTTGAGCGATGCTTTGAGGTCGCGGATCGGCTGCTCTCCTTCAGAGGGGGTGGCTAGGTTAGTTTTACCGTAGCCCCACGGTGGGCGCCAACTGTACTGGCAGTGAGTACAATCTTTTCTAGAAACTAGGGTTTCTGTGCTGTGTTTAGGTCATGCCTTGGGAATGATCCCAAGGTTACTATTTGTAGCCTTTCTTGGGCCTACCCGGTCAGGGGTTTTGGGCCCAAATCATAAAAGGCCAAAACCATGACTTGGGCGCCCTCGTAAGCTGCTGAGGGCGCCCCCAAAGGGCTATTTGTGATTGTAAAGTGGGCCCTGTGCCCTCTTGGAGGACGTCCAGCCCTATTCCAAGGGTTTACACCCTTGTCTTTAGGATCTCAAGTCCAAGATGGTGAGATCTACGGTCCACAAATGATTGTGTGCTTTCTACAACTCTTCTTAGAAAGTGGGTAGAGCTTGCTCACAATAATGTTGTAGGTTGTAGCAAAACATTATTTCATTTATAAAATAAAAAAAAAAAATAATAGAAGCACTCTTGACTCTAAGGGTTTGTTTGGTTTGGGGCTTTTAGAGGGAAGGAGAGGAGAGAGAGTATTTTAATCTTTTTATGTATAAAGGGAGGGGAAGGTATGTGAGTCAAATCCCTCCAAGCACCATTTTTGCTACCCACAAATTGAAGTTTTTTGGGTGGGGAGGGAAGATGAGTTATTACAATATTAATTACTTTGACAAAATTACCCTCATATTTATTTTAAAATGCTAAACAAACGCTAACTAAATCTTAAGGTCAAGGTATTTTAAAACTAGTTGGAGATACTCGTTGGGGAGAACATTTTAATTCAATTTGTAGCTTGATAAATAAGTACAAAGCAACTTGACCAAAAATAAAGTACAAAGCAACTTGTTGTGTTTTAAAATAAATTGAAAAAAGAAAAAAAATAATCAAGTTGTGCTACGTGTGGGATGTGGACAATGCTTGAAATTACTTTCAAGACATTTGATTTTATATGGGTGAGAAATTTGATTTCTAGTGAAAAGGACCGTTTCGGAAGAAACACTGGGACCATGTTGCATTGCAAGACATTAAATTGAAGATCCTTTTTTTCGTTGATGTTCGTTAGACTTATTAAGATTTTTGCTTCATTCAAAAGTATTTGTCTTGTGACAACGTGATTAAATTGAAACAACACTATCACGCTATATGATTTCAATCATTTGTCAGGCGGTTGTCACTCTTGAGAGAAATTCCTGGATTAATATAATAAAAGTTGAATAAGACTCTCACCCCAAAAAAAAAGTCTAATAAAAATATTTATATGTAAACACATGTTGTAAAACTTAATTTGATAAGTTGTAATAAGTTGTTTAAACAATAATTGTACACGTATTGAGCATATATATTCATTAAAAAAAGTATTTGTTAAATAGGCTTGGATCTCATTTCAAAAGCTAGTTCAAAGGAGGAGGATACTCAAACATATTTATACACTCAAGTGTCGGGAACCTGAACGATGTGGAACTAGCAACAAACTACAAACAACTTCAAAACCAACTTCAACACCCACCCTCACGCCTAGCGTGGGTCTGAGTCCAATTCCCACATCGCAATTCTTAACCCAGCTCTGATACCATGTTAAATAGGCTTGGATCTCATCCCAAAAGCTAACTCAAAGGAGGAGGGTATTCAAACATATTTATACACTCAACGGTCCGGGAACCTGAGCGATATGAGACTAACAATAAACTACAAACAATTTCAAAACCAACTTCAATAGCATTCAACATATATATACAAGTGAAGAAAAGTGTTTTTGTTGAGAGAAATATCAGCTAAGGATCAGGATTCTAAAAATACAAAGGACACTTCTTGTTTGACATCAAGTCTTTACTATATGTATAATGTATTCATCAAGTTTTCAAACTTTTATTAAAATATACTACTCCAGACTTAATTATGAAAAAAAAATTTACATATGTTGTACAAATATTGAGCATACATGCACTTTTTTATACTGCTTGTAGATGGAGTACAAGCACAACCATTTTCTATCCAAAAACTCTATCAAAAGACATTGAAAATTGCTCTTCTCCTAAAGGGAAATGCTCCCTTCCATATGAAGTACCCAAAATACCTCTGCGTGGCTTAAGTCACGCTCGGTATATATGTGTGACTTGCGTGACTTAAGTCACGCTGCGTGTTGTTATAGGAACAACACAAACCAGAACACAAAACTAGTGTGTTCTTGTGAAAAAAATCGAATTTTCTCCCTCCAAGTGCTATTTCAACTATTCTTGAGCCAATCAACGCCAATTTCTACCCCAAAATCAAGTAAATGTTTATTATCCTATTGCATTGGCTTTTTATGGTTTAAATTTTGGTTTTTTTTTTGGAGAAATTTAACATTTTTAGGTTTTTAGAAATTTGGTTTGCATGTTAATTTTTAGGATTGTTAATGATGAATTGAGTTACGAATTGTAGTTTAGATGTTGTTTAGAGTAAGTTTGACTCCAATGTGGTAGTTTAGGGTTTAGAAATTGTTAGATTTTATGTTGATTGAATGTTGCACTCTAGGTGTGTTGGTTGTTTGAAGTGTTGGCTTCATTGTTTGGTAAAATCAAATCACAATGTGCAAGCATGCGTTTCCAGATGTTATATAGTGACTTCAGATGCAAGGAACTGGTTTTAATAAGGATTAGAAGCTGAAAATTGCATTTCTGGACCTTCAGAAGCTGTTTTGGACCTTCAGACTCTGAAAGTGCCTTCAGACGCACTACAGTGCTTCAAATGCTGAACAAGACTTCAGACGCACTGTTCAGACGTTGACCAGCGTTGACTTCTTCAGAAGCTGATTTCAGAAGCTGGTTTTTCTGCATTCTTTGGATTAATTCTGTGCGTATCTCTTGGAGATTTTCTGAAGTTTTATTCATGCTAAAGTTTCCAGAAGGCTGAGTTATTTGGTGAAGATATTGGTTAAGATTTGCTTCGTGTTTTATGATTATTGCTGAAGGATCTTTACAAGATACAGTTCAGATTTATTTGTTTCCTTATTGAGCTTCTCATAATTCAGAAACATATCATTGCAGAAGATTGGATTCAAAATTAAGGAAGCTGCTGAAGCCTATATAAAGGAAGACATGCTGCTGCAATTTCTGTGTGTGGAATTGAATAGAGTCAATAGGGTTTTTATTATAAGAGTCTGTGTAAGCTGTTGCTTTGATTGTACACCACTCATCTGAGTTGGTTTAGTTTGTTTGAGTTGTAAATCATTCAAAACTTTTAAGTACGAATGATGTCTCTGTTTTGAAGAATGTCTTCATTGTTTTGAGTTGTTTGTTTGAGTGTTACTGGTCACTGGGTTGTGATTAAGTAATTAGGAAGTTAGTGGTATTCTAATACTTAGGTGGGTTCCTGAGTAGAAGTCTAGACTAAGTGGAGATTAATTGCTAAGGCTGGAACAGGGGGGTCTGTGTCTGAGTCTTTGGGTTGATTCCTTTAGTAGATTTCCTTCCTGGATTGGTATCCCCCAGAGTAGGTGAAGTTTACACCGAACTGGGTTAACAAACTCATTGTGTTCTTTAGCTTTCTGCATTTTATTTTCTGCTTCTGAACTGTGATTTTTCATACTCTGTTTTTAGTTCAGAACCGGTTC
This sequence comes from Medicago ruthenica, assembly GCA_018208015.1. Lineage (NCBI taxonomy): Eukaryota > Viridiplantae > Streptophyta > Magnoliopsida > Fabales > Fabaceae > Medicago > Medicago ruthenica. The sequence goes on from CM031375.1 coordinate 18,669,593, forward strand.
TAGCCAGGAATTTCAAGGTATTTGATAAAATATCTAAATGAATATTTGTTTGATTTTTGCATTGTTAATGATGAAATTAGTTAGAAATTGGATTGTTAATGTTGATTATTGATTAGTGCCAGGTACTAGTTATAAAGCATATTTATTTTAAGCACTTTTTTTACTAGTTTTGCAAGTTATCTAGGTAAAAGCTCCAAAATAAAGGATAAATATCATTTCATGCTTTTTAGACCTAATCCCAACCATTTTTGTAGGTACATGCTTTTTCCTTGGACTTAAAGGTCAAAAATTGAAGAAAATCAGATTAGAGTCTGAAGATCAGACTCTGAAAATCAGAGTCTGAAGATCAGACTCTAAAGATCAGACTCTGAAGGTCAGCGTCTGAAGGTCAGTGTCTGATGAACGGTGTCTGAGCTTCAGCGTCTGATGAACAGTGTCTGAGCTTCAACGTCTGATGAACAGTGTCTGAGCTTCAGACTCAGGATGTGCTTCTGAGCTTCGCAGAGCAAAGTAATGCGTCGCAGAGCGAAGTAAGGCGGCTTGGACTGTTCAAGACTGAGGTGGCAGAAACCCAGTGGTAAAGAAAGGTGACTTCGCAAAGCAAAGTATGACTTCGCAGAGCGAAGTCTAAAATATCAGAATTCCTATAAAAAGTTCTGAAGCAGAACAGAAGAGGAGAGTTGGAGAAAAAACAGAGAACAAAGTTGCAGTAGAGAGTAGTAATATTTAGGTTATATTTTTAGATAGAAAATAGGGATAAAAGTGTTGTTCTTCATGGAGCAAAAGTGAGAGAGTGTGGATTAACTAAGATTCTTTGGGAAATCAAGACTTAGCTTTGGATCTTCATCTTTCTTTCCACTTTTGTATGGTTGTCATGACAATGATCAACTAACCTTCCTTTGTTGGGATTGGAGGTACTTAATATAGCTTAGATGTAATCTTTTGATCTTGCAAATATATGATTGTAGCAACTTATGTGATATTGAAGTTATTCTTGCTATTCATTCTTATGCTTGATTTAAATGTTATTGACAAATATTTTTGAATCTAGGTTTAGAATAATCTTCTATCAAAATAAGAAATTCTAGACATGGAATTGGGTTTTGATAATCACATAAAGTATCGGAATGTAATGCTATCAGATCGTTTAATAGATTGGGAAATCGTCGATTAAATGATACGATCGATCTCACGGCGTCATTTGGACACGAATGATGTTGTCGAGTGATACATGATAATTTCGCTAAAAAGCTAGAATCCATATGCATGATCATTAGAATATATTCGAGGCTAGATTGACGAACTCCGATCTCAACGCTTTTACGTCCTATTACTTGTCGTCTTTATTACCGCTTTTAAATTCCAATAGTTTATAACAAACAACTTATAAACCCTAACTTAAAATGATACCAACTGTTGAATGGCTTACGATATCGCACTAGTCTCTGTGGATACGATATAAAAATACTTACTTTTGTCTAATCAACAATTATAGTGAGTTTGAGTGCAATGTGGTAGTTTAGAGATTGAATTGTTGACGTTGATTAGTTAGAAATGACACAATGTCCCTATGAAAAAAATCATTGATTTTTTGCATTGTTTTATGTTGTGTAGATATGTCTCAGAGACCGGACAGGCTGAGAGGAGACAGAGAGACCATGACCAGGAGTGCACGGGCCGAAAAGGCGGCTGCGCGCCCTACTACTAGAAGGAGACAGGGCGTTAGGAGACAGCAGGAACGTCGTCCCAGACGGATGCGTCCCAGATAGTGGACCCCACACAGCATCAACAGCAGCCTCAGTGCGAGCAGGCGGCTCAGCAGTAGGAGGGTGAGGCCTAGCAGCAGGCTCAGGAGGAGATCGTGCCACAGAGTTTTCCTGGGGGCCCTACTAACTTGACGCTTCTACTGAATTTCGGTAAGTATAATTGTTTAATTTTATTTAATTACGCGTTAATTGATATATTTATTTTAATTTAATTTTACGATTTAATTTTTGTGTTAAAATATTTTAATTACATGTTAATTTAATTACTCGTCAATTTAACTTTATATTTTATTTTAATTTTACTATTTAATTGTTATGTTAAAATGTTGGGTTTAATATGTTTTTTGTCCCTATAAAATTGGAAACTTCTAAGTTTAGTCCTTACTTAATTTTAATAGCCTTTTTAGTCCCTACAAAAAAAATTACATGTAATTTTAGTCCCTACTGAAACTAAATTTGTTTAATTATCTTTAAACTCTTAAATTTTTGAAATATTTTTTGGAGACACATTTAGAACATTAATAAAGATTCATTTACTAAAATTTTGAATTTTTTAACATGAGATGAATTAAATATGAATTTTTTTAAAACGACAAAAGTTCAATATAAAATTCACAAAAATCTGGACGTATAAATCAAATTTTGAGCTAATTTTTTGTGGAGAAACTTTTAGTAATGTTCTTAACACGTCTACAAAAAGTTATTCAAAAACTCAAGAATTTAAGTATAATTCAACAAATTTGGATCTAGTAAGGACTAAAACTGAATGCAGAATTTTTTTTATAGGGATTAAAAAAGCTATTAAAATTAAGTAAGGACTAGACCTAAAAGGTCCCAATTTTATGGGGTCTAGAAACATATTTAACCCTAAAATATTTAATGTTTATTTTAACTAGAACATCGACCCGTGCGATGCACGGGTCTTACCAGCTAAAAAAAGACGCGAATAAAATTCAGCAGTATCCATCGTATTCATATGAATTCGTCAATTGATAGGAAATAAAATACATTATTTAACATAGTACTTTAATATATAGTACAAAACATATATTGAACACAAACTATCTTACATTACGAAATACTTCTCTGTATACGACATTAGAAGTAACATTGGTATCTTGACCATTCTCATCTGTTATAAATCTCTTCAATCCATTTATGGAGGTAACTCTTGAAATTGCAACATATAATTGACCATGTGAAAATACAACGCTTAGCAAATATATCCCAACATTCTTTAACAATTGTCCTTGACTTTTATTAATAGTCATTGCGAATGAAACATATATCGCACGGGTCTAATAAAAAACACAAAAAGAACTTAGAGGCATAATATTAAGATTATAGTTGTCATAATATGTCTTTCGAGAGCAATTACAAACAAACAGAAAACGATGATTAAAATTTTTAAACAAACTTCTTAAATTAAAATAGCATACGATAAATTCATTCAATCAAACTTAAATCAAAGTAGTTTGGAAGTTATTAGTTCACAATTAAAATATTCCATCGCAATATACATTATTTTACGATAATTAGAATTTTATTAATAACCTCCAAACTCAGCATCACATTGAAAATACTCTACCCACCTTCAATGACTCGTTGTAGCAATCCTGCAATTATCATTTCCTTGAAGATTACATACAAAATATTTAGTACATAGAAACAACTCCAATGGAGCTACACCTGTATACTCAGGTACACCAGTCACATTGACATCACTTTATAATACATGACACATACACTCTTGCCATACCATATAACTGGCTAAAAATCTAATTTGGCAGGAGCTTTCCTATACTAAAATAAAAGCATCATTACCCCCAAAATCACACCATCAATCTCTTTAGGATATCAAGCATCTACATTAATGATGAAATAAATAGTAGCTTGACAGAGCTGAATAATTTTCTATTCCATGAACTCCAAGCTTCTTGCCTTGAATTTTCATGATGCGTAAGTAGTACAACTCCAAGATACAACAACTTTATTCAATCACCGACACATACTTTTTTTCACAGCCACGTCAATTCAAAATTCATGTATACATAGTTCTGAACTAATACAAAAAAACAATAGAGTTGCATCATATGATGGCTGCAAAACACGCTTTATGCAGAAAAATTACAGCATGAATCAAGAGGGTTAGAAACAATTTATATCCTTAACAACAAAGATTAATGAATAACCACCATCACCATAGCACTCCAAGTTACACAAAATTAATAAAAGACAATGCCTCTAGTATATTTTTCATAACACACAACAACATAATATGTGAACACCTATGGAATCAACTCTACATTGTCAGAGTAGCTACATCCAATCACTCTACAATAGGTTAAGCTCATATTCATTATGTCTCAGTCAGCAAATGTGTTACTCACGTATCAAATGTGTGTCATGCTTTCCTTAGTAATTAACTCGGCCTAAAAGAAGAAACATCAAATTCAAAGTACAATAATACACCAAGCTAACTATTATACTTATTAGGCCTATGACACTCCATGACGTCAAAAGTTCATTGCTAATCAACAAACAACTTTGTGTGTCTTGTATTGCTCTTAACAACAAAATCTCAGATCATCTAAGCTACTCAATTTGACATGTCTAAAAGGTGACATGAATTCCTTCAACAAAGAAAAAAAAAATAGAAACTGAACTGTAAGTTCAATAGAAACTTTAAATAATCTCAATAGCTATTCAACTATTACAATAAGAGATTGAGAATTGTTAGAAAATGACTTGCTGTCATCACTCAACAATAGCTATTTGACATTGTAGCTTCAAGTAAAAATCACTGCAACAAAAAAAAATACATTAAATATTACTAATAAACAATCCAATAACTAAACCATCGATTGTCATCATACTTAGACGTTCCTGTGATCTTTATCACTACCTAAGAGAGAAGAAAATTTGAAATAAAATTTACTTGCATAGTTCATGATAGCACTTAATTTATTTACATAGTTCATGATAACATTTAATTTTTTAGAGAAAACTTGATGCACTTTAGTGGCACAAAGAAAAGGTGTTCCATGAGAGTCATGTGGAGAAAAAAACATAAAATAAAGGCAATAAAGAATACGAAAAACTACATTTGTCCAACCTCCGTTGTTGTGCTTGTGCACTTAATCACTACATGCAGTGGAAATAAGCTCATCGTCATCATCCAGTAAAAGAAAAAAAAATAGTAGAGAACTGTAGAGAAAGAAGGAAGAAAGGATTATGAGAGAGATGGGGATGCAGAAAGTACAAAAAGGAAGAGAGAAGTCATGTGTATCTTAGAGAGGGTTGAGTTATGAGATTGTAAAAAGTAAAATTTTGAATTTTGGCAAGCAAGTGACTTAATAAAGAGGACTATCCTCAGATGCCATCAAATATCTTGATGAAGAACCAAGCTTTACCCTCAAATGCTCTCTATTATTATCCTAATTTGCGTTAGAATCTGAACCAATTACCTAAAACTGATACTAACTATAGAGATTGTACCTTTAATCAAATATTATTAACAGTGCAGACTACCTAAACGGATGAGAAAGAGTACAATCAAAGGTGAATTCCATCAATAATGTAACAAACGAAAAATGGTGGGTATGAACTTATATTATAATTAAGCCAAATTCTAAAAATTATATAGTTGAAGAACTGGTAGGAAACAAATTAGAGATTTCCTCCATTAACAAAGCATTGATGATATTAGCAATATTTAACAATGGTGCGAAAAGGTTTATACATACGCCAAATTTAATATTACTTGTTTTAAAATGAAATGTGTAACGCATATCTTTAAACATAAACCATGGCATATAATCAAATGTGTGTTGAAAGTTCACAGAAGCATTATTTCAAACAGGTGGGGGAGGCAAAACTGCAAAAGCAAGAAGAAAAGTTGATTTACAAAGAGGAATTTGTTTTACCTTTGTTGCTTATGTCTTCCACATCTAGTAGTTGTAGCTTGTTCTCATGAGTATTTGCCAAGATTGAAACAAACACCATACGTAACAAAATCAAATTCAAATACAAAGCAAAACATCATGAGAAAACACAAACAAAAAGGCCTAATCTCATATTAGAAATTCTATAAAACAGAATTCAGAACCCCACTTAGTTCTTCAACTATTTTTAACCAAAGCCCAAAACTTTTCAACAAACGACCAATCTAGCAAATGGGTTGGATCATAATTTCATAAATGATTATAAAAACCTAGGATCTTGAGGTGAAAAAGTTAATTCCTTTCCTCTAAATAAAATTAACATATATTTTTTTTTTTTGCAAATTGTTAGGTTTTAGGTTGAAAAGAACACAACTGAAAGAAAAAAACTCCACTGCCTGGAAACCCCAATTGCTCTATTCTGATTTTTGCCAAATAGCTTGATTTCTTGCCAAAAGAAACTCTAGTTTTAAATTCAATTTGATTGAGCCACGTAGTAAGAAAAATTATTACATAACAGAAGAGGGATTCAAGATTAAATTGAGAGAAAGATATGGAGAAGAAAGTGTTTTGCAAAGACAAAGTGGTGATTGAGATTTGTAAACCATTTGAAAGGAAAAACAAAGACAGAGAGTACCTAAAACTGATGCAACCTGCAATTTTCTTCATTTGCAAAAATTCAGCTTGTTGTCCAAACTCAAGCAGTAAAGAAACTTAGAGCAAAATGAAATAAGAGAAAAGAGAACTGAAAAAATGGAGAAAGTGGTGGTGGGTATTGATAAGTGCGATGTCAATCTTAGAATTGTAGGAAAATTAATTTCACATATAAGGGATGTTGATTGGGTAGTTTGAAAACCATATTTAATTCACAGAGGTATATGGAAGGTCAAGTTAAAAGTTTTAGAGTTTAGTGAGTAGTTAGGAGTTGAGGGCGCATTTAATGGTGGCTAAGGAGGGGAATTTTGAAGGTATTATGTCATTTAGTGATTTAGTTGGAAAGTTTTGAAGAGATATAAAGGGACACTTACACATTAGAGGGAAATTTAAATTTGAATTTGAAATAATAATGATGAGGTGCCTTAAGCTTGCATGACACTCATTAGACAATGGTTATAGGAGGGAAACACAATACCTAATTAGGGCTAACTTAAAGCTATTAGGGTTTAGCAAAAGCTTGGCCTAATAAGCTTTTAAAGTAAGAATGATATCCTCCTAGATCGCACTCCCGTGCTTCGCATACGACATTGTTGTATAACAGAACATAATGTGAAGAATCTATTAAAAAGAATGCATATTTGGCTAAGAAAAAAACGCAGCAACAGATGTGCATAAAACATTAAACCATCATGCTAAACAATGCAGGTAAAAAATATGCAGCAACATAGTCATCCATTTATCAAATTCTTTGCGTGAATAAAGCTAATAGAAAAAATAAAGCTTTTCGTATAATTACCTCGTTGACATGAAATTCACAGCATATAGTCCTATATTGAAGCCTCAGTTCGTTAACAATTTTGTCCAAATCAGTTGTTGGATTCGGATTTAATGGAGCTGCAAAAAATGTTTGGAGAAAAAAGGTACATGTTAGTATGGATATAAGAAACTGAATTGGAGTTGAAAAGAAGCAAAAACACAAAAGATTATACAACAACATTTCAAGCAATAAAGTGCAAGCAAAGCCTCAAACTCACGAAAAGACATATTGGACTTTGGTTATGGCACGACAAAGGTGAAAGAAATGTTTGAGGATGGAGGAAGAAAGACTTGCGCAGGTTGCTATATATATATATATATATATATATATATATATATATATATAGAGCCCTAACCGTGTTGCATGAAACACAAATGCATGGGAAGACATAAAGTTAGCCAATGGGCTATAGGCCTCTTTATTAGGTCATTTAATGACTTAGTTGGAAGGTTATAGCCAATGGGCTATAGGGACACATTGGAGGGAAATTCAAATTTGAATTTGAATTTGAAATACTAATGATTAGATGTCATGAGAAGACATAAAGTTAGCCAATGGGCTATAGGCCTCTTTATTAGGCCATTTAATGACTTAGTTGGAAGGTTATAGCCAATGGGCTATAGGGACACATTGGAGGGAAATTCAAATTTGAATTTGAATTTGAAATACTAATGATTAGATGTCTTAAGCTTGCATTACACTCTTTATACAAAGCTTATAGGAGGGAAAAACAACACCTAATTAGGGCTAACTAAAAGCTATTAGGGTTTAGCAATTGCTTGACCTAATAAGCTTTTATAATAAGAATGATTATTGTTTTTTTACGATAAATTGTTATGTCTTTTTTAGTTATTCAAATAATTATATTTTTAACAGTTTGTTGTTCGTTTAATTTTTTGAATTTCAGTTTCAGATGACGCATAAGTTGAACGTTGTCTCGCATGGGAAGAAGATTGGGAACCTGACACTCCTGACATAGGAACATGTCTGGTTCTGGCAGCGGGTGGAGGCATCCGGTCTTGCACCCCTCCTTCATACTGGGTCGAGACCATCAACTCTGCCCTCATCACCGCCTTCTCATAGAGACGGCATGAGGAGACCAACAACTTCCATCTGCTCATTAGGGAGATGATCGTCACACTAGATGATGTGGTGTGTCTTCTACACATCCCCATTGTTCGGAGGCTCATGGCTGACGAGGATGTAGGATATGAGAGAGGTATGGAGCTGCTGGAAGGTTTGGGTATGACGGACGATGAGGCTTTTGATGAGACAAAAAAGCAGTGGGGTGGGTATATTAGTATCACTACCCTGAGGAGACAGTATGACACACTCTTGCATAGGTGCAATGAGTTGGAGCATCCTGCTGCTGCTGATGAGGAGGAGGAGGAGGAGCATGTGACGGCTAGGATGCAATGCATTAAGACGTTTTTGTTGTACTTGGTTGGCATCACCATTTTCGCCAACAAGAACAGTAGAAGCGTTCAACTGTTGTGGCTGAAAATGCTTGAGGATTTGGACACAGTGTGCAAGGATCCGATCCCCGAAACTACTAATCAACGATAAATTAACATCTAACATGCAATCGGAACCTTACATTTCTTCATAAAGCTCATATTAAACATATAATATGAAAATCTCATCAATAAAAATAAACAGATCACAGCGGAATATCTCAACATACATATAATCATCTCAGGTCATCTCAAAACATCTCAAAATAAATACATAAGTATCAGGATCATAAAGATCACTCAAAATAAATCCAAGAGAGTACGAAAATAAAATCCCCACGAGACATCCTAATCAGAGCTCCTAACTCTAGACATCCCCAAGCAAAGCATAAAAACATGAGCTAGACGTCAAGCAACAACCCATCACGACTCACCGATAGAAAAGTACTCAATCCTGCAAATCTACATCCACAAGGGATGAGACAACAACAGTCACTGGAGGGTAAGATATACATTCATTAATAAGGATTAATAAACAAGTGTAGTTCAGACAACATTCATATCATCACAATATTCAAACATAACAAATTTGGTTATCCGAAATTCAAGAACATGTAACTCATAATCATATTCTCATACAAGTCTAACTACTCCATCATATCAACTCATCATTTACAATCATTCAATTCATACCATCATCGATAAACAATTATCAAGTCAATTATGACAATTCATCACATCACATCTTCAATGCACATTTACCAATTAGATGCACAAATCTTCATCAACACATTAACACATAAGACTCATACTTATGCAATGTTCATAGACGACTCTAAATGCATGTGGTACCAAACATCGTCACTTTTTGGATATCGAAACTTACCGAGTGATCCCATCGTCGCTAACATCGTTGTTTAACATCTCGCTGGACTTGACTCATGAAAGAATGCATGATCATATATTCGACTCACATCAAGCATGTTGGAATAAAATGTGTTTAACAAGTCTCTTATAAAGTAAGGGGGAGATTGTTGAAACATTTATGTGTAAACATATCTCTCTTTATGGTTTTGATGATAACAAAGTGTTAAATGGAAAATTGGTTTATTGGCTAATGCTTTGTTCAAGTGTTTCAGAACCACATGCTTAATAAGTATTGATTGACAATGGTTATGAAAGAACAAGCTAAGGAGCAAGAAGGAAAGCCAAGAAGCAAGGTTGCAAAGCTAGAAAGAAACTGGGTCTGAAGAAGTACTCCTGAAGAAGTACTCCTGAAGAAGTGCTCCTGAAGTAGAGCTTCTGAAGTGGTCCTGAAGTGGTACTCCTGAAGTGCAGCTTCTGAGTCTGAAGGCAGCTTCTGAAGTCTGGGTGCTTCTGATGAAGTCAACGCATAGTCAACTCCTGAAGCCAGCTTCTGATCTGTACAAGGCAGCCTCTGATCCGTACAACTGAAGCAGCTTCTGATTCACTGTTCATAGAGAAGCTTCTGAAGCTGATGTGGCATGGAAATTGACCAGTACTGTGCGCATTTAATGCCTGGATGTGTCAGAACAACTCAATGGAACAGTTGTCTCCCTGACCCAAACATTCTCTAGCTTTTAAGGTAGGCCATTTCAAAAAATGGCAGCTGCTCTGTTTTGTTTGAAAAAGTGCATCACACATTTGCAGTAACCTAGCTTAGCTTGCAACGGCTCTTTCCTCCAATCAAGCAAATCTTCAACAACTATATTTTCATTTATAAAAGGAAGAAGATTTGAAGAAGAAAATGACTAAGACTCTTGAAACAAAGAACTGAACTCTTGCTCTGTTTTGCTGTCAAAAATACGCAAGTCATCCAACCTCTTAGAAATTCTTGTTTCTTTGTAACTTAGAATTTCTTAAGGTTAAGAGTCTTAACCTGTGTTGTATTAAGAGAACACCTCTGATATTTGATCAAGTGTTCATTCCAAACTATTTCATTTGTAAACCAGTTTGGTCCTCAAAGTCTCAGTCTGTATACTGAGCATTTGTAACCACATTCCTTTGTGGTCTGAGTCAGAAGTCTCTTGACTAAGTGTCTTGAGCATTGGAAGTCTCTTGTCTTGGTGACTTGAGCATTGGAAGCCCCTTCCTTTGTGGTTGAGCACTAGAAGCCTCTTCCTTGGTGGTTGAGCAACTGGAAGTCTCTTCCTTAGTGGTTGAGCATTGTGTAATCTTCAGATTATAGTGGAACTCTCTTGTTGGAAAACAAGGGGACTGGACTACTTCTCACATTGAGAAGGAACCAGTATAAATTATGTGTGTCTCTCTTTTATTATCTCTTTAACTTGTTTTATCCGCTGCATATAATTCTGATAACAGTTCAGAACCTGGTTCTGAACTTGTGTTAAGTCCTTGAAAAGAAAAAGAACAACGTTTTAGAGTCACACAATTCAACCCCCCCCTTCTTGTGTGTGGTTTTCTCACCTTCAGTTGGTATCAGAGCTCCGGTTCTGATATTAACACTTAACAGTGTGTCAGTCTTGATCCTGAGAAAAACATGTCTGATAGTGAAGATTCACCTCAACCACATCCCAGAAATCAAAGAGGAACTGGAACATCTGTTTCATATGATTATGGCACTAATGAAAGAAAATCCAGGTCACACAATAAACCTCCAATGTTTACTGGTGATCCTGAGAAGTTCTCATGGTGGAAAAGCAAAATGTACAGCCATATCATTGGTATAGATGATTCACTATGGGATATTATTGAAGATGGAATCACTATCCCAGTAGATGAAGAAGGAGTTGCTGTCAACAGAAGAGCTCTGAGTGATGATCAAAGAAAAATCTATAGGAAACATCACCATGTGAGAGGAATCATTGTGGATTCATTACCTCACACTGAGTATCAGAAGCTGAGTGACAAGTCAACAGCAAAGGCCATCTTCACATCCCTCTGCTCTAACTATGAAGGCTAAGGCAAACATTCTTGTTCAGCAATATGAACTGTTCAGAATGAAAGAGGATGAAAATATTGAGACTATGTTCTCAAGATTTCAGACTCTGGTTTCTGGACTTCAGATTCTGAAGAAGAGTTATACCACTGCTGACCATGTGAACAAAATCCTTAGAAGTCTGCCATCTAAATGGAGACCTAAAGTGACTGCCATTGAGGAAGCAAAGGATCTGAATACTTTAAGTATTGAGGATCTTATAAGCTCCCTCAAGGTGCATGAACTGGGACTCAATGAGGATGAGTCTGTTAGAGAGCCAAAAACATTAGCTCTGAAGTCTAAAAGAAAACCTGCTAAAGCTTTGAAAGCAATTGAATCTGAAGAAGAGTTTCCTGAGGGAAATTCTGATGAAGATTCAGATGCTGATGAGCTTGCAATGATTTCTAAAAGACTTCAGTATCTGATGAATAGAAAGAAAAAATTCTCTAACAGAAGCAGTAACTTCAGAGGATCTGGTTCTGGTTCAAAGAGGGATATCCAGAAGGAAAGCTGCTACAACTGCAAAAAGCCTGGCCACTTCATTGCTGATTGTCCTGATCTTCAGAAAGAAAAATCAAAGGAAAAAGCAAAGAAGTCCAGCTCAAAGTCCAGCAGTTTTAGAAACAAGCTTAAGAAGAGTCTCATGGCTACTTGGGATGATCTGGACAATGAGTCAGAATCTGATGAGGAAGAAGCAAACCTGGCCCTGATGGCAACTGCATCTTCTGATGCTGAGTCATGCTCAGATTCTGATGAAGAAGATGAGGTATACTCTGAACTCTCTAGATCTGAATTGATTGAAACAACTAATGATCTTATGAGTCATCTTAAAAGCAAGTTAAAAGAAATCAAATCTTTGAAAAATCAATATAACTTGCTGTCTGAGGAAAACCTTAAACTTCAGAATCAAATTTTTGAATATGATGAAGAAGTTGAAGAACTCAGAAAAGAGGCTCATAAGAAATCTGAAGAGGTTCCTAATGAACAGGAAATAGCTCTTCAAGATTTCATGTTAACTGGGTTCAATAGAACTAAAATTGCCTCCATGATGTATAATATGATCAGAAACAAAGGTGAAGGCATTGACTATGATGCATTTAAACCTTCAAATGAATTAAACTCACCTTCATGTTCTGAAAATATTTTAAAAGGCAGTGGTATATGCTTTGTGCCTGCTTCTGATAATTCTGAGAAGTTGAAAGTATCAGAATCTGAGACTAAGTCAGAAGTTCTGAACAGCTCAAACTCTGAAGCTTCTGAACCTAAGGGTAAGATGAAGGCAAATGTTCAAACCTTGCCTAAATCTAAGCCAAAAGGTCCCAAGCCTAAGAGTAAGAGGAAATCAGACTCTGAACCTGATAATGTTCAGAATCTGAAGTGTTCAGAACCTGGATCTAGTAAGTCTCAGAATCTGAATAAAACTGATTCAAATTTTTCAAAGACTGGATTTATTAAAACTTCAAAATCCATTAAACCAGTCATTACAAAATCTCAGAATGTTAATCAAAGCAAGCAAAAGCAATACAATCAGTTTTCTGCTTCAAACTGTTTAAAGAAAGGCAAAACTGAAGCTTGCCTTGTGACTGAAGTAAACAGAGTTAGAATTCTGAGGAAATCAGAACCAAAGCACTCAAAGGGTCTGACTCTAAACAACTCAGAACCAAAGACCTTCAAGTCTCAGGTTCTGAAGAAGTCTAAGTCCAAACCTTTGAGAACTCAGGTTCTGAAGACCTCAGGTTCTGAAACTCAGACTTATTCAAGATATAAGGATTCATATCCTAAGTATCAGAACAAGTCTGAATATCATAACTTCAGACACAAGTCTGATATTCAATGATCAAATTGCTTGACAAACAATTTTCATTTGGTATCAGTCTGTTTTCAAACTATTTAGCACAGACACATTTTTTTTAATGCTCAAAGTGTTTCAGACATGTTCAGTCTTAAGAACTCATTTTATCTTGGTATCAGCACTGAAATGTCAATGTGGTATCAGACTCTGAGACAAATCTTCACATTTTGAAATCAGACTCTGATACAAGTTCAACAGTCTTAAAATTGTATTTTGGTATCAGATTCTGAGATAAAATCCTCAATTGGTATCAAGCTCTGAGATATCTTTTCAGTTGGTTTATAATCTAAACTATTGTGAAAAATGAGTAAGACCTGCTCTGATCTGAACTATGTTTTCTTTAAACCAGCTCAGATTTGCTCTGATACTGTCTTGCAAGATTTGCTCTGATACTTTCTTGAGAAGTTTTGCTCTGATACTGAACACAATTTGGTTGTTTTGCTCTGATACTGAACCAATTTGTACTGAACAAGTCATGTCTGAACACAGAATGACCTGATCAGAAGCTCTAAAACGTTTTCTGCTTCTGAACAGCATTCTATTTTTAATGCAAGTCATATACTCATTGAAAATCAAGTAGGCTCTGATGATTATCCTTGCTTCTTGGTTATCCATATGATTGCATAAATATCTCACAAATTTTTGTTCAACTCCTCCTCACTCTGAATCCTTTTGAAATGTTTCCAAACTCTTTAACAAAGGGGGAAACTGAACCGCTTTGAAACATGCTTTCAAACTCTTTTAAAATTCTTTTCTGATCTGATACAAATATATTTTCAAACTCTCTTGACAAAGGGGGAGAAATTTTCTGTGTTAGGGAGTGTGTACAACTTTTTGTTGATGACAAAAGGGGGAGAAAGTAAAACAAGTATTAAAGCACCTGAGCTCAAAAATAAGTTAAAATTGTCAGAAGTTAAGCTCATTAAGCTCTGATACAATTGATAAGCTAGCTCTGATACAATTCTGAAAGAATTTAACTTATGAGAACTGTTTTTAAACTCTTAGCCTCTGAATTGAAAGTTATGCTATTATGAATTTGAAATTAGGCTCTGATGCCATTCTGTGAGATATATTACTCTTAGTGAGTAAATTGAATTTAAAATAACTTGGATAAGACTCAGGGAGCTTACAAAACTCATCCTGTGGATTATTAGACTTAGGGGGAGAGCTTACAAACCTCAGAACCTGAAGTCAACAAGTCATTTTGATTTCTGAGTGTTAATTTCACTATATTATTTTAAGTTAAGCTTAATTAACATGGATAAGAATCAAGGGGAGCTTACAAAACTAACCTTGAGGATTGTCAGACCTAGGGGGAGCTTACAAACCTCTCCTGAAGTCAGATTGTTAATTAAACTTAACAACAATTCTGAAATTTTCACATCTGTGATCTTAACTGAACTTAATTAACTTGGATCAGACTCAGGGGGAGCTTACAAACCTCACACCCTGCAGTTAACTTGTTAATTAAGTTAACAGTGTTAAATGGAAAATTGGTTTATTGGCTAATGCTTTGTTCAAGTGTTTCAGAACCACATGCTTAATAAGTATTGATTGACAATGGTTATGAAAGAACAAGCTAAGGAGCAAGAAGGAAAGCCAAGAAGCAAGGTTGCAAAGCTAGAAAGAAACTGGGTCTGAAGAAGTACTCCTGAAGAAGTACTCCTGAAGAAGTGCTCCTGAAGTAGAGCTTCTGAAGTGGTCCTGAAGTGGTACTCCTGAAGTGCAGCTTCTGAGTCTGAAGGCAGCTTCTGAAGTCTGGGTGCTTCTGATGAAGTCAACGCATAGTCAACTCCTGAAGCCAACTTCTGATCTGTACAAGGCAGCCTCTGATCCGTACAACTGAAGCAGCTTCTGATGCACTGTTCATAGAGAAGCTTCTGAAGCTGATGTGGCATGGAAATTGACCAGTACTGTGCGCATTTAATGCCTGGATGTGTCAGAACAACTCAATGGAACAGTTGTCTCCCTGACCCAAACATTCTCCAGCTTTTAAGGTAGACCATTTCAAAAAATGGCAGCTGCTCTGTTTTTTTTGAAAAAGTGCAGCACACATTTGCAGTAACCTAGCTTAGCTTGCAACGGCTCTTTCCTCCAATCAAGCAAATCTTCAACAACTATATTTTCATTTATAAAAGGAAGAAGATTTGAAGAAGAAAATGACTAAGACTCTTGAAACAAAGAACTGAACTCTTGCTCTGTTTTGCTGTCAAAAATACGCAAGTCATCCAACCTCTTAGAAATTCTTGTTTCTTTGTAACTTAGAATTTCTTAAGGTTAAGAGTCTTAACCTGTGTTGTATTAAGAGAACACCTCTGATATTTGATCAAGTGTTCATCCCAAACTATTTCATTTGTAAACCAGTTTGGTCCTCAAAGTCTCAGTCTGTATACTGAGCATTTGTAACCTCATTCCTTTGTGGTCTGAGTCAGAAGTCTCTTGACTAAGTGTCTTGAGCATTGGAAGTCTCTTGTCTTGGTGACTTGAGCATTGGAAGCCTCTTCCTTTGTGGTTGAGCACTAGAAGCCTCTTCCTTGGTGGTTGAGCAACTGGAAGTCTCTTCCTTAGTGGTTGAGCATTGTGTAATCTTCAGATTATAGTGGAACTCTCTTGTTGGAAAACAAGGGGACTGGACTACTTCTCACATTGAGAAGGAACCAGTATAAATTCTGTGTGTCTCTCTTTTATTATCTCTTTAACTTGTTTTATCCGCTGCATATAATTCTGATAACAGTTCAGAACCTAGTTCTGAACTTGTGTTAAGTCCTTGAAAAGAAAAAGAACAACGTTTTAGAGTCACACAATTCAACCCCCTCCCCTTCTTGTGTGTGTTTTTCTCACCTTCAAAGCACTCATAAGACTCGACAACAACATCATCACCATTATCATATATTCTCATATGATTAAACATCATCTCTTATCAACATCATCACTTATCATATAAACTTTCATATGATCAAACATCGTCGCTTAAATACATAGCATGTATCATCATCATTTACTCAAACATCATCACTTAATACATAACATGTATCATCATCATTTAATCAAACATCATCATTAATAGCATCATCAATAGCATGTATAAACAGCAACACATCTCATTTATTACAACATCAAGTGTTTACAATCTTCATCATTCACATAATTCAAGTTTCATGATTTAATCACACAAACTACATCAATCATCATCAATACACTTCTTAGATCATGTTACAATACTACTCATATCATCTTAATCATTTAACAATCTTGCATACATTTATAAAACATAAATGGACTTTCTATGTTTATTTCACAACTTCTCATTTTCGTCTCAATTCAAGAATTCAATTCATTTCTAAGCAAACCATCAAAGCCTAAGGTTAATTCATCATAACATCATCAAACCACACAAAAGGAATGCTCGGGGGTCTTTGGAAACCCCCCAAGAACCAACAGACACCAAAACAGGGTGTGCAATTCTGGGCTTGCTCGCTGCAGCCACAAGTGGCTCGCTGGGGCGAGCTTGTCCAGAGTGCAACACTTTGTTTTGCTGTCAAAAGTGAAACAGAGTTTTGGCACACGAACTTGCATCCAATTTTTCCCCAAAATCCCATTTTTGATCTCAATTGATACAAAACCATTTTACAAGCTATATTCATGATCAATATACTTCAATTGAACAATGGGTACTCAAGAAAACATCAATTCCAAAGGTTTTTCGGTAAATTTTCATAGTTCGTCTCAAAATCCCATTTTCACCAAAACTTAACAAACAAACATACTCAGCTTAAATAACTTCATTCCAACATGTTACACATCAATACATACACCTACTACAACTATTCCAACAACAACTTTCTCATTTTAACAACATCTTATTCATTTTCACTTAATTAAGTCATTTTCACCAAAACACCAACAGCAACAACTTATTTCACAACAACCACACAATAAACATAGTTTCTTGCTCACAATCACAACCTTAACATTAACACATAGTAACAGCAGCAAATTAAGCAGATTCAGTCAAATAAGCACTTCATGATTTACCAAAATCGTTTAATTCACAACTTATTCCACATAACTTCATGATTTCTCAAACAAATTACATACCCATACTCATAACCAATTACATATTCACCAAACAACACTTAATCATCATATTAATCATCATAAACATCAAAATTCATCAAAGTATCAACTTAACATAATGAAAATGAAATTTAAGATGAAGAAAGCATGTAATTATCAAGTTTTGACATGCTTAATTTAATCAATAAAAATGAGCACGAAAATCACAACAATTTAGCAACAATTAATCATAAGCTACAACTCCCAAACATACTTCGAAGCTTATTAAAACTAATTAATGAAGATAATTCTCCCCTTACCTTGATTTTTCACTTCTCTTGCTAACCCACTTGAAATTGCTCTTCTCCCAAGCTTTTCCTCTTCACCAAGTTTCTCTTGCTTTCTCTCTCTAGGTTTGTGAATAATAAATGACCTAAATTCATCACCTCCACTAACTAATGTATTTATAATAAGTTTCTAGGTTATTCTCACTAATAGGCTTTGTCACAATTAACTCACAATTAATTTCTCTACACAATTACTACACTTAACCCCCCCCCCCCCCATTACTTATACACCACTATTTTGAAATCCTAAATTTCTAACATATTACAATTATGCCACTACCCCTCAAATTACTAAAATACCCTTTAACTCCCAAAATTCAATAAATCGCCAAAATAAACAATTAAACAAATATAAGCAATTAAATAAATAAAATACGAAAAATTGGGTTGTTACACGGTGCACGAGTGGTCCTGGGGCAGTATAGACATGTGAAGACAGTCCCCAGATCTCCTACTAATATTCAGGCTCTTGTGGCTTAGGCGGTAATTGTGGCCTTTCAGGATTTTCTGCTCCATGTCCTTCCACAGGCACTTCGGGATCAGTCGACAGCAGCGACTAGGCAATGGAAGTGTCAGGAGGGGTACATTAGATGGTACTACAGTGTATCTCATCCCATCAGGAGCGACCCTGATGTCGTTCCTGAGTACACGACTCATGTCCCTGCTTACGAGGAGGTTATTGTTCAGTAGCAGTGGGTCAGGCAGGTTCCTGACCCACTGCAGATTATTGCGAACATAAGAGGATGAATGAAAACAGGGAGAAATGATGCATTCTACTTGTTCTGGTTGCTGACACAAACAGAGCGTGACTTAAGTCACGCTTAGTAGATGTCAGTGTGACTTAAGTCACGTTGCGTTCTTTTATAACCCAGGTAGTACCTCATTTCTTCATTTCACTTCTCAAATCTCTAAAAACTCTCTCGAGTCATCCAACCTCAAATTTTGTCAACTTCAAATCACCCACCACTCCAATAACAAGTAAGTTTTCATAATCAAGTACCATTGACATTTTATGTTTATATGTTACATTTTTCCTCTTAAATTAGAAATTTTTTAGTTTTAGGGTTTGTTTAAATTTTGATTTTTTTTGCTAGAAATGATACAATGTTTACATGAAATGACTTATGTTGCTTAAATGTTTATATGTTTGCATGTTTATGTTGTAGTTTTTAGTTTTATGGTTTATGTATAATTTGCACTCCAAGTGTTTGATGAAATGTTTGAAATGAGTTTTTCATTGATTGTTTTTAATTTCTTATGGGGTAGATCTGAAACAATGGACAATTTGTTCAACGCTCAAGTATGCTTCAACGGAGGAAACCCTAATTTTTTCAAGGTTCAAGACGATGTCAAGTTAAAAGAACCACTGAGTTACTAGACATAAAGTGGGATCGTCATATGGAAGTATTGGTGGTGGTACTGAGCTTCTGTTCGGTGTCAACTGGAGAAGCAGAAGGTTTGCATGAGGCCATGCCTGCTCGAGCAATAATATCACTAGCATAAGTACTCTGGCTGAGGAAGAGTCCACCATCATGTCTAGTTACGGTAATGCCCAAGAAGTAACTTGCAAGTTTTTCTTTATACAAATAAAGAACCAAATACTCAATTTATTTGACAAACCCTTCTAAATTAAAAGTGAAGGAAATCAATTCTATGACTTTCATTGATAATGATCAAGAGTATATATAGTTACAAAAGGTAGAGTCAAACCTAGGAGAGTAATTACATAATAATGGAGAGTAATTGCAAAATAATAACCAACATAATTACATAAAGTCAAACATTCTATTACACCCCCGCAGTCGAAGCGGGAGGTTCACGGACGCTTAGACTGATCCAAATATCATCAAAAAGAACTCTAGGTAGGCCTTTGGTGAAGATGTCAGCAATATGGTGACGAGAAGGAACATGAAGGACGCGTGCCTGTCCCCGCGCGACCTTTTTCCCGAACAAAGTGAATGTCCACCTCAATATGTTTAGTACATTGATGTTGCACTGGATTACCAGAAAGGTAGATGACACTAACATTATCACAGTACACCAAAGTAGCCTAGAAAAGTGGGTAGTGAAGCTCTAAGAGAAGATTGCGAAGCCAACACGATTCAGAAACCACATTAGCAACACCCCTATACTCAGCTTCTGCACTGGAGCGAGAAAGCGTGGGTTGTCGTTTGGAAGACCACGAAATGAGGTTGTCACTAAGAAACACACAATAGCCAGAGGTCGAACGACGGGTGTCAAGACATCCACCCCAATCAGCATCAGTGTAGGAGAAAAGTTTCTCAATAGGGGATGGATAGAGATGCAAACCATAGTGTATAGTGCCCTGAACATAACGCATGATGCGTTTGAGGGCAAGCATGTGGTCGGTGCAAGGGGCATGCATGTGAAGACACACCTGCTGGACAGCATACGCAATGTCAGGCCGGGTGAAAGTAAGATATTGTAAGGCTCTTGCAAGACTTCGATATAAAGTGGGATCGTCATATGAAGTGCCGGTGGTGGTACTGAGCTTCTGTTTGGTGTCAACTGGAATAACAGAAAGTTTGCATGAGGCCATGCCTGCTTGAGCAATAATATCACTAGCATAAGTACTCTGGCTGAGGAAGGATCAACTTGATGAAATCAACCAACGACTCAACCACGGAGACACAAGGAGAATGGAATACGTTTCATATAAACGTTCATCGTTCGACTCAGAGGGGAGATTGATGTTTAGTCAGCCGGAGTTAACGAACGACGACAACGTGAGGAACATGTTCCTGATATCTTCTAAGCACAGCATGTTCTCGAGGATCGAGATGGATGCTACGTTGCTGAGGTCGCCTGAAGATATTCTCAAGAGTTTGATTCGACCGGATGAAGATGTTTAGGTAGTATTATGTTGTGTCATTATTTTGTTGGATTTTAGTTTAATTTTTGTTAGTTTGCTGAAGATGTTGACATTTTACTTAGCGTAAAGGTTTGGTAGTCTCTTTGAAAACTCACAAAAATGAAGAGAACAAAACATGTATTCTGCCAAATTAGCTATATAGGTTCTCACATCGAATTCTTTCTTATAAGATGAGTGTGACAAAAGGAATGCATTTCTAAGATGTTGTTTTGAGCTTGATCATGCCCCTCTGTCAATTGAAACTTGTCAGTTGGCAGGGCAGTAGGATTAAGTTCAAAAGAATATATTGGAATGCATTCCTTTTGGTCATTACTCATCCTATATGAAGGGATTCGATGTGACAACTTATATAGTTGATTCGGTAGAATACATGTGTTGTGTTCTCTTCATTCTTTTGAATTTTCAAAGAGACTTGCAAATTTTTACACTAAGTATAAGACGCTTCAATACCAACATTTTCGGCAAACTTTCATGAATTTAATTTTAATCCAACATCATGATGATACAACATGCTTAGGGATAATGTAATGTAACGTAACACTTCGTTTATTTGAACAGAGATGAAATTATAACTAAATAAATTTGTCGTATTCTATTAATTTTGGAATTTATTACGCGTACTTGTGTATTTTTAGTTATTGTTTATTTTGAATCATGAATGAATTATTGTTATTGATGTTTCTAAGATATGACATGCTTTTAAAACATGAACATAACATATTGTATGTTTGGGGTCTTCAAAAAAATATTATCTTTGTGCAAAATTGGTGAAAACATAAGTTACCTAAAACGAGCATGACTTAAGTCGCGTTGGTATATACCGAACGTAACTTAAGTCACGCTCGGAATATTTTCGTCAGTTTGTATGGGAGTGAACAATTTTGTATGGGAGAAGAGCAATTTTCAAAGACATTCTATAAAAGTGCAGGTTTAGCCCGATCTAAGAAAACTTGAATCTGAGTTTGGGTCTGGGTCAAGATTGGCTGAATAGCTCCCCAACTTACGTACCCTCATACCTCCATTTATGTACACCCTAATCACTTACTTAAAGAAAATAAAAGATAAACATTAAGATCATTCAATCATTTTTTTTTGAAGGATTAAGATCATTCAATCATAAATAGACATGGAGTTTTAATTTTATCCCTACAAAACAAGAGTTACAAGTCTTAGAAATCAGATCAAGTAAAATAAATTCATTTTCAAATAAAAACCTAAACCAATAATCACTTCCTTGATCTTCCAACAAAGAAGAGCACTAAGATATACAGTTAAAATTTGATTTGAACTCACTGTTTGAAGGACATTAGAAATTTGTGTGTGCAAGTATATGGATATAGCTCTAAAATGATATCTTCTCTAAAATAAAGAAAAAGAACACACTCGAGTTGAACGATATTCAAATGCTGATGGAATAGATTTTCCTTCTAAAAGATCATCTTTTAAGTATTGTATATTCATTGGAGGCGATTTTATCACCTAGAAAAGAAAGGAGTGATGCAGTGTCGAGCCCAAAAGTGTAATAAGTCATTACGTTAGCAATTTGTGAGATCATAGAACTAGAACAATTACTTCACCAGTTTTGATTTAAGGGGTTACCGACATGGTACTCATTTTTAATGATTAAACACAATGCATTCTGTTTCTTTCAATATTTCATAGAGCTAAACACATAGATAGATTGTTACGTATCACAAATGTTAGAGGTACAACCCTAGTTGTGATGATAGTTCAAATGATCGCTTGATATTATTTTACCAAGTCTTGGAGTGTTAGAAGAGTTCACGTATAGCTAATTTATGTACAACAAGCTTCCTACACAACGATTTTCACCATCTTGAGAGTGTTGGACTTGGAAATGATTCAAACAAAATATTATATGTTAGTATAATACAAGTAAATATACTAAATAGGACAGTTAATATTTGTACTTGGTTTCAATCCAAAATATTCTCCGATTGTTTTATCTTTTTTCTTCTTAATCAACAATATAAATAGAAAAAACTAAGACAACAACTCACAATTACTCATGGAGAATTAATAAAGACTGCAAAACGTAGTTTGGGCAAACACTTATCGCCCCCATAGATAAATTATAAATAAATAATACGTTATGCTTATGCTCCAATAGTCTTCCCTACTATAACAAGAGTATGAATTTAGGTATAACTTCCAACATAAACTTCCCTCCGCTAGACATATTACTTCTTTTCCTAAAAACCCTTACAAAATTTACCATATACCTCAAGTATCTGCAGCTTAATTGAAGATCAAAATTTTCACCTGGGGCATGCCGTTTTTCTTTCCCAACAGAAAAATATAAAATATGAATAAATATCTTTACCGAACAAACATTTTAATTTCACAGGTGATCAAAACATGAATCAGATTCACTGACACTCAATTCGTTGTCTTTTAGCAGAACTGTGTTCCTGGTCCAATAAATCTTTAGCCCCGTTCTCGTTATTATAGATGATCGTTTCAGAATTTTCTTCACATTTGAAAGTCCAACCAGCAAAATCATTCTCTGAAAAGAGAGAGGATGGAGTTGTTTTGTAGAATGCTAGAGGAACCTGCTTCACCCTCCGTGTAATCTGGCAATGGTGCAAGTCGTCACAAGAAGATACAAGGATGAGTATGAACATCTCTCATCCTTTTAAGATTAAATATATTTTTTCATCTCTATACAATTCATAAAATTTGATTTTTGTCCTACAGGGAGAAAAGTTATTTGACCAGTATACAAAATACAAAAATTGTGTTTTTAGTCCTTACTAACTAAAAACACATTATTTATGTCAAATGTGTGGACTAGAAAGAAAAAAAAAACATTGCCAATTTTATAGAAATTAGAAACATATTTTTTCTTGTAAATAAGAAAAAGAACTTTTTAAACCTTTCTCTTATTATGCAAATTTGGCGAATTTGATAAAGGCCAAAAAACAAAATGGTAACTCACCTCCGATCCAAGTATTGTTGCATAAGAACCAGCACTAAAATCACCAATATTAACTTCACTTGTTTTTGCTCTGACTGTCAAATCAGTCCCAAGAGACAAAGCAAACCTAAAAGCACAAGTAAAAGCATATAATGTTTAAGGTATTATCTCAAGATCCACAAACAAAGATTAAATAAAACAATGAAGAAAAGGAAAACAAGGAGCAATGCGCCAAAGATCAAAACACTTACCGTGAGACAGGAGGACAGTAGTGGTGAAGAGCAGTATCAATTTCCCAAAGAGAGCTTCCTGCTCAAGAAATTTTCATCAGCAAAACAAATATGGAACAAAAATAGTTGACTCCAGATATACTATGTGATCCAATATTGTAAGCTATAAGCCGCAATATTTTATTTACACTATTAAATGCATACATGTTAAATTTATATCGATCATTAAGCTCCAACCCAGTAGACATTAACTTGGTTAGGTTTTAACACGGTGAACCCGGGATACCTCTTGGATCACCTTATATAATTTGGTTATTTAGGAGGATTCTCAAAGCAAGTTCGATCGACGTTGCATCTTATTTGGCTCTCATGTGTTTTGGGTCATTTGGAAAGATACAGACGAATTTTTCAGTATAAGGAGGAAAATTTGCAAAATTTATGTGATAAACTTAAGCTTCAGTCTTTTTGGTGGTTGAAAGTCAAATACACTGCGTTTTCGACTATCATTATTGGTAGCTTAGTCCTCTTTTGTGCTTGGGAACAGTTTCTTAGCTTCTTTCCTTGCTTGTTTCTACCTTGTGTTTTTCCGTTTTGTTCTGTAACATTGTAAACTTTCTCTAAGTCTTGTTTTGGCACTTCTTGTGCTGGGAAGGACTTGTTTGGTTTGGTTAATATATTTCATTTTGGCCTTTTCAAAAAAAGTAAAAAACTAAATATTTTTCTTCTTTTTTCTGACAATAAAATGCTTCCCTTATTTTATTTATCAACTATATATTTTAAAAAAATAACATACCAACGTAAATTATCAAACTAACCTAATTTAATTAACTGATACATAAGAAAAATTATTGATAACTTTGTCAATATAACATAACTAGAGTAAGCAAAATCTTATCTCAGTCTGAATCACGATAATAAACTACAAGTTATATCACAATAATAAAATATTGACAAGGGATGCACCACATTTCCTACATTGAGTTGAATGTCAACATTATTGTTGACATTAAACTAAAAGTTATGTCAAGCAGACAAGCTAACTGGAAGGTTAAAAAAAGAGGGATATTTATTCTGATTTCTGAATGTGTCGATATCCTAATGTCATGCTTAATTTGTTTTACTTTTGTTTAAGAAACATCAAACAAACAAGCAAGCATGCATGCATTCATGTAAGGGAGCATATCAAGAGCATAAAAAGAGTTGACCTTGACCATATAACATTAACAATACATGTAGTAAAACTAAATGGTCAAAACTAGCTCCTCTTACCTCACGCAATATGTATGTACAGTTATAGTACACAAATTAATGAGATAAAAAAAAAAACACAATCATATAGTTTTCCAATTTTCTCCAGGTCTGGTTTAGGAAAAATAACAGACTTCAGGTTATATTGGGCAATAGACAGCTTAAAGAGATGCTTACTCATAGCGCCTGACTTCATAGGATCAGATTCGTCAACGTTAAAATGGTCAAGGCCTGATTTCTGGCAGGGCTTTGCACCATTCTGAGCATTATCCAAGTTAGAAGCAGTCTCTTCGTCTGTTCTATGTTCACTGTCTTCATTAACTTCTTCCTGTTCAAATATCAGAAATTAGCTCTCCAATTAAACAGAAAGAAGGCGGTTATTTTATTACACAGCAACATATATCGTACAAATTTGCCAGAGCAACAAATTTTGAAATTTAACGCAATCACAAACACCCAACTTGATTAGGGATAATAAGGAACTAACTAACGCCTCTATTTAGTTTTCAACTGCAGTTCTGTAAATTCTATCTAAATGTTGGATGAAGCAGATGTTGGCTAATTAAAAAGTTCCCAAACAGAACCCAATAGTGACATCAGACAATATGACCACTAGAGTAAAAAAGAACCAAAAGAAGTTGTAACTTCATGTGTTTCATGTCTTTCCATATAAGAGATCGGACAGTAGTATTTTGTAGGCCATTTAAGTTAACAAATCTTTCTTCCAATCCCTGCATTTCTCTTATCATAGTAAATGTTAACAAATTGCAGCCATGGTGGCATGGCACCATGGATTATGGCAGTGCTGATTCTGTGTCAGGCTTCCAGCTGCCATAGGCCACAGAGCCTATTACATCCGCCATGTTTCCTCCTATGCCATAATTATATTGCAGATTTTTGTCTGGCCTACACAAATCTGCAATCCAACAGCTGAGTTTCAAAGTGAGCCACCTTAGACCATCCTTGAATCAGGAATCCAATCAATCTCCTGGCTCTACCAATAGAAAACTAATTTGAGAAACATAGATACAGCAAACAACAACCAAGCCTTATCCCAATAAGTGGGGTTGGCCACGTGAATCAAACGACGCCAAAGTGTTTTATCAAAAACCATGTCTTTCTTCAACTCATTAATCTCTAGATCCTTCTTAATAGCTTCTCTTATAGTTTTTCTAGGTCTTCCCCTACCTCTAGTGATTTGACCTCCCTCCATCTGATCTACTCTCTTTACCACAGAATCCACAGGTCTTGTCTCTACATGCCCAAACCACCTAAGTCTAGTTTCTACCATCTCTTCTACTATAGGTGCTACCCCAACTCTCGCTGATGTTGTCATTTCTAATTCTATATTGTCTAGTCTTACCAAACATAGATACAAAATGGCAATAATTCACTATACAGCCATATCACAAACATGCAAGTATGCATCTATTTAATATTTATATTATCTAATGAGTGTAATAAATAAGTACTACTTTAACTGCTACTGCAATGATACTGAATAAGATGAATAGAAAAGTATTTCCTGAACACAGCATATATCATTTTCTAAATGGAAAAGTTTACAAAGAACAACAGATTATGATTTCAAGATCAGTCCACTGTTCTCTTGACTCCGTATATTTTCATGTGATCTCAATTAACATCTCCAAGATATAGTAATCCAGGAAACAAAATTTACTAATGAAGTAATTGCAAAAACAAAATATAGAAACAAGACTATCTTTACCCAGTGCACCAAACAGTTGATCGAAGGATGTCTACGCAAAATATTGTGAACCAGAGCTGTAATAACCAATGCACCAGAAGGTGGAACTGAAAGCAACAGCCTACTCAATTTCTTTACAAATGAGGCAGCAAGGTAAGCTGGAAGAAGGGGTGACTTTAGGCAAGAATCAAGAAGCTGCAAAAAGCAAATTGCATATTGTCAGAAAATGAAGGACTTGCATATGTGAATATTTTTCGTGACATTCACTCTAGTACTCTTTCATTTGAATATCATTTCATCCTCACTCGATAACATTCAATGCTTTGGTTTTCCATTACAGAAACCACTCAATTAGCCTAGTTCACTATTTCTTTGGGGTTTCCTTGTCCACTTCGAAAAGAGAGCTATAATATCGGGAATATTTTTCGCAACATTCACTCTAGTACTCTTTCATTTGAATATTTTTACATCATCATTCAATAACATTCAATGCTTTGGTTTTTCCATTACAGAAACTACTCAGTTAGCCTAATTGACTATTTCTTTGGGTTTTCCTTGTCCACTTAGCAAAGAGAGGTATAATATTGGCTGGCTATCCTGTATCGCATTATCTTATTCCAATATAGAACAAGATTATCTTATCATGATATTTGGTTATATTTAGGCCTATTTCAAATAATTATACAATCTTGATTTTACTGTATTTTCATGGGACATCAGAAACACTAGATAAAGGAGTACTCTAGGTTTATTAGTGTGCAAAAAAGAGATTAGAGGGTGTACTGTTGTGTCCTTGATTTTTGCCAGCTTATTGTCTTTGCTCTGTCTGTATTGCAATAGAGGATCCCTCAATCGCATTCCATATACATCTATGGGCCAAATAGAATACTTTTTCTTTTAACCCCCTCCCAGACAACAAACATGACACTTTCAAACAGAGTAAACATTTATCTGATAAATTAATTTTGCAGCATCAATGTTCAAAATTTCTCTCTAATCAAACTAGACTCGTTGCGGAGTGCAGATGTAAAACACGCAGCATAACTCAGCAGATTTATTCTTGATGGGTTCTAATTGGACCTGATAATTGTTGCAAAAAAAGTTTTATACTTCTTCCGTTTCGTATTAACAATGCTGTGTTGAGTCAGAGTTCTAGAAGTGCAAATTATACTATAGTCCTATTCTTGTTGCCTTGTTGGAACTTAAATCATCTACAAATTTGGCACGCCAGCATGCTTAAATCGTTTTATCCAAACTGGCATATTAATGATACATTTAAAATAGGGCAAATTGCACTTACCTCCCTTGAGGTTTGTTAAAATGTCACTCACAGCCCCTCTATTTTATAATCAGACACAAACCTCCCCTACTTAAGTTTTAATGTGAAAAACACCTCCCTTATAGATTAGCACTGTTAGGTTCCGTTAAAACATACATTGTTTGATCCACTGGCAGTAGATCACGACCTCCTTTTTTGAAATAATTAGTGTTGATTGTTTCCTTTATTCCACACACTAAATTCTCTTTTATTTCTACTTTTTGTGTTTCTGTATTTCAATTTAAAATAGATTGTCAATATAGAATTGGTATCTGTACGAATGTTGGGATGCACTTTAAACCAATTAGTTGCTATCTTGACGTCAGCACGTGACGAAGAGCAATTGGCAGTACTCAAAAAATGGCAGCACCTATCTAATGCTAATAAAAAAAACAATAGAATTATGAAGGCTCGCCCAAAGTAATCGAGGAAATTCCGATTAACAAGAAAAAACTTGTTAACACAATATACAAAAGTCAAAAATACCGATTAACAGGAAAAGAAACTTAACAAAGAAAGTGACCTGGGAAATTCAAAGGTAAATTAAAGAATGTCGTTCAAGGAATTCGTGGGAAAAATGCAAAAAGCTAGGGCACAACTCTAAGAATCTAAAGAGTCAAAAGTGTATAAATGTGTTTTCTCACTAACGGTGCTTTAACGGTGTTAACTTGAGGGGAGGCGGGTGTTTTTTTTTTAAAAAATAGAGGGGGTGTTTGTGTTGTTTAGTTAAACCTCGTGAGAGGTCAATGTAATTTCCCCTTTAAAATATAATAACTTAATAAATAAGCAACATATCTTTGTACAACTGAACTGATAGCATTATTTTTGCTTGATATTCCCCTTTGGTTAGTTTTACATGTATGTAACAAAGTCATTTTATAAGCTTTACCTGGAAAAACCTTGCACGATGTTTTGCCATGAAGATAGATGGAACTAATAGTGCATAGAGTTTTTCATAAAATTTTGGGTATTCCAATCCATGCTGGGTCATTAGGATATAAAGGCTATTAAGAGCCATCACGCTGACTACACCACCTACATCATATGACCTTGTCAAGAAATCACTGCACACAAAAAAACAACACGTCAGATTCAACATCTAGTTACCATAATAAAATGTCAAATTCTGTAGCACAGGTGTTTACCATAACATGATGGGATTAGACAGATGAGGAATCACTGCTTGGTGAAGGTTTACAAGAACCTGGTAAAAAAGAAAATGCAAAATCAAAAGGGGGGGAAACTTATAAGTATAATAATGTAGTTCCATTCATATTAAACAGAACATAAAAACAAGAATGTTAATTTACAATCACCCCTAAAACAAATAGAATTCTCTTTATATCAAACATTCATAAAATGAATCGTCAAAGGGTTCTTTGTTAGTCGATTGATTTTTAGTAGATACAAAACTTTTCACATTATATAAAATTGAACTTAAGGGATGGGCGTTGAGCCCTCTTTGTAATTAAAAAAAATGAACTTAAGGGATACAATGAATCTGGGGGAGTGTGATTAGGCAGAGATTAAGACAAGAAGCCACACATCACAGAAAATCAATTTGGTGTTATGTAATGGAGATCAGCTATAAAAGTAACGTACCTGCTATAAAGATTGATTAAAAGATACAGGAGAAGAAAAAAAGTAACATATAATTTTCATTGAATTAGAAGAAAAAAAATGTATAATGTGGTATCTAGAGAGGGTTTGTTTAAGGCTTCAGAGAAGAAAAAAGTGTGTATTGTTAAGAAAGAAGAAAAGATAAATGGTATATCCTTAGACAAAATACATGATGGGGATTTACGGCATCGATTGATCCATGTAGCCAACCCCGCCAAGTGGAGAAATGTTTGGTTAGTGTTCTAATGAGTCTATTGACATGCTTATCGATAATTTATGTTTAAAACAAAAAAGTCGAACAGGGGCCTTGGTACAATGGTTGGAATTGCTATTGTGTGACCAGAAGGTTACAGGTTTGAGTCATTAAAGCAAAAGTCTAGCAAATGCAAGATAAGGCTTCCTGCTATAGACCAACAATGGATTTGACTATGACCCTTGAACCCTGCCATGACAGGGGATTTAATAGCAAAAAGATGTCCACATTTCAGGACTACTACCAAAATGTTATATCAAGACTCTTGTTCACACAGCCACATATATACATGTATGTACAGTTGTATTCAAGTGGAAGTAGCTTGAGAAAATGTTTCCTACATTCATTCCTGTTTACACTTTTAATGACAAATATACCGCATTGATTTCACTTGATTCCTTATTTTCAAAGATTTGTTTAGGAAATGAAATGAAAACAAGGTGGCATATATTAAAATAAGAAATGAACACAGAACAATTTCTCAAACCAAACAAATACTTAGATATACAGTTCATAACTTACACTACCCAGAAAAAGCATATCTGTAAAATATTACCATTACCATAGGGCCATATATTAATAAACATATTATATCTTATAGCTTAATTAAAATATGAACATCAATTTCCAGAATATAATGGTAACCATACTGAAATTTCAAACACATACACTTGCAAAATACCTCTTTGAACACATCCAATGGAAGTGGCAACCTAAGATACGCAATCCAAGCTTTAGTAAATTTTAACTTCATCTTCTTCGCAATTCTGGCTGCAGACAATACCTGTATGCATAACAATGATGTAATGGATATAGAAAAGTGAAGATGTAGACAGATAATTACAGCAGTTCTGAAATGAAAAGTTTTTTTATGTAAGAACAGATTAATTTAACAGAAGAAAATTACAATGAAATCCAAGGATAAAAGGTCCTCATTAATGGAAAAAAAATGGGGAGCAACATTAACGAGTATGGAATAATACTTACATTATTGTTACGTTTCTTCGACTTAAGCTGCTTATCATCTGCATCCACATCTACAGAAAGCATTTTATGATCACTTTCTATGGAAAATTAACCAAATTACAAAATATAAATGTACACTTTGATTTTTCCTTAGAACAACAAGAATAACCAAAAGCTTATTTAAGTGGGATCAGCTATAACCAAATTACAAAATATAAATGTACACTTCAATTTTTCCTTAGAACAACAAGAATAACCAAAAGCCTGTTTAAGTGGGATCAGTTACATGGATCGATCAAAGCTATAAAGCTGTCATTTATTGGTTCCAAAGATACTTCTTACTTGATCTAAACAGAAGTATTTTACGCAATTTCATTAAGAAAAGTAGAGCGAAATAGTGAATAGTGCATTACATGCATAAAAAATAGAGCTCAAAAGGATCAAGTCAGGATCGCCAATTGATTATGAAATATAAATTTGTAAAAAATTTAGTCTAAAAGTGACAAGTAAGCAGTCACCTGATACACTCCACATTTCTAAATCAGATGTATCGTCTGATTTTTCAAGAGGGGGAATATGTGATATGGTGTAGTACATATTGTGGATGATGCACTCGGTACTGCAAAAGATACATTTACAAGTTATCAATAGAACTAAATAAATACATTTTCAAGAAAATTATACATCTAGTTTCAAAACTAGGACCAGGACTGCCTAGCAGAAAAATTAGTGATGTTCTGCCTAGCAGAAAAGGTAGTGATGTTTTCTTGTATTATTCATTGAGTTGCAAAGTTAAACATATTGCTTATAGCATATTGTATGACATGGCACGCAATTTTTGTCTATAGAAATATGAGATACAGATCATTTAAGACCAAAGAACATAACCTTTTAATACTACTTATAGTCGACCAGCTATGGTCATCTTCATCTCTTTATAAAGGACACGAGCAAGAATAAAATTAACCAGTGGCTATAATCTTACTAACCTTGAGCTTAATTGACTTTCATCGGTGCCATCTGCGCTTGCAGTTTTATCATCTAACAAGGATAAGGAAACGTGTTATCCAATGAGAATAACCAAATATTTGGAATTGAAAAGAACGCATAAATTTCTTGTCTGCAATTTTGCATGTCAAAACTTGAAAGGTTAAGAAAAGCAAGCTAAGGATGAAAATCACCTGAAACATCATTTCCCTCCAAATTTCTTGTGAGCTTTTCTAGGCTTATGAATGTAAAATAACTGCACCAAGTAACAAACTAATTAAGTAAAAAAGATAAACCCCGCATATGACATGACTCATGATTCATGAACTCAACACACACATGCACAAAACAAAAGTAAAATAGGGAAATAAAACCAGCAAATTACACGCTGACCAGTGTTGTCAATCGCAGATTGTAGAAAATAGTTGTTCATTCAAATTCCCCTATGCAACAGTGCTATAGTGCCTCTATTTAACAACACTTTGTACATTACTAAATAGCATATCACAGACAGCGGAACAATAGTAATTTTGTTCAAATTCCACTACGCTACAGCATTACTAAACAGCTATAACAGCTATTCAACAACATTGACTATGACAAATTCATCCTAAGAACTTCCCATCCATAAAAGGCGCTAATCAAAAACAACACACGCTATAAATTGTCGCCACACTTTCATTCATTATTAAAAGTTAAAAACTAAAAATACAAATTCTAGGTTAAAAAAATCATATAAAACATATGAAAGAAATGAAACAGCTAGCGTCTAAAAAATCAAAGGAAGAATAATAATCATACCGAACATCAATATACTTGAAATACTTCGATATTAGTAAATCAATCAAAAATTCAGCAGAACTAGTAGAATGAATCTGCAAAAAGCCAATAAAAAAAACATACAAATTAGTCAAAAAAATCAACATTAATCAAACTATATCACAAAAATAAACAAAATTAACATTACAATTAAAATAAATAATAATAACTTACAATACTACGGAGAATTCTGTTATACAATGAAGAATGAAATGCGCCACCATTAGCAACCTTAACAAACTCCATCAAAGTATCAAGCACAACTTCCTTAATCGTTTCATCGCATTCATCCGCGACGAGAACATCGATAAGAGATTTGAGAAACTCGTCGAATTTCGAACGGAGCCACGTGAGGTAAATGAATTCGGATTGATCGGAATCGGATGCGGTGGTGGCGGCGGTGGCGGAAGGGAGTTGAGGGAGGAGAGGGAGGAAGAAGGAGTGTAGAGAGAGAATCGATTCGAGGATGTGGTGAGGTGGAGAAGAAGGGGAGATGAAGGTGAGAAGGAGAGGGAGGTTGTTGATGTGTGAGGCGGAGGAGAGAAGTTCGTGACCTAGGGTTTTGATTTCAGTAATGCTGTGTTGTTTTGGCGTTTTATTCTTCATCTTCTTCGTTTTCTTCATTGCAGGTTCCATGGTTTTCTTCTTAAGCTTCGATAATTCGATGCAGAAACGCGCAAGGGTTTTACAGGGTTCTGTGAGAAGAATTTAGTTGGGTCTTTTTTGGGCCTGGGTTATTTCTTGGGCCAGTCTTTGTGACAGGCCCATTTTATTTTTTACTAAATCGATTGTTCTTTAGGCACTTATAATTTGCTCTTGTGCACACCGAAACATAGTTAACTATCGTTCTTATACATGTTGAGTCCCAACGGTTCCTAACTATTGTACATAGGTGAACGAAAGTTAACTACAGCTCAGCAGCGAATGATAGTTAATTGCCGTTTGGGATATTTTTGTCAATTTAGAGTGGTTGAGAGCAAACCATGAGTGTCTAAAGAGCAATTTTCATTGATGTAGACCATTTTTTACACTACTTTCAAAATACTTTGATTTTTGGAGAAAATGATAAGAGAGATTTTGATCTTATTTAAGAACTCTTAAGGATGTATGCAGACTAGGTGAATGATTTTTATATTGGGTTATAGATTTAAAAATAATGATTTTAACTTTGTATATTTAGAATGATTTTTATGGGAACTTGCTCAAAAATAATAGAAGTTGTTTTGAACTTATTTGTCATAAATTGAAAGGGTAAGTTTCACATTCAAAAACTTAGACATTCATTGTTAGCCATTTAGCATAACTGGCATAATAAAAATCGCATATTCTTTCAAAAGATGTGTTTCAAATATGATTTTTATGAGAAGCTATTCAAAATTTCTTCTCTTTTTTGTAAAAATTTTATCATCCAAAAAAGATGTAGCAAAAAGATGAAACACTTAAAATTACTTTTTAAGATAAGTTGTTTAGACCAATTTCTTATTTGAAGATTTTTCTAAAAAAATATTTGTTAAAATAATTATAACAAAAATATGAAACACTATTAAAATAATTTTGAAAAAACTATAATAAACGAACCCTGATTTTTTAGACGAGAGAGGATGTTTATTTAAAATTAGATTTTACTGTAATTCTTTTGGACTCCAAATTTGTGAAAGAAAAGGCATTGGCCTTTTGTATCGTATTCATTGAACTTTTGAACTTATTTTAATGAAGGTAAAATTTAATTTGGATTTAAAGTATGTCTAAAATAATGGATAGCATGAAAATCGATAAGGAGGAGAAAGTTGAATATGGGTTAGGCTTAATTAATGTTGGTTCCTTAACTTAATTCTTTGTTTTAAAATGGTCTTATAACTATAAAAATTGTCAAACTTGTCCCTTGTTTAAGAGTTTTGATGTTGGATTTAAGTTTTTGTTTTTCTGGTTTTTTTTTGTGAATGTTGATGAAGATGGAGAAGAAGTTGAGGGAAGAAGATGAAGAAAAACGAAAAAAGATTAGGTGTTGATGGTTCACTGTGACATACAATGGGTCTACAATCGAATGGCTGAAATCATATCAGGAATATTAAATGTTAAAAAACTAACGGAGACGACCAATATGATTAACGACAACTTAAATAAGGGACGAATTTGCAAATTTTAATAGTTATGAGACCATTTTAAAACAAAGAATTAAGTTAAAGGACCGAACGTTTAATTAAGCATATGGGTTATCATTTTAAATGGTAGAAGTTTTTTATTTCACATTTTTCAATACTTAAGTTGTTAGTTTGAATCCCAAAAAAGAGTTGTTATTTTGGTGGTAACAACTTTTTTTTTAATGACAAATGTTGTTATATTACTTGTTATGTTATTTTTTCTTTCTTGTCATGATTCGAACCCTAGTCCTTTCCTCCTTTAAACTCCTAGCTCATCAACCAACTGAACTATTCATCCTCCCATTTGATGGTAAGAACTTAGTTTTGTAACGTTAAGTTCCCCATACTTTGGTAGAATCCCCTACTTTGGAAGAAGTAGATACATATTTGAACAGTTTTTAAAATTGTGATGAAGATATCAATTCATTATAAATTATTAATGACATGTCATATATTGGTTGTAGTATTGTAATATTAACTTTTAATTATTATTTTTAATTCAATCATCAGTCTCTCATAGTTTGCAACACTCACACATCTCGTGCACCAACTACCTATGTTGGACTTCAATCATATAATAACATTTGATCATGATTATAATCAATAACGTTCAAAATTGTTAATGAAGTATACAAACTATTTAGAGAAGAAAAAAACCTTCTTTTGAGCTCTACTTGTGTTTATCGAGTTCTTAATGAATCAACAAAAACCATCGGACAATAACACTCAAAATGGCGTCTCTTTTCGTGACAAACTTATAGGAGGTTAAGCTCCTCTTCGAAGGCTGGAAAAGATGAACCTATTAGAAAATGATCTTTTTAAGATTATATTACAAGATGGTTATCATTTGAAACCTTGGTGTTTCTTAGATGAAGGGGTCGTAGAAGGGTTCTGAAAGCCAATTCAAGAGGCAATGATTATCAAGCTCTTGGGCAAGTCCATTCGTTATTTTGTGTTGATGGATAAGCTGAAGTTATTTGAAAACCTTCAGGTGGACTAGATATCGTCAGTATATGATGTATACACTTTACGGTGAAGTCTGATATGCGTGAAGACCATGAGAAGGTTTCTGAAGAGGGTCCTTGGATGATATTTGATTATTATTTGGAGGTTTGTGTTTGGTCTCCATATTTTGATTTAGCGGCGGATAATATCGACCGCACATCGATTTGGATTCGTATTACTGGTCGGACTTGGTATGGAGTACTATGGCGAGATTGTTTTATTTGTGTTGGGAGAAACATTAGGTCAACCAATTAAAGTTGATATTCAAACAATGGATGTGTCGTGTGGAAGGTTTGAAAGAATATATGTCGAGATTGATTTGAATCTACCGATTGTTGGTCAATTATGGATTCAAGATAGATAGTTCCATGTCGAATATGAAGGTCTCCATCTGTTGAGCAAGAATTGTGGGAGATATGGCCATGTCCGGTCACATTAAAGATAATGTCGAAATTTTGTTTGAAGAAATATGTAAGTTTTGTTTGTTTATTTTTTGGTTAAAATTAATATTATTTTTTTAAAAAAAAATATTGAAAGTTTGTACCGAAAGAATATCTCACAAAAGTGTAATATATTTTTTTTTTCAACAAAAGCAAAATCAATGTATTTCATTAATAATTAAAGAGTACATATCATGAGGTACATTATAGAAGATACTGGGGCAAGTATGTGATAGAGATGCTCAAGCTATATTGTGAGCTACTCTGTTTGTTTGGCTTCGAATATATGACACTACAACGTTGGAATTGCTAAATAAGATATATCTACATTGAGATACAATTTCACCAAACTCGTTGTTGTGGACATATGTAGAGTTGATGGCATGAGCAAGGGTTTTACTCTCTGTTTCAAACACAACCGAGTGCAGACCAGTTGAGATGGGCGTATGGATTGAGTCTAGCATTGAAAATACTTCAGCTTCAAGAATAGAACCATGTGAATCAAAGGTGCGCTGACTTCCCCAATATAAAATGTCCCATAGAATTTCGAAAGCGCATGCCATAGCCTCCCGTGATTCGAGTTTTGTGTCTGATGTTTAGCCCTTTGCATACAACTCCATTCATGGAGGTATCCTTTGCTCTAGAGACGTTGAGTGTGAGAGAGATTTTTGAAGCCTCTCAAAGTTTTATGTTACGACTCTTCCAAAGACTCGATGGTAACATTGCGACCACAAAATGTGTAATATATATATACATATATATATATATATATATATTTGTGGTTACTCCTTAGTAACATTAACTATTTGGAATGTAGTTTTTCTTTTTTCAGCTTTGATTCTATTTGTTTCGACATTATAACTATTTGTTAAACTGTTGGTGTTCTTTTATGACACTCGTTATCTTGATTAGAATGCTCAGTTTATAACAATATATTCTATTTCGTCTTGCTAAAAAAATAACATTAACTATAAAAAAAAAAATCATGAGTGACATCGCTTCGGGAATTATCCCTCGATAACCTTATCAAGGGGATTTTCCCTCTAAAAATATTCCCAATGAGATATTTGCCCATGAAATTAATTCCCTAAAAAATTAAGCTTTACTCAAGAAATTTTAGCGTTATCCAAGGATTTTTCACCTCGTAAACTCCTGCTTTTCTTGTAGTGAAACAAACACACAATAAGTTTTTTAAAAATAGCATAAAAGAATCGTAATATCAAAATAAGAATTTTGCTCTTATAGAAAAAATAACAAAGAAGGTTTCATATACTTATATAATATATTTGTAAAAAAAATGTATATAATATATATAAATAACTAAATTATATACCTTATAAAAGTATCTAATTCTTTTAATCAAATTATTTTTATATTAATACAAAAACTTAATTATTCTTTTTTGTCAAATTTATTCATGCAAGACTGGCGAGGACCCCTAATTCGCTACATCACTAGCGGGGAGCTCCCTCAAGATCCTTCAGAAAGAACTAAGCTTAAACGGAGAGTCTGCTCGTTTTCATTAGTGGAAGGAACTTTATACAAACGAGGTTTCATCACTCCACTAATCAAGTGCCTCGGCCATATTGAAGCCCAAGAGGCCCTCGTTGAAACACATGAGGGTATTTGCGGTCAACACCTCGGAGCCAAAGCACTTGCTAAAAAGGTACTATGAGCAGGTTTCTTCTGGCCCACTATGCACAAGGATGCTAAAGAATACGTGGCTAAATGTGACAAGTGTCAGCGACACGGGGATATGCACATCTCCCCTCCCGCCAAACTCACTTCACTAGCGTCACATTGGCCTTTCGCATGGTGGGGAATCGACCTTTTGGGACCTTTTCCTAAAGCTAAAGGTCAACTGAAATATCTGGTAGTAGCAGTAGACTACTCAACAAAATGGATCGAAGCTGAGCCCTTCGCCAAAATCACAGCGAGAAACGTACTTCGATTCTTCAAAAGGAATATCCTAGCAAGATTCGGAGTATCGGCCCTCGTGATTTCTGATAACGGGACTCAGTTCACAGACCGAATGTTTCAAGAATACCTAGAAAACCTTAATACCAAGCACAGTTTCACTTCCGTCGAACATCCCCAAACAAACGAGCAAGCGGAATCAACGAACAGATTCATTCTCCGAGGAATTCGTCGAAGGCTAGATGAAGCTAAAGGTAATTGGGTGGAGGAACTTCATACAGTTCTATGGGCCTATCGAACGACCCACACTCAACAACCGGCGAATCGCCTTTCCGCCTCACATATGGAATGGAAGCAGTCATTCCCATTGAGTTAAACGAACTCAACTGGTGCCAATACGAACTTTCGAGCCAACGCTGAGAACCTACAAGAAAAACTCGAGTTTGTCGACAAAATCCGAAGTGAAGCAGCTCTAAAAGAGGCAGCGCTAAAACAAAAAATAACCGCTCGCCACAACAAAAGAGTCATTAATCGAGAATTCAAAGTTGGCGACCTCCTCCTCCGAAGAAACCAAAAGGATTCGGACGAAGGGAAACTCAGTGCCAACTGGGAGGGCCCTTACCAAATCCCCATGAAAATAGGGACGGGGGCGTACGGCCTCGAAGACCTCATAAAGGGTCCAATCCCTAGAACTTGGAACACAGAAAAACTAAAAAGGTATTACAGTTAAGCAGCAAACCTACAAATCGCTCTATTGTACATACGACTGCAAAGTTCAAACTAATGAACTAAACACTCTCACAAATGAGCAATTACAATGGAGGAGGAAAGTCGTGCCGCTGCAAATCCAAAATCTTGAAAGGATTAATGAAACCTTTAAACAACGGATTCACTAAATCCTCGGTATGCTCACTCACAGCTGCGGCATCACCGCTCAGCATGTTACGCAGAACCCCAGCTCGCGATGAGAGATTCACGCCTCGGGGCATTAAACTTAAATTGAATTTTTCGTTCGTCCACCATTACTCGTTCGAACTCTAGATTCGAACACACGTTCAGATAAACATCTCTTGAACATGAACCTTTCTGACGTATACCCCGCATAAAGGTCGGAACTATCACGCTCGGATTCCCCAGTACAAAACACAAGTATACGCTATCCATACAATCGGAGCAAACAATGGGGGAGGAAAGGCAACATCTCTAAGCTTCAACAACTTAAAGAAACAAGCAAGTTGTTCGACATTCGCCGTTCCCAACCCTCGCATCAGACCTAGCCGCTACTTCGCAACAAAGCAACGGCTACGAAGGGGCGGGCCCTATCCTCGGCCTGCTTAATCTACTTTTAATTCAAAAAATGTGGTCCCTATCCCCGGTCTGCCTAATATACTTTTGATTCAAAAATACATGGTTATTTAAAACAAACCCTACGAGCATGTATCTAAGTCGAGTATTTCTCATTTACGAGGATATTCGTTGCAATTCAAATTTAAAAGCCTCATGCAATGAGCACTCTGATCGCACATTACACTTAGAAAATTAAACGTACATTTTCGCAAAGCATAAAGTAAAAAAGCGAGCAGGAATTAAAATCAAAATATATTGTACAAAAATGGTGCTAACCACGAAGGGCGCACAATGTCAGGGCACAAGGCCAGTTACAAACCAACACATAGAAATTGTTTGAAAATTACAGGATCATCTAGACCCAGGCTTATTCAACATGCCTATCTTCTTCATCAGGGGGAGGAGATGTAAGAGCGCCATTCTCTGAAGGTGAGAAAAACACAAGAAGGGGGTTGAATTGTGTTTTCTTTTTCTTCTTTAAAAAATGACTAAGACCAAGATCAGGTTCTGATAGAGTTCAGAATCTGAGTCTGAGGTTCTGAGTCAAACACAGAGTTCTAGAGTCTGAGTGAAACTTCAGATTTTGATGCAGCGTGAAATTCTGGCAGGTACTGAAACTGATAGTAAAACAGTGTGCAAGAAACGCAGAACAGAGTACGTATCAGAAGCAGCAAAATAAGGACAGAAAATAAAAGAACACATTTGATTTGTTAACCCAGTTCAGTGCAACTTCACCTACATCTGGAGGCTACCAAGCCAGGAAGGAAATCAACTAAAATAGTATCAATTCGAAGTCCTATGACACAGCCCCTGTTTCACAGCCCCTATGACAACAGCCCCTTCTCACTTAATCACTACCCGTGGTATTTCTACCTAGGAACTCCTAGATATAAGACCCCTTTTACTTCCCTCAGTCAATCACTGCCCCAGTGATTATCAGACTCTAACAAATCAAACAAAGATGGAGACACTCTCCTAAAAACTCAATACGTCACTTTTGCTTAAAAGCTTCAAGTGATTACAACTCAATAAAAACAACAAACTCTAAACACTTGAGTGGTGTACAAAAACAAAGCACAAAGCTTACAGACTCAAAACCTAAGTATGACTCTATATATCTTCTGTTTTGAATCAATTTCTTCAATAGCAGCGTCCTCTATTTATAGCTTCAGCAGCAACATAATTCTTGAATCAAATCTTCTTCAAAGATATATTCCTAGAATTCTTTAGAAGCAAATAGAAGCAATTATATTTCTGAAATATATTTTCCAAAGATTTCTTTGAAAATATATTCACAAATAAAAGAAACAAATCTTCAACCAATATCTTCACACGAATTAATATGCCTTCTAGAAACATCAGCTTGGATAAATCTTCAATCAAATCTTCGAAAGATTATGTGAGAGAATTAACAGCTTGAAGACACAAATTCTGAACGCATAAAATAGCTTTTGAAATGCAGCTTCTGAAGGTCAACGAAAGTCAGCGTCTGAACAGTGTGTCTGAAGGTCAGCGAAAGTCAGCGTCTGAACAGTGCGTCTGAAGGTCAACAAAAGTCAGCGTCTGAACAGTGTGTCTGAAGGTACTGTTTAGCTTCTAAAGCCCAGCTTCTGAAGTACTGTTCACCAGCTTATGAACCAGCTTCTG
Organism: Medicago ruthenica; assembly: GCA_018208015.1. Classification (NCBI taxonomy): domain Eukaryota; kingdom Viridiplantae; phylum Streptophyta; class Magnoliopsida; order Fabales; family Fabaceae; genus Medicago; species Medicago ruthenica. The sequence goes on from CM031375.1 coordinate 18,710,919, forward strand.
AAGAAATGTTCACCCAGGTTCTGAACCAGCTTCTGAAGACACATATGAAGATTTCAGCTTCTGAAGACGCACATTGCTTGTACATTTGATTTTAGCAAACATGTAGCCAACAACCAAATATCCAACACAACGGATAAAGTGTTAAAGAGATAAAGAAGAGAAAAACACAAGTAATTATCTTGGTTCCTTCCACAATCCGGAAGTAGTCCAGTCCTCTTGTTACTTACAAGAGATTTTTCACTATAATCCAATGATTACAAATTGCTCAAGTACAAAGCAAGAGACTTCCTATGCTCAAACACAAAGTAAGAGACTTCTATTGCTCAAACACAAAGTAAGAGACTTCTCAACAAACAAAAATACAAAGAAGAATGTTTGGTTTGAACACTTGATATACAATCAGTGGTGTTCACAAAATACAATATAGATATCAGACTCTAGACTTAAAAATTTCTAAGATACAAAAGTTTGTAAGAAATTATAAGTGTTTGATGCGTTTTGAATTTGACAGAGCTTTGGCACTTTTAAAAATATTCAGAGTCTTATATAGTTCTTCAAGTCTTCATTCCTTTATATAGAGGTGAGGAATAAAGACGTTGAAAATATGCCACCACATCAAATAGAGTCGTTTGAAGAAGCTTGATCAAATCCATTGATTTGTTGCTTGATTTGGTTCACGTACTAGGAGGAATAAGATTTGAAACCTTTCTTGAATATATAATGAACCGTTTTTCAGCAGGAGACAAGGTTGCAGAGTACGGGAAGGCATGTGCAGGTAGTGGAGAACGTGGTTGTACAATTAGTCCTTTCTTGACAATGACATCAGTTGACTCCTTAAAAACCTTCAGAACTTCCATCATATAAATCTTTAAGCAATTCAGAGTGTAGAGTCTTCAGCTGCGCAGGCTATGCTTCTATTTCTAAATTCCCAGCAAATTATCCCAAAACTTCAGAGTCTGGACCATCAGAGTCTGACTGACTTCAGAATCTGACTTGCAACTAGCTTCTCCTTGAATTTTCTTGCTCTTCATTTGTTCCTTCAGAATCCATGTATGATTTATTCCTTGTAAGTTTTTATCTATGGTCCTGCATAATTAAACAAATATTAGCATATCCAATTGAACTTTTAATACCTTGTTATCATCAAAACTAAAGAGGCATTGTTTAAACCTATTTTGTTCCAACAATCTCCCCCTTTTTGATGATGACAAACATACGTATTAATAGTTAATTGTTGTTAATTTAATTAACAAGTTGACTTCAGGGTCTGAGGTTTGTAAGCTCTCCCTAAGTCTAATAGCCCAGAAGGTGAGTTTTTAAGACTCCCCTAAGTTCTATACAATTTAATTATTCATTTTAATCATAATAAAAAAATTACATGGAAACGTCACTCAGAAGTATATCACATGAAATAACTCAGAGGCTAAGAGATGAGAAGGTGGTTACTAAGTCAATTTTAAAATTTAAAATTAACTTATTAAGGACTCAGAGCCTAAGAACTATTAATCTTACTCCCCCTTTTGTCATCAACAAAAAAATGTTTGAAATGAAAAAGAGAGAAAAACATAAGAGTAACAATCAAGAAATATACTTCAGATGCAAACAAAATTACACCAGACACAAAAACAATCAGAAGCATACAAATTTATCAGAAGCAGAAACAGTCAGACTTATAAAATTAATCAGAGTTTAAAAGACATGTTTAGAAACAAATAAAGAAAATGGTGTGCATTCTAAGGGTTATTCTGTTTCTGTAACATCTCCAATATAACACTGATTCATGTGTTCATCAAGTCTTGCTTCTGAGCCATTTCAGCTTGAGTCTTGGCTAGGTCAGATTGTTGCTTCAGCATATCATCCTGTTTCTGTGATAACTCAGCTTAAGTACCAATGACTTCCAGAATTTTGGCTTCAAGAGCATCTTGTTTCAGCTTCTGTTCCAAAAAGTCAGCTTGCAAGGTATCCAGGATGTGAACAATTGCAGGTTTTTCCAAGTCTAACCTTTTGACCACAACTTTCTCAGGTTTGACAAAGAACTTAGACATCCAAGAAGCTTGAAGTCCATACTTAACAACCTCAGGCACTTTAGTATTAGCTTCCTTGAACTCTGAGTCTGAAAGTTGTCTGGTCACATCCTTCTTCAGTTCAACTTCTTGCATACTCCTGACAACATCCTTAAACCAGTTTTTCAAGGCTTCCTGTTGAGTAGCTATGGATAGATCATGAAGATCATCTAAAGTCTTGTTTACCAGATCTTTCAAGTTTACCCATTTGTCAGCATAATTAACCAAATGAATAGCCTTGTTTCTATATTCCACTAACTTTTCCAGACTCTCAAAGATGATTCTACAAACTTCTTGAAGTACCAGGTTTGATGTAAGGGTTGGAGGTGGTATGATGGTTATGTGAGTTGAGAAGGTAGGAGTTTTTGTGACAACTGAAGTAAGAGTCTTAGAAACAGGTTCTGAGATCTCCTTAATCTGATTATTGTTGTCATCAGAGGCTAGAAGCACAAGGGGTTGGGGTTCATGTTCAGTTTCAAGCATGAGAGAATCAGAAGCTTAAGACTGTGCTTCTGACTCAGGTTTGGCAAAGTTAAGGGGTTCAGCAATCAGGGGTTTGTCTTCTGATACTGATGGTGCATAAGAAGCAGTGATTGGTAATATTATTTGTGTTGAGGGTAAAGATAGATGTTCTAGAATAGTGATAGGCTTTAAAGATCTGTTATGTTCTTTAAGCTTCTCAATGTATTGAATTTCCTTCTGAGTTTTGGCTAACTCAAAAGCAATTTCCTCAGAATCATTAATCTGAGGTTCTGGTTCATTTGGATTGGTAGTTAAGGATTTTGGTTGGAATTTCTCAAAGAAGGTAGGAGCCATATAAGACTTGTCAATGACTTTTCTGACAGAGTTGACGTGATTCCTTCTTCTAATGAGATTATCAATAAAAGCTTTGGTTTTGGGTCTCAGGCTTCTGTGTATGAGAAGGGGTTTTGCATCAGCAAGAAATGTTTGGATAAGGGGAATATCCTCACATTCTTCAATTTCTGATGAGGGTTCAGGATTTGGTGAGAGGTCAGTATGTGATTGAGTCTGAGGTAGTTCACCACCTAGATGCTGACATAGTGCATCAATAGTGGATGAACATGTTTGTAAGAAGGAGGAGAATTCTTTGGCAAGTTTCTGAAAATTAGCCTTGGTACTGGCTAATCCAAATTTAATTTCAATAGCTTTCATTCCAGTGGCTATCTCTTCTTCAGTCATATAGCTTCTGTGAATCAGTAAAGGTGAATCACCAGGCAAACAAGTATGCATTGGTGAAACATTTAATGTTTCCTCAGAATCTGGTAGAAAACCAGAAGAGTTTGGGTTTGGGTGTAGGAGAACAGATGTAGGCATATGTATTTTCTTGGAAGGTTTGGCTAGGTCAGATGTTGGTTTTGGTTTGGGGGATGGCTTAAGGTTAGAATAGTGTTGAGAAAGGGGAACCTCATCATCATCATATGCTGAGGGGTCTAGGTTAATGGGATTGGTTTGAGTAGAAAGGACTGCAGAATTACCTTTGAGAGTGCCAGACTTAGCAGATTCTGAGACTCCAGTTTCTTTCTTAACTTCCTTCAGATGCTCATCCATTATCTTCTGAGCTTATTCAGCCGATGTTTTCTTCAGCTTCTCAGAGAGCTCAATCACCTTCCGAGTTTCCTCAATTTTCTTCCTTTTGACCAGCATACCAATATCCTCTTCTTCCTCTTCATCATCAGGTTGTACCACCAGATTTCTTAGGACCCTCTTCTTAGGCCTCTAAGGCTTCTCAGACTCAACAGTTGCTTTTCTAGATACTTCTCCTCTGGTCTTGGTAGGAAGTATCTCTACTGGAACCAACTCAGTATCTTTTGACTGGATCTTAGCAGCAACCTTAAAAGTTTTATGCTTCTTTGCTTGAGGTTGAGGTTGAGCCTTCGTAGCTTCTGAAGTAAACTTCCTTTTCTTCACTGCTTTCCAAGGCTGATCAGGATGATCAGAATCATTTCCTAGGTGATGGCTATACCAGTTTCCCTGTAGTGTTCAGCAATGAACTCAGCCAGTACTTTTGGATTGTCTTCCTTTGAAATAGGATGGAAGTCATCCAGGTACTCAGACTGTCTCTTATTTACCTTCTGAAGGTGAGAAAAACACACACACAAGAACGGGGGGTTGAATTGTGTGACTCAAAAAACTTGTTCTTTTCTTTTCAAAAGCTTAACACTAGTTCAGAACCAGGTTCTGAACTGTTATCAGAAGTATATGCAGCGGATTAACAAGTTAAAAAGAGAAGGGAAGAGAGACACACAGAATTTTATACTGGTTCCTTCTCAATGCGAGAAGTAGTCCAGTCCCCTTATTTTCCAACAAGAGAGTTCCACTATAATCAGAAGATTACACTTTGCTCAACCACTAAGGAAGAGACTTCCAGTTGCTCAATCACAAAGAAAGAGGCTTCTAATGCTCAACCACAAAGGAAAAGGCTTCCAATTGCTCAATCACAAAGAAAGAGGCTTCCAGTGCTCAAGACACTAAGTCAAGAGACTTCTCAATGCTCAAGACACTAAGTCAAGAGACTTCTCAATGCTCAAGACACTAAGTCAAGAGACTTCTGACTCAGACCACAAAGGAATGAGGTTACAAATGCTCAGTATACAGACTGAGACTTAGGGACCAAACTGGTTTACAAATAAATGAGTTTGGGTTGAACACTTGATAAAATATCAGAGGTGTTCTCTTAATACAACACAGGTTAAGACTCTTAACCTTAAGAAATTCTAAGTTACAGAACTAAAGAATTTCTAAGAGATTTTGAACTTGACAGCAAAATAGAGCAAGGTTCAGCAATTTGATTTCAAGAGTCTTAGGCAAATTTCTTCTTCAAATCTTCTTCCTTTTATAGAGGAAATAGAGCTGTTGAAGATTTGCTTGAATTAAGGAAAGAGCCGTTGCAATTTGAGCTAGGATAGACTGAAAATGTGTGCTGAGCTTTTTGCAGAAAACAGAGCAGCAGCCATTTTTGAACTTGCCTACCTTAAAAGCTGGGGAATGTTTGAGTCAGGGAGACAACTGTTCCATTGGGTTGCTCTGACATATGCAGGCATTAAATGCGCACAGTACCAGTTGCTTTTAAGCCACATCAGCCTTCAGAAGCTTCTGCGTGAACAGTGCATCAGAAGCTGCCTTTGTACGGATCAGAAGCTGGTCTTCAGAAGTTGACTTTTGTTGACTTCTTCAGACGCTGAATTTTGTTGACTTCCTTCAGAAGCTGCTTTCAGACTCAGACTTCAGAAGCAGTCTTCAGACGCAGGCTTCAGACTCACACTTCAGGCGCACTCTTTAGGAGCACCACTTCAGGAGCACTACTTCAGAGGCACTACTTCAGGAGCACTTCAGAAGCACCCAGTTTTATTCCAGCTTTGCAACTTGCTTCTTAGCTTTCCTTTCATGCTCTAAGCTTGTTCTTTCATAACCATTCTCAATTACTAATCAATAAACACGTGGTTCTGAAATCACTTGAACAAAGCATTAGCAAATAACCAATTTTCTATTTAACACTTTGTTATCATCAAAACCATAAAGAGAGATATGTTTACACATAATGTTTCAACAATCTCCCCCTTAATTCATAAGAGAGTTATTAAACACATTTTGTTCCAACACCTTCATATCCTCTTCAGTAGTGATGATTTCCTTCTTAGGAATAATCATCATACTCCCCAAGGTCACTCCAGAAATCACTTTTCCTCTGCAAGTTCCCAATCAGCATTAGATCCAACTCCTATAAATTTCAGCTTCTCAACAAGTCTTCCTTGATGAAATATTTCAGAGAGGAGTCTGGCATAGGGGACATTCCTTTTTCCCTTAAGTCCTTCTTTAATAGATGCACACAAGTTATTGAAAATGTACTTGGGCAAATCTATTGGGAATTTCTTAATGAGAAAGATCAAGACATGTTTGTGATCCCGGGACATGTAATCCTTGCCTCCTTCCCTAGGCATGAAGCAGGACAACATGATTTTGTGCAGCATCATATACTTTTTCCTCATCTTCACAGTCTTTTCAGACTCTCTTCCTTCAAACAGAGTAGCTTGAATCTGTTCTGCCTATTGGCTTTTCTTGTCAGTACTTGACAAAAACATCCCATGGTTTCTGGCACCAATAACCTTTTCAATAGTAGACTCTGTGAGTATGATTCTGATCCCATTCACTCCAGACCTAATCTCTGTCTCAACAAAGTCCTTCAGACCCATTTGTGCTTTTGTCTTACCCTTCAGACATTTGTTCCCAGCAATCATTTGTAGCTCTTCTCTCCTAGCAGCTTATGCGTCGTATACCTCACTTCTTACCCAAAAGTCCTTTACTAGTTCCATGTATGTTGGACCATTTAACGTGTTGAAGTACGAACTCCATCCTTGAAAGTCCATGTAGTGATGAATGTTGCAACCATTCATTTCCAATGATCTGAAATCCACTGCGCTTTCAATAAACACCTTTAATTTATCCTTGTTAATGAAAAGGGTTTTAGGTTTGATGGAAGAAGCAGCACCAGAAACGATTTCCATTCTAGAAGTAGATGTTTCAGCCATTTCTAAGTTTTTTTAGGGCTCTAGGGTTTTGTTTTAGAAAATTGAGAGTTTTCAGAGAAGGATGAAAAACTTGAACGTGTAGGTAATGAGAGTGAAAATGTGTTGGTGACAAATTGTTTTTGTTAAAACTGTTCAGATTCAAAACAAAATTGTAATAACACACAAACAAGCATTAATGGAAAAAGGGGGCGCGTAGACAAGTTTCAAAGCATTAACGTCATTGCCCTTCCAGTTATTACCCAACAGTTACTAACCACGTTGGACAACTTCTCAGACTCAATGTTTTATTAGTCGGACACATGTCAATATGGCTGTTACTAATAATCTATCAGAAGCAAATAATCCAGGCTCTGGTCTTCAGACTCTGATGACTTTAGAAGCTGATGCTTTCTTCAGACTCTCAATAAAGAGCTTCTGATGAAACTTAGCTTCTAAATTTCTTCAGAATCTGAATTCACATTCAAAGGCAAGCATTAATCAGAGATGTAGTGCATGTTCAGATTCTTTTTAATAAAAGCAAATCTTTCCTCAGTTAAGGGTTTTGTAAATATATCAGCCCACTGATGATCAGTATCAATGAATTGAATATCCAAAACAACTTTCTGAACATAGTCTCTTATAAAATGATGCTTAATCTCTATGCTTTGCTCTTGAATGTAGAATTGGATTCTTTGACAAATAGATAACAACAGTATTATCACAAAAGATAGGAATGATGTTTTCATGAATCTGATAATCTTCCAACTGATGTTTCATCCAGAGTAGTTGTGTACAACAACTAGCAGCTAAGATGTATTCTGCTTCTACTGTAGACAATGCAATAGTTGATTGTCTTTTACTGGCCCAGGATATCAGATTCTCACCAAGAAATTGATAATTTCCACTTGTTGATTTTCTTTCAATCCTATCACCAGCATAATCAGCATCACATAATCCAACCAACTTGTAATCTAAGGATTTCTTATAAAGAAGTCCAATATTAGTTGTTCCTTTCAGACACCTGAAGATTCTCTTAACAGTAGTTAAATGAGATTCTCTAGGATCTGATTGGAATCTTGCACATATGCATACACTGAATAAAATATCTGGTCTAGAAGATGTTAAGTATAACAAGGAACCTATCATACCTCTATACATCTTCTGATCTACCTTTGTGCCAGTGTCTTCTTTGCTTAAGGTGCAGTTAAGATGCATTGGAGTAGTCATTGCTTTACAGTCTTCAAGATTGAACTTCTTCAGAAGCTCCTCAGTGTATTTTTTACTGATGAACATATACTTCATCTTTGCATTGGTTGATTTGAATTCTAAGAAAGAACTTCAATTCTCCCATCATGCTTATTTCAAACTCATCATGCATCAACTTAGAGAATTCCTTGCAAAGAGTGGCATTAGTAGAACCAAATATTATGTCATCAACATAAATCTGAACAATTAAGATGTCCTTCTTAAGTGTTTTTCTAAACAGTGTAGTGTCAACTTGTCCTCTTACAAAATCATTTTAAGTAAGAAATTACTTAGTCTTTCATACCAAGCTCTGGGAGCTTGTTTGAGACCATATAGTGATTTCTTAAGTTTAAAAACATAATCTGGATGTTTCAGATCTTCAAAACCAGGAGGTTACTTGACATACACTTCTTTAGAAATAACACCATTAAGAAAAGCACTCTTAACATCCATTTGATATAATGTGATGCCATGATTTACAGCATAAGAAAGAAGTAACCTGATTGCTTCCAATCTTGCAACTGGAGCAAAAGTTTCAATATAGCCAATTCCTTCTTGTTGACTATACCCTTGAGCCACAAGCCTTGCTCTGTTTCTAACAACTTCACCTTCTTCATTTAGCTTGTTTCTGAATACCCATTTTGTTCCAATAATGTTCTTCTGAAGTGGTCTTACAACTAGATCCCAGGCTTCATTTATTTGAAATTGATTTAACTCCTTGCAATGCAACTATTTATCCATCATCTGATAATGCTTCATCAACAAAGGTAAGTCCAATCATTGACAATAGACCCAACAAAGAATTTTCTTGTCTGAAAGATGATCTGGTCTTTCTTGGACTATCCTTGTTTCCAATGATTAACTCTTCTGGATGTGAAGACTTATATTTGAAGGAGCTTTTGGATTTAGTTACATTGTTAGAATCATCATGAATTTCTTCAGAAGCTTCTTTATCTGAATTAGCTTCTGGAGATGTATCAGTTTCTGGAAAAATGTAAACTTCTGGAGAGTTATCAGCTTCTGATTCTTCTAACTCAGAATGACGATTGGTGAAGTTTGAAAAGAATGACGATTGTCCAAACAACGAGACATACATCAAGTGTTTGTTCAATCGGGGAATGGAAAGACATACTTCAAACCATTCCTTTTTCATTCAAGTTTAAAGTTGAAACTTAAGAAATCCCAAATAAAAGCAAAAACACTTGGTTAAGACTTAAGAACAAGTTTGTTACTCAAATTTGTTGTTGAAAAATGAACAAGCTTGTTGTTCAAGTTTGTTGTTGAAAAATGAACAAGTTTGTTGTTCAAGTTTATGATTGAAAAATGAACAAGTTTGTTGTTGAAAAATGAACAAGTTTGTTTTTGAAAAATGAACAAGTTTGTTGTTGAAAAATGAACAAGTTTGTTGTTCAAGTTTGTTATTGAAAAATGAACAAACTTGTTGTTCAAGTTAGAAAGTTAAACTTGTGAAATTCCAACTATATGCAAAAACTCTTGTTATGTTTTGAACAAAAATGAGTTTTAATCCTTTCAAAAAAAAATTCAAAAGAAAAGACAAGTTCTGAACCTTAAAAAATGCCCAGAAAACTGCTTCTGAACCTTGCCCAGAAAAATTGCTTCAGAAGCTGAACTTCAAAAGCTGAACAGTGCTTCTGAAGCACTGTTCAGACTCTGAGGTTCAGAAGCACTGTTCAGATGTTGACTTTTTGTTGACCCTCAGACTCACTGTTCATCAGATGCACTGTTCAGACGTTGACTTTTGTTGACCCTCAGACTCTGAACTTCAGAAGCACTGTTCAGACTCTGAAGTTCAGAAGCACTGTTCAGACTCTGAAGTTCAGAAGCACTGTTCAGAAGCTTCTGAATTCTGATTTTCAGAACCTTAAAGGGTGAAAAACTTTCGAATTCAGTAATAAAAAGAAACAAACCACTTCTGTTTTGATGTTTTGCAAACTTTGGGATTTCTTTGGAGTTTCTAAAGATGTTTTTAGTTCAAAATGAGTTGAAAAACCACTAAGAATGCAGAAAATAATGCTAAATCAAATAGGAACCACTGAACAAATGCAAACAGAAATGCAAACGAAAGATAAAGAGTTTGAAATGACTTACAAATTCCTAGCCAAGGCTTGGGATGCAAGAAAATGCAAAGGGCTTTGAATGATTGTGATTTTGCAAAGCTGGAATGTTGAAGAATAAGAAACAGCAACAACCAATGATGTTTTGCTGTTATTCCTTACTTTGGGTATGCTGTTTAGGGAGATTTAATGGCTGTTTTGATTGCTGGGCTGGTTTGTGATGGTTTGCGATGAAAGAAACAGAAAACAGAGCTTCTGGTTCTCAAAGGGTGTTGTGTATTCTGGCTGTTCTTTCTGGTTCTGAGTTTGCTCTAATGATTCTCTAAAACAAACTGCTGAATTGTTCTAAGATCATATTTGAATTTTGTTCAAAACTCTGCTAAAGCTATGTGTTAAAATTGTGTTTAAAACTGCTTCTGAATTGTGTTTAAACTAAAGCTCTCTGTTTTTTCTCTCAACAATTACTCTTAAAACTGTCTGAATTGTGTAAAATATTCACCGTCCTTAATCCTTCTGCATTGGTTTCCTTATATAGGCAAATTGAGATCAATTGTAATCATGAAAATCCCTTAACAGCAGGGCTGTTTTGTGGGCTATGACCAGGAATTTGGCTAGCATTTAATGCAAAAGGAAGGAAGTGACCTTGCCTTGTGATCATGGTGAAGACTTTGGCTAAATTCAGAACCCAATGGGGCTGATTTTGACAGGAATTGTTGGAAATAATGCAAACAGAGTGCAAGCTGCAACTTGTGATGCCCTTTGGGATTGATCTTTGAAAATTTGAGAAGACAAACAGGAAAAGTAGTGTGCTGTTTGTGCAGAGCTTGGGGAGAAACAATGGAACAGGTGTGCTGTACTGAGAAGAAGGAAGAAATGCTGGAACAGGGTCAGCAGTTTCCAGATCAGGGCAGGCAGTTTTGGAACCAGGGCAAGCAGTTTTGCAGCTTAAATTGACTGGTTTTGATAGAGGAGAGAAGGAAAAAATGCAGGAAAGGCTTGATGAAAAGCTGGGGTCAGTAACAGAGAAAATTGGAAGGGATGAAGTGTTGCCCAGGGGCAGCCACTTGCTTCTGAGTGCATGTGCTGGGCATGTGCTGGCTTGGCTTTCTTTTCTTCTTTCTTTCTTCTGAAGAAACGTGTTGGGCACGTGTTCCTTTCTTTCTTTGTTTCTTTCCTTTGTTTCTGAAGCAACGTGTTGGGCACGTGTTCCTTTTCTTTTTCTCTTTTCTTTCCTTTTCTGAAGGAACGTGCTGGGCACGTGTTCCTTTTCTTTTTTCTTTTGTTTTTTGCTTCTCTTTTCTTTTTTTTTTGTTTTGTTTCCTTTTTGAAATAAACATAAAACAATAAAAGTAATAAAAATAATAAAAGTAATAATAATAATAAAAGAAATAATAATAAAATAAAGATAAATAAATAATAATTAAACCTTATTATTATTATTTATCATTTATTTAAAAAGGAAAAAAAGTAAAAAGAAAGATAATAAATAATAATAAGACTTTTGTTATTATTTATTATTTTTTTAAAAGAAAACAAAAAGTTGACCCCCTTTTTTTTGTTGACTTTGACTCTTTTTTTTTTTTTGAAAAAAGGCTTGGACAAAATTAGGGTACAACAACAAATTCGAATGCCCTCATGAAAGGATAATAGTTGGGATGAAGCTGTTAGGGCGACAACTCCGTCCACCGAAAGACTGTTCCCTGAAAGGACGAGAAAGGGAGTCTAAACCCCATGTCCTTGAATATGACTTCATATATAGGGAGCATGTTCCCCGTGTATCGCGAGCATATCCTGTCGGACACGCTCGGGAGGCAGATTTCCCAATCTTCACTACGTCCAATCTCGTTGAACGGTCTTTCCGCCGTACCCTCCGGCGCAAACACTGACACCGCTTTTAACAGTTCATCCCCTATCCAGGACGGGTCATACACCTCAGCCTCGTTCCTATTGGGGTTTCTTGCCATGTCTAACCTAAAAAGAGGAGGAAGGAGAAAAGATGAATTTCACATTCAAATCCACCCTTCCTCCACCTCCAGTCCGATCATAGCGAGGATGGGCCCATCGTCCTCCCGAATGGAAAGATCGATTTTTTTTTTAAAAAAAATAAGAACTTGGAGGGAAAACCAAAAGGCAAAGTGAAAAAACCTCCGCATACGGCAGAGCTGCGCCACTCACGGTGGCGACAGGTTAAACCTCTAACAGGTTAAAAACCTGCCACCGGTGGCTCACAAACAGACGAAATGGATTCTAAATCCTAAAATGTTCATCTACGGCTGAAACAACAACCATTTACGGCGCAATCCACCAACTTCCTACCCGAAAACATCTAGCCTACTAAATCATCAAAACAGAACGGCTAAAACGGGAAAAAAGAAAAACGAAATGGTGAAGTCTTCGTACCTTTTTAAACGGAGATGGTTGCGTAGATTAAACGTTGAAAGGAAGAAAGACCAAAACACACCGGAACTTCCCTGGAAAATTTCTAAAAACTTCCAGGGATCAAAGCTTACAGAGTGAGAATGGCAAAAGTGTTTTCCAAAAACACTTGAGGCTATTTATACCTCCTTCGCAACCCTTCATAACACAACGAATCTGATCCGGTGCAGCCCTTCACCTATAACCCAGTTCAAAGAAACGAAGCAACGATTCAGATCACATCTCATCAAACATCCAACGGTTCTGATCAAACCTGTGGGAGCTCCAAACGTCAGGTTTAATCAATGGCGATGATGAAGCCTCGAGAACAATTACCAAGACACAATCAAAGGCCTATGTACTCAAGTACGTTACTAGCCTTTACACGTGGAAACCAAAGCCCAAACTTCCTGTCCCCTCACTCACGTCCTCAAGACGTGGGCATTAAATGTAGATGAACAGACGACCAACTATCAGACGAAGGAATCTCGTGACCTCACCGATTCAGTTATCGATGGGCGGACTGACGAATAAGTACAATTTCCCCCAATCCAACAAGCTCGTTACAATCATGATAGAGCGAGCTTCCCAATGCTCCTAGCGAGCAAAGGTCTCTGGTCAAGATTCAATTAATCGTTCTTGATTTTCCTCAACTTCAAGATTCAATTGATCATTCTCGATCTTCCTCAACTTCAAGATTTAATTGATCATTCTTGATTTTCCTCAACTTCGAGGTTCAATTGATCATTCTTGATCTTCCCTAATCCGAACTCCTTAAGCGACCACGGTGTTGAGTCTTTTGGTGTTGGCTGCATGTTTTGGCAAAACCAAAGTGTGGTTTGGAAGCATCTCCATATTTATAACAAATCTTCAGTTGCAAGAAATTTCATTTGAAGCTGTTCAGAAGCTCAAAATGACATCAGAAGCTGAATGCCTCATCAGAAGCACTGTAGCTGTTCAGAAGCTGATTTCAGGTTCTGATGGACGCGTTGACTTTTGTTGACTTCATCAGAAACTGATATTTTTCAAGTTATTTTTATGCGAATCTTAGCGAAATTTGACAAGGATTTGTTCCAGAATTATTGCTTCCAGATTGCTGGTGAATTGGAGAAGATTTAATGAAGATTTGGTATTAAATTATGAAGCTCGTATTATTTCTGCAGAATCCTTAAAAAGATACATTCCTGGTTTATTTGTTTCCTTATTGGATTACTCATAATTCAGAAACAAATCTAACTCAGAAGATTGTGAGCATAATTAAGAGCTTTGCTGAAGGTTATAAAAGGAGGAGTATTGTTGCCATTCATGAGATATGTTTTTAGAGTTTTTATTCAGAGAAAAGAGTCTTAGAGTTTTAAGCTTTTAAGCTTTGTTTTGTGCACCACTCATATGTTTTGAGTTGGTTTAGGTTTTATAGAGTTGTAATTCATTCTAAGCCTTTAGGTACGAATGAAGTGTTGTCTTTGAAGGTGTATTCACAAACAGGGTAGTTGTGTCTAAGAACTGGTTTAAGTTCAAAGGGTAGTTCAAGTAGCTGTGTTGCAGTTGCTTGAATAGGAAGTTAGAGGTTTTCTAATACTCAACGTGTTGGGTAGAATTCAAGACTAGGAGGAAGTTAATTGCTTAGGCTGGGAACTGGGAGTCAGTGTCTTGAGTCATAAGGATTAATTCATATAGTGGAATTCCTTCCTGGATTGGTATCCCCCAGAGTAGGAGGTGTTTACTCCGAACTGGGTTAACAAACCTCTGTGCCTTTTTTACTTTCCTGCACTTTAATTTGCTGCCTGTGTGTGTTTGTGGTTGTGCTCTGTTTTGCAAATTATTGTGTCCTGTGTGTTGTTCAGAACCTGTTTGGTTCAGAACCTGTTATCTCTGTTTTTTGCCTGGCCAGAATTTCAATTGGCATCAGAGCAGGCACCCTGCCTGTATTTTGGGTGAGATCCAGAGGACTTAATTTCTGGTAAGCATGGATAGAGAAGGAGGATATGTCAATAGACCACCTCTACTAGATGGCACAAACTATGAGTACTGGAAGTCTAGAATGTGTGCCTTCTTAAAATCTATTGACAGCAGGACTTGGAAAGCTGTGATTAAAGGCTGGGATCATCCTGAGGTTTTGGACAAAGATGGTAACAAAACTGGAGTGTTGAAGCCTGAGGAGGAATGGACCAAAGCTGAAGATGATCTGTCATTGGGAAATTCAAAAGCTTTGAATGCTATCTTTAATGGTGTTGATCAGAACATGTTCAGACTTATCAAACAATGTACTGTGGCTAAGGATGCTTGGGAAATTCTGAAGACCACTCATGAAGGAACTTCTAAAGTCAAGATGTCTAGATTGCAGCTGCTGACCACCAAATTTGAGAACCTGAAGATGAAGGAGGATGAGAATATCCAGGATTTCTATATGAATGTGCTTGATATGGCAAACTCTTTTGATTCTCTTGGGGAGAAGATGACAGATGAGAAGATAGTCAGAAAAATCCTCAGATCACTTCCCAGAAGGTTTGACATGAAGGTTACAGCCATAGAAGAAGCTCATGACATCACCACCATGAAGGTTGAGGAGCTGATTGGGTCTTTGCTTAACTTTGAAACTGCATTCTGCAAACAGCCTGACAAGAAAGGAAAAGGTGTAGCTTTTAGTGTGAATTCTGAAGCTGATGATCAACAAGAGTCTGATGAGGATGATTTATCAGAAGCTCTTGTGTTCCTTGGAAAACAATTCAACAAAATCCTGAAGAAGGTTGACAGAAAATCCAAGACAAAAGGTCAGAGTTTCAGATTCAAGAAGCAACAAACTGATGAGAAAAAGACCAAGCCTGAAGAGAAAAGTAACCAAGCCAAAGGTGTGCAGTGCTTTGAATGTGAAGGTTATGGTCACATCAAATCTGAATGTCCTACTTTTCTTAAGAAGCAGAAGAAAAGCCTAGCTGTGTCCTGGTCTGATGAATATTCAGAAGAAGATTTTGAGAATGAATCTGCTAAGGGTGACACAAGTCTGATGGTTAAGCTGCAGTCTCAGAAATCAGAAGTTCTTACAAAGTCTCAAGAGTACTTAGAGACTGAAACCTTGTCTGTGTCTGACTCTGATTCTGAAGGTTCACTATTGTCTGAAATCAGAGCTGAAAAACTCTCTTATGATGAACTGGCTGACACTTACAGAAAGTTGTACATTAGAAGTGCAGATGTGTGCAAGGAAGTTCTGGATCAGAAGGAAACTATTTTTCAACTGGAGGCTGAAAAAGGAAGACTTCTTGTGCAGAATTCTGAATTAACAGAAGAAGTGAACCAGCTAAATTCCCAACTTGAGCATATGAAAAAGCAGGTTAGAATGATGAATACTGCTACTGATGTGTTGGAGGAAATTTTAGAAAGTCAGAAACAAGGAAAAACTGGTTTAGGATTTGTTGATGAGAGTCTGAATCTCAAGCAGAAAAATCCAGTTAAACAGTTTGTTCCTGCTACTCAGACACATGATTCTATGATTGGAACATCTCAGATGAAACCTCAGAAGGTAGCCCAGTTGCAAGGTCAGAAGCATATTCAGTTGAGACCTCAGAAGCATACTCAGATGCAACCTCAGAAACATGTTCAGATGCAACCCCAGAAGTACAACAGAAGAAGGAGGAATCATACTTGGACCTGTCATTATTGTGGTAAGAAGGGACATATCAAACCTTTTTTCTTTAAACTGTATGGATATCCTGAACACTTTCAATATAGAAGAGTGCAACCAACTGCACCCAGACACAGTGTTCAGAAGGTGTGGAAACCTAAGGTTCAGAATGTAGGCCTGATTGCTCATACTTCATTGAGAGCCACCTCTAAAGAAGACTGGTATTTTGATAGTGGGTGTTCAAGGCACATGACTGGTGTAAAGAAGCTACTTAGCAATATCAGACAATATTCCAGAAGCTATGTGACATTTGGAGATGGAGCAAAAGGAGAGATCCTGGGTATTGGTGATTTAAACTGTGAAGGCTTACCTAGACTGAATGATGTGCTATTAGTGAAGGGTTTAACCTCTAATCTGATCAGCATTAGTCAACTTTGTGATCAAGACTTTAAGGTTAATTTCAACAAGTAAGAGTGCATTGTTACTGATCAGAAAGATAAGATTCAGATGAGGGGCTGCAGATCCAAAGATAACTGCTATTTATGGGTTTCTGAAGAAGAAAGAAGTCTGACTTCTTGTCTTATGAGCTCAGAAGAGGAAGTCAAACTCTGGCACCAGAAGTTGGGACATCTGCATCTGAAAGGCATGAAAAAAATCCTAAGTACTGAAGCTATCAGAGGTGTACCTAATCTGAAGATCAATGAGGACAGTGTTTGTGGTGATTGTCAGATTGGTAAACAAACAAGAAAGTCTCATCCCAGATTAGTTCACCAGGTAACTACCAAAGTACTAGAACTTGTTCATATGGATTTAATGGGGCCTATGCAAGTAGAAAGTATTGGAGGAAAAAGATATGCTTTTGTAATGGTAGATGACTACTCAAGATATACGTGGATCAGTTTTGTTAGAGAAAAGTCTGATACTTTTGAAGTATTTAAAGACTTGTGCATTCAATTACAAAGAGAAAAAGACTGTGGTATTGTCAGAATCAGAAGTGACCATGGCAAAGAATTTGAAAACAAGAGTTTCTCAGAATTCTGTGCTTCTGAAGGTATAAAGCATGAGTTTTCTGCACCTATTACTCCTCAGCAAAATGGTGTAGTTGAGAGGAAGAATAGGACTTTAGCAGAATGTGCAAGAGTAATGCTGCATGCTAAGAAACTTCCATATATGTTCTGGGCTGAAGCAATGAACACAGCATGTTACATACACAACAGAGTCACTTTAAAGAAGGGTACTGCATCAACTCTGTATGAATTGTGGAAAGGGAGAAAGCCTACAGTCAAATATTTCCATGTTTTTGGGAGCAGATGCTATATCTTGGCTGACAGAGAGAATAGAAGAAAACTGGATCCTAAGTCTGATGAGGGCATATTCCTGGGTTATTCAGTGAACAGCAGAGCTTATAGGGTGTTTAATTCAAGAACTAAAGTTGTGATGGAGTCCATTAATGTGGTAATTGATGATCTGACTGCTGAGAAAGATAGAAGTGAGTCTGAAGTTGTTCCAGAGTCTGAAGCATCAGAAGAACAATCTTCAGAAGCAGAAAATCAAGCAGAGTCTGAAGAAGCAGATGAGCATCCAGAACATGATCCTACCAATAAAGGGCCATCAATTAGAGTTCAGAAGGATCATCCTAAGGAACTTATCATTGGGAGTTTGGATCAAGGGGTCAGAACCAGGAGATCAGAACCAGCTGCTACTGATTCTTGCTTTGTGTCAAAGGTTGAGCCTAAAAATGTGAAAGAAGCCCTAACTGATGAATTTTGGATTGAAGCAATGCAAGATGAGTTGAATCAATTCAAAAGGAGTGAAGTGTGGGATCTAGTTCCAAGACCAGAAGGGCTGAATGTGATTGGCACTAAGTGGATATTCAAGAATAAAACAGATGAAAATGGTACTGTGGTCAGAAACAAGGCTAGGTTGGTTGCTCAGGGCTATACTCAAGTAGAGGGATTGGATTTTGATGAAACCTTTGCACCTGTGGCCAGACTAGAGTCCATAAGACTACTGTTGGGTGTATCCTGCATTCTCAAGTTCAAATTGTTTCAGATGGATGTGAAGAGTGCATTTTTGAATGGATATCTGCAAGAAGAAGTTTATGTAGAACAACCTAAGGGTTTTGTGGATCATCAGTTTCCAGATCATGTGTACAAGTTAAAGAAAGCCTTATATGGACTGAAGCAAGCACCTAGAGCATGGTATGAAAGGCTTACTCAGTTTCTTGTGGCTCAAGGTTACAGAAAAGGAGGTTCTGATAAGACTTTGTTTGTGAAAGATGAAAATGGGAGTCTGATGATTGCTCAGATTTATGTGGATGATATAGTGTTTGGAGGGATGTCTCAGAAGATGGTCAAACTGTTTGTTCAGCAAATGCAATCAGAATTTGAAATGAGCTTAGTTGGTGAACTTACTTATTTTCTTGGGTTACAAGTCAAACAAATGGAAGATACAATCTTCATTTCTCAAAGTAAATATGCCAAGAACATAGTGAAGAAATTTGGTATGGAATCTGCTGCTCATAAGAGAACACCAGCTGCTACTCATCTGAAGCTAACCAAAGATGAACAGGGAGTATCAGTTGATCAAAGTCAGTACAGAAGCATGATAGGGAGCTTATTGTATTTAACTGCAAGCAGACCTGATATCACTTATGCTGTTGGAATTTGTGCAAGATATCAAGCTGATCCTAAGATGAGTCATCTGACACAAGTTAAAAGGATCCTGAAGTATGTGAATAGCACAAGTGACTATGGAATCATGTATTCACACAGTTCTAGTTCTGAACTGATGGGTTATTATGATGCTGACTGGGCTGGAAGTGCTGATGACAGGAAGAGCACCTCAGGAGGTTATTTCTTTTTGGGAAATAACTTAATTTCTTGGTTCAGCAAGAAACAAAATTGTGTTTCACTGTCAACTGCTGAAGCTGAGTACATTGCTGCTGGGAGTAGTTGCTCACAACTGGTATGGATGAAACAAATGCTGGAAGAATACAACATTGAACAGGGAACCATGACCCTATTTTGTGATAATCTGAGTGCTATTAATATCTCTAAGAACCCTATTCAACACAGCAGAACTAAACACATAGATATCAGACATCATTTTATCAGAAATCTTGTGGAGGACAAAGTTATTCAGCTGGAACATGTAGCTACTGAAGAACAAGTTGCTGACATTTTCACAAAGGCCTTGGATGCTAAACAGTTTGAAAACTTAAGAAGCAAGTTAGGTGTGTGTTTACATGAAGACTTATAGCAATTACTGCAAACTGGATGTGAGGAAGTTAGAGTACCTGCCAGTTGTGCCTGTGCTAAGTGTGATCCTGAATCTAAATCTGAGTCTGAAGTTGTTTCTAAGATCTGTGTTACTTGTTCTGATTTTAATCCCTATTTGAAGTCTGAAGTTTGTCATAATTTTGTGGCTAAAAAGGGGGAGAAAATCTTATGTAATGTGTTGTTTCTGATACCAAGTGTTGCTGCTCAGAGAATTAGTTCAAATTCAGCTTTCAGTGTTGTTCAGAAGTTGTTTGTGAAGCTCAGAGTTCAGAACAAATATAACAAGAGCTGTCTAGATGTTATTGAGGGGGAGTATGTGTCTCAGGGGGAGTACAAGATTGTTATGGTCCTGAGTGGTTCTATGAACCTGAGGTATGGTCCTGAAGAACAATTGTGTTCAGCTCCTGAAGTGTTGGCTCTGATATGCTCTGATTCAGAAGTAAGGGGGAGTTTGATGTATGCTGAGTGTATGCTGAGTTGCAGGGGGAGTGTGTGTGATGATCAGGAGTTGATCAGTAGCTCTGATACCTTGGAGTAGCTCTGATACCATGATTGTGATGATCAGGAGTTGATCAGCACTTGGTTTATGTGTGCTTCAGGAGTTCAGAAGCTGAAGCTGTTGTTTAACATAGCTGAATCCGCTGCCTAAACTAATTGCTATGATGTATTTTTGTGGAGTTCTTCATTGCTGAGCTGATTATAATGAAGATTGAAGGACTTGGATGGTTTTAGCCAAAAATTTGCCAAAGGGGGAGATTGTTGAGTCTTTTGGTGTTGGCTGCATGTTTTGGCAAAACCAAAGTGTGGTTTGGAAGCATCTCCATATTTATAACAAATCTTCAGTTGCAAGAAATTTCATTTGAAGATGTTCAGAAGCTCAAAATGACATCAGAAGCTGAATGCCTCATCAGAAGCACTGTAGCTGTTCAGAAGCTGATTTCAGGTTCTGATGGACGCGTTGACTTTTGTTGACTTCATCAGAAACTGATATTTTTCAAGTTATTTTTATGTGAATCTTAGCGAAATTTGACAAGGATTTGTTCCAGAATTATTGCTTCCAGATTGCTGGTGAATTGGAGAAGATTTAATGAAGATTTGGTATTAAATTTTGAAGCTCGTATTATTTCTGCAGAATCCTTAAAAAGATACATTCCTGGTTTATTTGTTTCCTTATTGGATTACTCATAATTCAGAAACAAATCTAACTCAGAAGATTGTGAGCATAATTAAGAGCTTTGCTGAAGGTTATAAAAGGAGGAGTATTGCTGCCATTCATGAGATATGTTTTTAGAGTTTTTATTCAGAGAAAAGAGTCTTAGAGTTTTAAGCTTTTAAGCTTTGTTTTGTGCACCACTCATATGTTTTGAGTTGGTTTAGGTTTTATAGAGTTGTAATTCATTCTAAGCCTTTAGGTACGAATGAAGTGTTGTCTTTGAAGGTGTATTCACAAACAGGGTAGTTGTGTCTAAGAACTGGTTTAAGTTCAAAGGGTAGTTCAAGTAGCTGTGTTGCAGTTGCTTGAATAGGAAGTTAGAGGTTTTCTAATACTCAACGTGTTGGGTAGAATTCAAGACTAGGAGGAAGTTAATTGCTTAGGCTGGGAACTGGGAGTCAGTGTCTTGAGTCATAAGGATTAATTCCTATAGTGGAATTCCTTCCTGGATTGGTATCCCCCAGAGTAGGAGGTGTTTACTCCGAACTGGGTTAACAAACCTCTGTGCCTTTTTTACTTTCCTGCACTTTAATTTGCTGCCTGTGTGTGTTTGTGGTTGTGCTCTGTTTTGCAAATTATTGTGTCCTGTGTGTTGTTCAGAACCTGTTATCTCTGTTTTTTGCCTGGCCAGAATTTCACACGGAAATACGTTCGATATATCCTTGGTAAGAAGGAGCATCACGTTCCCTTGTGAACATCACCGTTCCAAATTGGTCAGTTCGCTCTTTTGTGAGCGTTTTGCCCATCATGCCAACTAATTCCTTGCGAACATTTCTCTTTCAACATCAGAGGTTGTCAACTCCAAAAAAACTCCCCTCGAACAAGGCCTCCGCATATTCAAAGTCGTCACTCTTTGTCAAGAGCAACGACTTGGGGGGCTTCTTTTCCGGAGCGAGTAAATTCACTAGGCCCATTTACTTAGGCCCAATACAAACTGACCCAGATCCAACATATGGAGAATTACTCGCAACACACCTCCTCTCCGCGAGGGGGGTGCTCGGAGCAAACGGAGACTGATTCAAACAGTCAGTAACATCTCCTTCCACGTTCCCGCGAATCTCTCCTCGGCGGTTACGATTCATACGAATTTGTAACCGCCGAGCCACACGTGTGCCATACAACGGCACCTGCACCACCCACCTCTATATAAAGGGGACTCTTAGCAGTCTCCAAGGTGAGACTTTTCATACTCTCTAATCCCCCACTTCTACTCAATACTGACTTGAGCGTCGGAGTGTCTGCAGACACCCCCCCCCCCCCCCGCGTCGTTCCAGTTAACAACAAACAACTTACTATCATCATATTCAAACTGCACCGGTAATCCATTTCTGATCAGGTAAGATCAACATTAAAAAAGAGAAAAAATATTTAAACATTCATTTTGTGACAACTTTTGAACAATCTTCTCTTTCATACTCACATTATATTGTTATTCTCTCTCTTCCTTTTTCTCTTTATTGTTTTTGACCAATAAAAAGAGAAAAAAAGAATATTGTCATAAAAAATTGTCACAAATGATTATACAAATATCACTAATCATTAAAAAATTAAAAAAGAACTAACATTATGCAAACAAAAAAAATGAGCGCACGCATTGCTCATCATTATCAAATGTGTGATGATACGAATTGGTAAAAATCAAGAATTTGACCCGTTATTTCTTCACAAAAACATGTGGCTTCTTTTTTTTTTTTTTTTTTTATGAAAAACTCACATGTATGACTTCATTAAATAAGTGATATATCTAACTATAATATATTACAGATACATCGATTATTTAATGAATCTAAAAAAATAAAAATTGCTTATAAATATGACCTGATGGAATATTCTTGTCTCAATTTAGTTTTTTTTTTCTTTTTGAGATGTTGTCACAATTTAGTTTGTTGACGAATTCTATCATAATAGGATATGAGATTACTCATTTGATAATTATGAAGATATCTCGACAATTTTTATGGTACACTTGAAAATTTTGAGTATATTGATTTCTTTAAATTAATAGTTCAATGTGTTGTGTTTTGAAGAAAAAAATAGTTTCTATCATTTATAATATAAAACTAACTTCTTAAAAAAATAACTAAAACTTATTTTTTATCAAAAGTATTGGCAAAATAAAATTTAATTTTTTAAAATTTTTACTACTCATAATAATGAATACTAAGTATTTTTTATGATAAAATGTAAAAAAATTATTACGATTCTTATAAACAATAAAATAATGTTTTTGCTTGCGAAATAATATTTTTGAAAATATAAAAGTCAACAGATAACTCTTTATTTCATAAAAAATATCGTTAATTTAATAGTTTATATAGCAAGTGTACATGTACACTTCAATTTGCGAGAGTACCATAAAAACTTTCGTTTATCCCACAATTTATTTTCCCCTATTTTTGTATTAAATATTCAAATCCAATAAATTTTCCTTTTAAAACAAGGGAGTGGAAGAATATTACAAGATTATTTTTTTTTCAAATTTTAAATGCCGGTATTAAAAAAAATATTTGGAATATTCGCAATCTTATTAAAAGGGAGAGGTGCATCTTCTTTTTTATCAATGTTCATGCATTATTCTACTATATAAACTAAAGGCTAGTGAACAATCATCACATACACAAACATGATTTTCATTTTTCCTATGTCAATTAAGAAACGTCGAGATATGGCGAATAAATTACGCAAGCTTGAGAAAGTGGTGGTGTGCAAGAACAAAAATTGGAGCATTGATGATGAGGTGAAAAGTAAAAAGAAGAAGAACAACATCAATAGGATCTTGATATCGATCAATATTGTGGGTAGCTCGGGACCATTAACAATTGTGGTGAATGAGGATGATGTTGTTTGTGATGTTATTGACAAAACTCTCAAATCTTATGCACGTCAAGGGAGATTACCCATTTTTGGATCTGATGCCACAGATTTTGATATATACTGCTCAAATGATGTCTCTGATGGTAAGATTTTCCTTTATGATTTACTCTTTTTTTTTTTTTTTTGCCTTCAATTTTCAAACTTTGATATTCAATAATTTAAGTTGATCAATAATTGTTTCAATCAATCAAGAATCAAATTTTGATACTTTCAATCTATTTGATATTTACTTAAACTCACGGTTAATTTGGGGTATTAGATTTGATGCATGTATTTTTTTTTGTTATAACTACGTATAATTGGTTTTGTTTCTCCGTCATTTTGGATCTTGAAATCCCAAATTGATTCTTAAAAAGTTGGAATTAGCAAAATGCTGAAATCATTTTTAAAATTGATTATTCTGAATCACGTTGATTGTTTTAGGTTGATTTTTTTTATCAAGCTGTTTAGTGATCAAATTCACACACTTTAAGTTTGGCGAAGCGAGGAATTCGAGATTTGAACATCGATCTCTGCAAATAATGTTACTGGTAGCTACGAACTTCGCTACATTTATGTCTCTAAAATTATCATTATATAGTCATTCAATTTTTTACGATATGCTTATGAGTTGTTTTAACTTATTTTTATTTTGTGAGTCATTAAAAAAACTTATTTTATGTTCATAAGTTCTACCTCAACTGATAAAAATGTCGAAATTGTTACGTCGAATGTCATGACCGGAGTTTGACTCACCACTACTCCATTATGTGTATAAGTTTTCAATTGATAATGTCATTTCATCTACCTAAAAATACTCATTTTATGAGATAACATATTGGTATAGTTTTTTTTTTTAAACATATTGGTATAGCTTGTTTTTCAGGCGTAGTTTACTCTCATTCTAATGGTAGAAACAATTAATGCGTCATATTTCAATAAATACTGAATAAATTTACGATTGATTTTTTGTCAAATGTTTTTGGTCTAAATTATGGACTGAATAGATTAGACTTGTTGAATATTTTTACTTATATTTTTTTTTTACTTATATTTTCTCATGGAGGAAATGAATTGCAAAAAATATATTTGTACCTCTAAAAAAATATATTTGAACCTTTAAATAAATTTTATTTTTGTTTATTTCTTTTCTCTCTCTCTCGATTAATAAATCAATATTTATTATAGATGTGTATTTATTTATAACTTATACATTTGTCTTTGTACAATGAATGGCTTTTTTTTACATGAAATAAAAAAATCATTTTAGAAGAACTTATTTGTATATTTATTTATAGCTTATACATGTGTTTTTATACGGTTTTGTCAACAACAAAAAAAAACGTGTTTTTGTACGATGGATCTATCCGGAAGGGGAAAAGGCTCATTTTATGAGATACTCTCTCCGGTCTCTAATATAAGAAAAGATTCATTTTTAAGTTCATTCAATAAATGATATCTCTGGTCTATAATATAAATCAAATACTATATTTATTCAATGAACCTAAAATAAGAATTTTTTTATAGGTTGTTTTCAGCTCTAGTTGACTCTCATTCTAATGGTAGAAACAATTAATGTGTGTATCTCCATAAATACTGAATAAGTCTTTAAAATGAATAAATTTACAATTTATTTATTGTCAAATGTTTTTGGTATAAATTCTGGACCGAATACATTTGACTTAGTTGAATATTTTAGCTCATATTTTTTTTTGGTCAAGATTTTAGCTCATATTTTTTTATGGAGAGAATAATCTGCAAAAAGTAAACAAATTTTTTTTGGACGTCTAAAAAAATTGTGATATCATAGTTTTAATTTAATTTTATTTAATTTTTTTTCTCTCTCAATTAAATCAATATTTATTCTTGATGTATATTTTTTGTCAAAAAAAATTCTAGATGTATATTTATAGTTTATACATGTGTCTTTGTACGATGTATATTTTTTTTTATATGTAAAATGTATGGTTTTCTATCCAAAAAAAAGTTTGGAAGTTTGCATCTTTTGGAGATTAATTATAAGCTAAGAGTTATTTAGGGTTTTATTTGTTGGAACATTTTTTTTACAGCTCTAAGCCCATCGGAACCTATAGGATCTTTTGGGACAAGAAAATTTGTGCTATGTGAAAAACCACCATCTCCAACAAAGACAGAAGCACGATCAAAGATGATGGCTCAAAAGGGAAGTGGTAGCTGGAAATCATTTAGTTTCAAAAAAGTTCGTTCAGCACTGGAATGTGTATCTATTAGTGGCAGAGCTTAGTTTTCTTTAGATCCATAATGTATGCATTTTACAAAAAGTCAATTTAGCAGTATTGTTAAAAAATAAGTGACTTTAATTCTGTAAAAAAAGTGACTTTCGTGTTTGGTTGGAATAATAAAAAACATGAATAAGAAATATGTGATGAATTTTTTTTGGTTAAATACTTATTTTTGGTATTTAAGAAATTAGTGATGATTGAAAATAGAGATTTGTCATACCCCATTTTTGACCCGTTTTTATTTCCTTTCTCTCGTCTTTTAGGCCAGAAATTTTCGTCGTTTCAGACGAAATTTCGGCAGGGAGGTATTTTAAAATACCTCATTTTTGTTCCGAAGGCAACCGTTTTTATTATTTTTATTTTCTGTTATTTTATTATTATCATTTTTTTATTTTTTATTTTTACTATTATTTATTTCCTTTTTTATTTTATTCTTTTTTTGTTTTAGTTTTTATTTTGTTATTTTCGTTTTTTATTATTGTGTTTTTTTATGGTTTTGATTTTATTCATTTTAAGTCATTTTAGTCCATTTTCAGTCCAAGGCCCAGAGGGGCAGTCCTGTCATTTTCGTTTTTACTCCTTTTTTTACTATAAAAGGCATTTACTGCACTGTTCACGTCAGGAAAAAATAGTACACAGTACCAATCACCTGAGTCAGAATCACAACTCTCAAAACCACCACCAACCACCAACAACCACCTGTAGAACCACTACAGACCACCACCAAAATCAACAAAAATCACAAAAAATTCGAAAAAATCATAAAGCAAACAGAATAACAATCAACACCCAGAACCAAAATCAAACCAACATCCAGACCTCAAGTCCGAATCCACACAAACATCACAAAGCCTAAGGCCGAACCAAGCTAACACACAGCAAGAACCAGAATCGCAAGGCTTAACCCAAATCCGAACCCAAAGGCAACTGCGAACCAAAGCCTCGCAAGAAACGGAACCAGAACCGAGCCAAACACGCAAAAAGGGTACGATTTTCTCATGTTACAAACCTAGATCTAGTTTTTCTTTGAGTTTTTTTTTCGGATTCATGTAAAGAGGAAGAAAGGAAGAGAGGACGCGTGAGGATGTGAAAGAAAATGGAGAGGATGTGAGAAGAAAGGAAGAGAGGCCGTGAGAGAATATGAGAGGATGAGAAGAAATCTGAGAGAGAAAGTGAGAGGATAAGAATAAGAAAGAGAAAGAAAGGTAAAAATGAATTAAAAAACCAGATTCTGACTTAAGTAGACTGCTGAACCGGTCTGGTTCTTTCGGACCGAACCAGACCGGTTCACCCTAGACTCATCTCTTTGGACTTTCCCCTTGGCCCATTCTCCTTCTTCCCTTTCTTTTTTCTGATTTCTACTCTTTTACTTTCTGCACTCCCCCTATTACTTCTGCACCCCCTTTCTTCCTCTCTATTCTTTTATTTTTTTTATTTCTTGCACTTTTTTTTTTTATTTCTTTTATTTTTATGCACTTTATTTATTGCTTTTATTTTCCAGTACCATGCATTTTTATTTTATTTTATTGCATCATATTTATTTTTTGTCTTGCATTTTCTATTTTCTTTTATTTTATGCATCATATTTAATTTTATGCCTTGCATTTTTTATTTTCTTTATTTTTTTTCCAGCACCATATTTAATATTCAGTCTTGCATTTTATTTTCCAGCTCCATATTTATTTTTTGCCTTGCATTTTTATTTTCTTTTATTTTACGCATCATATTTATCTTTTTGCCTTGCATTTTTATTTTCTTATTTTACGCATCATATTTATTTTATTGTTTTGCATTTTTATTTTCTTTTAGCATCATGTTTATTTTTATTGTCTTGCATTTTTATTTTATTTTCAGCATCATATTTATTTTATGCCTTGCACTTTTATTTTTTTTATTTACTTTAAGCACCATGTTTATTTATTGTTTTACATTTTATGCATTTTTTATTTCTTTTTAGCATATTTACTTTAATGCAATTACAATTTTTATTTTATTTTATTATTTTTGTCATTTATTTTCTTGCCATTAGAATGTATCTAGGTCCAATGTAAATAAAAATATAAATGAGAATATGCACCGACACCACATTTATTTTTTATGCTTTATGTCGAGGACGATATCGTAATTTGGACCGTATCCGAGGAAAAGGACCCTCACTTGATCCAACGTCATTTTGAGGGATCCGGTACGTTAGATACCTCAGCATAACTTAGTCTCTGGACCTTAGGACTTAATCAAAGTTTTCATAAAAAGTCAAAAAAGTCAAAATTCAAAAACATTTTATAATCAAAATTTTCAAAAAAAGTCAATCTTATCTTTCTTTTCTTAATCAAATTTTTAATCAACCTTTAATCAATCAAAACTTGCTTTCTTCAAATTAAAATCAATCAAACTCACTTTCTTTTATCCTTCTATGCCTTTACGGCCTCTCATCTTTCTTAAAACCTTTTTCAAACTTTAAAATCAACCAAAACCAATCACTTATCTTTTTACCCCGAACTACGAGATTTTGATCCCGCTCGGGTACGTAGGCAAAAGACTTTGTCTTTCCAAATCAATAAAAATAACCAAAACATTTTCTTTCTTTTAATTTTCTCACTTTAATCCTTTTACACTTAAGTATTTATTTTACAAACAAATAATCATTTTAGCATAAAGATAAAATAAAAGCAAGAGGTTCCTATAGAGTACTATAGACGTTTAGGGTGCTAATACCTTCCCTTTGCGTAACCAACCCCCGGACCTTTGATCTCTAAAATCGGGTTTTCGAACTTTTCCCCTTTTCCTCGGAAAAATAAAAGATCGGTGGTGAATTTGAAATTGCGAGTCAACGCTAACTAATAGCTTGATATCCAAAAATCACCGCGACAAGATTGTTATACTTTTTTTACCGTAAAATAAAATACTTTTTTTTAGTATAAATGTTTTGTAGAAATCATGGAACTTATGATGGAAATCGAAGCCACTGAAAATGGTGAAACCGCAAGAAAAAATGTTGTCTACCATGGATAAATTCATGGCAGAATTTGATGAAATCAAAACCATGTTCATAAATAGCTTTCAACTACAACCAAGTGAGTTTGCAACGCACATTAGAGATTTCGATGAATAACAATACTCATATGGAGATCCAAAACACTAAACATATCTTTAACAAGGTCCCTGTGATCTTTAATGCGTTAAAAATGGCGGATCTGATGACAAAGAGTTTATGCATGTTTTGTGATGATCCCTTTACTCTAATAGATAGTAGATAATGTTTGTGTTCCCATGGATTTTCATAGCATCCAAAACCTATTCTCCTTGTTGCACGTCATTTAAATCTAAATAAATTAGAATACACCTTCACCTTTGGGGTTGATTGTTTTTTGCTACACTCGATATGGTTTTATGTCCCCTACAATTTCTTTAAGTTTTAATCTACTTAGGTGTCGCATATTCTTATGCGCCCCATTTGCTAAAATAATAATAATTTTTTTTTTTAACAAGCCAAAATGAGATATATAATCAAAAAAGAAAGCTTCACCTCCCTAGCACAAGGTGTGCCAAAGGGAAGAGAAACTTAATACAAGTTCTGAAAAGTAACCAAAAACAAAATACATCAGCCAATCCCCAAACAATCAAAAGGACGCTGCCACCACAAATGAAAACCAAACGGAAAAGCAATATTTTTGGCCTTGAGCCACCCTAAAGAAATAATTTTTACCTCCTCTAGAAGCTGCGGAATAGATGTAGAATACACCTAATGATGAATACTTAGGTGTCACATATTCATCGTTAAGCTGATGATCACTACGGCTTAATATCACACTGATGGTTTCTCTATAACATGAAAGGCAAAAAGGACACTATATAGAGAGCTTCAATTTATAGAGATTTTGTTTTTTGGGTCTCTATCGATGCTGAGATATTATTTTTAATTTATGTCTAAATATTTTATAGAAATTCAATTTTATGGCAATAGACTGTAAATGGTTGGCTGCTGACTAATATTTTGTCACAATGCGTCCCCTCGTGTTAGTTATTAATCATATTTTATAAATCAGTCAAATATATATAAAAGCACTTATTGGTTTAAAATATTAACATACATAAAATAATATCTTAATATGTAAATATTTTAAAGATAATTATTATGGAAGATTAAATTATTATTATTATTATTATTTTTATTATTATTATTAATATTATTATTATTAATATTATTATTATTATTATTATTATTATTATTATTATTATTATTTCTTTTATTTATATTTTATTTTTCAATTCTACTATTCAACTTTAATTCATCCAAAAGCTAGAATTTTGTAATGGAATTAAAACAGTGTACATGGCATGTTTAGTTGGACCACATGATGAACATCAAAGATGAACTTAACGATGTAATGTAAGCATACCCCCATTGTTACAATATGTCATTGTGCTCTTTATGGGGTATAGAAAAGTTTTTTGTTCAACAATTAAACCAAGTTGACATTAAGCTAATTTGAATGCAATTCCAAAAAACATCCAAGAAAGTAACAATGCCATGAACAACCAATTTCTCTTATTCTTCTCAGCCTCAAATTTCTGCTTCATCTTCAGTACCTTCTTTGATTCAACCTCTTTGCCTGTTTATTGTCCACATTCTTTCCCAAAATCTTTCCCAAATTTTTTCAGAAATTCTGTAGTCATATCACACTGATTGCAGCCAAGATTGAATATAACATTATCAGTCTTTGGGGGAAATCCATCTCTCGCAAAGAACATATCCAATTCGTCATCCCATATGAAAAGTTCACAACTTTCCACATCATTCATGTTCCAATTTCTACATTTCTAGAATCTTCTCTTAGGGTTCTCAACAGTGTTTGATACCCACATCTTCATCACTGCATTACACCCACAAACTGGAAGTGGAAGTTTCCTCCATTTGAGTTGCCAACACTCGAGTTCTTACTCCCACCCATTAGAAACTGCATCTAACCCTAACAAAGGAACAAATAATAGCGATGTTGTTAGGAACAAACAGAAAAAGAAAATGGTGTTTGGGTGGAAGAATGAAACAAATTCGATTAGAATCGAGTGGAAGAAGAAGAAAAATGGCGTTTGGGTTTGAATGGAAGAAGAAGAACCTAGAGGAGTATTGAGAAGAAGGAACACGATGGAGAAGAGGAAAATGGAAAGAAGAAGATTTGATTTTAATTGGAAATATTTATTTTTAAATATTTGTGTTTTTACTTAATTTTAAAATCAAATACATAAATATTCAAGTGGCATTTTATTATAATTAAAAAAATAAAAAAATAATATAATTACACAGTCAGCTGGACACGTCAGCAGATTCTGCTGAAAAGTTTAAGTGAGGGACCAATAATGGAAGAATATGAAATGTTAGGAACAAAATCTAATTTTTGTTTACAGGGACTAAAACCGAAATTCGCTCATATACAGGGACCAAAAGTCGTATTAACCCAAAACAAAATTCATCGAACTAACTAAATAGACCCCATTAGTCTCATACTTCCATGACCGAAAATCCCCTTCAAAAGTGAGTACAATCATCCAGTGTCAACATCAGACTGTTCAACATCTTCTGCTTACATGTACTTTACCCCCCCCCCCCCCCCCCCCCCCCTCTCTCTCAAACGCGCGCGCACCCACACCCACACTTGATATAATGAGAAGAAATTTTCAATCTTTATTAGTATCTTTTTCCAACAATATAGAATGTTAAAATTGGACAAATACAAAATAAACATTTGAATCTAAGCATTAATTGGACTAAAATCCAACAAATTTTGGGTAAAACATCCATTCGATATTTAGTTTTTTATAAAAAAAACTTTACACCTATCTTGGTACATTGTATTTTTTTTTATAGTTGGTTTGTACTTAGAAAATCAGCTTAAAAAATTGTTATGAATCTCACTATTCATATTAACTATTATTTACAAAACTACATGTTTGTTATATATATATTTATAGAGGATGTATCAAGTGAGAGGTGTTTTACGGTGAGAGATGAGAGGATTAAATCATAACCCTTAGATCAATCAATCTTTACAATGAACTCTATTTTTCACAACTGCATTAGAATTTTAGAACATCCATCCTCTTACGCGTTTTGTTTCTTTTCAGCTTTCTCAGACTTTTCCAATTCCTCACCTTTTGAATCCTTCTTTTACTTCCAAAACATCAAATATAGTTTCTGATTTGTTTCGTTGAAGTCGTGACGACGCCGTATTTGCAGAATCAGCTCTATCCGCGTCGATCCAGATGACGAATTTCGATGCCATTGTCTCCGGCCACCATTGAAGGTTGCCGCCGATTTGGCATCAGGTAATCGGATCTGAGAAGTGAGTGAGCGATTCAGAAAATTAAATAGATGATAATGTGTTTCATCTTTCTTTGTGCATATAGAACATATATTTCTTTATGAGTGGCAGCCATGGATGATTGTTTTGGGAGTTCTGCGCCTAATTTCTTGGGAAATTTTTTTGATTAATATATAATATCCTTAATTCACCATGGATTCACCAAATTACAAATACCGTTTTTCTTTTTACATCTTTGTTTAACGGCGGTGGCTATGGCTTCTTTAACGGGATGCGGCGGCGGTGGCAGAATGACAAATCGGTGGTACACCAGCCGGTAACTGTTCTTCTCAAGCAACAATGGGGCTATGGAGGAGAAATAATTGTTGAACAATTTCTGGAAAAATTGTACGAAGAAATTCAAGAGAAGGGAGAAAAGAAAAACAAAACAATAATCAGGCGCGTGCAGTGTTTTAGTAACAAATTTAATCCCAACCGCTCATTCTAATCTAATAGCTAGCAATCAATCCTCTCATCTCTCACACTAACTAGTCCTCTCATTTGATACACCTTATATATGAGGATGTATCAAGTGAGAGGTTTTTTACGGTGAGAGATGAGAGGATTAAATCATAACCCTTAGATCAATCTTTACAATGAACTCTATTTTTCACAACTGCATCAGAATTTTAGAACATCCATCCTCTTACGCGTTTTGTTTCTTTTCAGCTTTTTCAGACTTTTCCAATTTTTCACCTTTTGAATCCATCTTTTACTTCCAAAACATCAAATATAGTTTCTGATTTGTTTCGTCGAATTCATGACGACGCCGTATTTGCAGAATCAGCTCTATCCGCGTCGATCCAGATGACGAATTTCGATGCCGTTGTCTCCGGCCACCATTGAAGGTTGCCGCCGATTTGGCATCAGGTAATCGGATCTGAGAAGTGAGTGAGCGATTCAGAAAATTAAATAGATGATAATATGTTTCATCTTTCTTTGTACATATAGAACATATATTTCTTTATGAGTGGCAACCATGGATGATTGTTTTGGGAGTTCTGCACCTAATTTCTTGGGAAATTTTTTTGATTAATATATAATATCCTTAATTCACCATGGATTCACCAAATTACAAATACTGTTTTTCTTTTTACATCTTTGTTTAACGGCGGTGGCTATGGCTTCTTTAACAGGATGCGGCGGCGGTGGCAGAAGGACAAATCAGTGGTACACCAGCCGGTAACTGTTATTCTGAAGCAAAAATGGGGCTATGGAGGAGAAACAATTGTTGAACAATTTCTGGAAAAATTGTACGAAGAAATTCAAGAGAAGGGAGAAAAGAAAAACAAAACAATTATCAGGCGCGTGCAGTGTTTTAGTAACAAATTTAATCCCAACAGCTCATTTTAATCTAATGGCTAGCAATCAATCCTCTCATCTCTCACACTAACTAGTCCTCTCATTTGATACACCCTATATATGAGGATGTATCAAGTGAGAGGTTTTTTACGGTGAGAGATGAGAGGACTAAATCATAACCCTTAGATCAATCTTTACAATGAACTCTATTTTTCACAACTGCATCAGAATTTTAGAACATCCATCCTCTTACGCGTTTTGTTTCTTTTCAGCTTTTTCAGACTTTTCCAATTTTTCACCTTTTGAATCCATCTTTTACTTCCAAAACCTCAAATATAGTTTCTGATTTGTTTCGTCGAATTCATGACGACGCCGTATTTGCAGAATCAGCTCTATCCGCGTCGATCCAGATGACGAATTTCGATGCCGTTGTCTCCGGCCACCATTGAAGGTTGCCGCCGATTTGGCATCAGGTAATCGGATCTGAGAAGTGAGTGAGCGATTCAGAAAATTAAATAGATGATAATATGTTTCATCTTTCTTTGTACATATAGAACATATATTTCTTTATGAGTGGCAACCATGGATGATTGTTTTGGGAGTTCTGCGCCTAATTTCTTGGGAAATTTTTTTGATTAATATATAATATCCTTAATTCACCATGGATTCACCAAATTACAAATACTGTTTTTCTTTTTACATCTTTGTTTAACGGCGGTGGCTATGGCTTCTTTAACGGGATGCGGCGGCGGTGGCAGAAGGACAAATCAGTGGTACACCAGCCGGTAACTGTTATTCTGAAGCAACAATGGGGCTATGGAGGAGAAATAATTGTTGAACAATTTCTGGAAAAATTGTACGAAGAAATTCAAGAGAAGGGAGAAAAGAAAAACAAAACAATTATCAGGCGCGTGCAGTGTTTTAGTAACAAATTTAATCCCAACCGCTCATTTTAATCTAATGGCTAGCAATCAATCCTCTCATCTCTCACACTAACTAGTCCTCTCATTTGATACACCCTATATATGAGGATGTATCAAGTGAGACGTTTTTTACGGTCAGAGATGAGAGGACTAAATTATAACCCTTAGATCAATCTTTACAATGAACTCTATTTTTCACAACTGCATCAGAATTTTAGAACATCCATCCTCTTACGCGTTTTGTTTCTTTTCAGCTTTCTCAGACTTTTCCAATTCCTCACCTTTTGAATCCATCTTTTACTTCCAAAACATCAAATATAGTTTCTGATTTGTTTCGTTGAAGTCATGACGACGCCGTATTTGCAGAATCAGCTCTATCCGCGTCGATCCAGATGACGAATTTCGATGCCGTTGTCTCCGGCCACCATTGAAGGTTGCCGCCGGTTTGGCATCAGGTAATCGGATCTGAGAAGTGAGTGAGCGATTCAGAAAATTAAATAGATGATAATATGTTTCATCTTTCTTTGTACATATAGAACATATATTTCTTTATGAGTGGCAACCATGGATGATTGTTTTGGGAGTTCTGCGCCTAATTTCTTGGGAAATTTTTTTGATTAATATATAATATCCTTAATTCACCATGGATTCACCAAATTACAAATACTGTTTTTCTTTTTACATCTTTGTTTAACGGCGGTGGCTATGGCTTCTTTAACGGGATGCGGCGGCGGTGGCAGAAGGACAAATCAGTGGTACACCAGCCGGTAACTGTTATTCTGAAGCAACAATGGGGTTGTGGAGGAGAAATAATTGTTGAACAATTTCTGGAAAAATTGTACGAAGAAATTCAAGAGAAGGGACACTACAAGAAAAAAGGCATTTTGCGACTTCTGAAATCATGGATTGCGACTGTTAGAAGGGTCGCAGATATCCCTTTGCGACTGTTCCCCAACAGACACAGAAATTGGGGTCGCAAAGGGTATTTTGCGACTGTTCAACCAACAGTCGCACCAACAGTCGCAAAGGCTATTGCGACTGTTAGGAACAGTCGCAAAGGAAGAGCATTCACATGGTTTTGAAGGGACTTGCGACCCCTCACAACAGTCGCAAATGTTTAGTTTTTTTAAAAAAAAAATTGGTTGGAGCAATTTTTATTGACAATTTAAATAAATATATTAATAAATACTTAAAATCTACATAAAAGACCAACTAAACAACACTGACTAAAGAATACAATAGTCACTTACCAAACTAAACAACAGACTAAAGAATTCAACATAACTTACAACTTACGGTTTCATATCAGTTCACAGAATAAAAAACTACACAAAATTGAATTGGCTATTGAAAATAATTTACTAATCCTTGCAATTTACTAACATCTTACAAAATAACTGAGGCCAGTAGAATGCTTACATTTCATAATGGAATCAAAAACAAACAAACTGGCTTTATTTTTAAAAATTGAATGAACTATATGATTGCTAAAGTGGGATATCACTGAACAAAAATGTCATCAATCCCAGAATTGTTCTAAACAATATAGTGAACACCCCCATTCAGGATCATTGGCTTTATTTCTAACTGACAATAGAATATCTAAGAAAAACCCAACAACACATGCTCCAGCCATGACAATAAACACTAGCCTGTAACAATGACCTCCGACGCACGTGTTACCTCCTCCTTCTGTTGTTGTTGCTTCCATATCGTAGAGTATACCGGCAAGTAGACCGGAAAAGAGGAAAGAGCCAAGTGGAAGGTTGAGGATGAGAATATTGTAGATGAGACCGTAATATCTGAGTCCAAATAACTCTGATGCTGTTGGCACTGTAACAGCAAGGCGCACTCCATAACATATGCCGACGATAATGGAATTGCCTGACATAAAACTTCATAAACATCATGAAAATGTAAATTCTGATTAGCAATGAAATTGCCTGACATAAAACTTCATAAACATCATGAAAATGTAAATTCTGATCATAAGAGTGAGAATTAAATGCCTTTAACATAAAAGTGCACCAATAAACAATATATTTTTGTGGTCTCAACTTACAGTGACATAGATAACAGAGAAGCTAGCAATTGTCCAATATCTTCCCAAGTAAGAATCAGCTAAAAAGGCTCCAAGCAATGGAGTGATGTAGCATGTGCCTGACCAGGTTGTGAAACTTTTAGCCGCAGCTGCATTTCCCTGATTGAAACGTTGACCAAGATAGTTCACCAAGTTTGTACTCATACCATAGTATGCCAATCTTTCACAGCATTCATTTCCTGTCACAAAAATGTTTCAAAATTCAGCATCTTAGTATCTTCAAATCATAATACACAAGTATATATACAAAAGTGTTGTCAAATAGCAGCTCTAGCGTAGCGGTATTTGAACAAATTGATATAGTTCTGCAATACGCCTCTGCGATAAACCAGCGCTATAGCATAGCGGAATTTGAAAAAACGACTATTTCCCTCGATTGACAACACTGATATACAAACATTCAAATACATTATTATGCAAGTTCACACAACATTGTTTCTATAAAGATTAATCCTATACCAAGAATGAACCAGCAAGCTTTCCAGTTTCCAGTCTTTTCCTTGTTGGCAGGTTTTCTGTTGATGTTAATGGTCCCATCTTGTGTGTAAATGTCATCTTCTGCCATAGTATCAATGCAGATTCTCTGTTCACTGATTATGTTTTTCTTTGTTATCTTCAAAGACTCAACAATTTGTAGGCTTCGTGGAAAAAAAATGAATATTGATAATTAGAGGTCCAAACTATGAGACATAATTCTAAATTGAATTGTCAAATAGAACTTGCATTTTAATTACACAAACAAAAAAAGGAACACTATGTTGATAATTTGATATCAAAGTACATTAAAAATACAAGCCAACCTTATGATAACAACACTTAAATGAAACAATATATGCCGACGTTTAAAATTTGCACACCTATGAAAATCAGATGCACGTTTAAAATATGCACATATAGCTGTACAACTTACATCCTCTAATATTGGGTTCAAATCATGAATCTTTCTAACTCATTTACCAAACATAAATATTCAAGTGCAAAAAGTCATGCATCAACTTAATTAAAACAATGGATAAAATGCATAGTTAAAACATTCACAAACCAAAACACTAATGACTAAACATTCAAAACAACTATAGCAGAATTAAAATTCCCTAAAAATATCTAAGTATCCCATAGTGATGTTGCTCCATTATCCTCAATGTCGTAGCTAGACTCGGATGAATGTCTACCAGGGAAGTTCAATCATACCGATGAGTGTTTTGAAGTGGCAGAATAGGATTCTACGAGGGATCGAGAGAGAATTGTAGTATTTAGCGCCTTCAACCTTTCTTGATTATCTTCCATTCTTTTCATCCTTTTATCCTCGTATGGTGTCATGTTTTGACAAGAATGAGACCTTCAATACAATTATACTACAAGATTGACGATAAACAAAATCAGAACGAAGCAAATGGCTAAACATAGTAGGATAAGAAAATACTAGAAAAAATAACAAAAAAAATTTATATTAATAAAGTGCATATTATACCAAGCTTACACAAAAAGAAGCTTATACCAAACTTTATATTAACAAAGGTTCAACAAAAAATCCCCTATCTATTTCAAGTAATGTTCTTATTCTTTCTAGACCAATAACAAAGGTTCAAATGAATAAATTTTACCTTCAAAAGTGAAGTATGAGAGCTGAAGAACTGCGAACGACGTCGAAACCCAATTGCACAGAACAGAGATGGAAAAGCTGAAATAAGAAATTACAAAGAATTTAAAAAATCAAGAAATTAAGTAACTATTGATAAACTATTAATAAACTATTGAAACCAAGAAGTAATAAGTAATTAATACATTCAATTTGAAACCGCTATATTATTACTACTATTTGTAACTCAAATGGAATGTATTCTAAACAATATTGGATGCAAAAATGTGTTAAGACAAATTGGTAAGAATGCTGATATTTCACTGTTAGATTAATTTAAAAATTTGGATTTCTTTGGATGCGTTGAACCTAAAATATCTGATTGAAAAGACTTCATAGCCACAAATAAAAGACTTCACATTACCGATGCTAAGTTAAAGTTGAATTCACTTGTGTATGTGTGTTAGTAAGTAGCATTCTTTCGTATACATTTTATTTCACTAGAACAAACTAGGCCATGTTGTATAGTATTATAACTGAACAAACTAGGCCTAAGCTTGCTCAAAGGAGGATTGAGCAAGGCATTATTACCTAGCCAAACAACGAATATTCCCAATTGCCTAAAACAGGGTCTGCATAACAGAATGTTGTACTTGCAATTCAACACAATACTACATTTTCAAGTACAATATCTTAAACAAAAGAGATTGTCAGAGCACCTGTTTCACAATGGTAGACCTTCGATCAGATAATTGTGTGCTTAATGGTCCAACAAGTTGTTTTAGGACTCCAAAAAAACCCGGATAATTAGCAGCTCCTGAAAAGTAGCATACTCAGAAGATGTAGATCATTCATGCCACAAACAAAAAATGTTGTTTACTTCAATTGTAACATTTTGGTGAAATTTACAATGTAAATAATTAAAACTACTAAAGTACAGAACTCAAATAAATTATAAGACTGAACTTTTCTCTAGCCTAGCATTAATATATTTCACCTGAAACCACTGTGTACAAAATATACCTTTCACACCCATCTGAAATGACAGGTTCATGCTCAGCAGAAAGAGTAAAGACAGTCCAGAATAGTGTAAAATGAAACAACAAAATCAAATCTTAATACTAAGATGGATAGAACACTGAAATTTATTGTTCAACTCACTTCCACCTTAACGTCTCCAAACATAAATCATTACTCTGGATACCTTAAACTCATTTTAAACTAAAACCAATCCAATCAAAATCATTTTTTACTACTGTAGAACCAAACACACTGAGTTTGTGTTTTTACTTACATGAATTGATTCCAAGACCTTTGATACTTCAGGAGTAGCATCCTAATAAAATGACTTTATGATAAAACATGCAGGGAAGAATCTGCTCAAGTCCTGCTGATGTACTACTTGTGACACATATCTGCATATCAAGAAGTAAATATGGATTAAATTGATATCAGAAAGTGACACAGACGCTTAATAAAATCTATAAAGATGAAGTAAATTGTAACATCCCACCTAAGACTCGAATATTTGATAATATTGAGACGAGGTATCAGAAATGTTTTAAGCAAAGGACAATTTGGTAAATTGTCAGTCAATGGGTTTATTTTTATGGCAAGTGTAATATCCCGCTTAGATGTAGCATTCATTTGTGTAGAAACTTGAGAAGCAAGCAAGAAAAGATAAGAAATTAAGAGGAATGGCGTTTTTGTAAATAAGGCAAAGAGGGAGATTAGTTTGGATTGTGGAACAAGATATTTATCTCTTGTTTCCATTCTTTCTCCATTCATTCCAATTCAGCATTTTCTTTCCCCTTCTCCTCCAAGCCACACGCCCATCTCACCTTGCCACCATCCCTCCAAATTTCATTCAAAACCTAGTGAGAAAACACTTGCAAAGGAAGCTTGAGTAGGAAGCTAGGATAAGAGAAAGAAAAGAGGAACAAGGAAGAACAAAGGAAGAGTTAGAGTTGGAGAAGCTTAGGGTTTTGGACATCAAGTGTAATCAGCACCAAATTGTGGATTAAGGTGAGCTCCACTAAGCTTTATACCCATTTAGGGGTAAATTTTATGAATTAGAGAGGAAAGCAATACATGAATGATTTTGCCTAGATTTGTAATAGATAGTTTCCCTATTGTTAATACTTGTTATACTATGGTTTTATATGTTGAAAACCTTAGATTTTGATGTACCAAAGCTTGCTGAACTGTGTGGAACTTAAATACTCGTTTTTGAACTTTCTGGAACAGCTACAGGGGCTGCAACCCCTGGATTCATCGTGCCACGATGGCTTTCATCGTGCCATGATCATCCTGATCAGGCAGCCATCGTGCCACGATGGGTGGCTGGCGTGCCACGATGGTTCCAGCAAGGAACCTTATTTTTGAAACTTGTTTTCTAGCCAGAAATCATCCGCACAGCGCCAGTATGCTTTTGTACATTTATAAATGGAAGAATAGATCATAGTATACCTCGTATTAACATGAGTGTGGGGTTAGAAACATCACTTAATGTTGAGGATTAACCTCATTAAGAATCAAGGAAAAGAATTAAGACAATGGGTAGAGTTATACCTAAGATACTCAGCAATTAGGGACTTGGTTCCCCACTTTTAAGAATTGACTCATGAGAACGATGAGCACAAGAACGTAGCATATTCAAAGCTTAGAACCTTTATAGGTTAAGTATTAGAGATTCAATACTTTAAAGAATGAGAATTATGAGAGAGATTTAATACTCTAAGTTAAGAACCTTTTTAGGTTAAGAGTTCAAGAATTAGAAAGATTAAGCCGTGGCCTTCGTTGTTCACGCCAGTGGGACACGAATGGTACACGTAGAGTAAAGACTAAAGATTATTACCTTAAGTCGTGACTTTCATCGTTCACGCCAGTGGGACATGAAAAGTTTACGCATCAGTTACAGATTATTTATTCGCGTCTTCCGTTGTTCACGCCAGTGGGACACGGGAGGTATACGCATCAGTTAAGATTAATATTAAGCCATGACTTTCGTTGTTCACGCCAGTGGGGCACGAAAGGTTCATGTATAAGTTAAGATTAATAAGATATATATATTAATTCGCGTCTTCCGTCGTTCACGCCAGTGGGACACGGGGGGGTATACGCGTAAGTTAAGTCGTGTCTTCTGCTATTCACGCCAGTGGGATACAGGAGGTTCACGCCAGTGGGACGTGTTATTCCGCAAGGATGACCGCACGACGACAAGAGGAGTCCGGTGTTAGCCTGATATGATAGGAATTTTCACCGGTTATCAGGGGAGTGTGCTTCGGGGTTACTCCACCCGGGGGCATTCCGTAAAATGAACCCAGATAATAATGTTTGTTCAACGCTAACAGCTAACATAAAACATTTATCAGTTAATTATTTTATGATGTTATCAGACATAGAATAGTTATCAGATAATCAATTATCAGGCGGTGATCCTAGATTCCCCTCGATCACCCAGTTATCAGGATATAGTCCAGATCTCAGGATTATTCAGTAACAGACTCAGATAGTGATCCTAGGTTTCCCCTTGATCACTAGTTTAGCAGGATGTAGTTCAGTTTACGACTACACAGTTTAGCAGAATCAGACAGATAGCCCATTATGGGTAATGTTAAGACTTGGCGATCATAGGTATCCCCAAGATTGCCGAGGTAGGCACGGCGACCCTAGGTTCCCTGTGGTTGCCAACAGTAGGTAGGGTAGGAGCTCACTGAGACGTTATGTCTCATCCCTATCCTTCTGGTGCAGGTTTTCAGGTTGGCAAGTGGTTTCCAGTTGCAGATCTTCAGGAAGACGCTGGATGAAGTGCAGAAGCTCGTCAAGGTAAGCTCAGGAGGTTGACGGATTTTATATATGTATATGAACGTGTAATATATTGTATTTGGATATTTATGTAAACGAGCAAAATGTACTCATTCATTGATTTGTATATATATATTATTGTAAATTTTAATGTATCCGATATCAGATTAACACACATGCTAATATACTAGTTAAAGTTAGTATGGGTGTTACAATTGGTATCAGAGCAGGTCGATTCAGACCGTGCCTTGGGTCATTAAAGTTTCAATAAAAGTAGTGGGACCATTGGGTTCCGGATGTTGTTCTAAAGGTCACATCTAGTTGAGCCTGATCAACTCAATCTAGTATATGACAGTTAGGATAAATGTCTGAGAGCTGAATGTGACCAAGGAGGAATGAAGTGTGTGAATGGCGAAGAGTAAGGTGACAGAATTTTAAGACGGATTTGACAAAGAAGTAATCATGCCAAATGGTGGCCATCGAACAGCGAAGTGACTAAGCCTGTTTACGGCAAAGTTTAAGGAATGTCGGAAATATTTAAGGATAAGATGAAGAACCTTAACACGGTTGGACGCGTCACTAAGAGATGTCTCATAGGATGAGACATGAACAGTAAGGAATTATGGAACCATAACTGGAACCGTAGTTGAGAAGTGGTATTAAGGACATTGTGTGAGGAATCGAAGGACTCGCGTACTCAAATCGGATGAGATTTTAAATCCAATCAGTGAAGAGATTTAATTATTGATTAAGAGGATTAATTGGGACAGATGAAGCTGCAGAGTCTGAACTTGCTGGAATTATCGTGCCACGAGAGCTTCTATCGTGCCACGATCATATGGATCAGGACATCCATCGTGCCACGACCCATGCTTCTCGTGCCACGAGAATGACAGTGGAGCACTCCTTAAGAAGAAAAGATGGTATGCAATCTAGGACCCAAAATGGATGAGTAAGTAGTAATGATAATACCTGTTGCACATCGAAGCGTGTTTCAGGATATGTTTCGTTTGGTAAGCAGATTTGAAATGAGCTAAGTCCAATGGAAAATTTTATACCAAGAGAAGTGAATCAGATTATTTTCATTATGATGAGC
Organism: Medicago ruthenica; assembly: GCA_018208015.1. Taxonomy (NCBI): domain Eukaryota; kingdom Viridiplantae; phylum Streptophyta; class Magnoliopsida; order Fabales; family Fabaceae; genus Medicago; species Medicago ruthenica. Next base: position 18,753,637 of record CM031375.1, read on the forward strand.
CGTCGAGATGTTTATACGAGAAACGCAAGCTCAGCAGCAAGTAATGATTTCTCAGAACATGATATTGAATAATAAGTTGAAGTCCAATGAATGGATGAAGAAGACGAGTTTAAGAGGACACATGGTTATAGTAGACCTGTTTTTAAGGATAATTGGAATTTTAGCCGAGAAGTTATATTGAGACTTTATTATACGAAGGATCGTTTTAAATACGAAAGGTTAAGATTGTGGTTAATGTTAATGAGTTTTAAGTTTGCAACTGGTGAGTTTCCTTCCACAGTTATTCTAGAAGCTGAAAGAGATCACCTCGTGTTGATAAGTTCCGAGGGCGGTAATAAGGTATAGATTACGGATTGTTTCCAGAGAAACTCGAGGGGTAACTTGAGAAATATGGTAAAGATATGGGGATCTAAGTTGTCTCGGAAAAGATTATGAAAATGAAATCCTTACGGATAAAGTTAGAACGAATAGGAACGAGACTCAAACTATTAGTGGATTCAGTATATAGAAGATATGAACCTCCAGAAGTCATAAGTTGTTTTGGAAGTTGACACAAGTGATTTAAGTGTGAAATTTAAGCTGCTCCAGGTGTACTTTTAGGTCGGTTTCTGCAATGTTAAAACAATAATACATGTTGGATCGACCATGAGATGGTCACAGAATTCAGAATATGGAAAGTAAAGTTGGAACCAGTGTTTAAGCTATTTGACGGGAGTATTGTTGGGCTCGTAATAGTTGCTGAAAAACCGTTTGCAGGTTTTAGCGTATTATTGTGAAAGTAAGAATATGGTTTAAGACCAAAAAGAAACCCAGGTCAGGTGATGACTAATCCGTAAGCTAAGCGGATGATTTAAGCCTCAAGAGAAACAGTAACGTCAAATGGTTTGTGACGGTAACTACAAAGTGATAAAGTAAGAGGATTGGTCGATGAAATTTTATTTGGCAATAGTGGTGTATTGCTCGAATTCTAACCAGAATTGTCAAGAATCAGAGTTGCGCAGCGGAGTAGCAATCTAGGAATGAATTAGTGAACAACGCTAAGCTGAAGCTTAGGGAACGAGAAGATGATAAGTGCTTAACTCTTATAATATGGAATAATAGTAAGTAGAGACAACATTAGTACAGATTGCACTTGCAAGGTGAAATTTGTGAATTTGAAGCATTGATCAAAACGACAATGCAGTGGCATGTAAGTTATTCCACGTTGTATCCACGATATGATAATATGTCGTATGTACCAGGTTGTGATTGGTAATGTGTACTTGTCAGGAAGTGTTTATACTACTCTGATAGTAGTGTATCAGATTTTCAGTTGTGATATGTGTTAGTAACTAAGGTACGCAACTAGTAATGTTTAAAGTGAGAAGATGCTAATCATAACAGGTTTGTTGATACTGAACGCGTTTTAGTTAAGAATATTCAAGGATTTTGAATTCGACGTCCAGAATGAGAAATAAGTTTGTGATGCCGTTAGAATGTAACAATAATTTTCGGGTTGTTATATACTCAAGAAATAAACATGGGTAACATTGGCGGGGCAAACCTGGCAAGCCAGTTGAAAGGCAAATCCCGGATGTTACGAAATGAGTTAAGAGTAAGAAAAGATTTCCAATTGATGTGGTAGTGTCTCAAATGTGTTAAGATTAAGAATAATGTCCCGTTAGTCGGACAAAGATGAGGTAATGTAAAGTGTACACGTGCTCGCTTATGTATGTAAGTTATATGCTATGAAATATATTATATAATGATATGTGAGACGACCTAAGCCACTCATCACATAGACTGAACTCCTATAAGTTTGGGAATATAGGTGAAGAAAACATTTACGCTACGACAAGAAAGACGAGAATAAGTTGTGACAAGAACGATGGAAGATTGGCAACCTCCTAGTATGAAGAATGATTTCTAAGTTATTAAAGGTAAGTAACGTCATAGACCAATTGAAGCAGAACACGGGTAATCAGTAAGTTTTCGCGAACCCTTGAGGAATTCCGTAGTGGAAGCAATGATGAAGAATATGAAAAGTAACACACCAGGATGCCTCCTCCTTGTATTTGTATAATGGAGGTAGAGCGGTAGTTTTATTCTCAATGAAGAATAGTATAATTATGATAAAACCATATATGTAGGATACCGTTGTATAAAGCAAGGATCGAATGTAAGAATTTAATGGAATCGTCAAAGATGGTAAGAAAGTCTAATGTCGTTAAGGTAAGATTACGCGAACTATGACGAGATTGTAAGAATTCAGCACAAGTGTTAAGATTGGATAACTCTAGTTGGGTTTGCAAGGAGTGTATGAACAAGGATACGATCAGCAAGTTGGATGCGAGGATTCGGATAACCTCATATTCTACTACGCAAGCAAGTGTAATGCACATCAAGTGCTTCAGATAACAAAAGATTGTCGAATACATTCGACTTTTAGAATTGAAATCTAAGGGATTTCGATAAGTAAAATGAACTGGAGTTTTGGCTAATGAAGGAAGTAATATGTGAGATTAATTCATATATGATATTGGATTCTAAATTTCGAGGACGAAATTTCTTTAAGGGGGGTAGATTGTAACATCCCACCTAAGACTCGAATATTTGATAATATTGAGACGAGGTATCAGAAATGTTTTAAGCAAAGGACAATTTGGTAAATTGTCAGTCAATGGGTTTATTTTTATGGCAAGTGTAATATCCCGCTTAGATGTAGCATTCATTTGTGTAGAAACTTGAGAAGCAAGCAAGAAAAGATAAGAAATTAAGAGGAATGGCGTTTTTGTAAATAAGGCAAAGAGGGAGATTAGTTTGGATTGTGGAACAAGATATTTATCTCTTGTTTCCATTCTTTCTCCATTCATTCCAATTCAGCATTTTCTTTCCCCTTCTCCTCCAAGCCACACGCCCATCTCACCTTGCCACCATCCCTCCAAATTTCATTCAAAACCTAGTGAGAAAACACTTGCAAAGGAAGCTTGAGTAGGAAGCTAGGATAAGAGAAAGAAAAGAGGAACAAGGAAGAACAAAGGAAGAGTTAGAGTTGGAGAAGCTTAGGGTTTTGGACATCAAGTGTAATCAGCACCAAATTGTGGATTAAGGTGAGCTCCACTAAGCTTTATACCCATTTAGGGGTAAATTTTATGATTTAGAGAGGAAAGCAATACATGAATGATTTTGCCTAGATTTGTAATAGATAGTTTCCCTATTGTTAATACTTGTTATACTATGGTTTTATATGTTGAAAACCTTAGATTTTGATGTACCAAAGCTTGCTGAACTGTGTGGAACTTAAATACTCGTTTTTGAACTTTCTGGAACAGCTACAGGGGCTGCAACCCCTGGATTCATCGTGCCACGATGGCTTTCATCGTGCCATGATCATCCTGATCAGGCAGCCATCGTGCCACGATGGGTGGCTGGCGTGCCACGATGGTTCCAGCAAGGAACCTTATTTTTGAAACTTGTTTTCTAGCCAGAAATCATCCGCACAGCGCCAGTATGCTTTTGTACATTTATAAATGGAAGAATAGATCATAGTATACCTCGTATTAACATGAGTGTGGGGTTAGAAACATCACTTAATGTTGAGGATTAACCTCATTAAGAATCAAGGAAAAGAATTAAGACAATGGGTAGAGTTATACCTAAGATACTCAGCAATTAGGGACTTGGTTCCCCACTTTTAAGAATTGACTCATGAGAACGATGAGCACAAGAACGTAGCATATTCAAAGCTTAGAACCTTTATAGGTTAAGTATTAGAGATTCAATACTTTAAAGAATGAGAATTATGAGAGAGATTTAATACTCTAAGTTAAGAACCTTTTTAGGTTAAGAGTTCAAGAATTAGAAAGATTAAGCCGTGGCCTTCGTTGTTCACGCCAGTGGGACACGAATGGTACACGTAGAGTAAAGACTAAAGATTATTACCTTAAGTCGTGACTTTCATCGTTCACGCCAGTGGGACATGAAAAGTTCACGCATCAGTTACAGATTATTTATTCGCGTCTTCCGTTGTTCACGCCAGTGGGACACGGGAGGTATACGCATCAGTTAAGATTAATATTAAGCCATGACTTTCGTTGTTCACGCCAGTGGGGCACGAAAGGTTCATGTATAAGTTAAGATTAATAAGATATATATATTAATTCGCGTCTTCCGTCGTTCACGCCAGTGGGACACGGGGGGGTATACGCGTAAGTTAAGTCGTGTCTTCTGCTATTCACGCCAGTGGGATACAGGAGGTTCACGCCAGTGGGACGTGTTATTCCGCAAGGATGACCGCACGACGACAAGAGGAGTCCGGTGTTAGCCTGATATGATAGGAATTTTCACCGGTTATCAGGGGAGTGTGCTTCGGGGTTACTCCACCCGGGGGCATTCCGTAAAATGAACCCAGATAATAATGTTTGTTCAACGCTAACAGCTAACATAAAACATTTATCAGTTAATTATTTTATGATGTTATCAGACATAGAATAGTTATCAGATAATCAGTTATCAGGCGGTGATCCTAGATTCCCCTCGATCACCCAGTTATCAGGATATAGTCCAGATCTCAGGATTATTCAGTAACAGACTCAGAGAGTGATCCTAGGTTTCCCCTTGATCACTAGTTTAGCAGGATGTAGTTCAGTTTACGACTACACAGTTTAGCAGAATCAGACAGATAGCCCATTATGGGTAATGTTAAGACTTGGCGATCATAGGTATCCCCAAGATTGCCGAGGTAGGCACGGCGACCCTAGGTTCCCTGTGGTTGCCAACAGTAGGTAGGGTAGGAGCTCACTGAGACGTTATGTCTCATCCCTATCCTTCTGGTGCAGGTTTTCAGGTTGGCAAGTGGTTTCCAGTTGCAGATCTTCAGGAAGACGCTGGATGAAGTGCAGAAGCTCGTCAAGGCAAGCTCAGGAGGTTGACGGATTTTATATATGTATATGAACGTGTAATATATTGTATTTGGATATTTATGTAAACGAGCAAAATGTACTCATTCATTGATTTGTATATATATATTATTGTAAATTTTAATGTATCCGATATCAGATTAACACACATGCTAATATACTAGTTAAAGTTAGTATGGGTGTTACATAAATCTACAAAAAGATGAGGGGCATGAAAAGACTTTCTGTGTATAAAATAGCTTAAACCAAAGAACACTAAATAACTCTTAGAAACAATCTTCAACAAAAATATCTCACAATTAACTCAATTTGGAGAAACCATGAAACACAGATTGTACAGATCCAATAAAGCACAGACCACATGAACTCAAACTCCAATACTAAATTCTAGTAACATGATTTACTCAAAGTTTATCACAGCTAGGACTAAATCTAAAATCAAAATTTCTATAAGATTAGAAAAGATAGAAAGAAAGAAAAAAAAACATTTTTCTAATCTTATTGCTCAAAAACAAGAAGAGCAACATAAACAATACTTTCAGAATCTACAAGTCTTCTCTCTACTATGATGTCATTACATTTATTCAATTGGTCTTACTTTGCAATAAATGGTTTCTCTAAGAGTTTTTCTAGGTATTCCTCTACTTCTAGTGACTTTGACTACTCTCCATGTTCAAACCACCTAAGCCCACCTCAAACTAATCACCAACAAAATTTCTACATCAGCCTAACTTAAAAACACAGATCACATGACTTATGATTCACGATAACTAGCAAAATTGATTAAAAACCAAGCTCACACAAATCATCAAACCCAAAATGATACAAATCATCATACAAAAAATTATATAAAACATAGAAAACACAAAAAATTATACAAATCATCATCATAAAGCCACCCCTTTTGCTTGAAAAAGTTACAATCATGCAAAACAACAAAAAAAAACAAGCACACCCCACAATTCAAAGAAGCTAAAAAACGAGCCTTTGGGGCAAGAGAGTCACCAAAATCAAGTTTCCAATTATGGTAATAAGGAAAGGAGGTGAAGTAGAACGACCAAGGTTAAGACAATCAGAAGAATGAGTAGTATGAGTAAGAGGTGAGAGAGGAGAAGAATCCATGCCAAGAAAGTTATGAGAGCCATGAGGAGACAAAAGGGTCGCCGGATCGGTAATACCACCACGCCATTGAAGGATGAAAGCAATGGTAGCGAGGGAGACAGGAAGGAGAGTGAGGAGGAGGAGGATCTTGGAGGTGAAGGAGGAGGAGAAAGGAACAATGAGGAACCGAACATCAAGCATGAATTCGATTGGGTTTCACATTAAGGTTCGATTGAATCGTGGAAGAGGTGATTGAAACTGTAACAAAGCTTCGATTGAGACTGGAAAGAGGAAACCGATTGAGGTGGAAGAGGTTATTGAGTGAAAGCTTCAATTGACTTCGATTGAGATTGGAAAAATGAAAACTCAACTGATTGAGGGAAAGCTTTGGTTGAGCAAAGCTTCGAGTGAGAGGGTTAGTGATGGTAAGAGCAAAGCCTTGAGGGGGAACAGTGAGAATGAGCAAAATCTCAGTGTGAGATTGGGTTTCAGATTAGGGGAAAGTGAGAATGGGGAATAAAATTGGGATTTAGGGTTTTGAAGTTGTAGGAGGGAGATGGAAATTAAGAAAGCGGGAGTGACAAAATATTTGGGCAAAAACCTTTAATGTGAACGCGCTCTAGGTAAAAAAAGCCAAAAAACTTGCGATTGTTGAGCCAACCAGCCGCAGTAACCGTCGCAAAGGTATATTTTGCGACGGTTCAGGGACAAGGGTCGCAAAGCCGGTGTCGCAAAATGCTTTTTTTCTTGTAGTGGGAGAAAAGAAAAACAAAACAATTATCAGGCGCGTGCAGTGTTTTAGTAACAAATTTAATCCCAACCGCTCATTTTAATCTAATGGCTAGCAATCAATCCTCTCATCTCTCACACTAACTAGTCCTCTCATTTGATACACCCTATATATGAGGATGTATCAAGTGAGAAGTTTTTTACGGTCAGAGATGAGAGGACTAAATCATAACCCTTAGATCAATCTTTACAATGAACTCTATTTTTCACAACTGCATCAAAATTTTAGAACATCCATCCTCTTACGCGTTTTGTTTCTTTTCAGCTTTCTCAGACTTTTCCAATTCCTCACCTTTTGAATCCATCTTTTACTTCCAAAACATCAAATATAGTTTCTGATTTGTTTCGTTGAAGTCATGACGACGCCGTATTTGCAGAATCAGCTCTATCCGCGTCGATCCAGATGACGAATTTCGATGCCGCTGTCTCCGGCCACCATTGAAGGTTGCCGCCGGTTTGGCATCAAGTAACCGGATCTGAGAAGTGAGTGAGCGATTCAGAAAATTAAATAGATGATAATATGTTTCATCTTTCTTTGTACATATAGAACATATATTTCTTTATGAGTGGCAACCATGGATGATTGTTTTGGGAGTTCTGCGCCTAATTTCTTGGGAAATTTTTTTGATTAATATATAATATCCTTAATTCACCATGGATTCACCAAATTACAAATACTGTTTTTCTTTTTACAGCTTTGATTAACGGCGGTGGCTATGGCTTCTTTAACGGGATGCGGCGGCGGTGGCAGAAGGACAAATCAGTGGTACACCAGCCGGTAACTGTTATTCTGAAGCAACAATGGGGCTATGGAGGAGAAATAATTGTTGAACAATTTCTGGAAAAATTGTACGAAGAAATTCAAGAGAAGGGAGAAAAGAAAAACAAAACAATTATCAGGCGCGTGCAGTGTTTTAGTAACAAATTTAATCCCAACCGCTCATTTTAATCTAATGGCTAGCAATCAATCCTCTCATCTCTCACACTAACTAGTCCTCTCATTTGATACACCCTATATATGAGGATGTATCAAGTGAGAGGTTTTTTACGGTCAGAGATGAGAGGATTAAATCATAACCCTTAGATCAATCTTTACAATGAACTCTATTTTTCACAACTGCATCAGAATTTTAGAACATCCATCCTCTTACGTGTTTTGTTTCTTTTCAGCTTTCTCAGACTTTTCCAATTCCTCACCTTTTGAATCCATCTTTTACTTCCAAAACATCAAATATAGTTTCTGATTTGTTTCGTTGAAATCGTGACGACGCCGTATTTGCAGAATCAGTTCTATCCGCGTCGATCCAGATGACGGATTTCGATGCCATTGTCTCCAGCCACCATTGAAGGTTGCCGCCGATTTGGCATCAGGTAATCGGATTTGAGAAGTGAGTGAGCGATTCAGAAAATTAAATAGATGATAATGTATTTCATCTTTCTTTGTACATATAGAACATATATTTCTTTATGAGTGGCAGCCATGGATGATTGTTTTGGGAGTTCTGCGCCTAATTTCTTGGGAAATTTTTTTGATTAATATATAATATCCTTAATTCACCATGGATTCACCAAATTACAAATACTGTTTTTCTTTTTACATTTTTGTATAACGGCGGTGGCTATGGCTTCTTTAACAGGATGCGGCGGCGGTGGCAGAAGGACAAATCGGTGGTACACCAGCCGGTAACTGTTCTTCTGAAGCAATAATGGGGCTATGGAGGAGAAATAATTGTTGAACAATTTCTGGAAAAATTGTACGAAGAAATTCAAGAGAAGGGAGAAAAGAAAAACAAAACAATTATCAGGCGCGTGCAGTGTTTTAGTAACAAATTTAATCCCAACCGCTCATTTTAATCTAATGGCTAGCAATCAATCCTCTCATCTCTCACACTAACTAGTCCTCTCATTTGATACACCCTATATATGAGGATGTATCAAGTGAGAGGTTTTTTACGGTCAGAGATGAGAGGATTAAATCATAACCCTTAGATCAATCTTTACAATGAACTCTATTTTTCACAACTGCATCAGAATTTTAGAACATCCATCCTCTTACGTGTTTTGTTTCTTTTCAGCTTTCTCAGACTTTTCCAATTCCTCACCTTTTGAATCCATCTTTTACTTCCAAAACATCAAATATAGTTTCTGATTTGTTTCGTTGAAATCGTGACGACGCCGTATTTGCAGAATCAGTTCTATCCGCGTCGATCCAGATGACGGATTTCGATGCCATTGTCTCCAGCCACCATTGAAGGTTGCCGCCGATTTGGCATCAGGTAATCGGATTTGAGAAGTGAGTGAGCGATTCAGAAAATTAAATAGATGATAATGTATTTCATCTTTCTTTGTACATATAGAACATATATTTCTTTATGAGTGGCAGCCATGGATGATTGTTTTGGGAGTTCTGCGCCTAATTTCTTGGGAAATTTTTTTGATTAATATATAATATCCTTAATTCACCATGGATTCACCAAATTACAAATACTGTTTTTCTTTTTACATTTTTGTATAACGGCGGTGGCTATGGCTTCTTTAACAGGATGCGGCGGCGGTGGCAGAAGGACAAATCGGTGGTACACCAGCCGGTAACTGTTCTTCTGAAGCAATAATGGGGCTATGGAGGAGAAATAATTGTTGAACAATTTCTGGAAAAATTGTACGAAGAAATTCAAGAGAAGGGAGAAAAGAAAAACAAAACAATTATCAGGCGCGTGCAGTGTTTTAGTAACAAATTTAATCCCAACCGCTCATTTTAATCTAATGGCTAGCAATCAATCCTCTCATCTCTCACACTAACTAGTCCTCTCATTTGATACACCTTATATATGAGGATGTATTAAGTGAGAGGTTTTTTACGGTGAGAGATGAGAGGATTAAATCATAACCCTTAGATCAATCTTTACAATGAACTCTATTCTTAACAATTGCATCAGAATTTTAGAACATCCATCCTCTTACGTGTTTTGTTTCTTTTCAGCTTTCTCAGACTTTTCCAATTCCTCACCTTTTGAATCCTTCTTTTACTTCCAAAACATCAAATATAGTTTCTGATTTGTTTCGTTGAAGTCATGACGACGCCGTATTTGCAGAATCAGCTCTATCCGCGTCGATCCAGATGACGAATTTCGATGCCATTGTCTCCGGCCACCATTGAAGGTTGCCGCCGATTTGGCATCAGGTAATCGGATCTGAGAAGTGAGTGAGCGATTCAGAAAATTAAATAGATGATAATGTGTTTCGTCTTTCTTTGTACATATAGAACATATATTTCTTTATGAGTGGCAGCCATGGATGATTGTTTTGGGTAGTGGAAAATATACATTTTACAACACGGTCAAAAACGTTTTCACAACAGTTGAAATAATACCTGATGTGATAGTTAACACGGTGACATTTTCGAAATTACTAACAAAGTTTTCACATCAGTGGAGAGGAATAACTGATGGGAAAAGTAAATGATAAAAAGTTTTCACATCAGTTGATATAATACCTGTAGGGAAAGATACACGCGGTGGCAGTTTTGTAATACTGAGGAACTACATTTTACATCAGGCAATCTATACCTGTAGGGAAAAACCTTATCCTCAATAATTTTTACTTTTCCTTTTCATTCTCAATACGCGTTTTCCCTCTTCTTCTCAGGGAGAAACCCTAACCCTTTCCCCAAAACTCACACCCACAAATTCAGTCCCAAATTCGTACCCACCACCACAAATATCCGTTCAATTGAGTTTCTTTCCAATTTTGTTCAACTGGGTCAACTGGGTTAGAAGGATTTTGTCCAATTTTGTCCCAAATCTCTTCGCACATTTCATCGTCGCCATTACTCGTCGCCATTACGCCATTAAAATCAAAGTTTTTCATCGTCGCCATTCCCTTCACAACCCACCTGGTACCATTCTACTCTCTTCATTTCTCCCTTTCTTTTCTTCTTCTTCTTCAATCTCTCATTTTTCTTCCTTTTCGCAGAACATTCTCACCAACCCACTTCCGATTCTGAACTCGTCAAGCACCTCAAAGGGATTATCAAGGTGCCCATCACTTCAATTCTCTTCTCTTTTATTTGATTTTTTTATGCTTTTTATTTGTTGGGTCATTATTTCTCAGTTTCGTGGAGGTCCTATTTTGTTAGGTGAGTATATGTCAGAAGTTTTGACAAATCTTCTTAGGCTGTTTTCGCCTTTTCTGTTTTAGTGAAAATAGGTGGTTTGAGACTTAGATTAGATGGAACGTGAAACATTGAGACACGATCTTACTAGCATTAAACTGAGGGGAGGTGAGTTTTTCTGATTGGGGAGATCTCCACAGTCCACATTACACACACACTTCAACAATGTCTGCTTCCATTAGTAGAATGGCGTTGCAGCTTCAGTTTAGTGCTTGTTTGGTGAAGCGGTGGGTCACCGCCACCTTGCGTTCAGAGTGTTTTCCACCGTGATTTTGTGAAGCAGCTAAAGCTAGCTTCAGCCTACCGCGCGGTAACACCGTGATTTTCAGTTACTTCCAAACACAGGCTTAGTGACACTAAGATTTCCATTTGATTATTATGCCTTAGTGTCTGTAGATTGTAGAACAAAAATGACTTGCTTTTGCATATTTTAATTATTTGCATTTTTATCATGTTGGGCTAGTTAACCTGTGACTTTGTTGAAAAGATAAATTGAACTTTGTGTGTGTGTGCATGATGCGGCCAATAGGCCTATAGGAAGGAATTGGCTTCACAAATTGAATGAATTACTTCATGAGCATGGTATGATAGTAGGAAGTTATTTGTTAAGTTAATGAGTTATGTTGTGAAACAGATTAGCACAACTTAGGATTGTTTAGCTCTAAAGAAGGTTAATACCTAATCTTTATTATCTTATAATAGAGTGATAGAAATAGAGGTAATCTAATAGAAAGTTATACTATGTTTGATTGAACTATTGATTAAGTTAAAGTTTAGTTCTGTTATTTGGATGAAATTTTGACAGGTACTTATCAGATGAAGAATGGATGAGTTATTTTATCCAAACTTCGTATACTATATTAATTTATGTTTTGGATGAATTATTTGGTTTTAAATAGACGAAGAATGGATAAAATACTTATCGATACCTCATATACTATTTTCCATATTCTGGATGGATTGACAGGTTGCCTTCTTACTAGGATTTTCTTCATTTTATTTTAATTTCAATATGTTTTTGTAGCCCATCCATCTAAAAGGAGAGAAGCATCTTATTAAAGGACAAATAAATGTGCATTCCGGCTTACATGATGTATTGCCTGAGAAAATAGTTGTTGATATTTATCATGATGGAGCTGGCGTTGGTGATAATGCCATGGCCATACTCAAGTCCCACGGGAAAGATGAAACAAATACTTCTGTTTTTGAGTATTCTGTTTGGGCCAATCCAGGAGAAAAGCTTACCTTTGTTCCTCGGGACTCGAGGTACATTTTTCTAGATCAAATGTTTGCAGTTGAATTTGTGTTTTGGTTACATGGCTTTTGCTGTGAGAGAAAGGATCAAGAGAGGAAAAATCACATATTTGTAGTGACAATCCCATTACATAGTTGCAAATTTATCCCAAGTTGACTGTGTACAGCCTGTAATAATTAAGAGCAGTATGTATAGTTCATTTAAACCATCTCATGTTAACTGTCCTAATTCTACTCCAACTATATCAACTTGCTTGTACCATTTTGAATTTATAGTTACTAAGCTTTTGTGGGGAGAGCTAGGATCAAGAGAGGAAAAATATATTATTAGTAGCGACTATCCCATTACATGATTGTCAATTTATCCCACGAAGATCGACTGTGTACAACCTGTAATAATTTAGTACAGTATGTATGGTGCATTTATACCATCTCATGCTAACTGTCCTAATTATATGCGAACTATTTTAAGTGCCTTATTTGTACCCTTTTGAGTTTATTATAGTTACATACTCCGAATCCAATATCTGTTTGATATAGTTACGAAGCTCAACATTGTATTTATGTTTGCTTTTTTCCTTTAAGGATAAATGTTTTCATAGCATTTTTTATGTCTCTGTTGATTAGCTGCTTATAGTTATAACTGTGTATTATTCATATACAGCACACAATTTGTGATTCTGGGAGGTTTCTGTCTGGAACTATTTTATAGTAGTAATTAAATCAGTTATCTCATTTCTCCCACCATTTTCCCTTCCCTCTTTGTAGTGTTGAAATGAAATTAATTCAAGCGCTGCAGTCTGCCATATTTTATACTGTTTACGTTTTTTTTTTACAGGAATGATGGAGATAAAAAGCTTTTATTTTATCCCAGAGAACATCATGTAAGTAACAAAGGAGAGGACTAGTTTGTCTACTGATTTTTTTTTTTCTGGGCCAATCACTGAAAAAATTCATTTGCTAAACCCATTTTCGTAGGTATCAGTGACAGATGATAATTGTCAAGCTCATATTCCTACATTTTCTTGTCGGTTGGGTGTATATATTGAAGGATCAGTCTCGCCTCCTCTTTCTGGTGTTCATATCAGGATTTTTGCTGCTGGAGACAGCAGTATCACTGGACTTAAAAGTGGTGAACTAATACTTGAAACGACCACCGGAACTGATGGCTCCTTTGTGGCAGGTCCTCTGTATGATGATGTTGGTTATAATGTTCAGGCTTCAAAGGTAGTCTCTTTTTCAGGAAAAACTATTCGCAATTTTTCTACTTTGTTTATGCATTGCTACCTCTAATTTTCATCAAAACTTATGGTCAATAGTTTCCAGTTGCATTGTCTAAAGCAGTTTAGCATGAGTGCAACGCACACACAGGCTGAGAACCAAATCATGAAACGTTTTCTCAATATACATATATGTTGAGTCCTACAATTAGAGATAAGAACTAGGTAGTGTGTATAAGGCTTGGGCAGTTCTCATCTAACAAGTCAGATTTATGGAGTTGAGCTAGGCCCTACTCCTAAATTTTAAGATTTGTATAATTGCCTATCTTAGATATGTTATTGGGTCAAGACCACTGTTATTACACCCGCATTTGTCCATGACCAATATATCCAAGCCCATACACGACGGAGTGCGTTGATTGTTAAGAATCTCACACTGACTAGAGATATGACCTAGGTAGTGTGTATAAGACTTTAGCATTCCTCACCTTACAAGGCAATTTTGTGGACTTGACTAAGGCCGTTAGCCCAAATTCTAAGAATATGTATTTTTTTTGTTGCTCAATTTTCTTTATATTAATTCTTTACAGTGTTTTGAGTCTCCTACTTTGTGTTGGCTTCTTTTACTAAAACTTTTGTTCTCTACCTTATGAGTATCATTCGATGAAAAACATAAGTGCTGAATGCAAAAGGCCATTTTTAGTTTTGGTTTGCTTATTTTTTATTCAAATTTGCAGCCTGGTTATCATTTAAAACAAGTTGGGCCTCATTCCTTTAGTTGTCAGAAGCTTGGTCAGATTTCAGTACATATACATCACAAAGATGATAATAAAGAGCTCATTCCTTCAGTTATGTTATCTTTGAGTGGTGATAATGGTTATAGAAACAACTCAGTATCTGGGGCTGGAGGGGCATTCGTATTTGATAGTTTGTTTCCTGGAATGTTCTATCTGCATCCTGTTTTGAAGGTACGATACTGGACATAACCGTGGTGATATTACATTCTACTGCTTGTGTTTTCTTGGATACGTATGAATTGTCTATCAATCAGCTCTGATTCATATGCTGCTGTACTTGCATTTCACAATATACTTGATTTAATTATGCTTACGAATTCATCTCTACCTCAACAAAGAGAGTAACAGGCTACTTATGGTTGATAAATAAAAGGAAACAAAATGCGAAAAAGAAAAGGACAACTTTTAGCTTTTTGCTATCATGTGTAATTGTTTTTCTTGCCTATCCAGATAACATTGAAGCATAAGAGACTACAAATTTTGTAAATACAGTATTATTTCAAGATGATTAAAATTATGTTGGTCACTGGTAAAGCTATATCCTTATTCTTCATATATGATCTTCTTTTCTAGGAATATGCTTTCTCACCTCCAGCACAGGCGATTGAGCTCGAATCAGGGGAGTTCAAAGAAGTTATTTTCCATGTGTAATTGTATTTTTTTTAATATATTTTGTATTGATATGTATTTTCTTTAATATATTGTATTGATATGTATTTTTTTTAATATATTTTGGAATATTGATGTGAAAAGTTGCGGATTGATTATGTAATATCAAATTAGATAATATAACTTCCTTTTTGGCATTAAAATTATCCATATTTGTTTTTATATTTTTAATATAAAAGAAAAGAGCAAGTGTTAAGCTTATTTATTAAGCAATTAAAAAAAAAATATAGATTTCGCAACAGTGGATTTTAGAACTGATGTGAAAAATACATATTTTACATCAGTCCTTACCTTATACCTGATGTAAAAACCCATTTGTCAAATTTTAAAGTGCATCTATTACAACAGTGGAAGATAGAACTGATGTAGAAAATCAGTTTTCACAACAGTTCGTACCCGATGTGAAAAGTAGTGCACATACTACATCAAGCCACCTTACATCGGTTGGCAACTGATGTAAAAAGTCATTTCTGTAGTAGGATCTGCGCCTAGTTTCTTGGGAAATTTTTTTGATTAATATATAATATCCTTAATTCACCATGGATTCATCAAATTACAAATACTGTTTTTCTTTTTACATCTTTGTTTAACGGCGGTGGCTATGTCTTCTTTAACGGGATGTGGCGGCGGTGGCAGAAGGACAAATCGGTGGTACACCAGCCGGTAACTGTTCTTCTGAAACAACAATGGGGCTATGGAGGAGAAATAATTGTTGAACAATTTCTGGAAAAATTGTACGAAGAAATATAAAAGTCAGAAATAATTGTTGTTCATTTGATACACCCTATATATATATATATATATATATATATATATATATATATTGAAATATAAAAGTTATTATCAGAGTCACAACGAGCCACCTCTTGCTTAGCACCAGTCACTGCACTAGTAGTAAATAAAACAGTTTAAATGAATTGTAAAATAGGTAATGAAAAAGTCAGCTCAAACTTAATATTTTAAGCCTATTTTCTTTATATATAGTATAGACGTGTGCGACTTAATTTACGACTGAGTCTGTGACTCCTCCATGATACTACTTCTTCTGTTTCAAAATACATGTCGCAGTCAACCATTTTACACATACAAATGCACAACTTTCACTGTTAATATATTTAATTATATAAAGTAAATAATTGTAAAAATTTATTATTTTAAAAATATTTATCAACACAAATCGAACAACATCTTACATATTAATATTTATATTTATATATTAGTTAAAAAATAAAATTAAAATAAATCATGTGAATAATGCACATTACAAAAATACCACGTATTTTTTATTTTGAGATAGAGATAAGAACAATTTCAAACTGCACACAAAGCGACTTCAATGTTGACCAAGGACCCGCATTTCATTGAATTGCCACACCTACAAATTTTGAATTAATATCTATCACTAGTCACCACATATCTACGATTCTCTCTCTATCTCTTCGTCTATAAATACATTTTACCACCATGTTTTAAACCACGTTCAACCACCATTACAAACAGCCCGATTAACGACTGCCACCCTCCATTCAAAATGGCCACCGTTGAACCACGTTAACCTACCCACTATTACGAGAATCCCGATTACAACGACGACCACCACCATACCCACCACAAATGGGTATTACATGTGGTGGTGGCGGCGGTTATCCTACTCCTTACCATTATCACTGTTATGTTCGTTGTTTTCATCCGTCGTCGTCGTCGTTCTTTAGCGACGGATGTGGAGATGACAACACCATCTCTGTTTGGGATGACAATGTTGTGCTTCTGCTTCAAGATGGTTGGTTTCTCTCTCTCTCTCTCTCTCTCTCTGTAATATCCCGCTTAGATGTAGCGGTTAACAACGTAGAAACTTATTAAGCAAGCATGGCAAATATGTAAATATGTGGCAATGACAATTATGTAAATATTTGAAGTAAGAAGAGTTATTTAAAAGAGGGAAACAAGATATTTCTTGTTCATTTTTCCTTCTCTTCCTCACTCTACCAAATCAGCTCCTCTCCCTCTTTCCCTCTAACTCACACGCCCTCCTCCCATATTGCCACAACCCATCAAAAGTTCATCAAATTCTTGGGAAGTTCTTACTAGCAAACTTGTGTTGGAAGTTAGAGCAAAAGAAAGAAAAGAAGAAACAAGGAAGAATTAAGAGAAGAATAGATTGGAGCTAGGACTTGGAGTTTAGAAGCTAGCAAGCACCAATTGAGGCTTAAGGTGAGCTCCACAGGGTTTTAGAACCCGCTTTGAGTAAGTTTGAATGTTTATAGTTTTATGAACAAGTTTGAGGTTATAGTGCCCTAATTTCCTTTTCATGTGATTCCTTGATCAATCATGATGTAATCTATCATTATGCCTTAGAAATTTATCCATTAAGCTGTTATGATGTCTGGGTATGTTTGGATAAGCCAAAATGGTGGAAATCACGTTTTGAACTTGCCCTATGCTGTCCATCTGCACGCAAAATCGTGTCACGATTTTGCAACCGTGTCACGATTTCATAGGCAGAACATGCCACGAATTCTGGGTAGAAAATCGTGACACGATTTCCAAATCGTGTCACGATGGCACAGGGGGGCAGGGCCATGTTGTTTTTCATCAATTCTTGCACCATTCTGGCTATCTAATACTACATCAGACTTAATAACGACATGTAATGGCTAAGAGTCGCTAACAAGTATAGAGAGATCTATCCTTTAAAAAATGTATAGATGAAAATATAGATGAGGATAGGTACAATGTTAAGAGAGGGATACCTTAATCCATGAGTTGTCATAGGGATGTTAAGGAGCTAGTTTAGGGTTTAACCCTTACCAGACAATGTTATGAACTCGATTCAGTATACACGAATCCAAGAATGATACAATTGTCAAGTTTAGAACCTTTTATAGGTTAAGCACTCATGAATGATTACTTAAAGAATAAGAACAAGTTAAGATTATACTATAAGATTATGATCACGTGTTCATCAGACTCCGGGATACGCCGGATGGGATTTCTCCGAAAGGGCTATCCACACGTAAGTTAAAAGATTAAGCATGTCCAGCAGGCTCCGGATTATGCCGGATGGGACTTCACCGAGAGGGCTGTCCACATGTAAAGTTAAGTTGTGTCCAGTAGGCTCCGGATTATCCCGGATGGGGCTTCACCGAGAGGGTCGCCTACACAAAGATAAGAGGAGTCCGGTGTTAGCCTGATATGATAGGAATTTTCACCGGTATGATGGGAGATGTACTTCGGGGTTACTCCACCCGGATGCACTCCGTAAAACGAACCAAGATAATGTAATGTTTGTTCAACGCTAACTTCTAACTTAAAGATATGAAAGATGAATATGTATATTTTATATGTAATGAGAAATATGACGACTAGTTCCTCGTGAACAAGAAGTGATCATAGGATGTCCCCCAAGATCACTAAGTATAAGTTTAAGATTAGGGATAGAATATGAAATGCATAAGATAAAGACAATGAAGCGATCTTAGTTTTTCCCCTGGTCGCGAAATATGTAAAGAATGACGGCGATCGTAGGCATTCCCCAAGATTGCCAAGAGTAGGCACGGCGACCCTAGGTTACCCCCCCGTGGTTGCCAACAGTAGGTAGGGCCGGAGCTCACTGAGACGTTATGTCTCATCCCTTTCCTTCTGGTGCAGGTTCACAGGAAGCACGACGAAAAGGTAAAGAGAAAGCTTTGGACTGATCGTGCTGGCTATTTGTTTATGTATATATATGTTTCTGATGGTGTAGCATGTTGTATATTGTAAAGAAGAAGTGTATCGGACAATGAACTGTATGATGACTCTTATTATGTATAATCAAATGTAAACTTTCTGTATTGTAATTAATGTATCCGGTACGAAATTTTAATACTCGTAAGAGATCCTAGGCAATCTCTATATGGGTGTTACACTCTCACTTTTTGTCTTTCTATTGGTTGTGTTGCAGCCATCTCACGGATGAGAGTATCGTGGATTACTATGAGGAACGTGGAATGAGGATGTTATTAGTTCATGATGTTAGTTTGTTTTGTGTGTTAACTAGTATTTACACTAGGGATTACAAAAAGGCCAACCCGTCCCGTTCCGCCCCGTCAATAACCCGTCTAAAAAGGGGCAGAGCGGGGCGGGCCAACTAGAGAAATAGGGTTAAAAATCTCACCCCGTCCCATTTTTTGGCGGATCGACGGGTTGGCAGGTTGACCTGTCAATGCTTTTTTTTTAAAAAAAATGTTAATTAAAATCTTCATATAAACAATGTAAACATATATAAATTTAAAGCCAATTTAAAGAAATCTAAATATATAATTAATGACTCCACTAAAAATATGAAAATAATTATTCAAACATATAAATTACATCTTCTAAAATTCTATAAAAAATCAATAAGACATTCAAAATAAAAACTCCATGAGTTATCAATTAACTAACTGTTAAAAATATGAGGCTAAAATCATAAAACAAAAGTGATAAAATTAATTGAATTTTCCCCCTAATATATGGAGGTGAAAATTGGAAAATTGATTGTGACTTATAAATAAAAAGAAGTGAAAAAGATAGTTTCTTATTAACATATCAACCCAACGGGTCAACCCGTCACCGCCCCGTCACCGCCCCGCTTTTTAGCGGGTTAGGCGGAGCGGACACCCTACTTGTGGCGGGTTCAAAATCTCAACCCACCCCGCTAAAAATGGCGGATTAAACGGGTCAACCCGACGGGTCCAACCCATTTTGCCATCTCTAATTTACACCCGTGCAACGCACGGGGAGAAATTAATTATAGTTTGTTATGAGAAAATTAATTATAAATATACACATCACTATATTCTTATAGTTTGTTATACCTCATATAAAATACAATTAATATTGAATAACATATATGTATTTATCAAAATTCATTATAATTTGTGAATCCAACAAAGAAAATTTTTAACTCATTTTATTTTTATATCATAAAATATATTTTATAGCTCCCCGTGTTTTTGGACTGCAGATTGAGAAGGTGTGTACTAATTTAGTGTTTTTAAGTCCTCTTAATTTTTGATGAGATAATTGTTCACCTAAAGATATATCCTCTTGACCCCCGCTTAACCACATGTATTATCTTTATAAAGTCTTCACACAATTAATAGTCACATATAAAGATTTGACTTGATTGATATGTATTATATCTATTTTTTTATTGACGAGATGTATTATATCTACTTATTTAGTAAAGATTTGACTTGATATATATATATATATATATATATATATATATATATATCACCCACTTATTTTTTAGAAGGTGTGTTATAGCAACATACACCTCAAGGTGTATTTATCAATTTTTTAGTTATAACTTGCTAAAATACTCCCACATAAAAACTAGTGGGTATATATTAGCAAATCCTATATATATATATATATATATATATATATATATATATATATATATATATATATATATTATATCTAATTATTTAGTATTTGCAAGTCCTCCAAATTTTTTAGGAGATAGATAATTGTACACTTAAAAATTTCTCTTCTTGCCCCCTGTTTAACCACCTGTAATAAGGATCTAATAACAATTGTATGAAGAAATAATGATTGTATAATTTATATATGTTTAAATAATAACGTTGTTATGTCCTTAAAAAAAATTGTAATAACTCCTAATGGCATACCGTTACGATCACGTTACATATCAATCAAGTCAAGTGTAAAACAAAAGAATAGTGAGGCTGATGGTGAGAAAAACACACAAGAAGGGGGGATTGAATTGTGTGGACACTTTTTCCTTACTTCTCAAAAACTTAAGTTAAGTTCAGAATCTGATATGAATCAGTTCTGAACTATTTCTCAGAGTTATGCAGCGGTTATAAAAAGTAAATGAGAAAGGGAAGAAAGACACAAGATATTTTTATACTAGTTCCTTCCACAAGTTGGAAGTAGTCTAGTCCCCTTGTTACTAACAAGAGATTTTAACTATAATCAGACTGATTACAATTGTTCAACCACAAAGGAAGAGACTTCTAATGTTCAGACCACAAAGGAATGAAACTACCTTGCTCAGACCACAAAGGAATGAGACTCCCTTGCTCAGACCACAAAGGAATGAGACTCTAATTGCTCAGAACACTAAGTAATGAGACTGCAAATGCTCAGTACGCAGACTGAGACTTGAACCAAACTGAATTACAAAGAAAGTAAGTTTGGGTTGAACACTTGATCAAATATCAGAGGTGTTCACTTAATACAACTCAGGATTAAGACTCTAAACTTAAGAATTTCTAAGATTACAAGTTTGTAAGAAATCTTAAGAGTTTTGGTGACACTCGTAAGTTATATTAATGATTATTGTTTGGATTATTTATATTAATGATTCAACTTGAAAATAAGTTATACTACACATTTTTTATTTTTTGTGGAGTAAACTTTTACTTTGATGAGAAAAACAACTCATAACTAGCGCACATATCAACTGTTCTTGCAATTCCCATATTATTGGGCAACACACTTGTATTTCAGTAAGATGTGAATTAAACAATTCCCATATTAATAGATATATCATCATCAACGAAGGACTTACAATTTATTTTCCAAACATTTAACAAAACAAACAAATCCCAATCTCCATATACACGACCACTTACATGTAGATTGCTATTTGAGATAAATCCTGAATCAACAACTTGACAAAATGACACTCCATATCCAATATATAAAAAAAACATGCCCACTAATAAAGAAAGAAAATCTATGAAATTTCTTCTCATAATTTATTAAATTTCTTCAGTCAATTTCATTCACTTTTTTTTTTAAATAATTAATTTAAACATGATGATTAATTTTTCTTCCTTTTTTTTTGAACGACAAATAATATTAAAAAACCAGATCTCTGCACAAGACGGACAGAGACCGGTAATTCAGAAACTACAAAATAAAGACGCCGTATATAGGCAGAACACCCAAAATAAACACCATAAGAGACACCAAAACACACACCACCTGACCAATACCAATATTAATTCCCATATTAATTTTTCTTCCCTAATAACTTCTTTTTTTTTAGATTATACATTTAATATAGAGAAATTTAATTAAATTAAAGTGACTTGTAAAAATAGAAAATATATTTAAACCAAAGACATGAAGTAAACATTTACATTATAAGAGTTGTAAGTACACACAAATATAAACCAAGTGTCTAATATATATTTTTTCACTTTAAAAATGTCATATTAAAAAACAAAAACCAATATATCTAGATGTTACTCTACTCAACGTTGACAGCAGCTATAGACAAGTAAAAGCTACAAAACCAATTGTAGTTGTCATCCTTCAATTGTCGACTGCATAAATCAAATCATGAAGTTAGATAAATTAATATAGTTGCATTTGATCCAAGCCTAACATTTTGAGATAAGGCATAACAAGTTACAAGACCAATATTTTGAGATCAAAAAGATGTGTCAAGATATAACAAAGTCTCTATTATAAAGATGCGTCGAGCATATAAACAAAAGGGTCTGATTTGTCTCATTTCATCAAACAATAAGAAAATCCATATTGATACAATGAGACCCTCTTGCTCCAATTGACCAATAGATGATGAGGGTACCCTACAGTTGAACTATAAGGAGAGAAACTTGAATATAATCATATATGCCATTTCTGTTTCTGTTGTTTTTGGAACTTGTAGATGGGTGAATAAAAATTAAAAAAAGTACATTTTATTTTGTCGACGCTTTTGATAAATAAGATTTAATTATTATAATTGTCAATGATAGAAAATAACTTTTTTTCTTCAAAAAACAACTCATTTAATTATTAATTTAACGATTTGGTGTACCAGTACACTCAAATATTGGGGTGTGCCATGGAATTTGCCCAAAAACATTGTACTTGATTTGATGACAAGATTTAGAGACAAACCCAAATACTTTAGATTTTCTTTTCTCTTTTATCTCCTACTCAACCTCTTCTTCCTCTTTATTGGATGTTCACTCACTCGTCTCAATTTGTCGGTTCACAAAAAAAAATGATTAAGTTGTTAAAAAAATATTAAAAAAAATTTCCTCAATTTGTCAAAAAACTTATTAAAAGAAATATCACATAGTCAACAAACGTTTCCTTCAACTTTCCTGTTCCCGCCAATTCATAATATAACAGCTGGCTCATTCAATATTCTCTACTTATTGATGAAGTTAGTAATATTCAGTTAGGATTCTGTTTGAGACTATTCAGTTTTCTGTTTTCAGTTAATTGAGTCTATTATACCCTTCATTTCAGATATATAAATACATAGAATATTCATTCATTCAATCACATTCACAATTTTCCATACATCAAATTCATCACTCTCTCACTCATAATCAACATCACTCTTTTCTCACATTTCCTTCTCCTTCAAAGATGCATCATTGGCTTGAAAATATAGTTAATCTATGCAGGAACAGGAAGAATGACAACTTTGCTGCATTCAACGAAGACCCTTTCGCAAGTTCGATTAATCTCAAAAGGCATTGCTATGGAGAATTTTCCAGTGCTGTTGTTCAAGCCAATACAGCTATGGAAGATCGAAGCCAAATTGAAGTTGCCTCTAGAAATGCACTCTTTCTTGGAGTTTACGACGGCCATGGTGGCTTCAATACTTCCCAGTTCATCTGTGAACACCTCTTCAAAAATCTACTGAGTCAGTATCTTTCTTTAATCAAAAAGTTTATTTCTTTTTATTAATCGTTGGACTTTGTTTCTTAGTTTGAGAATTAATGATATTTTTATTTTATGTTGTTGGTTACATTATAGGGCTTGCTAAAGATAATGAGAATGATATAACTGAAGCTACCATGAGGGATGCTGTTTCTGCTACTGAAGATGATTTTTTGGATTTCGTAAAAACAAATTATATTAAAGAGCCAAATCTTGGAAATGTTGGTTCATGCTGTCTTGCTGGAATTATATGGAAAGGGACGCTACATGTTGTGAATCTTGGAGACTCGCGCGCTGTGATTGGTACTATGGTTAATAAAAAAATCCATGCTGAGCAGTTGACAAGAGATCACAAAATTAATTATCAAGCTATTAGAGAGGAACTCAAGTCAAAGCATCCTGATGATCCTAACATTGTGATGGATAATAATGGATCATTGCGTGTTAAAGGCATCATTAAGGTATTTTTTTTCTTTTAATTGATTTAGATAAAGTTATTGGTTGATTTGATATTGGTTTATGACTGTTATAGTGTTTTCTTGTATATTTATCAGGTTAGTAGAACTATTGGTGATGCATATTTAAAAAGGCCTGAATTTATGCTGCGCGAATCGTTTCCCAAATTTAAAAAAGTTCCTAAACCTTTTACTAGAGGTGTGCCATCAGCAGAACCAGAGATGTTTACTAGAGTTTTATCAGAGAGCGATAAGTTTCTTATATTTGCCTCTGTTGGACTTTGGGAGTTCTTGTCAAATGAGCAAGCAGCTGAAATTGTTCAAAAGTATCCAAGAAATGTATGTATATATCCATATCTATGACTTGTTCTTTTCTTGTTTTTTCCTTTTGTATTGTGAAAAAACACAAAGGCTTATTTAGTCTTTAGAAAATGAAAATAATTCTGTGTTTTTTCTTTATCGATGGCGAATTTGAGTCTTTACTAGAGGTTATGCTATGATGGATTTTGCAGGGAGTTGCAAAAAGGCTTCTGAGTTCTGCTCTAGCTGAAGCTGCCAACAGAAGAAATGTTACCTATATGGACATTCAGGCTGCTGCTCTGGGACACGACAATGTGAGCAGGAGGTCTTTTCATGATGATATAAGTGTGATTGTTGTGTTTTTGGACAAAAAGTTGTTTCTGAGGAGGCGCGTACATAATTTGTCCTACATATGCTCATCTGACACGCCTCTGCCATCGGATTTTGCACGGTCTGGATTAATTGCTTCAAGGCTGAAGGATCATATCAAGAAGCGGTTTAAAATAGGTTCATTGCATGCATCTAGCTCTCAGGCTCAGGGCCCACAAAGTCCTCGGACTCCTCTGGCTCAGAACACTCAAACCCCTGAGGCCGAGGGTTCACAGACTCAGAGACGTTTGGGTCAGAGTTCTCAGGCTCAGAGCCGTTGGGAGAATGTTAAACTGCGGGTTTCACCGAAACGGCATACAATATAAATTTAGAATGTGAACTGTTATAACTTATTTCAGCCATTGAGATCTGTTAACTCTATTCACTGTACCAAATTAGGTTCTAGAAGTGGTAATTTTATGTGATACATTGACTATGTCTGTCAGCAAATAAAATTGTATGCTTCTGCCTTGTTTTTCAAATGAAAGTTCAGAAGTATTCTGAAATGCTGTATACTGTATTTACATTACTCAACTGTTGTTAATTTTTAACATTTTACTTGCATCTTTGAAATTATATCTCATGTCTGAATTATGTGCGATCAAGTTGTGAAAAAAAATACTAAAATTTTGGAGTAATCATAATGGGTTTCAGCTTGTCAAGTTGTGAAAAATTAGTGAATGATCAACCACACCCCTTCAAATTTAACACTTATGTGCAAATACATCCCTCAAATTTAAAACTTATGTGCAAATACCCCCTCAAATTTAAAACTAAGTCAAGCCTTGCAAATTAAAAAGTTTAAAATATCTAGAATTTAGATATAAAAATGAATTCTCTTGTGATTTGATTTGAAGAATTGGACAGTAGGGATACAAAAAGGATAGCTGAAAGTTTAAAAAATTATAAAGCTGAATTTGTTGCATAGAATGAATAAACTGGGGCACAGGTTAAATGGTAGAAAGAAAAACTGAAACTCTAGAGGTTCATATCTCATGAACCACTTCTTCACGGGAATTTTTTACGAAAAGTTGCAATTTTGGGGGTGGTTGATCATTTACTATGTGAAAATGCATTCCAAGAACACGGTGGATTATATAAATGGGTTTTTGCTATGTTGGACAATTTTTTTTGGATACTAAAATTTTAAAAAAATCTCTAAAATTTGGAACATAATTCAATGAAATTGACAAAATTTGGAATTAGGGTATTATTTTGAAATTGGGAGTGTGTGAATAACAATTTTTTTTTACTAATGAACAACTAACTATATATAACATGATGAGTGTTCTACTTATACATCAATGATTAGTTATATCAACTAACTATTATGTTACTTGCAACTCAAGTAACCTCCCTAACTACCTTTCAAACTAACTTTGAATTACTACTTTCAATACCCTTCCTTAGTTCAAGTTAGTATTATCCACCATTCCAAGTTTTCCTGAGTTTCTCAAATTTGCTAGCTTTCAATGGTTTTTTCAATAGGTCTACAAGTTGTATCTTTGTCTGCAATGTTGCAGTTCCAACTTCTCCTTATTCACTTGGTATCTCAGAAAATGGAACCGTGTTTCTATGTGTCAGCTCTTACCATGAGAAATAGGATGCTTTGCAAGATCAAATGTTGATCTGCTATCCATCAAGAATCTCATCCTTTCATCTCTTGCATCAATATACTTAGCCATTGCGCCTGACAAGCATCCATTGAGGTTGCAATGTATTTTGCCTCAAGATAATAGAGTCACCACAACTTCTTTCTTCGAGCCCCATGATATTGTTGCATTTTCATACATGAACACGTATGCAATGTGTTATTTCTATCATTCTTGTCTCCACTCCAGTCTGAGTCAGAGCAGCCAAACAACTCATATCTTGTCTTTTCTTATTTCTAGAATATAGTATTCCTAGGTCACAAGTTCCTTTGACATACCTCAAGATTCAAGAGTTTGGTTGCAATTTAAAATTAAAAGACTTGAAGCAGAACCTCATACTCTGGGTTCAGAAGCAGAACCTTAGACTCTGGTTCGGACGCAGAACCTCAGACACAGGTTCAGAAGCAGAACCTCAGACTCTGGTTCAGAAGCTGAACCTCAGACTCTGGTTCAGACCCAGAACCTTTCATCATCTGTGTCTCCTACTTCAACCTCATCACCTTCTGTTCTTGCTCCACCACTTCCTCATGACCTTATTCCTGATGTTCCACCACTTCCTGCACCTCCTCCTAGAAAATCTTTGAGAACCAAACGTTCACCTGCATACTTGACAGATTTTCTATGTGATTCTATTACTAACTGTTTACAGTCTTCTTCTTCCAATTTATATCCTCTTTCCAATTATTTGTCCTTTAATAATTTATCTCCCTCTCATTGTCATTTTGCTTTGTCTCTTTCCACTCACATTGAGCCCAAAACTTATGCTGAGGCTAGCCAATTTGACTGTTGGAAACAAGCAATCCAGGTTGAGTTGACTGCTCTTGAGAAAACTGGAACTTGGCAGGTTGTTGATCTCCCACCAAATGTCACTCCTATTGGATGTAGGTGGGTTTATAAGATCAAATATCATGCTGATGGATCCATTGAAAGATTCAAAGCTAGACTGGTTGCCAAGGGATACAATCAAGTAGAGGGCCTGGATTATTTTGACACATATTCTCCTGTGGCAAAATTAACAATAGTTAGATTAGTTTTAGCTCTTGCTTCTATCCACCATTGGCATTTACATCAATTGGATGTAAACAATGCTTTCCTCAATGGAGATTTAAAGTAGGATGTTTATATGATGTTACCTCCTGGCATCACTTCTGATAAGCCCAATCAGGTTTGCAAGCTTGTTAAGTCTCTCTATGACCTTAAACAAGCTAGCAAACAATGGTATGAAAAGCTGACTTCCCTTCTCCTTCACCATGGTTATACACAGGCTTCTTCAGATCATTCTCTATTCACTAAACACTCGGCTTCTGACTTCACAGCCCTTTGGGTTTATGTTGATGATGTGATTCTAGCTGGTTGTTCTATAACTGAATTTCAATCAATCAAGAAAATCCTTCATGATTCATTTCAGATTAAAGATTTGGGCCAACTAAAATACTTTCTTGGACTTGAGATAGCTCATTCACACTCTGGTATTTCTGTTTGTCAAAGGAAGTATTGTTTGGACTTAATCTCTGATTTTGGTCTACTAGATTCCAAACCTGCTTCTACCCCTTCTGATCCTTCTTCCAAGTTACATCAAGATACTAGTCCACCATTTGAGGACATTGCATCATATAGAAGATTAGTGGGAAGGTTGCTATATCTGAATACAACCAGACCAGATATCACATTCATCACTCAACAACTCAGTCAGTTTCTAACCAAACCTACTAGTGCTCATCACTCTGCTGCTTTAAGAGTACTCATATACCTTAAGAGTTGTCCTGGTCCTGGTCGTGGTCTATTCTTTCCTAGAGATTCTAAACTTCAAATCTTAGGGTTTTCTGATGCTGATTGGGCTGGATGCATAGACTCCAGGAGATATGTTTATGGACAATGTTTCTTTCTAGGAAAATCCTTGATATCATCGAGAACCAAGAAGCAATTGACTGTTTCTAGGTCTTCTTCAGAAGCTGAATACAGAGCTCTTGCAGCAGCTACATGTGAATTACAATGACTTTTATACTTGATGAAGGACTTACAGATTACTTGTGACAAGCTGCCGGTTATCTATTGTGACAATCAAAGCGCACTCCACATAGCAGCCAATCATGTGTTTCATGAGAGAACTAAACACTTAGAAATAGATTGTCACATTGTTAGGGAGAAATTGCAAGCTAATGTGTTAAAGCTTCTTCCAATTTCTTCAAAGGAACAATTAGCAGATTTCTTCACAAAGCCTCTTTTGCCTCAGCCATTTAATCTCTTACTATCCAAGTTGGGGTTAATCAACATCTATCAACCGCCAACTTGTGGGAGGATATTGCATCACATAGACAGAAGGAAACAATAACAATAATAGTAATAGCTTGCATAGCAAGTAACTAAAAAAGTTAGTTACTCAGCAGTAATCCTGTGCACATAGGTCCGTGTTAGTTAGCATATGGATAACTAGTTGTATATATATCTGCTATACAAGCTAGCTTCAATAATGAGAATCATTTTTCTTTATTCTTTTCTCAATTCATAATAAGAATTGAAAGAATGAAAACCTGATTTTGAAAGTTGTGGGCGATTAGTCTTGTGTAACAGTTTCATAGGGGGCCATGGCTACCTACCATGTACCATTTCAGCTGACAAAACCTCACGACTATTTTTTTGTGGATAGGAAACAACTGAAGTTTAAAATGACATTATTTTTTGGAATATTTGACCTTTGTATAGTCCTACACTATTTATGTCAAATCACTGATAGAAATTTCATTTTGTTGTAAATTTATTTCTTAAGTACTTTTTACAGAAAGGGATGGGTTAAAACTTAAAAACAAAAGAATTAATTTTTTACGCCATTTGAGTTGACTTTGTTATTAAGGTTGCTACTATTTCGGTTTGGGTAGCTTATTCTTACAAAACTTGGATTTACACTTCATCGACAAATGGGACTGCGTCAGACTTGGCCAATTGGGTCAAAACTCTCTTTCCTGTACGGAGATTTTCAAGATGGGTTATGAGTCAAGATGCCATAACTTTTACTACACTCATCAAGGGTTTCGTCTCAGAGGTGAGATTCATAAAACATTGCACTTTCACGCACTAGGCTTTCATTTGGACCAAGTTAGTTACGAGACCTTGATCAACGGATTATTTAAAGTTGGAGAAACAAGAGCGAGGGTCTCATTACCTTTCACTTGGGAGTTACCTATTAAGCAAATACACGGGCACCGGACACGAAACTGACACAACACAGATACGTCGACACAGGTAATAATTTGAGAAAATAAACTAATTGAATATAAGCACATGTGTCGGTGTCGTGTCAGAGCCAAGGTCTCGTTGCCATTCATTTGGGAGTTATTTATTGATCTTATTATTATTATTTTAATTTCATTGCTATACTTGAACTTATAATACTTCCATCAGTATACTGTCACTTTGAATTTGTTTCTAGTTTCCACCAAAAATCTCTGCAATCACCTAGAGTAGTAATATAATTGCAAAAGATCTGACTGTAAAATTTACTCTGCTAGACTTAAAACTCCTATTTTTCAGCAGATTTGTTGATCCTTAAAAAGGTACATGCTGAAATGCACATCATTTTGATTCACATTTGTAAAACATGTTGAAAATGGGTTTCCTTTTAGCTTTCCTAGATTTTAAATATAAATGGAGAAACCTCGCATCTTTTATTCCTACCTGATCTTGGCAGTTTTAAATATTTTAAATTTTACCAAGTTGGAGCTTCATGTTGACTCTAGAGTGATTTTCAACACGTCAAAAAATAAGGTCAGAGGAAGTGTAGTTAATAGTAGATGGGTTCAGCATATATTCAGAGGCTCCTAGAATAGTTTTGAGAACCCTAATACTTGTGCAGATGTGTTGGTCAACAATGGGCGTGATGCATGTTCTTCTTTGATTTGCTATGGCCATTGCCCAGCTCAAATTTGTCATTTACTTTTAGCTGGTTGTACTGGAATTTCTACTCCTCGATTAATTCCTTTGTAGTTTTGTAATTTTGGGCATCGGTCCTCTTTGCATCCAAAATTAATTTTTTTGAAAGGATGGATTGATTAGCATGAGCCAAAAGAACATGGTGAGTTGGTGACTGGAACACTAGTTAGTACATAAGTGAATTAGAAACACCAACAAGAATAGATAAAAATGTCAACTATGTGGTGTGGATATCTAGAAAACATTCTATGCAGTTGATTTCATCTCAATATTAACTTCATTAGAAATATAACTTGTTAGATTTTATATGTTTTTTTTTTTAGATTCATTTGTTTATACATTTCTTATTGACAAATTCATTTCAAATTTATTTCTCTTTCCTTCTACGGAACCTCGAATGATTGCCGATGCATGTGTGATAGTCCTGACTGTTTTTTACCTCCTTTTCTGTCTCAATAAGAACGTACATCTTACAACCATGTGAATCTAATTAAGTATATATGTCTTCTGAAACTGATGATGTGTTGAATGCTATAACTCAACTGAAAAAATACTAAACTCAACATTATAGGCTGTGACGCCCCGATACTCCAAAAATGGTGAAGAATCGTGTGCGATACGTACCTGATACCGATACGTCTCGATACGTCTCGATACGCGTATCAGAGAAGTATCGGCCAATTAATATTTATTTTTTTGAAAAAAATTGCCCGATACGTGTCGGATACGGCTAACCTATACTCCGATACGGCTAACTTATACTCCGACACCGATACTTCTGTCTTACATATTTTCTTTAAAAAAATAATAAAAGAGTAAGAAATAAAAATACATAAAGACCGACAACGCAATCAAAAACATATTGTCTCTTCTAACCCCAAAAAAATATGGTTCCTCGTCACCACTAAGCGATAGTTATCCCCTCTTCTAACCATTACCACCGATTAACTCAATCTCAACATCAACATCACCGGTTGCCTCCATCAACACCTCCAATGAGTTCTACTCTGTTTCTCTTCTCTATAATGCTATGTTTCTTTTGTTCTTCTCCCTTTAATATCTTCTTCTCTTCTTCTCTCTAATTGGAATTGTTTGTTTTTAAATCGTTTGTTTTCAATCTCAATTAGTGTTAACTATTAAGTAGTCAACATTAGACAATGGTGTTCTTTTTTGATAGTACTAATGGTGTTCTCTTTGGATGGTACTAATGATGTTTAGCTATATTCTAGTTTGTGCAAAA
Organism: Medicago ruthenica; assembly: GCA_018208015.1. Lineage (NCBI taxonomy): Eukaryota > Viridiplantae > Streptophyta > Magnoliopsida > Fabales > Fabaceae > Medicago > Medicago ruthenica. The sequence continues at coordinate 18,785,164 of CM031375.1, forward strand.
AAAAAAATGTAATTGTCACTTGTTTTGATCATTTTCATTAATGTGTATGTTTGTTTATTATCATTTTTAGTTATGTTTATACATTGTGCATTTACACTATTAATTTTAAATTTAATTTTTTAATAACGTATCGAGGTCGTATCGTATCGGGAGTTTTGAAAAATTTCTCGTATCGCCGTATCAGTATCGTATCCGTATCGTGTCAGGTATCGGGGCTTCATAGATTATAGGTATCTATAATTCTCGGAATTTAGGGTGTTGTAAAGCACCAGGAGATTGCATTGTAAAAATTAATTTGTGTACTGAATGTGTTCAAATACATATTTCTTTTTTCCGCCAGAACTTTTGATTGGTGATCAAGTGATTTTCACTGCAACTACTACTAGCAGCAATTGTCATTGACGGTCAGTCTCTAAAGTTGTATGTCATCATTGTCCCTAGCATGCAGTTGGCTGAGGTGTGTAGTAGCAAAGCTCATCTTACTGACATTTTTTCTTGTTGGTAGTCGGTTATGTTAAACGTAATTCAATTTCTGGTAGATTTTAATGTGTAGTTATCTGTACCATGGTAATAATTTTATAGTTATGTGAAACACGGAGAAGCATTATAAGAAATTCTCGAGAACCTTATCACTAGTTTAAAGGTGAGTTCTTGGTTTAACATGTGATACCAGCATCAGAACAAATTCCCAACATTAGACCTTTTCTATGTTGTAACAAAAAAAGACCTTTTCTATGTGCATAATCATCTAGAGTCTAGAGCCTTAAACTCTAAATAGAATTTTGAAGCATTGGTAACCAAATTACCATGCCACTATTTCATGCTAAAAATATCACCCACAGTGCTTCTCACATTCATGCATATCTTAGTGCAATTGTTGTCTACCTTTATGTTCAAGCCTTTAAGCAAGCATCTTCAACAAATCCTGAATCTGACAGATACAACTTAATATGTTTTTATAAATTATTTTAGCTCTGAATTTTGGCCGAATTACTTCGCATCTAATTTTGTTGTTTCTGTTTTAGTCTCAGGATCATGTTTTCTTCAATAAAATGGAATGGTTTTGTTCACTTCCAGCTGGTACAATTCTTTATTTAAAGAAGCATATCCTTGTATACCTGGTCGGAAGTATATCTGCAAATATCAGATAGCTGATGTCACAAGAAATTATGTTTTGCGGGAACATTGTTATATGTGATTTTGTTTCTCATGCACAACCAAGTTTGTTTCTAGTCTCTTTAATTGCAAGTCTCCTATTTCACACTTTTAAAAGGTCTTATAAATAACTGAACAGTTATAGACTAATTGGAAAGTGTTCTTATCCACCTTCACGTAGCAAAGTGGAAAGATTATACAGGTGTGTTGTTTCACTATATTACTAAGTGCAACAATTCTGAATTTTAGCTGGAAACATGAGTTAGTTGCCACATGTTCTGTTTTGATCAAATTCTACATGGAGCTTATGTTGCATTGGGAAAACAAATTGCATCTGTCGATCAAAGCATGATTTTGTGGAATATGCATAGTTGATGCCAATTTCCTGTTATCACTATAAAGCCTAGGTGAAGTCCTATGGGCCCTTATGGTGACTGTGATAGGGATTTGCCAACAAGTCTTCTGGTCCAGAACTTGTACAAGGATCGCACGTATTCACAATTGATTTCAAGTCCTTGGTCATATGCTTTGATTTACAATTCTTGTTTCTTGATCAAAGCATGATTTCAATTCTTGTATTGCTATTGTTTAACCATTTGTCCATTTTGATGTTTTTTCTACTGTGAAGTTGTGCCTGCTGTAGTTGTTTCCTGATTTTGGGATTTTGTAAAATTTTATGGTGACTTTTTTCTCTCTCCACATTTTTATAATCGAATCATTTTATGGGATTTTTTTTTACAAGTGTTGAAGACAAGAATAAAGTAATAAGAGTGTCGTGTTGAAGACACAAATGAAATAATAAAAGTGTTGTCTTGAAGACAAGAGTGAAGTAATTAGAGTGTCATTTTGAAGACACCACTAAGTAGTAATAGTCGAAGTTCAGGATGATTCTAATGTTCTGGAATGTTCGGAAGGTTGAGTTTAAATTCATTGTGAAGAAATTCAAGTCTTGAATATTTTCTTCTCAGTATTTTGGCTTCTCAAGATTTCTATCTCAATATTTCATGCTATCACTGTGAAGCCAAGGTGAGGAGCTTCCAAGCAGATTTAAGATCTGAAGTAAAAGAGTTGGTGTTATTCTACCGATCTCAATATTTTACAGCTTCATAATTTCCTTGGAAAGAAGGATTGACTATTTGTCACTAGAAATGCAGTTTAGATTTTAGAAATTTCATGCTTGTCAGAAGCATAATTATATTTTCTCCACAATTATGCAGCAGTCTATATTTAAATGTGTAGCTCGCATTTTTTGTGCTCATTGTTAAATATAATTCTTAATATATAGCATAAATATGATGAATAGTTTTGGATGACAGTACTTGCACACTTTTTAACAATGGCATTGGCAGCATATCATATTCTATGGATATGATTCATGCTTACACACACCATGGCTTATAACAGAGAAGTAACCTCAAATATGTCTAAACTTCCCTCTCCCTTATTCGCAATTTCTATATTTAAAATGTAAAAGACATGAACCATAGTTTCAAAGTAGCAGGTTCCCCATATTACTAGGCTTAATCAGTGTCTTTCCTTCAAACGTTTAAATTTAGTATTGTTTTCTATTATATCAGGAGAGAGAGATACACACATAATAACAAGAAGTCACTCTCTAAAGGGAACGTTAGTGTGTTCCATGTTGAAGAAAGATGGTTTGTACAACTGTGTAAGGGAAAATCAATTGAATCTGAACTCTCACCTATGTTAAATTACTAGTGATTACACACAGGAAACTTAATAATAAATGCATACTAAATTGTAATCACCCAAATATCAACCTTGCGTACATATTACCTTAAAATTAAAGTATGATGACTAGTAAAGTCTTTAACCATACGTTAACAACAACATTTAAATTAAGTAGACTTGTATTATTATAGCATAGTCTAGTCACATTCTATCTCGCACATCTTCCCTCTTTCTCCTCTTTGTTTTGGTATATGCATCAAATAAATCAAATCATTCTTGGAATGTCATGTATAATATTTATTTCGTAAAAGACAAATAAAATACCTCGTCGTTCAACTTGATTTGGTTCTAAAAAAAAAGAAAAAACCTCCAATTTGAATTACTACCAAAATATGCATTTGAAAAACCTCTCCCATGTGAAACCTGAATGCGTATACTACTTGGTTTTATACCTCTCCCAACGGGTATAGTTGAGTTTTCGTTGAATTTTTTAGTTAAAGCTATAAGATCATTTCCTTTGAGATTCTTCCCAAGAGTGTAATCTGGGCCCTGGATTTCTAAACTGTCTCAGAATATCTGGCCTACCAAATCATAAAGTGACATTCAAGATTGGAAAACCAATAATGGTTCTTAGGAATTTAGACCAATTTGAGGGTATATGTAATGGTACAAGATTAATTCTTACAAGACTATCTAGTCCAATTTAAGACTATGTTGTATTTTTTGTTGCTATAATACAGAAGCAAATGCAATTTTTTTGTCCATTCAAAACACAAAAATAATTAGCAGGAGGAAGTTCAAATCAGCCTGAAAACTTGTAAGAGAATTATATAAAACTTCCAATGCAACACTATTGAAAGCAATATGAAACTAAACTTAGTGTTGGAGGTTAAGGCTTTGTTTGGGAGTTGGGTTTTGGAGGGGAGGGGAAGGAAAGGAAAGGCTTGTGGAGTGATAAACCCTTGTTTGGGAGATTTAAAAAATCAAGGGAAGGTTTTGGGGGGTTTTGAAGGGCTTCATTTGGTCCAATTTTAAAGTTCCCCCAAATTGGGGGGTTTTGGGGGGTTAAACATACAAATTGACAATTTTGCCCTCATAATAATTCAAAATTCCAATTAAGGACAAAACCAAATTCACACAGTTGCACGCCTCATTCACACAATTCACTCATTAACACGTTCGCACTCTCATAGCAACAACTGAAGCGTCGCTTGAAACCAATCGGAACATCTATAATATGTTTTACTGAGACTTTTTATGGTGGATTTATTTTGAGACTTATCTCATATTGTTAGATTTTTTTTTTTTTTGTAATTTCTTTTATGTTGGATTTATTTTGAGATTTGTTTAATATTGCAGTCATTATGATGGATTTCTTGTTTTTATTATAGCAACATATTTTGCTAATAACAATTGGGAACAAAAGAGCATGGTTCATCTTATTTATATCCATTTATTTTTTAATGGTTCATGTTATTTTTGCATTTTAATTGATTAAAATTGGACTATGATGAATAAAATATGATTCAACTTCATTAATGAGTTGCTAAAAAAACTTCAGTTATGACTTTTAAATAATATATACAGTTTTAAATAATATACATGGTTTGTACAAAAAAAAATACACTGTAAAAAAATACATGGTTTATATATATATATATATATATATATATATATATATATATATATAGCGAAATTAATTTGTTATTATTGTATCAATTTTTTAATAAAATTATAAAAAAAAACTATAGATTTTTAAGTTTTTTAATTTATTTATATATATATATATATAATTATTTTAGAGTATTCCTCAAAAAAAGAAAAAAAGGGTAAAATAGTAAAATTATCACATAAGCCCTCCATTTCCTTTTCTTGTTGGTTTTTTAACTCCCAAACAAGGGGAAGGCTTTCCCTCCTTTCCCCCTTCCCTCCCCTCCCTTCCCTTCCCCTCCTAAGTCTTTCCTTCCCCTCTCCTCAAAACTCGCAAACAAAGCCTAAGGAGTTTGATAAGCAAATAGCAGGTGGAAGCTTAAATCAGCCCAAAAACTTGTAACTGCAACAGAAATAGATTAAGATAAGTTAGAAATATAAGGGGATACTGTTTTGTCCTGAGACCACAAATATTTCTATGTATTCATCAATTTTAAGCCAAAGTCCAAGGATTTTGGGTCCATTAAATTGGCTAGCAACAACATATATCAAACTGTGCATACCAAGTAATTTTGGTAAGATAAATTCATAGCAAAATGATTGAATATCTCTTCAATTTCTCTCAATTGGGTGGTTACCACTTTAGAACCCTTAATGCCGTGGTCTAAATAGGCCATACAACACTATAATCAATTTTATTTTGTTTGCATTTAGAATTCAAAACATAACTCATGTTTCATAAAAGTTCTTTACATTGTGGAAGTTGAAAGGTGAAACAATTGAATATAAGAGTAAATGAGATTGTTAAAACATCAAATTCACACTATGCACTGACATAATAAGAGAGGGTAAGAAGTTTTTTTTTTAAAAAACTCAAACTTAGTTTATTATATTATATTATATTATATTATTGTTATTATTATTAGATATAGATTAGATTATTAGATAGAAATCAAGAGAGGGTGTGAAGCTTATTTTAGAGGTGCCACATCATTATAATTTTAGCTCATAGAATCAAGAGAGGGTGTAAAGCTTTTTAGAGGTTGCACATCATCAAAATTCTAGCTCATAGATAACTCAAGTTTACTTTACAATTTATATATATATATATATATATATATATTTGTTTGTTTTAGCAATATTTTTTTTACTAAAAATCACTTCACATATATTTTCGATATATACTATAATTAAATAATGTAACATATAAATTATCACAATTCCACTTCAACAGTGGCTAATCAATTAGCAAGAACACCGCAAAAAAAAAATTAATTAGTAAGAAATTTATTTAGTTATAAAATTGAGAATTAATCAATTTTTTAAAGACATAGAATAGGAGAGGATGTCAAGTTGTTAATATTATGAGAATGTTTTTTAGAGGTGCCACATAGGCACAATCCTAGCATTAGAATTGAATTCAAAGATAGATAGATAACTTAAATTTTCACTCTAATTAACTATCATTCACATATGTAATCTTGCAAAGTTAGAGAATTGGAATAATAATTGCACTACCACCATCTTTAATTAGCTAATAGAATGTCTATGATAAAACAAATATATTCTATCTACTACATGATAAGTTTACATCACTTCTTCAAAAAAAAATGATAAGTTTACATCACATATTAATTTCTTTTGCATAGTTTATAGCAATAGATTATCTTTTTTCTAAAAAAGAATGAATGCAAGCTATTATGTGCATATATTTTATCAGGATTAAGATCTAATAGTTGCTATATATTTTATTTATTAAATAGAAATCTTGCTACAAGTATTAACTGAAAATTTTAACCAAGATGTTCAATTTAAAATTTTCCCACGCCGCGCATTGCGCGGGTCTATATCTAGTGTTAATTAATTCAACGTGTTAAAGTTCTTCTCATCTCTCTGCCCTTTACCTCACCCACTAATTTTATGTGTGAAAACTTATTTATCTAGTGACATTTTTTTTGCATTATATTGAATTATTATGAGAGATTCTTTGGTGCATTGATCATAATACTAGTTTTATGTGTGCACTTATATATCTAGTGACATTTTTCGTATTAAATTGATTTTATTTGAAAATATATCAAACATTTTAATGTAAAAACTATCTTGAAATAAAAATAATATTTACCAAACTAACTTTAGCTTTATCTTTAATGCTCTTAATGTTAACTTTAAGTTTAAAGAAGCTTCTATGCTAAAAATAATAAACTACGTATCCTCTTGTAATTATTCTTGGTTAATCTACCCGAATTTTAATTAATTCTTCATTAATTATTTTTTTGAGAATAATTAGGTCTTTGTTAATTACAATTGGAAAGTTCGTTTTTGTAATATCCCGCTTAAATGTAACTTTTATCAGTAACAGAGGAATTATGAGTGAGTAGGGATAAGATGGTAATTTTGAGAGAAGGGGCTTAAATAGAGATAAGTATGAATATTCTTCACTTTTCTTCATTTCCACTCTCTCACTAAAAATCAGATTTTCTCTCCCTCTCTCTCTAGGATTTTCGGTTTGCATCAGCAGTAGCTGTAATCCATCAGTTCTCCTTCTTTGATTTCTTGAACTGGAAGTAAACAAGCTTAGGGGAAAGATTGAAGCAAAGAAAGCTTGAGGGAAAAAGTAAGGAAAGAGTAAGACCAAGCTAGGGTTTAGTAAAAGGAAGCTTATCAAGACCAGCAACTTTATGGTGAGTTCCTTAGAGTAGCTTACCTCTTTTGGGTTATAATTGTGTGAGAATCACATCAGATTTCTAAAGTTATAAGGAAAAGGAAAGTTTTTCCCCCTTTTTTGATACATATGTTTGATCCCTGTTTAATCCTGGTTCACAGTAAGTTTTTATAGCTCAAATGAGTCGCTGGCATATTTTCCAAGATCACTGGACAGTTGGGTACCAAGGTTTTCAAAATTGAAGCACGTTTTTCAGAAAATTCCATGTTCTGCTATGGTCGCAGAGCGACCGAGAGTTTGCTCTGCGAAGTAGCAGAGTTTTACTACTGTCTACCATCGCCTAGCCATCGCCCAGACTTTGCTTTGCGAAGTGATCAGAAGCTGAGTCGCAGAGCGAAGTTTTGGACGCTCTGCGAAAGCTTCAGACTCTGAACCTTCAGAAGCTGACTTCAGAGTCTGAAGGTCCAGACGCAGGGATCGCAGAGCGACGCTCAGGGTCGCAAAGAGAACTTGCCCAGAATGGCATTTTTATTATAAACAACAGTACCTTGCCAATGATCTTTGATATGCTTTGGGGTAGTGATATACAAGAACCTTCAAGGATTAACCTAGGATAAAGATATGTATCATACAGAGTGTTGGGTAATTTATCCACAGATTCTCAGGTACGAGAAACAGAAGTTATTACAGATGGGATAGTAAGCCCATAAGTATGACATATAATAACGATATGTCTAGATCCTTTGATAGGATAGCAAGTTGTATGTACTCAATTGAGTGTACGAAAGTACAAGGAATGTTTCCACATTCAAAGCTTCAGATAAGCTTAAGGGGTTCAGTTTCCCAACATGATTAAGTGGCTTATGAGAACGATAAGCTTAGAACCTTATATTATAGGTTAAGTATCACATGATTAATTATGTGATGAATGCATCAGATATGCATAGGTTCAGAATAATGTATCAGATATACACATGAATTAAGATAAGTATTATGCTAAGATTATACGTGTTCAGCAGACTCCGGATTATGCCGGATGGGACTTCTCCGAGAGGGTTGTTCACACGTAAGTTTCAAGTTATATATATGTAAAGAATTTGTTAATTAAAAGTAAGTCGTGACTCTATGACTCCCCGCTAGTAGTGTAGTTAAAGTACCCCGTTAGTAGGGGTTAGGCGTTCTTCGGATGTAAGTCTTACACGAAAAAGACTAAGTTAAGTCGTGATTCTCAGGGTCCCCGTTAGTAGTGGACATGTGTTGTTTCTATGTAAGTCCTGCACGACGATAAGAGGAGTCCGGTGTTAGCCTCAGATAGGAATTTCACCGGTATGAGGGGACATGTACTTCGGGGTTACTCCACCCGGATGCACTCCATAAAATGAACCAAGATAAGTAAATGTATGTTCAACCCTAACTTACTAACTTTATGTTGAGCAAGATGTATATGTATTTATTACATAAGTTTATGTTAAGTACTGTTCAGATAACAGGAAGTGATCATAGGATATCCCCAGATCACTAAGTATGAGAACATGAATATGATAATTATATGATAGAGATTCACGACGATCGTAGGAATCCCCGAGATTGCCAAGAGTTAGTGCATGGCGACCCTAGGTGTCCCCAAGGTTGCCAACAGTGGGTTGGGTGGAACTCACTGAGACATTATGTCTCATCCCATTCCTTCTGATGCAGGTTCACAGGTTGCACGCAGCAAGGGTAAGGAGAAAGCTTTGGACTAATCGTGCTGGCTTTCTAGTTTCAGTTTACCTGTATTCATATGTTGTACTTTTGATGTATAATTATCAAGATGATATGTATTAACAGTTGGATGTATTATTACTTATGTGATGTAATAATATGAGATATTTTTCTGTATTGTAAATTAATGCATCCAGTACGAAATTCTAATACTCGTATAAGATCTTAGGCAATCTTTATATGGGTGTTACAGTTTTGCTTTGGAGGGAAACCAAAAATGTTCATGTCATTCCGACCAACCGTACGCAACGACCATTTCTCCAATTACTCGAACTCTTCATCATCATCTCTAGATGGATAAAATAATCAAGACACACTCGCATGCACACAAGCACGCGCGCACACATGCACGCACAAAATAGGATATGGCTGTCAGTTCTGTTTCAACAACGACACAAGGAAGTTAACACTCTGTTGTAAATTTCGGATGATTTGTTTTTCATCCATACTATCATTGACAATAGCATGAAAAAGAAACATGATAAAGAATTGATTTCAAATCCGTACAAGTAGTCATATGCTTTGATTTACAATTCTTGTCTCTTGATCAAAGCATGATTTCAATTCTTGTATTGCTATTGTTTAACCATTTGTCCATTTTGATGTTTTTTCTACTGTGAAGTTGTGCCTGCTGTAGTTGTTTCCTGATTTTGGGATTTTGTAAAATTTTATGGTGACTTTTTTCTCTCTCCACATTTTTATAATCGAATCATTTTATGGGATTTTTTTTACAAGTGCTGAAGACAAGAATAAAGTAATAAGAGTGTCGTGTTGAAGACACAAATGAAATAATAAAAGTATTGTCTTGAAGACAAGAGTGAAGTAATTAGAGTGTCATTTTGAAGACACCACTAAGTAGTAACAGTCGAAGTTCAGGATGATTCTAATGTTCTGGAACGTTCGGAAGGTTGAGTTTAAATTCATTGTGAAGAAATTCAAGTCTTGAATATTTTCTTCTCAGTATTTTGGCTTCTCAAGATTTCTATCTCAATATTTCATGCTATCATTGTGAAGCCAAGGTGAGGAGCTTCCAAGCAGATTTAAGATCTGAAGTAAAAGAGTTGTTGTTATTCCACCGATCTCAATATTTTACAGCTTCATAATTTCCTTGGAAAGAAGGATTGACTATTTGTCACTAGAAATGCGGTTTATATTTTAGAAATTTCATGCTTGTCAGAAGCATAATTCTATTTTCTCCACAATTATGCAGCATTCTATATTTAAATGTGTAGCTCGCATTTTTTGTGCTCATTATTAAATATAATTCTTAATATATAGCATAAATATGACGAATAGTTTTGAATGACGGTACTTGTACACTTTTTTAACAATGGCATTGGCATCATATCATATTCATGGATATGATTCATGCTTACACACACCATGACTTATAACAGAGAAGTAACCTCATATATGTCTAGACTTCCCTCTCCCTTATTTGCAATTTCTATATTTAAAATGTAAAAGACATGAACCATAGTTTCAAAGTAGCAGGTTCCCCATATTACTAGGCTTAATCAGTGTCTTTCCTTCAAACGTTTAAATTTAGTATTGTTTTCTATTATATCAGGAGAGAGAGATACACACATAATAACAAGAAGTCACTCTCTAATAAGGGAACGTTAGTGTGTTCCATGTTGAAGAAAGATGGTTTGTACAACTGTGTAAGGGAAAATCAATTGAATCTGAACTCTCACCTATGTTAAATTACTAGTGATTACACACGGGAAACTTAATAATAAATGCATACTAAATTGTAATCACCCAAATATCAACCTTGCGTACATATTACCTTAAAATTAAAGTATGATGACCAGTAAAGTCTTTAACCATACGTTAACAACAACATTTAAATTAAGTAGACTTGTATTATTATAGCATAGTCTAGTCACATTCTATCTCACACATCTTCCCTCTTTCTCCTCTTTGTTTTGGTATATGCATCAAATAAATCAAATCATTCTTGGAATGTCATGTATAATATTTATTTCGTAAAAGACAAATAAAATACCTCGTCGTCCAACTTGATTTGGTTCTAAAAAAAAGAAAAAACCTCCAATTTGAATTACTACCAAAATATGCATTTGAAAAACCTCTCCCATGTGAAACCTGAATGCGTATACTACTTGGTTTTATACCTCTCCCAACGGGTATAGTTGAGTTTTCGTTGAATTTTTTAGTTAAAGCTATAAGATCATTTCCTTTGAGATTCTTCCCAAGAGTGTAATATGGGCCCTGAATTTCTAAACTGTCTCAAAATATCTGGCCTACTAAATCTTAAAGTGACATTCAAGATTGGGACACTGATAATGGTTCTTAGGAATTTAGACCAATTTGAGGGTACACTAATTTTATGTGTGAAAACTTATTTATCTAGTGACATTTTTTTGCATTATATTGAATTATTATGAGAGATTCTTTGGTGCATTGATCAAAATACTAGTTTTATGTGCGCACTTATATATCTAGTAACATTTTTCGTATTAAATTGATTTTATTTGAAAATATTATCAAACATTTTAATGTAAAAACTATCTTGAAATAAAAATAATATTTACCAAACAACTTTAACTTTATTGTTAATGCTCTTAATGTTAACTTTAAGTTTAAAGAAGCTTCTATGCTAAAAATAATAAGCTAGGCCAAACAGTATTAATTATTCTTAGTTAATCTACCTGAATTTTAATTAAATCTTCATTAATTATTTTTTGAGAATAATTAGGTCTTTGTTAATTTAAATTGGAAAGTTCGTTTTGCTTTGGAGGGAAACCAAAAATGGTCATGTCATTCCGACCAACAGTACGCGACGACCATTTCTCCAAACTCTTCATCATCATTTCTAGATGGATTAAATAATCAAGACACACTCGCATGCACACAAGCACGCGCGCACACACAAAATAAGATATGGTTGTCAGTTCTGTTTCAACAATGACTCAAGGAAGTTAACACTCTGTTTTAAATTTCAGAAGATTTGTTTTTCATCCATACTATCATTGACAATAGCATGAAAAAGAAACATGATAAAGAAATTCTTTCAAATACACCGAAATAAACCCAAGCAATAATTGAAATATAAAAGTAGAAACATGTTATGGAAATTCTTTCAAGTAAACCAGCTCACTATGTAAACGTGAAGCAGGAGGGGTAGAGTATGCATTAGAGGAAAAAAATGTAAATTAACATGTACCTCATGATGGTGTTGCCGTTGGTTTTTCAGCAAGTGTTGTTGTTGAAGTCTCCACGGCCGCAGCAGGTGTGAAGTGACGGAGACGGCGGCGGTGGATCACAAAAATAACACCCACGACGGCCATTAAAAGAAGGACGACACAGATCGCAACCACCGACAAAATCCAGGTTTGGCTCGCATGATGATGAGGAGGTGTGTTAAAATCTGGTTGGTCATAGTGGTGTAGGTGGTAACGTGGCTCAAGGGACGGTGGGGAAGCCACGAAACTGTGAGTAAGGAATGAATCGTTTCTTGTCAGCTCAATGTAGTTGGGAATATCAAATAAAATTTATTGACTTCACCATATTGAATAAATTTATATAAGACTATAACTAAAATTGGAAATTTCGTTTTGCTTTGGAGGGAAACCAAAGATGTTCATGTCATTCCGACCAACCGTACACGACGACCATTTCTCCAATTACTCAAACTCTTCATCATTATCTCTAGATTGATTAAATAACCAAGACACACTCGCATGCACACAAGCACGCACACACAAAATAGGATATGGCTGTCAGTTCTGTTTCAACAATGACACAAGGAAGTTAACACTCTGTTCTAAATTTTGGAAGATTTGTTTTTCATCCATACTATCATTGACAATAGCATGAAAAAGAAACATGATAAAGAAATTTTTTCAAATACACCCAAATAAACCTAAGCAATAATTGAAATATGAAAATAAAAGTAGAAACATGTTATGAAAAAAAGTTTAAATATGTGATCGGTCCCTGTAGTTGTACCAACTTTTGGTTTTGGTCCTGCAAGTGTTTAACAGAACCCGAATGAACGTGCTTGATTCAAAGAGAAGAAACATGAATTGAAAGCAGAAGAACTCGAAGGTCGAGTTAAGGAGCTTGAATAAAATAAATAAGCATTTTGAAAGCTATTATAGTCTTGTTTATGAAATACGGACCAATCTAAACAGTCTCCATTTATTCAGTTTAGGTGCTATATTGATATTGATTGTAACTATTAGTATAATTCTTTCCTATGTCACCCATACATTTCAATCTAGGAAAGGTTTTGTATTCTCTCATAGCATACATTTTTTTAATGATGCTTCTATCATTATTAGGGAGCTAAAATATTCTGCTCTGCTATCGAAATATGCAGTTGCATCTTACATGGATGATCAATTAAATCCAACCATTGATGGAACAAGTTTGCAATTGGACACAAGTGAGAAAACTGATGGCGTCGTGTCACTTTGCAATGACATTTTTGTTTATCTGCTAGAATCATCAGATCCATCAAGATTTGTTTTGGATATAATACAGAACCCCATTACTCCACTGTGTAAGAAGGGAGTCAATGCTGTGATTATTGATAATAGCCACATCTATCTGCTAGAAGAACTTATGAGAATCTCACCAACTATTAAACCTTGTGTAAGAGAAAAAGCATTGGAGCTAGCACATGATTTGAAAGCTTACATGAGAGAGAATACTGAAAATTCTTCGGCAGTTCTTAGTTTTCTGCTGCTTTTGTCAATTTATGGATTGCTGACTTCTTTCGATGAAGGTGAAGTTTTGGAGCTTTTTGCATCTGTTGTTCATTTATGCTTTGGGTTTTATAAATATAGTTTCTGGTATGTTAATTCAGAAATGTTTTGGTCTATGGCTAGTATCTCTCCTTTTATCTTTATGCTTTGGTATGTTACATCATATCATATGATTTATAAAATGTGTCGATATCTTATATGCAGTTACAATAAGGTTGTTATGGCTATTCATGATAAAATGTGCAGATTATTAGCCCACTGTAAGATAGGGTGGCAATTTTTACCCATTTTATTATTTATGGTAGACGTAGTTTGTAGGAATGAATTTGTTATTGCAAATTCAAATTATATTGAAATGATAGAAAATGTAAATAATAAGATAGTTGTATGAACTGTGAAATCTAAATCACCATGTTTTCCTGTCCTGCGATGTTATGGATCAACACATCTCTATACATATCAACATAATTAGTAGAAAACAAATCACTTATTTTTCTTGACGTGTCAGTAAAAAAGACTAACAACTAAGAGAATGACAGTTGGCATTTCAAATGTAAAACCACATTAATTAGTTAGATACATTTTGGTCATAAATTTTTCGTATTTACATCAAAATGTCCCCCTAGACATGAATGAGACAAATGCTTTACAAACACATTCAACACAAGCCCAACCATTCCTGAATCATGTTTTCTTGTAATGTTTCATTCAACTTGCATTCACTAACCGTTCTAGGTTCATTCATGTCACCAAATATAACCCCCAAATAAAATACTCTGAAATGAATGTAGTAGTGCTGAGCATTTGTAATGATTATTGCAATGTGAATTTAAGAGTCTACGACTTCTGCACCGTATGGCAGCTGCAGAGTCAAATGATGAAGGCATAAAGAGATTAAATTTAAGACATGTCTTTTCCTGTTTGCTTCAACATTTACTTGCCGCTGCTCGCTAGAGATGCACAACTATACAACTCATAAAGATAGAATTTGTCCCACTTAGAAAAATCATTTGAGCCACAGACCTACTGGTGCCATTTTCTTGAACATCAGTGGCAAGAGAATCAAGAAAAGACATGTTGAAGCAGTATAAAAGTTGCTTGACCAGTTTATTTTCAATTTGTTATTCATTTTCAGTTTGAGCAGTGTTTTCATGGTCCCTGGTCCAGTATCTCGACACTGAATAATGATAAATGATATTTTCAGTTAAGTGTTCTCTCTTTTGCTAAAATGCCATTTTTCTATTGGAGGAGCAAAAAACGAATCAGTTAAAGGATGAATCCTTTTAAAAAAATAGGACAACTCTTGTTTAAATTATAAGTAAAATCTATGCAGGATATATACAAAGATACTAAGATTAAGATTTTAGCTGTTGGTACGAGATTGAACTGAAATGTAATTGACTTACTTTTGTCCATCCAACAGTTCTCACATTTGTTTAGAGAAAATTGACATCTTGGTGTTCATGCTTGGAAAATGAAATAAACTTGGAATATTCAGTCCAATCTGCTCAGTTTTTTGTTAATTAGAACTTATTTTATGTCTATTTTTTTTTTTCTGGTAAGTTTTGATGAAGTGAAATTTCTTGTACCTTGCAGATTTTGTTAAAAATCTTATCAGGAGGAAGCAATTTGTTGAAGCTGTTAGATTCATTTGTGCATATAACTTGGCTGACAAGCATCAATTAATTGATATATGTTGCGAGAACACGTCAATAATGCAAAACTGATTTGTGAGAGCAGTTGTGAGAAAACTAACTCAATTGAAATCAAGGTTCTTATATTTTTATCATTTGAATTCTATTTTATGAAACATTCCATTTCATACATCTACCCATGCATGATAGTCGTTAATAAATTACTAATATGAACTTGAACTCAGGATTAGGCCAGAGATCAAGAAATTGCTAGTCTTGGAACCATTCTTAAAGGTTAAGAAGCTAGTCTTGGAACTTCATAAGTTAATTTTTTTTAATTGTCAAAACAAAGTTGTCAAAGTTAAGTTTTTTTATTGTTTTTCTCATCTGAATATGATGTTATTCGAGGTACTGTGAAACATTAAATATAAACTTATCTTTTAATTGGATACTTTAGTTGAGTATATTATGAGAATTTAGACTCTTCTTTTATACTCGATTCTCGTGGTAGTTTTTTTTTTTTTGGTGTACTTTCGATATTCTCGTGGTAGTTAGACCTATTATATTTGACTATCTATCATAACAATTATACAAAATTTGATATATTACTCTAATTCAGAACTCTAATTATTCGGAATATTTCATTGCTATTTCAAGGTTTCATTGTTGATACTCTTATCTAATATTTCGTCCGCGTGGGTCTCAATAAAACAATGAAAGTCAGTTGCTTTGGAAGGATAAACATCATCAATACTTTAAAAAGAGTATCAACAGAAAAATGCTTAAAATAGGAACACCCATATAAAAGTTTATTGAGATTTTCGTTTATCTTTGCAATATACATATAGGATCTTATCTAATACTACCATATTAGACTTCGTCGTTTCCCATAGTAGCACCAAGTGAAGGAAAATTGAGAAATATATTATTATTATTATTATTATTATTATTATTATTATTATTATTATTATTATTATTATTATTATTATTATTCAAGTAATTTAGTGGTTAGAAATTAATCTTTAAAATAAATATGTGAGGAATCCGATGTTCAAACTCCAGCTCTACATATATAATGTGATATCCCTACCATTTGAATTAAGTTTACGGGGACAAAAAATATATTATCTAACTCCATAATATTTTATTAAATGAATTGAGTTTATTTATTAAAGATACTTAAAGTTGTAAAAAAAATAAAATATTTCTATTTGTAGAAAAAAATTCCTTCTAAAAGAATAAACTGAATTTTGTTATATTTTTTTAAAAAATTTACCCGACAATAAGTGACTTTTAAAAAAATGCCTTAAAATGAGTATCATTTTAATTAGGTTTAATTGCAGTTTTGACCCCCTAAGTATCACGAACTTGCGATTTTAGCCCTCTATAAAAAAACAATAACAAATCAACACCTTAAGTTTACCCCCTTTTGCACTTTTGGCCCCCTGGTCCAATTTTGACCCAGTCAACACACACGTGGCACCTACTTGAGTGAGTAGGACGCCACGTGTGTAATTTTCAATTTAAAAATAAATAAAAATGCCACATGTGTAATGCTTTAATTAAAAAAAATAAAAAATAATTAAAACAAAAAACAAAAAAACTTCTTCTTTCTCTTCTCTCTCGTCTCCTCTCTGAGATCTCTTCTTCTTTCTCTCAAGCCTCTCATTTATCTCTCCCACTTCACCAACTTTCTTCATCTCCCCAAACTCCATAACCCCCTTCCTTTCCTCTCACCTTCACCTTCCCACCCTCCACATACTATTGACTGCACCATCTCTGTCTCATATAGCTTCTCCCTCGCCACCATACCGGCAAAAGAACACTCGAAATCTTTAAGTCAGTTATTTTAAACAATTCATTTTTTTACATCTCAGCTACACTTTTATATGTTTTTTAGTTTTTAATTTCTTGACAAAAAGAGCTGTTATCTTTTATCACTTGAGATAATCCTAGGACATAATTTAATTCTTGATAGTACATGTAGGTTTTGTCTTTATCATGAACTCTCCTTTTTCCTTGATAATCTTAGCACTTTTTATGTTAAATTGAGCAATATTCAACAGGCCCCTGTGCCTCTGATATTATTGCTAATTATCTTCATGATGATTTTGATTTTTGTCCTTATCATGAACGGTCCTTGCTCAACAACATCATACAATAAGTTATTGCCATTCTGAATCTGAAGTGTATTCAATGGACCCCACACAAGATCATACATACATACGACTCTAAACCCAGAAAGGAAACAAAACAAAAGCTCTCAAGCCACTTTGATCTTTTTCTCTCCCATTTCACTCTTTTTTTTTTTCATTTTTCATTTTATTTTCTCATTTCACTCTCCAAAATGCAAAAGAAATTCTAGAAACTTCTTCTTCTTCTCTCTTCCATTATTCTCTTCTATCACTCGTTCGCTATACTTCTGTAACAATAACATCAACCATTTTATTGTAAGAATCTCACAACTTTATTCATTCTCTTCAAACTTCAAATGTTTTATATTTATTTGTATATGTTGAAATGTTAACCCATGTTTCTATTGCCATTGTTCTGTTCTTTATTGTTTCATTTTCACTCTCCAAGTGTTATGTGTATTTATATATTCAAACTTTAAAAGTTTACATTTTTTTACATGAGTATTGTTTTCTGATTGAAACTTCAAATGTCTATTTTCTAGGTTTTTATAATTTCATGCTATTTCTCAACAAAATCAATATTATGCAATGAATGTTAGAGCTACTAAATCTGTTTTTATATGTTCAAACTTGAAAAAGTTTGCATTTTTTTTACATGGCCATTGTTTTGTGATCAATAGTTGAAATGTTTATTTTCTAGGTATTTTTCGATTGATTAATATTTTACTTCTGGAAATGTAATGTATTATTTGATGATTAAGTTTAACCTATAAATTTTTCAATTGAAGAAACTTGTTGTGTTTTTTTCCCCCAGGTTTTTATACTGTGTTTGTAATTTCGGAGGCTTTCCAGTTTCCACAGTTGAATAATGGATGTTGAGGCTTCTGATACGCCAAAAATTTGTGGTGGTGGAGATAATGATGTGAAGAAGGAATCAAGTTTTAGAACCTGTAGTAGTAGTAGTAAATATGATACTGCTATGCTGCCAGTTAAGAGGCTGTTTGATAACAGCAATTCCTTGCATACTGTCAAGAAATCAAAGGCATCACCATATGATGTTCACGGTAAACATGGAGATTGTATTCCGTCGTCGAGTACAGCTAAAAAGCCGAGAAAATCAGTTGATGAATCATTTTCCTCGCTGATGAAAGAACTTCCATTGGTACAAAACTCGTGTAAGAAATGCAAAAGGAAGAGGGGAGTAGAAAAAGAGAGATTGCAGTCTGTAAAGAAAGATATTGAAGAGTGCTGCAAAGAGCTTGAAGATAAGATCAATCAAGTAAGTCATGTTAATGAAATTCACGGCGTAATGAAGGGAAAAGTTGAAATGACGGAAGAGGAACTCAAGGCTCTTTTGCCAAAAAGTTGCTGAATGTACTGTGGAACTTCAGGCCAAAGAGAAAGATCTTGATGCAATGAACAAATTAGTTGGTGAAGAAGCAGAGAAATTAGAGTCTGCAAAAAAGAAATTGATGCATATAATATCAGAAATGAAGAATAGTTGTGCTCTAATGAAAGAATTGAGTCAAAGCAGAAGCAATTTAAAGGTTGGGTTAAGGAACTTGAGTCAAAAGAGAAGTTGTGTCAAGAATGTGTGGAGGAGCTTGAGTAAAAGGAGAAGCACTATGAAGAACGGGTAAAGAAGCTGGATTTGAGAGAGAAGCAACTTGAAGACTGTATGAAGGAATTTGAGTCAAAGGAGAAGGAACTTGAAGGTCGTATGAATGAGCTTGACACAAAAGAGATGCAAGTTGAAGGACGAGTAATGGAGCTAGAGTCAAAAGAGATGCAACATAAAGGCCGGGTGAAGAAGTTTGAATCAAAAGAGAAGGATTTTGAATGCCAAATGATTTCAAAGCAGAAGCATTTCGAAAACCAAATGAAGGAGCAGATATTGAAACAGGAGCATTGCGAAAGCCAAATGAAGGACCTTCAGTCAAAAGAGAAGCAACTTGAAGGCCGAGTGAAGGAGCATGAGTCAAAGGAGAAGGAATTTGAAGGCTGCATGAAGGAGATGGAATATAAAGAGAAGCATTTCGAAAGCATGGTGGAGGAGCTCAAATCAAAATTGAGGCCATTGAAAGGGCAACTTCAAGAACTTGACTCTAAAAAGAAGCAACTTGATGGTCAAGTGAAGGAGCTGGAATCTAAAAAGAACCACTTTGAAAGACAAGTGAAGGAGTTTGAGTCAAAAGAGAGTCAACTTGTAGGCCAACTGAAGGAGTTGGAATCAAAAGAAAACGAACTTGTAGGCAAAGTAAAGAAGTTTGAATCAAAAGAGAAGGAGTTTGAATGCCAAATGATGGACTTGCTATTAAAATAGAAGCACGTCGAAAACCAAATGAAGGAGCTTGAGTCAAAAGAGGAGAAATTCAAAGGACAAGTGAAGGAGTTTCAATCAAAAGAGGAGGAATTTGAAGAACAAGTGAAGAATATTAAATCAAAGGAGGAAGAACTCGAATCAAAAAAGAAGCATTTTAAAAGACAGGTTGAGGACTTCAAATCAAAACAGAAACAATTTCAAGGACGATGGAATGAACTGGAGTTGAAAGAGTATAAGTTCAAAGTAAAGGTGAAGGAGCTCAACTTAAAAGAAAAGCAGTTTGAAGGACAAGTCAAGGATCCTAAGTCAAAGCTGAGTATATTTGATGGACAACTAAAAGAGCCTGAGTCAATGAAAAAATATGTTGATGTGGAAAAAGAATCCGGTAAATGTTCCTCATCTGATTTATTGAAAGAATTTTATTAAAATGTTCCTCTTAATGATGATGATATTTTTTATATCCTGATCTACTTAATACTTTAAACACGTTTTAAATCATGTTAATGTTGTATGTGTTAGTCAATTTGAAAAGCTTTTCCAGATTTCATATCAGACCCACATACTTTCAGACAAATCTGAATTATATTTTCACCCTTGGACATTTTATGTATCTCTTAAGTGAAAAATCTCATGTGTTTTTTTATCCATGGCTAAGGTTTGATTATAAATTTTATGATTTCTGTTTATGTATAGACTCTCAAGTCTCAATTAACAAACAAATATAAGCAGTACTTATATTGCATAAAAACATAAAAGGGTGTGTAAAATTTGGGATTGTTTTACAAGTGGAAGATATAAAGCCTAGATTGCAGTGAAAAAGGATTTTAGAGAAAATGCTATCTAGTTTTGTATAACATGACAGATTGGTCATATAAAATTGTCCAATAAAGAGCTTGTTTAGAAATGACCAGCATCCAACATTAGAGCTTGGTCCATGACTTTCCCTAGATTATCTGTAAAACTCAACACCAGCATCCAACATCTTTCCTCGCCAAGATCTTGTTCATTCCAATATTTAGAATTAATGCGGCCTTGACTCATCAATGTCATTCTTGCATACTATATTTTTGATTTTTTACTTCTTATTGTCACTATCATTTACTGATGTTATGAAGAGGTTAAATTTCTACTATCTAAATATGCAGGTGCATCTTACATGGATGATCAATCAAGTCGTGCCTTTGGGGGGAAAAATTTGCAGTTGGACACAAGCGAAAAAGTGATGGAGTTGAGTCACTTTACAACGGTATTTTAGTTAATCTGCAAGAATCATCAGATCCATCAAAACTTGTTTTGGAAATGATACTGAACCCAATCATTCCACTGTGTGAAAAGGGAGACAATGTTGTCATTATTGCTGATTACCAAATCTATCTGCTAGAGCAACTGATGAGAATCTCACCAGATATTGAACCTTGTGTGAGGAAAAAAGCATTGAAGCTAGCATTTGATTTGAAAGCTAACATGAAAGAAAATACTGAAAATTCTCTGGAGGTTCTTGGTTTTCTGCTGCTTTTGTCAATTTATAAATTGCTTGATTCTTTTGATGAAGATGAAGTTTTGGAGCTTTTTGCATTGGTTGCTCTGCACAAAATTGCTGTGGAGCTGTTTGGAAGTCTGGGTTTTGCAAACAGAGTTTCTGGTATGTTAATTTAGATAAGCTTTAGATATTTTATCATGATTATCAAATGAGTTCGTGTCTGTTGTTAATTTCCCTACCATTCCTATCTGCAGTCAGGATGAGGTGGTTATACTTATTCATGATGAAAAACCTTAAGTTGCTAGTCTCTTAGATAGCGCAGAACTCTAAGATAAGAACTATTTTTACCCAGTTTATCATTTACGTCTAATGTTGTTTGGAGAAATTTGTGTTTTAAGTTCAAATTATATTGAAAATGACATAGAAAAAGTAAATATTAAGATTCGAGAAGTGTAAAATTTAAGTTTTTGCCCTGTTTCTGTCCTACGGTTTTATGGATCACAATTCACCACATTTATACATATCAAAATAATTAGTTGAAACAAACCACCTATATTATATATTTCTCTTGACATGTCAGCAAAGGCAGTTGGCATTTCGAAGCGTTTTTTTTTTTGGTTGCCAAAATGCCTCCATTTATTAATTGGAGGAGCAAAAAAGGAAGAATTTAAAGGTAATGGGTGAAATAAATCCTTTTAAGTAATTGGAAAATAATATGAAATTGAACTGATATGTAATTGGCTTCATTTTGTTTCCCCAACAGATCTCATATTTGTGAGAAAATTGACATCTTGGATTTAATGCTTTGAAAATGAAATAAACTTGAACTTTATCTCTCTTTTTATGTATCTCTTCTAGTTTATGGTCTGACAAATTGTGAAATGTTCAGTTCAATCTGCTTAATTTTTTTAATTTTGATATCTGTTCTAGTACGTTTTGATGAAGTGAAATTTCTTGCATCTTGCAGATTTTGTTAAGCATCTTATCAACAGGAAGCAAATTGTTGCAGCCGTTAGATTCAGTTTTGCATTTAATTTGGATTACAATGATCATTTACTTGATATGTTGCGAGAACACGTCCAGAGCACCAAACTGATTTGTGAGAGCAGTTGCAAGAAAACCAACTCCATTGAGATCAAGGTTCTTTCGTTTTTCTTATTGAAATTCTATTTTATCAAACATTCCATTCCATTTTCATACATACCCTTACATGATAGTTATAAATAATTGTTACTGTGTACTTGAACTCAGGATAAGGCCAGAGATCAAGAAATTGCTAGTCTTGGGACTGTTCTACAATGCAGTTCAGAGAACAGCCTAGAATCTGCGGATCTGCTTCATAAGGAGATCGACTATCTCATTCTTGTGCTAAAAGCACATAAAGGCAATTAGTTTTTGGAGTGGAACAACCTAATGTAAAGAAATGGGGTAATCGAAACGTGCTAGCTTACACACTACTATTGTTGGGGTAGTGTAATTTCAAGTAACTCTCTCTTTCTGACTATGTGTAAAAGGTGTAAATGAAAACTCATGATATAGTTAACAGGGTTACCTTTATTTCTTAGCTTTCTTTCAGGTGTTTTTTATTTATTTAATTTTAGAGGCTTAATTTTGTTATTATGTTGAAATGTAGTTTGAACAGGTATGCCTATTTGTTGTTCTCGTTGTTGTGATGAACTGAATTAGAAAACCTTATGTTTAGGTGTGTATTGTTGATCAATTTGATTATCTCTCTTTTTCCTTTTTCAAGAGTTTATATCTGTCTGAATGTAGTAAACTTGCCGTGCTGCCCATGCGTTTGGATAAGAAAATCTGTTGTTAGTCATGCCAGGGTTAGGACTTTGACCATGAACGATAAATGTGGTGTTGGTACTAGGCATACTGAACCCCTCTGCAGTATTGTGTCTGGTGAACATGGGGTTTTCAACCATCAATAAAATAAAGGTGTCGAGATGCACCTGGGAAGAAGAGAAAGGAATTAAAGGCACCAGAGCATACTGTAGTTGATTATGTGGCAGTATTGAATATGTAGTTTTCTTCAATTTTCTCCTCTGCTAGTTTTTTTTTTTCAATGTGAATTGTGTTGGTAACAATGACACAAGCGAACCATTCAAGCTATTAATACTTGCTAGGCTTTATATTTTGTTGATACATCTTTAACTGGAATTACACTAGTAGGTTGCTTTGGGAGCTACTTGTTTGAATTTAGCCAGATTGTTTCAGGACAAGCTATAGATGCTACACCACTTGATCATTTCAGTCTCATTGTAACATTTGTTTTCATAGCATTAATCTTTTTTACAATGAATTTATGCTAGTAGTTCATTGGATGTTGAATTATTTTTTTAATGTTCCTTATTACAAATTGACATTTCCAACAGAGGGTGTCACAGTCAACAGAGAGAAAGTAAAAGGTGTGTGTCAATTTTTTTAATCTTCTCAATTCTTGTCAATTGTTGCAGAAAGACATCCATCCAAGTGATTTTTAAAGTGAACACTCAATTTGGTTAGTGTCGATATTCTCCTAACTCAAACAAAAAATAATATCAAACTAATTTCTGACATTTTTAAATTAGGGAAAAATTAGTCACGCTATGATAATGAGTCGGGGATTAATTTTTCCTCTAATTAGAATATTATTTTTTGTTGGTACTAAGTTTGACTGCAAGAAAATTTTTGAAGACACGACACCGATTTGAGAAGATGGAGGTGTGTATTTTTTTTCTTCCAAATTGTTATAGTATAATATGTTGATGCAATTAAAATATTTTTTATATATTAAAAAAATCAATTTTTCGAGAACTGGTAAAATGTACCCAATTAGGCAATTACACATGGCTGTAAAAAGTGAACATGCCCATAAGAAAAAGACTTCAACTTTTCCAGGCTAGATACCACCAATGGATGGATCATAAAAAGGAGTAGGAAAACATTTATGTGATTTTTTTTTCTCTGTGCCGGGTATAGGTTAACTTTGTTGCATTTATGTGATTTGTAAGAGAATGAAATGGAGTGATAGTGACTTAAAAAGTACACTCTCCAACGTTTGGATCTCTTAGTATGTGTTTTTTTTCTCTCTCAATATATTTTGCTAATATAAATATTGTTTTTTTAGAGTTATCAGATTTTTTTCAAGAAACATTATTCCTTTATTCGGTGGTGTCCTTCTTTAGTTGGGAAAATTAGTCATCTTTTTTTAAGGGAAAAATTAATCATCTTTTTTTAAGGGAAAAATTAATAATCCTATAGTGCCTCAATTTCCCAACTCGTACTACTTGGTGTGGAAGGAAACCAATTATTCAAGTTTTCTAAATCTGATAGAGATTCCAAGAGATTAAAAGTTACCATCATATAGTAAAAACAGTTATGATATTAATACACTCATTGCTTTGATAATAAATATAGGTGACATTTTTTCTTCAAAATAAGTAAATAAATAAATAAATATAGGTGATATTTTATTTTATTTTTGGCAGAGAAAATAGATGACATTTATCTATTAAAAAAATAAGAGGTGAGATTTAAAATGTAACATCTAATTTTTGTAAGTTTTTTTTTGTGGAAATAAGGGGCCTAGCCCCAAACAAAACAAAAACAAAAACTAAAAACCCTTAAACAGATTGAAAGGAGGAGACAACTGTCCACGAATTTCTTTGATCTGCGAGACCAAAGAATAGCAAAGGTGTCGTAACCCACATTCATTAGAAATAAATGACACCAATGAAGAAGGATCAAATTCCTCTTCAATATCCATAAACCCACGATCTTTTCATAGTAATAGCGCAAGCCCCTACTTTATCAAAAAAATCCAAATAAAAGAGCACCATTAAAAATATAAAAATTATACTCTCATAAACTAATACTCCCTCCGTCCCAAACTGTATGACGCTTTGGAAAAAAAATTTGTCCCAAATTATATGTCGCTTTACAATACCAATGAAACATTAATGTTATTTTTCCTATTATATCCTTAACTATTTATTACTCTATATTTTTTCAATTCTTTAATTTATCTTTTCCATACCATTTATTAAGGACAATTTTGTAAAATAACTTATAATATCTCTTTCCCACACAAAATTAATTATATTTCTTAATACGTGTGAAATGCCCAAAACGTCATACAATTTGGGACGGAGGAAGTAAAAAAGGAGGTTAAATTCGTTTTTGGTCCCTATAAATATATCAAATTTTTGTTTTAGTCCCTCTAAAAATTTTGTTAGACTTTTAATCCTTTAAATTTTTTGTCCCTACTTTTTAGTCAACGCATGTCTAGTCTTCATATTTTTTAATGAAATTTTCCAGTAAAGTATAGAATATTATGAAAATCACTCCCAAAAAAATTAAAATTTTTTAACAAAACATAAATTAAATATGAATTTTTAAGCACCAAAAACATTAAAAAGTCATATTTATATGAAAAGTATAGACTAAAAGGGGTGATGGAAAACTTTTGGGAGACTAAAAGTCTAACAAAAATTTTAGAGGGACTATTACATGGATCAAAAACATATTTAACCCTAAAAAAATACTCATAAACTAATCATTGTGAGTTTAACCATTTAAAGTTAGTGAAAAATATAAAAAATTATTTTGAAGAAATAAGCGAAACATTAATATTAATTGTCTGATAAATAAATTTTGTAAAAACCATAAATAAAAATTATACATCCAATGTGTGAGTGGTATACAATTTTTGTCTTTTGTGTATGATTATTATTATGATTATAATTGAAAAGCGCGTTTGGGTTGTTGAAAAATATTAAGAAGAAGAAAGCTTTTAATTAATTGCTACAATACAATACTAGCCCTAGGAGTACCATTAATAGGAGTAATATTAATCTTATATGATATGATAGATAAAGGATTTTAAAAAGTCAAAGAGGTCAAAAAAGAAACCTCGTATTCATAGTATATTGTGTATATATGGATTCTTCTTCTCTTCTCTTTGGTTCCATTTACAGAAACACAGCATTGTTAGCAAGCAAACAACCAGATTATGAAAGGTGAAGAAAAACCAAACCATTTTCTAGTAGGAAAACATTGCAAGTAGTCTTGTATTATCATTCCCAGCACAAACAAAGTCTCCTTTGATCACTACAAATGGCTATCACTCCAACATCCTCCGCACCCTCCACCACCCCTGTCACACCAAAATACGACCCTCATTTCACTCCCATGTCTCATCACAAAAAACACCACATGCGGTCGGTTTACATGGCACTCATAGCTGCCGCTGTGGTGCTTGTTGTGATTCTCGCCGTTATCTGGATTTGCTTCAAGAGACGCTCAACACAAGCTGCGGCTAATGTGGAGATGGCACAGCAGCAGCCTCAGCGTCAGCCTCAGGAGGAAAGGGAGGATTCAGGTCCAACATCGCCCACCCCGACCGAGTAGATGACTGGATTGGATTGGTCGCTCAATCAAGATAACTAGATGCTGGTGTGCTTAAGATGGTTGTGAAATAGTGGTGCTGGGTAAAGTCTGCAATATTGTTGTTTCTGTCTAGTCTTAACTGCAACAATGTGATGGTTTTATGATGTGCTTGCTTGACATTAAGTTTGTTTATTTGTGTTTACTTGTTTTAGCACATGATAGAATTATCCCTCAAGTAGAGTGTGTCTACTCTACGTTGATGTTGTTTATTTAGTCTATTATTAATACAATATTTTGAGATCTACATGGATACAGATACTTCTGTGTTTTTCATTTCACTTTGTTTGTAAGTTTACTTATTACTTATTTTTCTGGACTGTTTGAAATGATTGTACATTACCTATTATCTTGTTTATTGCATATAATGATCTGTCCATGAACTAATTTTAATTTAATCAATTTTTTCCAAGGATGAAACTTATTTGAGACCTATAAGTTTGAAGTTTGAACCACCAAAGCTACCTATAAGTGTGAACTTCAAAATAGGAAACAAGCTTCTACTTAATATTTAGAACATTTCCTTATATCTTAAGAGAAAGATCTATGTTGTCTTGTTTATATTGTAATCGATTTTGTTTTGTTTTGTTTTTAAGATTAAGATGAAGGCAATAATAAGGAGGAATGCAATTGCTGAAGCGATGATGAATGATGTGGCTGAATTGTAAGATTGCAATTTTAGATTGCAATTTTAGTTGTAGTTTATTTTATTAGTTAGTTTTTACACTTTGTGGATTCTTGCTTCATAGACAAACCGTTGACTTGACTGCAGCAAATTTAAATATTCTAATTACGTGTAAGATTATGATGATTAATAGTATTAAACGATTATTTATGACAATTTTCATTTTTTTCAGCTTATTTTCATAAGTTCTTTAACATTGGAAAGCTTAAACATGATAACAAATATTTGATGGATAATGTAATGAAAAAGAACACTTGATCATCAAAAGACTAGCAAAACAATGTTACCCTTCAGCTTAGATACTTGAAGCTTTAGATAATAATGTGTAGCTCCATGAAGTCAAGAATGTCTTATATTAGATCAAAGTGATGAGCAAGATTCGTACTCTCCCTTACTCTCAAATTGTAAATCAGAAAGTTAGATTCCGCACCCTAAACTCTTTTATAAGCCCCCTCCATGAACACTTGCAACCTTATATGAACTAGTTACATTGCTTAGAAACTTACTTATTTCAGTTGCATAAGTTACTCTGAGCTAGATACTAATTCAGCCTAGTCTTACACGTGATTAAGATGCACACAAGCTTTTCTACAAGTTAGGACCTAATGCTTATCTCAATTGCAATTTGCAAAGCTCTCAATCCAATCCAACATGTGATCAATATGTGAGTGAGTGTGCTCAAACGCAGATTCTAGTATCTACAATTCTTCAATATCTAAGAATAAGCCAGCTTGCCAACACAATTTAAGACTAACAAGAAGAGCCTAGATCTATGCATGAAGCACGTTAGAGTTCGAAAAACTCATACTCCCATAAAGAGCAAATTGAAAAGCTCTGTCATGACTACGCACAATACCTCAAAATTATGATTTCCCTCGGTTATTCTAAGCAATATCACTTACACTGAGCACTAATGTTTCCTGATCACCTTTATGCCATTGAACCTTGCGAACAAGACGAGTAGGAGAAATTAATAGTCAAGTCTGCAAAGGCTTGAATAAACTTCCAAAATTAGTTCATTCTACTTTTTTGTCATAAACCTTCATTGATCTCAAGATAAAGATTTTTTTTAAACTGTCATCTACTTTCTTTCATTTAAATTTAATTACAAGCAATCCAAACCTAGCTATAGATCATCAACTTGAGACTTCATACAATCATGTTGGTGAACTTTGTGAAAATTGGATCCATCATGGGATCATTGGGATGTGTGGAAAAGTCAGAGTCCTGTGACTACCTGGAGAAGAATTTCAAAGTGTAAATCAATACACTCAAACCCATCAAATCTGGCCTGAATGTCTGAAACTCGAAAGACTGAATTTTCTGGATCGATTTCAGGTTTGAAAGGCAGCCCCTGTTTTGTTTCAAATGTGGACTGGTAGGACATGCGGAGAACACTTTGATGATGCTCGCTGCTTGTGGTCAAATCAGTTAGACCAAAGAGTGATAGATCCGAAGTCGATTTTTTTTTCTTTCATAAACCTAACAAAATCCAGTAACTTCGGTCAGCTCTGTCCCACTGTTTCGGCTAGAATTCAGGCCAAATTCGCTTAAAATGGATATGGATGATGAAGGGTAGGAACTAGCAACAGCAAATGCAAGGCCCCGAAAACCAATGGAAAAAAAATGAAACTCAAGTTCCACAAGAATGGGGACAACTCTTCAAATCAGCAAAGATCAAATTTATGTTGTCATGTCAACATCATTATTTCAGACCCTAAACTCCAGGACAGCATGGAATCCAACGAAGGAGAAGATTGCTTAGAATGCAACGAAGAACGCTATATTTCCCGAGGTTTGCTTTTTACTGGTTTTTTATTGATTAAGCTGTTTTATGTTAATTTGGTAGATACAAGTTATAATTGATTTTTTTGCTTGCAGTTTGTGATCGTCTCTTTAATTGGCAGGAGATTACTCTTTAATTTGGTAGAAATAATTTAACTCTATAGACATCTGTAATTCATAAATACTTTTTCGGAAGTGAAGAATCACAAAATTTATGTTATTTGAAAAGCTTCCATGCACCTAAGCCTACAAATTTCATTTTTTTAGACTCTAGAGTGAGTGAGTTTTGGTTTCGATTCTATGTGTTTGTCATTAATGGATGGTTTTCCTTGGAATGGATGTTTATCCGCTACCTTTTGTTGGATTAAGCCCTAATAGCCAATCTATTTTGATTGAATTTGTCTTTGTATCATGACTTTGATATATATATATTGTACTTGCAGAAAGTACGGTACAGGAAACTAGGGTTTAGTCTATGATTGTGATGCCTTGAGATGTCTCTCAAGTGGTATTTATAGCCCTGTGTGGGCTTGGTTTAGCGTGGCTCTGCCCCCAAGTAGTTTGGGCCCAAAGCCACGCTTTTAGCGGTCTGGAGCTCTCTAGAGCCTTCTAGAAGCTCTATGAGGAGGTGCTCTTTGTGGGCTTCGCCCAAGGCCTAGCTGGGCCTTACGGAGGGCGCCGAGCCCTTGCTAGAGGGCGCCGAGCCCTTCTGGAGGGCTTTGTGCCCTTAATGATAAGATTGATAGTCCACAACCCAACAAGCACGAGCTTTGGGACAATGCGAAGTGATTTACTGTCGTCCTAGTTTGGTTTTTGTAACACAGCAGGTGCTGGACTCCGAGGGGCGGGTACTGTCGCCGAAGGTCCATGAGGGGCGTCAGCCCAACATGTCTGCGGGTACTAGCCCAACATGTGAGTGAAGATGGTGACTGTGTCCCGTTTATCGTTCTATACGGTCTATAGCCCAACAAGCACGAGCTGTCGGGACGAGGTGAAGTGTTGAAACTATGTTGCGTCGCAGCCCAACAAGCGCAACACAAGATATAGGCGTCGTCTGTTTTGGCGAGATGACGGAAAGGGCGCGACCCTCGACGTTTTCCGTAGATTCGAATCGGACGGATGAGATTCAATGACTGTTCACTTACATGACGTGTCGTAATCCTGTCGCCCTCGGAAGTTGTGCCACACTCGTTGTCTGGCTTTGTGTTTTCGAGGCAACCTAACTCGTTTAATTGTTGTTTTGTGTTTCATTTCCTATTTTCGTTGTTTCGTATCCTTCGTCTTCCCATTTCTCCGTGTCTGTTCCTTTCCCCGGTAGTTTTGTTGGCCTCACCTTCGCTTACTCCTTTGCTAAGTCGCGTTCGGCGTTCCTAGCATTAGTCATGCCAAAAGGCCGGATGGATCAATCGATTGGGTAGTGTTTGAGGAGGGTTACTATGGCCATTCAGTTTTGGCGCTTTTTTCTAGTGATTCGGGGAGTGAGAGTGAGGAGAGTAGCGCGTCTTCTGATTGCTTTTTACTTTATTCTTCCCCAGGGCCTTCGTGTAGGAGGGGAATTTGTTACTCTATGTCGTCCAGTGGTTCAGATGGGCAGACGTTCGCAGAGGACGTCATGACTTCTGAGAGCTATTACACTACTGAAAAGCGTGTCGCATTTTTCTGGAGCAAGTTGTCCATCTCGTCTACGGGAAATGAGGACGACGTGGTGTTGGAGCCATGTCGTCCTGGCGAGAAGGTTTGCCTTCGTCGCCCCCAAGGGGTGAAGGACGAGCTTTTTCACATGTACGTGGCGGTGTACGAGGATCTTGGAGTGAGGTATCCGTTCACTCCTTTCGAAGTGGACGTGCTAAGGACCTTTAACGTGGCGCCGTCCCAGTTGCAGCCCAACAGTTAGGCGTTTATCAGAGCGTTCGAAATCCTTTGTGAGGGGTTAGGCTTTCAGTCGTCGCTTGGCGTGTTTTGTACCTTTTATGGGACGAAAGGAGTGAGCAAGTTATCTTGGGTGTCGATAAGCGTGCATCCGAATAGGCGACTGTTTCCGCCTTATGCTTCACATTATAAAAATTGGAGGGAGACTTTCCTGAGGACGAGGGGGCTAAGGGGTGCAAGGCGGCCGCTGTGAAGGTAGATGGCGAATTGAGATTTCTCCTTTGTTGGACGAGTAATCCTGCGTAAGTGACAGGATACGAGTTTGGGAAGCTGGATGACTATGAGAAGGGTGTCGTGGCGTTCCTGGAGAAGATGTTCCCTGTAAACATTAGAGAGCTGTTGAATAAGGAGGGGGACCTTGTGTCGTTGGGGTCTTATTTGCGTGAGTTTCATTGTCGTAAAAATTATCGTTTTTGCGTTGCGTACCTTTTGTGTCGAGTGCTTACTGATGTTAGTCATTTTTGCTATTGTTGCAGAACCGATGGTGCCCATGTCTGGCGCGGAGAGGAAAAATTATTTGGAGGAGTTGAAAGCCAAAAAAGCTGCCGGTGGGCACGTCACCAATGACCCTGCTGGCGTCATCTTGAGGAAAGCGAAACGGAAGGCTGATTCGACGTCAAATCCATATGGTGGCGGCGAAGTAGTGGCGGCGGCATCGCCAAAGAAAGCAAAACTTGTGAAGGCAGCGTCAACCCAGGATTCCGGTGATGTTGAGACGGGCGAGTCTTTCTGGGACCGCGGCTTCGATTTCGAAGCCTATGTGAAGACCAAGATGAGCCTATATCCGGCGGACGTGGAGGCTGGGCGGCAAGGTACCTTTCCCCTGATGATGAGGGATGTGGGTGTGCACTGCCTGCTGTCGCGTCGCTAAAAAAACGCTCGATGATTTGAAAAAGATGGTCATCGCAACCATTAACGGGTTCGGGAGTCGATTATGCAAGGGGAAGGTATTAGCACCCCTCGCATCCGTTGTACCCAACGGGAACCTCCTAGTTAGTTTAGGGTTAAAAAGTGTTTTAAAGGTTGCTTGCTACGCTTTAATATTTCAAAGAAAAAAGGAAAGGGGGAAAAAAAGTTTTTTTATTAGTGTGCTTGACAAGAGTTGGATCTTGCTCCTACGTATCTCCTGGTGCGATAGAGAATTCAAAGCTACGTAGTTCTTTCATAGAAAATATTTGTTTGTTGGTTGATTTTAAAGAACGATGTTTTTGATCGTATTCTAGCGGTCAAACGTAGTTTGTATGCTCGCGCGTGGGAGGCTTAAGCGTTTGTTTGTATCGCGTTAGAATTGATAAAACATCGTCCGTTTGTGAAAAGAGATTTGATTTTTATTTGACCGCGAGGGGCTGAAAATTAGTTTGGTGTGTTGAATTTGTTTTTTATGTTTGAAAATAGAATGACGATTGTCCAAACAACGAGACATACGTCAAGTGCTCGTGCAACCGGGGAATGAAAAGACATATGTCGGACCACTCCATTTTCATTCAAATTTGTTATCGAAAATTAATTTTTTTTTTGTATTTTTGAAAAGGAATGACGATTGTCCGAACAACGAGACATACGTCAAGTGCCCTTGCAACCGGGGAATGGAAGGGCATACGTCGGACCATTTCTTTTTCATTTAAGTTTATTATCGAAAATTAATGATAAACTACAATTAAAAGCAATAACACTTGTTATATTTTTCTCTTAATCAAATAAAATGAGTTTCAGCCCCTTCAGAAATAGTTCAAACCAGACTCTGAACCTTCAGACGCAGAAACTTCGGACTCAGAACCTCAGACTCTGGATCTTAGACTCTGAACCTTCAGACGCAGAAACTTCGGACTCAGAACCTCAGACTCGGGATCTCAGACTCTGAATCCCAGACTCTGAACCTTCAGACACTAGTAGAAAATATACATTTTACAACATGGTTAAAAAAGTTTTCACATCAGTCAATGACATACCAGATGTGATAGTTAACACGGTGGCATTTTTGAAATTACTTACAAAGTTTTCACATCAGTGGAGAGGAATACCTGAGGGGAAAAGTAAATGATAAAAAGTTTTCACATCAGTGGATATAATACCTGTAGGGAAAATAAAACACGGTGGCAATTTCGTTATTTTGGTTAATTATATTTCACATCAGCTACATAGAGACCTGATGGGAAAAGCCTTTGAGTATAACATTTTCCTTTTCCCTCTTCTTTGAAAACGTGAATCTCTTTTCCCTCTCAAAGAAACCCTAATCTCCTCTCACACAAACTCCTCTCACGCGAACCCTTTTCTCTTTTCCCTCTCATAGATCCCTTTTCTCTCACCGTATTGTACGCGAATCCTGTTTCTGTCACCGTACGCGAATCCCATTTCTGTCACCGTTCTTCTACATCCGGCGCTACTGTTCACAGGGGTTCACACAATTGTTCACGTTCTTCTACCTCCGGCGGTGTACAGGTATGTTTTTGTTGATTCTGATTTAGTCAAATTTGAATCTAATTTTGGGATAATAGGTTTAGAATATTTTGATTTTGATTTGGTTTATTGTGAGTTTACTAATTTTTCTCCCTTAAATTTCAACCATGCTTAGATAGACCATGTAGTGGTTTGAAAAGTATTTCTGCATATCCATGACCAAAAGTGCACATGATTGAGGATTTGGGTTTTCTTTTCTTTGATTTTTATCTGAATCTCTCATTTCAGCTTGCTTGCAATGTTTTCCATGTGTATTGATTTTAAGGATTGTTTTTTTATGTTGGAATCTAGGTTACTGAAGAGCAGCTGGCAGCTCTCTTTCTTAACTGTGCACATGTTGGAATCTGGAACCATGCTTGGATATTATCCATTGAGAGTGCTGCCTTCAAAGACTGCTATTGCTCCTGTTAATCCAACTTTTTTGCCCAGGGTAATGTTTCTTCTTAGAGATTCCTATTGCATGTTCTACAAAACAATTGATCAGAGTGGCCTGATAATTTTTACAATCAGTTTGAAATGTTCTCCAATGTCATGTCCTTTACAATCAGTTTGAAAACCTTTTGAAATTAGAAGTAACTTTTTTATTGGGCAGGTAATGGATTCTGTGGAAATGGAGCTGGAACAAGTGTTTCTGTAACTCAATATGCTTATGATGTAGCTATCTTAAGAAACATAGTTCAATATGTATATAGAGAGGTCGAACCAAAGCCACTAGTCATTTCACCTGGAGGCTTCTTTGATGTAAATTGGTGTACGGAATTCCTAAGAAAATTAGGCGAATTTGTGAATGTGGTCACCCATCACATTTATAACCTTGGACCAGGTATGTTCTAACAAAACAGGATCAAAGATTTCCTATGTTTTGAATTCAGTTATAACCGAAAGCTACTTACGTACAGGAGTTGATGAATACATAGTCTAAAAAAATTCTCGATCGAACTTATCTTGATGGAGTTGCTGACACATTCAGCAGCCTTAAAAATGTACTTCAAAGTTCAGCTACTTCAGCTAAATCATGGGTTGGTGAAGCAGGAGTGGGTAACAATAGTGGCAAACATCTTGTATCTGATGCATTTCTCAACATGTTATGGTTAGTTTAATTTATCAATATATCCGTATTCAGGAGGATTTCCTTACAAGTGTTTTCTCAAATGTAATCATATCAAATACGGTTGTTTGGATCAGCTTGGCATGTCAGCTACTTATAGCACCAGAACATATTGCAGACAGACTTTGATAGGATGAAACCACTACTGTAATGCCAAATCCATACTGTTATAGGTACTAAAAGTTGAATTTCATGATTAATACAAGATGACTCCTAAAACATAAGAATCCTTATATTGTGGACCGATTCGGCTCTGCATACTATTATAGGAAGAATGATAAAATCACGATTAATTATGGACTAATTCGGCGCTGCATTATTGTGTCATTCTTAGTGAAGTAATAGTTACTAGTTAGTACAATTAATACAAGATGACTCCTAAAACATAAGAATTCTTATATTCTTACTTATTTAAATAAACATTACCTTCTGAATTTCTCTCAGTATTTTTGTTTTTTTTTACTTGAAGTTGAAGGTATCTAAATCATCTACTGACGTCAAAATCCAGCATCTTAGAGCAAGGAAAGGTGGCCCTATAAACAACCAATCTTTTTAAATAATGATAAAAATTAAAAATTAAATACTGAACAGATTTCCATATACAATATTTTTCTCTTAGAAGGAAACCTTGACTTAATGAATCCAAATATAAGAGTTAAGATGATATTGATGTCTATAGTAGTAAAAAAAATAATATAGGAAGGCAAGGGATCATAGTAGTGTTTGTCTCAAAATTTAATGTGAGGACATTTGTGACCCTGATTCTAATTCATGATCATTTCAAGTTTGTGCCAAATGCTCTGGCATTAATGTAAGCATTTGAGAATTACAGTTTTAATAAAAAAAAATCCACGCAGGACATTGCTCAAAAAATGCTTAAAAAATCCTGGCATTTTCTCTGGTTCAATGTGTTATGTTACCTATTGGTAGCGTCTCAACCGCCACACTTCGTCAGCTTTTAACTTCAGGCGGCTGTGGCACTGTCAAATTTGAGGTATGGACACTTTCTTACTGCTATTGTGTTAATTTGGTTTGTATGGAATTGCTATTGCATAAAGATATTTATGGCATATGGAGTTGTATTAACTAGATTTGCTATGATTGATTGATTGATTAATAAATGTAGTTGTTTGAAAAATGCTTTAATATTTCTATTCATGCAAAGAAATCAAGAATCGTATCAGTACTGCAATTTAAGAGGATTTTGTGGCTACTTCTCAGATTATTTTATATGCGTGCCTTTGAACATGTGTTCTAACTCTTTCACATTGTCATACTAATAGAAAGTTATTTGTATAGTTCTTGGAGTTGCTAAGATCCTCCTTCATTCTTCTTTGGGAGTATGTTAGCAAGCTACACCTTTTCTAAAGGGAGTTGCTACGATCCTCCTGTATTCTTCTTTTGGAGTATGTTAGCAAGCTACACCTTTTCGCAGGGATTAAAGTTCCTCTGTGCATTTTTCTAGTAAAAAACTCTTACTATTTAGGAATGAAAAAAACTTCCGGAATTGTTGTTTGATTCGAAACAAGAGCTGTAAATTTCTAATGGTAGATCTGCAATCAAATATTGGGCATGGCTTCGCCTTGCTTTCCATTCACTGCCTCTTCATCTACATTGAAGCCATAGGTAGAAATTGTCAAGTTCTGTTTCTTCATAAATGGATTTGATGAAGATTTGGTCTATTTTCGGTTATACTATTTCCACTCACTGCAAAACTATGCTGGTGATGTTACTCATTATTTTTACCATCAAACTTATGCTATTTTCATATAGGAGCCGTGTTTTAGTTCGATTCTGAGTTCAAAGTCAAGCTCTCAGTTTGTGATGACGTTCTTGCATAGGAAGTTGGGGAGGTAGAAGACAATCTGATCTAATTGATTTTCTTTCGACATTCCCTACTCATAGCTATAGTTCGTTGTCTCCCTTCCCTCACATGCTCCATTAACTATTTAATCGTTGTCAGTTGACGGTTACAAACTTACAATGACCTAGGCATTTATTTTTGGTGTATTTTTTGGTGGATTTCTTTTCCTTATATTTGTGAGTTACATGCTCAAATGATAGACTTAATTGTTCTTTGTCATTTACGCTTCTTGTTGTGTTTTACTATCTTGATAAAGATGATGGCAGACTTTATCTTATTAGTGATAACATGTATTGTATATATGTTACTGTACATATTCATGATGAATTGTGTATTTTGTTGTTTTAATTTAATTCATCATATTATCAATGTAGGTTTGGCTGAGAAGAACTTTGCAGAAATTGGATGTATGTCAGGAGTTGGAATATTGTATTGATATGTATTTTTTTTAATATATTTTGTATTGATATGTATTTTCTTTAATATATTGTATTGATATGTATTTTTTTTAATATATTTTGGAATATTGATGTGAAAAGTTGCGGATTGATTATGTAATATCAAATTAGATAATATAACTTCCTTTTTGACATTAAAATTATCCATATTTGTTTTTATATTTTTAATATAAAAGAAAAGAGCAAGTGTTAAGCTTATTTATTAAGCAATTTAAAAAAAAAATAGATTTCGCAACAGTGAATTTTAGAACTAATGTGAAAAATACATATTTTACATCAGTCCTTACCTTATACCTGATGTGAAAACCCCGTTGTCAAATTTTAAAGTGCGTCTATTACAACAGTGGAAGATAGAACTGATGTAGAAAATAAGTTTTCACAACAGTTCGTACCCGATGTGAAAAGTAGTGCACATATTACATCGGTTGGCAACTGATGTAAAAAGTCATTTTCAACTGATGTAAAAAGTCATTTTTGTAGTAGTGGACTCTGAATCCCAGACTCTGAACCTTCAGACTCAGAACCTTCAGACTCTGAACCTGCATACTCAGAACCTTCAGACTCTGAACCTTCAAACTTAGAACCTCAGACTCTGAACCTTCAGACTCAGACCCTTCAGACTCTGTACCTCAGACTTCAGAGCTCACTTCAGAAGCTCACTTCAGAAGCTGACTTCAGACTCTGATTTCAGAACCTCAGACCTCTTCAGACTCAGAACCTCAGGGGTAAAACGTTAAAAACAGTAAGAAGAAGAAACAAACCATTTCTGCTTTGGTGATTGTTATAATCTTTGTGATTTTTTGGATTTTTGTATGATTTTTTTAGTGCAAAAATGAGTTAAAATGAATAAAAATGAAGAGTATAAAAAATGCAGAAAAATATGCAGGAACAACAGAACACAGTTTCTGTGAACCAAATACAGTAGCAGCAGAAAAATACAGTTTCTGTGAACAGCAGCAGAAAAATATGGTTTCTGTGAACAGCAGCAGAAAAATATGGTTTTTTTGGATTTTTGTATGATTTTTTCTCACTCAGTATTGAACCAAATACGAAAATAAGAACATCACTGTAAAGCTTGTCATGAGTACTACATCCTAGTGGTCTTAGATCTACCAAAAGATGTCCTAGAACTAACTATATTTTGGCCTTAAGTCATGCTCATGAACTTATGCATTATTTATGAAGAAAACTACAAACACTTAAACAAAATGCGAAAAATGAAGTAAAAGAGGTCAAAGATCCTTACAAACTCCTAGCCAAAGCTTCAGATGCACGAAAAATGAAAGGGGGGCTTTTGAGTGGTTGTGGTTTTTGTTGGAGGTAGAGGTGAAGAGAGTAAATAGTAGCAAAAGGAGTATTTTGCTACTAATCTCCTCTCTTTGTGTGATGTTTTCGTGATGTTTTTGTGTGATGTGATGATTCTGTTTGTGTGAGGTTTTGTGATGATGGCTTAGATAGTTTTTCTTGATTTGTTGTGGTGGTTTGTTGGTGGTTTGTAAAGAAAAAAAATGACAGTTTTTTGTAGAGGTATTGTTATATGATTTTGCTGTTTCTGTGATTTTTGATTGTGCTGAAATCCCCCTTCTTCCTCTGATTTTCGTCCCTGTTATATAGGCATTTTTGAAGTTCTTCTTGGGACCATGAGATCCCTTGAATGCTGGATTTGGTGTGTGCTTTGGCAAAAATTTTGGTTAACATTTATTGAAAAGGGGAGGAAGTGACCTTGCCTTGTGATTTTGGTGAAGACTTGGGTCTGATTTGGACAAAGGATGATGAAAGAAATCCAGGAAAACAGGGCGCTGAAAACAGGCTGTGAACAGTGACCTTGACCTTGTTTTTTTTTGTATAAATTTTTTTTTTTAAAACCATAAGAAAACCTAATTATTATCAATAAATAAATAATAATAAAACTTCTTTTTTATTTAAAGAAAGGAAAAAATCGAAAATTGATGTTTGTCATGATGAATTTTTTTTTATGCATGATGATGATTGATTTCTTTTTAAAAGGACTTGGACAAAATTAGGGTACAGCACCTGCGTTCCGTCGCCATGTTGGATGTGATGGGGGAGAAGTATAAGCTGGAGATGGCACCATTGCGGGAGAGGGTGACGTCGCTGGAGGAAGAATTGAGGCCGGCTGAACGTGCTAAAGAGGAGGTCGTGAAGGCGGCGACGGATTCCCTGAAGTCTGACTATGAAGGGAAGATTGACAAGCCGAAGTCGGAGCTGGAGAAGCTTGATAAGGAAGTGAAGCGCTTGCATGCAAACGCAGAGGGAGATCTGCAAAGGGTTGCTGAGCTGGAGGGGAAAGTGGAGGAGGCCAAGT
Organism: Medicago ruthenica; assembly: GCA_018208015.1. Classification (NCBI taxonomy): domain Eukaryota; kingdom Viridiplantae; phylum Streptophyta; class Magnoliopsida; order Fabales; family Fabaceae; genus Medicago; species Medicago ruthenica. The sequence continues at coordinate 18,824,440 of CM031375.1, forward strand.
TCGAGGCGGCCGAAAGTTTTGACCGAGGCTTCAAGCCTGCCAAAGAGCAAATGGCCTTGCTTTTTCCTGATGTGGAGCTGGGCTTCCTGGATCCTTTTAAGATAGTGCAGGATGGTGCCTTGGTTGATGAGCCCTAGGCTTTGTTTGTTGTAATTTTATTTGAGTAGTTTGTTTGTTTCGCTGTGCTGTAATGGTTCCTTGTAACATCTGACAGTGCCTCTTTCATATTTTGAATTTTAATGTTATGATATTCGCTTTATCTGATTGTCGTTTTAAGTATCTTATCTGATCGTCATGTGGTTTCTGGCCTTCGTGATGAGTTTTATCGTGAATAGTTGTTAAAAAAAATTTGTTCCGTTAGGAAGCGGCCTAAAGCCTTTTATGTGTTCTGATGCGTGGAATTTGGGCAGCCTGCGGCCCGTAGGTTTCGAACGTAGGCGACCTAGAGCCCCTGTGGGGTTAGGATTTCCGTAGTAGGCGACCTAGAGCCCCCGTGGGGTTAGAATTTCCGTATTAGGTGACCTATAGCCCCTGTGGGGTTAGGATTTTCGTAGTAGGTGACCTAGAGCCCCTGTGGGGTTAGAATTTTCGTAGTAGGCAACCTAGAGCCCCTGTGGGGTTAGGATTTTTACTCGTAGATTGTAGACGACCTTGAGCCCCTGTGGGGTTAGGTTTTTGTAGACTGTAGGCGACCTAGAGCCCCTGTGGGGTTAGGATTTTTACTCGTAGATTGTAGACGACCTAGAGCCCCTGTGGGGTTAGGATTTTTACTCGTAGATTGTAGGTGACCTAGAGCCCCTGTGGGGTTATGTATTTTCGTTTGTAGATTGTAGACGCCCTAGTGTGTAGAATTTTTTGTAGATACTGCAAAACATAATGTAGAGAGGAACGAGACAATCATATAAGAAAGTAGGGTGTCTCGTTAAAAACCTGCAAAATAAATCTCAGAGATTGAAAAAGGTTAGACTATTTTCGTGTTTCATCTTCATGTTCTTAATGGCGGGACCGTCGCTTCCATCTGCATTTCTTTTTTCAATGGCGTGCTGTTTGGTTGGTTTATTCTTAATCTCGCCATTGGCGAGCTTGTTTGCATCCCGTCCATGGTTTTTCTGAAACATAACAATATTCTCCAACCTTTAAAGCAACCAGTAAAAATAAAAAGATTTTAATCACAATCGATCATCTTCAATGGAAGCTAACTAATCTTTGTCTTCTCTTACTAACTCGCCCATATTTCCTACTCCTCCTCTTATTCTTTTTCATTCTTTCACTAGATTTGAAATTACCTTGTGCTTTTAATCCTTCTCCTTCTTCTACTAGATTGGAATTAAATCCTCTATTCAATCCTATCTCTTCTTAAACCTGAACTAACTCGCCCTCTTCATTCTTTGATGTTATCTTCATTCTTTTTCCCTTCCTAACTCGATTGTTATATTATCTCTCATGTCTTTATTTCTCCTATGAAGTTGGAAACTAGTTCTTCTACACAAATTTATTCTTTTACGTGGGTCCGTTTTCTCGTCAATTTAATATGGCGCTATCCTTCCATTATTTATATTTTTACTAAGCAGTTAGTTCAGTTTGTAAAGTAAATGGTACATGAAAGGGGTTCCCAGGAAAGAGAGGTGGGTCACTTGGACCACTTAAATATCAAGGTTTTCCTCGCCAGAATCCGTCCCATGTGACCTTTTAATACTACACTTTACTTCTGCCATGGGGTACCTAGAGTAGTCTTTCTTCTATTAACTTGGTACTAACTTGCCCACTTTATTTTCTACCCATTTTTCTACTCATTCGCCCGTCAGAATAAATATGAAATATTGTTGCTAGAATTATGGACCAGCGAGAAATAATACCAAGTTAAACAAATTAAGTCAAAACTAATTGTCCATGTTTTATGCAGAACTGAGTATTCATAGATTATGTATATATATCTTTGATGAATTCATATTAAAAAGCAAATAAAAGAGACCGAACCTGTATATAGATGGAATCTTTAAAAGAAAATAACAGCCATGGCAACTTGTGATTTACGATTGATCAGCAAAGGACATAACAACAAAAACTTCTTCTGACTGATACGGCTGCGAGGTGACGCCATGGTGATGAGGATCTCGCCGTATTGGGCGCCGATTTTGGATTGGCTTTGGGCAAAAAGGAAAATGCATCGATGAAAAGTTGAACCACAAGAAAACAAAATTGGTGCTTCATATAAATAAGTAAAAGGTCATCGATGACTATGTATAACAAGAGTGTCTCTTAATTCACATGGAATTTGAGACCAACGGTATCCCATATATAAAATTAAAAAGTCGCAGCATGCAGCATAAAAATAAGAAAGAAGAGATCAATCTTCGGAAAATAATTAGGTGCGATACATATATGGACCGAAAATGATATGATCATTCTCTGAAAAACAAAAAACGAATCGAAGAAATTTCACGGTAGAAAGGAAAAATAAATTAACCTTGCTGTTGCCGAAAACCCAAATGAAATATCACAACCGAAAGATGAGATTCGATATAGATGTGACGATAGCTTCCTGTCGATCGAGTTTTGTTGCCGTCATAGCTTCGGTCGAGGTTGTTTTGTTCTTCGCCGGCCATCGTTTTTTCGAGATCGCCGGAAGCTTTTAGGTTTATGAGTGCGGCCTAGGTTAGTTTTAACGAGGCCCCACGGTGGGCGCCAACTGTACTTGCAGAAAGTACGGTACAGGAAACTAGGAAGTGGTATTTATAGCCCTGTGTGGGCTTGGTTTAGCGTGGCTCTGCCCCTAAGTAGTTTGGGCCCAAAGCCACGCTTTTAGCGGTCTAGAGCTCTCTAGAGGCTTCTAGAAGCTCTATGAGGCGGTGCTCTTTGTGGGCTTCGCCCAAGGCCTAGATGGGCCTTACGGAGGGCGTCGAGCCCTTGCTAGAGGGCGCCAAGCCCTTCTGGAGGGCTTTGTGCCCTTAATGATAAGATTGATAATCCATATATATATATATATATATATATATATATATATATATATATATATATATATATATGTCATTTATTTATTCTTTTGTTTAATTTCAAAATAATAAATTCCCTAGAATAAACATTATTATGTGGGTAGATTGATGATCACATCTCATGGATCATAGATAAAGAGTTATCAAGTCTTCACATATATAAATATTATGAGTAATATTTATACTGGATTGACCCGCCATGAGAATACTACATAGTAAAAGTTATAAAAGTGTCATAAGATATTCTTATAGTGATAGTGGTGTATTCCACCCTTTGACCCGAAACCACTATGTACCCTAGATGTAGGAGTCGAATGATTTATCACCATTCAAACGTTGTCTGTAATAGGATGACTATAAAGTTGGTTGATGGGTACTCCATGAATCATGCTAAGGGACATGAGTAACCTAGATGGAATTTGCTCCTCCTACAAAACATGAGAAATGTCTATGGGTCCAATATTGAACTAGACAAGAATGACACGGTCTATGTCTTGTGTTTAATATAGACATGTGGGCAAAAGGTTAATTATACACATGATCATTATCACAGGAATGTTTCGTCAGATCACATTACATTCTCGTCACTTGGATAGCAGTGATGTGTTGCTAGATACCGCTCACTGTTTATAATATTAAATATGTGATTTAATATTATTGTCAATGTTACAAGAGCCTATAGGGGTCACACACAAAGGACAGATAAATGAGAGAAATCGATAAGTAAGACTTATTTATAAAATAATAAGTAGGACTTATTAATAATTAAATAATTAAGTATGACTTATTATTTAATTTCTGAAAATAGAGTGTTTGGCTTGACGACCACACAAGTGGTTCTATAAATAGAACCCTGTGCAAATCAAGTTAGACTTTTGCACCGATCATCGGAGAAGTTCTATTCGTGTGGACTGAGTAAAGGCATCGCTATGTTGCTTTGCTCGTGATCAGAAAATATCCGTTTCAATGAGATTTGTTCCGCTAAGAGGATTAAAATTTTGAAAAACCCTCTCGAAATCCATTTAGTGGTATCAGAGCTTATGGTTATGATTAAATCATTATATTCGAATCATGTTGATGTTTATATGATGGTCTATTCATACTTGCACGTCTGTGTGTGATTAAAGTTGTTTAATCATGCATTTTACTTTTCCTTTAATTGAAATCGTATAAGCGTCAATTACTATCAATAAACTTTTGAGTGGTCGTATAATTATTAAGGCTATAGTGAACTTTGATTTTTTTTATATGATTCTGGACTCAGCCTTTACGTACATGCGGTGAGTTTTATATGCATATATGATACTCTCATGCATATATGATACTCCCTTTGTCCTTTTTATAGGAATAATTTACAAAAATTGTGGGAATTAAAAAAATGTTTAAAGTATTAAATTTGTCATAATTGTATGTTACTATTACCAAATTACCCTTTGTGTATAGAGATATTTAATGTTAACTTTTCATATTTCAAAGTATATGGATAATATTAATGAGGGGTGTACGTGGAAATAGAGTAATAAATGCATCTAAAAATTTGTAGATAATCTTATATTTATGGACAAAATTTTTTTGTAAAGTAGTCTTATAAAAAGTGAATTAAAGAGTTAAGCACATCAGTTTTAAAATAAAGTCTGATATTGCTTTTGAATGCAATTTAAGGCCATGATAATTACTAATTATGATATTGGTTTATTGTATTTAGAGAAAAGGAATTCACATGTTGACTTTATTTTCGGTGATTGAATTGATGAAGAGTGATATTTGGAATTGTCAATGACAATTTTGTTGGAACATCATCGCGATGCCATTATATATCAGGAACGATAGGATCGTGGTTAACTCTATAATCTAAAAGGCTGTGTCGGATCCAATCTAATAGGCTAATTAAGTGGAAAAGAAACCGTATAAAGTATTTTCAAGAAAAGTTTGTTCCGAAGTAAGTGTCGAAGGTAATTACGTATATACTGGAAGTTAGGTTGCAGATCAATATATAAAAATCGAAGTTGAGCAAAATTTCATAATCGTTTTTATTAAAATTTATGATCTCCTTAATTTTATGTGCATAATAGTCATTTTACAAAATTTAATTTATTTGTTTTTTAAAAAATTAATTACGGATAATGTTCATCATATGTGTAACCAATTTCTACGGATAATTATGAAACTAATTAAAATTGTTTTAAATTGATTACGGAAAATGGTCAAGTGTAACCAATTTCAACGGATAACTATGAAACTAATTTATTTGTTTTTTATAAAATTAATTACGGATAATGGTCATCACAAGTGTAACAAGTTTTTTTTGTCAAAAAAAATTTGCAAAATTTCATAATCGATCTTAATTATATAATCGTCCAACAAACATTGAATGATGTTTTGCATATAAAAAAATTAATAAAAACACTACATTGGTGTTTATATATTAAAAATTATCACGAGTTTTTAATATTTTATCATATCGACTCTCGCATATATGTATATAAAATTTGTTCGGCAGATATAAACATTTAAAATATGCAACGGGAATGGTGAAAAAATTGAACGGTGTTTTACATATAATTTTTTTATTTAATTAATAGAAACACTTCATTAATGTTGATATTATGAAAATAATCACGAGTTTTCAAAATTTTGTCATATCGACTATCACATATCGGTACATAAAAAATTTCTTCTGCATATATAAGCATATAAAATCATCAACGAGTGCGGTTTAAATATTTAACCGTGTTTTAAATATAAAATAAAAATTTATTTAATAGACACACTATATTAATGTTGATATTTTGAAAATAGTCATAAGTTTCTAAAATTTTATCATATTGACTTTCTCATATATGTATATAAAATTTGTTTCTGCAGATATAAACATTTAAAATCTACAGCAGCAGCGGTGCAAACACACTATGTTAATGTTGATATTTTGAATATCGTCACGAGTTTCTAAAATTTGTTTCTACAGATATAAACATTTAAAATCTGCAACGTTAGCGGTGCAAACATTGAAAGGTGTTTTGCATATAAAATAAAAATTTAATTAATTGAAACATTGCATTAATGTTGATATATAGTTTGAAAATAGTCATGAGTTTTCAAAATTTTATCATATCGACTATCACACATCGGTACATAAATATTTTCTTCAGCATATATAAACATAAAATACTCAATAAGTGCGGTTTAAATATTTACCGGTGTTTTAAATATAAAATAAAAATTTATTTAATAGACACACTGCATTAATGTTGATATTTTGAAAATAGTGCCGAGTTTCCAAAATTTTATCATATCAACTTTCTCATATATCTATATAAAAATTTGTTTATGCAGATATAAGTACATAAAATTTGCAACGGGTGCGGTGCAAACATTGAACAGTATTTTGCATATAAAATAAAAAGTTAATCAATAGAAACACTACACTAATTTTGATTTTGAAAATAATCATGTGTTTTCAAAATTTTATCATATCGATTTTCTCATATATGTACATAAAAATTTGTTTATGCAAATATAAGTACATAAAATCTGCAACGGGTGCAGTGCAAATATTGAACGGTCTTTTGCATATAAAATAAAAAGTTATTTAATAGAAACAATACATTAATTTTGATTTTGAAAATAGTTATGAGTTTTCAAAATTTTATCATATCGACTTTCTCATATATGTATATAAAAATTTGTTTATGCAGATATAAGTACATAAAATCTGCAAAGGGTGCGATGCAAACATTGAACAGTCTTTTACATAAAAAATAAAAAGTTATTTAATAGAAACACTAGATTAATTTTGATTTTGAAAATACTGATAAATTTTTAAATTTATATCATATCAACTTTTTCATATATTTACATAAAAATTTGTTAACGCATATATAAGCAAATAAAATCCATAACTGGTGTGACTCAACTATTTAACAAATTTTTGTATATATAAGAGAAAAATATTTAATAGAAACATTGCATTAATACTCATAATTTTCATTTAATATTTATAAACATTCTGCAATATTAACAATCTAATTATTTTTTATATAATTATCATAATGTTACGTGACTCGTGCGACTTTTACTGGTTTTCCATGAATTGTTATGGTAATTGTCATCGTAACAAATATCATAATTAATTGCCAATAATAAATTGGATATGATCCAAACGTAACTTGTTCACTACGTAGATAATTGATTGGAAATTATTTTGTTTTCAAGTATTGATTTTCCTTTAATATTTGAATAAGTCAAAATGAATGAATTTTGCTTGGTTTGTTTTTCAATTTTGAATTGGATATACATAATGAAAGCAAAATCCAGTATTGCAAAATTTTTGATACAGTTATCGAACATTTAGAGTCAATGTGTTTACCAGCAGCCAATTGGAAATTGTTTTCAAATCTGCTTGTTAAATTGAAATTGTTTCAAAAGAATTGTATCGCAAACTAATCGAGCGACGATACTATTTTTCAGTTTTAACAACCATCAAAATCGGATATCAAATCGGCAATTTAAGATTGTTTGGTATACTTATCTTTTAAATGTGACCAAATTAATTGGCTTGAAATTAGATGGCACGTTCACCACTAATTGACAGGACCCTATAATTTGTTTTGAAAACAAATATTGTCACATAATAATAGGATCGCTCAATTTGTTTTGGAAACGAATCGGATCAGCTAATTGAATGAGATTTAGTTAGAATAATATTGAGCGTGATTATTATTCTAGTTTAATAATTAATATTTTTTTAAATAAATAAATAAATACGGTATATGGTTATGACCTTAGATTTTTGGTGTTGATTTATTTTATTTATATACAACATGTGTGTCGTTATTTATTTTATTTAAATATGACCTGCGTGTCGTGATTTATTTTAATTATTTTATTTAAGTGTTAAATAATGTAATTGCTCAAGCGGGAGAGAAAACGACGCCAACATATGATTCCAATGAAGAAACTTGTGAAGTTTGTTCGTGGTCGAAGAATTGTAATAAAATAGTTTATTTAATTAATTCTTACGTATTAGGAGGTCATAATCATACTACCTAATTTATTATTTTATTCATGTGATGCATGAATATATGTTTAGATAGCGCATGTATGATATGTATGTTGATATACTTGCTTGCTAATATATCTATGAGCATGAATGTCATGCATCTTAAGAGACATGTGTATGAGATACACATGTCGATGGGATCAAACTTAATAAAAATCTTTCAAATAGAATATGAAGTTAATTGCTTTTCAAAGTATAACACCCTTCAAGACTAGTCTCGAACAGTGTAGGCTCGCCTTCGCGAAGTGCACTTTCTAAATTAGTAAGTTGCGGTGAGGTAATTACATTTACCCGACTGTTATTCTTTGGGTTTAACTTAACTAAATTATTTTAATAAGATTAAAATATATTTAAAAGTAATGTTTGGGAACATCTATATGATAGATTAAAGTAAGGAGTTACTCAACCAAAAGGTTTGAAAGTTGTATGAGATAAAATTGGAATGAGTTCCTACCTAAATAGCTAAGTTTTGGGGGATCAGCCCTCGTTGACTCAAGACGAATTGAAATATGGATTTCAATCCACTAGAAAATCTTCCAATGAGATTTTCTGAATCAAATGTTGAAGGTCATTTGTTTTGAGTAAAATAGTGGGAGCATATTTAATTAAAGACCTAATTAAATATGTTTTAAATCATGATACATTTATTTTATTTATATTTTGTATTTAGAATTTCTTTGTCATATATATTCATTATACTGTTGAATGTTCTTATGAAAAACAAAATCTTCAGAAAGTAGTTTTTGAATTGGTACAAAATTAAGAATTCTTCTTAAGAATGAGAAAAACTGTATATTCTCGAGCAACCATTTCCTAGCAACTTTCTATATCTAAATTTGAAAAGAATGCTTGTCAGAAGCATTGGGTCGAATAAGTAGATATAAGATATCTCATAGTGGTAACGACTATGGAGAATGATATGATCATTAGCCTCAATGTTATAGCTACAAGATAAGATAAATGGTTTAAGCCTATCAAGTAGATGGACACGGATAAGAATCAAATTCACATTATGTTTCTCTACCTTGGGAAGGTTAAACACGGTTGCTAAAAAGGGAAGCAATTATTTCAAAAGTTGAAAAACAAAATTGCTCATAGTTTTGAAAGAGTCAAAATAGAAGAAAGAAGTAAGACTTCTTATTTACCCATATAGTTATAGAAAGTTAAATTTACACTTCTGCATCATAAGTATATGATACTTTGTGATTAATCTCATATTTGTTGAAATATAGAGAGTTTTAAAGAAGCAGAACATTAACTATAAGTAAAGTCCACCTAAGTCTAGAATGGAACAAATTGTTTCATTGACCATAAGAGCTTACACTTGGACTTAAGCTTAACTTGATATGGAACCAAATAAGTGTTATTAATGTAAAATAGAAGCATTAAATCTTAAAACTTGTATTGACAAGAGAAGGACTGTGTAGTTGAATAATAGACAAATGTTGCCCTATTATCCAAACAATTTTTTCTATACAAGTGTGCTAATAAAGTAATGGACTTGAGCTCCATGATCTTGATAAGCTGATCTATAACATATGTGAAAAAGGATCAAATGAGATTTGAACCTTTTGTATATCATTGGCATCACTGTTTAGTACAAATAAGTGTGATTCACATTTCCAAAATCCATGGATATGGACTATTGGACTTATTTGATTTTGTATCATTTCAAGGATGTGAATTCCACCTTTAAAATATTTCAGTATGGAAGAACATCTGATTTATCCGTACCAATATACATATGATGTATATGGATCACTAAACAAATTTGTCTGAGATATTTATTTCTCTTACTTCATTTACATTACTAATTAAATTAGTAAATGTGAACGTGTATTTGACACAAGTTAGAAATCTTTGAATTGGTTCAGAGAGTTCAACAATGGAGTCAAAGGAATAATTTTGAAAAGTATAATGACCATACGAATAGGTTGTGATGGTAAATACTTAATTAAGGAGTATAGTGATTATTTATATCTCTTCATGTTTGACATGACTCGATCTAAAATAGTTTTATCATAACTCCATGACTTTTGATATTACTTTATTTACAGTTATTCTTTACCTACGACGAGCTCCAATTGAGGTAATTATAAAGACACTGTATTAGATATGGAGGTAAGAGTGCCTAGTTTGACTTTATGATAATTTGGGGTTATAAAGTTTATTAGATAAACTATATTCCAAATTAGACAAATGTATATTTGTGGAGGTACCCTAAGGAAAAATAAGGGATACTAATTGTACATCACTTTATATGACAAAAGTCGTTTGTCTCTAGATCTGGAGTATTCCTCTTGAAGGGGTGTGTCTCTACAAGAGCCAGTGAGAGTGATGTAGAACTTGAATTAAGTCAAGTAACACAAAATACATGTTTCTCTAAGAATGGAACATGAACTGATTCAACAAAGGGTTGTTGTTAAATCATTAGTTCGAGTAGCACAAGATCTAGATGAGTCTGATATGACATATCACTAGGATGAGAAACATGATTTTGTCATGACTCAAAAAGGTGATATAATACTCATGGAAGATGAGCCCCGACTTACTAGAAGGTCGTAAATGGCTTGAATACGAAGAAGTGGCTAGATGTCATGGAATCTTATAAAGAATCTATGTACATAAACCATATATAGATACTGGTTATATCATCCAATGAGTACGACTCATAAGATGAATGTGAGTTTTCTTATATAAAACTGACATGGATGGTATTATGAATACCTTTAAGATGTGATTGACTGTAGAAGGTTTCGTGCAACTCATGATGCAAATCGTGACGAAACCATTACATCATTGTAATGCTTAAATCTAACAATCCCACTTGCCATTGTTGTATAATAAGTGTTCTAAAAGATGGATAACGAGGTTGGATTCCTTACTTGGAATAACCTTATATATGTATTTGACATATAGGTAGGATTTCGTTAATCCAAAGGATACTAGAAATAAACATAAATTACAAAATTCATGTATGAATTGGAGCAAGCTTCATGAAGTTGAATTCTTTGTTATATTAATAAAGTTTTATGAAAAACTTTGATTAATAGAGAAATCTTGTGTACACAAGGAGATTAGTGGGAGCATTGATATTAGTTTGGTGGAGTATGTGGATGACATACTAGTCACCAAAACAATTTATCTACACACATGAGACATGGTTAGAAAAGTATTTCTAATATGTACCAAAATTGATTATAGTGTTCGACACTATAATACTTTCAAGAATATCCTTGGATGTCTTAAAGGACTTAGGATTGTTTCTTGAACACAAATGAAAGGAATATCATAAATGAGTTACAATGATGACAACTTTCATATTAGTGTACAGTATATACAGATCGCAATCTAGAATAAATGTTATGTTTGGATATCAACTATGAAATTTGTAAAAGTACAAGCTTCAGATAGTTGTTGTTTCTATTATAGATGTCAAATATATAATTTGGATTGTTTAGCTCATAACTTAGCGAAAACATGTGTTTTTTGCCTTTCGGGTTCCATTGATCCCGTCTGACGTGAAATTGGTTTAATCTTGCGAGCAATGAAAACTAGATCTCACCAATGATTCAAGTATATATGTTGACACTTCAATTTCCTTTTGTTAAATGTATATGTTGAACATGCAGGGGAAAGTATAATGCATGATCTATTTGGTTAAAAGTTAAGATCTATTCATCATTTTTAGATATCAATGAGATGATTAAAGTGAGAAATATTATGATATGGTTCATAAAAAATACAAAGAGTTTTGTATATGTGAAAATGCATACCTGAAATCTACTTTTGCTCTCCGATTTAGATCAGTTCTTCTTCTTTGTTTTTGTTCAATGAACTCAGCTGGTGGAAGAGATAGGGTTGTGAGGCAGAAAATGTATCTAGATATTGGAGCAAGAGTGCATGTTGGCGTGTAATAGCCTGCATAATAGGCTGAACTTGAACAGTGTTTGTTGAAAAGCAGTGTTAGTAATGTAAATGTCAAAACTAACCCTGTAAAAAAATTGTCATGAGTTATTGAGGCTGGGGTAATTGAGTCAGACTCCGAAATTCAAAATCCTGTAATTTGAAGGCATGAGAGGCAGTTGAAATGACATAAATACCCCCATTTAATTGTATAAAAATTTGTTAGGAGGTGGGGCAGTTATGTAATTTTGGTAGACATTTGTTTTTGTATATAGATAGTTGAAGTTTTTAAGTGCCACTATTAAACATCCCTTTTCTAATGTTTTCCTCACATGCACAATTTTTGTCAAGAGCAAAATAATAATTTTTTTAAGTCCTTTTATTCTTGTTTATTTTAATAAAAAGAGGAAAATAAAAATCTTAAAGTTAACAAAATCTTTCACACTTAACAAGAGGTAACTGTTTTTTTAGTGAATGTAGTAGAGTTCTAATACCTTGCTTTTCTATAATTGACTCCAGAAATCAAAATATGGATTCAAAGAACTATTTCTTTTAGTGTTCGTAAGGATTTATAGATGTTTTTATCTATTTAAATAAACTTTAATGTCAATTTATTATTTTCAAGCAACTCTCGAATATTTAGGTCGTGACACACTTTGACAAAAACAAAATGAAATTCATTCATTCAAATTGATAGATTACATCATTCAATATCACTAAAAACATAAAGGATAAATCTGCAAACAAACACACATCATCTAAGTTAATAGCATACAACGACAAAATGTCTACAAATAATATTATAAAATTAAAATTATCGGAATAACTACGCATCTGGACCTGCAACGTCGATGTACAAGTCATTGATTGAATAGCCGATCTTTCAATAAGAACCAAATGAACACCACAATAAGACGAAAAAATCAAACAACGACGAACAACACATCGGTGCACTCAAACGACAAAATCGCGAAGAAAAAAAAATCTAGATCTATTTGATTTAGCTTGAAATAAAGAGAAAAAGATGAAGAGAGATGGTGATTACAGGTCAAATTTTTTTCCCAAAACCAACACATCAATGAAAAAAATGAAAGAGAGAACTTGGATAAAGAAAACTAGGACCGACTTGTTCTTTTATTTGCAGCACATTTAAGCTAAAAACAAAAAAGATTATAAAAGAAATTATTCTAAACGTTGATGTGGGTTTAATTTTAATTTCAGCATAAGCTTATAATAATACAAATTAATCACCACAATTACCCCCGGGTCCTCCAAATTGGAGAGAATATCCCATAGACACTCCTTTATCACCATAGAATTCAGCTAAATAGCAATCCGGTTTGTCAGAGAATGCTTCTGTCAAATACTTTGGAGGGATATAGTCCTTCCTAAAGCTATTCTGAAATGTAACATTTCTAAAATAGCATGCTTGAGCAAAATCGTCTTCATTAGGAAACAATCCAGAACCCATTGGAGGACTACTAGGACCTGTTGAATTTGTTGTCCTACCACCCCATCCTACTAGATCTGCTGAGGTTAAGTTGGAGAATAAAGATGCTGGAAAATATCCAATAGGCTCATTTTCATTAGTTAGCCACCAATGTTTTGTTATAGGATCCTGGATGCATCACCAAACCGTATAAGTGAAAATTACTCATTATATTTACTTGAAAAACTTGGATGCAAGAAATTGAACATGTTTTTTTCAATAAATAAGTTTAATATTTTTTTCCTTACTGTCGAAATTTGGCAAAATTACATTAGGAGCATTTTATCTTGTTTATTTGTAATACTTTAGGTCATTTATCTTTTTTTTTCTCACGTAGGTCATTTATCTCTCATAAAAGCACATATAAATCCTTTTTCACATTTTTTATTAAAAAAAATACATAAGTTTATTTTTTAAAAATATATTTTTATTAAAAATGAAAAAAAAAATCCAGAAATATGATGAACATGTTCAGCGTCTTCATATATCTTCTTCTTTTGAATCTTCATTTTATTCATTTGAATCTTCATCATCTTACTTGAATGAAAAAAATTTCAACACAAATATATCTTCTTCTAAACACAAAAATCAAAACCCTCAAATTCTCAATAAATCCAATGAATCCTTTAGTTATTATAATATCATCTCCCTTGATTTTTGTGTTTAGAAGAAGATTTGAGGTAAATATAACATAGATTCATGATATTTGGAGATATATTTGTGTAGAAATTTTTTTGATTCAAGGAAGATGATGAATATTCAATTGAAGAAGATGAAGATGATGAACATGTTCATCTTATTTCTGAATTTTTTATATTTTTAATAAAAATATATTTTAAAAAATAAAATTATGTATTTTTTAATAAAAAATGAGAAAAAGGGTTTATATGTGCTTTTATGAGAGATAAATGACCTAAACGGGAAAAAAGATAAAGGACCAATGTGTTATAAATAAATAAGATAAAACACCCTAATGTAATTTTGCCTAGAAATTTTATGGTATGGAAATTACCTGAATAATAGATAATTTTATTTCAATCATCTCTCCATTAAAGATAGATGTTTTGTCAAATTGTCCACCAAGGTAATTTACTTTGCTAGTTTGAACAAAACCTGAACATTGTAAGTTGAAGCATCCGGTCTTCTTGAAATTATCTGTCTGTCATTTTTCAACATCACATTACATATTAAAGATATGATACTAGTATTTTTATAATTAACCTTAAATGAAAACAAGATTGAAGAAAAAGCGAAAATATTCTCATAAACCATACACCATATTGAAAAGGTACGTGTATAAATTTATAAACTCAAAATTGTAAGAAGAAATAAAAAGAGTAAGAAAAATCCCTACCGTCCATACTGCAAACATATGAGTTGCATCATTGTTGTATAATTGTGGAACCACCTAACATCAATGCACTATATCAAATTGACAAGTCATGCACAAATAATTTTTTATATGAAACCTATATTTTTTATATTGGAAAAATATAAATAAATCAATAAAATGAAACTCACATGCCATCCAATGCCAATTAAATTTGTGTTATCCATAGGTCCATTTCGAACCCACATAATAGATGTACTTGATTGATTCTTCTCAACTTTCAGACTATAAACACTATTTGTTCCACCAACTCCATAATAAGGGCTAAAATCAGGATTTGAACCGAGAGTTACTCGAGCAACCTATAAATAAATACAATATATTCATATAACTACTCTAAAGTGGAAAAATTATAAATTAATTTAAAGCATTTAAAATTGATAGATACAAAAGAAAAACTTACATGATTACCAGGAGTGTGTTCATATATAAAATTGCTAAAAAATGATTTGGCTCGTATGAGGTCATATTGGGTTGTCCTCCTAATAGGAACAGTTCCTCTTGGACATTGGTCCCTCTCAAACCCAAGTATATTTTTAGTTGATGATTTCTGCACATCAGTTTTTCTGATTCTATTTTCGAAGTTGGGTTTTATCTGTAGTCAATAAACGAAAATTAATTAAACATTAGAACGAAACTAAAATTTATTCATCCTTTTTTCGTTAAAATTAATTGTGTTCATACCTGCAATTTATGATTCATAAGTAAAGGATGATCAAAGGCTGGTTGTTTTTTGATATCAATGCAATCAACTATGTATCCAAATTTTGTCTATAGAAAAAATAATCAAACAAAATAAAAAAAAAAATTATTAAGCCAAGTAAGATCGATTTCAACAAAAGAGAATCACATAGTGACATATAAGAAGAGTATAGAATACATGAATACTCTTGACAGGAGCTTTATTCATAAGTTTTAGCTCTCTCTCTAAGTCCAAGTCCTCTTTCACCTTGCTTTGCATACTATCAATTCGATGCCCAGTAATGCTAGCCACCAAACAAATGAAAAAGAATAGTATATTGACCATTTTTTTCAATTACTTGTAAAACAAAGGGACTCAATGATGTATATAATAGTTTTTTTTTTTTTGACAAAATGTATATAATAGTTTAGTATTCTCTCTTTTTATAACCATGACTAATGACTAAAGAGAAATAACAATGATATCGGCCAAATTTGGATAAAAATGTTTAATGTTGGTCATGAATGTGCAATAATAATATTAAATTTTGATTGCGTATTATTGGTTTTGTTGATATCTTGATAACTAATGTTTAGATTCATTTTAACGGATTTTGAATGCACAGTCATCTATTTGTCAAGAGAAATAATTTTTTTTTTTGTGACACGCATCAATAAAAGGTAGGTAACACACCCCATGCTGAGTTGACACAAATCAAAGTTATTTATTTGTTTTCTATTATTTTTAATGTTATATAAATACATTGTTTTAATTAAGTCAACTCAGCATGGGTAGTATTACCCATCTTTTATTGATGGGTAAACAAGAATTTACCTAATTTTTTTTTTTAACAAAAGAGAAATAATAATGATATCGGCACAGAATTATTCCCTTATCATAAAAAAAGTAATTTCAGATTTTGTTGCATTTGCATATCATCTTGATAATTCATTTTACGGGTGCCTGCCTACACCAGCATCATATATTTACGGCATATTCTATAAAGCCTATTGTACATGTGGCATTTTCAGAGTAGCCCTTGCAACTTTTTTTTTTTTTTGTACATCCTTGCACCAATTTTATTCTTGAGAAATCGCATTATAGGCATTTATTTTTAGGAGGTAATGCCATGGTTTAATGTCTTACTATTAATTTTTTTTTTTTTTGCCAAATCTTACTATTAAGTTATGGTTCTGAGCTCTATTTTTAAAGTCAAATTTTAATTACTATTATTATTTTTATTTGAAACTTAAATGTATTTAAGATATTAATTACAACTTTTTGGAAAATTACTTATACTTTATGCATAACACGTTTGAAATTTTGAGGATTAAATAATGTTTTCCCCTGTCATTTGGGAGAGTTTTGATTTTCCCCTCCGTAATAAAAAAAAGTTTGAGATTCCCTCATGTCATTTGAAGATTCTTTGATTTTGGGCTCTAACGAAATCTGAATGTAATTATGCTTACGTAACACACTGACTTTGTATTAACTAATGAGGTGGCATGCTTATTGGCATTTTGATTTATTTTCCATTTATCTTTTTCCACCGTCCTTTTTTTATTAATTAACAATTATTTAAAAAACAAAAAAATATTAAAACTGAATTAAAACACCTATAACAAAAGCAAAACAAATCTTCATCATAAATCTTCGGCATCAATTTTTCACCTTCATCAACAAATTCATCCAAATTCATCAATTGAATCCAAAAAACATTCATCAAAGTCGGGTTTGAGAGAAATCTTTGAGTCTGTTTGGCAAGGCACAAAAACAAGCTTATGTCTTATAGCTTATAGCTTATAAGCTTGTCTGGCAAAAAAAGACCTGTTAATTGGTAACAGTCTTTTCGTCAGAAGCTTATAGCTTATTTCAGGAGCTTATAGAATCAAAACTAGAATCAAACTACATAAATTCATACAAAAACATTCTACAATCTACATAGCACAAAATCATACATGAACAGTAACCCAACAAGCACAACATCATTGTAAAGCTCAGAATCGGACCTCACATAAACCAATAAATTTCTTTTTTAAAACTCAATTAACAACGGACAAAGAAGAAGAAGAGAGAGAGAGACTAATAAGAAAGGAAAGGGAAGGAAGAAATCTGAATCTTGAATTCCAACAATAACAACAAACAACTTCGCTTATTCACCTTATACCAATTCATGAGTCTTGTTAACGAGTGACTCTGAGATACTCTTTAAAGTCAAATATTTCGATTTCTAATGCATTGATTACACATATTTTCATAAAAAGTTATCATTTAAAGGTATTAAAGAGTGTCTCGGGAGCATTCGTTAACATTTCCCTTCATTCTGTGACCCTTTTTCTGTTTTTTCATCTTAATCACAAAATTAGGGTTTATAGGGAAAAATATAAGAAATCAAGCATTTGGGTCTAATTTTTTTTCAAATTGTCCATCAAAAAGATGTCCTTTCATCACACCCAGGTATAGTTAAACTTTAATTACAATTTCAGTGATTTGTACAAACTTATGGCTGTAAAATTGTAACAATGATGAATTTATGGGTTTGGAAAAACATTTAGTGTTGAATGTGTTAAAATAATAAAAGAGAGAAGAGAGAAGAGAAGGAGGAAAATAAAGGATTAGAGAAAGAAGAGAAGGACAAAGAGAATATGGAGGAAGAGAATAGAGGGAACCGATAAAGAAGAGAAAGAATTCTGGAAAAAAAAATCCATATTTTTTATATTCTATTGCTTTTTTTTGAAGAATTTTTAATTTATTTAATAATATAAAATCTTCATCATAATAAATAAAATAAAAAAGAAATAAAATTATCCAATTAGCATGTCACGTCATCTATTTTGCACAGTCAGATGTCATTAGGGTCCAAAATCAAAGAACCTTCAAATCATAGGGAGAATCTCAAACTTTTTTTTATTACAGGGGGCTAAATCAAAACTCTTCCAAACGGCAGGAGGAAAACATTATTTAACCCAAATTTTTAATTAATTAAAGTTAAATTTTTACATAACAAAATATTTGTCTAGATTTGGTAAAAAAATAATAATAAATTATTTCAAAAAATATATTTATATTTGTCAAAATATTTTCGTTGCAATTTTTTAAGTAACAATTTTAAATCTTTCAAAAAAAAACTAACAATTTTAAATAATACTCCTTTCAATTCCTAAAAAAAAATACTCCTTTAAAAAAAATTACATAATACTAGTTTGTTAACCTGTGTCATACTTCAACGACAAATTACTATTTTTTTGTCAAAAAAAAATATATATACTGCTCTTTGTTTTTTTATCAATGAAATTTATTTGTCACTTGTTTTTTTTTACATTTTTTAATAAAAATTATTGATCTCGTGTTTTTTATGCAGCAAGAATAAATATGTTTTTTTTTTATGTTTATTAGTGATAAATATGTGTCCAATGATTTTTATATATAGGTGAAAGATATTTTTTCCTTATTTTTTTATATTTATCAATGAAAAAATTTTGCTCGTGTTTTTTATCTATCAATCACACATATTTGTCACTTGTTTATTTTTTTCTTAGATTTATCAATGACAAATGATTCTCCTTTGTTATTTTACATATCAATGACTAATGTTTTTACAGTTTTTTTTTAATATTTATCAATTACAAAAACTTGATCTATAGTTTTTTATGTATTGATTCCTTCAAAAAAAAATATGTATCGATGAAAAATATTTATCCTATTTTCTTAATATTTATCATGAAAAATATGTCATATGTTTATTATTAACTAATACTTTTCCTATTTTTATATATTTATCAATAATAAAAATCTCTTAAAAAATTACAAATATTTGTCACGTATTTTTATATATCAGTGATAAATATTTTTCCCGTGTATTTAAATATTTAACAAATATTTGCCTGGTAGAGTCATAATATTTATCAATGATAAATATTTCTCATAGATTTTATTTATTTATTTGTTTATCAATGATTAATAGTTTCCCATATTTTTTTTAATATTTATCAAGAACAAATATTTATCTCAATTTTTTGTATCTATCAATGACAAATAGTAGTCTCATTATATATATATTCAGTGACATATATTTGCTCCTTATTCTTTTATGTATCGGGGACAAGTCTTTGAATTGTGATTTTATTAATTTGTGATAAATATATGTCTAATGTTTTTTATGCATATGTGACAAATATTTGTCATTTTTTTTAATATTTATTAATGATAAATATTTGTCATGTGGTAAAAAGAAAATGATAAATATTTGTCCTGTATTTTTAAAATTATTAGTAATAAATGTTTGTCTTGTGGTTTTTGAAATATTTATCAGAGATAAATATTCATTCAATGTTTTTTTTATGTATCATCGACAAATATTGAAGGAAAATAAACGTGATTAAAGCAGCGGAAAATAAAAATTTTCGATTTTCTTTCCTTAGATCATTACGAATTTGACATGAATCAGTGATGAAATTGTTACCTCGTGAATTGCAGAAACGATTTCGATCACAACCAAGCAATAAGCAAAATCTCTACTCGTCAACACGAACAGTTCTCCTCTGGTTCCCGGTGCTAGCCAAGCAATCAGAAATTGAGAGAAAACTAGGGTTTGATTTCGCCTTAGGGTTTCTCAAAAGGTGTAACTCTGATTTCAGAACAATAGTTCTATTTATAGAACTCCTTGTGTGCTCTGAAATTAGCAATCACTATTGGGCTTCCGTAAGCCCATTAACCCATTAGCTTTCACTAACTGATTAGAGTCAATTGCTAAACGCACCCCATCTTATAAGTCTTACTTATATTTCTCCTTTTGACCGTTCTATTGTGTGTGACCCTATATGTTCTTGTAACGTTGGCAATAATATTAAATCTTATATTTAATATTATAAACAGTGAATGGTATCTAGCAACACATCACTGCTACCCAAGTAACAAGAATATCAAGTGATCTGACGAAACATTTTCATGATAATGTCTATGTGTACAATTACTCCTTTGTCCTCATATCTTTATTGAACCCGAGGAATAGATTGTGTCACCCTTGTATAGCTCAATATTTATATTTCTTGATCCCGAAATATACTGAATAACGAATAAGTCCAATATCTCATATTGACTTAATTCGGCATGGCCATCCATTTTTACAGTCATATTTCATCAAGAAGCCTAAAGATATATCTCCTGTTATGAAGGAGGGACAAATCACATCTAGGACACTCATGTCCCTTAGCATGCTTCGTCAAGTGCCCATTAACCAACATTATGGTTATCTTGTTACAGATAACGTTTGAATGACAATAAAACACTTGAGTCCACATCTAGGAATCATAGTGGTTTCGGGTTTAATAGTGGTATACACCATTATCATTATGAGAATAACTTATGACGATTTCATAACATACTATGTAGTATTCTTACGGTGGGTCAATCCAGTATAAATATTACTCCTAATACTCATACCTATGTATATACTTAATATCTCATATTCATGACCCATGAGATGTGGTCATCAGTCTACATACATAATAGTCTCCATGCTTTATTATTATCCCAATATATATTAAAGCGTGACTACGGATACTTTTAAGAATAGTGTTCTTTTTGTTAATGTAATCTCATGATTAATTCACGCTTAATATTCCATCACATGAACCAACTATTCTAGGGACTTTATTAATCTCATAACAAGTGTAATAAAGAACGTCGTATTTTATTTAATAATAAAAGTCACGATACATATGATAAGTTTAACATAAATTATTGGCCTCTAGGGCTTACACCAACAATCTCCCACTAGCACTAGAGCCAATCAGGCCTAAACCTAATACTCATAGATCTAGTATGACCATCATGCTTCTACTGAGTCAGAGCTTTAGTCAGTGGATCAACAACATTGTCTGATGTTGGTACTCTGCATATTTTAACATCTCCTCTATCGATGATTTCTCGAATGAGATGATAGCGCCTAAATATGTGTTTGGATCTTTGGTGAGATCTAGGTTCTTTAGCTTGTGCGATTGCTCCATTGTTATCACATAGTAATTCAATGAGATCCACAATGCTTAGAACTATTCCAAGATCATAAATGAGTTTATTGATCCAAACAGCTTCTTTTGCAGCATTAGATGCAGCAATATACTTGGCCACGGTTGTAGAATCAGCGACTGTTTCCTACTTTGAACTTTTCCAGCTCACAACACTGCCATTTAAGCAAAACACGTATACATATTGCGATTTGAAATCATCATGATCTGTCTGAAAACTAGCATCTATGTTACCAATTACAGAGAGCTCTTCTTGACCACCATAGATCAAGAAAGTATCCTTAGTTCTTCTCAAGTACTTAAGGATGTTCTTGACAGCAATCCAATGACTGTTGCCTGGATTAGACTGGTACCTGCTCGTAGCACTTAAAGCATATGAGACATCTGGTCGAGTACATAACATAGCATACATGATAGATCCAATTGCTGATGCATATGGAACATTGATCATTCGATCCCTTTCTTCATCAGTTGAAGATGATTGTGCCTTTGACAAACTTATACTTGATGACATAGGTATAAGTCCTTTCTTGGACTCATACATATTGAAACGTCTCAAGACTTTGTCTATGTATATACCCTAACTTAAGCCAAGCAATCTTTGTGATCTATCTCTATAGATCCTGATTCCTAATATTTAGGAGGCTTCACCTAGGTCTTTCATAGAAAAGCATTTCCCTAACCAAGATTTGATTTCTTGTAGTGTAAGGATGTCATTTCCGATGAGCAATATGTCATCCACATATAATACCAGAAATGAGGTTATGTTCCCACTAACCTTCTTGTAAAGACAAGGTTCATCTTCATTTTTAATGAATCCATACTGTTGTGCAGTTTCATCGAAACGAAGATTCCAACTTCTGGAAGCTTGCTTCAATCCATAGTTTGATCGCTGTAATTTGCATACCTCTTGGGTTTTATCAGGAATGCCAATCCTTCAGGTTGTGTCATGTACACATCCTCAAGGAGATTTCCATTAAGGAAAGCAGTCTTGACATCCATTTGCCAGATTTTATAATCAAGGTATACAGCGATAGCAAGTAAAATCCGAATGGATTTAATCATTGCGACTGGTGAAAAGGTTTCATTATAGTCTACACCATGAATTTGTTTGAAGCCTTTAGCAACCAACCGCGCTTTGTAGGTATTTACCTTTCCGTCCATGTCAGTTTTTTGTTTGAAAACCCACTTGCATCCTATAGGATTAATTCTTTTAGGTGCTTCAACCAAGTTCCAAACTTGATTTGTGTACATAGAATCCATTTCAGATTTCATGGCTTCAAGCCACTTCTTAGATTCAGGACCAGTGTCATACCCCATTTTTTGACTCATATTTTTCTTTGTTTATTATCTTTTTATTATTTATTATTTCATTATAATTTTCAATTTCTTATTTTTTACCTTTTATTACCTTTTATTATTCATCTTTGTTGTTGGATTTTTATTTATTAATATTTATCACCATTAGCATTACTATCATTTTATTAATATTATCATTATCATTATTATTGTCTTTTTCATTAATAATATTATTATTATCTTTTTTTATCAATGTTTTATTATTATTATTTATTATTATTATCATTATTTTTAATTACTAATATTATTATCTTTTTCATCATTTATTATTATTATCATCTTTATTACTATTATCATTACTATTTTTGTTTCCATTATCACTTTCATTATTACCATTACTATTATCATTATTGGTTTTTATTTATTTTATTTTAAAGAAAATACAAAAAAAAAAAGAAAAGGGGAGTTCGCAGAGCAAAGTCACCCTCGCTCTGTGAACTCTGCGAATTTTTTGCAGATTTCAATTCCTTTGATTTATCTTTCTTTTGTTTTCATTATAGTTATTGTTATTATTATCTATCATTATTATTATCACTGTTATCACCAATTGTGGCTGTTTGAACTCAACAAAGCAAGATTTGAAGCATGTGCCATTAAAGCCAAGGTGAGAAGGATTTTGTTCCAACCAAGCAAGTTGGCTTGCCCTTGGGCAGCTCTTATCCCTCCCAATTGACCTGCTATTGACCCTAAGCTTGCCAGCCAGCAGCTTGCTTGGTTTCCTTCCTGTTTTCTCCACCAAAACTAGTCAAACACAGCTGCACTTCACTTGCCCAAAAGCTGTTTGTGCTGCCCTGTTTTCAGCTGTCTTCCTCCTTCCTCACACCAGCCCACATGTTCCCTTTTGTTTTCCCCCAACCTCTGCACATTACAGTGCACGTTTTTCTTGCTTGACTCTTCAGGATTGCAAGGATTGATCCCAAGAACAGCCCAATTGCAAGCTGCCCTGTTTTTTAGATTTTTCATCATCATTGCTATCCAAATCAGCTGCATTAATGGCTGATTTTGGCCAAAGTCTTGACCAAGGTTGCAAGGCAATGTCCCTTCTTCACTTTTGCATTAAATGCAAAGCAAAATAGCCTGGTCTTTAGCCCACAAAGCAGCTGGATTCTAGAGATTTTCATCATTGCAATAGATTTAATTTTTTGCCTATAAAAGGAATGCAAGGCATAAGGATTGAACACACCTAAGAGAGTTGGAATTACAGCATTTGTAGAAAAACAGTTCATACACAGCATTCAAACCTTCAAAACATCATACAAAGAGTGAGAGATAATAGTCAAACACTAGTGTTATTATCATCCATAAACCTCCAACATTCCAACCTTTGCAAAATCACAATCCTTCAAGTCTTTCTCCATTCTCTTGCCACACAAGCATTGCTAGGAGTTCTGTAAGTATTCTAAAATCTTAATCTTTCATTTTGCATTGCTACTTGCATCTTCAATTTTGTTTAAACTCATTTTGTACAAAAAGCCCCTTTTGAAACTTCAAAGAAAATCTCAAGTTGCAAAACACCAATTTGAGTTGTTTTAAACCTTTTCTTGCCAAATTTTCAAAGCTTTTTAATCCCCTCAAGGTTCTGAAGCTTGCTCAGAAGCAGCTTCTGAACAGAAGTTCAGAAGCAGCTTCTGAGTTCTTTTTTTCGCAGACTTCGCAGAGCAAAGTCATGGTCGCTCTGCGACCATGACAGAACTTAGGTTCGCAGAGCCAAGTTCAGGTTGCTCTGCGAAAGTTGCAGAACTCAGAACCTGAGTTCAGGCTTCCAAAAGCCAATTTTTTGAGGTTCTAACTAATGATTCAAAACCTAAGAGGGTTAAAACTCATTTTTGTTCAAACCATACCAAGTTTTTGCATGATGTTGGAAACTTAACAAGTTTTGAGCAATAAATCTTGAGTAACTTGCGAAACAAGTTACGTTCATTAAACTTTCAAAATCAAACTTGAGCAATAAGCTAAGTTCATTATTTTCAAAACAAAACTTGAACAACAACTTTGTTCATGATTTTCAATCAAAACATGAACTTGAGCCGAACTTGCTCACCTTTTAAAACCAAACTCAAACTTGAGCCGAACTTGTGCATTTTTCAAACTTATGCATATTTTCATGAATTTGTTCGTCTTTCAAACTTGAATAACACTTGTTCTTGAGTTCCAATAACTTAAGCAACAAGCTACGTTCATGATTTTCAATAAACTTGAACAACAAATTTGTTCATGGTTTTCAACAACTTTTCTTTAAGTTTTTAACCAAGTGTTTTGTTTCCTTTGAGATTTCTTTGAGTTTCAACAAAACAAAAACTTGAATGAAAAAGGAATGGTTTGACGTATGTCTCTCCATTCCCCGGTTGCACGAATGTTTGACGTATGTCTCGTTGTTCGGGCAATCGTCATTCCATTTTCAACGCGTCCAACGCGCTTAACCCTTTTATTGGTCCTTCGTGACCAATCCAACCTTTCTTTGGTCCCCGTGACCATTTTAAACTTTTTCTTGGCCCTCGTGGTCAATTCAAACTTTTCACGTTTTCAAATGGACATCATCGCCTTAGTGCGAGTCCGTCCTTTTTCATTTAAACCTTTTTTCACGCCCGAGCGAGTTTTCAAACGGATACCATCGCCGAGTGCGAGTCCGTCTCTTTTTTATCAAATTGTTTTTACCTTTTTTAAGCTACCCTCATAACGGTAGTAGGTAAAAACTTTTTATCGGTCTTTATTAAGCTATCCACATAACGATAGTAGACCATGTTTTTGCATTTTGAAAGCAAAACTTTTTCGCTCGGGCACGATCAAATCTTTTTCACAATTAAAATCAATCAACATACAAACTTTTTCTACCCAAAGAACTACGTAAGCTTTGAATTCTCCATCGCACCGGGAGATACGTAGGAGCAGGATTCATATCTTGTCAAGCCCTTTAATAAAAAACTTTCTTTTTCCTCTTCATCATATTTTCTTTTTCCTTTTTAATATATTCAAGCATGCAAGCAAAATGTTAAACACTTTAAGCCTAAGCTAACTAGGAGGTTCCCGTTGAGTACAACGGATGTGAGGGGTGCTAATACCTTCCCCTCGCATAATCGACTCCCGAACCCAAAATCTCTTACTTAAAGGTAATTTCGAACTTTTTTCCTTTTTCCCCGAAAAATTAAAAGTTCAGTCGTGATTTAAAATTAGTGATTCAACGCTTGTCAATAGCTTGATATCCGAAATTCGACGCGACAACCAGTAATGGGCTCTTGATAAGTCATAGGCTCATCTTGATCCATGATCAATACGTCACATTCTTCTGATATGAGATACCCATATCTTTCAGGTTATTGACGTATCCTATTTGACCTACGTAGTTCTTGTGTTATTGGAGTAGGATTTTCTGTCACAACAGTTTGTGTATCCTGCTCTTGTTCCTTCATTGGCGTACCACTACTTTGTGGGTCTTGAACTTCTTCAAGATCTACCTTTTTCCCACTGATTTCTTTGGAAACAAATTCCTTTTCAAGGAATACTCCATTTCTAGCGACAACAACTTTGCCCTCAGAAGGATTGTAAAAGTAGTATCCTTTAGTTTCTTTAGGATATCCCACAAAGAAACATTTGTCAGATCTATGTTCAAGTTTAGTGGACATTTGTCGTTTCACATAAACTTCACAACCCTAAATCTTTAAATGTTTCACATTGGGTTTTCGACCACTCCATATCTCATATGGTGTATTTTCTACCTCTTTGGATGGAACTTGGTTAAGTGTATAAGCTGCAGTTAATAAGGTGTGTCCCCAAAAGGAGTTTGGAAGATCAGCATGACTCATCATTGATCGGACCATGTCTAACAAGGTTCGATTTCTCCTTTCAGAAACACTATTCTATTGTGGCGTTCCAGGAGGTGTGAGTTGGGATAAGATCCCACACTCTTTTAGATGATTGTCAAACTCTTGGCTCAAATATTCGCCACCTCGATCAGATCGAAGCATTTTGATTTTCTTGTCAAGTTGGTTTTCTACTTCATTTTGAAATTCCTTGAAGAAAGTAAATGATTCAGATTTTTGTTTCATTAGATACACATATCTGAATCTACTAAAGTCATCAGTGAATGTAATGAAGTAATAAAAACCTCCTCTAGCAGGTGTGATTAGTGGTCCACATACTTCAATATGTATGAGACCTAAAAGATCACTAGACCTTTCACCTGTTCCAATGAATGAGGTCTTTGTCATCTTTCCCAATAAACAAGATTGACATGTCTCATATGATTCAAAATCAAAAGAGTCCAATTTCCATCTTTATGGAGTTTGGAAATGCGATTTTCATTTATATGGCCTAAACGACAATGCCAAAGATAAGTTGGATTCAACTCATTAGGTTTCATCCTTTTTGTATTTATGTTATAGATTGGCATATCGAGATCAAGAATATAAAGTCCATTACTCATAATGGCATTAACATAATGAATATTATCCAAATAAATAGAGCAACATTTGTCTGTTATTGTAAACGAGAAACCAAACTTGTCTAAACAAGAAACATAAATAATATTCCTGCTAATTGCAGGTACATAATAACAGTTCTCCAACTGAATTAAAAGACCACTAGGTAAAGTCAATTCATAAGTTCCAACATCTAAAGCAACAACCTTTGCGCCATTGTCATTGCCAACTCGTAGATCGACCTCCCCTTTTGCCAATGCTCTACTCGTTCTCAGCCCCTGCACATCAGTACAAATATGAGAACCACATCCAGTATCTAATACCCATGATGTAGAAATAGACATATTAATTTCTATAACAAAAATACCTGAAGAAGTAGAAGCAACAATTCCATTGTTTTTGTCTTCCAGATATTTTGGACAGTTTCGCTTCCAATGTCCAGTCTTACCGTAGTAGAAGCACTTGCCCTCCTTAGCTACACATCCAGATTTAAGTTTTATCATGTAGGGAAAAGAAAGTTCATTTGTTTGTGCTCTATAAAGTTTATCTTCTTTCAAAAATCCATGATTTAGGCTTCAAGTATTAAAAAAGAGAATTTTCACAAGGTTAGAGAGGGTCAGTCCATAACATTGAATTTGATTTTGCTGAATTATTTACTTTTGCTGAATGAATGGATCGTCATTTTTAAAAACAAAAAAAAAAACAAATGTGTTTGTTAGTATTTATTTATATCCAGAGATTAGAAGCTGCGTGGGTCAACAAGAAGAGACTTTGAAGAAAGGTTGGTGATTGTCGTTTTGTCAAAAAAGCATGATCTCATAGGATAAGATTAGGGGTGGGCAAAAAAACCAAAAAATCGAACCGAACTGCTGAACTGAACCGAACCAAACCAAAAAAAACTGAACCATTACTAACAGTTCTAGAACTGAACTGAAACAGTTCGGTTCAGTTCAAAACAGTTCGGTTCGGTTTTACCTTCTAAAATTCGTTTTTGTTTGGTTTTTTATATTTTTTTCAATGGTACCAATAATAACAGTTCGGTTCAGTTTGAAACAGTTCAGTTCGGTTCGGTTCAGTTATTTTAAATTTATCAAACAGTTTAGTTCGGTTCGGTTCAGTTTTCATCCCGAACCGAACCATGCCCACCCCTAGATAAGATTAGTGGGATTACCCCTCCTAAATAAAGAAACAAAGATTACATAGGATAATAACTTACTCGACAAGGAATTCCAACAAAAATAAGGATACCCTTTTCTATAAAATTCATTTAGAGCCAAGTTTACTCCAACACACTTGACTTTTCTTCTTAATCTTTTAAATATCAGTTTACTTTTTGTAGAGTATAAGTACAAAGACTAAGAGATTTGGTGTAAAAACATTAGTCATTGATATGTAAAAATAAACAAGTGACAAATATGTGTGATTGATAGATAAAAAACACGAGCAAAATTTTTTCGTTGATAAATATAAAAAAAGGAAAAAATATATTTCACCTATATATAAAAATCACTGGACACATATTTATCACTTATAAACATGAAAAATATATTTATCCTTGCTGCATAAAAAACACGAGACAAATAATTTTTATTAAAAAATGTAAAAAAAAAAAACAAGTGACAAATAATTTTCATTGATAAAAAAAAAGAGCAGTATATATTTTTTTTGACAAAAAAATAGTAATTTGTCGTCAAAGTATGACACAGGTTAACAAACTAGTATTATGTAATTTTTTTTTAAAGGAGTATTATTTTTTTTTTAGGAATTGAAAGGAGTATTATTTAAAATTGTTACTTAAAAAATTGCAACGAAAATATTTTGACAAATATAAATATATTTTTTGAAATAATTTATTTTTTTTTACAAAATTTAGACAAATATTTTGTTATGTAAATAATTAACTATAATTAATTAAAAAATTGGGTTAAATAATGTTCCCCCCTGCCTTTTGGAAGAGTTTTGATTTAACCCCCTGTAGTAAAAAAAGTTTGAGATTTCCCCCTGTCATTTGAAGGTTCTTTGATTTTAGACCCTAATGACATCTGACTGTACAAAATGGATGACGTGGCATGCTGATTGGATAATTTTATTTCTTTATTATTTTATTTATTATGATGTGGATTTTATATTATTAAATAAATTAAAAATTATTCAAAAAAATCAATAGAATATATAAAATATTGATTTTTTTTTTCTTATGAATTCTCCTCTCTTCTCTCTCGGTTCCCTCTCTTCTCTTCCTCCATATTCTCTTTATCCTTCTCTTCTTTCTCTAATCCTTTATCTTCCTCCTTCTCTTCTCTCTTCTCTCTTTGTTTTTTCAACACATTCAACACTAAATGTTTTTTCAAACCCATAAATTCATCATTGTTACAATTTTATAGCCATAGGTTTGTACAAATCACTGAAATTGTAATTAAAGTTTAACTATATCTGGGTGTGATGAAAGGAACATCTTGTTGATGAACAATTTGAAAAAAAATTAGACCCAAATGCTTGATTTCTTATATTTTTCCCTATCAACCCTAATTTTGTGATTAAGATGAAAAAACAGCAAAAGGGTCACAGAAGAAGGGAAATGTTAACGAGTGCTCCCGAGGCACTCTTTAAGACCTTTAAATGATAACTTTTTATGAAAATATGTGTAATCATATCCCGCGTAGACCTTTAAATGATAATAGTTTTTCTGCAATATCCCGCGTAGGCGTGACTTTTATCAGTATCAGAGGAATTACGAGTGAGTAGGGGCAAAATTGTAAATTGAGATGGAAGGGATTTATATAGGGGAAAGTCAAGAATTTTCTCATTTCCTCATTTCCCTTCTCTCTACAAAGTTGGAAAACCTCTCCCTCTCTCTCTAGAAATCGGCCAGCACCACCACCAACCTTTAATCCATCAATTTCCTTCCCTAATTCCTTGTGTTTCAAGCAAGCAAGCTTTCGGGAAAGATTGAAGCAAGAGGAACTAAGGAAAAGCCAAGGAAGGAGTAATTCCAAAGCTAGGGTTTTGGTAGAAGGAAGCTTGACAAGACCAGCAATTTCTAAGTGAGTTCCTTAGAGTAGCTTATCTCTTTTGGGACATAGTTGTGTGAGAATTACACATAATTTCTAAGATTTTAGGAAAAAGGATAGTTTTTCCCCTTTTTGATACATGTGCATGATTCCTGTTTAATCCTTGATTCCAATATGTTTTTATAGTTTAAATTGAGTCCCTGGCATGTTATAAAGATCACTGGACAGTTGGGTACCAAAATTTCAAGTTAAACCACGTTTTTCAAAGTTTCTGAGTCTGCTACGGTCGCAGAGCGACCATGACTTTGCTCTACGAAGTAGCAGAGTTTTGCTACTGCCTATCTTCGCCTAGAGTTCGCTTTGCGAAGTAACCAGAAGTTCGCAAAGCGAAGTTGGGATCGCAAAGCGAAGTGGCACAGAGATACTCATGAACCTTCAAGGATTAATCTAGGATAAACATATGTATCATACAGAGTGATGGGTAATTTATCCACAGGATTTCAGGTTAGTTTAGGGTTAGTTTCAAGATACCCTTAACCAGGCAGGTTATAGTGTACCTTAGGTAGAGGTACCAGGATTTCCCCAGTTCAGGTACATTTATATATACATCAGGACGTGCCTCAGTTGTTCACGTCAGAGTGACATTGAGGGTACACGTATCAGTTCAGGAAAAATATCAGGAATATCAGGATAAGGTATTATATTAGGAATACTTAATTAATTACTAGGATAAACTTAGTGTCTTCTGTGTTCTCGCAGTTAGAGAGCACAGGGGGTTCCAGTTACAGCTGGAACAGGAGGAACTTTCCGCGAGGATAACCACACATAAGATTTAATTAAAGATAATTGTGTCTTCTGTGTTCTCGCAGTTAGAGAGCACAGGGGGTTCCAGATACAGCTGGAATGGGAGGAACTTTCCGCGAGGATAACCACACACATGCAAGAGGAGTCCGGTGACTAGCCTCAGATAGGAATTTTCATCGGTTATCAGGGGAATGTACTTTGATGTAGTGTCAAAAGTAAGTATTTTTTATATCGTCTCCACAGGGACTAGTGCGATACCGTAAGCCATTCAACAATTGTTATCATTTTGAGTTCGGGTTTATAAGTTGTTTGTTATAAACTATTGGAATTTAAAAGCGGTAATAAAGACAACAAGTAATAGGGAATAAAAGCGTTGAGATCGGAGTTCGTCAATCTAGCCTCGAATATACTCTAATGATCATGCATATGGATTCTAGTTTTTTAGCAAAATTATCACGTATCACTCGACACCATCATTCGTGTCCAAATGACGTCGTGAGATCGATCGTATCATTTAATCGACGATTTCTCAATCTATTAAACGATCCAAAAGCATTATGTTCTGACACTTTATGTGATTATCAAAATCAAATTCCATGTCTAGAATGATTGTTTTGATAGAAGATTATTCTAAACCTAGATTCAAAAGTATTTGTCAATAACAATTAAATCAAGCATAAAAGCAAGATTAACTTCAATATCACATAAGGTGCTAGAGTCATATATTTGCAATATCAAAAGATTACATCTAAACTATATTAAGTACCTCCAATCCCAGCAAGGGAAGGTTAGTTGGTCATTGACATGACAACAATACAAAAGTGGAAAGAAAGATGAAGATCCAAAGCTAAGTCTTGATTTCCCAAAGAATCTTAGTTAATCCACCCTCCCTTCACTCTTGCTCCATGAAGATCACCTCTTTTAGCCCTATTTTCTGTCTAAAACTATAACTTAAAAATATTACGACCCCTTAATAATTCAGCTTTTGAACCTATTTATAAGTGTTTTGTTATTAAGGACTTTGCTCTGCGAAGTTGCTTCGCTTTGCGAAGTCCTTTCTTCACAACTGGGTTTCTGCCACCTCAGCCTTTGTCGCGGTGATTTTTGGATATCAAGCTATTAATTAGCGTTGACTCACAATTTTATGATTCACCACCGATCTTTTATTTTTCCGAGGAAAAGGGAGAAAGTTCGAAAAACCCTATTTTTTAGAGATCAAAGGTCCGGGGGTTGGTTACGCAAAGGGAAGGTATTAGCACCCTAAACGTCTATAGTACTCTATAGGAACCTCTTGCTTTTATTTATCTTTATGCTAAATTGATTTCTTGTTTGTAAATAAATGCCTAAGTGTGAAAAGTTTAAAGTGATGAAAGTTAAAAGAAGGAAAATGTTTTGTTCATTTTATTGATTTGGAAAGACAAAGTATTTTGCCTACGTACCCGAGCGGGATCAAAATCACGTAGTTCGGGGTAAAAAGCCGAGTGATTGGTTTTGATTGATTTTAAAGTTTGAAAAAAGTTTTGAGAAAGATAAGGGGCCGTAAAGGCATAGAAGAAATAAAAGGAAGTGAGTTGATTGATTTTAAATTGAAGGAAAAAAGTTTTGATTGATTAAAGATTGATTAAAGATTTGATTAAGAAAGAAAATAACAAAGATTGATTTTTTTGAAATTTTGATTATAAAATGTTTTTGAATTTTGACTTTTTTGACTTTTTTTTGTGAAAATTTTGATTAAGTCCTAAGGTCCAGAGACTAAGTTATGCTGAGAAGGTCTAAACGCGCCGGATCCCTCAAAATGACGTTGGATCAAGTGAGGGTCCTTTTCTCGGATACGGTCCAAATTACATAATCGCCCTCGACATAAAGCATAAAAAATAAATGTGGTGTCGGTGCATATTCTCATTTATATTTTATTTACATTGGACCTAGATACATTCTAATGGCAAGAAAATAAATGACAAAAAAATAAAAATTGCATTAAAGTAAATATGCTAAAAGAAATAAAAAATGCATAAAATGTAAAACAATAAATAAATATGGTGCTTAAAGTAAATAAAAAAATAAAAATGCAAGGCATAAAATTAATATGATGCTGAAAATGAAATAAAAATGCAAGACAATAAAAATAAACATGATGCTAAAAGAAAATAAAAATGCAAGACAATAAAATAAATATGATGCGTAAAATAAAAGAAAATAAAAATGCAAGGCAAAAAATAAATATGGAGCTGAAAAATAAAATGCAAGACTGAATATTAAATATGGTGCTGGAAAATAAATAAAGAAAATAAAAAAAATGCAAGGCATAAAATTAAATATGATGCATAAAATAAAAGAAAATGTAAAATGCAAGACAAAAAATAAATATGATGCAATAAAATAAAAAATAAAAAAATGCATAGTACTGGAAATTAAAAGCAATAAATAAAGTGCTTAAAATAAAAGAAATAAAAAAAAAATGCAAGAAATAAGAAATAATAAAAAATAAAAGAATAGAGAGGAAGAAAGGGGGTGCAGAAATAATAAGGGGAGTGCAGGAAGTAAATGAGTAGAAATCAGAAAAAGAAAAGGAAAGAGGAGAATGGGCCAAGTCCAAAAAGCTGAGTCCAGGGAGAACCGGTCTGGTTCGGTCCGAAAGAACCAGACCGGTTCAGCAGTCTATAAAAATCTGAACCTGGTTTTTTAATTCACTTTTCACTCTTCTTTCTCTTTCCTCTCTTTTCATCTCACCTTTTTCTCTCACGTTTTCTTCTTGTTTTCTCTCTGTACACTCCATTCTCTCTCACGTCCTCTCTCATTCTTATCTTCCTTTCCATTTTTCTTTTTGTCCTCTCACAGTGGCCTCACATCTTCTCTTCCTCTTCTCACTGTCTTATCCTTTCTTCCTTCTTTTTTAAAAAAACAACACTAGATCCGCACCCCTCTTTACACTCTACACTAAAACCATGTTCAGATTTGCGAAAAGAAAAAAAGGGAAGAAGCTAGATCTACCTCTTGATTTCTGTTTCTGTGAACTTCGTTGCTGTTGTTACGGTTCTGGTCTTGTTATGCTTCTGAGTTTGGTTTGCTTGTTTGTGCGAATTCGTTTTTGTGTGGGTGATGGTTTGGATTCGTGATTGTTGTTGTTTTGCAAAGCCTGGCCGCGTGTGTGGTTCGTAACTGTGTTGTGATGTGTGAAATTTTTTTGGATTTTTAGTTTTCCGGTGGCCGGAATGTGTTTTTGTGGTGGTTGTGTTGGTGGTGTATGGTGGTTTGTTGGTTGACTAAGGGTGGTTGATTTCTGACTATGAGTACTGTTGATTGGCTGATTCACTCACTGCGTGAACAGTACCATTTAATACTACTTATAGTAAAAAGGGTGAAAAAACGAGAATGACTAAAACGCCCTCCTGGGCCTTGGACAGAATATGGACCAATAATGACTAAATTAAAAATTGACAGTAAAATTAAAATATTATGAATAGTAAAAAACGAAAATAAAGAAAATAAAAAGAAAAGAAAACACTAAAATAAAAGAAAAAAAAGAATAAACTAAAAATAATAAGAAAAAAAATAAATGATAAAAATAATAATAAATAAAATAAAAACGGTCGCCTTCGGAACAAAATATGAGGTATTTTAAAATACCTCCCTGCCGAAATTTCGTTTGAAACGACGAAAATTTCTGGCCTAAAAGACGAGAGAAATGAAATAAAAACGGGTCAAAAATGGGGTATGACAGATGCCCCTATTTAAGTTTCTTCGTTACGGAGATTTAAAAGTGAAATTTTAAAATCGACGGGTCGAAGAGACTTAAATACAGAGTACACCATTTTTGACCAGTTTCAAATGCAAAATGTTATGAATGCAAAGCTATGCATGTGATGCTATGCATGTAATGCTGTGAATGTTCGCGATGCAAGTATGAATGCAAGACGGCGAAGATGACTCGACTGGGGATAACAAAACAAAAGGATACCCGAGTCTGTTAAAGGAAGCGGGGTCCGACTCTACTGGGGGATCACATGGTTTCACTGGGGATAAATGTAAGTTGTTTACTATCGCACTAATTCAGAACGATAGCCTAACAAAGACAAAGACTGATGTTACCTACTATCATGTAAATGATAGCTTAAAAAGGGTGATAGAAAGAGACATTGTCTACTATCAACAAAGATGATAGCTTAAAGAAGACAGATGACATCACTGGGGAATATGACATGTATTACCTACTATCGTGAACTGATAGCTTGAAAAAGGTAATATAAAAGGAGACATCGTCTACTATCGTTGTATGGATAGCTTGAAAAAGACAGATGACAAGTATTACCTACTATCGTGAACTGATAGCTTGAAAAAGGTAATATAAAAGGAGACATCGTCTACTATCGTTGTATGGATAGCTTGAAAAAGACAGATGACAAGTATTACCTACTATCGTGAACTGATAGCTTGAAAAAGGTAATATAAAAGGAAACATCGTCTACTATCGTTGTATGGATAGCTTGAAAAAGACAGATGACAAGTATTACCTACTATCGTGAACTGATAGCTTGAAAAAGGTAATATAAAAGGAGACATCGTCTACTATCGTTGTATGGATAGCTTGAAAAAGACAAATGACAAGTATTACCTACTATCGTGAACTGATAGCTTGAAAAAGGTAATATAAAAGGAGACATCGTCTACTATCGTTGTATGGATAGCTTGAAAAAGACAGATGACATGTATTACCTACTATCGTGAACTGATAGCTTGAAAAAGGTAATATAAAAGGCATTGTGATGGTAGCTTAAAGAAGGTAGAATGTAAATGTCAGCTGTTCGGGATGTTGCCGAACTGCCATTGACGACAAGAAACAAAGATGAATGTCAACTGTCCGGGTTATTGCCGAACTGCCATTGACGACAAGAAATAAAGGTAAAATGTGCACAAACTGTTCAAAAAAGAACTGCCATTTGGCGGAGAGGGAGTGACATCTCGGGACCAGACACACTGGGGATGACACTTGGGGAAAAAGAAAGCTACAAATTATTCACGATTGATTGATATGAAAGGATGATTGAGGCAAGACTCAAGGTAGTTAATGCAACCATGTATGAATGATATTGTCTTTATTGTTTATGCATGAATGTTTATATGCATGAATGTATGAATGCATGAATGACGACACGACTTGTATGATTGTATGAAAGACTGATTTGTATGATTGTATGAAGGATAAACTGGTATGATTGTATGACTGATAAACTTGATGAGACAAAATTGGACGGATAAGATGGAAAGTGACCCGACGTCGCATCACAAACACTTGGTAATCTTCAAGGGGATGATGTCACTGGGGACATATCAAAACATTGACGGGGTAAAGCCCGGCATGCAACAACTGACGGGGAGTAAACACTTCTTGGGGAGAGCGTGCTAATCCAAAACCTGGTAGAAGAATTGGTGCTTCTGTGGTTATGCTTATTTTTTGTTTTTTTGCTTTTCTCTTTTTTTTGAACCCCTAATTTTTGCCTGGACCGCCTTTTCAGGTTTTCAGCCCACCGGGAATATATTCTTTTGTATGCCCCTAATTTTTGCCTGGACCGCCCTTTCGGGTTTTCGATCCACCGGGACGCTCATTTTTGCCTAAGCCGCCCTTTCGGGTTTTCGACTTACCGAGCTCTTTTCTTTTTTCTTTTCCTTTTTTTTTCTTTTTTCATATATTTCTTTTGTATTCTTTTTTTTTTTTTTAAGCAATTGGCCATGTTCAGCCTGCGAAGTTTATCCGTTCTCAGGATAGCTGTTGACGCACCCTTCACTTATTCATGAGTTCAGAGAAAATGTATTTGTTGCTTGTGCTTTTTTAAAAAAAGACATGAAAAAATATTTATGATTTTTTTGAAAAATATTTTGTTTCAAACGCTACCATCAAAAATAGAAGAAGTTTTTTTTTATAAACTGAATAAATAGGAATTCCAACTGAAAGGCAATAGGCTCAAATTTATTTAAAAGAGTGGCGACCCGCCAATGGCATGGCTCCACGGATCTTAAAAAGTTTGGAAAATGGTAAATATAAGGGGAAGGTACATTGAACACAATAACCGTTATTCTCCCTGACAACTTTGAATTTCACTGCTTGGATGCTTCAGATTCAGAGTCTCTTCGACATTCAATGTGCCCCAAGTGAGTAGAGATCAGACCAATGCAGTTACTTTGTCTTTTGATCCTTAACTTTTGCATAGGTCGCCCTTTCGGGTTTTCGACCTATCAGGGTGATTATTTTCTGTTTTATGTCTCTAATTTTTGCCTGGACCGCCCTTTCAGGTTTTCGATCCACCGAGACGCTCTTTTTTGCCTAAGCCGCCCTTTCGGGTTTTCGACTTACCGAGCTGTTCTTTTATTTTTTAGACAAAGTATTTCTTGACTGCATCGGCGTTCACGGGACGAGGGAGCTCATCACCATCCATAGTCGTAAGAGTCAAAGCACCACCGGAGAAAGCTCTCTTGACGACATATGGGCCTTCGTAATTAGGCGTCCACTTGCCCCTGGAATCAGGTTGGAAAGATAAAACCTTCTTGAGCACAAGATCTCCTTCTTTGAATTCGCGGGGACGAACTTTCTTGTCAAAAGCTTGTTTCATCCTTTTTGATATAACTGCTCATGGCACAAGGCCTTCATGCGTTTCTTTTCAATCAAGTTCGAACTGATCATATTTGTTTTGACATCATTCAGCCTCTGGCAACTTGGCTTCCATTAGAATTCTCATTGAGGAGATCTCGACTTCCACAGGGAACACTGCTTCCATGCCATACACTAAAGATAAGGGGGTTGCCCCTGTTGAGGTACGCATTGAAGTACGATATCCATGTAAAGCATATGGTAGCATCTCATGCAAGTCCTTGTAGGTGGTTACCATCTTCTGCACCATCTTTTGATATATTTTTTCCTTTTTCCTTTTTCTTTTTCTTTTGATTTTTTGTTTGATTTTTTGCTTTTGATTTTTGCTTTTGATTTCTTTTTTGTTTGATTTTTTTTGCTTTTGCTATTGTTTTTTGTTTGTTTTTTTTTTATGCAGCTTAGATGGCACCATTCATCTGGGATTTGATCAGGAATACGGTAGTATCCAAATTAATCACTTTCAGTGCTTCTTCATGAGGCTGAATGATGTTCTTTTTTCATATTCTAGTAACAGAGAGATCTTTTCGAGAATCCCTTCATCCTCCTCTTCTTCAGCTTCGTAAACAGGGAACTCAAAGTCGGGAGAGAGCATAGGGTTACAGTGTTCAACGGGTTTATTGATGCTTAGTCTGCATATGATTGATGATTAGTTTGAGAAAATGAGTGAACAATGCAGATTTTTTGAAATTGATTGGAAATAAAAGTAAAAATGAAATATTTTTTGGGTTTTTTGTGTTACCATTTTCCAGAAAAAGCTAAGAATAATAAAAAAACATAGTCAGGAACAAAACGACTTCTTATTTGATGATGGGAATGCATGAAACGAAAGCCCTAAAAAGTTCACTTTCGTCTCGGGCGGAACGAAAAGATTTTTTGAAAAGACAAGACAACAAAACACATTACTTGGACCAATGAGTAACTTGAGGGAATGTCAACAGTGACCTAACTGCGGTAAACTCTGCCATGTGTTTGCACGACCACATCTCTCTTCTGTTTGCACGAGTGTTGTAGGTGCGAGTCGGTTTGTAATGAATACGCTGGGCCACTTTCTTTGACGGCGGCAGATTAACCTTTTATTTGTGAACAAAGTGTAAGACTCGATTTGGAAACTATGAATGCAGTATGATGCATGATTATGCTTATGCAAAAAAAGAAAGTTTTGTTATCGAAGGACTTGTCGAAGTAATTGTAAACATCATAGCTTTGAACGTTTCATTTAAAATATTACAAACAAACCCCTTTTTAGGAACAAAGCCAAGGGATATGCTCAAAAGTTCATCAGTAGAAATCTTGAAAAAGTTCCGATATTTCAAACTTGAGGATGCCGAATGATCTCCCATAACGAGTTCGAGAAAATCCTCTGGACTAGTCATTAAAGATCCTAGCTTCCTTAAGCTTGTCAAATCTGGGCTTTTGAAATTGTATTTCTGAGTGCTTCTTTTTGTGAGGTTCATCCCTACGATGTTTACAACAAAACTTGTCTAAGTCCTTCGACACTTGATGAAAAAAGATGTTTATGGATGAATGCATGTATGCATGATTATGCTAAAGAGCGGAGAAAACATGGTGAGGTTAAGTCCATAATGTTGGAGCCGAGGGTAAACACGCCATTTGGTAAGGACTATGGTTTCATGTGTACCTGTATCACGGGTTCTACCAAGTTCCCAAAGTCCTCAACCCCTTCCAAATATCGTCGGGTTACGAGATTGACTCCCGATCCGATAATATTTGTAAGAAAGTCTCGTTTGAGTGTAGTATCGCGTATCAACTAATTCAAGATTACTCTTGGTTAGCCACCGCACTACGTCCTAAAAGGCCAAGATGGGTTAAAGGTAACTAAAGGTCCTCAACTTCATGGGTCACTTGAAAATATCAATGCCGAACACGACTTACTCATGCCAACATAATAATACTTCCAAGATTCCTCCATTGAGTGGGGTTATCACATGTGCCACATCCGAAATTTACTCTCGGAAAGACACTATGATTATACCACCGTCCTATCTTATGTTTCCCTCAAGTCCGGGTGTAGGACTTATCTCACCACTCACGTAAAAGGATAAACACTTAAGCACATATTTACAATTACAAATAATAACAAAGCATAAAGACAAAGAAAAGCAAGATAGGTTTAACCCACTTAGGATTTTGTCATCCCCAGTGAAGTCGCCATTTTTCTGTCGCGGTGATTTTTGGATATCAAGCTATTAATTAGCGTTGACTCACAATTTTATGATTCACCACCGATCTTTTATTTTTCCGAGGAAAAGGGAGAAAGTTCGAAAAACCCTATTTTTTAGAGATCAAAGGTCCGGGGGTTGGTTACGCAAAGGGAAGGTATTAGCACCCTAAACGTCTATAGTACTCTATAGGAACCTCTTGCTTTTATTTATCTTTATGCTAAATTGATTTCTTGTTTGTAAATAAATGCCTAAGTGTGAAAAGTTTAAAGTGATGAAAGTTAAAAGAAGGAAAATGTTTTGTTCATTTTATTGATTTGGAAAGACAAAGTCTTTTGCCTACGTACCCGAGCGGGATCAAAATCACGTAGTTCGGGGTAAAAAGCCGAGTGATTGGTTTTGATTGATTTTAAAGTTTGAAAAAAGTTTTGAGAAAGATAAGGGGCCGTAAAGGCATAGAAGAAATAAAAGGAAGTGAGTTGATTGATTTTAAATTGAAGGAAAAAAGTTTTGATTGATTAAAGATTGATTAAAGATTTGATTAAGAAAGAAAATAACAAAGATTGATTTTTTTGAAATTTTGATTATAAAATGTTTTTGAATTTTGACTTTTTTGACTTTTTTTTGTGAAAATTTTGATTAAGTCCTAAGGTCCAGAGACTAAGTTATGCTGAGAAGGTCTAAACGCGCCGGATCCCTCAAAATGACGTTGGATCAAGTGAGGGTCCTTTTCTCGGATACGGTCCAAATTACATAATCGCCCTCGACATAAAGCATAAAAAATAAATGTGGTGTCGGTGCATATTCTCATTTATATTTTATTTACATTGGACCTAGATACATTCTAATGGCAAGAAAATAAATGACAAAAAAATAAAAATTGCATTAAAGTAAATATGCTAAAAGAAATAAAAAATGCATAAAATGTAAAACAATAAATAAATATGGTGCTTAAAGTAAATAAAAAAATAAAAATGCAAGGCATAAAATTAATATGATGCTGAAAATGAAATAAAAATGCAAGACAATAAAAATAAACATGATGCTAAAAGAAAATAAAAATGCAAGACAATAAAATAAATATGATGCGTAAAATAAAAGAAAATAAAAATGCAAGGCAAAAAATAAATATGGAGCTGAAAAATAAAATGCAAGACTGAATATTAAATATGGTGCTGGAAAATAAATAAAGAAAATAAAAAAAATGCAAGGCATAAAATTAAATATGATGCATAAAATAAAAGAAAATGTAAAATGCAAGACAAAAAATAAATATGATGCAATAAAATAAAAAATAAAAAAAATGCATAGTACTGGAAATTAAAAGCAATAAATAAAGTGCTTAAAATAAAAGAAATAAAAAAAAAATGCAAGAAATAAGAAATAATAAAAAATAAAAGAATAGAGAGGAAGAAAGGGGGTGCAGAAATAATAAGGGGAGTGCAGGAAGTAAATGAGTAGAAATCAGAAAAAGAAAAGGAAAGAGGAGAATGGGCCAAGTCCAAAAAGCTGAGTCCAGGGAGAACCGGTCTGGTTCGGTCCGAAAGAACCAGACCGGTTCAGCAGTCTATAAAAATCTGAACCTGGTTTTTTAATTCACTTTTCACTCTTCTTTCTCTTTCCTCTCTTTTCATCTCACCTTTTTCTCTCACGTTTTCTTCTTGTTTTCTCTCTGTACACTCCATTCTCTCTCACGTCCTCTCTCATTCTTATCTTCCTTTCCATTTTTCTTTTTGTCCTCTCACAGTGGCCTCACATCTTCTCTTCCTCTTCTCACTGTCTTATCCTTTCTTCCTTCTTTTTTAAAAAAACAACACTAGATCTGCACCCCTCTTTACACTCTACACTAAAACCATGTTCAGATTTGCGAAAAGAAAAAAAGGGAAGAAGCTAGATCTACCTCTTGATTTCTGTTTCTGTGAACTTCGTTGTTGTTGTTACGGTTCTGGTCTTGTTATGCTTCTGAGTTTGGTTTGCTTGTTTGTGCGAATTCGTTTTTGTGTGGGTGATGGTTTGGATTCGTGATTGTTGTTGTTTTGCAAAGCCTGGCCGCGTGTGTGGTTCGTAACTGTGTTGTGATGTGTGAAATTTTTTTGGATTTTTAGTTTTCCGGTGGCCGGAATGTGTTTTTGTGGTGGTTGTGTTGGTGGTGTATGGTGGTTTGTTGGTTGACTAAGGGTGGTTGATTTCTGACTATGAGTACTGTTGATTGGCTGATTCACTCACTGCGTGAACAGTACCATTTAATACTACTTATAGTAAAAAGGGTGAAAAAACGAGAATGACTAAAACGCCCTCCTGGGCCTTGGACAGAATATGGACCAATAATGACTAAATTAAAAATTGACAGTAAAATTAAAATATTATGAATAGTAAAAAACGAAAATAAAGAAAATAAAAAGAAAAGAAAACACTAAAATAAAAGAAAAAAAAGAATAAACTAAAAATAATAAGAAAAAAAATAAATGATAAAAATAATAATAAATAAAATAAAAACGGTCGCCTTCGGAACAAAATATGAGGTATTTTAAAATACCTCCCTGCAGAAATTTCGTTTGAAACGACGAAAATTTCTGGCCTAAAAGACGAGAGAAATGAAATAAAAACGGGTCAAAAATGGGGTATGACAGCCTTGAACAGTTCAAACCGCCATACTTCGCTCTGCCAAGTAATACTTTGCTCTACGAAGTCTTCTGCCACCTCAGCTTCTGAACCTTTGAGTCTAGAGCTTCAGAACCTACTTCGCTCTGCGACCATACTTTGCTCTGCTAAATTGCTCAGACACTGTTCATCAGACGCTGACCTTCAGACTCTGACCTTCAGAATCTGATCTTTAAGTCCAAGGAAATACCATGTACCTACACAAATGGTTGGGATTAGGTCAAAAAAGCATGAAATGATATTTATCTTTTCTTTCAGAGCTTTTACCAAGATAACTTGTAAAACAAGTAAGAAAAAGTGCCTAAAATAAATATGTTTTATAACTAGTTTCTGGCACTTATCATACTTCGGGGTTACTCCACTCGGGGGCATTCTGTAAAATCAACCCAGATAATAATGTTTGTTACACGCTAACATCTAACAGTTAATATCAAGAAAACATTTTAATGTTATCAGGCAGGAATTAGTATCAGGTAT
Organism: Medicago ruthenica; assembly: GCA_018208015.1. NCBI lineage: Eukaryota > Viridiplantae > Streptophyta > Magnoliopsida > Fabales > Fabaceae > Medicago > Medicago ruthenica. Next base: position 18,867,535 of record CM031375.1, read on the forward strand.
CAGGTATCAGTTATCAGGTAGTGATCCTAGGTTTCCCCTCGATCACTAAGTTAGCAGTTTGTAGTCTAGTTATCATGACTACACAGTATAGCAGGAACATGCAGGTATAACCCTATATGGGTAAAGTTAAGGCTTGGCGATCATAGGTTTCCCCGAGATTGCCAACAGTAGTGCATGGCGACCCTAGGTTCCTCGAGGTTGCCAACAGTAGGTTGGGTGGAGCTCACTGAGACATTATGTCTCATCCCATTCCTTCTGATGCAGGTTCGCAGGTAGCACGCAACAAGGTTAAGGAGAAGGCTTTGGACTGATCATGCTGGTTTTAGTTGATTCTAGTTATTTTGTTTTCAGATGTTGTATAATGATGTTCAGTTTCAGAGATGTTTGTATTATCAGTTGGATGTATTGATACTTATGTTATGTATCATTATCAGTTAAACTTTCTGTATTGTAAATTAATGTATCCAGTACGAAATTTTAATACTCGTATAAAATCCTAGGCAATCTTTATATGAGTGTTAGAATTTGGTATCAGAGCAGGTCGATTCAGATCGTACCTTGGGTCATTAAAATTACAATCCAAGTATGTGGACCATTTGGATTCAGGACATTATTCTAAATGTTATATCTGGTTAAAACTGATCACTTTGGCTTGTATATGACATTTAGGATAAGATGTCTGGGAGACGAAGAGGACCAAGAAGGCCTAGAGTAAATCAGGCCAATGAGGAAGCAGGAGATCCTAATGTGAATTTATGGGCTCTGATGAAGCATCAGCAGCAAGCGTTGCAACAACAGTATAAGGAGCAACAAGCTCAGAATGCATTGCAGCATCAACAGATGATGCAACAACAAGTGCAACAACAGGCCCAATCTCAGCATCAGTGGATGGAAATGATGCATCAGGGGCAAGGTTTCCATCAGCAGCCCCCACCGCCTCAATCATGGTTCAATGTAAATGTAAATTTGTTTTGGGTAAATTGAGTTGCAAGCAAATCATAACAAATAGCAACTCACTATTTAGGTATGGTAATTTTTAGTATTTTAGGAATGGATAGTAAGGATTAGTTTAGTAGAAATAGTTAAAGTAGTGAAAATGGAATTTGTGTAGAACTTAAATTATATTAATTTCAACAAGGGTAGTACACTTTATAGTGTTAGAAGATAGCTAGCTTGTGGCTTGGCCTAAAATGGATGGCAAGTAGCCTATTTATAGGCTTGACATGTTGGTTATATGTTCTCTAGAGAGTTCTAGGGAGAAGTTTCTACACTTTTGTATTTTACATTATTCTAGAAATATCTACTAGGTGTAGGCTTTAGTAGAATAATCTAGAAACTAGACTAGTCTAGAAATTTGTAGCATTTTTCAACACTCCTCCAATTGATACAAATTTCAGAAATTCCGAGCATCCTCCACAATAGCTCAAACTTGACTCTTGGTAATGCTTCGTAAATATGTTTGCACCTTGATCTTCTGTTGTGCAATACTAGAGCTTAACTTGTTTAATAGTATCTGCTTCTCTAATAAAGTGATATTTGATTGCTATATGCTTGGTTCAATGATGATGAACTGGATTCATTGCCATTGCTATAGCTGACTTGTTATCACAATACATTATAGTAGGCTCATTGCTTGTTCACCCATGTCTCTTAGTATTCTTCGAATCCATATAGCTTGACTTATCGCTTTAGATGCAGCTATGTACTCAGCTTCTGTTGTGGATTGTGCAACTGTAGCTTACTTCTTAGACGCCCATGAGAAAACTCTCGATCCTAGTGAGAAGGCATAACCTGACGTGCTCTTCATGTCATCTATTGATACTGCCCAATCACTATCGATGTAGCCAAGCAACTTTGAGTTGCTCGTGGGTTTATACCATATGCCACATGGAGGATACTCATCTTGATTTTTCTTTGAGAAATTTCTTTGTTTCTAGAATTTTCTCCACTTTTCTTAATTCCTCCAAATCCTTTATTTTGAGACCGTAATTTAAGCTTTGATTGAAAGGAATTTTCAACTATGTCTTCATCATGCCTACTCAATCTTTGCTCATAAGCTTCTAGTGAGCCTATTAATTTTGTCACCGACAAAGTAGACAGATATTTGGTTTGCTCAATCGTAGTAACGATTGCATCAAAATTACGAGAAATTGAAATTAGAATTTTCTCAACAATTCTTTTGTCGAGAATATTATCCCTGTAAGTTCTCATTTGACTCACTAGTTCTTTTATCTTGGTATAATAGTTTTTACGGTCTCAGACTCTTTCATTTTTATTAACTCAAACTCACGTCTTAGAGTTTCAAGTTTAATGGCACCTACCTTGTCACTTCCTTGAAACTCACATCTTAAAAAATTGTTCTCTTTTGATGGTGAATGACGCGGCATGTGCTGTTACAAGTTGTGAATGCCCTTCTTATCATAGGTTATTTTGTGCACAATGTTAAGTTCCATGGCACACAGATATGAATTGTCGGCAATTTCAGAAGTCGATGATAGGTCAACGTGAAAACCAGTTGGATAAGAAATTTTTTGAGTTGGCTAAAAGAGAAAAGTGGCAGAGATGTCCAAAATGCTCTATATGCATGTCCAGAAAACTGGTGGATGTATGCATATGATCTGTAGGTTGTATTGTATTGTTACATCATACTTTTTCTCGATTGATCAAAAAAAATATCATACTTTCTATTGCTTATCCTTAATCATTAATTAATTTCACTAATTTTAAGTTTAATTAATTCTATTATGTTGATGAAAAATTATTTATAACGACTCCATGCTTTTTCTTTTCAGGTGTGGTTATGACTTCTGCTACATGTGTGGTAGGTATTGGCATCGGTTACATACTTGCAATCAACATTCACGGTAACTCTATGAACTCTTTGCATATAGAATTAAAAATAAGGCATATAAGAATGCATGTAATTCTAATAACATACCAACAAAATTACACATATATCTCATTCTAATTAAAATCATTTGTTTACTATTATTAATCTATGAGAAGACTTGAGTATATGAAACTCTTTGCATATGTAATTAAAAATAAGGCATATAAGAATGCATGTAATCCTAATACCACATCAACAAAATTACACATATATTCACTCTAACAAAGATCACTATTTCTCTCTCCCTTTTTATAGGAGTAGTTTACAAAAATCACAGGTATTAAGAAAAGTTGTTGGAGTACTAATAAAGTTACCTTAAATGTGTGTGACTATTACTAGATTACCTTAATTAAATATATATATATATATATTTAATGTTAACTTTTATAAGAAGGCATTGAAGATAAGCCACAAAGAACTGACTAATTTTATTTTAAAATGTGGTCTGATCATCCAGATTTCCGGAGGATATTATCGAAGTGTGCCTATTATTGGGTTTCTTATGTTTTAGTATCTTACGTCCTATGTATTAATATCTTGTACTAAAAGATTTTTTGTGGAGATGTTCATGTGCATGCAAGTGGGTGCAGCTTTATCGGTTTAGAGAACTCAGGAACAACTATATTCTTATGGCGTCTCAGATAGTTTGCAAGCTCAAGAATTTCAAACTTAACTTGATCTTTCTCAATCATTCTTATCAAGAAACTCTTTGGAAGGATAAATCTAGGGTTGTATGATTTTCTATGGATGTCGAAAATATTGCTTTCTTTCATATTTGTTGCCAAAATCAGGCATGTGGACTATTGAACATGTTCTTCGGTACTTAGATTATTTTTATGCTTCTCCTAATTTTTGTGTGCTTAGCGCGACTTGATTTATTTTGTGATCCCTTCTTTTAAATTTTTGGAGATTAACCGTTGGATTATCATTATCGCACAAGTTCAATTGGAGTGTAGAAATATAACGAGAGTTAGTTTGTGTTATAGTGTGGAGGCACAAATTTTAAAGCTTGAACCAATGGACTCAAACTTTCCATTAATTATAGGTTTTCTTGTTCCCTCGTATGCGAGACTTCTTAATTTTCAACACTCCACCTTTCTTCAAAAAAAAAAAAAAAACACTCCACCTCAAGTCCAAACAAGACTCTCTTTTTTTTTTCTTTCCGGCTTGTCCTCAATGAGGAAGGGTTTTTTTTTTTTTTGAAGGAAGGAAGGGTTGTTTAGCTACATATACCTATATATTTATATTTTTTTTAGTGGTTGTACTTGTTCTGTGTACAGCAGTAGAGTCCCTCTTTGCCATGACGATGACAATGAGGAGCTCTTAGGTTATTAGTGTTTTTAGGAAGGAGTGAATGAATTATGGAGGCCTGAAAGCCCCTTAGTCAGTGTAATTCTCATGGTTGTACAGTGGTTGTTGAGTCTCATGGACTAATTCATTAGTTTTTTTTCTTATTCAGTGGACCTTACTCTGCTACCAGCGGGATTATGGTACATGCCCAATTGTAGTGTAGAAATATAGTGGGTTAGTTTGTGTTTCTAGTGTGGAGGACGACAATTTAAAAGTTTGAACGAGTGGACTTAAACTCTCCATCACTTATTAATACTAAAGTGGAAATCTATAGTAGTAATTAATTAGGCATAAGGTCACTTATTTTCTTTATCGGGACTACCTTCGTTTCTAAATATAAGATTTTTTTTTTGTCTAAATCAGGAGAACTAAAAAAATTGGTAGTAGTATTAAATTTGTTTGTAATTACTATTATTTTTACAATTTTATTCTTTAAGAGAAAGAGTTTGTTTTTGTTTTTAACATAATATTTATTGTTGATTGAAGAAAAAGATGTAAAATAAATATGAGCATGTTGGTAAAGAAATAATTAATGTAGTTGAAAATATCAAAAAAGTGTTATAAAAAAAGACAAAAAAGGGTTCTAAAAAAAGTCTTATAATTAGGGACGCATGTAGTGCTATCAAAGGTAACTTATTTTTAATAAAAGGCTAATTTCTAAGTCTATTTTGGAAATTAATTTCACCATAAGCCTTATTCAAGCGGCCAATTTTTTTCTTTTGATTTGGTCGTGGTGGCAATATGTCTCGTCACGCTCTTACTCAAGCGGCATGTGTGGCCTTGAGGGCTTTCGTTACATAAAAAGCTCCTATGTACCATATTGTAACGTGGCACATCAAGTGGTCCATAATCAACGACCCTTCAAAGTGGGGATCTAACGGTCATAATCGAATTCCAGCTTCCCATTTGGCTGATGGAATCATGGACGTTAATCTCTAACAGTCAAACAAATCCCCGTCCTTGATTTCCTGACATAAATGTTCAGGCGTTAATTGAAATTTCTTAATTCCTATTTATATGCTTCTTTTGTCCGAAAGCACACTCATCTCCTATGATTTCGGTCGCCTTTTCCATCATCATTCTTGTTTAAGACCCACGGTGGACGTCAACTTTACGAGGGTATGAGTGTTTTCTGATTTGTGAATGTGATGATATTTTGGAGGAACATGGCTCAGCTATTTATATAGCTATGACCTAGGAGAAAGCGGGACCATTTCCCTCCATGTCCCACGCGAGCTCTCCTCGTTTCTCGCCAATTTCCCCTTAGTCAGCAACATACCTAAAGAAAGGGAGGACCGACGTGGTTGAAGTACATCGTGGGAGCACAAATACTATCATGAAAACGTCATAATTCGGCTTACATAGTTGTAAAATAACAAGTTTTCCACATAAATCACATGAAAAATAATATAATAATGAAATTAATCCTAAAAAGTATATGTCAAATTCTACATAATTATCTATGTTGCTACCTTCATGCCTTAAACCTCTTCAACATAATCCCTGCATAAATAAAAACATTAGGAGATAGTTTGTTGAACTGTTATTGAGCAGTGTTGATTACACATCTATGCTTGGAAACAAACAGTTAGATTATCCCATCCTCAAGTCAGCCGCACTCAACAACGTTTTTAATAAATCATGTCTAATGCTAACTTATTTACATACTTCCCCCTTGTTACCAACATCTACACAAAAAAAAAATATTGTTTTATACACTTTAAAGAAAGCTAAAATACACCAATCCGGCGGCAGCTAACTGCCGATGGAAAGGAAACCAACGGCAGTTAGCTGTCGGTGCCATGTTTTACCTATATTTTCTAAAACTTTACATTTTTTTTTCATCTTAATGTGAACAAAAACGATAAAATGACATGTGATTAAAGTGAAAAAATTAAAAACAACAAAAAAAGTAATAAATAAAAATGATAATAATAATTTGAAAATTATACTCTTAAAAATAACAGAAATTATATTATCTTTTATTATTATATATATATGATATGATTTATTATATATATAAATAATTTGATTTTTTATTGCATTTTTATTTATTATACTCTTATATTAAAATTATACTCTAAAAAACAATTTTGATTTATAAATATATATATAGAAGAATAAAAAAAGAAAAGAAAAAATGGAAAATAATGGAATATAAATAAGTCAATGTGTGGAAAATAATGAAAAAAACAAATTCATGCTCCACGACAGTTAAGTGTCGATGGAGTAGAGATGTGAAACGACAGTTAACTGCCGAAAAATGTGAAGTTTTAGAAAATATAGGCAAAACATGGCAACGCCAGCTAATTGCCGCTGGTTGCTGCTGGTTCCCTTCCTATTAGTTTTCTTTGAAGTATACGTATAAAACAATATTAAAAAAACGTGACTTTTAAGTCCAATTGATCAAAAAATAACTTTGGAGTATTTTCTATATAAAAAAAAAAAACTTTGGAGTATTTAATGGGTTTTTTGTCCTTTAGGGAGGGGCATGTTGGTCTTTTAAGGTGGTATCCATTAGATAGTGGCGGTGAAGACGCGCGCAGCGTAGCACAGTGAAGATTTCCTCCGAATAGACGAAGAACCAAACAGTTTTGGGCGCGACGACGTGTTTAATTTCTTTCTCTCTCTAACTCCTCGAAGAATGCGACGTAGAGGAAGCGGTTCTCAACGGAAGAAGAGACCCCCAGGTACTTATTTTCTTTCCATTTTCGTTCTTATAAATCACAACTGGGATTGAATGTAACCATATGTGTTTGTGTCCAGCGGATTCGACACTAATACTGACATGTAGACACCGATAATAATTTAAGAAAATGAAAGCTGTTGAATTTCACTAAACACACCTTCAATCCGAAGGTACTATATATAATGCCACTTCAGTGCTTCGAATTGAAGTTGAAGGTTTAGTTTTTATTTGAGTGAATGGAGTATCACTTTCTAAGTTGAATTGAAAGCCACTATTAATTTGAGGGGCATTATTTTGGATTTTCCATACACTAATGAACTAATCAATGCTTATGGTGATATTTTTTAGTTTTATTTCACTTGATGGTATGTATGCATTTAGTATATTGTTTTTGATCGTTTGCTGTCAACTTTGCAGAAGATGAAACGAAATCCCAACACAATGCCGAAGGTGGGAACAATTTTTAATCACCTAGTGATAATGGTTTTGATAAGATTATGTCCAATGACAATTACTAAGCATAATCATTTTACTCGTCAGTGGTTGATGCTAATGCTTGATTTCAGGATCACTGACCGAAATATCTAGGGGTGCTGTGGGAAAACTTCTACGTCGTGCTAACAAAGGTGGCACTTCCAAGAAAAAAACAACGGTTGGTTCCCTGTAACTTCCCGTTGCTTTTACATAATTTGTTCAGTTCAGTTCTTGTGGTGAATTTGTTACATAATTTTACTTCATTGTTAGCTTTTGAAATTGTATAACCATGGCCAAAATCAAGTTCTTCTGATCTTGTTATAGGTTGAGTTTGAGCCAGTACAAAATGGAACTCAAGTTGTGGAACCAATTGTCCTATCAAAATCTTCAGAACTTGAACACTGTAGTAGAATTTCTATTGGAAAGGATACCACAGATGAGAAATGTGGCCATGTAAGTATAGACGAGGGCAATATTGATAAAAAGGAAGAACTGGATGACTCGGATTGGGAAGATGGGACAGTTGCCGTGGATGATCATCCTATGACAATAGAATTGAATGTAACCCCTGATTCATCTGTAAAGAAAAAAATACACCGAGCTTCTGCTGAAGACAAGGTCATCTGTTATCTTTAAACATTAGTGAGTGGAGTTGGATTATGTCAAAAAAATTTTGCTAGTTACTAAAAATTATATTTTTGTGAACTCTTTAGGAATTGGCTGAACTTGTGCACAAGGTTCATTTGCTTTGTTTACTTGCTCGTGGAAGATTAATAGACAGGGCTTGTGACGATCCTCTTATTCAGGTTAACTATTATTGATATTTTTTAAATCGATAGAATTTCTTCGGAATAAAAAAAAAATCAGCATTGCTTTACTATTATGTGTCGTATCATGTTTTCATCATTCCATTGTTTTCCTAATATCCCTATTTTTGTGATAATCAATAGCTCAATTTTTAAATCTTCTTTCTTTCATAGTGTTTCTGAAATCGTTTGATAAATTAGGGCTTTCCAGATGATAATTTTTTCATTGCATTTTTCGTGTAGACTCTATTTTTATCTTTTTTCACGAAGTTCGTCTATTATCATGGCAGGCTTCTCTGCTTTCTCTACTTCCAGCGCACTTGCTCCAGCTATCAAATGTCACAAAGCTCACTTCAAAATCTCTATGTCCTTTAATCTCATGGGTATGGTTTGATTTAACTGGTATATGTTGTTTCATTTACTGGGCAGTCTTGGATGGCTTCATGCTATATCACTTGTTATATCTTGTTTGATTCCTTGTGTGTAACACTTGCAGTTCCATGAAAATTTCCATGTCAAAAACTGTACAAATGGAGAAAAGTCACCGCACTTTGCTTTGGCATCAGCTATAGAATTACGTGAGGGTAGTCCTGAAGAGGTAGATCTCTTTCAATAGAAACTTTGTTGCTTTTGTATTTACCATCTGATATATACTTTACTAGATTCCTAGTTTGTATTTTAGTAAGGTTTTGAAAGGTTTGATAGTTTAGTTCGTAGTTGGGGGCTTGGATGATTAAATAAATAAGGCATGTTGCCTATAAATTAAAAGAGGGTTGAGAATGAGAGGTATCTTGTCATTTGAGAGAGAGAGAGAGAGAGAGAGAGAGAGAGAGAGAGAGAGAGAGAGAGAGAGAGAGAGTGAGTGAGAGAGAGAGAGAGACGGTATATGGTGCAAAAATTGCTGATACAGTTTGAAGTGTTGTGGAAGAATGAATTGGGGTGGTGCGGTATATGGTGCAACAAAACTGGGGACGTTGAGTTTTTTCCACTTGAACTGCATAGTTGTGTTGCAGGTTCCGTTGGCGACACTGCTCACATGACAGAGGAGGTTAAACAAGTAGCGGCATCACAGATTCAAGGCCAAAGCGTAAAAGAGACGTGGGCAAGATCAGAAATTCAGAGGCGGGGTCAGTTTGTCTCCGTAAGGCACCGGACCTAATTTATTACAGTCCCTAAATTTCTGATTGAGTATGAAGGATACGTAGGACAGATTATTTCTAGCCCCATCGGCCAAGTCCATCCTTTTTGAGACAAGAAGTGGGCTGTAAAGTAAAGAAAAGAAACCAATGAATACAAAGGCAAAACAGGGTCCAAGTGATACAGTTGTAGCAAAAGTGGGAGTGAGCAGCACAGCAACCTGTCTTCTTGCCATTGTTGTGTTTCTCAGTACAGTTGATGATGTCGAAGAAATTGTACAGGCGAGGCAGCATTTACAAGGTGTCACAGTTATCATTTGTCAACATGTGAGACATGAACGGTTACCACTACTTTTGAAGCCTTAGGAAATGATGATCCAGAAGGAAGTTTCTCTTAACCACTACAGCAATATAAGAAGAGAGCGATCCAATCTTGAGAAAAAGGTGAAATTTTTAGGGGGGTATATAATACATTGATAGATTTGTGCCGGGGGAGATATAATTAGTTATATAGTTAGGTATTGGGGGCTGTCTGGATGGGATGATTAGAGAAATAAGGCTTGTTGCCAATAAGTAAGAAGATGGAGAGGTATTCTTACTGTATTAACTAGTTAAGGGAAATTCTTTCCGAATTCTTCTAATAGAGATGCTAGTTCCGATCAGGCATTAAATGGTTGAAAGTGCAGGATCTGTGCTAATTCAGTCTCAGAATGAAGTAACGGTCTTTTAACTACCCTCTTCATCTGCTTATAATTGACTTAACCCAAAGCGAAAGTAAAATAAAGTTTCTTAAGAATGGGTTAGTTGTGTTATCTGTTAACTTAATATAATTGCTTTGGTAGTTTGATATTATTTACAGGGAGAAGTGTTATTTATTTATTTTTTTTATGTTTTTCAGATTGCAGCTTTGTCGGTGGCATTATTTAGAGCTTTAAATCTTACAGCCAGGTATTCGATAAGAGCACAGAAGGTTATCCTTTCATTTCTTTTAATTTTTTACCACCTGCAGGATCTCACTTTTTGTTATTTTGGATGGTGGTGATTATACTCTAACAGTGACGTTGCATGTAATGAAATGAGTATGACAAAGGAAGGATAATAATAGTAATAAAGCGAATAAGTTATGATCTTATTTTGTAGAATTATAAAGCTCTTACTCCGGAGGTCTATAATCAAGTTAGAAACATAGTTTTAATTAAAAAATTAGATGAAATATGTCTACTACAAGGTTTGGAAGAATTTAATCTCTTCTGCTTAAGCAAATATGTGGAGTTTTCTTATTGAAGTCATATTTCAGGTTTTTGTCCATTTTGGATGTTTCATCTCTTAAACCAGATCAATCTTTTAAACCAATTGCAAGTGGTTCTAGTAAGGGGATCTTTGGTACTTCAACACCAATGGTATCTAAGCAAAAGTTGGATTTTAAGTCGCCTAAAAAATCATTGTCTTATGAAAGAGAGAAACTATGTGAAAGTTCTCTTGGTCATTCACGGAAAAGTAAGAAACGCACTGCACCAAGCAATATGGATCAGTCTAAAGATCCTTCTGTTCCTGAAAATTTGAATCATAGTGTGACAAACTCACAAACTTCTGAGGCACAAGATAATAACCCCGAATCACATATAACTGACAAATCTCATAAATTAAAGAGGAAAGGGGATCTTGAATTTGAGATGCAGATGGAAATGGCTCTTTCTGTTACAGCAGTTGGATGTTCCAAGAGTAAAGTGGGGTCGGGTGAAAATGCCGATTCATCAAATTTTTCCTGTCCATTAAAAAGAATAAAAAGAGTTATAGGTGAAGAATCTTCAACCTCCCCCCAACTAATTTCTACAGCAGTTGGATCTATTAAAGTAGGATCTCCTTTGTATTGGGCAGAAGTATATTGCAGTGAAGAAAATTTGTCAGGAAAGTGGGTGCATATCGATGCTGTGAATTTGATTATTGATGGAGAAGACAAGGTTGAAGCCATGGTTGCTGCATGCAAAACATCTCTGAGATATGTTGTTGCTTTTGCTGGGCATGGGGCCAAAGATGTGACCCGCAGGTTTGATATTTTCTACTTTGTATATATGTTCAGCACCGAATGCAGTGATGGTTTGCAACTCCGTTAACACTAATCAACTTCTTGATAGCTTTGCATAAACACTTGCTTATTTGCTGCTTAAGTTTCCTTTTTATTTGTTTATGGAAATTTTTCACATTTTTAGAATAACAAGCAAGTATGTCACAAAATCCCATTGAAAACATTATGGATCACTAACAGAAAGGCAACACATGAACAAGTATTACAGCTTGCAATATATGTCACACACTTTTTGCTTTTTGATGATATATATTTTCTATTTGGTGTTCTATAGTGTTCTAGCTCTACTCGACTCTGCTATAAAGTTCATGGTAGTCAAATTGGGATACGTATCGTGTATCGTTCGACCACTTTTTTGAATCGTATATCGTATCGTATCGTGTATCGTAAGATACATGAACAAAAAAATATGCCTTAAAATATCATACATAAACTACAAAATACTTCAAATATCATATATAAACTTCAAGATACTTCAAAACTCAAGTCATAAGCAAAAGTAAATAACATAAAACATCCTTAATTCAATCAAAATCAAACATATAGACTATAGAGTGTAGAGAAACATATCGTGTGTGTGTTGGAAGTCGTAAAGGAAGAGAAGATGAGTGGCTTTTGGGAATAGCTCCAAATTAATTGGTAGGTTACAAAACAAAACTCTTGAATACAAAATGGTTCACCTGCAATATCTGATGGGTAACAAAAACCCGACCCAAGAAAACCGGGTAAATTTAGGGTTTTCTGGAGGGTCATACAAAGCCCGACCCGGTTCCATGACTGATCCATAAAAAAACGGAACTTTTTTTAGAATTTTTGCCGGGTCACTCAATCCGACCTGGTTTCTACTACTGAAACGCAAATGTCACGGTATCATAGGATACTAGATTGAATAGGGATACATGGGATATGCCTAGGATACAATGTCATTTGGGATACAGACCCTGATACGTATCGCCCATGGCTGCTTTCGTATCGTATCGGGATACGTATCGTGGGATACGTGGGATACTAACTACACTGATAAAGTTACATTTCATTGTCTGAAGATGCTAGTACATATTGACATATTAGGTACTGTATGAAGTGGTACAAGATAGCATCACAGCGAGTTAATTCAACATGGTGGGAATCAGTGTTAGCACCACTGAGAAACTTAGAGTCTGGAGCAACTGGAGGTGTGGTTCATTCGAGAACAAACCAAATCAGTGCTACAGAAGCAAACATGAATGATTCTTTTGTTCCTACAAGGAGCTCTATTGAGGACGTTGAGTTAGAAACTAGGGCATTAACTGAGCCACTTCCAACCAACCAGCAGGTAGTTTCAAAAGTAGCCTTAGCCAACATGATGTTTGATATTGTAGATAGTGATACTATTTTTCATGACTCTCCCTTTGCAGGCCTACAAAAACCATCCACTTTATGTCATAGAAAAATGGCTTACAAAGTATCAAATACTTCATCCAAAGGGTCCGATTCTTGGGTTTTGTTCAGGTCACCCTGTTTACCCTAGGACCTGTGTGCAAACTGTTATGACCAAAGAGAGATGGCTCCGAGAAGGGCTGCAAGTGAAACCCAATGAACATCCTGCAAAGGTCTAATCTGGTTGACATTGCTCAATATTGTTTCCCTGATTTCATTGCATTTTCCCCCTATTAATATGCACATGTAATTGATCTGTTACCGAAAAATATCTTTCCAGGAGCTTAAACGATCCATTAAGCCTCAGAAAGTACAAGATTTTGAAGCTGATGACTATGACTGCACTACTGATTCTAAGGAAAATATTAAACTTTATGGGAAGTGGCAACTCGAACCATTGAATCTTCCTCACGCGGTGAATGGAATAGTTCCTAAGGTATCGTCTTTACGTTCTATGAATGCTCTTAATTTATAATTAAGTGTGAAAGACAGTATTCAACTTTTTACCCTTTGGGAAATTCTTAAATAGACACGGTGCACCATGTGATTTGCACACTGGATTGAGAATAATTGTTAGTTGAACATTATTTAGATTTGGATCTCGAAAGGTAGATTTTGGTGCACCAACTACATGTTCTTATTGGTCCAGTGCACAACTGTTCTAATGAATACTGTATTTGTTCCGAATTACCATATTCCGTAGACAATGAGGTTGCGGTAGGAAAGACAACGACAATTTCACAACTAAGGCAATAACTTAGAAACTAGATTCCTGAAGTCCAAACCTTTGATTACAATTCCAATTTTTAAACAAACTGGACAATGCAGATTTAAACAAACTTATATTTGCTTGTTATATAAATTTTCAAATTGCTGACAGTTACAATTCTTATTTTACATCTAGAATGAGCGTGGTCAAGTGGATGTCTGGTCTGAGAAATGTCTTCCACCAGGTACAGTGCACTTAAGGTTTCGAAGGGCATATTCTGTTGCCAAGAGGCTAGAGATTGATTCTGCACCTGCTATGGTTGGTTTTGAATTTAAAAATGGCCGAGCACATCCCGTCTATAATGGTATTGTCGTGTGTGCCGAGTTCAAGGACGTACTGCTAGAGGTATTTCTTTTCCCGATGAATAAGTTATATTGTTGCAGTCTTGCAGATGAACTCAAGTTTGACTTGTGAAATGTTTATTCTGTATTATTTTTTATTTCCTTCCATAAATCTGCTGAAATGAATTTGATGTACTTTACGCAGTGTAAGTCACGGTAGCCTAGTTTGTTAATATGGATTTATTTTGTTTATACTCTTAATTCTTAAAATTGCAGCTTCCCTCAAGTCTGTGTATGTCAATACTGCATCCTATTTGTATGGTTTCATTACACATGTGCTATAACTTGTTTTCTTCCTCCTTAACTCAGGCATTTGCAGAAGAAGACGAAAGAGAAAAAGCTGAAGAAAAGAAAAGGGATGAAACAGAAGCTCTCCGTAGGTGGTACCAGCTTCTTTCATCTATTGTAACTCGTCAAAGGTTAAACAATCGCTTATAATAACAGTTTGACACCTGAGGTGTCAAATGATGTCCATTGTGTGAATGATAAAGTGTCAAATGCCACAATATGTGGTAGTAGTGACAAGAGTCAGACCCCTAGCCACCATCAGATAGACAAATGTGATACCGAACTAGATGTTTCAGTAAGTATCCCAGTAAAAGACCATGAGCATGTTTTTCTGAAAGAGTACGAGAGCTTTGATAAGGAAACCTCTTTGTTGACAAAGCGATGCCAATGTGGTTTTTCAGTCCAAGTAGAAGAATTATAGTATTCAAATGAAATACATTCATGCTCATGCCTATGTATAACTAACCAGTACATGAGTTAGGAGTCTTTTTCCACCCAGTTTTGTAGTCTCTAGAACTCATAATCATTGTTCTATTAGAGACTTAGGATTAGAGATGGCTTTGGCTCTACAATTGGATGTAAGATATAATATGTTGTGTATATAATCAAAACTACTTTCTCTTTTGTTGAGGAGCAAAACTACTTTCTCTTATCTAACTAAATTTCCAGGACAATTTTTGCCACTAGAATTTTCCAGCTGAGAATGAAGACACGTTTACATCCAAGACAGGAAAGTCGACATTGTTGTTTCATTTTTGGGCTCTTTTTAATGTTAGTCATCACATTCATCAAATCAATTTCAATATATACAAGTAATCTTTTCATATAGAGTATGCTTATTTATTAATTCGGAAAAGATGTATAAAATTATTGAAGCTCTTGAAAAATAAAATTTGCATTTCCTATATTTAGCTAATTTAAAGATATAATCAATGAATTAATATGAATTAGTTGGTACTTCAATGTAGGGGAAGTACTAATTCATTTTTAGTACACTTCTAACTTTTGTGTTGTATTTTATCTAAGGATATTTTAATTAATACCTGAGAGAATAATTAGGCTTATTATTCAGGAAAATCCGAATTTGATTGTTGTATGAGGCAATTTTTAATCAGGTTTTACTTTTACAAAAATTATACCCATACGTTTAAACCTTCACCCCAACAAATCATTGATAATTCCAAAATTGCCCTCTATCATTTAAATTTTTACACCCATATTCTTCATTCTATTTTCAACATTCATGAGTCCAACATGAATTCACCCCACATACCATGGCAGTAGATATTTTTCGAAAAAACTATTTTAAACATGTCCGGTTCACCCTCACATAAAATTGCATTCACTCAAGTTTCCTGTTTTTTTATTGGTGAGATTTTGGAAAACTCATGCATTCTTCCGGTGTGTTGATTTTACCGGAAAAGTTCAACCATGATTTATTTACATTGATTCGATTTAGAAATTCTTACTTTGAAAACTTGTTTAAACTGAATTGAATCATTGATTTTTATGTCGGAAAAAAAATACTGAATTGATTCATAAGTTTTATATTTGGAACATCACAACACAAACGCACTTGGATAAAACTTCATCCTCGATTGTACCAGAAAAAAAAAATAATCTTCAGCAAATCTATTTTACCGATATAGACTAAATTTGATGATATGAATTTCCGAAACAAAAAAAAATATAATATGAATTGATAGAGTAAATTATCACGTCAGACAATTGAAATCAAACCTAACTCAAATCATTTAAGTCTAACAATATCTTATACTTTAGTAACAAAACAATAGAATTCTTGACAAAAAAAATAGATTTTTTCTACATACGCTTTCTGACTATATAATTCGGAAATTGATATTTGTGTTTTCCAAAAAAGTAACACACTTGAAATGGCCTTAAAAGTTTTGTGGCGTTTAAAAATTAATTAAACTGGAAATGTTTTAGCCAATTTTCCAGAATTGGAGTGTGTATGTTCAAAATAGTTTTCTGGGAAATCTGTACTGCCATGGTTTGTGGGGGTGAACTCATCTTGGACTTAAGAATGTTGAAAATAGGGTGAAGAATACGAGTGTAAAAATTAAATGATAAAGAGGGCAATTTTGGAATTATCAACGACTTGTTGGGGTGAAGGAACAAACGTGTGGGTATAGGATATAATTTCCTATTTTTACCTACCTTTCAACCGAACTCCAAATTACTAGAGCTTATTTTTCTAAAAATTGAAGGTTTAACCAAAAAAAATATTTAATCAAAGCCAATGAACTTAAACGTTGTACTTTACCGTGGGGTAGTTCACACAAGGGGTAGTTTACTGTTTTTTTTTAGAGTGGTATCTCACTTGTTTAGTAATAATATAACTTGCATTCCGAAATCTAACTAATCTAAAACTTTTGAATACTAAAAAATATAATGTTCCCTTAAAAAATATATAAGGTTATTTTCGTCCTTAAATATGTAACAAATAGTCGCAATAGTCTCTCAATGTATCAAAATTTTAAAATAATCTGTGATTGTGTGCTTTGTTGGTCAAAATAGTCTCTGACGCTAAAATAATCTCTCAATACTCACAATAACTTTTTTCTTATTGAACTGAAATGATAAAAAATAAGTACTTATAAGGACTGATATGACAATAAGTGAGTATATTGAAGAATTAATATGATAATATTAACAAATTATTTTAATGTCGAAGACTATCTTGACTAATAAAATACACATTCAGGGATCAAAATAATTATTTTTAAATGACAAAGTATATGATCGAAATTGTTATTTAGAAATAGAGGACCAAAATCCAAAAAAATTAACCAAGTATAAACTATAAAGGAAAATGTTAACCAGTACCCCGGACATTACTTAAAGACCTAAAATAGTAATTTTTATGAAAATTTATATAATCACTATTATAAATTGAAAATTTAGACATTTTTATAAAATAATTCCTTAGGAAACACAAACTATAAATCTGAATGAGACCCAAAATCCCAAGAACTCACTTTACTAAATGCAAATCCAATTATGATTCATCATTTTCCAAATCAGCACCGTATTCTCATATCCAAACTCAGGTACCAGTAATACGCCGTCGCACAAGTTTTTGTGATGCGCCGTGGACAGACGGAAGAAACTGCAAAACTCACAGCTCAGTCTGAAACGTTCTCCTTCCAGCAATGTTGTTAACGAAGAGGTTCGTTCCTCTCTTACAATTTTCGTATTATTTCCTTTCACTCACTTTCACCTTCGATTAGGGATTTTGATGTTAAAGATGATGTTTCCTCATTCCATCGAATGCTTCACATGCGTCCCACTCCATCCATTTTAGAATTTAACAACAACCATTA
The DNA here is from genome assembly GCA_018208015.1 of Medicago ruthenica. Lineage (NCBI taxonomy): Eukaryota > Viridiplantae > Streptophyta > Magnoliopsida > Fabales > Fabaceae > Medicago > Medicago ruthenica. The sequence continues at coordinate 18,885,130 of CM031375.1, forward strand.
CACCACTGCCATTTCCCTTTCTCATCAATTGGAACTCAACGGAATTACTCCGACTATTGTTACTTTCAACATCTTGATCAATTGTTACTGCCACCTAGGTGAAATGACTTTTGCCTTTTCTATATTTGCTAAGATTCTCAAAATTAGGTTATCACCCCACAACCATAACCTTCAATACACTTGTCAAAGGTCTCTGTCTTAATGGTAAGGTCAAGGATGCTCTCCACTTTCACGACCATGTGCTTTCACTTGCTTTTCATTTGGATCAAGTTACTTATGGGACTTTGATCAGTGGGTTGTGTAAAATGGGACAAACTAGAGCCGCCTTGCGGTTGTTAAGACAAATTGAAGGGAAATTGGTCAAGACTGATGTGATAATGCACAACACAATCATTCATAGTTTGTGTAAAGATAAATTTGTAATTGAGGCCTATGAGTTATATTTTGAAATGATGGCAAAGAAAATTTCTCCTAATGTTGTCACTTTCAATTCTCTAATCTATGGATTTTGCATTGTTGGTCAATTGAAAGAAGCATTTGGTTTGTTCCATCAAATGGCATTGAAAAACATCAACCCAAGTGTTTATACTTTCAATATATTGGTTGATGCTCTTTGTAAGGAAGGAAATTTGAAAAAAGCTAATAATCTCTTGGCCGTGATGATGAAAGAAGGCGTAACACCTGATGTTGTTACCTACAATTCATTAATGGATGGATATTGCCTAGTTAATGAAGTGAATGAGGCCAAGCATGTGTTAAGCATTATTTCTCGAATGGGAGTGGATCCTGATGTGCATAGCTACAATATTATGATTAATGGATTGTGTAAAATTAAAATGGTCGATGAAGCCTTGAGACTCTTTAAGGAAATGTGCTACAGAGGAATTGCTCCTGATACGGTAACTTATCATTCTCTCATTGATGGTTTATGCAAATCAGGAAGAATCTCCTATGCTTGGAAGCATGTTGATGAGATGCATGATAATGGTCAACCAGCTGAAATATTAACTTACAATTCTTTAATAGATGTTTTATGCAAAAACCACCATGTTGACAAGGCAATTGCTTTGGTCAAGAAAATTAAAGACCAAGGAATTCAACCGGATATTCACACATACAATATACTTATCAATGGACTCTGCAAAGGAGGACAACTTAAAAATGCTCGAGATGTTTTTCAGGATCTTTTGAATAAGGGTTATAGCCTAAATATCTGGACGTATAATATTATAATCAATGGACTTTGTAAAGAGTGCTTATTTGATGAAGTAGAGGCTTTGTTGTCAAAAATGGAGGACAATGGTATCATTCTTGATGCTGTAACTTATGAAACTGTCATCCGGGCTCTCTTTCATAAAGATGAGAATGAGAAGGCAAAGAAGCTTCTTCGCGAAATGATTGCTAGAGGTCTACTTCAGGTGTAACTCTAGGTAAGATAATTTCTCATTATATAATTGATTATTTTGATGACAACTATGTAACCATTATAATTTATTTATTTTGTTGATAGTTACATATGCAATGGTCTATCTACCACTTCAATTTTAATAAAAAAAATCATATGATGTTCATTTTAATATTATAATGGTGTCAATGGTTGATTCTATTTTACCTTAAAAAAAAATCCAAAAAATTTGAAATCAAATAGGAAAACTTCAATTGAACCTATACTTTTCTAGTTTTAAACTGTTTTGGTGTATTCTATTTCAGGTTGGGGATATGGGTGCTAGAAAATCCAGCTTGTTTTGCGTTTTGTCAAGGTTCAATTCCTTGAATTTCAGGTTGATTTATCTTCTTAATTCAATCTTTGCTCACTTTGGGCCATAGATGGAAGATTGGAGATGTGGCTCGAAAATAAATCTATGGACCATGCCTTGGATACGTAATCTTCCTTCTCACAAACCTTCAACTCCTATGCCGGCTCATCATGAAGATCTTACAGTGAATTACTTGCTGAATCCAAAAGGCCTCTCTTGGAACCAACAGATAGTTACATCCATTTTCAATCCCCAAGACGCTGCTGCTATACTCTCCATCCCTCTCCATAACCGTCTGTTGTCTGACACCTGAATATGGAAAATAACAACAGCTGGAAATTACACGGTTAAGTCGGCATACCGCATTTGTATTGAACTACTCCACCCTTATGATTCTGCCCACAATAATTCTCTTTGGATGAATATCTGGAATCTCAATATTCCTCACCGTGTCCGAGCCTTTCCGTGGCGTTTAGCTCATCATTGCTTGCCCACTCGTGTCAATCTTAATGCAAGAGGAATTCAGTGCGAGGAATCATGCGTTATGTGTGAAACTTTTGCGGAATCGCACTCATCTCTTCTTTGTTTGTGCAAAAGCCATGGATTGTTGGAAGAATATTGGCTTACATGCTGTGTTAAGTGAGCTGATGCCCCTTGCTAACAACTTTACTACACTGTTGTTTGTCTTTATGCACAGGTTATCCTCTCAACAACAACAAATAGCCGGCATGCTCTTGTGGAGCCTTTGGAAATGTCGCAACATCAAATTATGGGATTCCACTGACACAGCAACCGCAATCACCATCTCTCGAGCAAAGGACACTCTTCATGAATGGAGTTGCATGCAAAGAGCAAAAACTCAGCCACTCAACCCGGATCACCATATCTCTTGGGTTAAACCTCCTGGGGGCACGATTAAATGTAACGTGGATGCCGCGATTTTTCAAAACAACGCAGTAGCAGGATATGGCATCTGTCACCGAAACTCTGAAGGCGAACTCCTTTTGGGTAAATATGCCATCATTCACTCATCTTTATCTGTTCTAGAAGCCGAGGCAATCGCTTTACTTGAAGCTATGAAATTATCAATCTCCTCTAGATTCCATCATGTGTACTATGAAACTGACAGTAAAATCCTTACTAAAGCCATTCTCTCTACCACTATCCACCACAATGAGTTTGGCGATCTTGTTACTCAATGTAGGAATCTTTTGATTACAAGTCCCGACTTTAAGGTGTCGTTTATTAAGAGGCAAGCAAATAGAGCTGCTCATAGTATAACTAGAGCATCTTTATCTCATCCTAGCCCCTACATTTTCAATTATGTATCATCTTCTTTGTACTCTTTGTTTATGAATGAAATGAATTAGTTTGCCTTTGCTAAAAAAGAGTTTTGTGACTGTACGATTTTTAATATGGAGTACTGTCTAACTAACTAAACACAATGAGAGAAATATATTATTTTATGTCTATATTCTCTTGCTTGAGCTTTTAAATTGTATTTCTTAATTGTTTGTAAAATGTTAAACTTTGTATACTGTCGAAATAATAGAGGCTTAAGTAGAGAAAATAGATGAGAAAGAAAATGAAGACATAATGCTTACTCATTCACACAAATAATGGTTTCTGTTGGAACAAAATGTGTTTAACAAGTCTCTTACAAATAAGAGGGAGATTGTTGAAACATTTATGTGTAAACATATCTCTCTTTATGGTTTTGATGATAACAAAGTATTAAAGAGAAAATTGGTTATATGCTAATGCTTTGTTCAAGTGTTTCAGAACCACATGCTTAATAGATATTAATTGATAATGGTTATGAAGAACAAGCTAAAGAGCAAGAAGGAAAGCCAAGAAGCAAGGTTGCAAGGCTAAGAAGAAACTGGTCCTGAAGAAGTGCAGCTTCTGAAGTCTGGGTGCCTCTGAAGAAGTCAACGCAAGTCAACTCCTGAAGCCAGCCTATGATCCGTACAACTAAGTCAGCTTCTGATCCGTACAAAGAGAGCTTCTGATCACTGTTCAGTGAGAAGCTTCTGAAGCTGATATGGCATGGAAAAGCAACCAGTACTGTGCGCATTTAATGCCTGGAGGTGTCAGAGCAACTCAATGGAACAGTTGTTCCCCTGACCCAAACATTCTCCAGTTTTTAAGGTGGGCCAATTCAAAAATGGCACCTGCCCTGTTCTGACAGATAAAGTGCAGCACACATTTGCAGCAACCTAGTCCAATTGCAACGGCTAAATTCCTGATTTCCAGCAAATCTTCAACAGCTCTATTTTTGTCTATAAAAGGAGGAAGATTTGAAGAAGAAAAATGTTGAAGACTCTTTGAAACGCATTGCTGAAACTCTGCCCTGTTTTCTGTGTAAAAACTGTCAAAGTTTAAATCTCTTAGAAATTCTTCAGTCTTTGTAACTTAGAATTTCTTAAGGTTAAGAGTCTTAACCTGTGTTGTATTTAGAGAACACCTCTGATATTTGATCAAGTGTTCTTCCCAAACTTCTTTACTTGTAAACCAGTTTGGTCCCTCAAAGTCTTAGTTTGAATACTAAGCAATTGTAACCTCACTCCTTTGTGGTCTGAGTCAGAAGTCTCTTGTCTTAGTGACTTGAGCAACTGGAAGCCTCTTCCTTGGTGGTTGAGCATAGAAGCCTCTTTCTTTGTGATTGAGCAACTGGAAGTCTCTTCCTTAGTGGTTGAGCAAATTGTAATCTTTGGATTATAGTGAAACTCTCTTGTTGGATACAAGGGGACAGGACTACTTCTCACATTGAGAAGGAACCTGTATAATTCTGTGTGTCTCTCTTTCCCTTACCTCTTAACTTGTTTTAATACGCTGCATTCAACTTCTGATATCTGTTCAGAACTGATCATATCAGCTTCTGAACTGAACCTTAAGCTTCCAAAAGAAAAAGAACAAGTTTTTAGAGTCACACAATTCAACCCCCCCCTTCTTGTGTGTTTGTTTTTCTCACCTTCAGTTGGTATCAGAGCTCCGGTTCTGATATTAACACTTAACAGTGTGTCAGTAGGATCCTGAGAAAAACATGGCCTCAACTAGTGGTTCACCTCCACCATCTCCCAGAAATCAAAGAAATGTTCAATATGACTATAATACTGAAGAAAAGAAGTCTAGGTCACACAATAAACCTCCTATGTTTACTGGTGACCCAGAAAAATTCTCTTGGTGGAAGAGCAAAATGTATAGTCACATTATTGGGATTGATGATACTCTATGGGATATCATTGAAGATGGAATCACTATCCCAGTAGATGAAGAAGGTGTTGCTGTCAACAGAAGAACTCTGAGTGATGCAGAAAGAAAGATCTATAGGAAGCATCATCATGTGAGAGGAATCATTGTAGATTCATTACCTCATACTGAGTATCAGAAGCTGAGTGACAAGTCAACAGCCAAAGCAATATTCACATCCCTCTGCTCTAACTATGAAGGTAATCAGAAGGTTAGAGAAGCTAAGGCAAACATACTTGTTCAGCAATATGAATTGTTCAGAATGAAAGAGGATGAAAATATTGAGACTATGTTCTCAAGATTTCAGACTCTGGTTTCTGGACTTCAGATTCTGAAGAAGAGTTATACCACAGCTGATCATGTGAATAAAATCCTTAGAAGTCTGCCATCCAAATGGAGACCTAAAGTGACTGCCATTGAGGAAGCTAAAGATCTAAATACTTTAAGTATTGAAGATCTTATAAGCTCACTCAAGGTGCATGAACTGGGACTCAATGAGGATGAGCCTGTTAGAGAACCAAAAACATTGGCTCTGAAGTCTAAAAGAAAACCTGCTAAAGCTTTGAAAGCTATTGAATCTGAAGAAGAGTTTCCTGAGGGAAATTCTGATGAAGATTCAGATGCTGATGAGCTTGCAATGATTTCTAAAAGACTTCAGTATCTGATGAACAGAAAGAAAAAGTTCTCTAACAGAAGCAGTAACTTCAGAGGATCTGGTTCTAATTCAAAGAGGGATATCCAGAAGGAAAGCTGCTACAACTGTAAAAAGCCTGGCCACTTCATTGCTGATTGTCCTGATCTTCAGAAGGAAAAATCAAAGGAAAAAGCAAAGAAGTCCAGCTCAAAGTCCAGCAATTTCAGAAATAAGCTTAAGAAGAGTCTCATGGCTACATGGGATGATCTGGACAATGAGTCAGAATCTGATGAGGAAGAAGCAAACCTGGCCCTGATGGCAATTGCATCTTCCGATGCAGAATCATGTTCAGATTCTGATGAAGAAGATGAGGTATATTCTGAACTCTCTAGATCTGATTTAATTGAAACAGTTAATGATCTTATGAGTCATCTTAAAAGCAAGTTAAAAGAAATTAAGACTTTGAAAAATCAAACAAACTTGCTGTCTGAGGAAAACCTTAAACTTCAGAATCAAATTTTTGAATATGATGAGGAAGTTGAGGAACTCAGAAAAGAGGCTCATAAGAAATCTGAAGAGGTTCCTAATGATCAGGAAATAGCTCTTCAGGATTTTATGTTAACTGGGTTCAACAGAACTAAAATTGCCTCTATGATGTATAATATGATCAGAAATAAAGGTGAAGGCATTGGCTATGATTTATTCAAACCTTCAAATGATTTAAACTCACCTTCATGTTCTGATGATATTTTAAAAGGCAATGGCATATGCTTTGTGTCTGCTTCTGATAATTCTGAGAAATTGAAAGTATCAGAATCTGAGACTAAGTCAGAAGTTCTGAACAACTCAGACTCTGAAGCTTCTGTACCTAAGGGTAAGATAAAGGCAACTGTTAAAACCTTGCCTGAATCTAAGCCAAAAGGTCCTAAGCCTAAGAGTAAGAGGAAATCAGACTCTGAATCTGAAAAGGTTCAAAATCTGAAATGTTCAGAACCTGAAACTAGCAAGTCTCAGAATCTGAATAAATCTGATTCAAATTTGTTGAGTCTTTAAGTGTTGGCTGCATTGTTTGGCAAAACCAAAGTATGGAATAGAAGCTTTTCCTTATGATGAACTTTTCTTCAGTTACAAGTTTTCTCATTTGAAGCCATTCAGAAGCTAAAATCTACATCAGAAGCTGAAATGCTCATCAGGAGCACTGTAGCACTTCAGAAGCAGTTTCAGGTTCTGAAGCCAGCGTTGACCTCTGTTGACCACATCAGAAGCTGGGTTTGCTGGATTGTTTTTGCACGTATCTTGGGAGATTTGGCAAGGAATTATGTTTGTATAATTACTTCTAGAAGGCTGGTTTTATTGGAGAAGATATCTTTGAAGATTTGTTTTAAAGTTATGAAAATTTGTATTTTCTGTTTTAAATCTTTCAAAGATTTAATGCAGTTTATTTGTTACATCATTGGATCAATCTTATTCCAGTAACAAATCAATCCAGAAGATTTGGAGCATAATTAAGAGGCTTGCTGAAGATTATAAAAGGAGGAGCTTGGCTATTGAAGAATTACGATTTAGAGAGTTAGAAAATCAGAAAATTGAGTCTGTGTTTTAACTTAGAGTTTATTTGTGCACCACTCAATGTTTTGAGTTGGTTTAGAGTTTTATAGAGTTGTGATTCATTCTAAGCCTTTAGGTACGAATGAAGTCTTTGTGTTTTTAGAGTTTTTCTTAAAAACAGAGTGTTATAGTTAAGAGGTTCAGTAACTGGGTTTAGTTACTTGAATAGGAAGATAGTGGTTTCTATTACTCAGAGTTGGGTAGAAGTCTTACTAGGTGGAGGTTAATTGCTTGGGATAAGAACTGGGAGTCAGTGTCTGAGTCTTAAGGATTAAGTCCAATAGTGGATTTCCTTCCTGGATTGGTATCCCCCAGAGTAGGAGGTGTTTACTCCGAACTGGGTTAACAAACCTTGTGTGTTCTTTAGCTTTCCTGCACTTTATTTTCTGCTCTTGTATTGTGTTTACTTGTGCTCTGTTTTGCGATCTATTGTGCCCTGCATATTGTTCAGAACCTGTTTGGTTCAGAACCTGTTATCTCTGTTGATTGCCTGGCCAGAAATTTCAAAATTTTTCTAAGACTGGGTTTATTAAAACTTCAAAATCTGTTAAACCAGTCAGTGCTAAAAATTTTCAAACTCAGAATGTTAGGCAAAGCAAGCCAAAGCAAACCAATCAGTTTTCTGCTTCAAACTGTTTTAAGAAAGGCAAAACTGAAGCTTGCCTTGTGCCTGAAGTAAACAAAGTCAGAATTCTGAAGAGATCAGAACCAAAGCACTCAAAAGGTCAGACTCTGAACAAATCAGAACCAAAGACCTCCAAGTCTCAGGTTCTGAAGAAGTCTGAGTCCAAACCTTTGAGAACTCAGGTTCTGAAGCAATTAGATTCTGAAACTCAGACTTATTCTAAATACAAGGATTCATATCCAAAGTATCAGAACAAGTCTGAATACCATAACTTCAGACACAAGAAGCCAAAACCTTTCAAGACTAACCCCAAAGGACCCATGAAAATCTGGGTACCTAAGTCTGAAATCATTTCAATTGCAGATATGCTTGTCATCCAAAGAAAAGGAAAGGTCCTGGTACCTGGACAGTGGATGCTCGCATCATATGACAGGGGACAAGTCTATGTTCCAAACCCTGACTCTGAAAGAGGGAGGAACTGTGGGATTTGGAGGAAGTCAGAAAGGAAAGATCATTGGTACTGGTAAGATAGGTAATTCTTCCCTGTACATTGATAATGTTTGGCTGGTAGATGGACTTAGACATAACTTACTTAGCATAAGTCAATTATGTGATAGTAATTATGAAGTCCTGTTTAATAAGAACACTTGCACTGTAATCAGTAGCAAAGACAAGTCTGTTGTGTTCAGAGGCAGCAGGAAAAACAATGTTTATAAAATTAATTTTTCTGAATTGGTTCAGCAGAAGGTAGTTTGCCTTCTGTCTGTGAGTGATGAGAAATGGGTCTGGCACAAAAGGCTGGGACATGCTAACTGGAGACTCATCTCCAAGCTTAGCAAGTTACAACTGGTCAGAGGCTTGCCCCAAATTGATTATCACTCAGATGCACTGTGCAGTGCATGCCAAATTGGAAAGTTTTCTAAAACTTCTTTTAAACCAAAGAACATTGTTTCCACCTCAAAACCTCTAGAACTCCTTCACATTGATTTGTTTGGTCCTGTTGGAACTGCTTCAATCAATGGGAAGAAGTATGGACTTGTGATTGTTGATGATTATAGTAGGTGGACTTGGGTTAAATTCCTCAGAACCAAAAATGAAACATATGATGTGTTTTTCAAATTCTGCAAACAAGTACAAACAGAAACTGATTTGAAAATTTTGAAAATCAGAAGTGATCATGGTGGTGAATTTGAAAATGAACCTTTTGAAAACTTTTGTGAAGATCATGGAATTTTCCATGAGTTCTCATCTCCTAGAACTCCACAACAAAATGGAGTTGTAGAGAGAAAGAACAGGTCTTTACAAGAAATGGCCAGAACCATGATTCATGAGTCAAAAATTGCTAAGTACTTTTGGGCAGAAGCTGTAAACACAGCATGTTATATTCAGAACAGGATCTATATCAGACCAATTCTGAATAAAACTTCATATGAATTATTTAAAGGAAGAAAACCAAGTATTTCTTATTTTCATCAGTTTGGTTGTACATGTTACATACTAAACAATAAGGTCTACCTAAAGAAATTTGATGCCAAGGCTCAAAAGGGTATCTTTTTAGGTTACTCAGAGAGATCCAAGGCATACAGAGTGTATAATTCTGAAACACATGTTGTTGAAGAAGCTATACACATTAGATTTGATGATAAGAAGCCTGGTAGTGAAATACCAGAGCTGGTTGAGAGTTTTGCAGATGTCAGAATCTCAGAAGAGCCTTCAGAAGCTGAACCTAGTTCAGGTTCTGATGAAGGTTCAGAAGCTGAAAATAATGAAGACTCTGAGAAACTCTCCAGCAATGACACTACTCCTGATACTAATCAAGATCAGCATGGTTCTGAACAAATTCCTGATGGCCCTTCAGAAGCTAATCCACCCAGAACCTCATTCAAGTACAAGTCTTCACATCCTGAGGAGTTGATCATTGGAAACAAGAACAGTCCAAGGAAGACAAGATCAGCATTCACTCAGAATGATTCCATGCTTGGCCTGCTATCCATGATTGAACCCACAACTGTTGATGAAGCACTTGCTGATGATGGTTGGATTGTAGCAATGCAAGAAGAGCTGAACCAGTTCCAAAGGAATGATGTATGGGATCTTGAGGCAAGACCTGATCAGAAGAACATCATTGGAACAAAATGGGTGTTCAGGAACAAGCTCAATGAACAAGGAGAAGTGATCAGAAACAAGGCTAGATTAGTAGCTCAAGGGTACAGCCAGCAAGAAGGAATAGACTACACTGAGACATTTGCTCCAGTAGCAAGACTGGAAGCAATCAGGTTACTTCTTTCTTATGCTATTAATCATGATATCATCTTGTATCAAATGGATGTTAAGAGTGCTTTCTTAAATGGTGTGATTTCTGAAGAAGTATATGTCAAACAACCTCCTGGTTTTGAAGATGTAAAATATCCAAACCATGTTTTTAAACTTAAGAAGTCCTTGTATGGTCTGAAACAAGCTCCCAGAGCTTGGTATGAAAGACTAAGCAACTTCTTAACTCAAAATGGTTTTGTAAGAGGTCAAGTTGACAATACACTCTTTAGAAAAACTGTTAAGAAAGAAATCTTAATTGTACAAATCTATGTTGATGATATCATATTTGGTTCTACTAATGCCTCCCTTTGCAAGGAATTCTCTAAGTTAATGCAGGATGAATTTGAAATGAGCATGATGGGTGAACTGAAATTCTTCTTGGGAATTCAAATCAACCAATGCAAAGAAGGTGTGTATGTTCATCAGTCAAAATACACCAAGGAGCTTCTGAAGAAGTTCCAGTTGGATGATTGCAAGCTGATGACAACACCAATGCATCCCACCTGCACATTAAGCAAAGAGGACAATGGGACTAAAGTAGATCAGAAACTGTACAGAGGTATGATAGGTTCTCTCCTATACTTAACTGCTTCTAGGCCAGATATTTTATTTAGTGTATGTCTGTGTGCTAGATTCCAATCAGATCCTAGAGAATCTCATATGACTGCTGTCAAGAGAATCTTCAGGTATCTGAAAGGAACAACTAATTTGGGACTTCTGTATAAGAAATCTCTAAATTATAAGCTAGTTGGATTCTGTGATGCTGACTATGCTGGGGACAGGATTGAAAGAAAATCCACCAGTGGAAACTGTCAGTTTCTTGGTGAGAATCTGATATCCTGGGCCAGCAAGAGACAAGCAACCATTGCTTTGTCAACAGCAGAAGCAGAATACATCTCAGCTGCAAGTTGTAGCACACAACTGCTCTGGATGAAACATCAATTAGAGGATTATCAGATTCATGCAGACAATATTCCTATTTACTGTGATAATACTGCTGCTATATGTCTGTCTAAAAATCCAATTCTGCACTCTAGAGCCAAGCACATAGAAATAAAACATCATTTTATAAGAGATTATGTTCAGAAGGGTGTTTTAGATATTCAGTTCATTGATACTGATCATCAATGGGCTGACATATTCACAAAGCCCTTAACAGAAGATAGATTCAATTTTATTAAAAAGAATCTGAACATGCATTTTATCTCTTGAAAAATGTGCTTGAATCTGAATGTATTCCTTGATTCTGAGTTTATCATAAGCTAAGACTTATCAAACACTCACCTTCTGAGAGTTTGACTAAAGTTAAGCCTGAAAAACTTCAGAGTCTGAAGGATCAGAACCTGGATTTTCTGACCTCTGAATCTGATAAAAATCTAATGTTGGTCAGAATCTGATAAGTATAGTTATGGGCAATGATGATTAAAGCTTTGAAAGTTATACTATAATCCTCCCAAAGTCATCAAGTAAAAATGTGTTTTTATGCTCTGATACTCATTGTTAAAATTGCCTGACAAGCAATTTTCAGTTGGTGTCAATTGTTTTCAAAATGTTTAGCACAGACACATTTTAAAAGCCTTAAATGTTTCAGATATGTTCAGTTTTAAGAACTCTTTTCATCTTGGTATCAGTCTTTAGAAATGTTTTATTTGGTATCAGATTCTGAATTAAAACTTTTTAACTGGTATCAGACTCTGAGATAAATCCTCAATTGGTATCAGACTCTGATATACTTCTTTAAAAGCAAACTCAGAATTGCTCTGATACTGAACACTTCTCAAGAAGTTTTGCTCTGATACTGAACATAACTGGTTGCTTTGCTCTGATGCTGAACCAGTTTGTACTGAACAAGTAATGTCTGAACACAGAATGACCTGATCAGAAGCTTCAAACTTTTTCTGCTTCTGAACAGCATTCTAATTTTTCTGCAAGTCATATACTAATTGATAATCATATGATTGCACAAATATCTCACAATCCTGATTAGTTCAACCCCCCCAAATTCTGCATCCTTTTTAAATCTTTTCAAACTTGGTGTCAGAACTGCTTTCAAACTCTTTCAAAAAGGGGGAAACTGAACTGCTTTGGTACCTGCTTTCAAACTATTTTCAAATCCATTTCTGCTCTGATACAGATATTTTCAAACTCTCTTGACAAAGAGGGAGAAATTTTTCTGTCTTAAGGGGTGAAAGTAGTACTTTTTGTTGATGACAAAAGGGGGAGAAAAGTAAAACAAGTATTAAAGCACCTGAGCTCAAATAAGTTAAAATTGTCAAAAGTTAAGCCTATTAAAGCTCTGATACAATTGTTAGGATTAAGTTCTGATACAATTGTTAAGCTAGCTCTGATATATTGTTTGACTAGCTCTGATACATTTCTGACAATATTTAACTTATGAGAACTGCTTTTTAATTCTTAGCCTCTGAAGTGAACTTCTGGCTATGATACATTCTGTGAGATATATAACTCTAAGTGAGTTAAGATGAATTTAAAATAACTTGGATAAGACTCAGGGAGCTTACAAAACTCATCCTGTGGATTATCAGACTTAGGGGGAGAGCTTACAAACCTCAGAACCTGAAGTCAACAAGTCATTTTAAATTCTGAGTGTAAATTTCACCATATTGTTTTAAGTTAAGATTAATTAACATGAATAAGAATCAAGGGGAGCTTACAAACCTAACCTTGAGGATTGTCAGACCTAGGGGGAGCTTACAAACCTCTCCTGAAGTCAGATTGTTAATTGAACTTAATAACAATTCTGAAGTTTTCACATTTATGTTTTTAACTGAACTTAATTAACTTGGATCAAACTCAGGGGGAGCTTACAAACCTCACACCCTGCAATTAACTTGTCAATTAAGTTAACAACAATTTTCTGTTTTAATACTTATGTTTGTCATCATCAAAAAGGGGGAGATTGTTGGAACAAAATGTGTTTAACAAGTCTCTTACAAATAAGAGGGAGATTGTTGAAACATTTATGTGTAAACATATCTCTCTTTATGGTTTTGATGATAACAAAGTATTAAAGAGAAAATTGGTTATATGCTAATGCTTTGTTCAAGTGTTTCAGAACCACATGCTTAATAGATATTAATTGATAATGGTTATGAAGAACAAGCTAAAGAGCAAGAAGGAAAGCCAAGAAGCAAGGTTGCAAGGCTAAGAAGAAACTGGTCCTGAAGAAGTGCAGCTTCTGAAGTCTGGGTGCCTCTGAAGAAGTCAACGCAAGTCAACTCCTGAAGCCAGCCTCTGATCCGTACAACTAAGTCAGCTTCTGATCCGTACAAAGAGAGCTTCTGATCACTGTTCAGTGAGAAGCTTCTGAAGCTGATATGGCATGGAAAAGCAACCAGTACTGTGCGCATTTAATGCCTGGAGGTGTCAGAGCAACTCAATGGAACAGTTGTTCCCCTGACCCAAACATTCTCCAGTTTTTAAGGTGGGCCAATTCAAAAATGGCACCTGCCCTGTTCTGACAGATAAAGTGCAGCACACATTTGCAGCAACCTAGTCCAATTGCAACGGCTAAATTCCTGATTTCCAGCAAATCTTCAACAGCTCTATTTTTGTCTATAAAAGGAGGAAGATTTGAAGAAGAAAAATGTTGAAGACTCTTTGAAACGCATTGCTGAAACTCTGCCCTGTTTTCTGTGTAAAAACTGTCAAAGTTCAAATCTCTTAGAAATTCTTCAGTCTTTGTAACTTAGAATTTCTTAAGGTTAAGAGTCTTAACCTGTGTTGTATTTAGAGAACACCTCTGATATTTGATCAAGTGTTCTTCCCAAACTTCTTTACTTGTAAACCAGTTTGGTCCCTCAAAGTCTTAGTTTGAATACTAAGCAATTGTAACCTCACTCCTTTGTGGTCTGAGTCAGAAGTCTCTTGTCTTAGTGACTTGAGCAACTGGAAGCCTCTTCCTTGGTGGTTGAGCATAGAAGCCTCTTTCTTTGTGATTGAGCAACTGGAAGTCTCTTCCTTAGTGGTTGAGCAAATTGTAATCTTTGGATTATAGTGAAACTCTCTTGTTGGATACAAGGGGACAGGACTACTTCTCACATTGAGAAGGAACCTGTATAATTCTGTGTGTCTCTCTTTCCCTTACCTCTTAACTTGTTTTAATACGCTGCATTCAACTTCTGATATCTGTTCAGAACTGATCATATCAGCTTCTGAACTGAACCTTAAGCTTCCAAAAGAAAAAGAACAAGTTTTTAGAGTCACACAATTCAACCCCCCCCTTCTTGTGTGTTTGTTTTTCTCACCTTCAGTTTCTCTTATTATCCTCTCTCAATGTGTTAGAAAATATTGCGAAGATATATTGAGATATTCTAACATGTACAATGTTTGAGTTGCAACTGCATCATATTGTTCATAATTATTTATTTTGCATGATCCACCGTAGTTAATTAAACCCGTTTTATTATGTGTTACAACAAGCTTATGGACTGCAAATCTCATTTCTAAAGTGTAGGACCCACATTGATTTTATTCAATAAAAAAATTAGTGTTAGAAAGAGTGTTGTTGGCACTCTTCATAGAGTGAAATGCCAGAAACTTAAAAGAAAATTGCTCTTTCCACAAACAACATTGCTCCTTCCCAAAGTAAATGATGGAAATACCCCTGTGTGACTTAAGTCACGCTCGGTACATCAGTGTGACTTAAGTCACGCGGAGCTAGCTTGAGTTAACTCATGCTCGGTAAATATCAGCGTGACTTAAGTCACGCGGAGGTCTGTTATAGAAATGGAACAACAGAACACAAAACCATTGTGTTTCTTTGCAAAAAAAAAGTGTGATTTTCTCCCCTAAAAGTGCGATTTTCATCAAACTCAACCAAATCAACGTCAATTTCTACCCCAAAATCAAGTAAGTGTTTATTATCCTATTGTATTGGCTTTTTATGGTTTAAATTTTGGTTTTGTTGGAGAAATTTCACAATTTTAGGATTTTAGGGTTTGAGTTTTTAGGATTGTTAATGATGAATTAAGTTAAGAATTGTAGTTTAAATGTTCTTTAGAGTAAGTTTCACTCCAATGTGGTAGTTTAGGGTTTATAAATTGTTAGATTTTATGTTGATTGAATGTTGCACTCTAGGTGTTTGATAAAATGTCTCGATGAAAATTTGTTTGATTTTTGCATTGTTAATGATGAAATTAGTTAGAAATTGGATTGTTAATGTTGATTATATTGAGTTTGAGTGAAATGTGGTAGTTTAGGGTTTAGTTAGAAATTGGATTGTTAATGTTGATTGTTAATGTTGATTATATTGAGATTGAACTGTTATTTTTGCATTGATTTTTGTTTTTAAAAATGTTGTGTAGATATGTCTCAGAGACCGGACAAGCTTAGAGGTGACAGGGAGAGCATAACTAGTAGTGCACGTGCCAAAAAGGCGACTGCGCACCCTCCTGCTACTTGACAGAGACAGGTTAGTAGGAGACTAGAGGAGGTGGATTGTCGTTCCAGATAGTGGACCCGACTCAGTATCAGCAGCAGCCTCAGTACGAGGGTGTGGCTCACCAGCAAGAGGGTGAGGTCCAGCATCAGGCTGAGGAGGAGGCAGGACCTGAGGAGGGTCAGGCTGAGGAGGAGGTCGGACCGGAGGGTTTTCCCAGGAGCCCTACTGACTTATCACTCCTATCAGGTTTCGGTAGACACGTGGCATGTCAGCTTTGTAGCGATGCTCAAGTAAGTATAATTGTTTAATTTTATTTAATTACGCGTCAATTACAATTTATTTTATTTAGTGTCATGTCAGCTTTACGATTTATTTTTTATGTTAAAATATGTTAATGGGTCAATTAAATTAACGTGCGTAATTAAATTAACGCGCTTAATTTAACACGCGCGCGTAATTAAATTTGTGCGCGTTTTTTTACGATTAAATTGTTATATCTTTTTTAGTTATTGAAATGTTTATATTTTTAACGGTTTATTGTTCGTTTAATTTTTTGTATTTCAATTGCAGAGGACGTGTAAATGCAACGTTGTTTCACACGAGAAGAAAGTTAGGAAAATCCACTCCCGACTCACGATCAGGCATGGTTCTGGAACTGGGTAAATGCATCCGGACTTGTCCCCCTCCTTCTCATTGGATACGAGAACATCAGTCATGACCTCATCACCGCCTTCTCAGAGAGATGGCATGATGAGACCAGCAGCTTCCATCTGCTTGTTGGGGAGATGACCGTCACACTCGATGATGTGGCATGTCTTCTACACATCCCCATACATGGGAGGCTCCTGGAGTTGAGGCCTGCTGATGTAGGATACGATAGAGGTGTCGAGCTGCTGGAGGTCGGTTTGGGTATGACACATGCGAATGTTGATGAGGAGACAAAGGCACAGTGGGGTGCTTATATCAATATCACTAACTTGAGGACGCATTACGACACACTCTTGCATAGGTGCAATGAGTTTGAGCATCCTCCTGCTGATGATGAGGAGGCTGAGGAGCAGATGACGGTGAGGGTGCAGTGCACCAGGGCGTTTCTGTTGTACTTGGGTGACATCACCATTTTTGCCAACAGGAACAGCAGAAGCGTTCATCTGTTGTGGATGGAGACAGGGGCGGCAGCACCCCCCAGCAAGCCCGGGCACATGCCCGGGCTCAACCCATATTCTTTTTTGTATTTTGGCCCAACTCAATAACCCATTAACCCACTTAGAAGAAAAAAAAAGGGCAATTGAGATAATTTTATTCATTCTCCCTCATACACTCACCACAAAACAATCAGCCAGCAAAAAAGAAAGCATACGCGTTTCTTCTCTCAACTAGTAAAAGACCCTTGCGAAAACGCACGGTTCACGTAACATTGCGATAATTATATATATTTTTTTAAGGATTACGACAATTATATAAAAACTAATTAGATTGTTAATATCGTAGAATATTTATAGATATTAAATGAAAATTATGACTGTTAATGTAATGTTTCTATTAAATATTTTTTTCTTATATATACATAAATTTGTTAAATAGTTGAGTCACACCAGTTATGAATTTTATTTGCTTATATATGCGAAAACAATTTTTTATGTAGATATATGAGAAAATTGATATGATAAAATTTTGAAAACTCATGACTATTTTCAAAATCAAAATTAATATAATATTTCTCTTAAATATCTTTTTATTTTATATGCAAAAAACTATTCAATATTTGCACCGCACCCGTTGCAGATTTTATATACTTATATCTGCATAAACAAATTTTTATATACATATATGAGAAAGTCGATATGATAAAATTTTGATAACTCATGACTATTTTCAAAATCAAAATTAATGTTGTGTTTCTATTAAACAACTTTTTATTTTATATGCAAAAGACTGTTCAATGTTTGCACCGCACCCGTTGCAGATTTTATGTACTTATATCTTTATAAACAAATTTTTATATACATATACGAGAAAGCCAATATGATGTAAATTCGTTAATATTTTGAAAATATCAACATTAATGTAGCATGTCTATTAAATAAATTTTTATTTTATATTTAAAAAACTGTTAAATATTTAAACCGTTAAAATGACAATTATGTACATAAAATTAAGAAGATCATGAGTTTTAATAAAGATAATTATGAAACTTGGTTGAACTTCGATTTTTATATATTATTAGTAGATATGACCATTATACAATGTGAATTTGCGGTTAAAATTTTGCCCAGGCTATATAAAATTTCTGGCTCCGCCACTGTAAGCAACCAAAGCCTTAGCGATACTGTGACGAATGGCGTAGATCTGAGAAGTGTGACCTCCTCCCTTCACACGCAGGGGCGGCAGCACCCCCCAGCAAGCCCGGGCACATGCCCGGGCTCAACCCATATTCTTTTTTGTATTTTGGCCCAACTCAATAACCCATTAACCCACTTAGAAGAAAAAAAAAAGGGCAATTGAGATAATTTTATTCATTCTCCCTCATACACTCACCACAAAACAATCAGCAAGCAAAAAAGAAAGCATACGCGTTTCTTCTCTCAACTAGTAAAAGACCCTTGCGAAAACGCACGGTTCACGTAACATTGCGATAATTATATATATTTTTTTAAGGATTACGACAATTATATAAAAACTAATTAGATTGTTAATATCGTAGAATATTTATAGATATTAAATGAAAATTATGACTGTTAATGTAATGTTTCTATTAAATATTTTTTTCTTATATATACATAAATTTGTTAAATAGTTGAGTCACACCAGTTATGAATTTTATTTGCTTATATATGCGAAAACAATTTTTTATGTAGATATATGAGAAAATTGATATGATAAAATTTTGAAAACTCATGACTATTTTCAAAATCAAAATTAATATAATATTTCTCTTAAATATCTTTTTATTTTATATGCAAAAAACTATTCAATATTTGCACCGCACCCGTTGCAGATTTTATATACTTATATCTGCATAAACAAATTTTTATATACATATATGAGAAAGTCGATATGATAAAATTTTGATAACTCATGACTATTTTCAAAATCAAAATTAATGTTGTGTTTCTATTAAACAACTTTTTATTTTATATGCAAAAGACTGTTCAATGTTTGCACCGCACCCGTTGCAGATTTTATGTACTTATATCTTTATAAACAAATTTTTATATACATATACGAGAAAGCCAATATGATGTAAATTCGTTAATATTTTGAAAATATCAACATTAATGTAGCATGTCTATTAAATAAATTTTTATTTTATATTTAAAAAACTGTTAAATATTTAAACCGTTAAAATGACAATTATGTACATAAAATTAAGAAGATCATGAGTTTTAATAAAGATAATTATGAAACTTGGTTGAACATCGATTTTTATATATTATTAGTAGATATGACCATTATACAATGTGAATTTGCGGTTAAAATTTTGCCCAGGCTATATAAAATTTCTGGCTCCGCCACTGGATGGAGATGTTCATGTATTCAGACACGTTAGGCCAGTGGTCCTGGGGGAAGAATGGCACTTGCTTACCTCTACCACGAGCTTTCTCATGTTACGGTCCCGAAGATGAAAGCCATTGGTGGTTAGTCAACTCTACTTATGGTAGCATTTCTTTTCTTTTTACTGTAACATTTTTTAAATGACTTACGATATTGTTGTGTATGTTTATGGGTTTGTGATGATGAAATATTTGTTTGTAGGGATGGATTTTGGCGCATTTTAGAAACATGTATACGAGGAATCCGAGTCCGAGGTATCAGGTTGGCGCTCCACTTGCAACTAGCTGGAGACCGCCCAGGGGTCATGATGATCATGCACATTATCGTGGCCTCATTGCTCTGATGGTCAATGTTGATGTCACTTGGATGCCGTACGAGGACCGGCGGGAGATCATCGTTTTCCAGGACATTTTCTGGTACTCCGGTTGGATCATGGCTGGTAGTCAGATTACGCGCCTTCACTTGCCAGAGCGGGTTCTCCGGCAGTACGGTCACATGCAGACGGTTCCCAGATCTCCTACCGATCATCAGGCTCTTCAGGCTGCGGCAGTTGTTGTGGCCTTTCAGGACTTTCTGCTCCATGTACTTCCACAGGAACTTCGGGGTCGGCGGACATCAGAGGCTCGACAGTGGAGGTGTCGGGAGGGGTACATTAGATGGTTCTACATGGTATCTCATCCCATCATGATCGACCCTGCTGTCGTTGCAGACGACGCCTCTCTTGTCCCTCCTTACGAGGAGGTTATTGTTGAGCAGCATTATGGTAGACATGTCCCCGACCCACTGCAGGTCATTGCGAACATCAGAGCCAGAGTGGACAATGCCATGGGTTGCCCTGATATGTTTGGGAATCCAATTGTCTTCACTATTATGCAGGGCATCGAGTTTGAGTATCGTATGATGCAGGAGCAGGGGGTTCCCCATATGAGGACTAGGAGCCATAGTCCAGAGGAGTAGAGTCTTATGACGTTTGTATATTTGTATATTTTTAGTTATATTTTTATGACATTCCGGTATTATATTTACACTCGCGTCTTTGCGCATTATTATGATATTTTGGTACATTTTTGGTTTAATTTTTGCATATTTTAACTTTGATTGAATTTGCGTATTTTAAATTTGAATGACTGAATGATTGAATTATTGACTGAATGGATGAAAAATGGATGAAAATTGAATAATGAATGGAGGAATGGATGAGTGAAAATACACAAGTACGCGTAATAAATTCCTAAATTAATAGAATACGACAAATTTATTTAGTTATAATTTCATCCACGTTCAAATAAACGAAGTGTTATGTACATTACATTACATTAAATCCCTAAGGATGTTGTATCATCATGATGTTGGATTTAAATTAAATTCTTGAAAGTTTGCGGAAAATATTGGCATTGAAGCGTCTTATACTTAGTCTAAAAATTTGCAAGTCTCTTTGAAAACTCAAAAGAATGAAGAGAACACAACACATGTATTCTACCGAATCAACTATATAGGTTATCACATCGAATCCTTTCATATAGGATGAGTCATGACAAAAAGGAACGCATTCCAATATATTCTTTTGAACTTAATCCTACTGCCCTGCCAACTGACAAAGTTTCAATGGACAGAGGAGCATGATCAAGTACAAAACAACATCTTAGAACTGCATTCCCTTTTGTCACACTCATCCTATACGAAGGAATTCGATGTGAGAACTTATATAGCTGATTTGGCAGAATACATGTTGTGTTCTCTTCATTCTTTTGAGTTTCCAAAGAGACTTGCAAGCCTTTACGCTAAGTAAAAGACACTTCAATGCCAACATCTTCAGCAAACTAACAAAAAATTAAACTAAAATCCAACAAAATAACGACACAACATAATAATACCTAAACATCTTCATCCGGCCGAATCAAACTCTTGAGAATATCTTCAGGCGACCTCAGCAATGTAGCATCCATCTCGATGGGGATCATGTTGTGCTTAGCAAATATCGAGAACATGCTCCTCACGTCGTCGTTGTTCGTCAACTCCGGTCAAGTGAACGACAAATTCCCCTCTCAGTCGAACGATGAACTATGCTACCAAACATATTCCACCCTCCTTGTGTCTCCATGGTTGAGTCGTTGGTTGATTTCATGAACCTTCAATTCTTTTAACGTGACATCGTCTCGAACCTTGAAAAAATGAGGGTTTCCACCGTTGAAGGATACTTGAACGTATATTTGAGTCATTGTTTCTGATCTACACCATAAGAAATTAAAAACAATCAATGAAAAATTCACTCAAACATTTCATCAAACACTTGGAGTGCAAATTGTACATAAACCCTATAACTAAAAAAAATACAACATAAACATGCAAACATCTAAACATTTAAGCAACATAAGTCATTAACATGTAAACATTCTATCATTTCTTGCCAAAAAAAATCAAAATTTAAACAAACCCTAAAACTTAAAAAATTCTAATTTAAGAGGAAAAATGTAACATATAAACATGAAATGACAATGGTACTTCATTAAGAAAACTTACTTGTTGTTAGAGTGGTGGGTGATTTGAAGTTGAAGAAATTTGAGGTTGAATGATTTGGGAGATTTTTTAGAGATTTGAGAAGTGAAAGGAAGTGAAATGGAGAAGTGAGGTTCTGTCTGGGTTATAAAAAAAAAATGCAGCGTGACTTAAGTCACGTTGACATCTACCGAGTGTGACTTAAGTCACGCAGGTTATACACCAGCGTGACTTAAGTCACGTTGATATATACCGAGCGTAACTTAAGTTACGCTGAAGTATAACCTGCGTGACTTAAGTCACACTGGGGGTATTTTCGTTTGTTTGTATGGGAATGAGCAATTTTCATTGGGAGAAGAGCAATTTTCAACTTTAAAATCAAGCTCCTATTATATCAGCCCAAAGTCATGTTCATGTTTGACAATTAAGAAATTAACCCAACAAAGCCTCTTTCTTAAACTAAACTAACCACTACATGGAGATTTTACAAATGCAATAACATTAATGACATGAAACATAATAATAAAATCTAATAATAAGACCGCACCGACTTCTACACATCATCACAACTTCATCATCAAGATTAAGACTCCATGCATCTAATTATCTATGATTCAACTCTCATTTCAGTCATTTGAGGCTTCGCCTTAGAAGGCCTAGCCCTTCCTCTTCCACTATAAGTTCGAGGGTTCTACTATTTTATTTGTTGGCTTTTATTTTTTCCATTCTATAGCATTTTCGTACATCCTATTTTTTTTCCAAAATACCCTTTGTTCGGATTTTATAATCTGGACTTAGTTTGGATTATAAAATCCGAAACATTCTTAAGCTATTGGAACATAAGCACCTTGGAGAAGTTTGTGTAATCTCTATGAAACTACACTTTTGATTTTATAATACGAAATCATTTTAGACATTTCGTATTTTATAATCCAAGACATGTCAAACACCCCAGAAAAACATAACTTTGGCGTAAAAAAGGTAGAAAAAAATGACCATTTCGGATTATATAATACGGAATGTCATTAAACATTCTGGATTATATAATCTGAAATGTATCAGTGCAGAAACAGAAGCTGTGTTTTTTCTCTGATACATACAGATTATGTAATCTAGTGAAATAAACATGCATTCTTGAATAAATAACAAAAAACGTTGTAATGGAAACGATAAGAAACAACATAACTCAATTTCAAACATTAAAATTACTACTAAAATTATCCATAAGTTACAAACCAAGTGTTCAGACATAAAATTCAAAATTAATGATTACAACACCATAAAACTAAAAATAAGTAAAACTAAGTCATGGCACCCCTACCCCCAACAGCACGTCTACGACGATAAACTCGTCCTCCATGAACCTCCTCCAGGATAGCTTTCAAATAGCGCCATTGATCAGACCCTTGCTCCACCACACCATTGGCCATAACGGCATAGACATGGTCTCTGATACGACCCAACCTTCCGGTCAGCACCAAATACCCCTGCTCTCTGTCCTGCTCAGCCGCAATCTCATCAAGGGCCTCCTGCTCGAGTGGCCTCGGGACCTGAACAGACTCGTCTGGAAGAATGATGCATGGACGTGAGATGGAATAAAACCATCTAATGTACCCATGTGAAGTCTCCACACCAGTCATAGCAACGAGCCTTAAGTCCTGGGTTGTCAGCATATGATCAAAGTAGTGTGCATATCGGTGGCTGATCTCCGTCAAGGTCGTCTGGGGAGATGCACTATCGCATGGATGTCTGGGGACGGCCTGGACATACCCAAACCGGCGTAGCACCCGCTTCGGCAGATATCTCACCCTAAGAGAACCGTATCTGAGCCATCCAGAGTAAAGGTTGATCTGCTCAAAGGGACATACCTCACGGTGTGCCTCGTAAGGGCACATGACAACACTTGCTAGATTCAGCTGATCCAGATGCGTCATGTACTCGTCTGGTGAAGACAGACCCCTAACCAGCAAATACATCAAGGCACGTTGACATGCCTCTTGATAACCACCCCATGCATACCTGGCACCCATACCCTTCAAATGCTGAAACACTCAAGCCTGCAACAAAGTCAAAAACATATAAATATACAAACAATGAAGACATACAAATGAATAAATATACAAACATATTTATTTATACCTGCAACAAAGATAAGTAGCCTGCAAGATGCTTGGTCTTGTAATGGCAGACATTGTTAAGCTCCATGTACAGGTGTGCAAAGGCAGCAGCTCTCCATGCATAATCAGAGACAAGCTCCAAGTCTCTAAAGTACCTCAAGTAGGCAACATCCACATAGTGGGCGCTCTTGTTAGTGAAGAGTGTAATACCCACCAAGTAGAGCAAATATATGCGGAGAGATTGGTCCTGCTTCTGTTGCATCTCAACCAAATTACCAGCACGGTAGGCCGCATGTGCCTCCTGAAGACGCTCCTCGAAGCATCTTTCAAGAAGCTAAACCGTGCATGTCCACCTTTTGTCTTCTCTACCTCGTACCATGCCTTTCCTGCATCAACCCCCAACAACTCCGTCATCAACTCAACAGCCTCAGTCCTGGTCATACTCTCGTGGGACAAGAGCATACCCTCAATGGGGAGATGCAGCAAACATGACACATCATCAAGTGTCGCTATCATCTCCCCAAATGGAAGATGGAAGCTCGAGGTCTCCTCGTACCATCTCTCCACAAATGCCGAACAAAGCTCGTGGTCAATATGGTTGTAGCTGGTATCCTGCAGCCATTGAAGACCGATGGCTCTCATGCCATCCTTAAACCACTGTGTTGTCATCCGCGCCTTGTTTGGGTTGTGAATTGCCTTAATCTTCTTCCCGTTGTTCACACACTTTGAATTGTCATGCCACTGCAAAAATTAAAAACAAAAAATTAACATCAATTTCACAGTAATCGGAATAATACATGACAATAATTAACAACAGTTTACAATCATTAAAACAACATAGAAATTCAATTTTTATTAAATAAAAGGTGTGGTGTCTTACCACTCCATCAGCCGTCATCCTGATCATGTGAACATGGTACTTCGTCAGCACCGTCAAGTCGTGTGGGCCACCAGGATAATCCTCAAGCTCTTCTGGCTCTGGCACACGGTCCTGCTGCTCATCATCATCCATCTCCACCTCCTGATGCTCAGGATCACCCTACATCTACTTCTTCATCTCTATCTGAGGCCTGTACTGTGGCTCAGCATAGTTCCCCTGGGATGTTCCCTCGCCATCAGCACCAGCATGGCGTGCCCCTGCCACGCCTGGGCTCTCCCCTCCGCTTGCAACCTCTCCATACCCTCCCTCCTAACAGAAGCATGCATTGATGTTCTTTGACCCCTGGTTCGCTCAACAGGTTGTTCCGTACCTGTAACATGCATAAAAGGGTTAGGTACTATCAACATAAATACACAAAAGTCAAAAAATCTTCATACTGGTACAGTTCGGATTATAAAATACGAACTTCAACAATCCAGTTTCAATTTTATAATCCGAACTGCTTCAGTGCTCAGAAAAAAAATATTCAAACTCAAAGGCTTGCATGCAGAGGGAATGAGACCTAGCCTTCACTTTGGTGTTTGATAAAGCTTGAAATGTGATGATTTTAAGCAACAAAACTCCAAGATTCGATCAATTTGTAGGTTTCGAATTTTGAGATGAGGGGGAGAGAGAGAGAGAGAGAGAGAGAGAAAGTGAAATGTAAAAAGTGAAACTGTAAAATGGGGGAATTTGTTATTCTTGCATATTTATATTGAAATTGTTCGGATTATATTTCCCAAACTGGTTCCGGATTATAAAATCCGAGGGGCATTTTGAAGAAAAAAAATAGGGCGTGGGAGAACCTCATAGAGTAGAAAAAGTAATAGCCTTATTTGTTTGACTGTTTCGCTTAAACAAGCTCACATCACCATTCTCTTTCCTTCGGGTTTGAATTACAAAGTCATTTCACAAATTTAGGAGTGGCTATGATATGATATGAAGTTATTTTATTTGAAGAAAAAAAAAGAATGTATTTTGTTCAGGAATGGTTAAAAAAAAATGTATCCGTATATACCTTAGTAAATATTCACGGATAAAATAAACTATATGTTACTTAATAGATACAGAGTTAATGATACCCGTGTCCGCGGGTATTTGGATCTGTTAATAAATTAAATAAATTACTTAAATTTCCCTAGTTAAATATAAAATAACTTTTTGAATTTGCTAAAAGAAACATAGACTTAAATATCCTTATATAACTATATATGAGAGTGAAATGAACGTGATAAACTTTTGTCCTTAAATTTCAGGTAATTACATAAAAAAATAGTTTTTTTTTCCTTTCAAAATATAATTTTTTTAGAAATGTTATATATTTGTAAATACTCACGACTACCTTAAAAAGATATCGCATTTATCCAACAAGAGTCACGAATACCTTAAAATTCTTGGATTATCTCCTTTAACGGTTACTCACCTCGGTATGAGACAGTCACATATATCATTTATCCAACAAGATATCGCATTTTGTGGTTCATCGATATTCATTTACATCTCTAAATTTCTATAGCAATCGATTCAAGATCAAAACAGCAAATTAATGCACCTTTTATGATGGATAACAAGTTCAAAAAGGGAAAACAATGGATGGATACATTTGACTTTGATGGAGTAAATCAGAATTTTAATACTCAAAATTGTAGGGATCAGTAATTTCGTCCATAAAATTTATAAAATGGTAAATTAGACCCTTAAATTTAAAAGTGTCGACTAATTTAGTACCTCTAAAATATATTTTTAACAAATATTTATCAAAACAAACAAAATACTAATACAATATTGACTTAAGCAGTTAGAGAATATAATCACTTACATATAAATGTTAAGTAGTCTGATTACATGAATCCCTAACCCTAATGCAACCCTAACACCCAAAATGACACTTTTCTCCCTAACTTCTAATAGGTCACAGCTGTAACCACTGGATCACTAATGGTTTTTGTGACTTATAATTGCTTTTATTTTATATATATCTACGGCAATTATAAAAAGGGGGGTTTGAATGAAGGAATTAAGTAGTGTTTTAATTAAATCTAAAATATTTTTATGCACAATCTAATATATTTTGGTTTGTGATATGAAATATATTTTAATACTCAATAATATATTTTTATACTGAATATGATATATTTTGGTACTCAATTTGAGATATTTTTGAATTAAATCTAATATACTATTTTTATATTGAATATGTTAGAAAGTGATTTCTTAGTCTCCAAGTTTTGCTAAAATATTTTTATGCACAATCTAATATATTTTGGTTTGTGATATGAAATATATTTTAATACTCAATAATATATTTTTATACTGAATATGATATATTTTGGTACTCAATTTGAGATATTTTTGAATTAAATCTAATATACTATTTTTATATTGAATATGATATATTTTGGTACTCAATTTGAGATATTTTTGAATTAAATCTAATATACTATTTTTATATTGAATATGATATATTTTGGTACTCAATTTGAGATATTTTTGTACTAAATCTAATATATTTTTGTACTTAATAATATATTTTAAAATTGAAGAGTAAACCCGTTAAATAGTTATGAGAGAAACCTAGCTCAGTTAAAAGGTTATAAATAGAGGAGAGCATTAGAGAATTAGGGTAGTCTTGACAACCCTAATGACTAACCCTAACTTTTCTTTTGAAAGAAATTTATGAAAAAAAATCTAATATGATATATTTTGAATATGATATATTTTGGTACTCAATTTGAGATATTTTTGAATTAAATCTAATATACTATTTTTATATTGAATATGATATATTTTGGTACTCAATTTGAGATATTTTTGTAATAAATCTAATATATTTTTGTACTTAATAATATATTTTAAAATTGAAGAGTAAACCCGTTAAATAGTTATGAGAGAAACCTAGCTCAGTTAAAAGGTTATAAATAGAGGAGAACATTAGAGAATTAGGGTTACAACAAACAAGAAAAGATTAGAGATCAAAGGAAAACTAGGGTTGTGGAGAGAAGAAGCAAGGAGACAAGTGAGAAGAACCTGGAGAGAGATTTTACCGTAGGAATATCAAATTCTGCAAACCAAAGGTAAGGGGGAGTCTTTATTCATCATTATATATAAGTTATTAACATATCCTTTTTATTATTATTATTATTTTTCTTTCGATTACCACATAACAGTTCCAGCTTTTACATTTAAGACCAATTTCTTGGTGCAAGCTTTTATATATATTTTTTATTTTGATTTGTCATTTTTATTGTTGTCCATCTTTTGTTTTTGCTGTTTTTTAAGGTAGTTTGATAACATAATATTGAATATAATTATAAAAGTAATAATATAGCAAATTTGATAATTATATATGAAGCTCTACAAAACCCGTGCATCGCTCGGGTTAGAGTCTAGTATATATAAATGTTAGGTAGTCTTGACAACCCTAATGACTAACCCTAACTTTTCTTTTGAAACAAATTTATGAAAAAAAATCCTTTGCTTTTATTTTATATATTTTGCTAAAATATATATTTAACCCCAAGTTTTGCTAAAATATTTTTATGCACAATCTAATATATTTTGGTTTGTGATATGAAATATATTTTAATACTCAATAATATATTTTTATACTGAATATGATATATTTTGGTACTCAATTTGAGATATTTTTGAATTAAATCTAATATACTATTTTTATATTGAATATGATATATTTTGGTACTCAATTTGAGATATTTTTGTACTAAATCTAATATATTTTTGTACTTAATAATATATTTTAAAATTGAAGAGTAAACCCGTTAAATAGTTATGAGAGAAACCTAGCTCAGTTAAAAGGTTATAAATTTGAGATATTTTTGAATTAAATCTAATATACTATTTTTATATTGAAATGATATATTTTGGTACTCAATTTGAGATATTTTTGTACTAAATCTAATATATTTTTGTACTTAATAATATATTTTAAAATTGAAGAGTAAACCCGTTAAATAGTTATGAGAGAAACCTAGCTCAGTTAAAAGGTTATAAATAGAGGAGAGCATTAGAGAATTAGGGTTACAACAAACAAGAAAAGATTAGAGATCAAAGGAAAACTAGGGTTGTGGAGAGAAGAAGCAAGGAGACAAGTGAGAAGAACCTGGAGAGAGATTTTACCGTAGGAATATCAAATTCTGCAAACCAAAGGTAAGGGGGAGTCTCTATTCACCATAAGGGGGAGTCTCTATTCTCATGTCTTTTATTTTGGCCTAAAAAATAGGAAAATCTTCCAGGTCATGGCAAATAAGTTATTAACATATATATAATGATGTGGCTTTGCAGTTTTTCTTTAAACCTTATATTTCAAATTAAGCTTGAGTTTTTCTTATGCAAGTATTGTTATGAGGTGACATGTTTAGATGAGCTCCAATTTCTCATTCTCTATTAAAACCTTAACTATTACCTCTAATTCATTATTTATTCTTCACTAAATCAATTTAATGATTATTGGACTACATGATAGTCGATAAGACCCGGGCGTCGCACGGGTCGAAAGTCTAGTTAGTTGGAGTAGTAGTTTAGTTACTACTATATATGTCACACGGTTAACTCATTTATACATCTCTTTCATTTTTATATCATTTTAACTATCATCAATACAATATCTTTGTAAGGGTGCCATTTAGTTTGGACCAATAGAAGTTTTGGTTCACACTAGACCAATCAAAATGACTTGCTATTGGAGGTTTCTGCCAGTTACTGTACCCCCTCCACAATTCATTTAGAAAACATAATATTATTCCCCGATATATTTTCAATTAACAAAATCAGATTAAATAAAGAGGTTAGAATAATTATTTAACTTTCAGGTTCAATAGAGGGTGGGTATTAATTATATGAAATATAATTCACATTAAATCTAATTATTATTTTTAGAAGGTATTAAATCATTTTTATTTTATTTTTCTTTGAAGAAAAATCTTTTTTGTTTTTAAAGAGTCATTAAATCTAATTGTTGAAATTTTTAAGTGAATATATTTTTATTAAATAAAAGCTTAAATATGGCATTGCTTCTTGCACTTTTGCCACTTTGTTGTATTGGTCCCTACACTTTTTTTTGTTTGGTTTAAGTCTCTACATTTTACAAAAATATTGTTATTGGTCTTTGTTTAATCTGGCGTTAAAAAAGCAAACACTAACGGAGTGTCACGTGGCCCAGTTATTCTACGCCACATGTCACAATGAAAGCCAAAATTTAAAAAATTAATATTAATTTAAATATGTCATTGGACCATGCACGTTCACCACTTTTTGGCATTGGTTGTTTTTTTTTGTTTGGTTTAAGCTCTTGTACTTAAAAAAAAATTGATGTGCCGCATGGCGTTAAGTAATTGGTTCATGTGACACTTCGCTAGTTTTGATTTTTTTTTATAACATTGGATTAACAGAGGGACCAATAACATTTTTTATAAAATGCAAGAACTTAAACCAAACAAAAAAAGTGCAGAGATCAATACCAAAATATGATAAAAATGCATGGATCAATGACAATTTTTTTTTCCTTTTAAAATCCTTTTAAAATAT
Organism: Medicago ruthenica; assembly: GCA_018208015.1. NCBI lineage: Eukaryota > Viridiplantae > Streptophyta > Magnoliopsida > Fabales > Fabaceae > Medicago > Medicago ruthenica. The sequence goes on from CM031375.1 coordinate 18,915,354, forward strand.
GATATTAAATAGAAAAGGCAAAAGGTTTGAACAACAAGAACTCTAATTTGACAATCTTTTTTGGTAGTACAGTTTGAAATCTTGAATCTAAAAAAAAATTACAGCTTTAAACCAATTAAGAAAATTACGGAACTTCTCTTAAATAGGAAACCCACTTTTTTTTTTCTTCCTGAAAATCAATAGCTTTAATCATGTATTAAGATTTCCACATAGGTTTTGTTGCACAAGGAACTTGGAGAGCCGGTACCCAAAATTGTATTGTATCCGTCCAAGTATTTTAATAATATATCTATGACTACAATCATCTTGGTCCATAATGGACCAATAATTTCATAGGTTTATTTTATACAGACCCTTTGTAAGATTTTTCTATCTATTTTCATAGATATCATGTTTCTCTAACATTTGTGATCATCAATCGATATCTTTCATAAATTTTTTAAAATGGTCAAAATATTCCACAATTTGCTTCACATCAATTAAATAAGTTTCTCCATCAAGTTCCGATGTTAGACATGTTAACATAGGTTGAAGTGTTCGTCCAACGTCACTTCTCACATATGTAGGGACCAATTTGACATCATAAAAATTTCAGAAAATTCATCCAAAAACTAATGACTTCGTAAAAACATTTTAGAAATTCATAAAAAATTCATCTCCTCCATTTTTTCTCTCATCAATCAACCTAACCATAAACTCCAAGAACATAAATTCCCAAGTAAAAACTCAAATCTTCATCGTCTTTTATCAATCAAGGGATCTTAAAAAAATGAGAGGGAAAATCATATCTGAAAAAGTTGTATCCATCCCTTCCTCATGATGTTCTTGTTCAATCAAGAACTTTGACTTTCTTCTCCTTCCCTTCTCTTGTTGTGTTGGTTTATACAACTTTTTTCAGGGTGTAGTTAAATGGAGGAATGGAGTCTTGCAAACTGATTCAAGATTTGAAGACAATCTCAAGCACTCAACATATGAACAAAGGTCGACTTAAACTTATTCGAGATCAAATAATAATGGTCAAGGTTTATATCAATATTGCAAAGCCTGTGAACAAAATTGTTCTTTACAAAGTTCTTGTCAACAAGAAGGGGTTAATAGAATTTTTTAACCCTCGTTTAAGAATATCCCTTGATTGATGAAAGATGGTGAAGATTTTAGTTTCTTATTTTGGAATTTGATGTTGTATGACTTTGTGGTAAGGTTGATTGATAAGAGAAAAAATGGAGAAGATGGTTTTTTTTATGAAGTTGTTAGTTTCTGGACAAATTTTCTAGACTTTTGATGATTTAAATTTCATTATCAAATTGGCCCCTATCAAATTTAACTATCAGATTGGTTCCTACATATGTGAGAGGTAATGTGGACAAATACATCAACATTTAATAGTGCAGGTTAGCACGTCTAATGTCTGAACTTCACATAGGAACTTAGTTGATAGACGTGAAGTAAATTGCAGGATGATTTGGCTATTTTGAAATATTAAAGAATGAAATTGACTGATGGTAACAACTCACAAATTAAAGGATGAACTAGTCTATTCACTCTATGTTTTGATATTAATTTTTATACACTGATGTTGTTAAAAAATGTACATGTGGATTTAATCAAATCACGTCATATTGCACCCAAGAGCAGTTGGATGAGATGGTAAAGGATATCTTCCAGCTTAATGAGGGATTTTGGGTTTGAATTCAGCTATGAGAATGTAGCAGTGTTAAATCTCTTGAGCGAGAGTTTTTTCACCCATTGTGATCTCATCTGGATCAAAGGGATTAATCTCACGAAAAAATGCTAGCAACACACACTTTAACACACAGTTTTTAACACACTCTCTTTGATTGGTTCAAATTCACATGGGTCCCACCAAATTCATATGAGACTCATGTGAGTTTCAATCAAAAATAGTATATTAAAAAGTGTATGTTAAAATCTATGTTGCTGGCATTTGCGTGCAACACAAACAAAACAAAACAAAAAACACATCATGCTGCCACTTTTATACGGTACTTCTTCATATATCTTTTTTTTTTTGTTACAATACTTCTTCATATATCTCTATAAATATTCATGGGCACCATTTAATTGAATACATATGTAAAAAAGTTTTACATTGTTAGTGTATAAAATTGATTGATTGTGTGTGTAAAATTGTTTTGGACCATCAACCCACCACCGTTAAACTCTAAAACTAAATCCATATATTTTATACTTTCTAGGTTCAATTAAACAAAAGGGAAAATTTAACGCCATTTCCTTTTATTTCTACCGTACTAAACAACTAAAAAGTAATAGTAATTTCTATTTTCTTTTTTACTTTACTTTTTTTATTTATGTTTTTCTCACTTTTTTTATAAACCAATATTGGACAATGTTAGATGAATTTATTTTCTTTTTTTGTGTGATGTTAGATGAATTTCTACCAATATTCCCGATGAAAACATTTTTACCACGCGCCAAATCTAAAACCAATTTGTATTGTTTGTAAAACCGAAATAAGTTTGTTTTGGAATGTGAGGAATAAAAGTTGTATACAATACTTATCGCCCTCGCACTAACTTCAAAGTTAAAATTTGTAGTTTCCATAAATTTGATTTGGGTGCGAGAAATAAAAGTTTAACGTAGTATCAAACTTACACTAAATATGAGGAGCCGTTGAATTGAAACAACACATAGATCATATAATTTTCTAATTCTAGGATATATTCTCTCTATTTTAATTCTAAGAAAAAATCCACTCAAATAAGATGTATTGTAATTTTGTAAAAAGAAAATGTATTGTAATTTTATATATTTACTTGCTTAAAAAGTTATATGTAGAATATCTCACAGTTCTTGAAGTTATTCTATTGTACTCCATAGATTAATTTTTGTTTTTGTTTTGAAAGTGTTCCTTTAACTTTCATACATTAATGATATTTATATTTTGTTTAATTTTCATCAAAAAACTGTATAGGCGTACGTTATGGTGATATTGTAGATTTTTTTTTGAAGGATTTTTTTTTTATAAAAGTGTGATATTGTAGATGTTATGAAGGTAATTTCTTTTTTTTTCTTTAATTTATGTTTTTCCCACTTTTTTTTACAAACCAATATTGGACAATGTTAGATGAATTTCTTTTCTTTTTTTTTTGTATGATGATAGATGAATTTCTATTTAATCGCATGTTTATATTCCCGATGAAAACATTTTTATCACACGCCCGATCTAAAGTAAAAACTTGTTTCGTCTGTAAAACCGAAATAAGTTTGCATTGAGATACGAAAAATGAAAGTCGTATACAGTATTTATCGCATTCGCACTAACATCAAAGTTAAAATTTGTTGTTTCCGTAAAACTGATGAAAATTTGATTTGGGCACAAGAAATAGAAGTTTAATGTAATACCAAACTTGCACCGAATATTATGAGCCGTTGAATTGAAACTAACACATGGATCATATAATTTCCTAATTCTAGGATATATTCTCTCTATTTTAATTCTAAGAAAAAATTCACTCAATTAAGATGTATTGTAATTTTGTAAAAAGATATTGTATTGTAATTTTGCAACCACTCATAGCCAAACGCCTAGACAACCACCCTTAACATAATAAGTCACCATAATCCTATCAATGGATGCAATATGTTAGATATAAATCAAATTGTCAATTAAGAAATTAAACACAACCAAACGAGGAAGGAAAAAATGGTAAACCAATTGCAAAAGATATCCAACAAAAAATTTAGAATTCAGATTTTGCCCAAAAATTGTGAAAGGGAAAAACACCAAATCATTTAATCCATGTCAACTCTTGTACATCCACCATGATGACCAAGGATTCTCATGGTAGTCAACAAAATTCAAATGAAAAACAAAGTTATGGTTTGAAACTCTAGAGTGTATTCTTCTCAATATATTATATTAAATTTTTTTTAAACATCAATTTCAACGGACTAATTTAACTTTAAAATAATTACCAAATTATGGCTACGTTCGATATGAGGTCAATCCTTACCCATCAATCCAAATAAAGATAAAAGATGTGCAACCATAAAATTGAATCCCATTTGGATCACAAAGATAAAAGTAGTGAAACACTAAGATTGATTTAAATCCCATTTAGATTTACTCATTGGTCACTCAATTTATATTCCAAAATTATAGATCACCTCCTCCCAAATTTGACCAAACGAGTCAACCAATGTCAGTGTGAGACACAAATAATGCAAGAAAGGTCACATTGAAGATAGAGGTCAAACCAAATCAAAGATTAGAGAAAACATAGGTCGTGGCGTACGAGGTTCTTTCATAGAATTTTGTTCAGAAATATCAAGCAGTGTCCAAATTTCTTTCAATATCCAAAGCTACAGTACTTCATAATTCAATTTTCATTTTTTGAAGCAACCCCTTGTTTTTAATATCTAAGTGAAATCTAATTATCACACCATTTTTGAAATCAAATTGACATCTAAATAACACCTTTTTTCTACATTATGAGCTATGCATCACTTTTGAGATAAAAGATATAAAAAAAACACCCTTTTCCACATTATGAATTATTATGCAAATTAAAATGAGATCCAAAGTCAGATCTTGACAACAACAATGAAAAACAAGATCAAATTATCATATCATCAGCCCAAAGTCACTGTCATGTTTGACAATTAAGAAAATAACCCAACAAAGCCTCTTTCTTAAACTAAACTAACCACTACATGGAGATTTTACAAATGCAATTACATTAATGACATGAAACTTGATAATAAAATCTAATAATAAAACCACACCCACTTCTACACATGATCACTACTTAATAATCAAGATTAAGAGTTAAAACTCCATCTAATCATCTATGATTCAACACTAACTTCAGTCATCTGAGGCTTAACCTTAGGAGGCCTACCCCTACCCCTTCCACTAGTAGTTGGAACAGCAACAGCAGCAACACTAGGAGTAGCATCATCATCAACCTCAGCAGCAGCAGCACCATCTCCACCACTTGGATTTGAAACATTCTCAGTCCTTTGAACCTTCTTTGGCCTACCCCTTCCTCTTCCACTTGAAGCAGCCTTAGGGGTCTTTGGAGGTGCATTAGGGTCCTTAGGAGGACGACCTCTTGGCCTTGGTGGAGACAGAACAGCAGCTGGTGGTGGAGCCAATGGATCCTTTGGCTTTGGTGGCCTTCCACGTCCTCTCTTTGGTGGTGCATTTGGATCAGGCTTCATGTAGTTGTTCTTTGCAAAAACAAGGTCACCATTTTCCTTCATCTGGTTAAGGTGATTTGCAAGAACAATTGAATGGCCTTCTGGTAATTCACCATAGATTGATTCTATGTAGTTTGAAATTGATGATTTGTTTGAACCATTTGGTTCATTCAGTGCTTCCAGTGCCTTTAGAATCATCTACAAAAAAAACAAGAACAAAATCAACAACAGAGTCATATCCAACTAAAATAAAAATCAATTTTTTTTCAGAAATAAAGATACCATGTTGAGAAAATCATTCAACATGTTAATGGGTTTCTGAAAAAACATGGAATTCAAGATGAATTGAGCTGAAATTAATTAAAAGACCTTTTTTCTGTTTGGTTAAATTCTTCATAAACCCTAATTTTTTTTCCTTATTTGATTACAAAAAAAGTTCAAGATTACAATTTGGTGAGGAAAAAAAAAAGTACCCAAGTGAGTAAAAATTGTTTAATCAAACAGATCAGTGAAAAAATTGCAACTTTACTATGAAAGATTAATTTTCATGAAAAAATAAGAAAAGGGGTGTATGTTGAATTTGGGGGGTGAATTTACCTCAGGGTATGGAGGAAGTGAAAGAGGCTTATTAACCTCTTGAGTAGCCATTGAAGCTGGAAAATAGTGAGAAAAAAAGAGCTAAAAAAATTGAGAGAAAAATATTCTTAGAGAGATAGAAAATTTTAAGAGAAATGAGATTGTGTTTTTGATGTGTGTGATAGTTGCAAGATCTGAGGATTGAATTTAAAGGAAGAAAAATGTATTAAAGATTGGAAAGAAATTAAATATATTAAAAAAAGTTTACTCATCTTTTTCCCAACCTATAGCTTGTGTTCATCTGAATAAGTAAATGGACGGTTAGGAATCAATAAAATGATGATGATCTAATGGTTGAGATTGTGTTTTGGAGAATATCACATGGATTGATGACATGGCATGGGTGTGTTAGTTCACAGAAATATTTGGAGGTACCTACTGTCTTTTGCATTCTTGCTCTTTTGGATGAGGTTGGCTGATGTAGACTATCTCAATTTTGAATATTTTCATTTTTTTAATTTGAGAGTATTTTTGACTAAAATTTAAGGAGTTAAAATTGTACTCATATTTTTTTATAGAATATAAATTATATTATTTTTTTATCAATGATAAATATAATTTAGTGTCAGTTTTTTATGTATTTGGTTTGAATGAAATTTTTATTAAATTTGAAAAAAAAAATCTAATTTATTGAAAAACATAATTTTTTTTCAAAATCATATTAATTAAAATATCAATGAATATGACAAATTAAAAAATATTTAACTAAAAAAAAATCAATTCCACTTAATATTACAAGCAAAGAACAAATATTTGATTTCATTTAATAAAATAAGCAAGCCAAAAATATTTAGTCAAACTCTTTACTAAAATAATAGTTAGTGTGACTTGAGACGCATATTATCGGTGTGTTAACCATACGATTACAAATTTGATTATAATGTGTGTACAAGATTACGTGTTGGGAGGCACCGACCTCTTAAATGGATTTACGCACTTTAATGTGAGCAAGTCAAAAGTTGAAATTGTATCCATCGTTTTTTGTGATCTTTGCGGATTTTCTGTATAAAAGTTTGAAGTCTATTTTACTTTAAAGTGTAATATAGAATAAAATTTATCAAAAGCGGTGCGGTTTAAAAATATTACCATAACAAGAATGGAGTAAGTCGTACATCGAAAGTAACTTTGATTCTCATTTCAGAAAGTCATGCATGACAAATACGGTGTAACATATCTAATTAAAGACTTAGAGATATTATTATTTTATAATAACTATCAAATATATTGAAGTAGGATCAAGGCCCAACATGGTCTATATTAAGATACACGAGGTTTAAAAAGGGACACCCCCTCTCCAACCTTTAGAGTGTGCTTAGTAAGATAATCAGCTAAACAATTTCCATTACGCATATTAGGGGTGGAAATGGGTTAGGACTGACCCGGGCTTTGTAAAACATAAGTCTGACCTACTTCAAAAAGTATAGGCTTGAGCCTAGCCTATTACCCGTCATAGGCTCATTGACATTTTTAAAGGCCCGATGAAGCCTGGAAGCCTATTTTACACTAAGGTCTAGCCACACTTATAAGGCTACTACTAATTAAGTCAAATCTTATGAAGGCCGAAAGCACATGTATAGATATGCTACTAAATAATGAAATCTTATAAAGGTGTAATCACACCAATATACCTGCTAGTAAATAACCAAATCATATGAAGGCTTGAGTTTATAAAAAAAATCAACAATATTAATAATGAAAGAGAAATTATATATAAAAAACTTAATAGTCCGGCTTGATCAGGGTTAATAGGTTTTTTTGTAAGCCTTAACCTAGCCTATTTAATTAAATAGGTTTTATAAAAAGTTTGATCCTAGCCTTCTTATTAAACGAGCTGGGCCGAGTTAGGTTTTAAATAGCCTAGGTCGTAGGCCCCTGTCGGGCGGCCTGGACTGTTCCCACCCCTACGCATAGTGTGACTAAAAGATATATATTTAAACTTTAACCCTAATTACCAAATGTGTTCCAAGCACTTCTCGATACACCCTTTGAAAGCTTTTTCCTTCTTCAATTATTGGAAAATGATCTTACTTTCAATTTCAAGAATACAATCAGCATAAATGAGATTTGACGCGAAACAAATTCCATCCAAAATTGCAAACGATTCATCTAGTAAAAATGATCATTTGATCCCTTTTTCTTCCAGCAAGCCACAAAAAAATAATTTCCATTGTGGTTCTGAATCACGCGTAAAATCCCCCAATAAGAGTCATTGATAGTTGCATCAATGTTTATTTTGAAGTGATTCAGGTGAGGAATTCATCGAACGACATGCAAAGGACTCAGTCTCGGTGTCTTCATCGTAGGAAAGTGGTGAAGCTAGGTCAACTCATATTGCTATTATCTAGGACACTCAATGACTTTCTTGTTAGCATAGCCAACATGTATGATTTTATCTTCAAAACATTTCAAGTTTATGGACCACCAAATATTGTATTTCATAGTAGCTATATTTTTTCGATGTAAACCTAAAGGTCGATAAGTTTTATGTTTAAACTTAGAAATCGTATCATGACTATTCACTTATAATAAAAAGCATTTCGTTATTATGTTTGTTTCAAAGTAATAAAATCCTTACAATAGCTAGTCTGATTAATGGAACATTAAGTGTGATCTAATCGTGAGACCTCATTAATCATAAACACGCTTGTTCTTAAACTATATGTAGTCAAGCTTTACTCTGAAGTGGAATAACAATAATGCGTAAAGACTATTATGTGAGTAAACTGATGATCACATATCAAGGGTCATGGATATGAAATATTAAGAAAAATATTTATACATAATTGATCTGCCATAAGAATACTACATAATGTGTAATATAGGTGTCATAAGATATTACCATAGTAGTAGTGAAGTGTGCTACCCTTCAATCTGAAACCACTATGATCCTTATATGTGGAGTCGAGTGATTTTTTATCGTTTAAACATTGTATGTAACAAGATGATTATAATGTTGGTATATGGAAACTCTGAAAATCATGCAGAGAGATGCAAGTGACCTAGACTGAATTTGCCTTTCCTACATAATAGGAATAATGTCTATGTGCACAATATTGAATTATAAAAAAAATGACACGATTTATGTCATGTGTTCAATACGAACATAAGGAAAAAAATAATTGTACACATAAAAATTATAACATAAGAGTTTCATCAAATCAAATGATATTCTCGTCACTTAAATAACAATGATGTATTGTCAGATACCGCTCACTGTTTATAATACTAAATGTCGTGATTTCCCTTCATTGGTAGCAGAGCCAATTACGAAACCATAAATCAAATTTGATTACATATTTTATGTATGCAAATATATCATTTTTAATTTGATTAAAAATTTGTTCGATTGATGATTATATGACAATCACGATATCCGATTAAATTATTTATATATGTATATGTATATGTGATACACATATTACTTCATGTGATTTATGTAGATGAGATATACATGTTGAATGGACTTTTCATTTGAATAAGCAAGTTTTACCTTTAAGTGCTCGGTTGAGTTGATATGTTCATTTGAATTAGCAAGTCGGGGGTGCATATGAATGTATAGTTGAATTGATATGTTACTTTGAATTAGTACATTGGTTGTGAATTTGAACATTGATTTTGTATCAAGTGTTAATATTAACCCGATTAGGGTTTACGTTATAAGGGTTTCATCATAAATATTATGTTGTGAGTCCAAGTGTTGGTACTCGTTAGGGTTAGCGCCAATATGAGAATTTTTATGAAAATTTCATGAAAATTATTATGTAACATGAATCAACGAAAACCTCGCTCTAATTTGTAAAGTATGATATTTTGATGTTAATTACAATCCTACAAAAACTTTACCATTGTATACTCTAAAAATCGAAGACATCAATATCTATGGATTATAATTTATCTCTATGTATGTTCATTTTATAAAGTTGTTGTAAGATTGTCTCGTAAGTGTATTTAGATGGTAAAATGTTGCAAAGTCCTTTGATATATTGGTGTGCATGTTTGAATCAATAATATCCATATCCCCTACACTTAGTTCATGTTAGTTTTTTTTTTGTTAAGTTTTTTTCACATTTACAACACTATAAAAATATCTCTCTATGTATGTCTCCAAATAATTTTTTTAAATTATATACATTTAGGTATATGATTAATTATACACAAAGTTGACAGGAGATAAACTACTATCATGGTCTTAGTTTTAGCTTAGTGGGAGCAAGAACCTTTTTAAGTGGGCTCACAAAATAAAACACCCTATAATTAATAATATAAAGTAAAACAAAGTGGGGGCAGCTGCTCCCAATTAGCTTGCCATAGATTTGTGCATGCTCATCAAGACTAGTACTGAAGATGTAGCTTTCTCCCTAGCGAAGTGCATTTTCTATACTAGTAAGGTGTGATGAGATGGTTAATACAAAAAATGTAAGTTTCTTCTTAGCGATATGCACTTTCTATATTAATATCCAATTATTATCTTTTGGGTCTAACCTTTATAAATTGAATATAATAAGATTATAAAGTTTTGAAGCAAGAGTTGAGAACAATCCATGTGATGGATTAGAATAAGGTGTTATTCACCTAATTTGATAATATCCAAGAGTTGTATGAGATACAATTAGAGAGTCCTACCTAAATAACCAAATTTTGTGTAATCAACCTTAGTTGACTTAAAACAAAATGAAATATATATATATATATATATCAACCCACTAGAAAGTCTTTCAACTTTTTGCGATCAATCTTTGAGAATGATAAGTTTTATGGAAATACCTTTATGGACTGACACTAAAAATTGAGGATTATCCTGAAAAACGAGAAAAAAAATTGTATGTTCTTGAGGGGGGGTTGTTCCCCCAGCCGTCTGCTAATGCTCCTAGGGTTGGAAGGCATGATTATAAGAAGCATCAATATGACGCTTTGGAAGTTGGTTGTGTCATGTTGGCTACGACAAACTATGAGATTTAGAAGCAATATGAAAATATAAAGACGTTCAATATGATCAAAGACTTCCAGATACTTTATCAAGAGCAAATCTAGACATGAGCGTTATGTAGTTTCCAAAGACCTTTTTCAAAGCAAACTAATTAAAAAAAGCCATGTAGGTTCTTACGTGCTTAAAATGATTGGGTATGTTGAGAAACTTGCTAGATTCGATTTTTCCCTCAAGAAAGAGTTGGTGATTAATCTGATCCTAAAATCATCTCCTTAGAGTTTGAGTTATTTTGTTCTTATTTTCAATATGAACGACATGGACAAAACTTTGCTAGGGTTGTCGAGAACTGCTAAAAAAATATCAACAAAGGAAATGGGAAGACCATTAAGATGGTCAATAATGGAAAATTCAAAAAGCATAATAAGCTCAACAAGTACAAGGGTATTGGAAAGCGCAAGAAAATTTCCGAGCCCAAACCTGCTACCCATGCTTTAAATGATCAAGCCGGTGTAGATAAGGAGGGACCTCCTTCCACTATAATAAGACTCAACATTGGAAGAGGAATTTCCCTAAGTACCTGGAAGTTATGAAGAATGGAATTTAGAGTTCTAATTCAGGTATTTTTGTTATAGAAATTAATTTATCTACTTCTATGTCATGATAATTGGATGCTAGATGTGGTTCTCACATTTTTACTATTGTGTAGGAGCTCAAAAAGAGCATAGCATTGACAAAAGGTGAAGTTAATCTACGAGTTGGAAATGGAGCAAAAGCGGTTACTTTATCTGTATGCACTTATTTATTAACTTTACATATGTTTAATAAAAGATAAATGTTGGTTTTCGTATGTACTTGCAAAAGTGGTTACCTTAACTGTATTTTTTTTTGTTTGGACAAGTTTGGTTTTCATTTAGAATAAAGGATAAATGTTGCCATGAATATGATATTTTGCCAATATATAACATTAATACTAAAAGAATGAAACCAAATGAGTTTAATCAGACTTACCTTTAACATTGTCATTTAGGACACATATATGAGAAACACATTTCCAAACTCCATAAAAATGGAATTTTAGACTCTTTTGATTGTGAATCATTTGAGACATGTAAATCTTGTATACTAGTGATCTTTTTTTATTAATACCAAAGGAGAAGCATATATATATATATATATATATATATATATGAAAGTTATTAGAGTTATGCACACATGCCACACAGAACAAGCACATTGTTTTTAAGACTGATACTGAGTAACCCTAGGCAGCGATATATAAACTATATACAACACCCTTCCCCATTATTCATTCATATTTATGTATCATGCGGCAACATTATTAAACAGTACTTCAACACCTCTTTGAAGGTGAGAAAAACAAACACACAAGAAGGGGGGGGGGGGGGGGGGGGGGGGGTTGAATTGTGTGACTCTAAAAACTTGTTCTTTTTCTTTTGGAAGCTTAAGGTTCAGTTCAGAAGCTGATATGATCAGTTCTGAACAGATATCAGAAGTTGAATGCAGCGTATTAAAACAAGTTAAGAGGTAAGGGAAAGAGAGACACACAGAATTATACAGGTTCCTTCTCAATGTGAGAAGTAGTCCTGTCCCCTTGTATCCAACAAGAGAGTTTCACTATAATCCAAAGATTACAATTTGCTCAACCACTAAGGAAGAGACTTCCAGTTGCTCAATCACAAAGAAAGAGGCTTCTATGCTCAACCACCAAGGAAGAGGCTTCCAGTTGCTCAAGTCACTAAGACAAGAGACTTCTGACTCAGACCACAAAGGAGTGAGGTTACAATTGCTTAGTATTCAAACTAAGACTTTGAGGGACCAAACTGGTTTACAAGTAAAGAAGTTTGGGAAGAACACTTGATCAAATATCAGAGGTGTTCTCTAAATACAACACAGGTTAAGACTCTTAACCTTAAGAAATTCTAAGTTACAAAGACTGAAGAATTTCTAAGAGATTTGAACTTTGACAGTTTTTACACAGAAAACAGGGCAGAGTTTCAGCAATGCGTTTCAAAGAGTCTTCAACATCTTTCTTCTTCAAATCTTCCTCCTTTTATAGACAAAAATAGAGCTGTTGAAGATTTGCTGGAAATCAGGAATTTAGCCGTTGCAATTGGACTAGGTTGCTGCAAATGTGTGCTGCACTTTATCTGTCAGAACAGGGCAGGTGCCATTTTTGAATTGGCCCACCTTAAAAACTGGAGAATGTTTGGGTCAGGGGAACAACTGTTCCATTGAGTTGCTCTGACACCTCCAGGCATTAAATGCGCACAGTACTGGTTGCTTTTCCATGCCATATCAGCTTCAGAAGCTTCTCACTGAACAGTGATCAGAAGCTCTCTTTGTACGGATCAGAAGCTGACTTAGTTGTACGGATCAGAGGCTGGCTTCAGGAGTTGACTTCTTCAGAGGCACCCAGACTTCAGAAGCTGCACTTCTTCAGGACCAGTTTCTTCTTAGCCTTGCAACCTTGCTTCTTGGCTTTCCTTCTTGCTCTTTAGCTTGTTCTTCATAACCATTATCAATTAATATCTATTAAGCATGTGGTTCTGAAACACTTGAACAAAGCATTAGCATATAACCAATTTTCTCTTTAATACTTTGTTATCATCAAAACCATAAAGAGAGATATGTTTACACATAAATGTTTCAACAATCTCCCTCTTATTTGTAAGAGACTTGTTAAACACATTTTGTTCCAACAATCTCCCCCTTTTTGATGATGACAAACATAAGTATTAAAACAGAAAATTGTTGTTAACTTAATTGACAAGTTAACTGCAGGGTGTGAGGTTTGTAAGCTCCCCCTGAGTTTGATCCAAGTTAATTAAGTTCAGTTAAAAACATAAATGTGAAAACTTCAGAATTGTTATTAAGTTCAATTAACAATCTGACTTCAGGAGAGGTTTGTAAGCTCCCCCTAGGTCTGACAATCCTCAAGGTTAGGTTTGTAAGCTCCCCTTGATTCTTATTCATGTTAATTAATCTTAACTTAAAACAATATGGTGAAATTTACACTCAGAATTTAAAATGACTTGTTGACTTCAGGTTCTGAGGTTTGTAAGCTCTCCCCCTAAGTCTGATAATCCACAAGATGAGTTTTGTAAGCTCCCTGAGTCTTATCCAAGTTATTTTAAATTCATCTTAACTCACTTAGAGTTATATATCTCACAGAATGTATCATAGCCAGAAGTTCACTTCAGAGGCTAAGAATTAAAAAGCAGTTCTCATAAGTTAAATATTGTCAGAAATGTATCAGAGCTAGTCAAACAATATATCAGAGCTAGCTTAACAATTGTATCAGAACTTAATCCTAACAATTGTATCAGAGCTTTAATAGGCTTAACTTTTGACAATTTTAACTTATTTGAGCTCAGGTGCTTTAATACTTGTTTTACTTTTCTCCCCCTTTTGTCATCAACAAAAAGTACTACTTTCACCCCTTAAGACAGAAAAATTTCTCCCTCTTTGTCAAGAGAGTTTGAAAATATCTGTATCAGAGCAGAAATGGATTTGAAAATAGTTTGAAAGCAGGTACCAAAGCAGTTCAGTTTCCCCCTTTTTGAAAGAGTTTGAAAGCAGTTCTGACACCAAGTTTGAAAAGATTTCAAAAGGATGCAGAATTTGGGGGGGTTGAACTAATCAGGATTGTGAGATATTTGTGCAATCATATGATTATCAATTAGTATATGACTTGCAGAAAAATTAGAATGCTGTTCAGAAGCAGAAAAAGTTTGAAGCTTCTGATCAGGTCATTCTGTGTTCAGACATTACTTGTTCAGTACAAACTGGTTCAGCATCAGAGCAAAGCAACCATTTATGTTCAGTATCAGAGCAAAACTTCTTGAGAAGTGTTCAGTATCAGAGCAATTCTGAGTTTGCTTTTAAAGAAGTATATCAGAGTCTGATACCAATTGAGGATTTATCTCAGAGTCTGATACCAGTTAAAAAGTTTTAATTCAGAATCTGATACCAAATAAAACATTTCTAAAGACTGATACCAAGATGAAAAGAGTTCTTGAAACTGAACATATCTGAAACATTTAAGGCTTTTAAAATGTGTCTGTGCTAAACATTTTGAAAACAATTGACACCAACTGAAAATTGCTTGTCAGGCAATTTTAACAATGAGTATCAGAGCATAAAAACACATTTTTACTTGATGACTTTGGGAGGATTATAGTATAACTTTCAAAGCTTTAATCATCATTGCCCATAACTATACTTATCAGATTCTGACCAACATTAGATTTTTATCAGATTCAGAGGTCAGAAAATCCAGGTTCTGATCCTTCAGACTCTGAAGGTTTTTTCAGGCTTAACTTTAGTCAAACTCTCAGAAGGTGAGTGTTTGATAAGTCTTAGCTTATGATAAACTCAGAATCAAGGAATACATTCAGATTCAAGCACATTTTTTCAAGAGATAAAATGCATGTTCAGATTCTTTTTAATAAAATTGAATCTATCTTCTGTTAAGGGTTTTGTGAATATGTCAGCCCATTGATGATCAGTATCAATGAACTGAATATCTAAAACACCCTTCTGAACATAATCTCTTATAAAATGATGTTTTATTTCTATGTGCTTGGCTCTAGAGTGCAGAATTGGATTTTTAGACAGACATATAGCAGCAGTATTATCACAGTAAATAGGAATATTGTCTGCATGAATCTGATAATCCTCTAATTGATGTTTCATCCAGAGCAGTTGTGTGCTACAACTTGCAGCTGAGATGTATTCTGCTTCTGCTGTTGACAAAGCAATGGTTGCTTGTCTCTTGCTGGCCCAGGATATCAGATTCTCACCAAGAAACTGACAGTTTCCACTGGTGGATTTTCTTTCAATCCTGTCCCCAGCATAGTCAGCATCACAGAATCCAACTAGCTTATAATTTAGAGATTTCTTATACAGAAGTCCCAAATTAGTTGTTCCTTTCAGATACCTGAAGATTCTCTTGACAGCAGTCATATGAGATTCTCTAGGATCTGATTGGAATCTAGCACACAGACATACACTAAATAAAATATCTGGCCTAGAAGCAGTTAAGTATAGGAGAGAACCTATCATACCTCTGTACAGTTTCTGATCTACTTTAGTCCCATTGTCCTCTTTGCTTAATGTGCAGGTGGGATGCATTGGTGTTGTCATCAGCTTGCAATCATCCAACTGGAACTTCTTCAGAAGCTCCTTGGTGTATTTTGACTGATGAACATACACACCTTCTTTGCATTGGTTGATTTGAATTCCCAAGAAGAATTTCAGTTCACCCATCATGCTCATTTCAAATTCATCCTGCATTAACTTAGAGAATTCCTTGCAAAGGGAGGCATTAGTAGAACCAAATATGATATCATCAACATAGATTTGTACAATTAAGATTTCTTTCTTAACAGTTTTTCTAAAGAGTGTATTGTCAACTTGACCTCTTACAAAACCATTTTGAGTTAAGAAGTTGCTTAGTCTTTCATACCAAGCTCTGGGAGCTTGTTTCAGACCATACAAGGACTTCTTAAGTTTAAAAACATGGTTTGGATATTTTACATCTTCAAAACCAGGAGGTTGTTTGACATATACTTCTTCAGAAATCACACCATTTAAGAAAGCACTCTTAACATCCATTTGATACAAGATGATATCATGATTAATAGCATAAGAAAGAAGTAACCTGATTGCTTCCAGTCTTGCTACTGGAGCAAATGTCTCAGTGTAGTCTATTCCTTCTTGCTGGCTGTACCCTTGAGCTACTAATCTAGCCTTGTTTCTGATCACTTCTCCTTGTTCATTGAGCTTGTTCCTGAACACCCATTTTGTTCCAATGATGTTCTTCTGATCAGGTCTTGCCACAAGATCCCATACATCATTCCTTTGGAACTGGTTCAGCTCTTCTTGCATTGCTACAATCCAACCATCATCAGCAAGTGCTTCATCAGCAGTTGTGGGTTCAATCATGGATAGCAGGCCAAGCATGGAATCATTCTGAGTGAATGCTGATCTTGTCTTCCTTGGACTGTTCTTGTTTCCAATGATCAACTCCTCAGGATGTGAAGACTTGTACTTGAATGAGGTTCTGGGTGGATTAGCTTCTGAAGGGCCATCAGGAATTTGTTCAGAACCATGCTGATCTTGATTAGTATCAGGAGTAGTGTCATTGCTGGAGAGTTTCTCAGAGTCTTCATTATTTTCAGCTTCTGAACCTTCATCAGAACCTGAACTAGGTTCAGCTTCTGAAGGCTCTTCTGAGATTCTGACATCTGCAAAACTCTCAACCAGCTCTGGTATTTCACTACCAGGCTTCTTATCATCAAATCTAATGTGTATAGCTTCTTCAACAACATGTGTTTCAGAATTATACACTCTGTATGCCTTGGATCTCTCTGAGTAACCTAAAAAGATACCCTTTTGAGCCTTGGCATCAAATTTCTTTAGGTAGACCTTATTGTTTAGTATGTGTCGCGGTGATTTTCGGAGACCAAGCTATTGATTAGCGTTGACTCACTAATTTTAATTCACGACTGAACTTTTAATTTTTTTAAAAGAAAGGTGGAAAAAAGTTCTAAATTACCACATTTTAAAAGATTAGGGTTCGGGGGTTAGTTACGTTTAGGGAAGGTGTTAGCACCCTAAATGTTCGTAGTACTCTACGAGAACCTCTTGATTTTATTTATTTATTTTGGCTATAACTTGCTTATATTTTTTTTTAAAGAAAAGAATGAATTAGAATAATGAGAACAAAAAATGTTTTTTTATTTTTTATGATTTGGAAGGACAAGGTCCTCTGCCTACGTACCCGTGAGGGATCAAAACCTCGTAGTTCGGGGTAAAAATGACGTTTGATTTGTTTAGGTGTTTTTTAGTTTTTGAAAAAAGGTTTTAAAGATAAAATAAAGGCCAAGTGGCTAAATAAGATTGATTTGTGTTTTTTAATTTTGAAAAGGATTAAAGTGTGATTAAAGTGGATTAATGATTATTTAAAGAAAATAAAAGAAAAAAAACGGACACTTGATTGAAAATCAAGGTTTATTAAGAAAAGATTTTTTTGTGATTTTGATTATTTGAATGTTTTTGTTATTTTTTGTTTATGGACTAAGACTAATAATATAATTAAAAAACTAAACGCGAGAAAATTCCGTGGTGACGTTGGATCACCACGAAACCCTTTTGAAATTTAAACTAACCTAATATTTTTGTATTTTTTTTTTATAAGGCGAAATAAAATAAAAATAAGAGACATAAAGCGGAATAAAATAAAGTGAGTGTCAGTGCAAATTCTCATTAATATTTACATTGTACCTAAATACATTCTAAGAAAATGGCAAAATAGTAAATAAAAAAATAAAAATTGCGAATGCACTAAAAAATAAATAAATATGCTAAAAATAAAATGAAAATGCATGAAAATAAAAGGAAAATAATAATAAAAAAAAAATGCATGAAATACTATAAGGTAAATGCACTGGGATAATATGCATGAAAATATCCTAAATGCATTCTAAGAAATGGCAAAATAATAAATAAAAATAAAAATTGCAAATGACACTAAAAATAAGTAAGTATGCAAATAATAAAAATAAAATGGAAAAATGCATGAAATAAAAAATAAAAAATAAAAAAAATGCATGAAATGCTAGGAGATAAATACCATGAAATAACATGCATGAAAAGCAATAAGGAATTAAAAAGTAATATGCAAGAAATGATAAAAATAAAATAAAATACAAAGGAAAAGGGGGGTGCAGTAGCAGAATGGGGGGTGTGAAAAGGAAGCAGATGAGAGAAAGCAGAAAACGAAACTGGGCCGCAGGGATTTGGGTATTGGGCCTGGCTGGGTTTGCTGGGCTTGGCTTTAAATGTTTTTTCAGAAATTTTCCTCTCATTTTCTTCTTTTCTCTCTTTCATACTTCTTTCTTCTCTCATTTCTCTCTCAATTCTCTCTGAAACTTTGCCAAGCCCAGAACAGTTTTCCGGCTTTGTTTGCTTATGATTCAGGCTGGTTCGTTTGGAGAAGGTGGGAGGCGTGAATGAGTATTTTGTGAGTGAGGGAGGTGTGTTGTGGGTTTGGAGAAGGAGGGCCGTACGGTTGCGTTTTGAGGGTGGTTGGGTGAGAGGGAGGCCGTATTTGGGGTAGAGTGGTGGAGGTTTGGAGGGTTGTGTGTGTTGAGTGTGTACGTGGGTGGATGTTGGCGTGGTGGATTGAGTGTGTGTGAGGGGCTGATTGGCGTGGTGGATGGGAGTGGGGAGAAGGGGAGTGTTGGTTACTGAGTGAAATTCTTGAAGCAATGTTTCTGATCCATTTTTTCTTTTCCCTGCGTGTTCCTCCCCCCCAATCCTTAGTGTTGACTCATCCTTTTAATCATGTAATCCTCATAGTCAAAACACACTAAAGGCTATTAATCACCATAATGCTGAATTAAGACCCATTAAGTGACAAATTAACACAAGCTTATGAAAAAAAAAGTCTTCTCCACAATAAATAAATAAAAAGTCAGCTGATTTAAAAAAGGTAAAAAAGGAAAAGAAAAATAAATAATAAAAATGCTAAATAAAGTAACAAATAAAATATTTAAAAGAAAGAAAAAAAAATAAAGATAGAAATAATAATAAAAACTAAAAGACGGACTCGGACGAAATTTAAAAATAAAAAAATGAGGTATTTTAAAATACCTCCCTGTCGAAATTTCGTCTGAGACGACGAAAAATTCCGAACTAAAAGATGAGTAAAAAAAAATAAATTTTAGGTCAAAAATTGGGGTATGACAGATGCCCCTATTTAAGTCTCTTCGTCCGGAGATCTGAAGAGAAAATCTTGGATTCGACGGGTCGAAGGGACTTAAATACAGAGTACACCAATTTTGGACCTAACAAAAAAAGATGTGGAATGCTCGTGATGCAAAGGTGAATGCAAGACGGTGAGGATGACCTGACTGGGGATAACACAAAACGAAAGGACACCCGAGTTCGTTAAAGAAAAGGGATCCGACTCCACTGGGGGATAATATAGTTCCACTGGGGAAGAGATCAACCATCATATTGATAGCTGAAAAAGGAAGTATGGTATGGGAACGACACCGACCACAAGCTGCCCGTTTGTAGAGCTTGCCACTTGAGGTGAAGACGGAAACAAAAGTAACATGCCACTGACGACAAGAAACAAAGGTGAATGTCAGCTGTTCGGGATGTTGTCGAACTGCCATTGACGACAAAGAAATAAAGGTAAATGCCAACTGTTCGGGTTGTTGCCGAACTGCCATTGACGACAAGGAAGTAAAGGTAGATGTCAACTGTTCGGGTTGTTGCCGAACTGCCATTGACGACAATGAACAAAGATAGATGCCAACTGTTCGGGTTGTTGCCGAACTGCCATTGACGACACGGAAGTAAAGGTAGATGCCAACTGTTCGGGTTGTTGCCGAACTGCCATTGACGACAAAGAAATAAAGGTAAATGCCAACTGTTCGGGTTGTTGCCGAACTGCCATTGACGACAAGGAAGTAAAGGTAGATGTCAACTGTTCGGGTTGTTGCCGAACTGCCATTGACGACAAGAAATAAATGGTAAATGCCAACTGTTCGGATTGTTGCCGAACTGCCATTGACGACAAGGAATAAAGGTAGATGTCAACTGTTCGGGTTGTTGCCGAACTGCCATTGACGACAAGGAGTAAATGGTAGATGTCAACTGTTCGGATTGTTGCCGAACTGCCATTGACGACAAGGAATAAAGGTAGATGTCAACTGTTCGGGTTGTTGCCGAACTGCCATTGACGACAAGAAATAAATGGTAAATGTCAACTGTTCGGGTTGTTGCCGAACTGCCATTGACGACAAGGAATAAAGGTAGATGTCAACTGTTCGGGTTGTTGCCGAACTGCCATTGACGACAAGAAATAAAGGTAGATGTCAACTGTTCGGGTTGTTGCCGAACTGCCATTGACGACAAGAAATAAATGGTAAATGCCAACTGTTCGGATTGTTGCCGAACTGCCATTGACGACAAGGAATAAAGGTAGATGTCAACTGTTCGGGTTGTTGCCGAACTGCCATTGACGACAAGGAGTAAATGGTAGATGTCAACTGTTCGGATTGTTGCCGAACTGCCATTGACGACAAGGAATAAAGGTAGATGTCAACTGTTCGGGTTGTTGCCGAACTGCCATTGACGATAAGGAAGTAAAGGTAGATGTCAACTGTTCGGGTTGTTGCCGAACTGCCATTGACGACAAGAAATAAATGGTAAATGCCAACTGTTCGGATTGTTGCCGAACTGCCATTGACGACAAGAAATAAATGTACGCGCAAGCTGTCCGTTAAAGAACTGCCACTTGGCGAAAAGAGGGTGACATCTTTGGACCAGACACACTGGGGATGACACTTGGGGAAAAAAGGTCACAAATTGTTCATGATTGATTGACATGAAAAGCAAGACTCAGGGTGGTTAATGCAACCATGTATTGAATGATGTTATGTGCATGTTGTGTATGCATGAATGTGTATATGCATGAATGTAAGAATGTATGTAAGACAATACGACTTATATGACCGTATGGAGGATTGACTTGTGGGATAGTATAACTGTATGGAGGATTGACTTGTGGGATAGTATAACTGATGGACTTGATGAGACAAGACTGGACAGGTAAGATGGAAAGTGGACCGACGACGCAGTACAAACACTCAGCAATCTTCATTGGGGATGATGTCATTGGGGACATATCCAAAACATTGACGGGGTAAAGCTCGATGTATGCAACAACCGGTGGGGAGCAAACACTTCCTGGGGGAGACATGTTAATCCATAGACCTGGCAGAGGAACTGATGTCTATGTGGTCATGCTTTTCTTTTGTTTTTTTCTTTTTGAATCCCTAACTTTTGCGTGGACCGCCCTTTCGGGTTTTCAGTCCACCGGGAATATATTCTTTTTTGTGTGCCCCTAATTTTTGCCTGGACCGCCCTTTCAGGTTTTCGATCCACCGGGACGCTCATTTTTGCCCAAGCCGCCCTTTCGGGTTTTCGACTTACCGAGCTCTTTTCTTTTTCTTCTTTCTTTTTCTCAAGCAATTGACCATGTTTAACCTGCTGAGTTTGTTCGTTCTCAGGATAACCGTTGACGCATACTTCACTTATTCATGTGTTCAAAGAGAATGTGTTTGTTATTTATGTTTTCCAACAAAAAAGATTTATGATTTTTTTTGAAAAATATTTTGCTTCAAGTACTACCATCAAAAATAGAAGAAATTTTATAAACAGATTAAATGGGAATTCCAAATAAAAAGCACAGGCTCAAATTTATTCAACAGAGTGGTGACCCGCCAATGGCGTGGCTCCACGGATCTCACAAAGTTTTGGAAAATGGTAAATATATAGGGAAGGTACATTGAACACAAATAACCGCTATTCTCCCCAACAACTTTGAATTCCGCCGTTTGGATGCTTCAGATTCAGAGTCTTTTGGACCGCTAATGTGCCCCAAGTGAGTAGAGATCAGACCAATGCAGTTACTTTGTCTTTGGATCCTTAACTTTTGCATAGATCGCCCTTTCGGGTTTTCGATCTATCAGGATGATTATTTTCTGTTCCATGTCTCTAATTTTTTGCCTGGACCGCCCTTCCGGGTTTTCAGTCCACCGAGACGCTCATTTTTGCCTAAGCCGCCCTTTCGGGTTTTCGACTTACCGAGCTGTTCTTTTGTTTTTAGACAAAGTATTTCTTGACTGCATCGGCATTCACAGGACGGGGAAGCTCGTCACCATCTATAGTCGTAAGAGTCAAAGCGTTACCGGAGAAAGCTCTCTTGACGACATATGGGCCTTCATAATTAGGCGTCCATTTGCCCCTGGAGTCGAGTTGAAATGATAAAATCTTTTTGAGCACAAGACCTCCTTCTTGGAACACACGGGTACTGCCCGTGACACAAAGCATTCATGCTTTCTCTTCAATCAAGTTTGAACTGATCATATTTGTTTTGACATCATTCGACCTCTGATAACTTGGGTTCCATTAAAACTCTCATTGATGGAATCTCAATCTCCACAGGGAGTACTGCTTCTATGCCATACACTAAAGAAGAGGGGGTTGCCCCTGTTGAGGTACACACTGAAGTACGATATCCATGTAAAGCATACGATAACATCCCATGCAAGTCCTTGTAAGTGGTTACCATCTTCTGCACCATCTTTTTGATGTATTTTCTTTCTCTTTTTTTTTTTGCTTTTGTTCCTTTTTGATGTTTTTTTTGTTTGATTTTTTTTGTAGCCTCGATGGCACCACTCATCTGGGATTTGACCAGGGATACTGTCATGACAGTTCTTCGGAACCCAAGTTAATCATTTCGAGTGCTTCTTCCTGAGGCTGAATGATGTTTTTTATATTCTAATAACAGAGAGATCTGTTCATCCTCCTCCTCTTCAGCTTCGTGAACAGGGAACTCAAAGTCGGGAGAGAGCATAGGGTTACAGTGTTCAACGGGCTTATTGATGTTCGGTCTACATATGATTGATGATTGATTTTAGAGAATGAGTGAAAAATGCAGACCTTTTGAAATTGATTGAAAATAAAATAAAAATATTTTTTTTGGGTTTTTTGTGTTACCATTTTCCAGAAAAAGCATTAAAATAAAAATAAAAGTCGCGAAAGAAACGACAATTTTCATTGATAGTGGTAACTTGAAGACAAAATTAGAGCCCTACATGATTTCACTTTCGTATCGGGCGAAACGAAAGGATTTTTGAAAAGATAAGACAACTAAAACACATTACTTGGACCCATGAGTAACTGAGAGAATGTCAACAGTGACCCAATTGCGGCAAATCCTTCCTTGTGTTTGCATGACCACACCCATTTTCTCTCTTTTGTCTGCACGAGTGTTGTAGGTGCGAGTGGGTTTGTAATGAATGCGCCGGGCCACTTTCTTTGACTGCGGCAGATTGACCTTTTTGTGATGAAACAAAGGATGAGACTCGATTTAGAAACTATGAATGCAGTATGATTATGCTTATGCAAAAAAAAAAAAGAAAGATTTATTATCGAAGGACTTTGTTGAAGTAATTGTAAACATCATGGTTTGAACATTTCATATGAGCATTAAAACATTACAAAATAGTTCTTTTTTAGAAACCAAGCCAAGGGACCAATTCAAAAGTGCTTCTTGAAGGTGTACTTCCTAGTGCTCCTCTATGATGTTTAAAAAAACTTGTTTAAGTCCTTCGATAATTGGATAAAAAAATGTTTATGAATGGATGCATGTATGCATGATTATGCTAAAGAAGCAGAGAAAACATGGTGAGGTTAAGTCCAAAATGTTGGAGTCAAGGGTAAACACGCCATTTGGTAAGGACTATGGTTTCATATGTACCTGTATCACGGGTTCTACCAAGTTTCCAAAGTCATCGACCACTTCCGAATATTGTCGGATTACGGGACTGACTCCCGGTCCAACGACATTCGTAGGAAAGTCTCATTTGAGTGTAGTATCGCGTATCAACCAATTCAAGACTACTCTTGATTAGCCACCGCACTACGTCCTAAAAGGCCAAGATGGGTTAAAGGTAACTAAAGGTCCTCAACTTCATAGGTCACTTGAAAATAACAATGCCGAACACGACTACTCATGTCAACATAGTGATACTTCCAAGATTCCTCCATTGAGTGGGGTTATCACATGTGCCACATCCGAAACTCACTCTCGGAAAGACACTTTGATTATACCACCATCCTATCTTATGTTTCCCTCAAGCCCGGGTGTAGGACTTATCTCACCACTCTCGTAAAAGAAAAAAAAAACATATATGCACATATTTACATTATTTTTATTTTAAGCAAGTTATAGCACAAAATAATTAAATAAATTCAAGTTAGGCTCAACCCTCCTAGGGAATCCCCAGTGAAGTCGCCATTTCTGTCGCGGTGATTTTCGGAGACCAAGCTATTGATTAGCGTTGACTCACTAATTTTAATTCACGACTGAACTTTTAATTTTTTTAAAAGAAAGGTGGAAAAAAGTTCTAAATTACCACATTTTAAAAGATTAGGGTTCGGGGGTTAGTTACGTTTAGGGAAGGTGTTAGCACCCTAAATGTTCGTAGTACTCTACGAGAACCTCTTGATTTTATTTATTTATTTTGGCTATAACTTGCTTATATTTTTTTTTAAAGAAAAGAATGAATTAGAATAATGAGAACAAAAAATGTTTTTTTATTTTTTATGATTTGGAAGGACAAGGTCCTCTGCCTACGTACCCGTGAGGGATCAAAACCTCGTAGTTCGGGGTAAAAATGACGTTTGATTTGTTTAGGTGTTTTTTAGTTTTTGAAAAAAGGTTTTAAAGATAAAATAAAAGCCAAGTGGCTAAATAAGATTGATTTGTGTTTTTTAATTTTGAAAAGGATTAAAGTGTGATTAAAGTGGATTAATGATTATTTAAAGAAAATAAAAGAAAAAAAAACGGACACTTGATTGAAAATCAAGGTTTATTAAGAAAAGATTTTTTTGTGATTTTGATTATTTGAATGTTTTTGTTATTTTTTGTTTATGGACTAAGACTAATAATATAATTAAAAAACTAAACGCGAGAAAATTCCGTGGTGACGTTGGATCACCACGAAACCCTTTTGAAATTTAAACTAACCTAATATTTTTGTATTTTTTTTTTATAAGGCGAAATAAAATAAAAATAAGAGACATAAAGCGGAATAAAATAAAGTGAGTGTCAGTGCAAATTCTCATTAATATTTACATTGTACCTAAATACATTCTAAGAAAATGGCAAAATAGTAAATAAAAAAATAAAAATTGCGAATGCACTAAAAAATAAATAAATATGCTAAAAATAAAATGAAAATGCATGAAAATAAAAGGAAAATAATAATAAAAAAAAAATGCATGAAATACTATAAGGTAAATGCACTGGGATAATATGCATGAAAATATCCTAAATGCATTCTAAGAAATGGCAAAATAATAAATAAAAATAAAAATTGCAAATGACACTAAAAATAAGTAAGTATGCAAATAATAAAAATAAAATGGAAAAATGCATGAAATAAAAAATAAAAAATAAAAAAAATGCATGAAATGCTAGGAGATAAATACCATGAAATAACATGCATGAAAAGCAATAAGGAATTAAAAAGTAATATGCAAGAAATGATAAAAATAAAATAAAATACAAAGGAAAAGGGGGGTGCAGTAGCAGAATGGGGGGTGTGAAAAGGAAGCAGATGAGAGAAAGCAGAAAACGAAACTGGGCCGCAGGGATTTGGGTATTGGGCCTGGCTGGGTTTGCTGGGCTTGGCTTTAAATGTTTTTTCAGAAATTTTCCTCTCATTTTCTTCTTTTTCTCTCTTTCATACTTCTTTCTTCTCTCATTTCTCTCTCAATTCTCTCTGAAACTTTGCCAAGCCCAGAACAGTTTTCCGGCTTTGTTTGCTTATGATTCAGGCTGGTTCGTTTGGAGAAGGTGGGAGGCGTGAATGAGTATTTTGTGAGTGAGGGAGGTGTGTTGTGGGTTTGGAGAAGGAGGGCCGTACGGTTGCGTTTTGAGGGTGGTTGGGTGAGAGGGAGGCCGTATTTGGGGTAGAGTGGTGGAGGTTTGGAGGGTTGTGTGTGTTGAGTGTGTACGTGGGTGGATGTTGGCGTGGTGGATTGAGTGTGTGTGAGGGGCTGATTGGCGTGGTGGATGGGAGTGGGGAGAAGGGGAGTGTTGGTTACTGAGTGAAATTCTTGAAGCAATGTTTCTGATCCATTTTTTCTTTTCCCTGCGTGTTCCTCCCCCCCAATCCTTAGTGTTGACTCATCCTTTTAATCATGTAATCCTCATAGTCAAAACACACTAAAGGCTATTAATCACCATAATGCTGAATTAAGACCCATTAAGTGACAAATTAACACAAGCTTATGAAAAAAAAAGTCTTCTCCACAATAAATAAATAAAAAGTCAGCTGATTTAAAAAAGGTAAAAAAGGAAAAGAAAAATAAATAATAAAAATGCTAAATAAAGTAACAAATAAAATATTTAAAAGAAAGAAAAAAAAATAAAGATAGAAATAATAATAAAAACTAAAAGACGGACTCGGACGAAATTTAAAAATAAAAAAATGAGGTATTTTAAAATACCTCCCTGTCGAAATTTCGTCTGAGACGACGAAAAATTCCGAACTAAAAGATGAGTAAAAAAAAATAAATTTTAGGTCAAAAATTGGGGTATGACAGTATGTAACATGTACAACCAAACTGATGAAAATAAGAAATACTTGGTTTTCTTCCTTTAAATAATTCATATGAAGTTTTATTCAGAATTGGTCTGATATAGATCCTGTTCTGAATATAACATGCTGTGTTTACAGCTTATGCCCAAAAGTACTTAGCAATTTTTGACTCATGAATCATGGTTCTGGCCATTTCTTGTAAAGACCTGTTCTTTCTCTCTACAACTCCATTTTGTTGTGGAGTTCTAGGAGATGAGAACTCATGGAAAATTCCATGATCTTCACAAAAGTTTTCAAAAGGTTCATTTTCAAATTCACCACCATGATCACTTCTGATTTTCAAAATTTTCAAATCAGTTTCTGTTTGTACTTGTTTGCAGAATTTGAAAAACACATCATATGTTTCATTTTTGGTTCTGAGGAATTTAACCCAAGTCCACCTACTATAATCATCAACAATCACAAGTCCATACTTCTTCCCATTGATTGAAGCAGTTCCAACAGGACCAAACAAATCAATGTGAAGGAGTTCTAGAGGTTTTGAGGTGGAAACAATGTTCTTTGGTTTAAAAGAAGTTTTAGAAAACTTTCCAATTTGGCATGCACTGCACAGTGCATCTGAGTGATAATCAATTTGGGGCAAGCCTCTGACCAGTTGTAACTTGCTAAGCTTGGAGATGAGTCTCCAGTTAGCATGTCCCAGCCTTTTGTGCCAGACCCATTTCTCATCACTCACAGACAGAAGGCAAACTACCTTCTGCTGAACCAATTCAGAAAAATTAATTTTATAAACATTGTTTTTCCTGCTGCCTCTGAACACAACAGACTTGTCTTTGCTACTGATTACAGTGCAAGTGTTCTTATTAAACAGGACTTCATAATTACTATCACATAATTGACTTATGCTAAGTAAGTTATATCTAAGTCCATCTACCAGCCAAACATTATCAATGTACAGGGAAGAATTACCTATCTTACCAGTACCAATGATCTTTCCTTTCTGACTTCCTCCAAATCCCACAGTTCCTCCCTCTTTCAGAGTCAGGGTTTGGAACATAGACTTGTCCCCTGTCATATGATGCGAGCATCCACTGTCCAGGTACCAGGACCTTTCCTTTTCTTTGGATGACAAGCATATCTGTAATTGTAATAATTTCAGACTTAGGTACCCAGATTTTCATGGGTCCTTTGGGGTTAGTCTTGAAAGGTTTTGGCTTCTTGTGTCTGAAGTTTTGATATTCAGACTTGTTCTCATACTTTGGATATGAATCCTTGTATTTAGAATAAGTCTGAGTTTCAGAACCTGAGTGCTTCAGAACCTGAGTTCTCAAGGATTTGGACTCAGACTTCTTCAGAACCTGAGACTTGGAAGTCTTTGGTTCTGATTTGTTCAGAGTCTGATCTTTTGAGTACTTTGATTCTGATCTCTTCAGAATTCTGACTTTGTTTACTTCAGGCACAAGGTAAGCTTCAGTTTTGCCTTTCTTAAAACAGTTTGAAGCAGAAAACTGATTGGTTTGCTTTGGCTTGCTTTGCCTAATATTCTGAGATTGAAAATGTTTTGCATTGACTGGTTTAACAACTTTTGAAGTTTTAGTAGACCCAGTCTTAGAAAGATTTGAATCAATTTTATTCAGATTCTGAGACTTGCTAGTTCCAGGTTCTGAACACTTCAGATTCTGAACAGGTTTAAGTTCAGAGTCTGATTTCCTCTTACTCTTAGGCTTAGGACCTTTTGGCTTAGATTTAGGCAAAGTTTTATCAGTTGCCTTCATCTTACCCTTAGGCCCAGAACCTTCAGAGTCTGAGTTGTTCAGAACTTCTGACTTAGTCTCAGATTCTGATACTTTCAATTTCTCAGAATTATCAGAAGCAGGCACAAAGCATATACTATTGCCTTTTAAAATATGTTCAGAGCATGAAGGTGAGTTTAAATCATTTGAAGGTTTGAATGAATCATAGCCAATACCTTCACCTTTGTTTATGATCATATTATACATCATGGAGGCAATTTTAGTTCTATTGAATCCAGTTAACATGAAATCCTGAAGAGCTATTTCCTGTTCATTAGGAATCTCTTCAGATTTCTTATGAGCCTCTTTTCTGAGTTCCTCAACTTCTTCATCATATTCAAAAATTTGATTCTGAAGTTTAAGGTTTTCCTCAGATAGCAAGTTGTTTTGATTTTTCAAAGTCTTAATTTCTTTTAACTTGCTTTTAAGATGACTCATAAGATCATTAACTGTTTCAATTAAATCAGATCTAGAGAGTTCAGAATATACCTCATCTTCTTCATCAGAATCTGAGCATGATTCTGCATCAGAAGATGCAATTGCCATCAGGGCCAGGTTTGCTTCTTCCTCATCAGATTCTGACTCATTGTCCAGATCATCCCATGTAGCCATGAGACTCTTCTTAAGCTTATTTCTGAAATTGCTGGACTTTGAGCTGGACTTCTTTGCTTTTTCCTTTGATTTTTCCTTCTGAAGATCAGGACAATCAGCAATGAAGTGGCCAGGCTTTTTACAGTTGTAGCAGCTTTCCTTCTGGATATCCCTCTTTGAATTAGAACCAGATCCTCTGAAGTTACTGCTTCTGTTAGAGAACTTTTTCTTTCTGTTCATCAGATACTGAAGTCTTTTAGAAATCATTGCAAGCTCATCAGCATCTGAATCTTCATCAGAATTTCCCTCAGGAAACTCTTCTTCAGATTCAATAGCTTTCAAAGCTTTAGCAGGTTTTCTTTTAGACTTCAGAGCCAATGTTTTTGGTTCTCTAACAGGCTCATCCTCATTGAGTCCCAGTTCATGCACCTTGAGTGAGCTTATAAGATCTTCAATACTTAAAGTATTTAGATCTTTAGCTTCCTCAATGGCAGTCACTTTAGGTCTCCATTTGGATGGCAGACTTCTAAGGATTTTATTCACATGATCAGCTGTGGTATAACTCTTCTTCAGAATCTGAAGTCCAGAAACCAGAGTCTGAAATCTTGAGAACATAGTCTCAATATTTTCATCCTCTTTCATTCTGAACAATTCATATTGCTGAACAAGTATGTTTGCCTTAGCTTCTCTAACCTTCTGATTACCTTCATAGTTAGAGCAGAGGGATGTGAATATTGCTTTGGCTGTTGACTTGTCACTCAGCTTCTGATACTCAGTATGAGGTAATGAATCTACAATGATTCCTCTCACATGATGATGCTTCCTATAGATCTTTCTTTCTGCATCACTCAGAGTTCTTCTGTTGACAGCAACACCTTCTTCATCTACTGGGATAGTGATTCCATCTTCAATGATATCCCATAGAGTATCATCAATCCCAATAATGTGACTATACATTTTGCTCTTCCACCAAGAGAATTTTTCTGGGTCACCAGTAAACATAGGAGGTTTATTGTGTGACCTAGACTTCTTTTCTTCAGTATTATAGTCATATTGAACATTTCTTTGATTTCTGGGAGATGGTGGAGGTGAACCACTAGTTGAGGCCATGTTTTTCTCAGGATCCTACTGACACACTGTTAAGTGTTAATATCAGAACCGGAGCTCTGATACCAACTGAAGGTGAGAAAAACAAACACACAAGAAGGGGGGGTTGAATTGTGTGACTCTAAAAACTTGTTCTTTTTCTTTTGGAAGCTTAAGGTTCAGTTCAGAAGCTGATATGATCAGTTCTGAACAGATATCAGAAGTTGAATGCAGCGTATTAAAACAAGTTAAGAGGTAAGGGAAAGAGAGACACACAGAATTATACAGGTTCCTTCTCAATGTGAGAAGTAGTCCTGTCCCCTTGTATCCAACAAAAGAGTTTCACTATAATCCAAAGATTACAATTTGCTCAACCACTAAGGAAGAGACTTCCAGTTGCTCAATCACAAAGAAAGAGGCTTCTATGCTCAACCACCAAGGAAGAGGCTTCCAGTTGCTCAAGTCACTAAGACAAGAGACTTCTGACTCAGACCACAAAGGAGTGAGGTTACAATTGCTTAGTATTCAAACTAAGACTTTGAGGGACCAAACTGGTTTACAAGTAAAGAAGTTTGGGAAGAACACTTGATCAAATATCAGAGGTGTTCTCTAAATACAACACAGGTTAAGACTCTTAACCTTAAGAAATTCTAAGTTACAAAGACTGAAGAATTTCTAAGAGATTTGAACTTTGACAGTTTTTACACAGAAAACAGGGCAGAGTTTCAGCAATGCGTTTCAAAGAGTCTTCAACATCTTTCTTCTTCAAATCTTCCTCCTTTTATAGACAAAAATAGAGCTGTTGAAGATTTGCTGGAAATCAGGAATTTAGCCGTTGCAATTGGACTAGGTTGCTGCAAATGTGTGCTGCACTTTATCTGTCAGAACAGGGCAGGTGCCATTTTTGAATTGGCCCACCTTAAAAACTGGAATGTTTGGGTCAGGGGAACAACTGTTCCATTGAGTTGCTCTGACACCTCCAGGCATTAAATGCGCACAGTACTGGTTGCTTTTCCATGCCATATCAGCTTCAGAAGCTTCTCACTGAACAGTGATCAGAAGCTCTCTTTGTACGGATCAGAAGCTGACTTAGTTGTACGGATCAGAGGCTGGCTTCAGGAGTTGACTTGCGTTGACTTCTTCAGAGGCACCCAGACTTCAGAAGCTGCACTTCTTCAGGACCAGTTTCTTCTTAGCCTTGCAACCTTGCTTCTTGGCTTTCCTTCTTGCTCTTTAGCTTGTTCTTCATAACCATTATCAATTAATATCTATTAAGCATGTGGTTCTGAAACACTTGAACAAAGCATTAGCATATAACCAATTTTCTCTTTAATACTTTGTTATCATCAAAACCATAAAGAGAGATATGTTTACACATAAATGTTTCAACAATCTCCCTCTTATTTGTAAGAGACTTGTTAAACACATTTTGTTCCAACACTCTTAGCCTGAGGCTCTTTCTGGGAGTTGAAGTAGATTGTAGCCATATGAAGACCAAGATTCAATTGATTTGCAAAATAATGAGTGTTGAAACTGACTCTACTGGTTGGCTGCTCCACCATTCCTATTGGTACCTTCTGCTAAAAAAAAACCAATATGTATCGGTGGAGACCCACAGGTGGTGTTGGTCCTATATATGGAAGATTCTCCTTTCCTGCAACACCATAGAAAATTAATTAAGGTTTTTTATTCATTATTTCTATATTTCTATAGTTAATTATAGTGTGGTTCCATGACTGTTCTCTTTGAAACAGGTGGAGATCGGGTATAACACCCTTATCCCCGAGACTAAATAAATAAATATAAATCATGCATTTAACATACATTCAGGTGTTATCATTCATCATACATCTCATAATAAAATCCCCAATGTAAAAATTTCATCAAATATATTCATATCACAGCGGAAATAAACTCATATCACAATGTCATGTCTTGGATCATAACATAAAAATCTCAACATAAACAGAATATCCTCAGTTTGATCGTATAGATCCAATAACATCAAAAATCCAACAAGTAGAATAATACAATCCCCAAAACTCATAGCTCAGAGCACCTAATCTAGACATCCTCTAAAAGCATAAAAATGAGTAGGCATGACGCCATCCTCAATAACACTCACCAAGCAAGCTAATCGTCAACCTGCAAGTCTACACCACGAGGATGCAGGCGACAACAAAGCCACTGGAGGGTAAGATATACGTTCAACATAAAGGATTAATAAACACATGTAAGTTTAGGCAAACAACATCAACATATAAGCATTCATCATATTAAGTTTGGTTATAAACACCAACATTTATATCACATTTATATTCCATTAACAACTTAATTACATCATAATTTAAAACAAGATTCACAAAGCATACATAGCATATTCTCATCAACAATAAATCATCAACTCATCTATAAGTCTATCACATCTCATCAACAATTAATCAACGACTCAACTATAAGTTATTCACAATCTCAACACATCATCAATTATCCATTCACCACATAAATGCACAAGTTCACACCAAAACATTACCAAGCACGACTCATGTGCATGCAATGCGCCTAACACGACTCAATGTGGTACCAAGGTTTGGATATCAGAGGTCTATTACTAAGTGATCCCACAACTATAAATCGTGATCTTAAATCACGCAACTATAAATCATGATCTTAAATCACACAACTATAAATTGTGATCTTAAATCACGCAACTTTCTACTGACAATGAATGCATGGATGTTCACGTACACACTCGACAATGCACACAACTATAAATCGAGATCTTAAAATCCTACAACTTTCACAACTATCACAACTTTCATTTGCATTATCAAATCGATAACATAATTCATTAAGCCACAACTATCTTCACCAATTCAATTCATTACATTTTAGCATGCTTAATCATCAACATAACTCAACTATCACAACGACATGCTTTCATTTCTCATCATTCGCATAATTCACAATCCAAGATTAAATCAAGCAAGGTTTCATTAACCTATCACTATTCCACTTTATAAACATGTTTCAACCTCATTCACACCTTTATAATCAATTAACATATAATTAATTAACATGTTTACATACATCTCTCGGCTCAATTAAAGATAAATCCACTAGTTTATTTCACATCTTTCCCATCCATGAGTTATCTTTAACCATACATCATGTTAATCAACCATATACATCATAATTAAACACTTATTAATCAAGTTTAGGGGTTTGGGACCCAAACACATGCTTAGAACCTTTAAAACGAGAAAAACGAGTTTTCAGGACAAAACAGGGGGTGCACGATCGTGTGTCTGACACGCACGGTAGTGCACTCTCATGTCAAGAGCAACGCACGGTCCGTGCGGTCAGGGCGTACGGTCGTGCGTCCTTTCTAGGACAACAAAATCAGATTTTTCGCGTTTTCGCGCGAAAAATTCCATTTTAACGACACCCTTCGATCCCAAACACACCAAACTCGATCAAAATCATTAACCCAACATTAACTACTCAATTACACCTCAAACACAGTTCATACAACTTAATCATAATCACTTTTCATCAATAATCACCATGATTTTCATTTAACTCAAACATCGTCTCAGAAGCTCATTTTCACCAACAACTTATCAACCAAACATGGTATAACAACAACAACATCATTTCTTCATGTTACACATAATCAAAATCACTTATCTCAATTATCATAACAACAACTTATTCAATTTAACAATAACTTAATCATTTTCACTCAATTAAGCAATTTCACCAAAAACATAGCAACAACAACTTAAACCACAACTTAATCAACATAATTTCATCTCAAACCAAACATATACACATGCTCAAAATCAACTTAATAAACCATAATCACCATCCAATTATCATGTTCTTCATCAAAATCATCAAAACTCACAAAGTTATCATTTCACTATAAGCAACCATGAATTTTAACATAAACACAACATGAATTCACCAATTTTAACATACTCAAATTAACCATAATAATAGGAGCACGAATTTCACATAATCATAATCGATTAACATGAAATTAAACATAAGCAAAAACACCCAAACTACCCAATTGCTTATTAAACCCATATGGTGAAAATAATCTTCCCCCTTACCTCAATTCTTCACTCTACCAAGCTTTCCTAAGTTGAATTCCCCTATTCCCTTTGTACTCTGAAGCTTTCCTCCAACTTTCTCTCCAAGCCTCTTCTATTCTCTCTCTCTTGCCTCTCTCAAAATTTTGGTGCAAATGAGTTAACTTAATTCCACTAACACATACTCTTCTCTTTAAATATAATGGATTAAGGTCACTCTCACTAATGGGCTTAGTCACATCCAATTCTCATGATTAATTCTCTACACTTTTACTTCACTTAAACCTCCCATTTTACTTTTACACCACTATTCTCTAAAATTCAAATTTCTAATTCTAACATAATTACAAATGCCACTCACCCGAAAATGACTAAAATACCCTCAATCACTTAAAATCTACCAATTCCCAATAAAATAAACAATCTAATACTAAAAATCGGGATGTTACATCGGGCGGGTTCGGGCCAAAGTACCCCACCGGCCCAAACCGCGGTTTGAATATATATGCCCACTTCCACCCATTTGTTCCATGCAGATTATACGGGTTATGAGTCACGGGTTTGCGTTCGGTTTTTGCGGGTAACATCTTAAATTAGGGAGGAAGAAAAAAGATAACGATGGGAAAGAGGAGTCACGTCTTCATAGTCTCTCTCGTCTAAAACAAGTGGCTTTCAGTGAACATGCATGAGCTGTTGTGGGGGTCCGGTAGAGATATTGTCGATGGTGCATAAAGATATTATTAGTGTAAGGAACTTTGGTAATTGATGAGTTTGTATTTTTTTTTTAGAAAGAAGAAAAACGGGGTATTTGGAATGAAGCATAGCTTTTGCAATTATAAACTGATAATTGATGAGAGAAATGAAAGAAAGTTTAGAAATGTTTAGTTGTTTGATTTGGGCCAAAAACCAAAAGGACTAGTGATCTTTTAACACTTGTACATAATGATGTATGCGGACCACTAAGCACATTAGTTAGAGGAGGTTTTCAATACTCATTTTTTTAAAATTATAAATGATATTATTTTTTCCTCAATAATAGATATACTTTAGTGTTACTTTTATATTTTTTTTATTTTGAATGAAATTTTTATTGAATTTGAAAAAATTAATTAAATTTTTGAATTTGAAAGCTTAAGTTTTTCAAAGTCATAATAATGACATATCAATGAATACGACAAAGTAAAAAATATTTAATTAAAAGCAGGAAAATAATTATAAAAAATAAAATATAAGAAAAATATATTCCAATTCCACTTAATGTGACAAGCAAATAATAAATATTGGATTCCATTTAATAAAATAAGCAAGTAAAAAATATTTTGAATTTTTCGTTATTAAAATAAGAGTTGGAATACGTGTATATTGGTATGTTAACTATCTTGTTATAAATCCGATTATAACCATGTGTATATATGATTACGGGTTGGGAGACACCAACCTCTTAAATATATTTTCGTATTTTAAAGTGAGCAAGTCAAAAGTTGGAATTGTATCCACAGTTTTTTTTTTGTGATTTTCATGGGTTTTATTTATTAAATTTTAAAGTCTATTTTACTTCAAAGTGTAATATGAGATAAAATTTATCAAAGTGACACAGTTTAAAAAATTACCATAATAAAAATGGAGTAAGTCATACATAAAAAATTGTTTGATTTTCATTTCAAAATTCATGCATGACAAATATGGTGGAACATTCCTAATTCAAGTCTTAGAGATATATATTTTTTAATAACTGAAATTCTGGCAGTTCTGGTTCTGAACTTGTAAAACAGAGTATTAAAACAATGGTTCAGAAGCAGAAAAAATAAAGTGCAGGAAGTAAAAAACACAACTTATTTGTTAACCCAGTTCGGTGCAAACATCACCTACATCTGGAGGATACCAATCCAGGAAGGAAATCCACTAAGTAGTATCAATTCAAAGACTCAAGACACAGCCCCTGTTCCCAGCCTTATCACTTAATCACTACCCGTATAGACTTCTACCTAGGAACTCCTAGATATAAGAACTCACTTACTTCCTAACCAAGCAATCACAGTCCCAGTGATTGTAAATTCTAAACAATTATGAAGACACTCTTCAAAACAACAAAGTCACTTGTGCTTAAAAGCTTTAAGTGAATACAACTCAAAAAAAAAAAAAAACAACCAACTCTAACAATTGAGTGGTGCACAGAAACAAAGCACAAGGCTTACAGACTCAACCAACTAAGACTCTTTTAATTCTTGAGATGAGCAAGTTCTTCAATAGCAAAGCCTTCTATTTACAATCTTCAGCTGCTCATAAAATTCGTAACAAATCTTCAAAGATATGATCTTAGAATTCTTTTAGAAGCAAATAGAAGCACATAAATTTCCAGAAATATCTTTTCCAAAGATTTCTTTGAAAAAATATTCTCAAATAATTGAATCCAATCTTCAACAAATATCTCACGCAAAAATACTTCCTTCTGGAAACAAGCTTGGATAAATCTTCAATTAAATCTTCAAAAGATATTGTGAGAGATTTAACAGAATTCAGACGCAAAAACCATCTTCTGAAATGCAGCTTCTGAAGTGCAGCTTCTGAAGATGCACAAAATGAGATTTTCAGCTTCTGAAGACACAATGCTTGTACATTTTGATTTTAGCAAACATGTAGCCAACATCCAAATATCCAACAATCTCCCCCTTTGGCAAATTTTTGGCTAAAATCAAATTGACCACAAAGACAAGTTCTTCACTCATCAAAAGTACTCAACCATGAAGAACTACACATATGTAGCAGAGTCAGCAGCGGATTAAAAGCTAAGTAAACACAAACAACTTCAACTTCTGAAGTACCACAAATACCACAACACAAAACACTCCCCCTCCAACATACATCGGCAGTTTCTGAGGTACAACTTCTCTCCCTGAAACACATCACTCAGGAACTCCCCCTGAACAGCTCAGCTTCTGACAGGACACACATACTCAGGAACACTCCCCCTGAAACACACAGCTCCTGACAGAGACACAAATAAATACTCCCCCTGAACCAGAGTCAGCAGAGAACAGAACACAGGCAGAAACTCTCCCCCTGAACCAAACAGATCAACAGTAGCTTCTGACCACACAGAGCACACATATTTCTCCCCCTTTTTAGCCAAACAATATTGATAAAACACCAGCAAACACCAGGAGCAAGAAACACAACACAGAACAGCACACAAAGAATCAACAACAAAACTAACAGCTCAGAACTCAGCACAGCACCTGCAAGGATCAGAACCACTCAGAATCCATACACAAAAGAACAAAACAATACTGCAGAGTACAACACAATTGCAGACCAGAAACACAAAGGAAATCCAGAACATCAGTCACCAACTAGCCAGTCTTCAGACTCAGCATCAGAAGTTGCTTAGTCTTCATTAGACACAATCATCAGATGCTGCTCAATTGATGTGTGCCTCAGGCACATTCAGAACCTTCTTCCTAGCAATCCTCTTCTGAGTTTCATCAATACTCTTCTGAAGAGAGAGCATGATGTCAGCATCATCCTCAGATTCACTAGGATCCACATCCTTTCCTTTTGGTGCCTTCTTCTTAGCAATGGGAGTGGGCCTGCTGACATCAGCAACACCCTTTCCTTTCCTAGACTTCAGTCTCTTTGCTACACTTTGTTCAAGCCTAATAGGTTCATCATCAGACTTCATATCAGAACCTACATCAGAACCTCCATCAGACTTAGATGGGGTAGATTCAGGATTATCAACAACAACCTTAGAGAAGGACACAGTTGCATTATCAACACCCACATGTGATCTGTTGGTAATTTCATCATTCAGATTCCCTATGATCAGGTCCTTAGGATGATCCTTTTGGATTTTGCTGCCTTCAACAATCTTAAGTTTGGGTCTCCATTCTTTTTTCACATTGACTTTGTTTACAATGGATTCCACTTTTCTTTGTTGAAAGTGCTTGGGATATCCATGCAACTTGAAACAGTATGGCTTTATGTGCCCCTTTTTGCCACAGTGATGACATATCCAAGGATGAGAATCCCTTCTGCTCTTAGATCCTTGCGGTTGGTTCTGATGTTCCATCTTAGGGTTTCCTTGATTCTGACTCTTCAGTGTCTCCTTTGGCCTCTTCATATGTTCAAGTTGAGAGTTCAATTGGGTTACCTCATCATGCAAACCAGAGATGGTTGATAGGAGTTTTTCTTTTTCAATGCGTAAATTAGCAATGATTTTCTTCTGCTTTTCTCCTACTTGACAAGCCTCTTCAAATTGAACCTGCAATTTCTTGAATTGCCTAAGCACAGTTGCATCTGAGAACCTTTCTTCACATTGAACAGCTTCCTTGTCCATTCTGCCAGAAAATAACTTCCCTGGAGCTCACCCAAATACAGGCAGGGTGCCTGCTCTGATGCCAATTGAAATTCTGGCAGTTCTGGTTCTGAACTTGTAAGACAGAGTATTAAAACAATGGTTTAGAAGCAGAAAAAATAAAGTGCAGGAAGTAAAGAACACAACTTATTTGTTAACCCAGTTCGGTGCAAACATCACCTACATCTGGAGGATACCAATCCAGGAAGGAAATCCACTAAGTAGTATCAATTCAAAGACTCAAGACACAACCCCTGTTCCCAGCCTTATCACTTAATCACTACCCGTATAGACTTCTACCTAGGAACTCCTAGATATAAGAACCCACTTACTTCCTAACAAAGCAATCACAGTCCCAGTGATTGTAAATTCTAAACAATTATGAAGACACTCTTCAAAACAACAAAGTCACTTGTGCTTAAAAGCTTTAAGTGAATACAACTCAAAAAAAAAAAACAAACAACCAACTCTAACAATTGAGTGGTGCACAGAAACAAAGCACAAGGCTTACAGACTCAACAAACTAAGACTCTTTTAATTCTTGAGATGAGCAAGTTCTTCAATAGCAAAGCCTTTTATTTATAATCTTCAGCTGCTCATAAAATTCGTAACAAATCTTCAAAGATATGATCATAGAATTCTTTTAGAAGCAAATAGAAGCACATAAATTTCCAGAAATATCTTTTCCAAAGATTTCTTTGAAAAAATATTCTCAAATAATTGAATCCAATCTTCAACAAATATCTCACGCAAAAATACTTCCTTCTGGAAACAAGCTTGGATAAATCTTCAATTAAATCTTCAAAAGATATTGTGAGAGATTTAACAGAATTCAGACGCAAAAACTATCTTCTAAAATGCAGCTTCTGAAATGCAGCTTCTGAAGTGCAGCTTCTGAAGATGCACAAAATGAGATTTTCAGCTTCTGAAGACACAATGCTTGTACATTTTGATTTTAGCAAACATGTAGCCAACATCCAAATATCCAACAATAACTATCAAATATATTTGAAAGGATCAAGACCCAACATGGTCCAGATCATTAAGATACAAAAGGTTTAGAAAATTGCTTTTCTCCCTTTAGTTTTTGCTTATTCCCACCCTGATTTTCCAAAAATAACCTTAGCATGAGTTAACTCACGCTCGGTATCCAGCGTGAGTTAACTTGCGTCGATACTAGTGTGAGTTAACTCACGTTACATTATTATATAGCAGACATCATCTTATTTCTTCCATTTCAGAACATTCAATCTCTAAAACTCTCTCAAATCATCCAACACCAAATTTCGTCAAATTCAAATCAGCCACCACTACAATAACAAGTAAGTTTTCATAATCAATTGACATTTTATGTTTATATGTTACATTTTTCCTCTTTAATTAAAAATGTTTTAGTTTAAGGGTTTATGTAAATTTTGATTTTTTTGGTAGGAAATGATTAAATGTTTAAAAGTAAATGCTATGAATCCTTGTTAGACTATATTTAATTTGATTAAATTTTTAGATGTTTGCATGTTTATGTTTTAGTTTTTGCACTCCAAGTGTTTGTTGGAACAAAATGTGTTTAACAAGTCTCTCATATAATAAGGGGGAGATTGTTGAAACATTTATGTGTAAACATATCTCTCTTTATGGTTTTGATGATAACAAGGTATTAAAGAGAAAATTGGTTATATGCTAATGCTTTGTTCAAGTGTTTCAGAACCACATGCTTATCAAGTAATGATTAATAATGGTTATGAAGAACAAGCTAAAGAGCAAGAAGGAAAGCCAAGAAGCAAGGTTGCAAGGCTAAGAAGAAACTGGTCCTGAAGAAATGCTCCTGAAGTGCAGCTTCTGAAGACTGGGTGCTTCTGATGAAGTCAATGTAAAGTCAGCATCTGAAGGCCAGCTTCTGATCCGTACAAAGGGAGCTTCTGATCACTGTTCACTGAGAAGCTTCTGAAGCTGATATGGCATGGAAAAGCAACCAGTACTGTGCGCATTTAATGCCTGGAGGTGTCAGAACAACTCAATGGAACAGTTGTCTCCCTGAACCAAACATTCTCCAGTTTTTATGGTGGGCCAATTCAAAAATGGCACCTGCCCTGTTCTGACAGAAAAAGTGCAGCACACATTTGCAGCAACCTAGTCCAATTGCAACGGCTAAATTCCTGATTTCCAGCAAATCTCCAACAGCTCTATTTTCATCTATAAAAGGAGGGAGATTTGAAGAAGAAAATGTTGAAGACTCTTGAAAACAAAGAACTGAACTCTTGCTCTGTTTTGCTGTCAAAAATACGCAAGTTACCCAACCTCTTAGAAATTCTTTCATCTTTGTAATTTAGAATTTCTTAAGGTTAAGAGTCTTAACCTGAGTTGTATTTAGAGAACACCTCTGATATTTGATCAAGTGTTCATCCCAAACTCCTTTACTTGTAAACCAGTTTGGTCCCTAAAGTCTTAGTCTGAATACTAAGCAATTGTAACCTCACTCCTTAGTGGTCTGAGTCAGAAGCCTCTTGTCTTTGTGACTTGAGCATTGAGAAGTCTCTTGTCTTAGTGACTTGAGCATTGGAAGCCTCTTCCTTGGTGGTTGAGCATAGAAGTCTCTTTCTTTGTGATTGAGCAGCTGGAAGTCTCTTTCTTAGTGATTGAGCAATTGTAATCAGAACTTGATTATAGTGAAACTCTCTTGTTGGACACAAGGGGACAGGACTACTTCTCACATTGAGAAGGAACCTGTATAATTTGCTGTGTCTTCTCTTTTCCCTTACTCCTTAACTTGTTTAATCCGCTGCATTCAACTTCTGATATCTGTTCAGAACTGATCACATCAGCTTCTGAACTGAACCTTAAGCTTTAAAAAGAAAAAGAACAAGTTTTTAGTGTCACACAATTCAACCCCCCCTTCTTGTGTGTTTGTTTTTCTCACTGTAACATCCGGTGGCTCCCAATGGGCTGGCCTCCCTATCTTTCAAGGGCCGAGATGTACTCATGGACTTCTCCACCCCCCAAGTGGAGTTTCATGCCTTCCGTGGGAATCGAACCGTGTACCCTGGAGGCTATAAGTACATGGCCAATGCATTCCCACTACCAATTGAGCTAGTAGCTCAATTGGTAGTGGGAATGCATTGGCCATGTACTTATAGCCTCCAGGGTACACGGTTCGATTCCCACGGAAGGCATGAAACTCCACTTGGGGGGTGGAGAAGTCCATGAGTACATCTCGGCCCTTGAAAGATAGGGAGGCCAGCCCATTGGGAGCCACCGGATGTTACAAAAAAAGGCGCCTTTTTTTGTAACATCCGGTGGCTCCCAATGGGCTGGCCTCCCTATCTTTCAAGGGCCGAGATGTACTCATGGACTTCTCCACCCCCCAAGTGGAGTTTCATGCCTTCCGTGGGAATCGAACCGTGTACCCTGGAGGCTATAAGTACATGGCCAATGCATTCCCACTACCAATTGAGCTAGCGCCTTTTTTTGTAACATCCGGTGGCTCCCAATGGGCTGGCCTCCCTATCTTTCAAGGGCCGAGATGTACTCATGGACTTCTCCACCCCCCAAGTGGAGTTTCATGCCTTCCGTGGGAATCGAACCGTGTACCCTGGAGGCTATAAGTACATGGCCAATGCATTCCCACTACCAATTGAGCTACTAGCTCAATTGGTAGTGGGAATGCATTGGCCATGTACTTATAGCCTCCAGGGTACACGGTTCGATTCCCACGGAAGGCATGAAACTCCACTTGGGGGGTGGAGAAGTCCATGAGTACATCTCGGCCCTTGAAAGATAGGGAGGCCAGCCCATTGGGAGCCACCG
Organism: Medicago ruthenica; assembly: GCA_018208015.1. Lineage (NCBI taxonomy): Eukaryota > Viridiplantae > Streptophyta > Magnoliopsida > Fabales > Fabaceae > Medicago > Medicago ruthenica. Next base: position 18,958,043 of record CM031375.1, read on the forward strand.
GATGTTACACTCACCTTCAGTGTTTGATGAAATGTTTGAATGAGTTTCTCATGGATTGTTTTTAATTTCTTATGGTGTAGATCTGAACCAATGAACATTTATCCAATAGATCCAAACACGATGTTAGCTGCAGTCCGTTTCAACGGTGGAAAACCCAATTTGTTCAGGGTTCGGGTTGATGTCACATTAGTAGATCTAAAGAATCAATTGGATCAAATCAACCAACGACTCAACCACATAGACACAAGGAAGGTGGACGGTGTTTGGTATCAACGTTCATCAATCAACTCAACCGAGAGATTGCAGTTTAGCCAGATGATGCTCAAGAACGACGCCGAAGTGAGGAACATGTTCTCGATATTTGGTCAACACTTTTTTTGGTAGGAAATGATTAAATGTTTAAAAGTAAATGCTATGAATCCTTGTTAGACTATATTTAATTTGATTAAATTTTTAGATGTTTGCATGTTTATGTTTTAGTTTTTGCACTCCAAGTGTTTGATGAAATGTTTGAATGAGTTTTTCATTGATTGTTTTTAATTTCTTATGGTGTAGATCTGAACCAATGAACATTTATCCAATAGATCCAAACACGATGTTAGCTGCAGTCCGTTTCAACGGTGGAAAACCCAATTTGTTCAGGGTTCGGGTTGATGTCACATTAGTAGATCTAAAGAATCAATTGGATCAAATCAACCAACGACTCAACCACATAGACACAAGGAAGATGGACGGTGTTTGGTATCAACGTTCATCGATCAACTCAACCGAGAGATTGCAGTTTAGCCAGATGATGCTCAAGAACGACGCCGAAGTGAGGAACATGTTCTCGATATTTGGTCAACACTTTTTTTGGTAGGAAATGATTAAATGTTTAAAAGTAAATGCTATGAATCCTTGTTAGACTATATTTAATTTGATTAAATTTTTAGATGTTTGCATGTTTATGTTTTAGTTTTTGCACTCCAAGTGTTTGATGAAATGTTTGAATGAGTTTTTCATTGATTGTTTTTAATTTCTTATGGTGTAGATCTGAACCAATGAACATTTATCCAATAGATCCAAACACGATGTTAGCTGCAGTCTGTTTCAACGGTGGAAAACCCAATTTGTTCAGGGTTCGGGTTGATGTCACATTAGTAGATCTAAAGAATCAATTGGATCAAATCAACCAACGACTCAACCACATAGACACAAGGAAGGTGGACGGTGTTTGGTATCAACGTTCATCGATCAACTCAACCGAGAGATTGCAGTTTAGCCAGATGATGCTCAAGAACGACGCCGAAGTGAGGAACATGTTCTCGATATTTGGTCAACACAACAAGTTCTCGACTATCGAGTTGGATGTTTCGTTGCTGAGATCTTTTGAAGATATTATCAAGAGTTTGATTCGGCCAAATGAAGATGTTTAGGTTGTATTATTACATTGTGTCATTATTTTGTTGGATTTTAGTTTAATTCTTGTTAGTTTGCTGAAGTTGTTTGCATTGAAGTATCTTATACTTACCGTAAAAGTTTGCAAGTCTCTTTGAAAACTCAAAAGAATGAAGAGAACACATTTGTATTCTACCAAATCAACTATACATGTTCTCACATCGAATTGTTTCGTATAAGAAGAGTGGGACATAAGGGAATGCATTTCTAAGATGTTGTTTTGAGCTTGATCATGATACCACATCCTTAGTGAGAATGTAATGTAACGTATCACTTCGTTTATTGTTCGATTTGAACGGAGATGAAACTAAAACTAAATAAATTTGTCATATTCTATTATTTTGGAATTGATTTTGCGTACTTGTGTATTTTTAAGACATGCTTACCATGGAGCAAATGAATGTTTTTAAAATATGTAGTGAATGATTGGGAATTAAAAAAATGAACATAAAATATTGTGAATGAATAAGTGTGGTAAATGAATGTAGTGATATCCAATGAAGGATATTGTGAAAAATGCACGTTTAGGGGCTTAAAAAAACAACATCTATGTCAAGAAATGTTGTTATGTTAGCCTGCCTAAAACTAGCGTGAGTTAACATGCGCTGGTTTCCAGTGTGAATTAACTCATGTTAGGGTTATTTAGGGAAAATCGAGGTGGAAATGAGCAGAAACCAAAAGGAGAAAAACAATTTTCAAAGGTTTAAAAATTTTGGGACAATATCTATCCATGCCCACTTTACAACCTTTAGAGCGTACTTAGTAAATGAGTCAACTAAACAATTTCCATTATGTATGATGTGACTAAAAGAGATGACATAAACTTTAATCCTAATTACAAAATGTCTTTCAAGCGGATCTAGATACACCCTTTGAAAAGCTTCTTCCTTTTCCAATTAGTGAAAAATGATCCTATTGTCAATTTCAAGAATACAATTAACACAATTGAGATATGAAGCAAAACGAATGCCATCCAGGTGACATTTAGCATGGGAAAGGCAAAGAGTTCTCCACCATGGGAAAGTTAATTTTGACCATTAGATTAGGTAAAGAACACATATTTATCATAGTCTCTCAACACTATATCTAACCACCCACCCTCCTCAACCCATCTCCCTCCTTGCCCCCACCACCTCATTGCACCTTCTCTGTCCATCTCTATCGGAATTTCTTCATCAAATATTGTATGCAAATTTTTAACATGGGAAATCCAAATTCCAGCTATAGAGATTTGTGAGATTTTGAAATTTTGTATTCTAATTTTTCAAATTTGTACTCGGATTTGCCAACTTTTGTATATCAATTATTTACTCTTCAATTTTATTGTCAAATTTTGTATGTCAATTTTGTTGCAATGTATTCATCTTCAATTTTTACCATGGCAGACCTTCACATCTTCAACACAAACTCCAAATCCATGATCCGACCCGATCTATATTCATACTGACCCGGTTGAGCAACCAAGCAACCACACAGTAATTAAAAATCCTTGAATAAAAAATCAGAGAGAACTCATGAATGAAGGGAGAAAGGGATAACTTGTGTAGATCTAAGTTGAAACTGAACTTTTGCTCGGAAAAAAAAGAAGCTGAAACTAAACTTATTCCTTTTTCTGTAAATTGCAATCTATGATTTTCATTCAGGAACACAAACAAAAATCAATGTTCAATTTAGAGAAAAAATAGAGACCCATTTGTCACTAAAACTTGAAGTAAAAAAAATATAGATTGAGAGAAGAAAGATATTGATAGCAAATTGTGTGATTCTGTTGAAATGGTAACCATGGTTGGTTTGATCTTGCAACATACACAACTGTTGGTGGGTGAGTGAGTCATGAAAGAGAAAAAAAATCTGATGTTGAGGGTCCATGATAAAAAAATGTTCCTTATTTGATCTAATAATCAAAAATAACTTTCCTATGGTGGGAAACTCTTTTCCTTTCCCATGCTAAATGACACCTGCCATCCAACGCTTCAAAAACTCTTTTCCTTATTTGATCCCTTTTTCTTCCATGAGGCCACAACAAACAATTTCATAATGGTTGTGAATCACACATAAAATCCTAGAGTAATAGTCATTCATAGTTGCAACAATCTTTACTTTGAAGCAATTGAAAGGAGGTGGAATCCATCGAACCAAATGCAAAGGAACGTTAATCGGTCTCTTCACAATAGGAAAGTGGAAAATGTAGATTGACTGGATTGAAGGCATTTCACACACTTGATGGCTTTCTTGTTATAATACCTAACATGTGTGATTTTATGTTCAAACCATTTCAAGTGTGGGAGTAGGGGGGTTCAAGCCCTTGCTTGCCTCCCTTATATCCGTTCTTGCACGAAATGTTGTAGAAAATTTCTCTTCTCTCCAAGGGAATTGCTCACTCCCACATGATCTTCCTAAAATGCCCCCATGTGACTTAAGTCACGTTCGGTAGCATCAGCGTGACTTAAGTCACGTTGAACCAACGTGAGTTAAGTCACGTAGGTACAAAGTCAACGTGACTTAAGACATGTTGGTTTTAGGTAAGTTAAGTTTTCATTAATTTTGCACAAAGATGCTATTTTTTTAATACCCCAAACGTACAATATGTTATGTTCATTTTTTAAAAACATGTAATGTCTTAGAAACAACAATAACAACAATTCATTCATGATTCAAAATAAATCATAACTAAAAATACACAAGTACGCGTAATAAATTTCAAAATTAATAGAATACGACAAATTTATTTAGTTTTAATTTCATCTCCGTTCAAATAAACGAAGTGTTACATTACATTCTCCCTACATATGTTGTATCATCATGATGTTGGATTTAAATTAAATTCTTGAAAGTTTGCCGAAAATGTTGGAATTGAAGTGTTTTATACTTAGTGTCAAAATTTGGTAGTCTGTTTGAAACTCAAAAGAATGAAGAGAACACATGTATTTTACCAAATCAACTTTATAGGTTATCACATCGAATATCTTCATATAGGATGAGTACTCACAAAAGGGATGCATCCCAATATATTCTTTTGAACTTAATCCTACTGCCCTGCCAACTGACAAGTTTCAATTGATAGAGGAGCATGATCAAGCTCAAAACAACATCTTAGAAATTCATTCTCTTTTGTGGCACTCATCCTATACGAAGAAATTCGATGTAAAAACCTATATAGTTGATTCGGCAGAATACATGTTGTGTTCTCTTCATTCTTTTGAGTTTCCAAAGATACTTGCAAACCTTTACGCTAAGTATAAGACAGTTCAATGCCAACATCTTCAGCAAACTAACAAAAATTAAACTAAAATCCAACAAAATAATGACACAACATAATAATACTACCTAAACATCTTCATCTGGCCGAATCAAACTCTTGAGAATATCTTCAGGTGATCTCAGCAACGTAGCATCCATCTCGATCCTCGGGAACATGTTGTGCTGACCAAATATCGAGAACATGCTCCCCACACCGTCGTCGTTCCTTAACTCCGGCTGAGTGAACGTCAATCTCCCCTTAAATTGAGTCGAATGATGGACGTTTATACCAAACATATTCCACCTTCTTTGTGTCTTCGTGGTTGAGTCGTTGGTTGATTTCATCAACTTGATCATTCAGTTCTTTTAACGTGACATCGTCCCAAACCTTGAACAAATTAGAGTTTCCAGCGTTGAAGCATACCTGAGCGTTGAACAAATTGTCAATTGTTTCATATCTACACCATAAGAAATTAAAAACAATCAATGAAAAACTCATTCAAACATTTCATCAAACACTTGGAGTGCAAATTATACATAAACCCTAAAACTAAAAACTACAACATAAACATGCAAACATCTAAGCATTTAAGCAACATAAGTCATTTACATGTAAACATTGTATCATTTCTTGCCAAAAAAAACAAAAATTTAAACAAACACTAAAACTAAAAAATTTCTAATTTAAGAGGAAAAATGTAACATATAAACATAAAATGACAATGGTACTTGATTATGAAAACATGTTATTGGAGTGTTGGTTGATTTGAACTTGAAGAAATTGGAGATTTGGATGATTTGAGAGAGTTTTTAGAGATTTTAGATGTGAAATGAAGAAATGAGGTCTTGTCTGACCTATAAAGGAACACCACATGACTTAACTCACGTTGACATCTACCGAGCGTGACTTAAGTCACACAGGTTATACACCAACGTGAGTTAAGTCACGTAGGTTATATCCCTATGTGAGTTAACTCACGTTCTGTTTGTGTCAGCAAGCAGAACATCAGAAGCACCTTTTTTCCTATTTTCCTTCATTCATTCATACTTCCATACATACATTCATTCATTTTCATCCCTGTATTCATTCATTCATGCAATAATTCATTCATACATACATTCATTCATTTATTTAAGATTTGAATCATTCATTCAATCAAAATTAACATACGCAAAATTAAACTGAAAAACTAATGAAAATGTCATAAAAATGCGCAAAGACGCGAGTGTAAAATATAATACATCAAAATCCCCCAAAATGTCATAAAAATAACTACAAATATATAAATGTCATAAAATGACTAAAATAAGACCCTACTCCTGTAGACTATGGCTCCTAGTCCTCCTCCGGGGAACCGGCTCCTCCTGAAGAATGTGATACTCCGACTGAATGCCCTGTAAAGTATGCATACTGCTCAGGATACTCCAATGCTGACTCGACTCTGGCTCTGATATTCGCAATAATCTGAAGTGGGTTGGGAACTTGTCTGGCCTACTGCTGCTGAATAATAACCTCCTCGTAAGGAGGGACAGGAGCTGTGTACTCAGCAACGGGCGCATGGTCGCTCATAATAGGATGAAATACATGGTAGAACCAACTAATGTACCCTTCCTGATACCTCCATTGTCGAGCCTCTGTTGTCTGCCGACCCCGAAGCACCTGTGGAAGGACATGGAACAGAAAATCCTGAAAGGCCACAACCACATCCTCTGGCCTAAGAGCGTCAAACGTTGTCGGAGATCTGGGGATGGTTTGGACATAGCCGTACTGCCTGAGAACCCGCTCCGACAAGTGAAGGCACATCGTTGTATTGCTGACCGTGATCCAACCCGAGTACCAGCAGATGTCATGGAAAGACATAACAACCCGCTGATCCTCGTACGACCTTCAGATGATATCAACATTCACCATCAGATCAATCAGTCCTCGGTAATGTCCAGGATCAGAATGGCCCTGGTCGGTTTCCATTTGGCAGCAAGCAGGTCAGCACGATCGTAGTCCTACACAAGAATCCTCAGAAAGAGCTTCTTGAAGTGCTCCAAAATCCATCCGTACAAACACAAATAGACACAATAATATCAACACAAGTATCATACAAACAAATATTTCAGCATCACAAACGCATAAACAGACACAATAATATCGTAAGTAATTTATAATATGTTGTATAAAAGAATAATAAATATTACCTCAAGTAGAGTCATGTAACCGCCAACGGTGCCAATGGCCTGGTTCGTAGCAAGAGAAAGTTGTGTGTAGAGAAAAGCAAGTGTCATCCCGCCCCAGGACCACTCGTGCACCGTGTCCAAGTCCTGTAGCATAGTCAGCCATAACAGATGAACGTTTTTGCTGTTCTTGTTGGAGAAAATGGTGACGCCAACCAAGAACAACAAAAACGCCTTAATGCACATAGTCCTAGTCCTCTCCAGCTCCTCCGCCTCCTCCTCATCAGCAGGCTCCTCCAACTCATTACACCTATGCAGGAGTCTGTCATACAAAATCTTCAGGTTAGGTATACTAATATACCTACCCCACTGTTTATTTACCTCAGACATTGCCTCCTCCTCAGTCAAACCCAGCTCGCTCTGCAGCAGCTCCATATCAGCCTTGTAGTCGACATCGCCGTCAGCCATGAGCCTCCCATGGATTGGAATGTGTAGAAGACACGTCACATCATCTAGTATGACAGTCATCTCTCCATCGGGCAGATAGAAGCTGGCGGTGATGAGGCCAGTGCTGACATTGTCGTACCCAGTCTGAAGGAAGGGTGCAAGATCGAATGCATCCACCCGCTGCCAGAACCATAAAGCTCCCTTTCCCGGGACTGTCAGCTTCTCACTCTTCAGCTTCTGCCACACACGTGCTACAATGACAATTACAATGGGAAGTGAGGCTGCAAGGCAAAGCGAATCCGTAAAGATTGCCTCAGTTTGGATTGTTCTCTGCAACCCGTGCGAGGCAGAGGTCACCTTATGCGTCCTTCGAAACTAAAATACAAAAAATTAAACGAACAACAAATCGTTAAAAATATAAACATTTGAATAACTAAAAAAAGAAAACAATTTAATCGTAAAAAAACAATAATTAAAATAAACATTAAACATTTTAACATAACAATTATATTGTAAAATTAAATAAAATAAACAATTAAATTGACGCGTATTTAGATTAACGCGTAGTTAAATTGACGCTCAATTAAAATATTTTAACATAACAGTTAAATCATAAAACTAAATTAAAATAAACAATTAAATTGACGCCTAATTAAATTGATGCGTAATTAAAATATTTTAACATAAAAGTTAAATCATAAAATTAAATTAAAATAAACAATTAAATTGACGTCTAATTAAAATATATTAACATAAGAGTTAAATCATAAAATTAGAGTAAAATAACAATTAAATTGATGTCTAATTAAATTGACGTGTAATTAAATTGACGCATAATTAAAATATTTTAACATAAAAATTAAATCGTAAAATTAAATTAAATTAAACATACCGTGGCGTCGCTTCAAAGCCTGCATGCCATGTGTCTACCGAAATTTGGTAGAAGCGTCATGTCAGTAGGCCCCCGGGAAAACCCTCCGGTCCGGCCTCCTCTTGAGCCTTCTGTTGGGCCTCACCATCCTGCTGAGCCTGCTCATACTGAGGCTGATACTCATGCTGATGTTGTGTGGGGTCCACTATCTGGGACGCACCCGCCTGGGACGACGTCGCCCCCACATCCTCACTCCTACTGCTCCTAACGCCCTGTCTCCTTCGAGTAAGAGGGCGCGCAGCTGCCTTTTCGGCCCTGTGCACTCTGTGTCATGCTCTCTCTGCCTACTCTCAGTCTGTCTGGTCTCTCAAACATATCTACACAACATTTTTAAAAGCAAAAAATCAATGATTTTCATAGGGACATTATGTCATTTCTAACTAATCAACAACAGCAGTTCAATTTCGACAGTGTCATTTCAATCTCTAACCTACCACATTGCACTCAAACTCAATATAATCAACATTAGCAATCCAATTTCTAACTAATTTCATCATTAACAATGCAAAAATAAAAAAAAAATCATTGAAACATTTTATCAAACACATAGAGTGCAACATTCAATCAACATAAAATCTAACAATTTCTAAACCCTAAACTACCACATTGGAGTCAAACTTACCGTAAACAACATCTAAACTACAATTTCTAACTTATTTCATCATTAACAATCCTAAAAACTAACATTCAAATCAAATCCCTAAAAACCTAAATATGTCAAATTTCTAAAAAACAAAAACAAAAACAAAAAAAAACCATAAAAAGTCAATGCAATAGGATAATAAACAATTACTTGATTTTGGGGTAGGAATTGACGTTGATTGGCTCAAGAATGAAGAAAATCGCACAAGAAGGGAACAAAATCGTATTCTTGCTTTTGAAAGTGAATGGTTGATGTTTCTGAGTTTGCTGTTCTATAACAGCACGCAACGTGAGTTAACTCACGTTGTTATATACCGAACGTAAGTCACGTTGGTATATACAGAGCGTGACTTAACTCATGTTGATATATATCAAACGTGAGTTAAGTCACGTAGGGGTATTTTGGGAAGTTTATATGGGAGTGAGAAATTCCCTTTCAGAGGAGAAATTTTCAATATTGTATTGCATATAACTATATTTTATAGGGCTTGAAAATGGGCTTTTAGCCTAGCTTCTTCTAGCCGAATAGAGAAACTAGTTTGAATGTCTTTGATCCTAATATCTATGAGATGAACAAATGAACAAATCAGAGATGCATGACCCAATTATAATCTTTGAAGATGTGGTCCAAATATTTGACTTTTAAATTACATATGCGACAAAGAATAAGGTAAGTTTTTTTTTTTTTGAGGAATCAAAGAATAAGGTAAGATATATCTCTACTAATGTTGTTTTCTTTTACGGCGAGAGAATTATTAATGACTCTCTAGAGGATGGTGTTGATTCTCTCCATCCCAAAACAACGTAGTCATTTATAAAAACAATTGTCCCAAAATAATTGAGTCATTTTACTTTTTAATGCAATATTAATTACTTTTTTTTAATTATAATTTTAATTAATATTACTTTCATCACTCCAAATTCAATATATTTTACTTTGCATTTATGATAATGAGAAAGGCACCAATACTCGACAAAGTACTCAAAACCATCTCTCTCTCTCTCTCTCTCTCTCACACACACACACACACTAATACATTTTTTTTAATATGTGTGAAATGAACAAAAGACTCAGTTATTATGGGACGGAAGGAGTAGCTCGCTGAGAGCTTGTGGAGAAGGTGTATGTTCTCTGATAGGTGGTTGCCTGATTCTAAATTCATACATCATTCCCTTAAAAGTTTAAAAAATTTAGGTAAAAGCTCCCTGATTTAAATTACTTATAGTCTCCCCTACAAAAATTGTCAAAATACTCCATATGACAAGCCATGTTGCCATCTAACATGACATATCATCAACCCTCACAGAGATACTCGACGGAGGGAACAATTTAACCGACGTGACGTGATTCAGTTTAAGGTATAATTTGATATTTCGCAAATTTGGAGTCTCAAATTGTCCTTCACTCACAATTTTAAGATTCAATACTCGAGTAATAACTATGTCACGTGTCAAAATGTTAATATTGCTAGTTAAAAAAGTAAGTAGAATTTGTATCAAAAAGAAAATTAGTCAAAAAAATGCAATGCTTGAAGTGTAATTTTCTTGTGTGTGCATAAGACATGTAAAATGCTATTTGATATGGTCATTATGAACACGACTCAGTTGTTAAGGACACCACATAATATATTTAGGGGCTGAGGTTCAAACCTTAAATTTTCCACTTATTCACTTTAAAAAGGTGAATTTCTAACCGCTAGGTTACTTGAAAAAAAAAACTGTTTGCTTTGAATTGCTTTCCCATTTTATTATTCTTTACATTAACATGGTTTGTTGAGAGTGATTATTGGTACACAATTATATCATTTTTAATTAATTATTAGATCAATAAATCACATAATATCTTATTTAATTTAATGATAAGATTTATTGATCAAACAGTGGAAACTAACTTAGACCATCCATAATGTAGCACCTCATTTGAGTGCTTAAACGGGTCCCGACTTTACACGTCACTCGTTTTATAATCAATATATAATAAGCATATAATCTCTCCAATCATAACTATATATCATTAAATTTTAACAATAATTTATCTAATCATTCATAATTATATAATTTTTAAATATTGAATTAATTTAATTATAAATTATAAAAAAGTGAAATATTTTTTTAAAATTTTATTAATAATTAAAAAAAATTAAAACCTGAAAAAAAAAATTAAAATGATCATAAATTACATATGTTTGATTTCTTTTTTAACTTTTGAGATGAATAAATTATTTGTTGTAGTAAAAATAGTCTTTCATTGAAAATTAAACGTTGATCGATTAAATATAACACTTCTAAGTATTATTTAATTTATTTTTATAATATTAAAATAATATAACAATTGCATAAAGAAAAATTACAATTAATTGTGTATGTGAGACCCACATATAATAGGTGAGAGAGGGTGCCTATAAATGCACCCATCTCTATAGGCACCCAATTGATTGATGTCACAATGGGGGTGTCTATTTAGGATGGTACTAAATAGAGGAAGAACCCCCATTGTAGATTGCCTTATGCATAATGCAAAATTTGTCTCCTTTGTGTACCATAGAATTGACCAAGTTGATTTTTTTTGACAAAAAATCTACTATATCATTGATTGATGTTTTAGGGTGTTGTCGGCGAGATATGGAGTCAAGGGGGATAATTTGAAGGAGGGAGGAAGAGAGGGGTCAGTTTGATGGAGGGAGTTGGTTAGAATCCGCGACAACAGTTGGTTTTGAGGCGGGGGGATGGTTTGATGAAAATTTACAGTGTAAGGTTGGTAACGGGGATAATACTTTTTCTGGACATGCCTTTACTGTGATAGGTTTTGTAGACTGTTTGATTTGGCTGCAAATCAGTGGGCGACGATTGAAGATATGTTTGATTTAGGTTGAGGTGAGGCTTGGAAGTGGCGGCAGGATATTGTTGGAGTGGAAGGAGGAACTGGTAAGGGAGTGTAAGACTTTACTTCTCACTGTAACTTTGCAGGTTGATAGTCAGGATCACTGGCTTTGGATTTTGAAATCAGACGATGATATATTGTTCGCGGCGCCTATCGTCTACTTACTACTGTGGTTCCTCATCATTTTGTTCTTGTGTCGATATCATCTCGCATAAAGATGTCTTGAAGGTGTCTTTGTTCGCTTGACGCCTTCTTCGTAATAGACTCCCCACAAAAGACAATTTATTACGAAGAGGAATTATCCTGCAAGACCCTCACCTTTCTGACAGTGGTTGTGGCAGTTCAGAATCAACAAATCACTTGTTTTTGGAATGCAACTGTCTTGGATTTTTGTGGTATCTTGTGCGACGTTGGTTGTGGCAGTTCAGAATCAACAAATCACTTGTTTTTGGAATGCAACTGTCTTGGATTTTTGTGGTATCTTGTGCGACGTTGGCTGGGATTTTCTTCGGTTGCTCTAGCTGGTATTTCTGATCAGTTATTACAGTTTGGCAACTTAGCAGGTGTATCAAAAGTAAAGTGCTCCATTATGCTTCTGATTTGGCTTGCCTGCACTTGAGTTATTTGAAAGAAAAGGAACAACATGATTTTTAATAACAACGCAAACTCAATACTTAAACTTTCAGATAATATTAAGCTTCTTTCTTTTTGGTGACTAAAGGAAAAGTTTGATGATGTTGCTTTTAGTTACCATTTAACCCTCTTATGTGTTTGGGTATTGACTAACTGTTGTTTTCCTTTATGTTTCGTTTGTCTGGTGCTTCTGTAACTTTTGCTTTCTTTTCTGACACGCCTTGTGTTAGGGAGAATGCGTTTTGATAGTAATATAATTCATTTTGGTTTCTTAAAAAAAATCAAACTGAGGCATAGAAAAATCATTAAATTTTTTATTTTTGAAAGAAGAAAAATCATTAAATGTATCGGTAAAGTTTTCATTTTAGGACACCATAGTTCCACTCAAATCAGATTTAATGAGTACATAATATTTTACTTATTGTCCTTTTGTTAACTAAATAAACATGGTGTAAATGGGTCTTGTAGCTGTAACAAAAAAAGGGGACTTTGAGCCAATCTTCTTACATCATCTCTAGCCTAGAGACACGAGTTACTATAAAACGGTCCTTCTAGCTCCTCCAAATTGATTCACCCAGAATCTATTTCAAGTAGGTGAATTGATATTTCAACCGGTGTGAACACACATTTGGTGACGTTGAACCCAAAACCAAACAAATGCTTATATTGTTAACATGGATTAAATGAACATAACCTATTGTAACCTATTAACCATCTATTGAACAAATTTAACCATATTAATTTTGAATGTTATTAACCATAATTTTCAAGTGTTTCAATATATATGTATCCATTAATTTGCCAAATTGTGTTCAAATGTACATGATTTCCATATGGTCAATATATGATATCCTTTAATAACGATTTGTATTCACATATACACTTGAAAATCATTTTCAAGACCGTGGTTATTTGTGTTAATGTGAATGATTAATGAATTGTGATACCTTAAATATTTATTAACCATCTATTGAATGTAATTAACCGCATATATCATTGAACAACATTAAATATCTAAATTGTTGTCAAATTTGTGTGTCAAAATATAATATCTCTTTTAAGTAACATTTGAAAGCAAATCGCTCTATTGTGATTAGGGGCGCACAAAAATAACCATGAACCGAACCGCTTAACCGAACTGAACCGCATTGAAATTAACCGAACCATTTAAGTGGTTCGCGAACCAAACCAATAATTTAATAATGGTTATTGAACCATAACCGAACCGAATCGTTTTGAACCGAACCAAACCATTAGCAAAGCACAAACTTCATATTTTAATAATGATGTTTTATTTTGTCTTTCATCATGTATTATCATTGGAATTTGTTGATGTTTTTGTTGATATTAGTAAAATACAACTAAGTAAAACCACAAGAAATTAATAATTAGTGTGATATAATTTTTAAAAAGGCTTAATACATTTAGTCATAGTTTAAATACAATTAATTTTTTTTAACACTTGTCGCACAATTCCAATTTATGAAAAAGAAAAAAAAACAATTTGGTTCGCAAAAGGATAAGAAAATACATTTTTGTTCAAAATATTATTTTAGGTTCGATTTGGTTCGCAGACAACAAAACGGTCTAGCAAACCACAACTTTGGTTCGGTTTGGTTCCTCGCAAAGCTCAAACAGTTCGGTTCGGTTTTTTGAACCGTTGAAACGGTTTGGTTCGGTTCGGTTTTCTTCAAAGACCAAACCATGCCCACCCCGGATTGTGATAAAGCGTTTAATCAAGCCTAAATGAAAGAAACTGAAACAGTGTGACACATATATACAAATTATGCAGAACTTATTTTTTCACCTCTAACATCAGTTCAAAAGCAGTACTATGCATTAAGAAAAATCATCAACATTTTGCATGTTTGTATGCGTACTGTCAAATAATTTATGCTGTCTGAATGCATACTTTCAAAAACATGAAAGTTTTTTAAGTAGTGAGGCTACCTATTATACACATTGATACACATTTCCTAAGGAGACCAAATGGTGTTCTCTATCTTCTCATCCTGCAACAAAGTGGGCCTCACACAATGTTTGTAGATAGCCCAACTCACACCTTAGATTAGATATGAACATACTTTAACTTTGTAGTATGCACATCACCATTCAACAAACCATGACATGACACCAGAAATCCCTCCTCCCTCCATTGGAGAAGTATTTTTCTCATTTTTGGCAACACAATTTGGGTATCATACTTCTACATGAAGCACATTTAGAAATGACTCTATGAAATCCTACATGTGTATTTTCATCATGATCATCTCCAACAAAGCAAACTGCATATAATGAAATGTGAAATATTTCAGTACCATTAATCATTAATGCTAAGATAAAAAAAGAAGGAAAATTGCACTTATCTCCTTTATATTTGTTGAAATGAAACATTAACTCTTTATTTTATGAATAAAAATATGGTGTTCACTCGTTTACACTCACCTCTCCTTGATTAAAGGATAGAGCTGTCAATTTAGGGTCGACCCAAAGGACCCATACATTAAACTGGACTGGGCTCCTTAATTACATGCTTGAAACAATTGGACCAACTTGGTCCAACCCGATTGGCCTGGTGGCTAGTCAGGCCGAGCGGACTGATTTAACAACTCTAGTCAAAGGTGATGTGTGTTTCATTTAAACAAACCCGAGGGGAGGACGGTGATAAATTGACGACAAATAAAAGTGTTGAGTTTTTGTTTAAAAAATAGTATTAGTGTGTTATTTATGCATACTTTAGGGGAGTTAAGTGCAATCTCTCAACAACAAAAAAAAACTAGATTTAGATTAGATTCAATATAGAATGCATATACCTTATGCCTACAAGTCTTTGCTTGGTGAATGCAACTTAACTATAGTGGTTGGATCATTGTCCAAATTCTTAAGGCGTAGTTCAACATTCTTAAGATCGCGAAGATGTCGCAAGATTTCTTGAAGCAAATCCTTTCCTTCATCACCACCATTTTGTATGGATCCCATACAATGTTGGAGAAACTCTCTATCTGTTTCAAGAGCTTGTAACCTGTCATAAACACGATCAACCTCTTCTTCAATACACACTTTCATGCTATCCATTTCACTTATCATAGGAACTGAGTTTTGCATTTGCATATCATTTGATTCTTTCTCCAATTCTCTATCGAATGCAAATGCTTCTTCATCATTCTCATTCTCTGCTTCATCTAAATATGGAAGTAACTTCTTTGCCAAGCAACCAATTGTTCTTCTTGGAGATTGCTTATCATCTGAAAATCCATTAGAATAGTCTTCTTTGTCACCATATCTTGATGAACTCTCATCAAGAAATTCTTCACCATCTTCCAATGAAATTATCTTTTCTTCTAATGCTTTGAGTTGATCTAGAATAGAAGCTTTCTCTTCCTCAAATTCTTCGAAAGTACTATCAAGTTCACTTACATGTTTTACACAATCTAACGCTATCTCCTCCAGGTTAGAAACTGTATCATCACTTGCATTGTTATATTGTTCTTTTTCTTCATTGTTAAGATCAACTGACAGTTCATCGGTGTAGCCGGTGTTGCAACAAGAGCAAGAAGAGTCTCTACTTCTTACACTTCCATCTTTCATTCTTCTCAACATTCTTAATTTCTCTTTGGCTTCATAATCCATAACTTTTTCCCTATACTCTTCCAATTCCTTCTCAAGTTCTTGCTTCTCTTTCTCTCTTTTTGTCATTAAATCGTTCAAAAGCTGTAAAGCTTCTTGATCATATTCAGCTTGTTCTTCCATCATTCTTTGGTATTGCAATGCTTCCATCTGCATTGCCGCCTTTTCTTCCTGCAGCCTTGTAATCATTGCCATTGTTTGGTTTGTAGCTATTGCCGAGGCACTTCTCTCTTCTTCTAGTTCTTGATATATAGCACTAAGAGCTCTTTGTTTGGCTTTAAGGGATGTTTTTAGCCGGTCGATTGTTAAAACCGGATCGCTGTATTCTACCTCACTTGCAACACTACCATCCACAGATTCTTCTGCTCCTGATTCTGTTTTCTCAAAGAGTATCAATTTCCTCTGCATGTAGTGCATTGCATCTGCTGAACTAGGAGTTTCAGGAAGTTTATCTTCTTCTAATTCACATGATTCTGAGCATTTTGATGATTGATGGGCTGTTTCCTCTTCAATTTTTTCAACTGGTATTGTTTTCTCAACCATTTCATTATCATTAACACTGGTTTTATCGGTATCTGCATTGTTGGAGTTGAATTTCAGTTTAGATAGATTGAAAAAAGAAAATATTTACATTTGTTCAAGAATTGAGTGCTTCACAATTAGATATGGTAGAAAGTACTAGATATAAAAACTCACAGAGATTATTTTGTGCAATGAATTCATCAAATGCATTATGAACTTCGGTATCATCCTCACTGTCACTTGAAGAAGATTGATCTTCTGGCATGCATTGACTTGAGTAGGTTGGTTCTTCAGATGGAGGCAGATTATCTGTGTAAGTAAATGTTTAAGTCATGAACGATTAATACCGTTTGGATAAACATCTGAATTAAGTGATTATAGCATAAACGCTTATCAAATAAATACTTACGAATAAGCTATTTTTATTAAATAACTAAATAAAAATAATGTTAAACTGTTTTCATATATACTATAAGTTGTTTTCATGAACTATTCTGGAGAGTTTATGAAAATAAACTGAAAACAGTCTATGGATTTGTCATATATGTTGTTTCGATAATGCTCACCCAAACAATCTCACAAGTGCTTATGTCAGAAGATAAAATAAGTCGATCCAAACATGTGTGATAAATTAAGTTACTTTAGCCTAAATATATTATCATAATTAATGAACTAGCATAATAGGAGACATGAAGCAACAAAATCCATGTACTGTCTTGTACCTGGTGGAGCATTTTCTTGTTCTTCCATATCTGCTTCCAAATTTCTGTCATTGTCGGATAAACTGTGAGACATACTTAGCTTATTCTGAGAAATGAACTTTTCAAAGGCATTTTGAGCTTCAGCCTCATCATCATCATCACTTGATTCAGATTCATCTTCTTGTGTGCATTCATACGAGCAGATAGACTCTTGAGATTGAAAAAGATCAACTGCATATAACCAAGAATTTGGTAATTTCATAACCACCATATATCTAATATGATCATTCAACAGAAACATGTTATGCATAGGAAAGATGGACAACATAAATGTGAAATAAAGTTCCAAAAACTTTATACATCAAGCAATTTATGTTTACCTTGTGCATTATCTGGTTCTTCTGTGGCTTCTTCAATACTATTATCACCATTCACAGAAATTTGAACTACTGAATTCTGATTTAACCCTTCAACTTCTAAAGTTATAGAATTTTCCAAACTTTCTTCAAGTTCCCTCATGTTTGTTTTCTCTGCATTCTCATCCATTTTGAGCAATACTTCCTCTTCTAAGACACTTGACTGCGGTTCAACTGGTGACTCACTGACAAAAGTTTGAATCTTCTCCTTCTCCTCCTCTAGATCCTCATTCAATTTGCATGATTCAAAATCTAAACAAGTGATAGAATCTATTAACTTAACAGGTATTAACCGGTCATCGTCACAAGCTTTGTAGTTCTCAAAGTGCATATTGATGATTTCAAGTGATCTATCTTCACTAATGTGAAACCTGCACAATAGGAGCATCAGAAAAATGATGAATAAAATCATCAACAGCACTTGGATAATCTTCCTTCTCATCTTTTTCTGCATCCTTTTCATCAGAGTTCAAGTTTGAAACTGAACTCGATCTATCCTCGGCCACCTCTCTGAGGATAAAACTTTCAATATCAGAAAATATCTGATGCTCATTGAATACCTCTTCATCATGATCATGATCTTCTCCATTATTTATCTCAAATTCAATGTATTTTTCACCTTCTTTGTCATCTTCTATTGATTCAACAATGAGTGATCCTTTGCTTAGATAGTTTCCATCATCCCAAGAAGGCTTCAACATCAAATAAGGAGGGTAGAGTTGGTTTTTCAACCTCTCATTGCAGCAAGAACACCTATTTAAATTCTCTCCATTTTCATCATGTTTTTCATGGCCTAACCATGAAATAAAACCAATCCTATGTCTCATACCAAATGAGTTTTCAGTTTCATGATGATTTGGCCTAGAAGCCAAGCAATTTTCACACATGCTATGTGTTTCTGCTAATCTTTGATGATTTGAGCAGTAACCAAGGTTTGAAATCTCAGCTGCATGAGTCTCACAAACAAGATCATTTTGAAAATTGGTACTATTATTCCCTTGCTGAAGCACATGATCAAGCCTTGAACAGAAAAGACAAGGTGGTTTAAGGCCAAAACATTTGGCAAATTTTGTGATAAGATAACTGAACAAAGAGTTGAGAAGAAGAAAGATAATTAAAATCCATTCAAGAAATGCATACACCAGAATTACAACTATTTTGTTGGTGTTTCTATGTAACATGGTTGCAAACTTGTTTGCAGTCATTGCTTTTTTCCAATTTTTTCCAAACTATGCTGGTTCTTTTGTTTGGTATTATGGTTTTATGTTTATTCAAGAAATGCATACACTAGAAGAAGTTTCAATAGTACACAAAAGAAAATAAAACAGGTTCAAAAGAAAAGTGTTATGTTTTCTACTGTTTTTCAAAGGAAAGAAAAGGCTTTGTAACTGGCAAAAGAAGAAGGGTCAGAGAAACGTGCAAGTGATTCTGTCACTGTATCAGTAATATTATGGACAATCAATAATTATCTTTAGGATAAAGTGGATCTCAGCTGTGATATAAATTATAATACCTACCTTTGGTTGTTTCACAGCCCAACATAATAATAACTTGTTAATATTGTTGCATGCAAACTCTTTTTTAGAGAGTTTAATGGAGATATACCATCAATTTTATCTAATGAAAATTTGTGACATTGCCACCTAAGTTCACATTGTAATTAATTTAGATATAATCACAAAATATTGATCTCTTGTACTGAGTTATTTTTCCTTTCACTTCACATGTATCTTAATTAGGGGTGGGCAAAAAAACCAAAAAACCAAACTAAACTGCTGAACTGAACCGAACCAAACCAAAAAAAAACTGAACCATTACTAACAGTTCTAGAACTGAACTGAAACAGTTCAGTTCAGTTCAAAGCAGTTTGGTTCGGTTCGAAACAGTTTGGTTCAGTTCGAAACAGTTCGGTTCGGTTTTACCTTCTAAAATTCGATTTTGTTTGGTTTTTTATATTTTTTTCAATGGTACCAATAATAACAGTTCGGTTCAGTTCGAAATCCAAACAATTCGGTTCGGTTTAGTTATTTTAAATTTATCAAACAGTTCGGTTCGGTTCAGTTTTCATCCCGAACCGAACCATGCCCACCCCTTAATTGTTATGAACAACACAGCAAAAAGCTAAAGAGAAAATGTAACCAATAATTACAAAACAAACCATATACTGCCCTTGTTCCATTAATTAGGTTAATTTGGACCATTCCACGCGCAAGGTGGTTCCCACCACTTATTCATGAAAATGGCTAGTAGGTCATATATTTGTTATATGTTTTATAATGCCAAATTACTATAAACATACGCTCTCTTCTATTGAATAAGCTTCTGCAGTCATTGTAAAAAATGAAATAGATTAAAAAAATTAGATATTAAGAGGGGCACATGAAAGATCAAAGAGAACTATCAACCTTATTGAATATTCATGATTTAGATTTATAATGAAATTTACATATTACATATCAACTTTAGAACTCTAGACTTGAACCCAAGTCACAATAAATGTGAGCGAAAGATCCAACTATTTGTGTCTACTGACTACTGCAATTAGTTTTATGCACTATATCTTTAGAACAATAGATGTAGTGACTGATAATCATTAGGTTTAATAGGAGTTAATTTTCTATAACGATACAAATTTCCATTGCAAGAAGAAAAGAAATTGAAGTTTAAGTTAAAGATCTACACATTCATATTCATCACATTTTCTAATGAAATTATTGCTAGTTAGAGATTTTATTCCCTAAAAGTTTGTAGCATGACTCTCCTCAAAAAAAAAAAAAATTAGTTTGATTCTCGGGCTTGCCCATATTTCAACCCCTTATAAAAAAGAAAAAAAAATACAATTTATACCGTAGACTTAAGGATTAGTCTCATAGCAGATTCAAAAGACTTAAACCGTGAATATACTTTGGGACACATAATGGGGTCAAAATCTCTAATTACAACGGATTAGAAGGAAAAAAAGCAAGTGCTTATTCCCTAACATTCAAATTATTGAACTGTTTTTTTAGGCAAAAAAAATATTCAGCAAGACGTTTACAACATCATTAATATATGAATAACTACGACTTTATAAACAAACTTTGTATTCACATTAATTAATCATGTACAAAACATCATAAGAAGCAGTGGGTGACTTGGGATTCTTCTATTAAAAAATTTAAAGTGAAGGGCAAGAATGATGGAAGAAGGGTGTCACAGTGGTTGGCATTATGAAAAAGCTAAATTGAAAAGAAAAAGTGAGTTGAAAGAAGGGAAGGATTTGAATCAAATTGAATGGTACTGTGACAGTGATTTAAGCTCTTTTGTATGAAAAAAGATTAGAAACAATGTAATGTGGGGATCATAGTCTTGCCTTCACCTTTTGCTTTTTAGGTCCAATTTTTCTTTAACTTTTGAAAAGTTCATTCCTGGGTTTAGATGTAAAGAGATATTAATGAAATGATCAAATCTTACCAATTGATACCTTAATGAAATTAAAAGATGCTTGAGACATCATTAAGCCACGTTTACTTGATTAATTAAGTTCCTTTTTTTGATTAAAAATGTACATATATTTTCATTAATAACTGGGTCAAGCTCAAAACTATGCCACTAGTCAAAACACCAGAAGTAACACATTGCTCACTACTAGGACAAAGTACATAATTAATGCCAACTCTTAGATGATTGTAAGTAGTAAATGAGTTACTGCTAACTCTTAAAAACAAAGTCTAAATTAATACACCAAACCAAAGTTATCAAACCTGATTAAAATTTTGCTAGACAATGAGATCAAAGAACAATGGCCCCCAGACAACATTATATATCTTTGTCGTCCAATTGTTATTATAGGCTTTTTATTTCAATCAATAGCAAAAAGAGTTATACACTCTTGACCAAAAAAAAAATTATACAGTTGTAGTCCGTATTTCTTATACTTCATCCGGTCTTAAATATAAGCAAAAAGTCTGATGTATTTGATCCAAATTTAAATCAAATACATTTGACTTTTTACTTATATTTAAGACCAGAGGGAGTATCTTTTGTCATATTTTCATACCCCCCTCACCCTCATATACTTTGAAATTTCATAAATACCCCTTTCTCTCAACTTCACCACACACTTTCACCGGTTTTGCATAATATATAAAACAGATTTTCTAAAACTAAAAATTGAATATTACGAAATCTGATTTTTCTTTATATTTAAAAAAATTATCATTTCTCATAACTCATATATATATATATATATATATATATATATATATGAGAATGTTAACGAGTGCCCCGGGCACTCTTTAAGACCCTTTAATAGTAAATTTTTATGAAAATCTGTGTAATCAGTGCATTGAAATTTGTAACATTTGACTTTTTTAAATAATATTTTCTAAATTTGGGTCCTAAAGAGTGCCCCGGGGCACTTTAACAAGACCAAATAGTGCCCGAGAGAGGGAGGAGAGAACTACAGAAAGTAGAGAGAACAAGACAGGCCAGATATAATAGATATATATATTAGATATAGAGAGAGACAGAGAGAGAGAGAGAGAGAGAAGAGAGTCGAGAGAGACGAGAGAGAAGAGAGAGAGGAAGAAGAAGTATAAACATTCAACCTTTTGAGTTTTACAAAATATAAGTATGTGCATTCTGTAATTTATGTTAAGTACACATTTTGGTTCCTTACATTTATGTGACTATTTTATGACCATTATTTCAAAACAAAACTTAACATAGGGTGTGTTTGGTAAAAATAAGTTATAAGGCTAGCTGTATTAGCTGATGGCTAATAGCTATAGCTTATAGCTGAAAAAGCTCGCTTATTATTAAATTAATGTGTTTGGTAAAATTAGTTGCTGAAGTTGGCTGAGAATATAAAATGACATAAAAGTACATATCTATTTTATTTATTATTTTGTTTATAAACAATTTTACTTAATAAATTTATTTTTAAATATTTAATTAAATTTCATCTTTAAAATGGTAAATGTGGTATATAAATTAAATTGTGATTTTTGTGTAATTAAACTTTTTAACTTTGATATAATATATATATTTTAAAAGAACTTTTATATAATATATCTTTTTATTTTTTGAAAATTATATAGTTTTATTTGAAAGTATAAATAATATATAAACTAAGAGGATCTATATATAAGGAAAAAATCTTGTAAAAAAAAAAAAGAATATATATATATATATAAGGAAAAAAGAAAGTGTTTGACGGTTCAGCAAACCGGAAAAGAAAAATAAATTGACAGTTACTTTGATAACTTGGATTTAGTAGTCATTTGTTTAAAAATAATAAAATAAAAATAAGGTTAAAAATGGAAGAAAATGTCAAAAGCTACTTGAAATAGCATATGAAAAAAAGCTATAAGCTAATGAAAAAAGCTTGTTACCAAATACATCTAATTTTATCAAGCAAGCTTATAAGCTAATCCAAAAAGCTATAAGCTAGCTTATTTGTGTTACCAAACACAACCATAATAGTTACCCTGTCATCCTAAATAGTGGATTATGACTTATGAGTATCACTAACAGTCAGCTTGTCATGGTTGTTTACGAATTATGATCATTAATATTTTTGGAACATAGGTTCAAATTTAAAATATATAATGCATTTTTATGCCAAAGATGGCAAAAGGAAAGTCTAAACAACCCAGATAAAAGCATAGCTGTTGAGCAAATTATGTAGGAAAGTCCTTACATTACAACAAGTATAGTTACAACTTACAAATATGCATCTAAATATGAGGAAATAATAATGCATATAACCAGCATATTGGCATCTTACAAGCAGTAGTCACTTTCCAATGATCATATGGGTTAATCCTTGAAATGGACTGCATGCAGTCAACATTTCTTGCAGTAGTCATCTCAGCTGTACGTTGAAGATTGGATGGTTAAAACACAAACCATTCGGTCTCCATCTAATAATCGACGTTTACCGACTATAGTGACTGCAGGATTTTGTGACTGCAACCAATCTGGATCCGTTAATCCTACATTAGTTTTAATTCTGGGGAGGCATTCAGGCTGTACAGTGTAAAGTTTTAAATAATTTCTCAATTGGTATCATTTTAATTATTAGATTTTCAGGTTTCATTTTCTTCCTTGGTGCTTTCATCCATCATAAACCTCCAACTATCCCCTTCTTCTATTTCCCATTGCTTTTTCAGTTCATAAATAGCTTTGGATGCTGCAGCTGCAATGGCTGGATTGCTATCCTCGGCCAGCCTCTACAACAAGAACCAGATGCATCAACTTTGCTATAGGGAAATTATGAAACTATATAGGTCGTGTTTGGATACACAGCTTAAATAAGCATTCATGGAATAAATGCTAATGTATAAGTTATTTCTATAACAAAAGACAAAATAAGTTGAATTGTTTCTTTATAAACTATAACCTATTTTCGATAGCTATTCAAGAGAACTTTTGAAAATAAGTTGAAAGCAACATACGAACATGTCATAAGCTGTTTCATTTTGATAAACTCTACTAAATAGTTTCACTAGTACCAATGTCGATAGATAAGTTCAAATGAGTCAATCCAAACAAGTAAATATTGTCAAAAAGTACTTAAAAAAAAATCACAAATCGAAGTCACCCACCTGTAATGCCCCCATCCCTGCATTTCCAAGAGTCCACATAGACGGTGCTGCCGCCAGTGCCTTGGCTAAAGCTCGTCTACAAGTTTACATGCACACATAGACGCAAAAAATGAAAATTAGTAAGGGTAGTAATATTTTGCGTTCATGCTTGCCATTTAAATTATATTATAGGTTTTACTTTTCTATCATAACATCAAAGGAAGCCTACCTAGTACTGACATCGGGGGAACTCGAGCACTCTGCCAACAAAGACACACTTTGTTTACCATCCATTGCATCAAGGTCTATAAGAGTTGTGATCAACAACTCAAGCTGCTCCGAGTAGAAAAGAGTATTCAATATCAATACTTAAATAGTGACTGCAAATATCTATCATAAATGAATCAAACTTTATGGTGAAGCTAACCTCTTCAGGATCAGTGTAATCAATTCCATCTGCTTCAGAAAGTGCTGATGCCATACTCCAGTAAGCTTCCTATAGATACTAAATCTTAGGATGCGATGATTGATATGTTTCCTGATTCGTACTTAACTAGGGAAACTGTTTTCGTATAGAAACAGAACCCAAAAAGAAAATGGAAAAGAGGAAAAGACCTGAAGAGCAGTGATCCGTTCTGCCGTCACATCCCCAGGAAAGGAATTTGTGGTTCTTCCATTCTTTTCAAGCATGATTCGACCTCTGACATTATTTTCTGAAAGAGAGCCCTTATCTCTGAAAATAGGACTGCACCACAACATTGTCAGAGGAGCAACCTCGGTTCAAAAGAAAACAGATGAGAAAAACGCAAACAAAAAACACGCGATTTTTTATATATAAGATGGCATTGGAAGTTAATTGACTTACAAGTTATATGTCTTGCTCACCATCATATCATGGATGTTTTTGATCAGCTGCAATATAGATGTAATAGAACAATTTATTTACTTGGAGCTTAAACTTTTGTTTTTATAAATTAAAGGTTCCAAAGTGAACACATGCGAAGTATAAAATATCACCTCCAAAGACATAAGGGCATCTTCCATGGCACGTTGCTTGGCACGGAAGTCAGCAAGGCGCAAATCAGCCTGACAGTTTAAAGGTTATGTCAAAATGAGTATTGTATTTTCTGGTCATTCATATGAATTATAAATAACCAAACAATTCTTATTTCTCATTATAGATATCTGTATGGGATAGTAATATAAAGGAAACTGTCCATAATTCAAGAAAGCAACTCGGTAATTAAGTGTGATGAGAAAAAACAAACTAACCCAACAAGATGTGATAGATATATTATGTGTGTATATATGCACAGTTTATGTACGGCTCGGATATCGACAATGATACACAGCTTGAGATACTCACACCATCCGAAATTTCCTTATAAAATGATTTTATTCAATCCAAAAAAAGATTAACATTATAATGAGCTGATATTGAATAAAATTTTGAATGAAAGTAAGTTGTTCATCAAACGGTTTGCATTTATTCTTCCTGAGAAGCACACTGTTGTATTTTTTATACCTTGATGGAGTCGAAAATAATTTGGATTACAAGAAAATTCAGAGCATTGAATCAGATTCATAATTGTTCATGTTACAACTTACAACAATTACAATAGATGAATTCATATCTTAATATACAACACAAAATAACGACATATTTAATTAGATTTTAATTAAATGAATTGTATTTAAAACTTTGTCTCCACAATATGTCCTTAAATACTGTGTTACACAAGTATTTTATAGGTATTCCAAACACCTCGTCGAGATATCATGCCACTCCCAAGGTATGCCCATGCCAACCCATTCTACCCGTTACAAAATATAAGCAAAAGTGAGTCAACTTTCTTATTTGGTCCAAATACATCAACTTTCTTTAATTAACTTTTGTTTATATTTTGTTACGGAGGGTGCAGTAGATAGCAGGATACATCGTCTTATCTTTTTTATTTGTGTCTGTTAATCAGTCTAGTTTTTGTTAAATAAATTTTTTATAACTATAAATTATCTCCAAACACTTCGTGGCTCTGTCAAGAGATCATGCCACTCCCATGTGTCTCAACACCAACCAATGCTCATTGTTTCTCTTTTCAATCTGTGTCCATCAATGAGTCTAATTTTTGTTAAATAAGTTTATAAATGTACATTGTCAGTCTAAACAGGTTTTCATATACATACAATGATATGCGCAACATAGTCGTGTCATGATATTATTTCTTAAAAATTGCTTTTATTGTGGTACAATATTAGAACTTGGGTTTGGTCCAACTCAAATGGTTCAATGTGGAAACTCTCAACACACGCCAAGTATTAGACAGCTACAATGTGACCCGAGTGGTCCGATAATGAGTGCCTCAACGGATCTTTGATAGGCTCTGATACCATCTTAGAATATAGGTTTAGCCTAACTCAAATCTACAAAAATCAATTTACAAGGTGAGGGATATCTCCCTCTTATAAACACCTTTTCAGGCAATATCACTTCAAACGTCAGACTCTCAACATAAGATAGAGAAGTGTGATTGCACACCTGTATAAAATCTATTTTTACTGTTACATTAATCTGCAATGGAAGAGAAAAACTAGGAGTTCTTATTTTAAGATAGTTTGTAGCATTTTATGCTTTTTCTTAAAAAAGTTAAACAGTAAAAAATACACAAAAACCAACATATTGTTACACAAATATCACATAATGCAAATTATATCAGTACTGATTACACTACAAACTAACCAAGAATATAGTATCGGAAATTAGAATTGATAGATTAGAGATTTAACAGATTTACCTTTAAGGCTCCGTCACTCCAGTGCTCATCGGCAGCACTTTTCAATCTGGTCTGAGCGATATCCTTCAAGATCTGCAGTGCATATAAAAAATAAACAAAGAAAAACGTTATATCATTGATAAATAGTATTCTTTCATCTTCAACCAGAAAAATTAAAAATTCTAGACGAGATACATACAGTAGCAATACGATTAAGGCGCTTAGCTTTTTCTTTGACACCACGGTCGATTTTCTCAGTATCCTTTCTTGCCCGAGCTATGCAGCATAGTAGAGAAAATGTAAGTTGACCATATAAGGGGTATGTAGTGTATGTTTAAAAATCTAATACTAAAAAAATAGTTACATTTCAATGGATGAATTTAGTTGTGCAATGTTAATGTAATATATCACATTATTTAAACAAGCAATATGAGCTAACCATCAAGTTTGAGAAATTCTGTCCCTAAAAAGGTAACATCTTGGCGCGCACGCTCATCCATCCTCATTATGCCACTGAAGAAATAATTAGTTAACAATTATTTCCACACATGAGGATATAATATTGTTTCTTACTGTTATTTCTTAAATCAAAGACATTTAATTATTTAGAATATGGCATTGCATAAAATTACTAAAAGAAACATTGAGAACCAATATTTAAGTCAGCTCAAGTCGTTTTCCATATTATAACTCCTCTAATCATGATTGCTAAATTATCTTGGTCAGTTCAAAATAGTTTTTGAGTGATTGATTGTATAGTGGTTATTAAAGGATTTTCTGATTAAAGGATTCTTTTCCAGTTCATATATCTCCAACAATATATTTTTAAAAAGATATGGCAGATGAACAATAGTGGAAGTAAACTTCAAACAGAAACGATATTTTTTTGGTGGACTCAAATAGAAACAGTATTGTTAGCATATAATCAGAATCAGGTTGCTGGAAATACCGTGAGAGAAACTTTGCATCGTTACAGGCAAATCTATAAGCTTCAGACAAGCCACGAACAGAACGAGCACGATCATTTTTCTCATCTTCGGCATGTCTCCTGTACATGTGAAAGGGTCTCTAACAAGTAAGTTTGTATCTTCCAATTTTCAATTGTAATGAAATTACATGCCATCGCCAAAAGGATAAGAAGAAAGATACATCCTAGTTTGACATACAATAAAATTGGCAACTAAAAAATGGTAACAAAATGGATGAACTTTGTATTACGGATTCATGCATGTATTATCATCGATATATTTTTTTTTTACCTAGTTAAATCAGAAACATCATCATAAGTTGTAACACATTCTTTTTCTTCAGTATTATTTGCTCCTGTTGATTTACATGAGACAGAAGATGTCTTGGAGATTAAACTAACTGGATTTCTTCCATTGACGAACCGAAACCAGTCATTGAATAAGGTTGATCTCTCATTGAGAACAGAATCGTTGTTCAAATGTCCATTTTCGAGTCTAACCCTTGAAAACTGTATTCTGTTTACCCTTGCTGATGAAGATCCATGTGATCTACAAAGTGTTGCTCTATTAGTCAAGATAGGACCGCTTGAAACTTTGTTTGCCGTAAGTGCCATCAGAAGATCAAAGAAAGAATGAGATACACCTGGCCTTCATAGCACTTGAAATATCTCAATTCTGCAGAAGTAAGACAATAATAAGAGAATGGGGACATATAATCTACATTGGTATAGTGAAATTCACAATTTATGGGTAATTTTCTTACCAAAATTTTCACTCAAAAATAGGCATATTAAACCATGCTAATTAATAAGAAAAAGGAACACAAAGACAAATTTTTTTCTTGAGAAAAAAGATAAAGTAGTCAGAAGTCCTTCAATATAAACCATGACTAGTATAACTTTAATTTTAAAAAAAAAATATCAAAATAAACAAAGAAGTCAGACAGATTAGAGTATTGAAGTCTATATTTCAGATGTGTGATAATATTCAGCATTTATGCAATACTATTCGCCTTATACCCAACATGTGAGAACCTCAAACTCGCCTCTAAAGAAAACAGATAAATAAACGCACACAAGAATACAACAACTGATCACAGAGTTCAGCCAACTGTGCCAACTGCCAACGTCTCTGACAGCAGAGCGGCTGTTGTAGATTTTCTATTATACAATGCTTAGGGTTACAAAATACAAGTTGTGTTTAACAGTACTACGGTACGGTCTAGATTAAAAGTTTAACCCCCCAACCCTCCTAGTCATAACCCAACATACAAATTAGCCAAAGCCAAAGGAGCAGGCGCTCTCGAACGGCTACACTCCTCGCGCTTTCACCCCTGCTCTAGCGTCTATCCATTTATCAGTGAATATGAGTCATACTCAACACAACCTTATCCAAACATTTCTTTTAAGAATCGTCAATTTAAAGCATTGCACAGCTCAATTAGCTTCTCTACATCCCTCAAAAGTTAATCATCTTCCTATTTCAAAGCAACATATGGTCATTACCCTAATCTTTTGATCAGTAATCACAATTTAGAATATTAGATGTATAAAAAACTAAATTAGATAAGGTAAACACTAAGCTGTATGTAGCTTTTTTTTCCCAATATCCAAAGCTAGAAACCTAACAGCATCAATACTGGAGTGACTACAAAGATCTCAAAATTTGAAGTTGAAAACTAAACTATAGAGTACAGATTAATCATCATATAATAATGCTAAAGTTAAGAAATATGAATTGATAGTTAGACAATTAAATTCACCCTAATTTAATTGTCATCATTGATAGAGGAAGTAACATACTAAAAAAATACTTAAAATTTCAAACATAGAACAATGCCCATTTAAGATAAAATACTAAAACATTGTTTTAACCAAATGAAATCAAATCTAAAAAACTGACCTGTAAAACAAAAGCATAGTTTTTCTCTTTTTTTCTTTAGAACTAAAGGATCATATTAAATATTTATATCATTAATAATTTTGAGACTAAAGAGGAAAACAAAAAACTCCAACAAAACTTGAGAACCACAAGGTGAGGATGTGGCTCTTTGAATGACAACAAGGAAGAAAAACACAAAATTTAGTGATGGGATATAGTCATATAGATATGGAGTGAAGTGAAGTGAAACTCCACGTCATTCCTTCTTCTCACATCCAATGTTTCTATCTACTGCTTATCCACGTGGCTTTTTGTAATTTTTTTAAGATTCATTCATTGTGGTCCTAAGAAAATAATATGCAAAATCCAATCTAATCTTTTGGAAACAAATATTACTTTTAATTCTTAAAAAAAAAAAAAAAAACAAGTTGAAGTTACTATTGTAAATTCTATAATGTTGAAATGGTTTGAATAGCATGCATGTGATCCTAAATTCCACAGACCAATTCCAATATGCAGAAAATCTAATAACCTCTCGAACTAATTGTGGCACGTAATTTGCACCCAAAAAGAAAAAATTGTGACAGGTAGTGCTTGTTTAATAAAGTCAAAATTATCTTATAAACTTTATCATAGACTTCTCTAACCATTTTCTTTAAACCGAAGATCGTGAATATTCCAATAATTGGATAATTTTTTTACCTCTGTTTTTTCTCCATCTATTATGCATTTTTATCATTGTAAGTATATTCTTAACTTGATTCAAGACCACTAAAGATGTTATTTGTATCATTCGCTAATGAATTCAAACCATGTTACTTCTACAAACTAATAGGATGGTGGAATTTAATTAATATGTAATCTTTTTCAACAAATAAAATATTTAATTCAAATTTTTATGCCATTATTAGTTAAGCATCCAATTTGGTTTATATATTGTTTAAATTGTTAAACACCAACGACAGCTGGAATAGCTCAGTTGGTTAGAGCGTGTGGCTGTTAACCACAAGGTCGGAGGTTCAACCCCTCCTTCTAGCGTAGTTTTTGCAATTTTTATTTTTTTAAAAAAATAATAATTAAAATAAATTAAAAACGTGGACGGCAGGATTCGAACCTGCGCGGGCAAAGCCCACATGATTTCTAGTCATGCCCGATAACCACTCCGGCACGTCCACTGTTTTGTTTATTTCTCCTAACCATTAATACTTCAATATTGATTTCTAGGGATGGCTTCACCCTTTTTACATAATTATTCATTGATTTCTATCTCATTTTTATGTTTTCCCCACATTCCTATATTGCTTCTACTTCTTGATTATACTATTTCATCTAAAATATACTCCATTTAGTAAATTTGTTCAATTTAAGATAATCACAATTTGATGAAGTATATGCATCTCTAAAAAACATTCTTCAACTTATAACTTGGTGTCACTATAGTCAAATTACTTTGTGTTATTTTTCAGGTTTTTGATGAGTAAACCCTTAACTATGGATTTTTTTTTTATTGAAAGAACTTAATTGTGGATATTGAAAGGTATACATGTGTTACATTTGTACGGTTCTTTTAATTGTCACCATGTTCATGAATATTTTTTTGACAATATATGTACATGGATCGTTAAAGAATATTAAGATTGGAATTGTCTCTTCGTTTATAAGGGAAAATAGATGTGGCCTTTCAATGTGTTCAATTTTAAATCAAGTATTTTCCTATTTTTCCTACTAGCTTTAATCATGTATGTGTTGTTGGGTTAAGATATATGTTTGTAAAATTTGTTGATGGTTGACATTGATTATTTTTTTGGACAAATGGTGATTGACATTTATATAATAGTGTTAAATATAATAAATCGGACATTTTTTTAAGGATAAACCAATCATTTTAGACTTAATTATTGAAGATTGATACTTAATTTGTAATAAAATTTTGGGTGAAGATTGATATTTTTTGTTTGTAATAAAATTTTGGGTGAAGATTGACTTCCCTCTTCTCATGGACAAATTATATATGGGATAAATATTTTCACTAATCAAATTTTTCTTAAGAAGATTTTCACTAATCAATTAACTAAAATATGACCATTTATGTACTCTCTCTGGTCCTTAATATAAGAAATATTTTTTAAAAAAATTTTTTATTTATAAAAGAAAGTCACACTTTTAAAGTGTATTTAATGTCTAAAAGATTTTTTAACATTCATTTAATGTTTGTTTTTTAAATGGGTATATTTAATACATCATAAGTTTCTATGAGGGTATATTCGTAAAAACATTTAAATAGTTTCTATGAGGGTATTTTCGCTGATGTGGCAGGGGGTAAACCAAATTTCACCTATATGGCAGGGGGTAAAAACCTATTAACCCATAAATTTTTGCACAATCATAAGCACTGAGGGTCCAAAACCAAAGAATCTTTAAATTACAAGGGGAAATCTCCAAAAAAAAATACAAGGGGTAAACAAAATTTCGCCTATATGACAGGGGGTAAAAGTTTATTAACCCTTTATCTATCAAAATATTTGTAGTTAATAACTGTTTATTTTAACCGCTTAAGATCAATGATATAAAAATATATCACATTACTTCGTCAAGTAAATAACAAAATTATCAAACAACCAATTCATTTGGAGGTTAAAAATACTTTTTTGTTTCAAACTTATAGGCATATTGATTGTTGTAAATATATTATTTCTTTAAATTAATTTCATTGCTTCTAATATTCTATTTTTTTTATCCGTGCAAATGTACGAGTACTAGTATTAGTACCCGTGCAATGCACGGGCTGCCTTTAAACTATATAATAAAATATATTTTTAATGACACACATTAATTTAAAGTATTAAGAATATATGTTTTTTAAGAATATGAAAGTTTAGACTTTACTAATTATAGAAACTTAAATCAAATATTTATAGCCCCCGTGTTTTGGAATTTTTTTCCATTTAAAAAGTAAAATCTCTTCCTAATCAATCGAGTTGATTCATTGTTAAATATCTCAAGATACATGACAATCGTGTAATCTCAATGCAACATTGTCTATTCTAAAGAAAATTCCAAAGAATGCGTAGTATAAGAAGTGCAAGAGGGTTACATTTACATCACCAATGTAGAGACACTTACATATGTAAATCTAAATTAAGATAGCAGCATAAATTGATTCTCAAACAATAATGCACATTGAATTTGGTCCTTCATAGATTAACTCACTACATGCACCTAACTCCACTTGTACATTAACTAATATACCAAGTCTTATTACCCAACATTCAACGTAGAGCCTTCTTAGTAGATCTTATTAGCACTTCAAAACAAAAGTTCTTTAACCCTTAAGAAAATAACGTATGCACGGAAAACTTTAAAAGCAAGCATTTGCAATTCCTTTTTATAAAATTTTTTGTTTAATAACACATAAATTAATTTAAATTTAAAGTATTAAGAATGTAGATATATGATATTAAATTGAAATATTAATTACCTTACCAAAGTTGTTAACGCAATAACATTTTTTGTACTCTAAATTAATTGCATTACACATAACATAAGCCAATCAAAAAATAAAAAAATGGACTTAATTAAATAGAAACTTAAAATCAAATACGGCCCCATGTTTTGGGGGAATATGAAAATTAGACTTAATTAAATAGAAACTTAAATCAAATACTTATAGTCGCCCATGTTTTTTGAGGAATATGAAACTTTAGACTTAATTAAATAGAAATTTAATTCAAAACCTAATTCAAATACTTGTAACTCCGATGTTTTTAAGGAATATGAAACTTTGGACTTTTAATAGAAATTTAAATCAAATATTTATAGCCTCCCGTGTTGTATGAATTGATCAGTAAAAAGTGGCAAAATATTTAGTCAGTTAACTGTATACAATCACGTAAGATATGACAATAGACTCATGTTAATAGATGAATTAGTAAGTTGTAGAAGTAAGGACTTAAGTAACTAATAGTGACCATCTAATATTATAGCCTCCCATGTTTTTTGAGGAAATATAAACTTAAATCAAATACTTATAGCCTCCCATGTTGTTTGAGAAATATGAAACTTTAGACTTAATTAAATAAAAACTTAATTCAAATACATGTAATTCCGATGTTTTTAAGGAATATGAAACTTTGGACTTTTAATAGAAAATTAAATCAAATACTTATACCGTGTTGTATGAATTGATCATTAAAAAGGGGCAAAATATTTAGTCAGTTAACTATATACATCGAGAAATTCTGCAGAACCACATTACCTCTAAACTGTTTAGGCACAAAAAGAGACAGCATGAATCAGAGGGTAATAGTTTTAGGAATACAAAATTCAAATTAGCACAAAAATAAAATTAAATACATAAAACAGATTGAAGAAATTTGAGAATCATACCTGAAGTTGAAGGTCATGTGAACAATTTTGGAGCAGTGATTTGGAGTTCGGCGACGAAATCCGAAGCACTTGCGATTCTGTCCGTAAATGAATAAACAAAAAAACCAAAGATCAAAGTGAATAACAGTTATTTAGTATTCCTGTTAAATTGAAATTACTTAGTCTATGTCATACCATTTTCAACCTGTCCACCTGTTTCTGGTTCACAATAGTTCAATTGAAGGGCTAAGTGATTTCCTAACATTAAATTGATATAAAGAGCAATCTCCAATTACTTGATATTGTAACTGTGATCTAGTAAGTGCATCGGCAAAACTGTCATAAACATATAACTTATGCAAAGGGTTCTCAAGCAACATTATTAGTAAATCTATACACCTCCAAGTAGTGATTATACCCATGCAGATCTAATTGAATCAAGATTTTGTTTTTGTCTATAATCTTCACCTGAATTAAAACAGAACTGCTGTTAGCATTATACCCTTGAATATGAAAGAGAACAGTCATAAATGAGTTTCTAGCAAAATACCTCGTACCGGTCCGAATAAGCTTCTGAAAAGTTATTTTGATGGATCGGTGAAGGTTTTCCCAATATGCACAAAACAGAATCATTAGAAACCAAAGATAAATTAATAGAACCACGATTTCTCCAACTTCATGCATCCAAAAAGTCAAATAACCTATAAATCGACCCAATCAAGAAAACCAAAATATTGAACTGGTGAAAAGAGACCAGAGAAAGTGAGGAAAAAAAGAGACCCGTGCAGACGCACGGGCTAGCCGAGCAATTTATGTAATGTTGCAAATGTTTATTCTAAAAAAATAATACAAAATACGTAATTAAATGTAATTTATGAATAATTTAAATATAAATATCTTGTTACAAATCAAAAAGTCTACCATTAGCCTCCCGTGTTTGAAAAATATAAAACTTAGTAAATATAAATCATATAATACATATAAAACTTATAATAAATAGACACATAAATAAAATACCTATAGCCTAGTTAATGGCTCGTGCAACGCACGGGCTACCTTTAATCCTCCTTCTGTAAATTTAAAGTATTAAGCATGTAGATACATTATGATATTAAATCAAAATGTTAATTACCTTACCGTAATTGTTAACACATTAACACAAATTACCTAACCAAAATTATTACTTAGATCATCATAAACATTCACCCTTACTACACAATTAATCCTATTATCTCAAATAATGCTAATGATCTTAATTATTAATCTTAAATTTGTTAATAACAATGGGTAAGTGAAAGAAATTAACACACAAACACCATAACAATAGTGTAGTAAATAGTTCGTAAACACAATCCTTGTAAAACAGCTAAACATTATAATAAAAACATCTAGATAAAACACAAATTCTAAAAACTACATAAATAAGTTCCAAAGTAGCAACCAAAAAGACTCAACTTGTTAAATATGTGTACCATAATCTGCCAATACAGTGCAATGGACACAGTACTTATACCTGAATGATTTATTACTATTCCCTATAAATATGAATATAAATATAAATATTACACATCTGACACTTTGACTAATGACGGATAATAAAACAAAAATTGGTTTGTTAGGTCTTCATTTTCATCTTCAATGTCCCTCCCCATGTCATTTGCAATGCACCTGTAAAAGCAAAAACCACAAAGTTAGTGTTGTATATGGAATCTTAATAGATATAAAAAAGGATGGACATGAAGCTCTATATAGGACTTTGAACTTGAAATATACAAATTACCTTTTTTTTCTTTTAAACAAAAAAATAATGAATGAGAATAATTAAATGAATGAGAATAATCAAAGAAAATATAAACAATGCTTTCTTTTAAAACTTCTTCTAAACGTCCAAACTTTAAACATGGTTAACATAAATGCATTATGGTTGCCTCTAGTAGCATTTAAAAACGAAGCTTTTAGGTTGAGGTGAAAAAACAGAACATTTTTGAGTAATTTGAAAGAACATAAATCTTGATAATGGAAATGAAATAATTAAATCCCATTTGTTAAGTTTCGAATTGATTTATATTAGAAGGAATGTCAATACTTACAAATCAAACATTGTATTTAAAAGGTGAAATTACAAATCCTGATATTAAATTACAGAATCACAATAGCCACAAACACAACACATTTCAATCTGATAATTATAAAAGTTGTGTGATCCAATATCATATAAAACAAATGTTCAATCTAAAATATAAAATAACAAAAAAGCCTGATCTTTAAAAGTTCTTCTTCAATGGAAGGCAAGTCTTTCTTACAATAAAATATCAATCGATTATATTGAGCACTTAAGTCCACTAACTAAAGATCAGAACTTGATAGCAATTAGCAAAGGCAAGTGCATATTAGCAGCAGCTAGACCACAAAAATGGAAGAAAAAAGGCAAAACACATCACTGTAAACCATACCTTGTGCTTCTGTGCACATTTGAGCAAATAAAATTCTTCACTCTGCTCAATTATCTCATTCACTGGATTATAAAAACCAATCAAGAAAGCAAAACATAGGTCAGTGTGATTGTGAGTATCAATTGTCAATCACAGGAGGATAAAAAGTAAAAACCAAACAGGAGGATAAAAACTTATGATATTAATAACTACCATAAATCACCAGGTCAAATATATATATATATATATATATATATATATATATATATATATATATATATATATATATATATATAATAACACTTCATTCAAACATTACCATGTCAAAACAAAAAAAAAATGGTTAATAGCCAGGAGTTCCAAAAGATCACCAAAATTCACCAGAAACTCGAAACATAAAAAAAAATCAAAAATCAAATTATAAGTTAAAAATACCGGTAGTTTTGATGGCAATGTCAGTCGATCCTGGATCTACAATATATGCATACTGTACATGAAAAGATTTATAAATTACATAAATTTAATGAAAAAAATTCTTCCATACACTTGTAGATCATATTCCTGTTAAATAATTCAAAACATAAATAATTTAAACTTCAAGAAAATAACATACTCAGGGGAAAAAATTATAAAAGCAAGAATTTTCTGTTCTTTCTATGCTTGACTTTTAAATAAAAAAGTTAGTTGATATGTAATGAGAGAATATTCTTTCAAATAAAAAATGTAATGAGAGAATAAGTCTTCTGCAAATTAGTATTAAAGATGTAAGACTTTTTCTCAATTTGAATTTTGAAAAATATATGAATATGTATGTGAGAAGATTATAGTAAAACATATTATATGGTGACAAATGATATAGTCAAAGAGGAAAAGAGATGAAAAAGGAAAGGTGAAGACTCACTTTTTTGTTTGAAATGATGAATATAAAGTTGTTAGTATTAAGTTGATTTACTATAAAAGTAAAATTCTAATTATATTGGAACAACTTTGAATTCTGAAAAGGATAGCGGGTAAATTGTGAGTTTCAAAATTCAAATCAACTTACAAATACAACCAAGATGGAGTGAGTCATGTCTCTTTCTTTATATTACTTTTTGAGAGAAACTATTTTAGTCTGCAATTTAAAAACGACAACTAATATATTATAGCTTGAAAGACACTATATAAACCACTAATTGGATAAACAAATAATACTAATCTAGTAATAATATTGCTGCTATGGCAATCGAAATAAAAACAGTGCTAACCAAGAGAAAAGCAGGCTACTTTTCATTCATTCTAAAGACTCCAAATTTCCACTACACTATACATCTAAGAAAGAGTAGACATTCAAAATCAATTTACCTTATTGTGCAATGTTAACTTACTTGAGCTCATTCAGTAATTCCTGCTATGGCTGCATGTTTAACCAAAAAATAGAACTTATAGTTAATACCAAAACACCCAAAACAAACAGATTAACACATGTATTAATCAGATACACAAAGTTATGAAATCTTTTTCATATAAAAATAGTTAGAACAAAAACTAAAGCAACTGCAACCTGAATTTGACCTCCCAAATTGTTCATTAGCTTCTTTCTCTCAATTCAAGATTGATATTTCATTTATCTTCTTCTCCAACTCCTGACACCAAAATCACAATTAGACCATAATCCATTATTTAAACACTACAATACAAAATGAGTTATTTCCTTTATCATAGCCCTTTTTTAACCCTAATTTCAATCACTCATTCAGCATTCATATCAAAATTAAGCATAACTCATTCAGCATTTAGAACAATAAATTTAACATGAAGACAAATTTAAATAAATT
Organism: Medicago ruthenica; assembly: GCA_018208015.1. NCBI lineage: Eukaryota > Viridiplantae > Streptophyta > Magnoliopsida > Fabales > Fabaceae > Medicago > Medicago ruthenica. The sequence goes on from CM031375.1 coordinate 18,996,489, forward strand.
TCAAGATGAAGGCAATACTCAATTACTCACCACTGCTGGCACCTCTAAAAACATGCTTCAAAAATCATACCATAGACAAATCTACACGCCAAAACATAGAACGAAATCATGAAGAAAAAAAATGCAGACATTAAAATGAAAATTAAAAAATTAAAAGTTCCATAAAGTATAACTTACTTGCAAACAACTTTATTATGTCATAAGTTGTTTCTTCTCAGACCTTCCAAAAACAAAAAATAACGAAACTATAAAGATTAGCACAAATAATACAAAAAATTAGTGATAATGAAGCAAAATTGTCCCAACAAATTCAAAAACAATAGCAGCGATTGAAAATAATAATAATTAGTGGCCAATACAAAATTAAGACGAAAAATGAACATTATCAATCTTTAAAATATTATTCATTTCGGATTTGAAGGAAAAGGGGCTATGTTACAAATAAAAGTTAAGGTTTTTAAGTTTAATGGTGAAATATGAGTAGGATAATGAAATAAAGTTGCTTACCCTTAAAGAAGAAGAGCTCCAGTGCAGTGAATTGGTCTCTTACAGTGCTAGAACGAAAAACAACATTGATGAAAAGGAAGAACTCGGTGGTGAAGAAGGAAGGAACAGTGAAAGAGGAAAAATAAATCAACCAAAAGAGAAAGGGATGTTTGTTTGAGCTTTTGAGAGGGGAGGTTGAATCTGAGAGGTTTTAGCCTTGATTTGAGGAAAAATTTGATTTGAAAGAGAAAGGGGTGAGACTGAGAGAGAGATCGCGGAAGAGAAGAGTGAAAGAGGAGAAATGGTTGGATGGTTTGATACATGGATAGAGGAGAGAGAAATGAGATAATAGAATGAGAGAAATAAATGTTATTTTAATGTTGAATAGGAATAAAGGAGAAAAAGTAGGTGAGAAAAAAGGTATGAAAAAATTTGAATTTTGAATTTTGAATTGAAGAGGGAAAGGAGGATTTAAAAATTTTGAAATTTGAATTTTGAATTGAAGAGGGAAAATGTGTGATAATGTTATTTTATTGTTTGAATTGTGTGAATGATTAAAATGGCAAAAATTAAATTAGTTTTTTATGATGATTTGGCAAGAGGGGGTTGATAGCATGACACATGGGATTGGTGGTCAAAAAATGGGGGAGGGATTGTATATTATAAAGATTTCACGTATGTTGCTTACATTGAGTTTTAAACAAACTTTAGTTATACACTATTATTGTTTTACTGAATAATATTTTTTAACACACTAATTAATATATATTTCTTTTTTTTACAATAGGACGTACACTAAAATTTTTAGAAACTTAATTATGGTTCTTGTTGTATATGTGACAAACACAAAATATGGAATTAATTTCCATCGATGTACGACTTAAAGTCCAAAGTTATTAGTGTATATAATCCCCTCTTATCCATTGCCCTTGAAAAAAAATTGAAGAACAAGATTTGTTAATGAGCTAAAATTTTCAAATATACAACTCTCGTATTAGTGTCTACACCTAAAATTTTCAAATATTGGGTATATAAGTTACAATTATATAAAACAAGATTTGTTAAAATTAATCATCAACCAGGTACTCTTTCTTTTTGTTATTGCTGGAAAAGATGTTATCACACACTTGAGCTTAAAGAACACTTTAAAATGATTTTCTAAAAATCCTAAACAAACACTTAAAAATGAAAAAAGTGATTTTTTTTTAGAGAAAGAAATTAGAAAAAGAAGAAAAAAAAATGTAGAGCTTAAAGAACTTGAAAGAGTTATAAATTATCAAGAAGCGATTAAAGTAACCATCAACAAACATAATTATCTAAGATAAACCAATTCCTCATGTTTTGTATATAAAGATCATTGAATGCTAACAATGAAAAATAATTAACTAACTGATTTTGTATGTAACAATCAGGAAACATGATTAACTAACAAGTTTACTTCAACTTTGATTTAATGCACTTTTCTCTATCAAGTTTAGGGCACATTTACTATCACGTTAGTGACATGTATAAGGGATTCTAAAACACACACAAGCAGTGAACCAACTAGAAAAATCAAAACAAATCCTAAACTAATGGTTCTTCTTTTAGTTGCAAAAGTTGTTGAAATATAGGTAGCTAACAAAAACATATTTTTTGGATTAGCACACATCAAAAACTAATCTAGGAATCATTCTTCTATTCCTGGTGATATTCCAACACCAACAAGGCTCTCATATGTTGTAACAACAAAAACTGTGATTATGGGTAGTAAAAATGCCCGGCTTGTATTTCCTGAATCTAAACAACATGAACAATTTGTCAAAAGTCAATATGTTACTGATGAGAATAGAGGTTTGTTTTCTGGTTCACAAATCTCCAATTTTGTTTGATTTGGTACCAACATTGAAATGTTTGTTTGTTTTTTCAGTAAAAATATATTGGCTTAGACACACTTTTGACCCCTCTAAGTTTCAAAGTATAGCGATTTTGGCCCCTTTTAAAAAATATGGCAAAAGTGACCCCCCATGTTTACACCCTTTTGCAAAAGGTCAATTTTTATTTGGTCAAACATATGTGTCACGCCACCTGTATATTTTTTTTAATTTTTAATTTTTTTTATTCCACACGTATAATTAACGAATTAAAAAAAAAAAGACAAAACTGAGGAAAGCTTTCTCAACCATCTCTCTCTCCTTTGAGTCTCTCTGTCTCTCCTAATGAGTTCTCTCTCTCAATCACCACTGAGTTGTCATTGACGACGAACTACTGGCACCAGCGTTTGAGCTCGATCTCTCTCTCACACTCGACTTCTCACCGACAACCAATCACCTACATCAATGTTGTCTCCGTCGTTCTCTCTCTGGTCTTTCTCCCACCTTTGCAACTCTCTCTTTCTCATAGTTCCTGAGTTCTCTCTTCCTCTCTCGTCCACCGCCTTCCCTCTCTTTGACCTCCTGATTTGTATCGTCGCAGACCTGTTAGTGGTGGTGAAGTTGGATGAGATATTCATGGCAGGAGGAGGTGACAGCGAAGAGGAGAGGAGTTTTTTTTCTAGTAGAAGATGAGGCGGCGAGATGGGAGGGAAGACGGGGGTCGGAGTGTAAACTGTTTTAGAGAGAGAGAGAGTGCCGACGAGATGAAAGAGAAGATGGAAAGAAAAAGAAAAAAAGAGGAAAGAATTGTCTTTTTTTTTAATTCGTTAATTATACACGTGGAATAAAAAAATAAAAATTTTAAAAAATATACAGGCGGCGTGACACGTATGCTTAACCAAGTCAAAATTGACCTTTTACAAAAGGGGGTAAACATGGGGGTCACTTTTGCCATTTTTTTAAAAGGGGTCAAAATCGCTACACTTTGAAACTTAGGGGGTTAAAAGTGCGTTTAAGTCAAATATATTTGGAAGTACTTGATGGCACAAACCCTTCGCAGACCATGCAGAAACTTATGTGGGGAGGGATTTATAATTTATAACCATTGTTAACTGATATTATCTACTCTTCTATTTAGTTTATTTTAAAGAATTGTTTTTTTAGAATGCGTTGATCGGAAGGGAAAACACAGATTTTCTATGTGATAGTAGCAAAGAATATGAGAAGATAGTGGATAATCTTTGTGTTGTTTCTATTCTAGGGTACTTAAGAGTGGTTTTTGATGACGAAAAGTATGAAATAAAAATAAGGCATGACAAATTTTTCGAAAATAAACGAGGTATCTGATTTATTTAACAACTTTTGGTATGATTTCTTTTCCCAAATAGGAAAGGCATTTGATCTCTTTGGTGTTTCTATTCTAGTGTACCCAAGATGGATTTCTTATTACGAAAAAAATAACGCAAGAGATATCTTATTTCTTTTAACAACTTTTAGTTTGATTTGATTTTTATTGAATTTAGAGAGAAAGTGTAAAAAATTAATTTTGGTTTCTATTTTACTACACTTTAGCTTTGTTTTTGTCTAGTGATTCAGATTTAATATTGTTATACTTCTTTTTAACATTAATCTTTTGTTGGTGCAGAATTTCCTTTAAACTCGATACTCTTTAAATTGGAAATAGAAAAAATCAAGCTGGATTGTGTGTACGGAAATGAAGTTGAAATTAGTTTACACAAATATAAAGCTACTAGATCTAAACTCTTGGGTTGTTATACTTTTGAAATCAGTTTTGATGTTATACTTTTTTCAAGAGTGAAGCTAAAATCCACATAATTGCCTTCAAATTTAAGGTATACAATATTCAGCTTCCTATTTCCACTTTATCATCAATAAATCAGTGTTTGCTCATTATTTCCTGCCATATTTGCCTTTTCAGGTCGAAACCAAATCCATGGCAAAAAGGCAGATTAAAAAACTTTTGTATCCTCGAAATTGGAGAAAGATGTAGCGAATCTTAGAAATCCAATTGTAATTTGAGTTTTTTTTGTTTTGTTTGTGGTACTCATTTTAATCTTATGTGCACCAACCTTTTGGTATAATTTCATCAATTGGAATTGGCATAAAGTGAATTTATGATAGTATCAAATGGTATTTTGTTGGTTTTATATTGTCTGTGTAATGGTAGGCTGAATTATGCAATATTCAAACTTTATGAAATATTCAAACTTTATTAAGAGCTGGTTTGCACTTACTATTTGGTTAGCTTTGCCTCTGAATTATGTTACTTTGTTAAAATGTATATTGCGTTTTGTTTTTAAAATATATATATTTTATGTGTTCTACAAATCAATATGCAAATATTTGTAATTTTTTTATCAAAATATTTGTAGTTAATAATGGTTTTATTTTAACAGCTTAAGATCAATGATATATAAATATATCACATTACTACGTCAAATAAATAACAAAATCATCAAACAACCAATTTATTTGGGGGTTAAAAATATTTTTTTCTTTCAAACTTATAAGCAAATTGATTGTTGTAAGTATATTATTTCTTTAAATTAATTTCATTGCTTCTAATATTCTATTTTTTTATCCGTGCAGATGTACGAGTATTTCATGTATGTTGCTTACATTGAGTTTTAAACAAACTTTAGTTATAAACTATTATTGTTTTACTAATTAATATTTTTTTAACACACTATAATTATTTTGCTCAATCAATTATAAGGTCTAGTTAATATATACATTTCTATTTGTAACCAGTTAATATGTACATTTCTATTTGTAACTAGTTAATATTTTGTTTTTACAACCTATGTGTGTATGCACACATAGGACGTACACCAACATTTTTGGAAACTTGGTTATGGTTCTTGTTGTACATGTGACAAACACAAAATGTGGAATTAATTTTAATCTATATACGGCTTAAAGTAAAAAAATTATTAGTGTATATAATCCCCTCTTATTCATTTCTCTTGCAACAAAATCTAAAGAACAAGACTTGTTAATAAGTTCAAATTTTCAAATATATAACTCCCGTATTAGTGTATACACCTAAAATTTTCAAATATTGGGTATATTACAATTATATATAACAACATTTGTTAATGATTTGTCTTTCTTTGTTTCAGACTCTAAATTATTCCAACCATTTGTACCCTCTACCGCTTCTTGGTTGTTCTCGCGGCCCTGTTTTTCACCTTCTACAACACCTTTGTGTTGACTGCATTTATAGTCCACGCTACCACAATGCATATTACCCAGTTTTCTTAGTCGACTCGACTTCACTCTATCCACTAACCGTAAGCAGCAAATTTCATACCTTCTATTAGTAATGTGGCCCTTATATAGCGTGAGAACTAAGTCAATACAAGAAGTGAAGTATGAGTATCTCAATGCATAAGAATATTCAGCGACCTTGAAACCCTCACATGTAGTTAGAGAAATGCCTAAAGGGAGCTCGGAGAATGTCCGAATCTTGATATCTTTATATCCTCACTCTATCCGCTAACCGTAAGCAGCAAGTTTCTAACCTCCGAGAAACTCAACGCATATGGAACATTACACTCTCCGTCTTAAACCCCAACAACTATCTAAAAGTCTCATACGAAGACACACTCACTGTTTAGATATTTTACTGGGATAACTACAAGTTCGTTCTCAACACATCATTTTTGCAATCTTTCAATGACGGCATGACTGAGTTGAGATTGATGACAAACGGGAGTAGGCCACTTCGCGTGGTGGCCAGAATTGATTAGACCGCGACAACCATGGAATAGTCGAATTTGGACTCAATGTGGTCTTTTCGATAAGATTCAAGAATGATCTCTTTAATTCCAACTGAAAATTTGTAAGTGTTGTTTGCTACCCTCTCAAGTTTACAATTTCGTCAAACATACACAACACAAACCATGTGACTTTATTGCAAGTTTTTCCTCATAGCACAAGATGTAATAAAGAGAAACACCAAAGTCTTGCAAACAAAGCACAAACAGTCCAAAAGAGATAAAAGGAAAGAGTGTTGTTAGCCAATGACTAAACAAGAGTTAGGGATAAGTCAACAACCATGATAACCGAAAGCTAAATTAATATATATTTGTCTTCAGCCACCAATAGGATAGTAACTTGACTTTATCTAATAAATGATGAATATACTCTTCCTTTTGGCTAAATATTATGTTATTCATCTCTTTCCAAATTACGCAAACGCATGAAAATCAAATAACATACATAAAAGATCGTCTTACTTTTGAACCACCTGTTAAAAAACCAAATTGCATAAAATGATCTGAAATACTTGAAGGATCAACCGAAGAGAAACCAATTCAATGTCGAACATTTTGCCAAATGATGTTGAAGAAATTACAATCCAAAAACAAGTGATTTATTGATTCTGAAGCACCACACCCACTCGCACAAAGCTGAGAGTATTGATTAAGGATGTCTCGACTAAATAAGTTGTCCTTGGTAGGAAGCCGGTTTCTGAGAAGACGTAAAGCAAATACAGATACCTTCAAAGGAATGCCCTTGTGCCAAAGAAGATCCAAAACAGAAGTACGAACACGGGGAACAAAATTAACTAACAACTGGTAAGTCCACTGACAGAGTAATCAACCGCTAGATCTAATTTCCATAGCCAATGATCATCACTGTTAACCTGTAAAGTAACATTGCTAAGTAAAGTCCTACACTCTCCTACTAACTCCTCCTCCCACGTAAATAATTTATGCCTCCAATTCCAAGTCTATCCTCTCTCATCCCACCTCAAGATGAATTATAAATTACCTCTTAACATTTGATGTGTTAGCTCAATAATAAAATTTTAGTTTTTGTAACCTCAAAATATTTAGTTTAGACACTTATGAAATAACTATTAATATCAATTCAATTAATAAAAAAAATCTCTTTCTTCATTTTTCTATATACAAAATTAACCACTTATTTTTTACACCTTAATTGAACACTTCAATTAACATTTTAAGCACTTGTTTTTTTAAATAAAAGGGGGAGGTGGTCAGATTTATACTTACATCATTAATAAAAACACGAGCAATATTACTCATATCTCTTTCAACTTAATTAAATGTTATAAATTTTAATCCGGACTTGAAAATACAACAATGCTAAAACTTTTAAAGGATAATTTGTCAGTAAATAAGTTCTATTCATCTATTCTTAGAAAAAAAAAAGTTATATTCGTATGAAAGATTAGTCTCTGTTGTTGTCGTGCATGAGGTCTAATTAACAACAAAAACACCACTAATGCAAGATCTACTTGCCACTAGCAGTAGTGGTGTTATTATTTTTGTCTCACACCGTCTACTTTTTCTTCTTTTTCAATTACTCTTCCTTACATCACTAATGAAAATGAAAGAATCACATTCACATGGTAAGGTACAAGTAGTACCATGTTACTAAGTTGACAAAATGTAACCAAAACAAATCAAACAACAAACACGCCGCTGTTATCGCTAATTACAATCAATCTCACGCAACCTCATTTGCATTTTGCAATTATTACTGCCTCCTTTTTTAATGCCTTAAACAACGGAAACTATTTGCTTTGGGATACTTTACTTTATTATATAATTAATTAATTTTGTCTCTCTTATAATCCTATAAATATCTATCTACATTTCCTAAGTGAGACACAACTAAGATTTCTTCTATTCATATTCTCTTTACTTTGCTTTGCTTTGCTTTTCCTCTCAAAAGCAAAGTTTCACTTTCAAAACAATGGCAGCACGTTGCAATGGCTTCATCTTGGTGGTCATCTCTTTGCTTCTTTTGGTTACATTCTCTAATGTAGCTGAGGTACATTAATTAATTACAACAAAAACAATTTGCTATATGATTGGATCAATGTGATTAATTGATTATCTAGTATGCAATTATCAATTAGTTAACGATATGTACAAGTTCAATTGTTCTAATATCTCAAAACATTGTTTTTTGTGTGATCCTTGAACAGGCTTATGGACGTGCAAAACTTCGTCCTTCAGGTATATATATGCAATTGATAATTTGTTAATTGTGATTTGTGTCTGTGAGCAAATTTTGGGTATTCTACTTTCTGTTTTTGCTAAGAGCAATTTTAGCTCATGTCCTTCATTAAAATTAAATTTTGTCAGTTTTATAAGGAATATTTCCTTGGCAGTAAAAAAAAGTCCTCACTCAAAATTAATAATTTAATTTGAAACAAAATTAGGTACAATTAAAAAAGTATAAAAGTATAAATAAATTGTTTAAAAATTGGTTAGAATGTATACTAAAACTACTAGAGAGAATGATAATCGATACACCATGATGTGTGATATAGTGAGAGTCACTTATTCACTTAAGTATAAGCAACCCAAAATTTGAGATTTAGACTACACGTGATTATTGTGTGCTGCAGTTGTTGATTTGAGTCGTCCGATCTTGAATAAGTGGTGAAAATTATTTAGTAAGATTTCAGTCATATGATCTTGAATAAGTGGTGAAAATTATTTAGTAATAACTTAGTGAATGTGCTTCTTCAAAAAAAAAAATAGTCAATGTGTAATGTGAACCAAACAACTTCAAATCGATAGCCCATGTAGCTATGAGAATTTTTTTTGTTAATATTAATTTGCTACTCCAAGTAACCATGTTAGTTTTAAATTAAAGGGCATTTCTTTGTTGCTTTGCTAATAGTGTGAAGAAATTAATGAAACAGATTGTAAACCAAGGTGTACATATCGTTGCTCTGCAACTTCACACAAGAAACCATGCATGTTTTTCTGCCAAAAATGTTGTGCTACATGCCTTTGTGTTCCTCCGGGTGTGTATGGCAACAAGCAAGTTTGCCCTTGCTACAACAGCTGGAAGACACAGGAAGGAAAACCAAAATGCCCTTAAGCACCTAATTTCTTCAAACAAATCCATAATTAAGCAATGTTGTCTTTATTTATTTTTTAAATTTGGAAATGCTAATTGTTTTCATACCTATAGTGTATGAAAGGTGAGTGATTTTCCTTTTCAATGACACTCACAGTGTATGATCTTGTCCTTTTAACCATAATATGAAGGTTGAAAGGCATTCTTAAATTTTGGTATCTAATATTTTGTACCTTGGTTTTGTTTTTCAACGTTGTCTCTTATCTATACAACAAATAAAAGCAATGATGAGTTGCCCTTTGTAGTTCTACAAGAGTACAAGTGCATATTTAGTTCAATTGTACTGTGTTATTTGAATATCATATTGGGGCCACCGAATATAATATCATATACCCATTAGCTATATCTCGATCTTTTATTTGCTTCTCTATAAGCTTAATCGCATGCTCTCTTTATTTATAGCTTTTGGCTATTATATGCTAACTGTTCTACCATATAAATCCAAACCGGCCAGAATCAATTTATACATTCCCAAAGCTATGGTGGAAAAAATACTGTATTGAGAGACATTGTGTTCTTTATTTGATCTAATGGTAAAATATTAACTTGATTATGGAGTAGTTATTACTTCCCCATCTAAAGTAAATGTCACCCCCTGCAACAAGTAAAAAGTCATGATTTCTTTGACAATTTTAGATAATGGTTTTCACTAGCAGATCATTAGCCATAATTGTGTAAACTTTGTTTATACATGAAGTTGAGGACACAATTCTATGTATAAACAAATTTTATGCACACATTGTAGGCAACACTTAAAATTTCTTCAGAAATTTTAAGTGTTGCCTACAATGTGTATATAAAATTTGAGAAATGAAAGTGAAAAAACTGGGGAACTGGATGAATACAAATAATGAAAAATAAAAAATGGTGAAATGGAAATTTTGAAAAATGTGGAGATGGGAGAATTCAGAATTAGGCATAAAGATAAAAAAAAATAAATAAATCTTACATAACTTGCCTACGTACCCCTAACGCTTCTTAAAAAAAGGTTTATGATGCGGAAAAAAGCTTCAAATAAATAATGTACAAAATGTATATTCACGTCAAAAAAACAAAACGTATATTAATAAATAATAAGTACGATAAGTACTAAACTCAATCGAAGTGGGACTAAGTAGAAGAAGTACTCAACTAGGGCTGACAATGAACCGAACCAACTCGAAAATAGTTCGGAACTCGATTCGACAATTAACTCGTCGAACTTGGTTTATGAACCAAATGAGCTGAACTTGAGTTCATAATCAGGTTCGTTAACTAAACGAGTTGAACTTGAACTATATATAGTTCGATTCGTTTGGTTTATGAATTGGCTCGATAATATATATCATTTTATATATATATATATATATATATATATATATATTAGAAGTAGAAATGTATTTTGAGAATATTCTCAATTATAGTTGCTTATTTCTGATGATTTTTGTTCATTTTATTTGTACTAGTTCTCGTGTAGTTTTAAATTTCTTAAATATCCTTCTTTTCTCTACTCACAAGGTCCTTAATTAAAACCAATTTTGCATGAGAATTGATATGAATTTGGTAATAGGATGGGCAATAATAGTTTGACCATGGATGAATAATATATTTACATCAGAATTACGTTTTCATTTTTACTATTCCAATAACTTTGTTATAAAAAACCATATTCGTACGAAACCATTAAAAAAGATAGATTGGAAGTAAAAGGAACTAAAGATAGTGTAGTCTTCACTGTGAGGTTTGCAATTGTAAAATACATAACTGATGTCCCACATCGAAAGTTTAGTAAGGGGATGGAAATTAGCTATAATTAAAAGCAAAAGAAGAGAGTGCAGTGCATTAGTGGAGCGTGTGGTCTTATAATGACCAACTTCCCACAACCAAATGCAGTTAATGTTTTTTTGGGACTTGTAGTAAATTATGTTACTGCTTAGCCTTTAAATTTTGAGGCTCTATGTTAAAAGGCCTTTAAATCTAAATGAGTTGAACCTAATAATCCGAATCGAGTTGTTTGTTAACTACAAATGAGTCGAACTTGAGTTAAAGCTTTTAAATTTAAACGAGTTGAACCTAACGAGTCGAACTGAGTAGTTCGTGAACTACAAATGAGTTGAACTCTAGATAAAAATAAGTTCGTATCAAACTCGAGTCGAATTTCGAGCTGAATCAATTCTTATCGAGTCAAGCCGCAATGTGAACCACTCAGAAACGACAAGGAGGCCCAGAGTTTATTTTCAAAGAACCAACCCCAAGATACACTTTTAAATTTTAATTGCATCCAACACTTCCACCGAAGACTTTGGAGTTGAAATTCAATCATTTCTAACCTTTCAAATGGACCACATCACCATGTGCCAAATCAACAATAAACCCTTCAACCTTTTCCCCCACCTTAACAAGCCCGCAAAGATTTGGAGTAAAGAATGTTAATTCCCTGAAAATACAACTACCACCCCTAACCATTTGAACACTCCATACTAATTTACAAGTGATAAAAAGGTGGTGTTCGGACTCCATGCTTTCATCACACCATACACACTAAGTTGTATGATTGTCAACAACAAATCTATTTTTAATGAAAAAAAATGCTTAAACCTATACTTTTTTTAATCAAAAAAGGCTTACCCTTGATCCGAGCAATGTAGAGATAATAGTAAAAATATTGTTACCAACTTTTGGGGAAAGAAGGGCATTTGCCTTTTGGGGCAAGAAAGCGATTGCTTCATTAAAGAACTCTGAATATCTAAAAAAATTCAACAAATTATGAGCATAATCAAAATATTCTCTTAATTTTGTAAACTGAAATACATCTCCAATCCAACATTGACGTGCCACATTACATAAAAAATTCCAGGTACAAATTTGTTTTTTTAGGGGAATTCATGTACAAATTATTTAATATGTTTAGAGTCTGGTAAATTTTGAAGTTGGCATAATATGCAACGTGTCACATAAGTTTTGGTTTGTGTCGTTTATTAGTGATCCTCGTGAAAGACCATGCGTCACGTATGTTTGGATGGAGGGTTTGGGAGAAAAGAAAGGGGAGGACATATTTTTCTTTTTTAAATTATGAACAATATAATTTTTTTTATGGAATAAATTAAGTGTGATTTAAGTATTATATGATCATTTATCATTTTATTATTTCAATTTTGTGAAAAATATTTTATATTGTTCGTAATTTAAATAGGAAAAGTAAGTCATCCCATCATTTTCCCTCCTAAACCTTCCATCCAAACACTTGATGAATTGGGAGTAATTTACTCATATCAAAGAAAAATTCCCTTTTGTCGGTTCATAAAGTTTCAACGATTGTTTTGACTAATACTCTTAAATCCTGTCTCAAATCAACATTTGTATCAACTATCTTTTTGGTAAGTATACCACTGGAAACCAACAAAGAGAGAAGAAAAGGATACCTCATTAACATAAGCAAAAGAAGAAGACATGAAAAATGATCAATAACTTAGAAGCTTTTTCGGTGTACCGAATGAATTATGGGAGCTCTCTATTTATAGAGAAATTTTGCAACTGGTCTATGAGAAACTTGAGGAACAAGCATCACGCGGACCAAGTCAAGTAACAAAACAGTTTAAAGAAACTTGGGAGCAAGTTGGACGCGCACGGATAAGATTGGAAAGAATCGGAAAATTAACTGATTTAGTTGGAGCGGATATACAAAAAAAAAATGTGTTCATTAAGAAAACACTTTCAAAAAATGTTAAAAAATTAATTAAACATTTTTGGGTAATAAAAAATATATATATATCATCAAGCCTAGGCTTGGAGTGCAGCATATATTTTGATCGCACGTGTAATATAATAAATATATTTTCATGAATGCTCACTCCATTAACAAAAGTGGATGTCTCAAAGGTACACCATAGGAAGTCCCTCTCTTTTGTTGAAACATTGGTGTGAAGTTGGAAGGAAATTAAAAGATTAAACACCAAGTAATAAGACTTTGAGCTAGTGTGATGTGAATTGAAAAAATAGAGAGTGGGGGTCCCACATAAAATAGAACACACACATTAGTAGTGTTTAAATTGCAGTATTTAACGTGGAACATCCAAAACCAACATCTTTCTATATAAACACTATCAATGTGTTTTCTTTATAATGTGGAACTACCATTTTTTTCAATTCACACTAGTTCTAAGTCCCGAGACTAGTCTTCCAACTTTCAACTAATTTCATAACATATGTTCCAAAAAAAAATATAGGTGTAAACTTGGGCACATGACAAAATACTTTCAAAAAAATATTTTTAAATTTTTTAAAGTAAGACTTTTTGTAGAAATAATTGGCCAAAGCGTCGTATTATTTCCAACGTCATCAAAATCGTGTTAACAAAGCAGGTATGACATTATAGCTAAAGAGTTCTTATTTGGTTCTTTGTAAAATATTGGCTTGATTTTGTCATTTTTCAAAGTATCTCCACCAATATATATATGTGGTAGGGTTAGGAAATCAACCAAACTATATATCACCTTAATTAACCCCAAACAGCCCTAGAACTTTGAAAGTTCAAGTTTAATTTTTAAGTAAGTCTTCCATTAATTTTAACAGACCGTATATAGTATAGTTGGTAAACAATGATATTGAATATTTCAATGCAATATATATTGGCATCACCCCTTGACAAATTTAGTTTGCTTGTATTTCAATTTACTTGTATGAAGAGAAGTATGAACAGTAGTAGCATTGAAGTGAAGGAACTAATCAAAGCTACCATGGCTAATTCAATTATCTGAGTTGGCCAACTCCTAGTTGACTTAAACACCAACTTCTATGATTTTATTGATTCAGCTAGATTAGAGAAATCATATAGTTTCACATCTCAAGTTTTGATATGGTTTAGAAAATAACCACCAAACATACATAATTGCAAGATTGAAACAACAGTGTGTAACACAATAACTTGAATGTATACTACTATAAAACTCATTCATTTCTATGTTTTCAGCAATAGAAGGGTTAGAAAGTGGAAACGTTCAAAATGTCAATACCAAGGCTTATTTTTGTTGCTTGTATCTTTTCACTAGGTGAAATTGCTTTAGCAGCTAAGCTTGTTACCTATATCTTTGGTGATTCTTTAACAGATGTTGGCAACAATAATTTTCTACAATATTCTTTGGCCAAATCTAACTTTCCTTGGTATGGAATTGACTATAGTGGAGGCCAAGCTACTGGAAGATTTACCAATGGAAGGACTATTGGTGATATCATATGTAACTTCTTAATCTCTAAGTTTTCTTTCCTTTTTCTTTTATTGAAATTTAATAAACTATGCAAGGAGAAATGCTAATTGTTAAGAGATGAGTCTGATAAGAAATGCAAGAATGGTACGACTTTATTGCGTATGGTCAGCCAAAATTTGATTGGTTAACATCCTATATTTACGGATTCTTGCATTTCGCGAAGAAATCATTCGTAAAAAGTAGCAGTGATGTTATGCAAGACATGTTTTGTCGGTTTAATTTTATGTCATTTTGCAGCTTCAAAGCTTGGAATTCAATCACCACCAGCTTATTTGTCAGTGCCTCAAAATGTTGATGCCCTACTCAAAGGGGTAAATTATGCATCTGGTGGAGCAGGAATTCTCAATGACACAGGACTTTACTTTGTAAGCAGAACATCTTCAAATACTCGAGATTCAAGTTAAAACTTTAGCGGCTATTTGTCTAAGTTATGTTATGTCTTGTATCTCTTCAGCTTCAGAGACTGACTTTTGATGATCAAATAAAAAGTTTCAAGAAATCTAAAGAAGCAATTACAGCAAAATTGGGTGAAGCTGCTGCCAACAAGCATTTCAACGAAGCCACATACTTCATTGGGATTGGTAATACTTCTTCACACTCCAAAAAGTATTCTCTATCACAATTGTTTTGAATGTTTATGATGACTTCAATTCTACAAATACCATATATAACTGTTACTGGTAAACTACATTTATGCAGGCAGCAATGATTATGTCAACAATTTCTTGCAGCCCTTCATGGCAGATGGCCAACAATATACTCATGATGAGTTCATAGAGCTCTTAATCTCAACCTTAGATCAACAACTTAAGGTAAATGAAAATGTAACATTCCAAGAACTGAACTACCATCCCCTAATGAGAGACCATTCATTTAAATCAATATCATGTCTTTCACTATTTACTTTGTACTAAACTTATTGAATTATACCAGAGACTCTATCAGCTAGGAGCACAAAAAATGGTCTTCCATGGACTTGGTCCACTCGGTTGTATTCCATCACAGAGAGTTAAATCTAAACGAGGCCAATGTCTAAAGCAAGTTAATGAATGGATTCAACAATTCAACACTAGAGTACAGAAGCTAATCATCAAACTAAACCATGGTCTTCCAAATGCAAAACTTGTCTTTGCAGACACCTATCCTTTAGTTCTCGACTTAATCGATAATCCATCTACTTATGGTAAAATTTCCACCTTAAGCCTTACATTATGCTTAAGATTATTTAATCATATTCAACAACAATGCACTCATTTTTTTGTTGCTATATTTCTACAGGTTTTAAAGTTTCAAATACATCGTGTTGCAATGTAGACACAAGCATTGGAGGTTTATGCTTGCCAAACTCAAAGTTATGCGAAAACCGCAATGAATATGTATTTTGGGATGCATTTCATCCATCAGATGCAGCAAATGCTATTCTAGCAGAGAAATTCTTCTCTAGTCTTTTCTCATCAGCTCCATCCGCAGCGCCTAGCCCTTCCCCCTAATTTCTCATACATCAATTTAATAGCAATGCCAAGGAATCATCTGAATACATTTGGACACAGTTTAGGAATATCTGCAATTCAGTCACATTGCATTTTGTAACTAGTGCAGCATGTCTGAAGCATAAGAATAATCTATCATGATACCATAGAGACAATTGCATACTACTAATTTTTAGTACTAATACTACACTTATGTTTCTAATTGATGCTAGCATGTCTTGTGTATCAAAAATCAATCATGATACTACAGCTATATGGCAAGTACAAATTCAAATATAACGATTTTCCCCAATTCACGTATTGTGTAAGATTCTGTTTGCTTGTCTACCTTTTTTTTTCCTTTGTATAGTTTTCATCTCTCTCTTGTGTTAACATATTAGTATATATATTTAAGCCAATATATCAATATATCAAGGTACCGTTTGACCTGACTTTTTTTCTACTTCTCTACAATTTTAAGGAGAAGGTAGGCCAAACACAATATCTATTAAGTACTTACTAAAAAAATATTTTAAACATTTTTTCCCTTCAAAAAATATTTTAACAATTTTTTATTTATTATATATTGGTACAATATTTTGCCAAACAACTTTTAACTTAAAAATAGCTTTAAAATTAAAAAATAATAAAGTAATCAAACAACTTTAACTTCTTTTTTAAAGCCCTTAATTTTAACTTTGTTTTAAAATAGTTTTTGGACCGTAAAAAAGTTAGAAACAAATAAATTCATTAACCGTTCAACCGACAATGAGACAATTAAGTAATTAATACACACAAAATTGTAAACTTTATAATATCAAAAAGGTATGGTTGTTGATTGCTCTCAGTTCAATGGCACAGTTTGTCCACATGAGAAACTTAAGATGGGAAAATGCCCCTAACATTTAAGCCAAGCTGCTTTAGCTTTAAGACGTGTTTAACTAATCCTTCTCTCAATCTCTAAAAAAAGAGGAAACTAAATTAATCCGACTTGCAACAGCAATTGAGAAAATGTATTTAAGAAATATTTCGATTTGATTTCTTGTTTTCTTATGACCGAGCGAAATAATGAACTATTAATAAAATAAAATAAAAACCACGGGGTTCTTCCTACGGGTGTTGCTCCATTCGCAGAAGTGAATGTCGAAACACAAGATCACCTCGTGGTCATGGTCATAATTGCAATGAAAATTTCAAAAACTTAGTTTTATTCACCAAAAGTGGAAAATAATGAGAAGGGAAAGGTTGAGAAAGTATCAAAACTAACGAGAATGTTTGTTATAGCCGTGAAGGCAAAGGTCATTTGTAATAGCATTCATTGACCTTATTAAAAAATCACTCAAACGAAATCAAGACTTGCTTATGAAGATGGTGAAACATCCAACTCATATAGATGTTGTCGATTTCATTGCAAATCGAGAAGGAAAATTTGATCATCATAAGAGACGTGGAAGGAAGTTTGAAGAAATAAATTTGTTTTACTTTCATAATAATAAAATTTTATGTTTAAGTGTGTTTTAAATTTCCACTTAAACACACTTAAACATTGTAACGAAAAAGAAACACTTAAGCATAAAAACTTTATTTTGATTATTATTGTTATTAAAGTAAAACGGATTTATTTCCTTACCACTTATCAATTTTTTCTTTCTGAGTCCATAGAGAAATTAACAACACCTAAAGAGTATGATCCATATTCACCATCTTTGTTGGTAAAATGAGTCTCAGTCTTTTTCTCTAGGGATTATGTTCATGACCACAAACTTGTCTATAGTGATAAGTTGTTCCTACTTTTTTTTCTACTTTACCTCTTGACATGGAGAATACAAACTTCGTGAACTTTTTTTAAAAGTCCATTATTTTGCTCGGCAAAAAATGACTTGTAATATTTCTTAAAAAATTATGAGGTTCTTCCCATCAGTGCTATAAGTGAATGTCGAAACACAATCAAAATCGACAAGCTCTCGATCATGGTCATAGTTGTAATGAAAATTTCAAAAACTTTTTTTTCACCAGAAATGGAAAATAATGAAAAGGGAAAAGTTGACAAAGTAGCAAAAATAACAAGAATTTAACAAGGTTGTTGGTCTCGTATTTGTCGTACATCAATGTAACTCATAAATGTAGATGGTGATATGTATCCTACTCATATAAATGCCGATTTCTTTGGATCAAAAAGGAAAATTGATCACCAAATTTATTTAAAGTAACAAGTAATAAATTTGTTTTACTTTAATTTTGGGAAATTCTTGTTTACTCACCAATAAAAGGTGGGTAATATTACCCATGTTTAGTGGGTAATGTTAGATTTATATAACATTAAAAATAATAGAAAACAAACAAATAATTTTGATTGATGTCAGTGTTACCCACTTTTTATTGATGGGTACTCAAGTTGTCATCACCTTTAATTTTGTGTTTAAGTTTGTTTTGAATTTACTATCTAAATAACAGAGAATTCAAAACACACTTGATACTCCAAACAATGAGATGATCAATTTTATTTTTGAGTGAAATCAGCAACATCAAACTGAGCATTCCATATTCACTATTTGTGTATGGAAAATGAGTCAGTCTTTTTCTCTTTGTTTGAGTGATTATTGATTAAAGTAAAGAGGTACGATACCAATGACATTTGCCTCCATACATAGTAAATAGCAGCTTGCCAGCCCCATAGTAATTTGCCACTTTGTCGACCTTTTACTTTTTCATTAATTTTCCACTTGTACGTTTTTAATATTTTAAGGCTTAAATATGTTTTTTGGTCTCTATATATATATATATATATATATATCAATTATTCGTTTTAATCTCTCTAAAATTTTTCTTCAACTTTTAGTCCCTATAAAATTTTTAATTACTACTTTTGGTCCCTATTTTTAAGTAATTTTTTGTATTTTTAATGAAATTGTGAGTATAGAATATTGTAAAAAACACTCCAAAAAAATAGAATTTTTTAACAAAACATAAATTAAATATGAATTTTTTACGGCCAAAAATATAAAAAATCTTATTTAATTCATGTTTTGGTAAAAAAATTCTATTTTTTTTAGGAGAGATCCTTATAATATTATAAATTTTTTTGCAAAATTTTATTCAAAAATATGAATTTTATATATGAGTTTATTTTAAAGGAGGGACCAAAAGTGGAGATGAAATTTTTTTGGAGGACAAAAAGTTGAAGAAAAATTTTTGGGGGACTAAAACGAAAAATTGACATATTTATAAGGATCAAAAACATATTTAATCCTATTTTCAATTGCGATTATGATCATACAAACTTTGTGAAATTAAAAGTTCATTATTTTGCTAAGCAACAAAAAGAATAAACATGACCTTTAAAAAAAGGATTAAAATGAGTCACAATATTTCTTAAATCTCTTTTCTCCCTCCATATTACTGTTGCAAGAAATGCATGAAAAGTGAGATTTGCAACTTATCATCATTAGTGCTCGTATATTTCTTTTACATTGTTCCCAAGGAAAGACAAATAGATCTTTTATAGTAAAATTGTAAAACTAAGAAAGTAATATAAGATATTTATATTTAAGAAATTAGTAAAGACGCATCATGATGACTAAATTAGAGATCCACAAAAAAAAATGAATTACAAAGATAAAGATTAACATGAAAAATAGTTCAATTAGAGTTTTTTTTTTAAAGAAGTTCAGTTAGAGTTCTTTCAAAAAAAAAAGTTACAAATAGAGTCTTCGTGCTCCTAACATGTTATTAAGTGATATGATTGACTGCTACACATGTCAATGCATATTTTTTATCTTTAATTTTCTATTAGAAAAAATTATGAAAATTTAATATTTTAAAATTATTCATCAAGTCCAAGTATGGTCAAAGTCTCGTCCAACAACCTCTTATATGATACTTCCTATGTTCCTTTTTAAGTGTCTTTTTTGAAGAAATTTTGCTCCTATTTAACTATCATTTTCAAATGTTAATGCAATATTAAATGTTGTTTTACCAATATTACCATTAGTTATTTATTGCAGAGAGAAAAATATATGAAATAAGATATTAAAGACTCGATATTAAATGAATAAGATCATTATAGTAAAAATATAAATTATTGTATCAAAAGTAGTAACATTTATTAATTGTCTTGATTTGTATAAATTGTCAAAAAGTTTTCAAAAAACTTTTTGGTACTATTTACAAAAAAAATGTCACAACTTTTAAGGTGAAGTTATTGTTTAAAAGACTTTTCTACTCCTAATTTAATGTTTGTCTTTTTAATATTTACGATGTTTTATAATTTTTTATGAGGGTATATAGTTTTTAAAAAGTTATATTAATTAATGATTGTATTGGTTTTGATGTTTTTAAGTTTTTTTATAAGGACCAAAGGGAGTATTATTTATCTTATACACTGTTAGATGAGTAGTACATATTACCAAATGAGTCATCCATCCATTATAGGACGAAGGTAGTAATAGATACGAAAGACAGTTACTATTACATTGTAACTTTTAATTCTTATCATTGGGTGAAAGATTAATGCCCATCCTCTATCATAAATTTTTTGTATTTGAGAAATGATAGCAACCCAATCTCTGCAAATATGCCTCATTTGACTTTTGGTTCTTGTAAAAAAAAAATTAATTTTGTCAAATGAGTCATATTTACAGGAACCTTTTTAATATTTTAGCCTTAACATTATTATCTTTTTAGCAAGACTAAAAAAAGAGGGTGAGTGATATAAAGAGTATTAAAAAGATAATGTTGAGAGGGTGAGTGTTATAAAGAGCATTTAAAAAAAATGTTAACCACTGACCTGGAGCAAGGACACTGGTTAAGGAACTTTAAAAAAATAAAGTCATTCGCACTCCTCATTTCGTCTTTAAAAAAAATAAAGTCATACACTACTATATGCTTCAAGTGAATCCAAAAATAAAAATTGCATTTGGTCCTCTTCTATTGTTTTAATCCCCTAAATATATATCAAAATCAGTCCATATTATCTCAAATCCTTATATAGCTCATTGGATGAACTAAAGTAAAATTTCTTCATATTGCAAAAATCAATTTTACGATAAACAAATATTGTAATTAGTATGCAAACAATCAAAGGGAATCATACATAACAAAAAAAATCGAACAACTTTCCCAAAAAATTCCTTAGTATGGATGTTTTTATGTGCTTATCAGTAAGAAAATTGATCAAACACTAACATTGATATTGAGTAATGAGGGGATAAAAACTTTTTCACTAAACATAAGATAATAAAATTAAGAGATGTGGTTGTTGATTGCTCTCAGTTAAATGGCACAGTTTGTCCACATGAGAAACATGAGATAGGAAAAATACCCTTAAAATGTAAGTCAAACTGCTTCAAATGCTTAACTAAGCCTTCTATCAATCTCTAAAAAAAGAGGAAACAAAATGAATCCTCCTTTGTTAGAGAATGAAGTCATTAAGCAAAATCAAGCACAAAAAGCAAATCATAGACTTAAATAAAATGGGTCTTAAACACCATCGAGTTTCTATTCAGTGTGGTTAAAGCAAAATAATCATCATTGAGCAACAACAAAATTCACAATTATAAAATAAAAAACACAGAAATTAATTAATTCGATTAATTTAAATTATTATATAATAATCAAGACCCAGAAAGTAAAAACTAAAAAATATTCAAAAAAATAAAATAAAGAGATGTA
Organism: Medicago ruthenica; assembly: GCA_018208015.1. Lineage (NCBI taxonomy): Eukaryota > Viridiplantae > Streptophyta > Magnoliopsida > Fabales > Fabaceae > Medicago > Medicago ruthenica. Next base: position 19,018,143 of record CM031375.1, read on the forward strand.
ATTGAATTTGTGAAAAAGGTTTGATTTTTACAATGGATTCTATGATTTTCTGAAAGAATAAACAAAACCCAGAAAAGAAATTGTGGATCCTACGAGAAAAAGCAAGAATCCATTGAAAATTAGGACTATGCCGTCCAGAGGAACATGTTGATATTGCATCAATTCGTTATTCTCTATAACATCGTTAAAGAAATAGAGACTTATAGTGAATGATGCGAATTAGAATCAGAAACTGGAAAGTGAAAATAAATTGTGAGAAAAGAGAAATCTAGGGTTAAGATAATCGATTAGATCTGGAAAAAAAATGGTGAAAATGTAGATGGTATGGTAGTGTATTTATATATATCCATGGTTGGGCTAGGGTTTTCACTGCTACGTGGAAAGAGTGGGACGGTTTTGTAAACTGTTTGGGCCTATGGCACGAATGAATAAGAGAGAATATATTTTTATGAGAAATACTTTCTGCACCTCCAACTCCAAGGATGTGCATTTAAAATGATATGTGATAGAATGACAAACTTAGATCTTATGTCAAAAAAACAAAACACTTAGATGTGTAGGCTCTAAAACGTTTCTTGATGTTCCTCTAAGAGACATTTCAAAACAAACATTTTCAAAATTGTTGATGATAGTAATACTAATTTTTAGTGGAGAACTAGTAAAAGACTCGTGCGTTTGTATGGATCGCATGACATTATGGTAATTATATGAAGAAAAAAATAATTACATTAGAAATATTGTAGAATATGCAAATTATTTTGTTATCAAATACTCATATGCATATAAACATTACACAATGCAGTTGGGTTTTATCTAGAAAATAAAAACTCAACCCAAAAAATTGATTTTTTTTTTCTCCAACCAAAAAGATCATATCTCACCTTCTAGCTTCTTCATAATTTTTTTCTCAGGTCCTTCTTTTCGGCCACTAACTGTGGCGTTTCCGCTCACCCTTTTTCAAACCAAACACATATTATTTATCACCTCTTCATTCTCTGTCTCTCATCAAACATATTTCTAGACAGGACACATTTTTTATTTTCAAAACTGCCACCTTTGCTGTTAGGTCTTGACCACTGATGTAGTATCAAAAGTAAATATTTTTGCTATCTTCTCCACAAGGACTAGTGCGATATTTAAGCCGTTCAACAATCAATATTGTTCTAAGTGATAGAATTTTAAGTTGTTTGATTTCATAAGCTAGAAAACGATGAAAATGTAAATGGTACTGAGACTTAACAGAGAAATGAGTATATTGGGATTAAACTTCATCAATCTATTTCATATGTATTCTTATAATTAGTATTCCAAGGTTCTAGTTATCACTTGATATTCTCACGTATTGCTCGGCAAACAATCATTTATGTCTAAACAACATTGTGCAAGTTCAATCGTATCGGTTAATCGACAATTTCTCAACCTACTAACCAATATGATAGCATTAAGATTCAATACTTTTAGTGAATATTAAACTCAAAGCTATGTCTAAATTTTAGTGTTTAATAGATACTACCCTAACCTAGATTCAAAAGGTATTTTTCAAAAACAATTCAAATCCATATGACTGAAACATTGAAAGCTAGAATAATATCAATATCATGAAATACTAGAATCATGCAATATCATAATAAAAAGGAATACATACACTACAAGAAAACTTGAATTTAGCCTCAGATTTTAGCATCGGTCACCGACACCGACGCTAATAGCGTCCACTTAGAGTCGGTCAAACACACTCTACATGTATTTATGATTTTTTTTAATAATATTAGAGTGGGCCTAACTGAGGCAACACGTTAGGAACCCACATATGACTTTTTAAAAGAGCATTTTGCTAATAAAAGTTTAATTTTTTATTTATTCAAGTCAACAAAAACTTTACCCTAAATTTTTTCCCACACTTTTTTCCCTCTCTTCACTAAGTAAAAGAAAATCCCAAAATCTTTTCCCTCTCTTTTTTTCACACTTACTCACCAAAAAAATTAAATCACTTATCAAAATAATCTACACCACTCATTTAATCTCAACTCTTTTTTCACTTCCATATCCATCTCAACTCTTTTTTCATCAGACTTTTCACTTCCTTCATCGTACCTTACTTCACACCATGCACACTGTTCACTTCCTTCACCCTTAATAATCCCTAATTCATCTTAATCTTTCACCATGCCTTTCTTAATCGTTCACAATGCTCTTAACAACTTCATCATTCAAGTTCACCATTAAACCTTCATCCTTAATCACTCAGCTTCTCTTTCAACACTCGGTTTCTCCTCTCCTTCAATCAAAAATCTCACAGTCTGATTCAACCTATTGCTCAACTTCTTCTTCTTCTGTGAGTTTGCATCTGATTCAACCTTCAATCATTAACCCTTTTTTTTTTTTTATAATATGTTCCTCTCATCAGTCACCATACCCTTTTACAAATTCAACTCAAAATTTGATATTGATGTTTGTTTTTGCAGAGTAATGTAAAAGAAGGGATGGGTCAATTTCCAATTTCTTAATTTTTCAGCTTATAACAACAAAGGTATGTGACCTTTGACAAATTATGATTTTTTTATATATAATTTATTAATCCCTGCTTGTTATAGTGTATAGAGAATTCCAATTGTGTTGTCTCTCTATTGGGTTTTGAGATTGATTATGATGTTACAAACTTTAATTAAAAGATGGATTTTTTTTTAAATATAAGGTTTTTTGAATAGGAAAAGAAACTCTCAAATATGAAGTATGAAGTTTTTTCAACTGTGAAGTTATATTTGGTATAGTTGTTTACTGAGTTTGTTTGTCAAATAAAGAGTTTGCTTTTGATTTGCCCAACGATTCAAAACACAATTACGTTGAAACAAGGTTTAAGGCAACATAGTAGAATCATGTTAACACCAGAATAATAAAAGAAAGTGGCACTGTTTTATTAATTGAAAAGCTCGTGATTTTGGTTTAAAATAATCTTTTAAGGAAAATATCTGATTTAGTGGCCACAACAGTTCATATGGGGATTTCTTTAGATTGGTAGTGTTTGAATGATGGACTGGGCCTATTTGACCATGTTAAATGGGGACTAATCCAGACAGCAGCACAGTTAAGACCTAAATAACATAATAACAAGGCTTGAACATGCTGACCATGGGGAGTTGGGTGGCTGTTATGAATGCAAAGCCTGATAAGTACTATGATCTCACAAATAATTTTATGAAATAGCATTAATACTTTTTACCCCTGATTTAAAAATGCTTCTAAATTCTAATAAAAGAAAATTTAATATCCTCGTCTTGGAAAGTCCTCAACCAACATGATTTTAACACTGGTACTGGTATGTTATTGTTAAATGATTTATCATATAAATATTGATGTTTATGTTACACGAGTGAACTATTAAGCAGCAGAGGAACTAATTTCTCGCTTCAATTCCTGTTATAGAGGAATCTAACAGAATGATAAAAGAAATTAAGTCCAAAAGAATAGAGACAGAATGATAAAAGCTTCAATTCCTTGATTTGTGCTTGCAGGCTGTGGTAAGGTGATAAATCGATCCATTGCCCTTGTTTATTGATCTCTTAAGGTTTTCATTTTTCGTATTTTGAATCACCTTTATGTTTGGCATATTCCATCATACCCTGAATATCAGCAATAACTCTTCTTTTATTATCGTTCACTTTGAACCTAATTACTGATCTGTTTTTTCTTCCATTGTAATGATCAAATATTTGCGTTCTAAAGCTTCAAGTGCAAGGTAATGAGGTATATGACTATTTAGTAGTGGGTCACTTTGACTGCTGATATAGAAGATGATTAATAGATTTGGAAAATCATCAGTTTAGAATCAATGTACAACAAATATTGTTTGGTGGATGACTGTACTGTTACTGTAAATCATCATTTCCATGGTCATTATGGGTTGCGAATAAATGAGTTTTTCTGCCTATCATGTTTTGATATTTTGCAGACTCGTTCCTGCCTATCATGTTTCAAAAGCCATTGGCTATGCCATTCGAAAACAGTTTTATAAACCTATCCATTGTTGGGGTCAACTCACCGCTGATCCGGCTTATAACACAGTTAAAGCAGAATCGTTTGCACGATTTGGAGTAAGTATTTACCAAATAGAAATTATTTTGTCAATTTTATCCTGGATGAACGATAATCACCTAGTCTTATTGTTCATCTTAGACAATTTTATCCTACTTAAACAAATAATTGGAACAATATCTTATACTGACAAAATCTACCGATTGTGATATGACTTATTCTTGCATTAAATGAGTTAAAAATAATGAATTAGAACATTGGTTTTGCTAAAAGAAATTTTATACCAGTAAGGGAGAGCTTTATGTGCTAATGAAAGATAAATTTGATTTGGATTAATGAATGTTTGGTTGTTGAATTTTCCTATATATGTCCTGTGTAGAAATTGTGAACCAATACTTGGTGGTGCATTGTGTCGAAATTTATAATTTCAAGTCTAGTTTTTGTACAAGACATGAACAACTACTTAAGCAATGATATTTGCAGGAGAAGGTATCTTGGGATCCTCGTGATCAAGGTTTTGTCTATCGCGTGTTTGAACAAAAAGGAGCTAAACGACTAACAGACATGCTTACAAAGGTAAAGAAGAAAGGGCGGCCTGGATGGATAAGTGTAGATGCTTGGATTGGTCTTGAAACCTACTGGAAAACAAACCCTGATTTCTTGAAATCCTCCAATCAAAACAAGACAAATCGAGCTTCAGCAAGAGATGGAGCAGTCCACACCTCAGGCCGCAAGGCTCATATTGATGTGGCACTTGAGCTCGTAAGTGAAAATGACACTCTGAATTTGAAGTCTTGTATCTAAGTTGTATATTGATGTTAATAAAACCTATTGCACTTTTATTAACGAAAACCGACTCTTGAATCTTTTATGCTAATTATTTCTATATTGATTATTTCAATCTTTTATGATTTGTAGTCCAATAATCTTCAAAGGGATTTGCGCCCCCGATGAATTATTTCTACAAACTCATAAGAGGAAGATTGGTGAATGGGTTAATAGTAGATCAGAGTCGACATATGTAAGTTATTGACTGTATATATTTTTTGACATTCATTTGACTACTGCTAGTGTCTTTCTATCATACCTTGGGATTACGATGATGAAGAGTATTATCATGGGAAAGACACAATCAAAACATAGGCGTACATATATGGATTTTCTAGATTCTTGTCAGAATATGTTTAGAAAATTCCCATGAGATTTATGCTGCAAAATTCTGGCCGAATCTTGTATCAAGAAAATTCTGGTTGTCATTTCTTTTTTTTTCTTTCTGCTTGTTTAGATTTCAGCTTCAAAATGTTCAATATATTTTACTTGCTTTAAGCTCTTCATGTAGCTAATTAACCTATTATGGGCTCTATACGATTTAATTACCAACATGTTTAATTTCTGTTTTCCATGATCAATTAGACACCAACAATAGAGCCACCCATTTGTTGGAGATGTTCTGCGAGTATTTTTGCATAGTTTGTTTGACTCTATTTGCTGACAAATTGGGATATCTTTTTGTTGTTGGTTTGTTTTCAAGTGGGACAATCTCATGACATGTTTTTCTCTAAATGAATACCCTGTGAATTACCTATAAATAATGCCTCATGACATGTTTTATTGTTAATGAATTCCATGAAATATTTATATTTTATTTCTCTATTGAGTAGGAGTCATTTAAAAAGAAATTGAGTATAGTACAAGCCCATATTGATGAAACAACTAGAGATGGTGTGCAAGAGGTTGATGGAGGAACAATACTTAACTTGTGGACCGAGTCTGCAGGGGGTCGTACTCGTGGTCGAGTTTATGGTACAACAGACTTGTCTGTCAACCTTCGGCGTGGGTGCACATCACTTGCTCAAAAATCTCAAAATCATCATGGTTCCATGTATGAGATATCTGTAACACCCATACTAATTTTATCTAGAATATTAGCATGTGCATTAAACTGATACTGGATACATCAAAGTTTTCAATAATAATAAAACAACACAACTGAATGAATACAATTTTGCTCGTTTATACAACCTTTCAAGTACCATAATAAATACATAAACAAAAATCTGATAAGATCCTGAGTTGGTACATGACGAGAAACTGCACTCCATCCAGCGTCTCCCTGATGATCTTCCTCACGAACCTCGTGCTAACCTGAAAACCTGCACCAGAAGGAATGGGATGAGACATAATGTCTCAGTGAGCTCCACCCAACCTACTGTTGGCAACCTCGGGGAACCTAGGGTCGCCATGCCTACTTTTGGCAATCTCGGGGATTCCTAAGATCGCCAAGCTTTAACCTTTCCCATATAGGGTATACCTGCCTGTTCCTGCTATCCTGTGTAGTCATAATAACTAAACTACATCCTGCTAAACTAGTGATCGAGGGGAAACCTAGGATCACTTCCTGAGCCTGATAACAGAATAGTCATGAAATCTAGACTATAACCTGATAACTTGGTGATCGAGGGACCTCCTAAGATCACCACCTGATACCTGCCTGATGGTATTACTGTCTGATAACATAATAAAGTATATACTGATATTATTATGTTAGCTGTTAGCGTTGAACAAACATTATTATTTGAGTTCATTTTACGGAATGCCCCCGAGTGGAGTAACCCCGGAGCACATTCCCCTGATAACCGGTGAAAATTCCTATCTGAGGCTAATCACCGGACTCCTCCTGCCTATATTGTGTGGGTTATCCTTGCGGAAAGTTCCTCCCATTCCAGCTATAACTGGAACCCCCTGTGCTCTCTAACTGCGAGATCACAGAAGTCACAATAACCTTTAAATAAACTTATGTGTGGGTTATCCTCCCAGAAAGATACTCCCATTCCAGCAATATTGGAACCCCCTGTGCTCTCTAACTGCGAGATCACAAAAGTCACATAAATTTGGCCTGATAATTAATTATTCCAAGTATATAAAATATACTTTAACCTGATAATTTCCTGAACATATATATATATATATATAAAAGAGTCGTCATGCAGGCTCCCTAACGGGCTGGCCTATCCAGAATAAATCTGAAGCGTACCTGTGCCACGACTTGTCAACATATATATATATATATATATATATACATAATCTGTATAATTCCTGATAATATCCTTGTACCACTATCTAAGGTACGTCATATCCTGAACTGATACGTGTACCCTCAGTGGCACTCTGACGTGAACAACTGAGGCACGCCCTGATGTACATATAAATGCACCTGCCTGGTTAAGGGTATCCTGAAAACTAACCCTTAACCTACCTGATACTATTCTCATATGAATCCTTGAATGTTAAGAAACATTCCTAGTACTCATGTACTCCTAACTGAATACCTCTCAGTTCCTGTTAACCTATTAAAGGTTCTAGACATAGCGTTATCATATGTCATACTTATGGGCTTACTATCCCATCTATAATAATTCCTGAAATCCTATGGGAATACTACCCATCACTCTGTATGATACATATCTTTATCCTAGATTAATCCTGGAAAGTCTATAAGTACCTATATTCCAAAGCATATCAAAGATCATTGGCATGATATAGTTATTTGTTAATAAAAAGAGGTTATGGGCCATTTCGCTCTGCGACCCCTGACTTCGCTCTGCGATCCTGCGTCTGATCCTTCAGACTCAGAACATTCAGAGTTTGAACCTTCAGAACCTGGTTGTAACACCCTAAACCCCACATTTTATTTTATAATAAAATTCAATAAATAATTAAACACGCAAGGGTGTCACACATCTTGATCAAAACAAAAAGACTTCATTTAAATTAAAAATGTCGCAGCGGAAAATCAACATCAAAACTGAATTCAAAATGAATTCTAAAACAAAGTCTTAAATAAAAATAAGCTCCCAATCCCTAGTGTTACTAATCAGAGCGACGACTTGATAAAACTCCCAAAAACGATAAATAAACAGGAAGGCTCCAACGCCATCCTTTGTGACTCACTGCTACTAGTTATCTCTTTCCTGCGAATCTGTACCCGGCGAGAGTACAGTCCAAATTTAAGAGGTGAGAATATATCCAACACAAGAGAGGTACAAACACATGTATAGATTCAGATAAAATAATCATCAATTGCAGTTAGGCATGTATACATTACAGTCAGGTGATACTCACATTCATAACATGTACATTCATTAAAATACAATCAATAGGCATCAATTCAACATCTTATAATAACAAGGAAGCTTCAAAAACAAGTAATAACATTAAGTGGACATTAATATAAACACCAACTATTCACACATAAACATAAAGAAACACATCATCGAATATCACATCTATAAATAGCACATCTTCAAATTACACATCTTCAGATAAACTTGCAACTATGTATGCAATGTCCCTAACTCGACTCTATATGCATGTGGTACCAAACCTATCACCATCGTCAAATATTTTGGACATCAGAGGTATGTTACTGATTTTGTCCACACCATCGTCAAATATTTTGGACATCAGAGGTATGTTACTGATTTTGTCCACACCATCGTCAAATATTTTGGACATCAGAGGTATGTTACTGATTTTGTCCACACCATCGTCAAATACAACATCGTTAAATAGACTCGACCATGAATGCATGAACATCAAATAATGACTCAACAATGCACATTTTTATATGACTCAACAATTACAGATATTTAAATAGCATCATCGTCAAAGATCACATCTTCAAATATCACATCTTTATATCACACATCTTCAAATAACACATCTTTATATAACACATCTTTAAATCACACATTTTCAAATAACACATCTTTATATAACACATCTTTAAATCACACATCTTCAAATAGCAGATCTTTATATAACACATATTTATATCACACATCTTCAAATAGCACATATTTATATAACACATCTTTAAATCACACATCTTCAGATATCACATCTTTATATAACACATCTTTAAATCACACATCTTTAAATAACACATCTTTATATAACACATCATTAAATCACACATCATCAAATGATTCACAAATTACACTTAGTCAAATAATTCATCAATTACACTTCGTTACATAACTCATCAATTACACATCGTTAAATAACACATCATTTAGTGTTTCACTAATTCAATTCACCATCTAAAATATATTATTTTAGACACGTCAATTTTCGACACTCATCATATTTAAATAAAATAAATCACGACACACATGTCGTATTTAAATGAAATAAATAAACACCAAGATCTAAGGTCATGACCATGTACCATATATCATTTAATTAATAATATGAATAATAATAATAAACTTCTGTTATTTTATTCATTAAATAATTAAATAATAGTAGTCATATATTCGCCGTAAATAATTAAATAATAGTAGCCTTCTATTAGTAGGTAAATTCAATTTAGAATTGAATAACAATATTGCTGTATCGAATACTTACTGTTGCCGTCAAAATTGGATATTAAAAACTAACTAATATGATTCAAAAATTCAAAGCAACTTCCGGTTTATAGGCAATATGCCTTTTAAAAATTTAAGCATATTCGATACTCTTTAAGCCAAATTTTTCGTGGAAGTCTCAATTGATAAAACAAATTTGACACGAACTCTTCCATGACAGACTAAAAACAAAACAACCGATCACCACATATCATATATGCCCTCTTATTCAAATAATAATCAGAAACGAAAATCAAACATATCAATTAAAGCAATATGAAAGAACACGAATTTAACAAAGAATCATAAAAAGTAGTTATACCAACATAAAAGACATGGATTTAACAAAGATTTCATCAAAAATAATTATAACAATATAAAAGAACATGAATATAAGAAAGATTTCATCAAAATATTCTGAAAGCAAGGAAAAGAACACAATCTTTCACTACCCAAATATTCATACAACCCTTATGGTGAATAAAGACTCCCCCCCTTACCTCTGGTTTGCAAAAGTTGAATGAATTCCTACTATGAAATCTCTCTGATTCTTCTCGCTATGCCTCCTTGCCTCTTTCTCTCCACAACCCTAATTTTCGTTTGATCTCTAATCTTTTCTCTTTGTTATAATCCTAATTCTCTAATTTATAACCTTGAGCTAGGTTTCTCTCATAACTATTTAACGGGTTACTCTTCATTATTTACACCTCCTTCTATCCTATTTAATTAAAACACTACTTAATTCCTTCATTCAAAACCCCCCTCTTTACTATTACACCACTACTCTTATTTTTTTCTTTCTAAAAACATCTCTTTCTCCTTAATTTCTCTTATTCTCCTATTTTTCAACAACTAACTAACTCATTTATTCGCTCAATACCCACAATCCAAAAACTTATTTGGAAAACACCAAACAGATATTTCCTAATAATATTAATATTGCTAATATTATATAACAATAATACTAGTAAATTAATATTTAAAAATCGGGCTGTTACAACTCTCCCCCACTTAAAGAATTTTCGTCCTCGAAAATTGCCTAAAGAAAACATTCTTACCCACACTTGAAGCATCTTGCTTCTCCCCCACTTTGCTCAGACCCACCCAATAGAACGAAACAAGTATCGACAGTACTTACATACACATCGCATACAAGGGGATTAAAAAAATGTTTTGGCCTGACTGGACCGACCTGCTCTGATACCAACTTGTAACACCCTAAACCCCACATTTTATTTTATAATAAAATTCAATAAATAATTAAACACGCAAGGGTGTCACACATCTTGATCAAAACAAAAAGACTTCATTTAAATTAAAAATGTCGCAGCGGAAAATCAACATCAAAACTGAATTCAAAATGAATTCTAAAACAAAGTCTTAAATAAAAATAAGCTCCCAATCCCTAGTGTTACTAATCAGAGCGACGACTTGATAAAACTCCCAAAAACGATAAATAAACAGGAAGGCTCCAACGCCATCCTTTGTGACTCACTGCTACTAGTTATCTCTTTCCTGCGAATCTGTACCCGGCGAGAGTACAGTCCAAATTTAAGAGGTGAGAATATATCCAACACAAGAGAGGTACAAACACATGTATAGATTCAGATAAAATAATCATCAATTGCAGTTAGGCATGTATACATTACAGTCAGGTGATACTCACATTCATAACATGTACATTCATTAAAATACAATCAATAGGCATCAATTCAACATCTTATAATAACAAGGAAGCTTCAAAAACAAGTAATAACATTAAGTGGACATTAATATAAACACCAACTATTCACACATAAACATAAAGAAACACATCATCGAATATCACATCTATAAATAGCACATCTTCAAATTACACATCTTCAGATAAACTTGCAACTATGTATGCAATGTCCCTAACTCGACTCTATATGCATGTGGTACCAAACCTATCACCATCGTCAAATATTTTGGACATCAGAGGTATGTTACTGATTTTGTCCACACCATCGTCAAATATTTTGGACATCAGAGGTATGTTACTGATTTTGTCCACACCATCGTCAAATATTTTGGACATCAGAGGTATGTTACTGATTTTGTCCACACCATCGTCAAATACAACATCGTTAAATAGACTCGACCATGAATGCATGAACATCAAATAATGACTCAACAATGCACATTTTTATATGACTCAACAATTACAGATATTTAAATAGCATCATCGTCAAAGATCACATCTTCAAATATCACATCTTTATATCACACATCTTCAAATAACACATCTTTATATAACACATCTTTAAATCACACATTTTCAAATAACACATCTTTATATAACACATCTTTAAATCACACATCTTCAAATAGCAGATCTTTATATAACACATATTTATATCACACATCTTCAAATAGCACATATTTATATAACACATCTTTAAATCACACATCTTCAGATATCACATCTTTATATAACACATCTTTAAATCACACATCTTTAAATAACACATCTTTATATAACACATCATTAAATCACACATCATCAAATGATTCACAAATTACACTTAGTCAAATAATTCATCAATTACACTTCGTTACATAACTCATCAATTACACATCGTTAAATAACACATCATTTAGTGTTTCACTAATTCAATTCACCATCTAAAATATATTATTTTAGACACGTCAATTTTCGACACTCATCATATTTAAATAAAATAAATCACGACACACATGTCGTATTTAAATGAAATAAATAAACACCAAGATCTAAGGTCATGACCATGTACCATATATCATTTAATTAATAATATGAATAATAATAATAAACTTCTGTTATTTTATTCATTAAATAATTAAATAATAGTAGTCATATATTCGCCGTAAATAATTAAATAATAGTAGCCTTCTATTAGTAGGTAAATTCAATTTAGAATTGAATAACAATATTGCTGTATCGAATACTTACTGTTGCCGTCAAAATTGGATATTAAAAACTAACTAATATGATTCAAAAATTCAAAGCAACTTCCGGTTTATAGGCAATATGCCTTTTAAAAATTTAAGCATATTCGATACTCTTTAAGCCAAATTTTTCGTGGAAGTCTCAATTGATAAAACAAATTTGACACGAACTCTTCCATGACAGACTAAAAACAAAACAACCGATCACCACATATCATATATGCCCTCTTATTCAAATAATAATCAGAAACGAAAATCAAACATATCAATTAAAGCAATATGAAAGAACACGAATTTAACAAAGAATCATAAAAAGTAGTTATACCAACATAAAAGACATGGATTTAACAAAGATTTCATCAAAAATAATTATAACAATATAAAAGAACATGAATATAAGAAAGATTTCATCAAAATATTCTGAAAGCAAGGAAAAGAACACAATCTTTCACTACCCAAATATTCATACAACCCTTATGGTGAATAAAGACTCCCCCCCTTACCTCTGGTTTGCAAAAGTTGAATGAATTCCTACTATGAAATCTCTCTGATTCTTCTCGCTATGCCTCCTTGCCTCTTTTCTCCACAACCCTAATTTTCGTTTGATCTCTAATCTTTTCTCTTTTGTTATAATCCTAATTCTCTAATTTATAACCTTGAGCTAGGTTTCTCTCATAACTATTTAACGGGTTTACTCTTCATTATTTACACCTCCTTCTATCCTATTTAATTAAAACACTACTTAATTCCTTCATTCAAACCCCCCTCTTTACTATTACACCACTACTCTTATTTTTTTTCTTTCTAAAAACATCTCTTTCTCCTTAATTTCTCTTATTCTCCTATTTTTCAACAACTAACTAACTCATTTATTCGCTCAATACCCACAATCCAAAAACTTATTTGGAAAACACCAAACAGATATTTCCTAATAATATTAATATTGCTAATATTATATAACAATAATACTAGTAAATTAATATTTAAAAATCGGGCTGTTACAACTCTCCCCCACTTAAAGAATTTTCGTCCTCGAAAATTGCCTAAAGAAAACATTCTTACCCACACTTGAAGCATCTTGCTTCTCCCCCACTTTGCTCAGACCCACCCAATAGAACGAAACAAGTATCGACAGTACTTACATACACATCGCATACAAGGGGATTAAAAAAATGTTTTGGCCTGACTGGACCGACCTGCTCTGATACCAACTTGTAACACCCTAAACCCCACATTTTATTTTATAATAAAATTCAATAAATAATTAAACACGCAAGGGTGTCACACATCTTGATCAAAACAAAAAGACTTCATTTAAATTAAAAATGTCGCAGCGGAAAATCAACATCAAAACTGAATTCAAAATGAATTCTAAAACAAAGTCTTAAATAAAAATAAGCTCCCAATCCCTAGTGTTACTAATCAGAGCGACGACTTGATAAAACTCCCAAAAACGATAAATAAACAGGAAGGCTCCAACGCCATCCTTTGTGACTCACTGCTACTAGTTATCTCTTTCCTGCGAATCTGTACCCGGCGAGAGTACAGTCCAAATTTAAGAGGTGAGAATATATCCAACACAAGAGAGGTACAAACACATGTATAGATTCAGATAAAATAATCATCAATTGCAGTTAGGCATGTATACATTACAGTCAGGTGATACTCACATTCATAACATGTACATTCATTAAAATACAATCAATAGGCATCAATTCAACATCTTATAATAACAAGGAAGCTTCAAAAACAAGTAATAACATTAAGTGGACATTAATATAAACACCAACTATTCACACATAAACATAAAGAAACACATCATCGAATATCACATCTATAAATAGCACATCTTCAAATTACACATCTTCAGATAAACTTGCAACTATGTATGCAATGTCCCTAACTCGACTCTATATGCATGTGGTACCAAACCTATCACCATCGTCAAATATTTTGGACATCAGAGGTATGTTACTGATTTTGTCCACACCATCGTCAAATATTTTGGACATCAGAGGTATGTTACTGATTTTGTCCACACCATCGTCAAATATTTTGGACATCAGAGGTATGTTACTGATTTTGTCCACACCATCGTCAAATACAACATCGTTAAATAGACTCGACCATGAATGCATGAACATCAAATAATGACTCAACAATGCACATTTTTATATGACTCAACAATTACAGATATTTAAATAGCATCATCGTCAAAGATCACATCTTCAAATATCACATCTTTATATCACACATCTTCAAATAACACATCTTTATATAACACATCTTTAAATCACACATTTTCAAATAACACATCTTTATATAACACATCTTTAAATCACACATCTTCAAATAGCAGATCTTTATATAACACATATTTATATCACACATCTTCAAATAGCACATATTTATATAACACATCTTTAAATCACACATCTTCAGATATCACATCTTTATATAACACATCTTTAAATCACACATCTTTAAATAACACATCTTTATATAACACATCATTAAATCACACATCATCAAATGATTCACAAATTACACTTAGTCAAATAATTCATCAATTACACTTCGTTACATAACTCATCAATTACACATCGTTAAATAACACATCATTTAGTGTTTCACTAATTCAATTCACCATCTAAAATATATTATTTTAGACACGTCAATTTTCGACACTCATCATATTTAAATAAAATAAATCACGACACACATGTCGTATTTAAATGAAATAAATAAACACCAAGATCTAAGGTCATGACCATGTACCATATATCATTTAATTAATAATATGAATAATAATAATAAACTTCTGTTATTTTATTCATTAAATAATTAAATAATAGTAGTCATATATTCGCCGTAAATAATTAAATAATAGTAGCCTTCTATTAGTAGGTAAATTCAATTTAGAATTGAATAACAATATTGCTGTATCGAATACTTACTGTTGCCGTCAAAATTGGATATTAAAAACTAACTAATATGATTCAAAAATTCAAAGCAACTTCCGGTTTATAGGCAATATGCCTTTTAAAAATTTAAGCATATTCGATACTCTTTAAGCCAAATTTTTCGTGGAAGTCTCAATTGATAAAACAAATTTGACACGAACTCTTCCATGACAGACTAAAAACAAAACAACCGATCACCACATATCATATATGCCCTCTTATTCAAATAATAATCAGAAACGAAAATCAAACATATCAATTAAAGCAATATGAAAGAACACGAATTTAACAAAGAATCATAAAAAGTAGTTATACCAACATAAAAGACATGGATTTAACAAAGATTTCATCAAAAATAATTATAACAATATAAAAGAACATGAATATAAGAAAGATTTCATCAAAATATTCTGAAAGCAAGGAAAAGAACACAATCTTTCACTACCCAAATATTCATACAACCCTTATGGTGAATAAAGACTCCCCCCCTTACCTCTGGTTTGCAAAAGTTGAATGAATTCCTACTATGAAATCTCTCTGATTCTTCTCGCTATGCCTCCTTGCCTCTTTTCTCCACAACCCTAATTTTCGTTTGATCTCTAATCTTTTCTCTTTTGTTATAATCCTAATTCTCTAATGCTCTCCTCTATTAACCTTGAGCTAGGTTTCTCTCATAACTATTTAACGGGTTTACTCTTCATTATTTACACCTCCTTCTATCCTATTTAATTAAAACACTACTTAATTCCTTCATTCAAACCCCCCTCTTTACTATTACACCACTACTCTTATTTTTTTTCTTTCTAAAAACATCTCTTTCTCCTTAATTTCTCTTATTCTCCTATTTTTCAACAACTAACTAACTCATTTATTCGCTCAATACCCACAATCCAAAAACTTATTTGGAAAACACCAAACAGATATTTCCTAATAATATTAATATTGCTAATATTATATAACAATAATACTAGTAAATTAATATTTAAAAATCGGGCTGTTACAACTCTCCCCCACTTAAAGAATTTTCGTCCTCGAAAATTGCCTAAAGAAAACATTCTTACCCACACTTGAAGCATCTTGCTTCTCCCCCACTTTGCTCAGACCCACCCAATAGAACGAAACAAGTATCGACAGTACTTACATACACATCGCATACAAGGGGATTAAAAAAATGTTTTGGCCTGACTGGACCGACCTGCTCTGATACCAACTTGTAACACCCTAAACCCCACATTTTATTTTATAATAAAATTCAATAAATAATTAAACACGCAAGGGTGTCACACATCTTGATCAAAACAAAAAGACTTCATTTAAATTAAAAATGTCGCAGCGGAAAATCAACATCAAAACTGAATTCAAAATGAATTCTAAAACAAAGTCTTAAATAAAAATAAGCTCCCAATCCCTAGTGTTACTAATCAGAGCGACGACTTGATAAAACTCCCAAAAACGATAAATAAACAGGAAGGCTCCAACGCCATCCTTTGTGACTCACTGCTACTAGTTATCTCTTTCCTGCGAATCTGTACCCGGCGAGAGTACAGTCCAAATTTAAGAGGTGAGAATATATCCAACACAAGAGAGGTACAAACACATGTATAGATTCAGATAAAATAATCATCAATTGCAGTTAGGCATGTATACATTACAGTCAGGTGATACTCACATTCATAACATGTACATTCATTAAAATACAATCAATAGGCATCAATTCAACATCTTATAATAACAAGGAAGCTTCAAAAACAAGTAATAACATTAAGTGGACATTAATATAAACACCAACTATTCACACATAAACATAAAGAAACACATCATCGAATATCACATCTATAAATAGCACATCTTCAAATTACACATCTTCAGATAAACTTGCAACTATGTATGCAATGTCCCTAACTCGACTCTATATGCATGTGGTACCAAACCTATCACCATCGTCAAATATTTTGGACATCAGAGGTATGTTACTGATTTTGTCCACACCATCGTCAAATATTTTGGACATCAGAGGTATGTTACTGATTTTGTCCACACCATCGTCAAATATTTTGGACATCAGAGGTATGTTACTGATTTTGTCCACACCATCGTCAAATACAACATCGTTAAATAGACTCGACCATGAATGCATGAACATCAAATAATGACTCAACAATGCACATTTTTATATGACTCAACAATTACAGATATTTAAATAGCATCATCGTCAAAGATCACATCTTCAAATATCACATCTTTATATCACACATCTTCAAATAACACATCTTTATATAACACATCTTTAAATCACACATTTTCAAATAACACATCTTTATATAACACATCTTTAAATCACACATCTTCAAATAGCAGATCTTTATATAACACATATTTATATCACACATCTTCAAATAGCACATATTTATATAACACATCTTTAAATCACACATCTTCAGATATCACATCTTTATATAACACATCTTTAAATCACACATCTTTAAATAACACATCTTTATATAACACATCATTAAATCACACATCATCAAATGATTCACAAATTACACTTAGTCAAATAATTCATCAATTACACTTCGTTACATAACTCATCAATTACACATCGTTAAATAACACATCATTTAGTGTTTCACTAATTCAATTCACCATCTAAAATATATTATTTTAGACACGTCAATTTTCGACACTCATCATATTTAAATAAAATAAATCACGACACACATGTCGTATTTAAATGAAATAAATAAACACCAAGATCTAAGGTCATGACCATGTACCATATATCATTTAATTAATAATATGAATAATAATAATAAACTTCTGTTATTTTATTCATTAAATAATTAAATAATAGTAGTCATATATTCGCCGTAAATAATTAAATAATAGTAGCCTTCTATTAGTAGGTAAATTCAATTTAGAATTGAATAACAATATTGCTGTATCGAATACTTACTGTTGCCGTCAAAATTGGATATTAAAAACTAACTAATATGATTCAAAAATTCAAAGCAACTTCCGGTTTATAGGCAATATGCCTTTTAAAAATTTAAGCATATTCGATACTCTTTAAGCCAAATTTTTCGTGGAAGTCTCAATTGATAAAACAAATTTGACACGAACTCTTCCATGACAGACTAAAAACAAAACAACCGATCACCACATATCATATATGCCCTCTTATTCAAATAATAATCAGAAACGAAAATCAAACATATCAATTAAAGCAATATGAAAGAACACGAATTTAACAAAGAATCATAAAAAGTAGTTATACCAACATAAAAGACATGGATTTAACAAAGATTTCATCAAAAATAATTATAACAATATAAAAGAACATGAATATAAGAAAGATTTCATCAAAATATTCTGAAAGCAAGGAAAAGAACACAATCTTTCACTACCCAAATATTCATACAACCCTTATGGTGAATAAAGACTCCCCCCCTTACCTCTGGTTTGCAAAAGTTGAATGAATTCCTACTATGAAATCTCTCTGATTCTTCTCGCTATGCCTCCTTGCCTCTTTTCTCCACAACCCTAATTTTCGTTTGATCTCTAATCTTTTCTCTTTTGTTATAATCCTAATTCTCTAATGCTCTCCTCTATTTATAACCTTGAGCTAGGTTTCTCTCATAACTATTTAACGGGTTTACTCTTCATTATTTACACCTCCTTCTATCCTATTTAATTAAAACACTACTTAATTCCTTCATTCAAACCCCCCTCTTTACTATTACACCACTACTCTTATTTTTTTTCTTTCTAAAAACATCTCTTTCTCCTTAATTTCTCTTATTCTCCTATTTTTCAACAACTAACTAACTCATTTATTCGCTCAATACCCACAATCCAAAAACTTATTTGGAAAACACCAAACAGATATTTCCTAATAATATTAATATTGCTAATATTATATAACAATAATACTAGTAAATTAATATTTAAAAATCGGGCTGTTACAACTCTCCCCCACTTAAAGAATTTTCGTCCTCGAAAATTGCCTAAAGAAAACATTCTTACCCACACTTGAAGCATCTTGCTTCTCCCCCACTTTGCTCAGACCCACCCAATAGAACGAAACAAGTATCGACAGTACTTACATACACATCGCATACAAGGGGATTAAAAAAATGTTTTGGCCTGACTGGACCGACCTGCTCTGATACCAACTTGTAACACCCTAAACCCCACATTTTATTTTATAATAAAATTCAATAAATAATTAAACACGCAAGGGTGTCACACATCTTGATCAAAACAAAAAGACTTCATTTAAATTAAAAATGTCGCAGCGGAAAATCAACATCAAAACTGAATTCAAAATGAATTCTAAAACAAAGTCTTAAATAAAAATAAGCTCCCAATCCCTAGTGTTACTAATCAGAGCGACGACTTGATAAAACTCCCAAAAACGATAAATAAACAGGAAGGCTCCAACGCCATCCTTTGTGACTCACTGCTACTAGTTATCTCTTTCCTGCGAATCTGTACCCGGCGAGAGTACAGTCCAAATTTAAGAGGTGAGAATATATCCAACACAAGAGAGGTACAAACACATGTATAGATTCAGATAAAATAATCATCAATTGCAGTTAGGCATGTATACATTACAGTCAGGTGATACTCACATTCATAACATGTACATTCATTAAAATACAATCAATAGGCATCAATTCAACATCTTATAATAACAAGGAAGCTTCAAAAACAAGTAATAACATTAAGTGGACATTAATATAAACACCAACTATTCACACATAAACATAAAGAAACACATCATCGAATATCACATCTATAAATAGCACATCTTCAAATTACACATCTTCAGATAAACTTGCAACTAAGTATGCAATGTCCCTAACTCGACTCTATATGCATGTGGTACCAAACCTATCACCATCGTCAAATATTTTGGACATCAGAGGTATGTTACTGATTTTGTCCACACCATCGTCAAATATTTTGGACATCAGAGGTATGTTACTGATTTTGTCCACACCATCGTCAAATACAACATCGTTAAATAGACTCGACCATGAATGCATGAACATCAAATAATGACTCAACAATGCACATTTTTATATGACTCAACAATTACAGATATTTAAATAGCATCATCGTCAAAGATCACATCTTCAAATATCACATCTTTATATCACACATCTTCAAATAACACATCTTTATATAACACATCTTTAAATCACACATTTTCAAATAACACATCTTTATATAACACATCTTTAAATCACACATCTTCAAATAGCAGATCTTTATATAACACATATTTATATCACACATCTTCAAATAGCACATATTTATATAACACATCTTTAAATCACACATCTTCAGATATCACATCTTTATATAACACATCTTTAAATCACACATCTTTAAATAACACATCTTTATATAACACATCATTAAATCACACATCATCAAATGATTCACAAATTACACTTAGTCAAATAATTCATCAATTACACTTCGTTACATAACTCATCAATTACACATCGTTAAATAACACATCATTTAGTGTTTCACTAATTCAATTCACCATCTAAAATATATTATTTTAGACACGTCAATTTTCGACACTCATCATATTTAAATAAAATAAATCACGACACACATGTCGTATTTAAATGAAATAAATAAACACCAAGATCTAAGGTCATGACCATGTACCATATATCATTTAATTAATAATATGAATAATAATAATAAACTTCTGTTATTTTATTCATTAAATAATTAAATAATAGTAGTCATATATTCGCCGTAAATAATTAAATAATAGTAGCCTTCTATTAGTAGGTAAATTCAATTTAGAATTGAATAACAATATTGCTGTATCGAATACTTACTGTTGCCGTCAAAATTGGATATTAAAAACTAACTAATATGATTCAAAAATTCAAAGCAACTTCCGGTTTATAGGCAATATGCCTTTTAAAAATTTAAGCATATTCGATACTCTTTAAGCCAAATTTTTCGTGGAAGTCTCAATTGATAAAACAAATTTGACACGAACTCTTCCATGACAGACTAAAAACAAAACAACCGATCACCACATATCATATATGCCCTCTTATTCAAATAATAATCAGAAACGAAAATCAAACATATCAATTAAAGCAATATGAAAGAACACGAATTTAACAAAGAATCATAAAAAGTAGTTATACCAACATAAAAGACATGGATTTAACAAAGATTTCATCAAAAATAATTATAACAATATAAAAGAACATGAATATAAGAAAGATTTCATCAAAATATTCTGAAAGCAAGGAAAAGAACACAATCTTTCACTACCCAAATATTCATACAACCCTTATGGTGAATAAAGACTCCCCCCCTTACCTCTGGTTTGCAAAAGTTGAATGAATTCCTACTATGAAATCTCTCTGATTCTTCTCGCTATGCCTCCTTGCCTCTTTTTCTCCACAACCCTAATTTTCGTTTGATCTCTAATCTTTTCTCTTTTGTTATAATCCTAATTCTCTAATGCTCTCCTCTATTTATAACCTTGAGCTAGGTTTCTCTCATAACTATTTAACGGGTTTACTCTTCATTATTTACACCTCCTTCTATCCTATTTAATTAAAACACTACTTAATTCCTTCATTCAAACCCCCCTCTTTACTATTACACCACTACTCTTATTTTTTTTCTTTCTAAAAACATCTCTTTCTCCTTAATTTCTCTTATTCTCCTATTTTTCAACAACTAACTAACTCATTTATTCGCTCAATACCCACAATCCAAAAACTTATTTGGAAAACACCAAACAGATATTTCCTAATAATATTAATATTGCTAATATTATATAACAATAATACTAGTAAATTAATATTTAAAAATCGGGCTGTTACACTGGTAATCCTGAGTCTGAAGCTTCGCAGAGCGTCTGAAAGCTTTGCTCTGCGAACCCAGCTTCTGATTACTTTGCAGAGGGAGGTCTAGGTGATGGCTAGGCGAAGATAGGCAGTAGCAAAACTCTGCTACTTCGCAGAGCAAACTCTTGGTCGCTCTGCGACTGTAGCAGAACATGTAATTTTCTGAAAAACGTGGTTTAATCTTAAAAACCTTTATACCCAGTTGTCCAATGATCAATGAAAACATGCCAGGGACTCATTTTGAACTAGAAAAACATACTGTATCCAAGGATTAACTGGAATCAAACATATGTATCAATAAGGGGAAAAACTATCCTTTTCTAAACCTTAGCAATTAAGTTGTGATCTCACACAATACTGACCCAAAAGGGTAAATTGCTACTCTAAGGAACCCACCTGAATCCTTGCTGGTCTTGTCAAGCTTCCCAAGTCCTAACTTGATTCTTCTCCAAAACCCTAACTTTGGAATTCTTCCTTTGACTTGGTTTTCCTTAGTTCCTCTTGCTTCAATCTTCCCCAAAAGCTTGCTTACTTGATTTCCAAGAGTTGAGGAAGAAATCTGATGAATTAAAAACATGGGATGGTGAGGACCGATTCTAGAGAGGGAAAGGAAAGAAGAAAAATGAACATAAACTCATCTTTATCCTATAAATAGCCCTTTCACCTCAAATTACGATTTTGCCCTTACTTGCCCGTAATTCCTCTGATACTGATAAAAGTTACGTTTAAGTGGGATGTTACACTCTACCCCCCTTAAAGAAATTTCGTCCTCGAAATTTAGAATCCTCCTGAGATCATGAATGAATAGATTTCTTCTACCTCTTTCTCTACTAGTCAAAGCTCCAAAACAATTGCTTATCGGGATTCCATGGTTATTCTAGGGTCTGACATGTAGATTATCCATGCACCTCGATTAAATCTGACTGGTTAAAGCTGTTCCCTAGCCATGGTTTCCATCTCTGTAAGTCAAAATATTTGACAATCCCTTCCTTAACTGAAAGACTTGAGGTACATACACAATTTTTACATAGTAGGATGTATGGTTGTCTGAACCAATACCCGACTCACTTGACTATAACTCTTGCTCACACACTTAGTGTGAATCCAACTTAAGGTTATAAAGCATTGGATACTCGTACTGAACTCATAAGTTTCCTTCATTGACCACTTGGTCTTACCTTGACGACATCGAGTCAATTTTATCCTCCTCAATTGATTCCACTGAATCCTTATCTTTGGCTTTCGCCTCGTAAGACGGCAACTCACAGTTGTAATTATACCATTCTTCATACAAAATTATCTTTATTGAAACATTCAAAGCTTATAGGATTTAGTCCAAGTGATAATTGGTATACATCGTCTCCCATATCATCATATGATACTATTCATAGCGCATAAATTACATACATGATCGAGTACGTGTACACTACTAACGGGTACACAGTACATCGCATCATCCTTGTCCAACTAACGGGACATCCTCCTTAGTCAAAATATCCTTGAGACAATACCACGTCAAATGGAGACCCTTTTTTATTCTTAACTCATGTTTATTCCTTGAGCATACATTAACACATAACATAGATCATGGTTACACTTGTCGGTATTGTGAACTCATTCCTCATTTTTGAACATCGAGTTCAAGATCCTTGTTTTCAAAAGAAAGCTCTACTCTGATTGCTACCAAAAATAGCACACTTAATCTTTAATCATAACCCGAACTTACGTAGCCCTTTACTGTAGATTACGAGTGACTTTTAATCTGCGTAGAAAGTTCTTCTTCCTTTACTGGTGAACATTAAGTTCAAGAATTTCTGAACTCTTCAGCTAAGATATGTTTGATATCAACAAACCTGTTCTGGTCAAAACCTTCCTACTTAACATTCCTGACTGCGTACCACTGTTACCAATACATGTCACATAACTGAAAGCATGTTACACTACTATCTGAGTAGTATAAGCACTGCCTGATAAGTATACATAATACTAAACATAACTTGGTACATGTAACATGTTATCATAACGTTTGTACAATGTGGATTAAACTCATATGCCACTGCATTATCGTTTCTGATCAATGCTTCAAATTTAAAAATAATGACATCTGCAAGTGCAACCTTTACTGATGTTGCCTTGTGTACAACTCTCCTGGGCTTAACTTACTCTCGTCAAGTCCACTTGAAGTTGCTGAGCTAAAATAGATAAATTACCGTATTAGCGGTGACTTCCCTTCCTCTAGACTTATTGTGCTAGAAACACATCCTTCTTATTTCTTACCACATAATCTTAAACTGCTTCGATTTCTATTCCTCATGAGTTTCGAAGTTCATAGTATTCCTCAGCTTAACTTTTAAAAACTTCCTGTTAGAACTTATGATAAGTTCGAGTCGTCACTGCTCACTGATATTCTGTGGTTCAATAATTGGACACTTATTGTCTTTCCTGCGGTACATCTGATAAGGACTTCACAAGCATCCTTGTTCCCTAAGCTTCAGCTTAGAATTGTTCGTTAACTCATCCTTGGATTACGTCTTCGCCGCACAACTCTGATTTTTAACAATTCACCTTAGAATAGGAGTAATACACCATTACTACCAGATCAAATCTCCTGGCCAAACTCGTTCCTTAATGACCTGCAACTATCGTAGCGGAACCATCTTACGTTTGTTGATTCTCTTGTGGCTTAAACCACCTGTTTAACCTACTGATTGGTCATCACCTGACTTGTGTTCCTTTCGGACATAAACCATATACTTACTTTCACAAAAATACGCCAAAACCTGTAAGCAGTTTCCCGCAACTGTTACGAACCCAACAATTCTCCTGTCAAAACAGCTTATACACTGGTTCTAACTTTACTCTCCATATTATGAATTCTTTAACCATCTCATGATCAGCTCAACATGTACATTCATTAAACATTGCAGAAACCCGACTGAAAGCATACCTGAAGCAACTTAAGTTCACACACAATCACTTGTGGCAACTTCTAATAACATTCTATGACTTCTGGAAATTCATATCTTTCATATACCAAATCCACTGATGGATCGAGTCTCGTTCTATAATTATCCGTAAGGATTTCATATCCATAACCTTCTCCAAGACAACTTAGGTCCACATAACTTTACCATCTTTGAAAACATACCAACATAGGCGATCTTTGCCGGCTCTACTGAATACTTGTGTAAGGAACCCATCAAATGAAAACATAGAACTCCTTAATAATAACCACAACCTTAACTTTAACTTGCGCATTAGTGACGATCTTCCTGATGCTAGAGCCTCACAATAGTTCTTGGCTAATTCCTGATTATTCCTCAGAACCGGTCTACTATAATCCGACAACATACGATTCAATCTTTACTTCATGCCCTTAACAGGGTTTTACTTCACTTTTCACTAAGCTTACGTTTCTCTTACAAAGCATCTTGATGACTCATAATAAAGGAAGGTAATCTGTTTCATCTGTCCAATAATTCGTTTAATCCATAAATAAGTCTCTTAACTACTGGGTATTAAATTCTCATCCGGTTCGAGTGCGCGAGTCCTCCGATTCTTACACACTCTATCCTTGCTGGCAGTCTAGAGGTTCCAGTAATCGAATGATAATTCTCATTCCGAGTTCCTGGGTCTGAAGGGTGAATTTGTAGCTTGTTTTTGAGTCTGAAGCTTCGCAGAGCAAAGTCCTGGTCGCTCTGCAATCGTAGCAGAACTCAGAATCCTGAAACTTGCGTTTTAACCTCAAAATCTTGGTTCCTAGGTTGCAAATCATTCCTCAGAGTATTCCATAAGGAGTCATACTCATAGTCTTTTCCGAGACAACTTCGGTCTCTAAAGTCTCACCATAATTCCTTACTTCTTATGTCTCCTCAGACGAGGCATTTCTCAATGACGCGTCCATCTATTTTAAGGTACTTCACCTTATTCTTAAATATCTTTAATATTCCTGAAACTCAGCCATTAACAGGCCCCGTTACTTTACGGTTTGATAACCACCACTTGGCATCTAATACTTCTTCGCCAATTCCTGTCATAAAATATGACATCTTAAACAACGCTCTTCACGCGTTTCATTCCTCCACGGTCACATTCAGCTCTCAGATATTTGTCCTAACTGTCATATACTAGATTGAGTTGATCAGGCTCAACTAGATGTGACCCTTAGAACAATATCCAGAACCCAATGGTCCCACTACTTTTATTGAATCTTTAATGACCCAAGACACGATCTGAATCGACCTGCTCTGATACCAATTGTAACACCCATACTAATTTTATCTAGAATATTAGCATGTGCATTAAACTGATACTGGATACATCAAAGTTTTCAATAATAATAAAACAACACAACTGAATGAATACAATATTGCTCGTTTATACAACCTTTCAAGTACCATAATAAATACATAAACAAAAATCTGATAAGATCCTGAGCTGGTACATGACGAGAAACTGCACTCCATCCAGCGTCTCCCTGATGATCTTCCTCACGAACCTCGTGCTAACCTGAAAACCTGCACCAGAAGGAATGGGATGAGACATAATGTCTCAGTGAGCTCCACCCAACCTACTGTTGGCAACCTCGGGGAACCTAGTGTCGCCATGCCTACTTTTGGCAATCTCGGGGATTCCTATGATCGCCAAGCTTTAACCTTTCCCATATAGGGTATACTTGCATGTTTCTGCTATCCTGTGTAGTCATAATAACTAAAGTACATCCTGTTAAACTAGTGATCGAGGGGAAACCTAGGATCACTTCCTGAGCCTGATAACAGAATAGTCATGAAATCTAGACTATAACATGATAACTTGGTGATCGAGGGAACTCCTAAGATCACCACCTGATACCTGCTTGATGGTATTAGTGCCTGATAACATAATAAAGTATATACTAATATTATTATGTTAGCTGTTAGCGTTGAACAAACATTATTATCTGAGTTCATTTTACGGAATGCCCCCGAGTGGAGTAACCCCGGAGCACATTCTCTTGATAACCGGTGAAAATTCCTATCTGAGGCTAATCACCAGACTCCTCCTGCCTGTATTGTGTGGGTTATCATGGCGGAAAGTTCCTCCCATTCCAGCTATAACTGGAACCCCCCTGTGCTCTCTAACTGCGAGATCACAGAAGTCACAATAACCTTTAAATAAACTTATGTGTGGGTTATTCACGCGGAAAGTTCCTCCCATTCCAGCAATACTGGAACCCCCTGTGCTCTCTAACTGCGAGATCACAGAAGTCACATAAATTTAGCCTGATAATTAATTATTCCAGGTATATAAAATATACTTTAACCTGATAATTTCCTGAACGTATATATATATATATATATATATATATATATATATATATATATATATATATATATAAGAGTACCTGTGTCACGACTTGTCAACATATATATATATATATATATATATATATATATATATATATAATCTGTATAATTCCTGATAATATCCTTGTACCACTATCTAAGGTACATCCTATCCTGAATTGATATGTGTACCCTCAGTGTCACTCTGACGTGAACAACTGAGGCACGCCCTGATGTACATATAAATGCACCTGCCTGGTTAAGGGTATCCTGAAAACTAACCCTTAACATACCTAATACTATTCTCATATGAATCCTTGAATCTTAAGAAACATTCCTAGTACTAATGTACTCCTAACTGAATACCTCTCAGTTCCTGTTAACCTATTAAAGGTTCTAAACATATCGTTATCATATGTCATACTTATGGGTTTACTATCCCATCTATAATAATTCCTGAAATCCTGTGGGAATACTGCCCATCACTCTGTATGATACATATCTTTATCCTAGATTAATCCTGGAAAGTCTATGAGTACCTCTATCCCAAAGCATATCGAAGATCATTGGTATGGTACAGTTATTTGTTAATAAAAAGAGGTTCTGGGCCATTTCGCTCTGCGACCCCTGACTTCGCTCTGTGATCCTGCATCTGATCCTTCAGACTCTGAACATTCAGAGTCTGAACCTTCAGAACTTGGTAATCCTGAGTCTGAAGCTTCGTAGAGCGTCTGAAAGCTTCGCTCTGCGAACCCAGCTTCTGATTACTTTGCAGAGCGAGGTCTAAGCGATGGCTAGGCGAAGATAGGCAGTAGCAAAACTCTGCTACTTCGCAGAGCAAACTCTTGGTCGCTCTGCGACTGTAGCAGAACATGTAATTTTCTGAAAAACGTGGTTTAATCTTAAAAACCTTTATACCCAGTTGTCCAATGATCAATGAAAACATGCCAAGGACTCATTTTGAACTAAAGAAACATACTGTATCCAAGGATTAACTAGAATCAAACATATGTATCAGTAAGGGGAAAAACTATCCTTTTCTAAACCTTAGCAATTAAGTTGTGATCTCACACAATACTGACCCAAATGGGTAAATTGCTACTCTAAGGAACCCACCTGAATCCTTGCTGGTCTTGCCAAGCTTCCCAAGTCCTAATTTGATTCTTCTCCAAAACCCTAGCTTTGGAATTCTTCCTTTGACTTGGTTTTCCTTAGTTCCTTTTGCTTCAATCTTCCCCAAAAGCCTGGTTACTTGATTTCCAAGAGTTGAGGAAGAAATTTGATGAATTAAAAACATGGGATGTTGAGGACCGATTCTAGAGAGGGAAAGGAAAGAAGAAAAATGAACATAAACTCATCTTTATCCTATAAATAGCCCTTTCACCTCAAATTACGATTTTGCCCTTACTTGCCCGTAATTCCTCTGATACTGATAAAAGTTACATTTAAGTGGGATGTTACAATATCTTTGGAGGGGGGGAGGGAAACAAGAGATGGAGCTGAGGAGAAGGTTGTTAGAGCTGAGGAGAAGGTTGATAATGCATTGGCTCAATCTCAAGTGGCTATAGACCTAAACAAGGAATTGATGATGCAAATGGTTGAATTAAAAAAATTATTTATGGAGCCCGAGCATCGTTTAGGTAACGGATCATATAGTGCCACCCAGCCTCTTTCACATCCTCATTATGATGATAACTTGGACGACCAATCATTCCATAGCGACACCTGACCTTGAAGGTGAGAAAAACACAAGAAGGGGGGTTGAATTGTGTTGGCCTTTTTCTTTCTCAAAAACTTATGTTAGTTCAGAGTTTGATATTGATCAGATTCTGAAGCTATTTTCAGAGTTGTTTTGCAGCGGATATAAAGTAAATGAGAGAGAGAGAGAGAAGGACACAAGCAATTATCCTGGTTCCTTCCACAACCCGGAAGTAGTCCAGTCCCCTTGTCACTTACAAGAGATTTTCACTATAATCACAAAGATTACAATTTGCTCAAGCACACAGCTAGAGACTTCCTTGCTCAAACACACAATATGAGACTTCCTTGCTCAAACACACAGTATGAGACTTCTAGTTGCTCAAGCACACAACCAAGAGACTTTTAATCAAACAGAATTACAGAGAAATTTGTTAGAGTTGAACACTTGATATACTATCAGTTGTGTTCACAAAATACAACACAGATTCAGACTCTATACTTAAGAAATTCTAAGATAAGAAAGTTTGTAAGAATTTCTAAGTTATTTGATGACTTTCGAATTTGGCAGTATGGTGTTTCCAGAAAACAGAGTATTGTTTTTCAGAGTCTTGAACAAGTTCTTCTTCAAATCTTCAGATCTTTATAGAGGAAGAAAGAGCTGTTGAGAAGATGTCAGGTCATCAAAAAGAGTCGTTGGAATAGAAGCTTCAGCCAACATTAATTCCTTCCTGTTATGGTGTGCGAACTCAGGAACAGAGCATTAACGTTTTGAATTGTTTCCTTAAAAACTGGCTGCGTGTTTCGTCCAAGGAGACAAAGTTTGCAGAGAGCGGTTCTGACTGTACAGTACTTTACTGTTGACAGTGACAGTTGTTGACTTATGCGTTTCCTTCAGACTCAGACTCCCAGTCTGTTCTTCAGACGCAGTTCTTCAGAAGCTGGTCTTCAGACACTGTTCATCAGACACACTTCTTCACAAGCTGGTCTTCAGACGCACATCTTCAGAAGCAGGTCTTCAGACGCACTGTTCATCAGACGCTGTCTTCAGAAGTTTCAGACGCTGTTTTCAGACGCT
Source organism: Medicago ruthenica (assembly GCA_018208015.1). Lineage (NCBI taxonomy): Eukaryota > Viridiplantae > Streptophyta > Magnoliopsida > Fabales > Fabaceae > Medicago > Medicago ruthenica. Next base: position 19,048,500 of record CM031375.1, read on the forward strand.
GTCTTCAGACTTGCAACACAAGCTTCAATATTTTCCTTCTGCTCTTAACTTGATTTTCTGAACCACCATTAGATACAACAATTAAATATATGGTCCTGCACACTTAGAACAAGTATTAGCATATCCAATTTTCTTTTTAACACTTTGTTATCATCAAAACTCAAAAGGGACTTGTTCATACATTTTGTTCCAACAGACCTTAGTTGTTTCAAACTAGTTTTTAGTACTAGAACGACTTTTTTTGGACGTGCTTATTTTGTTGGTAATCTATTATGACATGAGCATAGTACTGTGGTGTTACTTTGGTATTTTGTAGTTTTGGGATATTTTGTAGTATCACAACAGCAGTTAAACTGAATGTGTTTCTTATGTTAGCATAATATTACTTTTTGTAGCTTATTTGATGTGTTGACTAGTTTATTGGCATTACGGGCAAACATGATATAAAGTGAAATATTTAGCAGATTTGAGGTATTGTTTTGCAAAACAGGGTATCAAACGAAATGATTTGTAGATTTCTGGTTCAGTTTTCTAGAACACAGTACACAGTAAAAATTAGCAAAAAAAAAAAATCTAGCGTCCGCCGTACCGACTCTACAAGTTCCTTTGACTATTATGATCTTTACTTTAGAATTTGACTTTAGAATCGGCCAAACTGACTCTAAGATTTAGTTGACTTGTTTGACTGTAGAGTTGGTTGGCCGACTCTAAAAGATTTAGTTGACTGGTTTGAAGTTGACTTTAGCGTTAGTGCAGCCGACTCTGCATTTTTTAGTTAGCGCCGGTTTGGCAAACTCTAAATTAATTTGTTGACTTTTTGATTTTGAATTTAATATCCTCGACTGCGCGAAGAGTCGATTTTAAACTCGACTAAACCGACACTATTTTAGCGTCGGAGGACAGATAGCCCACTCTACCCAGTAGCTTCAATTGTTTTAGCCTGCCCCCGACTCCGACGCTAATCCGACGCTAATTGAGTGTTAGCGTCGGTTTTTCCACTGTTAGAGTGGGTTTTCGGCCGACGCTAAAACGCTGTTTTCTTGTAGTGATACTAGTAGAGTTGATTACATTTAATCCCAGTAAAAGGAGTTTAACTACTCATTGTCATGGTAACCTTACAAAGATTAGAGGAAAAGAGATGGATTGACATCAAGCCTTGATTTCTCAATGAATCTTATGAATCCACCTTCAATCCTTGTTGAAACCTTGATCCATGATGAGTTATAAGTGTTTCTCTGGTTTTTCTCTCTTTAAAATGACATCAAATCCTTTCTTTTTTCGTTCTGAACCTATTTATATGAGTTCTGAACTTTTGCAACTCGCTAAGCCACGCCCTGGCTCACTTAGTGAGCTGAACTTTCTTCCCTGTTGGGTTTCTGCCACATCAACATTGAAGGTCCCCAGGACCGCCTTATCTTGCTTAACGAGATGATTACTTCGCTTAGCGAAGTGTGCTCTCTTAGCCACGCCCACTTCGCTTAGCCATGCCCTGTATTTCTGACCTCATGTGCTCTCTGCCTGTCCTCGCCTTGAGTTTGCCTGGAGCTAGCTTAGCGAGCCTTCATGGCTTTGACTTCTCTTAGCCATGCCCTGGAATTTAGATTTTCTTTGCTCACTGCCTATCCTCGCCTTGAGCTCGCTTAGCAAGCCTCTTGACACACTTTTCTTCCATTTTTTATCTTTTAAGTCCAAGGCAAGTGCATCTACCTACATAAATGGTTGACATTAGGTATAAAAAGCACATATTGAATTTTATCTATTATTTTGAAGCTTTTACATAGATAACTTGCAAAACAAGTTAATAAGTGCCTAAATTATACATGTAATTTAATCAATTTCCGGCACTTATCAACCACCACAAAATGTTTTTCAATAAACCTCCACCATAAAAGTATTGTCCTTCATATTTCCTACAAAACCCATAAAAGAAAAAACGTTTTTGGATGACCTTGCTCTGACAACCACCGCACAAGAGAACATCACCACCACTCCGGAAAATGACATAAATATTGTTTTCTATTTCTTCGTCATTCCTTTCACTTTTCTTATGTTTATGGTTGTATTTAGTTATCTAAAACCATGTCTTCGTCGTCTTGGTGAGTTTTCCACCTTTGTGTTGTTTTTGGAACTGTGATTATAAAATAAACCCTTGCAAGTCTTAATTTTCATTCCGAATGAAGCAAGGATTGAGCCTGAGAAGTTTTTGGAGATTGTTGGAGAGGTCTAAGTGAGTAATGGAGGTGCAGAGAGAAACTTCTAAAGGGAGTGTTTGGTTTATTAAGTTGTTGGAGAGGATTAAGGTTGCGAGGTTGGTTAAACGACAAAGGGTTGTGGTTTCTAATGGACTAGCGAGGTTGAAGTTGGAAAGATTGATTTTAGTTACTGTTGTGTTTGTTGGGTCGCAGGTTATGCCTGACCAAGTACATGGTGTTGCGTTGTTGTTGTTGTTCCATGTGGACAAGGAGGAGTCTGTATCATATTGGGAGAGTTTGGTTGGTGATTGGAGGAAGAGGAAGCATTATGGGGGGATACGTCGCCGTTTGATTCTGACATGGTTGTGCTATGATTGATGATGATTCACATTTATTTTATTTTTTTTTCTGATTTTTTTAATTTCTTTTTTAATTTATTTAATTTATAAAATGATTATGTGGCTTTAAAAAAATTTAGTAATTACACACGTGGCATGTCACGCAAGCGTTGACTAGGTCAAAATTGGACAAAAGATATGATATTGCAAATGGGCAAAAACATAGGGGACTAAATTTGTCTTTTTTTTTCTTAGGGGGCCAAAATTGCAACATTCAAAAAGTTAGGGGACAAAAATAAACTTTAACCTTTTTAGAAATGTGATGAGAAGAAAAATATTCCATTGTTTATTCGTCATTTCAAGAAATTCACAATTTTGAATTGATTTAAAAAACATTTTATAGACAATTTAACCGATTGAGCTAGGATTTGTGGACTTTTGATAAATAAACAAATAAATAAAATTCATTTTATCGAAATGGACCTACACAAAGAGTGACAATCAATAAGCATTTTTCTGTTTAAAGTTAAACCTCACACATTGTCACTGTCACTCGTAACGAACTCACATTTATCTACGATGACATAAACAAAGGCCGTGACCAAAGATATGAGAATTGTCAATTCAACCCATACTGAATTGGAGATGAGGGATCTTAATGGAAAGTCGTTGAAGGAGTTTGTTACTGAGTGACAGTGACAATGTGTGAGGTTTAACTTTAAATAGACAAATACTTATTGGTTGTCACCCTTTGTGTAGGTCCATTTCTATAAAATGGATTTTATTTATTTGTTTATTTATCAAAAGTTCACAAATCTTAACTCAACCGGTTAAATCTTTTTACTTTAATTTGATTTTTTAAAATATATTTATTTTAACTCGTCACTGCAACATTGATACAGTCATATAACTTGGGACTTGGGTGGGAATAAGTTAAGCTAATAAATGCTTATGGTCTTGCCTACATCAGACTTAAGGTATACTTTTTTTTTTAAAGAAAAATATTGAAGACTAAATACTCCAAAGATCATCGATGTTTCCATTCAACCCATACTGAATTGATCTATTTGAAGACAATGATGCATTTGAAGAGTTTGAAATCAATGAAGAGTGGGATGCCAAGGAGGAAGTGAAAGAAGTGACTCATAAATGGGAGGGTGATTGGGATGATGTTAACGATGATTTCTCTATTCAGCTAAGAAATGATATAACATGTGTAATGAAATGAGTTACAACGTCGGTATTTGCTACTTTGAGCTCTGTGTTTTCTTACCTACAAAAGAAATTAAACTATACCTTATTAGGAAGGAAATGTTAGTAAGACCAGAACACAAGGTTAAAAAGATAAAGTAGACTTGCATAACACAAGGTTAAAAAGATAAAGTAAACTATAAGATAAAGGAAATAAAATTAGGTGTTGTTGGTTCACTATAAGATAAAGTAGACTTGCATAATACAATGGTAACATTCAGTTTAAAAAGATCAAATGGTTTAGATTAAAAAATTAATAAGGACTATGGTGGACCCCCTACAATGTTGGTCCACCATAGATATTTGAGGTTAAACTTAACAGAGGTGGATTTATTTGACAAACGGAGGTGAACTTGAGGGACCGAAACGTGGATTTTATTAATTATGGGACCAAAATGAAAGCTGGAAATTAATTAGAGGACCAAATGACCTATTAAGCCTAAAAAAAACTCAGATGTGTAGGCTCTAGCTTGGTTCTTGATGTTCCTCTATCAACATTTAAAAAAAATACATTTTCAAATACTCTTATGCAAATTAGCAAAAGACTCATGTGTTTATACGGATCGCGTAACATTAAGTAATTATATGAAGAAAAAAATAATTACATTAGAATTATTGTAAAATATGCAAATTACTTTGTTATCAAATACTCATATGCATTTGCAATACTTGAGAGGAGCACACTCCACGATCCAAAACCAATACAACCAGGTCAACATAAGTGGGTTGATATAGAAGTGCTCTTAAAACGTATTATTATATACTTATGCCAATTTATCAAGAAACAAATGATTTCATTCACACAGATGTAAACTATAAACTATAAGATAATTGAGAAATTAAGAATTACACAAAAAATGTAAACATAATATTAAAAGGTAGTTGAATTAAATGGCACGATTTTTTTCCACAAGAGAAACATTAAGATGAGAAAATGCCACTTACATTTAAGCCAAATTGCTTCAAGTGCTTAAAAAAGCTTCTCTCAATTTCTAAAAAAAGTGGGAAACTAAATTAGACCTCTTTTGTTAGAAACAGAAGTCACTATCACCAAAAGCAAATCATAGACTTAAAGGAAAGGGGCCTTAAACACCATCCCAATTCTATTAAGTGTGGGTAAAGCAAAATTGATTTGTCCGGTGAGGAACTGATGGAGGCAACGGTGGCGGAAGGTGCTTCGGTACGGTGGCGATGAGCCTTCGCGGTGGAACGGAAGGTGCCTGCAGGCACGTTAGCACCTCGACGATCAAGTCAGTATTGGGACTGAGAAAGAGTGCGTGAAAAGTCTGGGTAAAGTAAATCGTACCTTGAGGGTGAAGCTAAGTCGCCCTTATATAGGCGTGTGTGAGAATGCGGCGTGTGATCAGGAGGCGGTTAGAGGACACGTGTACGGTGCTTGATGCAACGGGGCGTGCTCTGGTGAGGTGACGTGCACTGATATTGGCGTGTTCTTTCCGGCAACGCGTCCTGATCTGGTGGACGTTTAGTCCACATGTCGCTGTTGGATTGCCCTCCTGGCCGGTCCAGAACAAAAATAATCTTCATTCAGCATCAACAAATATTCACATTCACATAACCAATCAGAATTTCTAAATCTATTCGTACTAAAATTTATGTATGGACCAAATTTCAAATGTTTTGATTTAGTATTGACTAAAACTATTTTAACCCTATTTTTCATCAGATACAACAGTTAGACTATGTTTTGATATAACAGTTTGTGAAAGAAGACACTAAAGTACAAGGTGGATAATATGTAATACAAATCTTTGCAATTATGTGGATAGACAAATCCATCTAAACTCTTCAAATCACCTAATGTATTATACACCGTAGTAAATTAACCCACAAAGAATAAAAAAGTTACAAGCTTGCTAAATTCCATCAATCAAGACTCTTGATTTTTTAAACAAGATGTTGCACAAGATAATACTGCAAATATGTTTTATGTGTATGTTTTTTTAGTGGGTGGTGAAGTTTATATTGAAGCAGCACAGTCTCATAGAGGTATGAGCTAGCCCTAAGCTTTTCATCAATCACAAGGCTATTCATTAGATAAGAAATGATGAATTCTTTGTTGACTTTAATATATTGTAAATTCATACAATGAGAACAAAATTATAAATGAAAGAAAGAAAGTTATAGAATATCAATGATTGCTTATGATCGAATAAACTCTAACTGAAAAGAATGATAATGATTAATGATGATTTTGCTGGAGCCTCATTCAGTCCAAACCCTTGGCTGGATTTTGTACAAAATTGAATGAACGAACAACAAAATGCTACAACCAATACTAATTTGTAACATTATCACCACCACAAAATTTTTGAATGATTAAAATGTGTTCTAGACATATAATCCTACTAGAGCAATACCACTCCCAGTATTAGAAACCCTGTCACCATTAGTAGGCTTCTAATTTTCAATTCACAGCTGTGGAAGTTGTAAGCTGAAGAATCTGAACTTGAATTCATTGATGGTGCTGTGAAGTTGCCAAAGGTGCTATTTTTGCCAAGACTGCACATATTCACAAACCAAAGTTATAAGTATTAATGCACATTAGATGTCCCAGTTAGGACAGTTTAAAATTAAATAAAAAAACAAGCCATTAAACCATCACCGAAAACAACCTGACTGTGGCTGACAGTTGACGAACTGAACCAGCGTGGTTCTTTTCAATGCAATTCTGTTTGCTTTAACGGTTCGGTTTTTGGTTATTTTTTCAACAATCCTAATTATCGGTTAAATAATATGAATTTGGTAGAGTTTCGGTTAACATAACAACAACAAAAAATCAGTTTGGTTCAAAAAAGTGCAGTTCGGTTTTTTTTTTCGTAAAGGTAGTACCAGACTACCAGTTAGATTCGATACCATCAAACCAGGTCAACCGAACCTATATCCCAGTTTGGTTAAAGACAAACAATTAACAATTCGGTTTAGTTTTATTTTACTGAACTGTTGTAACGGCTATGTTTCCTTCCAAAACCGAACCATGAAAAGTCGTCCTCCCAGTAGCTACGTAGGTAACTCTGTTGGTGAGCTAAGAGACACCGAAGGAGTTTTAAGAGTTCTAGCCTCTAGGGTTGGTCTCTGAAAACTAACATGACAACTAATTTACTAAGATTTGTATATCCAGAAAAAATAATGCATATTGGATAGTGAGAACGAAACAAAGAAGCAAACTTTCTTTACCTCCCAGGATATACACAAGAACCATGACCTGCAATTCATTCAAAAAGTTCATAATTAATTATCATAGAGGACATCAATAGAACTTCAAAAAATCACACTAAAGTTAGTTCAAACAAGTATTAGGAAACAGTATTTTACTTGGATCTGAGGTGGTAATTGTAGCAACTCCCTTGAAGTCACATGAATCAGGAGTCCTCCCCATTTTATTATAGTAACTGTCAAAAGCATAATTTGCATGTGCAATCACATTGTCTGGTTCATAACACGGTTGCCCTTGCAGCAATGGAGAGCATTCCACTTTACCAGGTCCGCACGCCCAATCTAATGCAGCCTGTATCATCTTTGGATCAGCACCGTTCTTTGCGATGCAGAAAGTTTGATTGCTGGTATCGTTCGCCAAGACCGCTCCTGATCCTGCCAAGTGTAATATGTAAATAGGGACACCATTTGCATCAAACAATCCCCAATTTTTCTCCGACAATGGCCCTGATTTCGTGTCCTCGTTGTAGAGTTCATAGATGTAAGTACTAACAGCAATTCCTGGATGTTTTGGAGTTCCGGTTTTGTTAAAAACATGCTTGATCAAATTGCTGTTGTAATTATTGGCATTGTCGATTGTTGCATCGGGCTCGTTCGGGCCACCTTTTGAGGGCCATCCTGATTCTGTTACTACGACAGGAATGTTGGTGTAGTTAAGAAAAGCCATGGCGAAGTATGCTGCGTCGACCATGGCATCAAAGACATTGGAGTAATGGAGAAGTGTATTAGAATCAACGGCTTCTTTGTTTGGAGGGAGAGGTTTAAAGAGTGCATAATCTAATGGAATCACACCATTTGATTGCATGTAATCATAGTAAGGGTAAATATTGAGCATGAGGTAAGAGTCGGTTGATTGCAAGAAATCAAGGATTGGGATTAAAACCGAATTCAGCGACCGGTTAAAGAAAGCTTGAGAAGGTGGAAACGAATCTAGGATGATGGATGAGGAAAGGGGTGTCGAAACTTTGACTTGGCGATCAAGATTTGATGCAACTAGGGCTGAATGAATGTACTTAATTGCATTAACAAGAACCTTTGCCACATTAGGCAATGCGGTTAAAACCTCAGAACCAACACAAATGGCGGTGATATTGGTAGCTGGATAATGTGCTACCACGTTGCGAGAAACCCAATTGGCAGCCGAAGCATTCGATTGACCAATTGCTAAGATTTGTTCGTTCGGGACAGTTATAACAACTTGAATGCCAGTTTTTGCAAGTGCAACGAGCATAGCTTGGTCTGCATCATACAATCGAACATTTTGAATTTTCTGTGCTTTGAGTAGTGCCACAACTTGAGTAGGGTGTGGCATATCTGAGAGACTTGTTCCAATGTTCACTCCAATAAAAGGTGCTGCAAGGTACAAACATTAAGATCCATTAACAACAAGATTTTAACAAGTCCTCACAGAATTAACCACTCAAATAAACACAAGGTTCATCTTGGAAGCATGTGCAACAATACTTTAATATTTGGGGGAAAAAAACTTAAATAAATGGTTAATATGTCCATAAATATGCTAGTGTGCATTACTTAATTAGTACTTAAAAAATTGATGCTCACTGTCTAATATTATAAACAACTTTTCAACAATAGAACAATAGACCCCTCAAAAAGAAAGCTTCATTCAAAAATAAGTTTGCAACATTGGAGAAAATGACAATATATAGACTGAATAGAAAAACAAATAAAAAACATTCTAATTCAAATAATAAATCAGAATCCTAAAGAAGGACCACATTCAAGAAAATCAACAATAAAAGCATAGCTAATTATTTTTATTATTATTTATTTCATACACATTATTTATATTAACCAAAAGTTTAACATCAAACAAATAAACAACATTTTAAGAAACAGAAATGCATACTCTTCAAACCTTAGTTCTTAACACTTCAACAACACTATTCAAATCTCAAACAACACTTTAACCTAAAACAAGTTTATACTACCACCACTACTGTGCATTATTATTTAGAATATAAAATCGAAAAATTTCCAATAAATAACAAAACTCCTCTGCTAGAGGGTTAACCTTAAACATGGAAACAATGGCTTAACAAGCAGAACCACATAGTTAAAACAAATATTAATTTTTTTAGTGGTTTCTGAACAATGCTGACCAATGTAAAGAAGTAAAACTAAAAGAGCAATGAAAGATTCAAAACACAAGCATATATTCAAAAAGTGAAAAATAAACAAAGCATCTCTTGAAAACAAAGAAAACATAGTAAGGAAGGAACTAAAAGAATGAATTAACCTTCATCAGCTGCAACAAGAGAAACTGCAAAAAGCAGAAGCAGAAAATGCAAAGCCATTGTTGATAGATTCAGTTCAGTTCAAATCTACCTAAGAAAACTCAATAATGAATGAGAGAGAGAAAGAGTGTGTGTGGAAAATAAAAACCAAAGGAAGTGAAAAAAATGAAAAGAGATGAAAGTGGGGTAAAGCTGTAGGAGAATATTAATGAGAGAGAGAGAGAGAGAGAGGGTTATAATACCAAGACATTAATAGATTTCTGTCATAAAACAAAGATCAAGACAATAATCCCACGTGGAAAGTTTGTCAGATAAATCAAACGGCTAAGATTGAGGAATATTGTCCATGTTTGAATGTATTTCATCACAGTAACCAAGCACATTAATAGGTCTAGTAGAGAGGTAGCTGAACTCCCAAGAAACAAAACTTAAGGACTAAAATAAAACAACTTTTTTCTCCTTTTCATTTTTAAAATCATAGTATAAGAGTATTTATTGAAAAAAGATATGTATTTATTTATTTTAGAAATAAGGTATCCGACCGATCTAGAGAATAAGTGAGAATTGGTCTCAATGTTCATTGGCAAAGGCTACGGTAGGCAAGTAAAACATGTCTCCTATGGTACATAAGTGTATTTTTATTGAGCTTATGCTACAATTGGTTGTACATAATTTTCTTTTCACAAATTTTTATTTTATTTTGTATTTTGCCAACAGTAATTCAAAATAATTGGTTTTAGGCTTAATAGGTCATTTGATCCCCTAATTAATTTCCCGTTTTCATTTTGGTCCCATAATTAATAAAATTCATGTTTCGGTCCCTTAAGTTAATCTCCGTTTGTCAAAAAAATCCACCTTAGTTAAGTTTAACCTCAAATGTCTATGGTGGACCAACATTGTAGGTGGTCCAACATAGACCTTATTAATTTTTTTAATTTAAACCATTTGATCTTTTTTAAGAGAATGCTACCATTGGATTATGCAAGTCTACTTTATCTTATAGTGAACCAACAACACCTAATTGTATTTCTTTTTCTTCATCTTCTTCTTTTCCACTCATGAACAAAAATTTCCAGAAACAAAAATCATGAACAGTAACGTTTTCCTTCTTCCTTCCCCTTCCCCTTCTTCCTTCTTCCTTAAATTCCATAAGTGAATCCGAAACCCTTCTCCTTCTTCCAAGAAAAATCAATGAACCGAAATGTACCCAATTTGATTTGCAAACCCATAAATTCCATAAGTGTTTGAAAAAGCCCAAAAATTGAATATGAAAACAACCAAGAAAAATCACGAACACGAACACTGTAGCAGAACCCGAAATGTATTTTCTTGCTTCTCCCTTGACATGAAAAAAGGTTCTTTTTTCATCTTTTTCTATTAAAAAGCCCCTTTTTCAATTCTCAGTTCCATTTGTTTTTTTTCTAATTACTACACCACAATCATAACCAACAACAACAATTCTTTAACTCAAAATAAATCCTTAAATCCAGGTTCGAATTATATTCGATTATTGCATGTTGAGTTTTAATGAAGATATATAGATCTTGTTCATGGATAAATTGGTGATGGAACCCAGATTCAAATTCTTCTTTCTTCTTTGGTTATGATGAGATTATGTGTTGTTGATTTTGACTTGATGAAATTATGAATTTGTAAGTTAAAGATTAAGTAATTTTGAGATTTACGGGTTTTGTAAGTAGAAGAGATGAAAATTGAAAAAAGAATTTGATTTTTTAATTTCTTTTATTTTTCTGGATTTGAAACAAAACATCAACAAAATCTATAAATTTTTTTTTGAGAGCACGTTAGTAGGAGGTTAGGAAGAAAGGAAGTAGCTGGGGAAAAATTAAAATTGGCTGAAGGAGGAGTGATGAGGTGCAGAAGATGCACCGTATTATGATGAAGAAGCAATTAATTTGAGTGAGAAGAAGGCTATGGTGCAACCAGTTGTAGAATAAACTAAGTGAAATTTTACAATCTAACCATTGTTAAAACTTATGTACCGTAGGAGACTTCATGCACTTATGCATGCTAGGCGCCATGTTCATTAAATAAAACATATTTAAAGACGGAAAAAAATCTATATGATCCGACTAAATACAAGAATTATTAACATCAAGAGCATTCAAACATGAGATTTAAAGGTAAGTCGTTCATTATTAGTATTTTAGATTTCATTTACTTTAAAATATAGTAGTATTAAAATTTTAATATAATGGATAATACTAGCGGTAAGTAACAAATGAATTAGCGGTAAGTAACAAATGACGCTAAGCTTTGAATGGAGTAAACCATTAAATTAGTCTATATATTTGTAAGTCATTCTCAAATTAGTCTCTAACTCTATTAATATTTCAATATAGTTCTTGTCTTTGTCAAAAGTTTCTCAATTAGGTCCATGTTTTTATGTTTTTGTTACATGACGAGGGACCTAATTGAGAAATTTTTGACAAAGATGAGAACTAGTTTGAAATATTAATAGAGTCAAGGACTAATTTGAAAGTGGCTTACAAAGACAGAGACCAATTTGGTGGTTTACTCGAATTGAATGTAATGGACAATACTGCAAGTAGGGGTGGAAATAGGCCGGGACGAGCTGGGTTTTGCTTAAATAGGTCGGGCTTAGTTGAAAAAACTAAAGCTTAAGTCTGACCTATTAGCTTGTCAAAGGCTTTATTTTAAGTATGACCTGACCTTTTTAAAAGTTCGGCATGACCTATTAGCCTGTCTAAAAGCCTAATTTGTACTAACAATTTTAAATATAACATTTGACCTATTTATAAAAAGGCTAATAAACATATACTTTTTAAAATGCTAATAAATCAATAAATTTTTTAAAGCATGTACATCCATTTTCCACAACTTTATTAGCATATATATATATATATATATATATTGCATGTATATCCAATAAAATTTTGTAAAACTACCACATCCATTTTGTAGAGGCTAATATGCATGTATTATATAATGTATTTTGTAGAGGTTAATACGTTTGTATTATATAATGTAGTATATATAATTACACATATGGGCCGATCTGATTGGCCTAGTAGGCTTTTTTTATAAGCCTTAGTCTGACCTATTTAAATTAATGAGCTTTTTAAAAAGTTTGAGTCTATCCTATTTAATAAACGAGTTAAGTTGAGTCGGACTTTAAGTAGGTTGAGCCATATGCCCCTGACGGCCGGCCTGGCCTATTCCCACCCCTACCCACAAGTAAGGAATGAACCAAGAGTGGATAGCCAGTTTTGTCTTTAAAATTGTTAGGTCGAATAATTTTTATATTTGTCATATTATAATTTAGTTTTAAATCAAAAATATTACTTAATTTAGTTTTTTTTAATACCAGTGTTTGAAAAGTTGTGTGTTTATTATTATGATATAGCAAGAGAGTTTTTAAAACAATATATATAAATATCTTTTATTGTTTTTTTAAGAAAATAATTAAATTAGTTGGACTATATAGACTATTACGATCAAGATAAACCTCAAGGCTTAGCGTCATTGAAGAGGTCAACATGCTCACAACTGGAGTTGAAGTCACCTTTTTTCTGAAATTTTCTTTTTAATTTGTTGTTTGTTAAAGTTCAAATAATTTTTTTTTACGGAAGGAAAAAGTTCAAATAATATTTGCCAATATTTTATAAAAAAAAATCCTTAACCATTTGTTGGAAATAGAAAAATAAATGAAATAAATAGCTAAAAGTGTTACATGAAAAAAAAATTATATCCAATGAAATATTTTTTTAAGTGATCAAATTAAATAAATTTATTAACTTGTTTAATGTGTTTAAATAATTTTATTTTTGGACAACTAAAAAAACAAATGTTGGAGTGTATTTTGGTGGAGTGATTAAATTGACCAATGTTGTTTAAATTATGAAACAAAAGTTGCATACATGTTTGAAGTACTGAATTGCTTCATTTTTAGTAGTAGTACTTGTAATTTAGAGGACAAAGATTCTCTCAATAAATGAGTGTAAATTTATACTCCTATAAATATTTTTTATTATTTCGATGATTAGTTTATCTGATTACATTGTTGGAATTGAAGGTGCATGTGAAGGAAGAAGACATTAAACTGTTCTCCTAGCCGTTGGTACTGGTGTACTTTTTTCAGATGCATTCTTTTGTTTTGTAGCAGTGTATGGATCTATATTTATTACCTGTAATCTGTTTGGTGTTTTTTGAAAGAAAACAAACAAAAGATTGTTGCAACTTTGAAGACACCGAAAGGACTCCCTCCTCTCCCAATCCCACTACTCTAGGCACTGCCATCATGCATGCCCCCATCAACGGTCCAATTTATCCCCCCCTTAAGGTTTAAGGGCATTGTGCACCTAACTATTGGTCCACTTCCTCTATTTCGCTATGGCCATTTATAATGTACTAGTACTATACAACATTTAACTTCCTTCCAAAAAAAATTAACTTTTCATTCACTTCACATTTTTTATTTTTAACTTTCTTAACGAGTGTCTAAAGATATTAGGGTATTTGTTAACATTTTTCATAAATTTTTTACGGAAATGGTAGCAAATAATCTTAAGATAATGTTAAGAGAATAAACAAAATTTTATAGAAAAGTGTGTATTTCTCACTTAGATAAGTGTTTGATTTATATTTTGAAGACAAAATTTTCCTTCATGGTCTTACATAGCTTGTTTGAATGATCCAACTTTTATTTATGGGTCATACTAACTTGTGTTCTAAGGATACACATTTAGGAGTTAAAAAAGAAATTAAAAAGAAAAGTTTGTATTAAAAAAACTTTAAAATTTTAAAATAAAAAATAATAAATCTTTAAAATTTAAATACTGAAAACACAATTTTCAATATTATAATCTCTACTATTTGATTCCTTAATGTGTGTCTTAAAGACGCATGTTAAATTTTTTCTATATTTATACGTCACGCGTTAAAAATCGTATCAAACAATATTCTTTGGTTGCACTTGTTTGCTTTATCTTTCTGATGCTTTTTTCTATTTGTCATATGATTGTTGAATCAGTTGAAGTATGACTCGTACGTCTTACTCATTCGATCCAATTTCTAAAACATTGATTAGAACACATAAAATATGTGTTTGGTTTGACGTTCAACTACTATTTCTCACATCCTAAGGCAAATCCACCGTTTTGATCCAAAAATAAAACAAAAAAAATCCACTGTGACAACTAAGAAGCCATAAGTTGTTGCTTCAAGCCAGATACACATTTAAGGAAATTTCACCGCAAAAACAAACATGAATGAAATGTATTAAAGCTGTATAAGCCTAAATATGTTAAAAGTTTCAATTGCATCACGATCAAATTAAGTAAAACCCTAGCCTACATTTATTTTTACTTAAAGAATTTAAGAGTCCCAATAAGAAAAGAAAATAAACAATCACTAATGATAGCTCAATCCATCAATATACAAATTAACAACATCCATTATAAAACGAGAACCATCAAAGTTAAGGAACCCTAGATTCACCCGTTTGCGAGGTCAAAGTTTAAGTATTTAGTGCCCCACATTAATGCTCTATGCTTTAACTCTAAAGGTAAATGATATTGAAGTTGTTTAGAGTTCCACACCACTCATGTCCCCCGGTTGTTGGATGTATGTTTGAACATCGTTACCATTTGAGCTAGCTTTTGGGACGAGATTCAAGCTCATTTAACATGATATCAGAGTCGGGTTAAGGATTGCAATATGGAAAAATAAACCTAAGATTCATGACTTACACTACAACACACACATCTTTTTTTCAACAAATTCATTATTCTCAAACAACCCGCCTTCCTTTGTTGTCGTGACATTGCACTACTCATTTGGATTATGTTGAGTGTTAGCAGTGAATGCCCATCCTTCTTTGCTTTGCTAACTACCCCGTTTATACTTCCAAATTCTTAATGGAAATGTTTGTGTTCTTTGGACAGATGAATGAATTAGTTTAGAGTATCCTTCAACTTGGTAGTCGTGTCTTACTAGGAACTTTGCTAGAATTGCTAATAGAAAGGTTGTCTTTGATAGTTAAGGTTGTTACCCCTTTGAAAGTTATTGTCATAATTATGGTATTGCCATTGAACCTGTCTAGGTATTTATTTAAATAGTTCACCTCTTCATCGGGTGGACAAAGAGGAATATGGTGATCACCAAAGCAAAGTTCACGCAGCATAACTTGTTTTTGCCTACCCTGTCCTCCGTGGGATTCTTTTAACTGTTATGGGAGTTTTTGAAGCTGTTTGTGTTAGGTGTTTTGTTCTAGTTAGTCATTGTTGCAGATGGTTGGCCAAGGCACCAATCCTCAACATTCCCTATAATATAATGGAGGAAAAGCCTCAAAAGAAATGTTTCTTCTTCAATCTCTAAAGCACCAAATGCATCAACAGTCATGCTTTGCAGGCTTCTAAATCAATAATTAAGGTATTCTTTCATCTTCAATAAAGACTCTTGTAAGCTTATTTTTTTTGTACTTAATGTCTCCATGCCCCCTGTATTGAATATGTGGCACATGTGAACCGCTTTTTAAAGTAGAACCTAAAAATATGTTTCACTTTTTATTATGATGAAGGCATCATAACTGAGACGCCACAAGCTTCACTTCTTATGCCTTGAGAACTAAACAAGTAACTTATGATACAATTTGGACCATCCTTGTGAAAATGAGAAGATTAGATGCACAACAAAGATTTAAGTCATATTTGAAAAGCTCGACTCCACAAAAATCGCATACTTTCCAGTTCTTTGACTTGAAGAAGTCCATTTGTGTGTCATTAGTCATAAAGGTCAACACCTCGCCTTGCGATGTGAAGGTTGATGAGAATATTTTCATATCGCAAGACGAGTTGTTGACCTCTATAACTAACAACTGACAAACCCACTTCTTCAACTCAAAGAACTTAAAAGTTGGCAACTTCTTTGTAGACTAGCTTTTCTTAGAAGGTATGTACCTTGTATGTACAAGGGGGAATATATACCCTAAGTTTATCGCACAGTGAAGACATAATTTTGATTTTTTTTTATAACTATGTGCATTTGGGCAAACATATCAATATATTGTATTGCATGAATGGAAACCATAAATTAATAAATTAAGAATTACAAAAAAATCAAAATATTGATTGATTTAGATAACCAAAAAGTTAAAAAGCACAAAACATTGTTGAATGATAATAGTCGGTAGAATCTCGTCCCTTTGTTATAATCAAAAAGTAAAAATCACTGAACATTAGAAATACCACGTTCATGTGTAAGCCACAAAAATAACATACATAGCCATATGAATTTGCCATACAAACTATATGAAAATAGCACTGTTACATAACAAACAAACCAAACCAAACGTGAAACTTGGACTCACATGTCATGCAAAAGTGCAGAAGGTAGACAAAAGACATAAAGTCATCGCGACAAACACCTTGATTACAACCAAAAAAATAAAACAAAACAACAACATTATCTAATATGCGTAGTATGTTGGAAAGTTGGCTAAGTCAAAGGCTTAATTGGGATAAGGATTAGGAAGATTGAGGAAGTAGGAATCTAAGCAATTGTTAAGCCTCTGAAAGTTGACTTCATTTGCAGCTCTCATTGCATCAATTCAAATGATTGAAAGACATTTATTTCCACAACCTCAAAGACCTCAAAATCCATATTATCCATTTGTTCCCGATGTTTCACGCAAATGTGCTCTAACTTTTACATGAACGACTCCTCTTGACCTTCGAGACCATCTTGATCATTCACATGATCCTCCTTTGCAAAATTTACACCACCATATGCAAGTTGATCATGAAACAACATGTCCTCATCATGATCTTCATCTCCTTCGTACTCTGGAATACCATCTTTCTTTAAGAAGTACCATTTCTTGGCAACATTTTGAAAGTAACACATCATGGACAAAGTAGCTTTGTAAAAACATTATGTGGGGATGACTCTTTGAGAAACTACTCAAGATCAGTAACACCAAAACAATTTAAGATTGTACCAATGAAAGAGCAAAACATGAGTTTTTGAGTTGGACATTTCTTCACATAATTGGATATCACTGGAAATTTAAGAAGATCCACCCTTCTCATTGTGAGAGTTCTTAGTTCCACCACTTAGAGGCTTCATAGGTACAACACACTTGTTAATTCTAACATATCTATCTTGTTCTATTGAAGAAGAAATGAATCATGTAAAAGTAAAAATACATTGTATAAGTAGAAACTCTTTTTAAGCAGGTTCCATGAAAAGTGAGACAATTTATTTGGATTATGTGTTATGACACACTTTTAACAGTAGAATAGGTCTTGGTTCTACCACGTGTGATTTTTGTGGTAATTTAGTTGAGACCTCTTTACATGTCCCGAGAGATTGTTTGTTTGCTATCTCTCTTTAGTACGAGTTCTTTGGTAGCGATGCAAAGCGGTGGATTACATTCAATTTGAATAATGACTTGGATTGGAACTTAAACGTTGATTGGAATAGTTTTTGGGTAATGACATGTCAATTCTCGTGAAGTTGAAGGAATTCACAATGAAAACATTCAAAGACCTTATCATCAAATGCAACATGTTTTGAGGAGCATCCGAGACTATTATATAGCGGAAAAGGCTAATATATTAGTGATGGAGACCAACCATAATTTGGCGTGTATTGAGTAGAAACCTCCTATGTCGAGTTAAGTAAAGGTGAATGAATACATATGGTTCTTATAGAGACGGTGGAAGGATAAGATGCGAAGGAATTATTAGAGGCATCGACATCAAATGGTTTAAGAGAATTTGCTAAAGAGTAATGTTAACAACACATATTTTTGATCGGTTAAAATTCACACGAGTCCCATATAATAGCACTACGTACTCTTTGCTAAATATATTGGGCAAGAGAGCGCATATGTGGCGTTGTTATGAGTGTTCTAAAAGGGTTGAGGTACGCTAGACGTTTGAATTTTATTTCAGAGCAGTGGAATTACAATTACATGTGGATTTTCTTACTATTGCGATAAGGTAGTCTTGGTGGTACATTACATCTCTTGTTTCAAAGATTCATCATTTATTAGAGATGAATTGGGAGGAGGTGGCGATGTTTCACACTTACCGAGAAGCAAATTATGGTTGCTTTTTGGACGCCAATGTCTAATAACCTTTTGATAGATAGATCTTGTCCAACTTAGTTTAATGATTTACTAGTAACTACCACTACCATGTATCAGAGATCACTATCCTTCAATTAATTTCAATACATTTTTTTTATTCTCTAAAGAGTGATTATATTAACAACTCATAATCTCTACGTTTAATTTGTTAATCAAATATCGATATTATTAAGGCTTGTATAGAACGAGAGTAGTATATATATTTGACGAAAAGTGTGAGCGGGAGTGGATATTTCAATCGGCTATGTCGTACTCCTACGACGCACCACCTTCACTCGAACACATTCCCTTATCACAACGCTGCCGCAAACCACCGCGTTCCGATTCTCACTCCCAAAACCACCGTCTTACACCTCCGCTTCATGCTACTGTCAAAAACGAATACGACAATTGCGATTCACAGGTAAATTATTCTTCATACTCAATTTCATTCTTCATATGCTTTTTCTGCTTCATTTTCCCAATTCAATCAATTTCATTAACTATCCAATTAACGTTAGGGTAAAGTAAATGCTTTGTTTATTGAATTTGATTATTTCAACTTTTCTAATCACGTAAGCTCTTGCGAGATTGTGTGGGATAGCTTATGTAAACAACTTATCACATGTCCCAAAGTTGGTTTTAGCTTATTTCCACAAGGGTTATAGGATAGCTTGTGAAAATAAATTATAGTTTATTTATATAAAAAAAAGTTTGACTTTGTCTTATTTTTGCTATACAAATAGTTTATACTTAGGGTCTGTTTGTTACAAATTATAATTTTTTTTTTATACTCAATAATTTAGAGATTAGTTTTTAGGGTTTCAGTTTGTTTCAATGTTGTCAATTATTGGTCATGGCGGATATTCGTGGCGGGTTTTTGTCTTTCTGCCATGGCCAATTTTGTGAAGGATGGCGGCGCCATCATACCATACTTGGATATGACGGCCGACATGATGAAATTTCGGCTCTCCGCCATCGACAACACTGGGCTGTTTACTGGAATGAAAACCACTTTTGTTTTTTTTAAAGAAGAATCCGTTATCAAAAAACGATTTTCTGGAGAAGCTACTAAAAAACTTCTAATTAAGAAGTTCTTATATTTATTTTAGATTCTCATTTTTTTTGAAAATATGTAACAAACAGATGTGAAGTTCTAAAAATGATGGTTATTTTGTTTAGAAAAGTGAGTTTTTTATTAGAAAAGATGTAACAAACAGACTCATAAACATTTGCATGGTAAGTGCTTAATTAGGTTGTTTATCCAAACAGGACCCTAATATCTAGTGTGATTATTTAGTCAGAAGCTTTTTGTGTAAAATGTTCATAGCATGGTGTAGAACGTTTGTTTATAAAAACTGGCAGTTCTCAATATGGAGCTGTCGTTTGCATAGGTTGCAAAAGGAAGAAGACTCAAGCATGATTATGCCCTAGTTTGAAACAGGTAACATATTCAAAGGTTCAGAATGATGCTGTTGGTGTGGAGAAAACCAGTGTGAATCTGAGTAGTTTATGGCTATGTTCGACAACTAGTGATGTTCCAGTTACAATGGAAGTTGAAGATTCTGACACTCTAGTTAGTAATGTTGATAATGGTGGAAATGGAAATGCTTCTTCTCAGTTAGATTTTCCTGGCCCGAAGGTGAAAGAGGAGATTTATGAAAACACCGTTGATGATCTTGATCATGTGGTATTGAAAGAAAGGCAAAGGATGCTGTTAGCTAGGTACTTCATGTTAACTGTTGATTTTTCTTTCTCTTTGAAATAGATACATATTGAAAATAATGTAGCAAATAAACTTTGTGATATCTGTATGGCTTACTGCGAAAATCTTGAAGACCATGTTCTATTAAATTTTATCAGTACACTTTCTCTTTCATTGCACTGCTTATCAAGTTGCCTATTGGATCACCTTTTTGTCTTCAGGAAGAAGATATTAGGGTAGTAAAGACATTGTTGTCAATAGCGTTAAATAGCGGTTATTTTATATCAAATTCCGCTACGCTATAGCGCCATTATAACCACTATTTGACAACACCAGGCAAAGAACCATAAATCCATCCAAACAAGTTTCTATTAATTAAAATGTACATGCAAATCTCAACTAAGAGCTATTGCAATCGTTTGTTTGTGGTGGTGGGTGGTAAGCCCAGAAACATTTCATGCCCAATGAGTGAAAGGGATTGTAGTAAGCTTGCTAGAGGGGGTGAGTGGAAGGGGCTTGAATGGTTTACAAAAGATGAAACTTTAAATATTTCCTAACAAATTAAGCAACAAATGGATTTATTTAACAATGTATATCTGTAAATTAGATAAGCTATTTGACACGTTTTTTTAATTTGTTGTGCAATGACTTTCAATGATAATGCTCTTTTGAATCTATCAACTTACACATGTTTGAAAAGCTGGTCAATTAGTAGGGGTGTGAATAGAAAAAAGCAAGTGCTAATAGCTCATCCCATTTTACAATCTTCATGCATTTGGATTTCAGTTACTTTTCAGCAAAATAATAAATTCCATTTGGTTCAAACTTTTATTATGTATATAACTAAATCCAAGTTTAGTTGGCAATTGGCATACCATATTCTCATCATTGTGAGAAACCAAAATAATTTTTATTTAAAGGAAGCTAGATGGATTTTGCTTTTGAAAAATGGTTGAATAATACATCTATTATTGCAGGAGGTTTCCAGGGCTGCCAAATCCAGCATTAGAGGTAATTTAATTTGTGCATCAGTTTAATGACATATCTACTAGAAAGACAACAAGTTAGTCACAACTCACTTTTGGTACTTGTTAGCCTTTGTTAGTTGAATGATATTTTTGATTGAAAAAAGTTAGTTAGTTTATTACTTTATTACTCATTTTATTTATTTATTTATTATTAATTCTTTATGGTTATGAAGAAATTAGTAAATTGTAGTGCATACCCAACTGCTGAGATGTTGATGGGCATTTGAATGCCTCCTAACTTTCTGAAATTAAACTTTTTCAATATTTTATTTCTCTCCTTGATTTCATACATCTTATCTTTCATCTCTTTAGCAACACAACATTGATTAATAACAGAAACAATGTAATATTTCCATTTTAGGAACTATTAATCACATCAAGGATGTTTGAATAACAAATCCTGGTAAACCAATAGGCACTTTTTTGACATAATGTAGATACATAACATACTAAACAAGCAGCAAAGCAACACATTTCTTATTGTTATAATTTTCCCTTTAGTTGTTTGTTTGGGCTCAATTCAATTTATACCGTAGGAAGACGGGCTTTTTCTCTGTGATGCAAAAGGTCTAGATGGATATTAAAGAAATTCTACTCTTTTACATGGTGTGTAAAACTCAAATTTGTTTTGGTGTGTATAAAAAATGCTCCGAGTTCAAACCACAGAGTTGTTTTGGGTTATTTATTGATAATAAAGACCACATTTTGCATACAAAACTAGATGTTTTTCTTAGTATTTGTCTTGTTTTTATGTACTCATTTTATATCGTTATTTAAATTGACATGCCTGCACTTTTCTTTCCATGTAACCACCAAATAATAGAATGTAATTCATATTGTGTTTATATATATACCTTTTATTATTTTAGTCTTTTGTCTATTTCTAGGTAATGAAGTCAATACATTTTATGATTGTCATGGTTTGAGTATAGAAAGATCGTAATTCGTAGGATCGTAACAGGGATTGTAAGATCCCACAAATAGACAAAATAATTTAGATAATAAGAAAAATAACCTTAATATAATAATCCTAAAACAACAATTTTATTTAATGATTTAATTATAAAGGTAAGAGAGTTTGACCTGAACAAATAATAGAAAACTTTCTTAGTCAAAATAAAATATAGAAAACTTTTATTAATTCCCACCACTGAATGATGATTTCATAGATACATGAGAAGTTCCCAAGTTTGGAAGTAATTCCTCAATTAAAGCCCACCGAGTCCCTTTATTAAAAATAAAAAAAAACCACCGAGTCCCAGAAAAAAGTGTAAATTCAGTGTATCCTTTAATGCGATGAAAAACTTATCAATTTCCAAGTCAAAACGTGTGAAACCTGGGTTGTAAAGGTGCGAGTTGTTCCGGGTAATAAACGGTTCAGTCGGGTCAACATGTGGGAACCAGGTTGATAAGGAGTGAAGCCAGCACGAGAGAAAGCGCTGCTCCCATGATTCAATAATCTTCCTCTGCGCGCTCACCGCTCCTGCCTTTCCAACGATTTTCGTACCGCTCTGACACGGTGGAGGGAGAAAAACGCGTGAGATCGTAAGATCTCACGATCTAGATCACGCTCTAAACAACCATGGTTTGATCTTTTTACTAACCTGCAATGCAACTTATTTATGTCACAGGCTAATGGCGGATGCTTGTCCAAAAACATTATGGAACAAACTGTTGAAAAAGTAAATGGAGAATTTTTTCCTGTCGATGGGAAAATAACTGTAGCCAGAGATCAGTGTCATGACACTCCAGAAGGAATTAATACTTCACTATCCGAGTTACCACTTGAAGCCACATCTGGATCATCTTTGTCAACGGAGTATGCCTCACCTAAATCAAGAGGACCAGTAATTTCAGCATGCCCTCAAGGACACGACCGAATAGTCAAATCCGAAGAAATGATCATGCAGTTGGATTCACACGGGGAACAAGGTGTTATGCCTAGAGATAATAATGGGCCAAGTAGTTCATCTTGTCCGACCTCTGTCAAAATCAAGGATGAACCTTGGGATAACAGTGAAATCCACAATGTTAACGAGGATGTGATGGGTAGCATCTCCATTAAACTGCCAGTTGTTAAAAGTGAACAGGAAATCCATAATGGCTTTAATGATGAACAACTGGAAAATATGACCTTAACTGATCGATTAAATTTTCTCATGTCCAGAAAGGATTCTAGTTTAAATATTCCCTATGAGTTACTCATCTCTGACGACGACTATGCCTTCTTCCTCTGCGTCGAGCTCTAATTTTTCAGAATCTGCAGAACCTTCACGCATCAAGTGTGCACGGAAAAGAAAGAAAACAGCCACGTAGTATCCATTTATGTTACATCGTATTTTATCTATATTTCCATTATAAATGTATAATAACCAACCCAAATGTTATAATTGTTTTGTAGTAATTCAGTTCAAACAGCACTTGAGGAGGACGCCCCTGGCCTCTTGGAGGTATTTTTATTCGTGTACATCCATTTTGAAATTGGAATTTATATCGAGTTTCATGGATTATGCATTTGGCAGGTATTGGTGGACAAAGGTGTCTTAGTAGATGAAATTAAGCTTTATGGAGAGAGAGAGAATGATGAAGCGCTTGATGAATCGTTTTGCGAAGATAGCTTTTCAGAGCTTGAAGCTGTGATAACAAAGGTGAAGAGTATGCGATAACTATAATAGCTTCCTAAATACTTCGCCCTTTCATTTGATTTCAGTACCAAACTAACTCAACAGTAAGGATTTATAACTCTAACTGAACAGTAAGATAGTTATAATATCTTAACTTTTTGGCTTCTGATTTCATTTCTAAATATCAAGAGGATGAGCTTTGGCACAACATTAAGGTTGCTGCCTTGTGACCTCTGAGTTCAAATCTTGGAAACAACTTCTTCACTTGTGGGGGTGGTTGTTTACATATACCCTCTATAGAATTTTCCCCCATACTAATTGCGGTATGAAACAGCAGAAAATATGAAGATATTTTCAATCTGTTGAGCTAATATAGGAATCTATTTTAGGGAAGGATCCAGGGAGAGTGGATATTCTCTGTTCTATTCATCCACAAATAGGGCTGGAAATGAGTCGAGTCGAGTCAAACTCGCCTGAGCTCGACTCGACTCGTTAAGATTTGGTCCGGCTCGAAACTCGACTCGAGTTCGTTACAAACTTTTATTTTAGCTCGAACTCGGCTCAGTTGAAGTTCGCGAATAGTTCAGTTCAGCGCGTTAGGTTCATTTCATTTTCTCAATTCACATATTTAAAATTCAATTTTTATAAGAAAAAAATCAATTTTTTTTAGACAGATCAAAGGTTCAATGTCGATGGGTGCACATAAAGATCAAAGGCTAAGGTTGTTCAACTTTTATCAAATTCAAATGATTTCATTTAGTCATGTTGTCCAAGAGTAACTGTGTGATTGTCTCTATTCTTTTTGTAGAAACCATACAATTGTCCAGAATTAAATGTTACCAATTATAGAACAAGACTTTCTTTGATGTAGAACATAGAGATAATGTAGAATAGACAGTTTCAAACCAGCATGACAAGTATTCAAGAGCCTTTCCACTTCCAATTTACTAATTACTAACCAAACAAATGAATACCCAAAATAGCTTAAAAAAATGAATACCCAAAACAAACATAGATAGTTGCAACAAAACACAAATTGTTACAAACAAAACCAGACTGAAACAAGATGTATTTCACAGAAGCTTTCTTAACTAGAGACCTATTGTTGACACTTGATTCTCTATATGAAAGGAATGATTATCCTAGATCCACTAATATTTTCATTGAGACCAAATAAAATGAGGTAAAGTAAACTTTGCCTATGAAGTTGAGTGCCAAGATTACCAAACCAACTAATGAAGAGCAAACAATGTTGAGATAAAACACAGATGATGAATTTCGTTGATGAATTTCTAAACGATATGTAAATACTAGAGAGACAAAAGAGAACATTCTATCTAACTTTAGAGGGAAGGAAAGGAAAGGTTTTTCTTTTCATTGAAAAGGAGAATGAAGTCGTGAATGTGTTTTGGGAAAGGAAGAGCAAGATTAAAGAATATTAAAGCTAGTTAAGCTTCTGGTGTAATACAAGTTTTAAATGGTAAGTTAATAAGTCAACAAACCAACATAGATATAGGTTCCCTCAACAAAAAACCCCATAGGTATAGGTTTTACGGTAAAAAAAAATGTAGATAGGTTTTAAAAGTTGAAAAAGTTAAGAATTTTTTTAAAAGGATAAATACGTGTGTGTGTATATATATATATATATATATATATATAATCGAGTCAGTTCATGAACCAATCGAGTTGAACTATATATAGTTCATGTTCGGCTCATTTAGTTAATGAACTTAATTTTCAACTCAAGTTCGGCTCATTTGGTTCATGAACTATGTTCAACGAGTTAATTGTCGAATCGAGTTTCGAACTAAATTTGGGTTGGTTCGGTTCATTGCCAGCCCTATCCAAATGATTGAATGGATGAGATCCACTCCTCTGTCCTCCCATTTGTAACATGGTATAAGCTTAGTCCTACATACTTCTCCAGGTTCAATGCACATGCTTCAACGGGTTTGTTTGGCAGAAAAGGAAGGGAATGAAAAGACAACCAATAATTTGTTGCTGTCTGACTTATTATTTATATTAAGGCCCTTAATTTAAGGGTACGTTTGGTTGTGAGGAGAAAGTGAGAAGATAGAAAGAGTTGTAAAAGATAGTAGGTGTGATGTATTGTTTAGTTTAAAAGAAAACGAAGATAAATAAAAGACCAATATTTTGTCCCTTTATTTGGTTGAATAGAAAGTGCCACTAAAGGTTCAGTTGGTAAGAAGTTGACTCATACCCTGCAGGGGTGTGTGTTCAACTCCCGCTGCCAACGTGAGAACCTCATTGGTGGGTGAGCTGCAAGTACCTCTGTTAGTGCTCCATGAGCCTTGAGGTCTGCCTTGACCCATGTGAGCTCTCGGAGCCCAACTCACCTAAACTTTTAACTACAAAAAAAAAAAAAAAGAGAAAAGACAACAATTCCTTTAAGCTAAAAAACCAATGTACAATTTTATATTGCTTGAACTTCATTTCCTATGAAGTTTTAATTTAATTTAATCAAGTAATTAAATTTCTTGAATTATTTAATTTAAGAAAAATATTTTCAGTATTTACTTAATTTAATACAAAATAAATAGGTTGTCTAAATTAATTCAATTGATTGAAGTTAATTGAATTTATCTCATATATTAAATTATTAAGCTAATTTAATTATTTATTTGTGAGACATTCCACTCCCCACTCCTCTCCATGTCATATACATTTCATAATCTTCAGCCACTGTCTTTTTATTCTTGACATTAGCCTTAATTGTTTCATAATTTTCTGCAATTAGTGTAGGGATAGGGGAAACTGGAAAAGTGAATGGATGAGGATAATTAGAGAAATAAAAAAAATAAGGTCCTTTCTAGTCTCTCCCATCATTCTTCGCTGATATGCGAAGAAAAATCAAAGTGGAGCCTACAGGCAGGCTTCTTCTCTTCCACATCTCTCTTATAAACTAAACGTCCAAAAGTCCTTCTCCACTGTTTCTAATCCCATTGTTTCTTTCTTTCCTATATCATTTGTACCAAATAGAGCATAGGTGGAAATGAGGGAACAAGTCTGCCCTTTGTTTACCTGTACGCCCACAAAGAAAATAAATGGAAATGAAATAGAGTTTTAGTTGGAATCTAAAGTCACAATTACCAGTTACCACCTTTCTAAAAGTCTCAAAAGAAGTAAGTCAGTTGTGCCTGGCATGTTTTTTCCATTTTCTGGTTATATATATGATCTAGCCTTCTGCTGGGTAGTACGTTTACTAGTTCTAAAAACTAATTATTGATCAAAATATTTGGGGTAAAGCAGTCCTCATTTTTTTTTTATAGTATTGATATTCAAATATTTTTCTTTAGTCATTTGGTAGTTTTTTTTTTTCTATTGCTTTAAATTTATTTACTTTCCTCTTGTTTGGAAACAGATTTTCTCTCAACGCCAATCTTTAATAAAGTTCCCTGTCATTCGTGCTGGAAAGGGTTCGAGAGTGAGTTATTGCTTGGCTTGCCTAATCTCACTCGTGGAGCAGGTATTTGGTTTCTTACAAACTCAGTGTCTATACTATGTTTTGATACTATAGTTATTCGTGTTAATACTATAGTTTTTCCTGTTTTATTAATGCTACAGACACGATATTTGAAGCTTCAAAAATGGCCTGTCGAGTGGGGTTGGTGCCGAGATCTTCAATCATTTATTTTTGTTTTTCCGAGGCATAACAGGTGCTTGATTTGCACTTAAGTTAATCTTTGAGTCCATGTTTTCTGTGTTATATAGTCCATGATGTTGGCATTGAATTGAACTTCAATGCAGGATAGTACTGGAACGCCCTGAATATGGTTACGCAACCTACTTCTTTGAACTGGTAGCATCCTTACCTGTGGAATGGCAGATCAAGCGGTTGGTAATTGCAATGAAGCTGACTACCTGTAGCAGGATTTCTATTATTGAGAACAAAGAATTATCGGTTGGAGAAGATTTGGCTGAAGGTGAGGCGAAGGTATTAAAGGAATATGGCTGGATCCCAAACACTGGCCTGGGAACCATGCTTAATTATCGTGATAGAGTTGTGCATGATAGAAAGAATGTGGACACTTCAGAGTGGCGAACTAAAATAGGGAAGTTGCTGATAGATGGTTATGTTGGTGGAGCCATAGTGATGTCCAGCATCCCAAAAAGAGTTGCAGATTACAGGCGTGCTCAAATTCCCAACACAGACTCTATTATTCCAATGACTGATTAGAGGATAGCTTGTGTAGAAAGGGTTTTCTTATGTAAATGTAGTGTATTTACATGGTGTACGTTTTTCAGTCTGAGACCTGGCTTTGATTGTGTGGTTCAATGTAAAACTTCAAGTATTTAATCATTTATCACAGACAATAACATAGTCTCCGAAGGAGTATAGGATTGGACCAAATAGGGGCCTGGAACCATGCTTTACCCCTGACAATTGGAATTCAGAGTTGGTTTTTTACTATGTTTATTTTTCTTTTAAATGGCGTTGCAATGCAATTTTTATCGGGACCAAATTCATATTTTAGCATTTTAGTCTTTGGTGTTTGGGGTTGGTGACACCGCCCAAATACTTGTAGTTGCATTTTGTCGTCCCTTTTGGTGTTGAGGGCAAGGGGAAAGATAAAAATGGTAGGGGTGAGAGATGATCTTTAATGTCACTTCAGATAAGTGTGTATAGGTAGGTACTGTAACATCTGGATTTTGATCGAAGATATTACTGTAAAAATGATCATTTTTTTAAAAATGCTTTTACACAAGAAAAATGATTTAATTTAATAGTCACTTTATTTCCCTGTTCAAAACAAGATTTAGTGATACATAGTGAAATTTCTGGTAGGACCTAAATCTGTTCGTAAAACAGAGCACAACTTCTGGTGCAGTAAAACAGAGTGTAACACAGTAACAGTGGTTCAGAAGCAGAAACAAAACAGACAGAAATTAAAAGACTGAAAGTAAAGATGCACAGTTGATTTGTTAACCCAGTTCGGTGCAACGTCACCTACGTCTGAAGTCTCCAAGCCAGGAAGGAAATCCACTATGATAGTCCTAGTTCTAAGTTCTCAGCAAACTCCCAGTTTACAACTTATCACCTAGACACTACCCGTATTGACTTCAACCTAGGAACTCCTAGACCTGAGATCCCATCTCACTTCCGTCAGTCAATCACTGCCCCAGTGATTATTAGACTCTAAACAAACAAAGATGAAGACACTCTTCAAAACATAAACGTCACTTTTTCTTAAAAGCTTCAAGTGATTACAACTCAATAAAAAACAAACCAACTCATAAACAATTGAGTGGTGTACAGAAAACAGAGCATACAGCTCACAACAAAGACACACTAGAAACCTAAGTAATTCTATCAATGATGACTTCTTTTCTAGTTTATTTTCTTCAATAGCAGCGTCCTCTATTTATAGCTTCAGCAGCAACATAATTCTTGAACCAAATCCTTCAAAGATATATTCCCAGAATTCTTTAGAAGTAAATAGAAGCAATTTATTTTCCAGAAATATATATTCCAAAGATTTCTTTGAAAATATATTCACAAATAATTGAATCCAATCTACAGAAAATATCTTGCGAAATTCTTCTTCCTTCTAGAAACGCAGCTTGGATAAATCTTCAATTAAATCTTCAAAAGATCATGTTAGAAAATAAATACTCCAAAACGCAGAAAACAGAGCGCAGAAAATCAGCTTCTGAAGGTACTTCTGAAGTTCTGCGTCTGAACATTTCAGCTTTCTGAAGGTTGCTTCTGAACATACAGCTTCTGAAGTACTGTTCAGCGTCTGAACATCAGCTTCTGAAGTTTCAGCGTCTGAAGTACTGTTCAGCTTCTGAAGTACTGTTCCAGCTTCTGAAGCCCAGCTTCTGAAGTACTGTTCAGCATCTGAAACCCAGCTTCTGAGGAACAGCTTCTGAAGTTCTGTTTCCAGCTTCTGAAGACGCACAACTGCTTGTATATTTGATTTTAGCAAACATGAAGCCAACAACCAAATATCCAACACATAGTTTCTTAACATAATTAGAGTTAAGGCTCAGATTTCTATGAGGTCTCATTGAGCCCCCTTCCGCCCCTCTATTTAGACTCTTTCTTCATCAGCTCCACCCTCTTGCACTTTTCAACTAGAACTTGGAACTGGTGGATTTCCAAGGGTGTCATAGACTCCTTGATCTCAATCTTAGACCTTGGTCAAACCTCTCACACATATACTTCTCATCCACGTGATCGCCGAAATAGCTGAAATGCTTGGCCAAGGACTCAATCTTGTCTGCGTATTCAGCGATCGGCCTAGTACTAGAACTGAAATAGTAAATGAAACAGTAAAATTCATTAATGTCCCTGTGTTTCCTCTTATAGACTCTTAAAACTATCAATTCCCTTGAAACAACCTGAGAAATTGGGTCTCTTTCTCTGCCATAGTGCTCTTTGGAAAGTACTTGTCTCGGAACTTCTGCCTAAAGGCGTCCCATGTCAACTCTTCGTTGTTGGCTTCCTTCGTTTGTCGAGCTCCCCTCCACCAACACTCGACCTCGCCAATCAACATGTAGGTGGCATACCCCACTTTGGTGTTTTCTGCAGTGAAAAAACTTGAAAATCTTCTCCATCTCTTGGAGCCAAAAAGTCTGCATTATATATTGATCGTATAAAACCCTTAGATTGAAGGTCTTTCTAACTGCTTTATTTTGACTAACTCCAGTGGAGACATTCTGTACGGAGAATTGGAGACGGGTCCCGTTCCAGGCGTGATGTCAATAGAGAATTCAAATTTAAATGAATGAGAATTTTTTTAACCTAACAACTAATTAATAATGTTCACCGTTTAAAGAAAAGAAACATTAAACCGTTCCAAACTATAGGGGCATAATATTATTGCGTCAAGCTAATGGGTTGCTGAAATCATTATGAATATATATGTTTTACTAAAGTCACTCTCCAGCCATTGCAGCCAATAGCCATTCGACCTTGTTATCGTGTGAACCAATATCATTATTAAGTTACCATAATACTAGCACTATAAAATTTGAAAGCATGTTTACAATTGTTAAAAAAAAAAATCATTTTCAGGTTCTCTTTATTAGATAGTTGGGATATTAATTTGGCTAAAATGTACTTTTGGTCCCCTAAGTTTCAAAATGTTGCGATTTTGGCCCCTATTAAAAAAATAAAAAATTTGGCCCCAACAATTTGCCCCTTTGCAATAGTAGTCCTTTTGGTCAAATTTGGCCTAGTCAACGCCCACGTGGCATGCTACATGTGTAATTACTTAATTAAAAATGCGCTTAATTGAACTTTTGGTCCCCTAACTTATTTGTTGTTTTCATTTTGGTCCCATAACTCTAAATTTTTCCCGTTTGGTCCCTCAAATATATCTCTGTCAGTCAAATTGGTCATCTCTGTTAGTTTTTTAATGCCTAATATTTCAGATATTATTTCAGCCATTAGATCGCAGGTCCATTGTATGTAACGATGAACCACCAACACCAATTTTTTTTTTGTTTTTCTTCATCTTCTCCCCCTTCCATCTCTTCTCATTCATAACACAATATTCTTCTTTCTCCTCCACATTCTCCTCTTTCTTCATATTCTTCCATTATATATTCTATTTCCGGCTTCATCTTTTCCTCTTCCATTATCAAAACAACATCATTGCTGGAACCGCCTCTTCTAGCGCATCTCAATTCTCGCCGCCATATCCATCTTTCTCTCCCTCCCTCCCTCCCTTGCATCACCCCTTACAACTCCACTTCTTTTGGCACATCTCTTTTATTTGGAATTTTTTTTGGTGAATCTTGAATATGGTATATCGAATTTGATTTATAAGAATTAGTTTTTGCATCCATTAATTTATTTCTAGCACCAGGAACAGGAAGATGAACAGAAGACTTGAAGCGTCGTCATATGCAAATGGGTGTGACAGATCGTCCATGAGAGAGAAAGGGATCAATGCATTTTTTCAACAATCCAAATCACATTTAAACACAGAGATAAAAATAGAAAACATAAAAATGGAGGAACTGCATAATAGAGAGATTGAATCCCATATCAACACAAAGAAATGATTGAAATAGAGAGATCCAGGAAAGAAAAGCCATCGTTGGAGAGTTCTGAATACCATCGATGACTGGATTTGTTTAATGACTTTATGGGTTTTTGGATTTAGGGAGAAGGAATCGATTAGAGGAATTGAGGGGTTTTGGAAAGGAGGGGTGTGTGGTGGTGGTTATGAGATCTGAAGGAGAGGATGGTGGTGGTGGTGGCGGCGGCAACGGAGGGTCATAGAGAGAGAAGTGAATCTGAGAGAGAGAGAGAGAGAGAGAGAGAGAGAGAGAGAAAGAGAGAGAAAGAGAGAGAGAGAGAGAGAGAGAGAGATAGAGAGAGAGAGAGAGAGAGAGAGAGAGAGAGAGAGGAGAAAGATGGACAGAGCCAAGGGAGACAGACGAGAGGGAGAATTTGGGGAAGAAGATGGGGGTGTATAATAAGATATAATAAAGCTCCAAAATCTAGCCGTCCCCTTTTTGAAAAAAGATCAAAGGGCTGAAATTAAAAAATTAATAAGGTCTACGGTGGACCACCTATAATGTTGGTTCACCCAATATATTTAGGGTTAAAGTTGACTGACATGGACCAATTTGACTGACAGAGGTATATTTGAGGGACCAAACGGGAAAAATTTAGAGTTATGGGACCAAACTGAAAACAACAAATAATTTAGGGACCAAAGGTTCAATTAAGCCTTAAAAAAAATTAAAAAAGCCACATAATCATTTTCTTAATTAAATAAATGGAAAAAGAAATTAAAAATAAAAAAAATCAGAAAAAATAAAAAATTAAAAGGAAAGAAAAAAAAGGAAGAGGTCCTAATTGAACCTCCTTCCCTATCCCAATCATCCCAACTGGAATCATTACTCCAGCGACTCTGCCCCCATTGACGGCCTTCCCTTTGAACCTAAATTCTCCTTAACAACCATCGAACCACGCCACGACCAACCTTCTGACAAAGCTTGAATCCGATCACGATATACCGAAGCAGCGTTGGTGTTATACTTGGTAACAATATCTGTTCCTTCGGAATCGAATACTTCGCAAGGAAAGCGTTAATCCAATATGAGTTTGCTCACCATCGGATGTTAAATGCCTTCCTTTTTGTTGATTCTGCTTCAAAGTTGTTTGTTAAACTTCACAAAAGATCATGTTCATTTGTCTCTGATGGTCAGTTTGTGACTGTTCTTTCTCTTCTTCCTCGTATTCATCTTCTCCTCTTCAAACCCAAATGGGTTGATTTGCCCCTGGACCATTAGTCATATTCTCCTCTTCTTTCATTTTGCAATGGATTTAATGATTCTTTGTGGTTTTAGCTTTGTGATGGATACACAAATTTGCACATGTCATACACCGCCACACGATGTCACTCTCTCACATTCATCCTTTCTGCAAATTTCGTAGCAGGGCTGTTTAGCCCTTTCCCTTCAATTTAATTATTTGCGGTTGTGGTTGATGGTGGTGATAGAGCTAGAATTTGGTGAAGAAGAAGGAGAAGAAGATGAAGTTGATATGAATTGAAGATGAAGGAGAAGGAGAAGGAGAAGGAGAAGAAGCATTTGCTGAAATTATGACCTCTTCCTTTTTTCTTTCCTTTTAATTTTTTAATTTTTTCTGATTTTTTTAATTTCTTTTTCCATTTATTTAATTAAGAAAATGATTATGTGGTTTTTTTTTAATTTTTTTAATTAAGTAATTACACATGTGGCCTGCCACATAGACGTTGATTAGGTCAAAATTGACCAAAATGACTACTATTGCAAAAGAGCAAATTCTTGGGGGCCAAATTTTTCATTTTTATTTTAATAGGGGGCCAAAATCACAACATTTTGAAACTTAGGAGGCCAAAAGTACACTTTAACCTATTAATTTTTCATAATGATGCATTTGCACTTTCAATTTTGTCTTAAAAAATGTTTCTCATTATTAGCTAAGTCACCACATTTGATTTGTATTGATAGTAAGCAAAAAGTTAGTAGATTCATTTCTTCTAGCTACCAACTCAACTCATATCAACTAAATTTGAGAGTGACTTTTAAAAGTTGGCAGCATAAATTTGAAAGTGACTTTTAATATGTAATTTTCCCATTTTGGTATAGTTACTTTCAAAAGCATAATTTGCATGTGTGATCAGATTGTCTTCGCAGCATGGTTGTCTTTGAGTAGGGGGTGGCATATCTGAGAGACATGTTCCTATGTTCACTCCAATAAAAGGTGCTGCAAGGTACAAGCGTTAAGATCTATTAACAACCTAATATTTTAACAAGTCCTCACAGAATTAACCACTCAAATAAACACAAGGTCCATCTTGGAAGCATATGCAACAAATCTTTAACATTTGGGAGGAAAGCCTAATCAAATAATTAATGACAATGTGCCCATAAATATGCTTGTGTACATTGATGCTTTCTTTCTAATATTCCAACCAATTACTTTTAAACAATAGAACAAAACCTCCCTAAATTAGAAAGCTTCATTCAAAAATATTTTTGCAATATTAGGGAAAATGACAATATAAGACTGAATAGAAGGACAAAGAGACCATCATGATTCATATAATATATCAGAATTCAGAATCCTAGAGGAGGACCACATTCAAGAAGATCGACAAATAAAAGCCTAGCTACTACTTTTAATTTATTTTACCACACATTACTTACTAGCCAAAATGTAACACCCATCGAAAATAAACATGTTAAGAAATAGAAATGCATACTCTTCAAACCTTAGTTCTTAACTAACACTTCAACACTATCCAAATGTCAAACAACACTCTAACCTAAAGGAAGTTTATGCTATACCACTACTATGATTTTTTTTTTTGAAAATAAAGTTTAAAAATCTACATTAAATGACAAATAACCACAAAAATAAACATGGCAAAACCCACCTCAACTCTTGTTCTAGAAGAACCATGAAGTTCAAATTAGTGTGAAGTTTTTTAGTAGTTTCTGAACAATATTGCTGACCAATGTAAAGAAAATAGAACTAAAAGAGCAATGAAAGATTCGAAATAGAAGCATATATTCAAAAAGTGCAAAACAAACAAAGCATCTCTTGACAAACAAAGGAAGGAAGTAAAACTATTGACTAACCTTCATGAGCTGCAGTTGCAACAGCAGAAACTACAAAAATCAGAAGAAGAAAATGTGAAGAGGGAAGGGAGTGAAACGAAAACCTCCTAAGAACATCACTACCGTTCAAGAAAACCATCACAAACTTATTAAGGTTTTATAAAAAAACATGAAAAGGGTGAATTTGACAGAGTTAAGAAAATGTGAGTAATAGAATTAGAATTACCGTTTTTCTTTGTCCCTTT
Organism: Medicago ruthenica; assembly: GCA_018208015.1. NCBI lineage: Eukaryota > Viridiplantae > Streptophyta > Magnoliopsida > Fabales > Fabaceae > Medicago > Medicago ruthenica. The sequence continues at coordinate 19,083,581 of CM031375.1, forward strand.
ATTTGGTTGAATAGAAAGAGACCCATTCAATTGATAAGGAGTTGAGTTGACTCATACTTTAAAGGAGCATGAATTCAGCTGTTGTTGTCAACATGAGAAACTTTTAGTGACTAAACTAAATGTCTCTTTTTATCACTCTAGAGCATTGAAGTTTATCTTGACTCTGGTAAACCTCGAAGTCTAACTCACCTAAACTTTTAATTACAAAAAAAAAAGTGAGAAAAGAGAGATAATTATTTTTGAAAAGACAACAATTCCTTTAAGCTAAAACCCCTATGTACAATTTTATATTGCTTGGACTTCAATTCCTACGAAATTTTGATTGAATTTAATCCAGCAATTAAATAAATTTCTTCATTTATTTTACATGTTAACTTAATTTAACACAAATAAATAGGTTGTCTAAATTAATTCAATTGATTTAAGTTAAATGAATTTATCTAATATATTAAATTATAAAAAAATACACTCATCTCCCATATTTCTCAAAAAGCACTTACCTCCATTGTAGGCTGACACGTTTATCTACATTTAAAAATAAAACTGAACTTTCATTTAATCTAATATATGGATCAATCTTTTCTTCCATCTATGTACATTTTTTACTTGGTGCGTCTTCTTCATGCCATATCGCTCCTCCATGTTTGTCGAATATCATCAAATGCTTCCGTGGCTATATTTCCACTTAATAAAAGCTAGTTTCTTTCTAGCAAAGTGGCAAAGTGGCAAAACTGTGTCAAACAAAATGACAAAACATGAGAAAGTGTGTTCTAACAATCAACATGCTTTTATACCATTTGCTTTTGACATTTTTGACTTCCTAGCACTAAATGTTGTTGACCTTCTACATAGAGTTTAAAGAGTCATGCACATCAATGTCATGACTCCTAGGTTCGTGAATGTTGTATTTAGAAGAATTGGTTTTGCTATGCAAAAAGGTCTAACGACGCAATTTGTTGCTCACTTGCCTTCTATTCATTTGTAATTAATCATTGATATATATATATAAATATAATACATTTAAAAAGTTTCTTTCAAAACAGAATGAAATACTCAAATTGACCAATTTTCAAACTATGAAGAAAATGTTTAATTTCACGTGATGTGTAATATATTTTTTTTGGGTACAGACGTGATGCGTACTTCTATATACAATGGAAAATGTTTAAGCATACATTTTTGTGTTTTTACGTGAAACATACAAATGAATTGGTAGTCCATTCGAAAAGTGCAATGTGGAAAAATGTTTTGACCCTTTAGTCTCTTTGTTTTTGTTTCCTCCTTGTTAGTTTGAGTGAAGCCTTGGTGGTAGATCAATCGAGCTTCGTATCTCTCAATTGAGATCTTAATTTTATAGTGATTTGTTGCCTTTGATTTTTATATAGCCTTCATCTCTACCAATATAGCTTCCTTAGTTGGTACATATCTTGGAATCTATACATATAGTAACAATTAAGATAAAAGCACAAAAGTTCTGTTTGCTTGATACGAATCATATTTAGAATCCTCACATCCTAGTAGGTAGTTTAGTTGGTGGGCTGACATGCCAAAAGGGTTATTTATGTATTTGGTCCTTGATATTTGAGTGATTTTTTATTTTATACTCTTGAAAAAAATATTCTTTAGATTCTATCACCACAACTTAAGATTTCATCACTTTTGATTAGCGACGAAGCTAGCTATGTTTCTACTTGGGGGCCAAATCTAAATAAGTGAAATAAAATATAATTTAACTGTTCTTGACAATTTTTATTGTTAACTAAGCTCTTTTTGTAGTTGTTTAAGTGTCAAAATAATACGGAATACATCTATCAAACAAGTAAATATATTTTTGCTTTCCTATTTCTACTGATTTTTGACAAATAAACTCTTTTGCGGTAGCTAAATATATATTATTGGGTAGCTAATATCAAAATATACTAACTTAATCAAAGAAAAAAAAAATATTTGTTGGGGTAGCCAAAGCTACCCCTTGGCAACAAATAGCTTCGCCCCTGCTTTTGATCCCTAAAGTATTCAAGTCATACTAAATATGTGACATGGAAACAATCTTGGTGACGGGATCCGATCACATGACATTGAGTTGTCACGTTATTAGTGTCACATTAGACCATTTACAATGGTGTAAACCATTCAACACCCTTCAACACACACTTTTTCAATTCCCAACACTCCACATCATTTTCTCTCTCTTCCACATAATAATTCAACACACCATTCAACAAATACCCTCTCCAATGGTTTTTCATTCAACACTCTACCCCACCACTCACTCTACCCCACCACTTTTTATTTCATATTCTTATTTAATTTTATATTTGTTTTTATAATTACATAAAATTACAATTATTAATTATAATTAAATTAAAATAATAAAAACTTAACAATTTATTTTTTAGTGTTTTTGTAAAAACAAAATTTATTTAAATAATTAATTTTTATTTTCTTAAATTAAAATGCAATACAATACATTAAACACGCGGCACACAAATAACTTAAAATGCAAGACAACAAATTAAGCACACGACACAAGTAACTTAATTAGTACGATACAAATCATCTTTAATCATGAAACATTCCAAACTTTTCCCATATGTGCTTCACTAGATCTGCTTGCAATTCGCGATGAACATTTGGATCACGCAATTCGGATCTAGCACGCACATGATTTGCAAAAGCGGGTAACACCTCGGTCGAGTATGGTTGCGGTGTACTAGATCCACTTGCCTCAGATTGCTCAAAATCGGTCCAACGTTGAGCATATGTATCTCGTTCATCCTCAACAATCATATTATGTAATATGATGCATGACCTCATGATGATACCCAAATCGGCTATGTCCCACAAGCGAGCTGGTTCACGGATGATTTTAAATCGAGCTTGAAGCACTCCAAATGCACGTTCGATGTCCTTCCGACATCCCTCCTGAACTTTTGCAAATAACTTATCGGGTTCACTTTGAGGAAGTCTGATCGATTTGACGAAAGTTGGATAAGAAGGGTAGATACCATCAGCTAGATAGTATGTCATGTTATAGGGACGTTGATTCACAAAAAAATTCACACTTGGAGCCTTTCCTTGTTCCACATCATCAAACACTGGTGACCGGTCTAGAACGTTTATATCGTTCAACGTTCCCGGACATCCAAAAAAGGCATGCCAAATCCATAGATCATGAGATGCAACTGCTTCAAGAATAACTGTGGTGGTTCCCTTATCCCCCCTAGCAAATTGACCTTCCCATGCTTTAGGACAATTTTTCCACTCCCAGTGCATGCAATCAATACTCCCGATCATCCCTGGGAACCCCCGCATTTCACTTACATATAGTATTCTTTGCAGATCATCTTGGGTTGGTGCTCTCAGGTACTCTTGCACATACAATCGTATGATTCCTTTACAGAATCTACGTAAGCACTCCAATGCTGTAGTACCTCCTATTTTGATGTATTCATCGACCGCATCTGCTGCCACACCATATGCTAGCATTCGCATTGCTGTGGTACATTTTGCTAACGGTGATATACCTTCTTTATTGGCTGCATCAACTCGTTGGGTGAAGTAGTTATCACTACTTGAAAGGTCCCCAACGATTCGAAGGAAAACATGTTTTTGCATCCGGTACCGACGACGAAACATTGCATCGTCATATGTAGGCTCATTGGCAAAGTAGTCGTCAATTAGTCTTTGGTTTGCCGCTGCATGATCTCTTTTGAGATATTTTCTACTACGAGGTGCACTATCTTCCAATATTTTGTTTCGACGCTCTCTGAATCGGCTGGCGATATAAGTTTCTTCCATTTCACATTTTTGTTTGTAGGCTGCGATATCAAAAGGATATTCTGATGGATCCATTAATAGTTTTTTGTGATATTTTGAAGTAGATTGAATGAGATTTGGGATATTGGTGATTCAATGTATGTATCTATGAGTCCCTATATACGAGTACATTAAGTGGTGGAAATTGACGGATTCGAAATAAGTTATTGTATTGAGTTAATACTCAGATAAGGATTGGGTGGTAGATATTCAAACACAATAATTTCCAAACATTAAAGCCAAAAGTCACGGACAATTATTAAAGCAAACTCAACAGATATCACTGACAATTATTAAAGCAAACACTACAGCCAAAAGTCACAGACAATTATTAAAGCAAACACTACAGATATCACTGACAATTATTAAAGCAAACACTACAGCCAAAAGTCACGGACAATTATTAAAGCAAACACTACAGATATCACTGACAATTATTAAAGCAAACACAACAGACATCACTGACAATTATTAAAGCAAACACAACAGACATCACGGACAATTATTAAAGCAAACACTACAGCCAAAAGTCACAGACAATTATTAAAGCAAACACTGGGGACTTGATTGAAATTTGATTGAAATTACTTGATTGAAATTAATCAACGGACAATTTCATTACAGCCACAATTTGATTGAAATTACACAATAACTCATACATTACAGCCAAAAGCCACAGACAATTTGATTGAAATTAATTATCAAACAGCTCTTGGCTCAACATATCCAACAACTTTTGCTTCCGATCATCGAGATTCTCTTCGGAACTTAGTTTTAGATACATTTTCATTTTCTTAGCACGAGTCTTTTCTTTCATCAATTGGTTAGCCTCCTGTTGCACCGACGCTATCTTGTCCAATCGTTCAAGCTCTTTCTCCTTGAATTGTTTGAATTCAGCCCACTCTTTATCCACCACCTCCAAGGCAGCTTCCTTACTTTTCTTTTTACCTTTTTTCTTAGCTGCCTCCCTACCCATTGGACGAGCAGTAGATCCTACAGAGTTTGAGCCACATGCATCACTGTCATGAGATCTCTTAGATCCACTACTGCCTGAGCCAATATTTCCTACTTGACTACCATAACGTGGTTGATCACGGAGAGCGTGCCATTCTGCCATTAAAGTAAATTGAATATTCTTCCCACTTGCGTATAATTCCTGCGCTTTTGCCAAAATATCATTCTCCGACCAACCGCTTCGTTGCATACGCTTAGCGCTTTCATAAGCGCCAATCCATTTATTCAGTATTTTGTTCATATAATTAAAACGGTTTCGGCATGCAACACCATCCCGCGGATGATCGAATGAGCAATGCTCATTACAATACTCAGCAATTTTACCCCAATATGTTTCACCTTTCTGATTTCTCCCAACAACACTGCTTGTTCCATATTTAATCCACCCACTAATTAGCACCAAATTTTGTTCAGTGTTCCATGCTGGTTGCTGGGCTTTCTTGCTCTTAGGAGTTGAATCCTCTGGATTTGGAGTGACTTCATTACCACTTGTCATGCCACCAAGAGTTATTTGTGTTGAAAATTCAGGAAATTCAGGTGCACCAACACTCGGAAAGTTTTCATTTCCCATTGGCATATAACCATTAAACGGGGGTGTTTGAGATGGATATCCCATTATAGATCCATAATATGGATTAAAGTTTGGAACAGAGGATGGGTGGTTGAAATTTGGTGCAAAACCAAAATTATGCATGTTTTGAGGACGTTGGTTTGGAAATTGATTTGGATGTTGATAATTGTTGGGATTTTGGTAGCTAAATGGGTAATTAGAAGAATTCTGGGTGTTGAAATTATTATTATTGGGATCCATTTCACTCAAAAGAAGTTTAAAACTTCAAAAGGATAGCTAATAGAAGGATAGTAATAAGCTTAAGATACTGAAAAACTTGGTTTTTTTTTTGTGTCCAAATGAAATGAACCAAGTCTCTATTTATAGAGGAAAAAAAATCATGAATTTTGGTAAAATTTTTTTTTTAAAATTAATTTACAATGAAATAATTGAGTTGAAATTATTAAGATAATAAAAATCCAGCAAGCCAATCAGCTTTTGCCACGTGTCGCGCCTTTACCAAAAAGCAGTTCTCTCTCTGCGCGTTCTGAGCGCTGACGCGCCCTGTCTGCGCGTGTGCCACACGCGCTCTGGGCAACCAACAAAAACGCGCCACGTGTCCCTCGGCCTGGCATTAAACTGAGTTGAATTCATTCAACACTTCCCTCCTCCACATCACCATTCAACACACTCTCAACACACCATTACACCATATTTTCCCATTCAACTCCACATTCAACATGCCATTGCACTTGGTCTTAGCCTTCAATAAGTGAATGCTATGTGGCAGAGACAAAAAACTAGACATGATTCTAAGGATAAAAGCAAAAAAACAAAGAAACTATAAATTACAGAGTACAAAGAAATAAATTACGAAAAAAAAAAAAAGTTTTCAACTTTCAACTACTAGTCTTTTTCATCACCATAAAATAATATATTTTCCGGTATATCTTTTCTCTTTTTTCTTCTCTTTTATCCATATAAAGATTATATTTGATTTTTTTTTTTTATCTTAATTCTCATACTCAATACTACTCACAAAAGTAGAGTACTATAGTACTCCTTCATACCAGCACTAGCACCACTGTTTTGAAAAAATAAAAATAAATACTACTATACAAATTCTTAAGTACATTTTGGATTTTGGTGAGAACTTACATTTATTGGGAGAAAGATTGTGTTGATAACATCTAGCTCAATATCATTAGTATCTCCACCTCCTAATGAAAGGTTGGAAGGGTGTCCAATCATCTGCTAAAACTAAATAGATATAAAATACATCAAAGTTTTGATACAAAATCTCTCCACCTTAACTTTGTAGAGCATGCATAAAAAAATACACATTAATCAAACTTAAAAAAAAGTGTATAAAATAACTACATATATCAAGACAACTCAAAAAGACAATTTGAGATGAACACTAGATCTACTATCTAAAAGGTTCCCAGGAAAATTCATTCCTTCTGTACGTAACTTGCTAATAAGCATGCAACTCCTCGTAAGTATTGAAGCAAACAATAAGATGATCTTGTTACTCTCAAACCATAACATAGTATAACAAGAGCTATCATTTCACTCCCAAAACCATTACATTCAATTGTCCACCTAATCATATTTTTTTTCACCTCCATTGTCTACTTTCTGGTTAAGTCCAAGAGGTACCCATTATCATGCAACACTCTGGTAATAATTGGACCAATATTTAAAATTAAAAAAATACTAAGAATAGCACCAATACATCAATCACAAATATGATTAAAATTAACGTCACAATTTTTTTAAAAAAATTCTCAACGACAATCTCACATGTCACATATTTCTACGATGTTTTATCTTTGTTCCATTGTTTAGTTTTTCTCGCTCACATATGAACACGTACTGTAATAGTAATATTTTTCATAATGCAGCAGGGCCGATATGAAGACAAGCACTATAGTTCCTCATTTTTGTGAGTAATATTGAGTGTTGGTAATTAAGATAAAAAAACAACTTAAATATATACTTTATATAGACAAAAAGTAAGAGAAGATATACCGAAAATCTATTATTTTACGAAGAAGAAAATTTTGCAAAAGCAATAGTTAAAGTTGAAAACTGAAATTAATTTTTTTGTGCGAATAATTTATGTTTTTGATCCATGTAACTTATAGTTTTTATTTTGCTTTTCATTCGTGTACTCATGTTTTGTTTTGTTTTGTTTTTTACCTCTGACATGCGGTAGTCGTCTATTGGATGTTGTTATAACAACAATGACGCGACAACCCTATGCCACCCGAAAAAATCTAGTCATTAAGATTCCTTCAACTTCATCATATTAAGTGTGATTTGAATACCATAGGGACCAAAAGTGATGAAATCTTAAGTTGTGAAGTAGAATGTTTTTCTTCTTCAAAGGACTACAACTAAAATATTAGAGACCAAATATTAGAGACCAAATGCTTAAATAACCCTTTAAACCATTTACCTCCTTTTTATAACTCTTTTGATATCTCAATTCACCAACTAAATTAACATAACTATTAATTTACTGACATTTACTTATAAAAAATTATTTTAGTCCCTTTGTTTTATTTTTTTTATGAGTGTGGTCCTCATACACATATTGTTTGCAAATTCGATCTCCACCTTTTTTAGATACTTTCATATTTTTTTAGAAATTAAGACATTATATGATACAATTATTCTATCATGTCTCTATTATTACTAGTCTATGTTGATTCATTCCTATGCAATCATTCCTTATATTGAAGACAATAGTAAATTTTAAAAAATATAATCAACTATCTAAATCTTTTACTTCATATATACAATATAAAAAATTTACACATCCATTTAAGAATCAACGGGTTAACACCACTAAATATATCCTAGTATTATATAACATGTAATCTTTTAATTGATGTGTGAGGTTTAAATAATTCAACTAGTTTGAGTTAAGAATTAAGGAGTTGGATGTTCATGATTCAAAAGAAAAAAAAGTTAACATACTAACATTTGTCATTCAAAAAAATCTTTTCATTGATGCAAATCAAACTTTTAACTATGAGGGTAAAACACTGTCTTATTGGGATATATATATATATATATATATACACACACTTGGAAATCTATTTTTTGAAGGGATAGATGTTTGAAAATCTATTGAAAGCAAGCTTATGTCACGAATAATCGATCAGAGCAAAGATTTGCAAAGCGAAACAAAAATATTTGCGCTAACGTGTCTTAATTTTATAGCACATGAATTCGTTTTCTTTCATTACTTTATCAATATATATATATATATAAAGAAAATAACATAGTTCGGCTTTTTTGGGCTGTCTTTTTCTCTTTCCAAAATTACCCTCAACTTTCAATACAAATAACACATATAACAAATAGATAAAAGTACATTCAAATATTAAAATAAAAGTGTAACAAACACGATATATGTCCAATTTTTCCCTTTAAAATGTGTAACAAATTAGATAGTATATCTATACTTACTTTTTCATTATCCCAATTATACCCTTAAATAACTTTTTCTATAATAAAATTGTTGTTGGTGTCATTAAAAAAAAATAAGAATTTACATTATATATTTTTTTGTTATATTGTTGTTGTCATTGAAATATATAATCATGGTTAGTTTGATTTGTTATAATTTTAAAGCAACAAACATTTATATCTTTAGTTTTAATCAAAATCAAAATTTAATAAAAAAAACATCGTTCATAATTTTCAAACGTTAGCGCAATAAAAAGAGCGGAAAGACAGACACATGAGTGCCCGTCTTTTCGCTAGTCAATATAATGATAATTTAACCATTAATTTAGTCTTTAAAATATATAAATTTGTCAATTTAAACTTTATTATGAAATACATTTTATTAATTCCTTCCATAGTATGAGTCTAACTCAGTTCATGGTCACAAGTACTCACTATAAATATCCCTGAAACAAAAGTGTTATCGACTGCCCAAAGGCTTATGCTCAAAGCAGCCCATCCAGTAAACAAGCCCAACTTAATACTGGGCCAGTTACTCACTTCACACCCCTCTCTGTGGGGGGTGGGGTGCTAACCTGGGGAGCTAATTTAAACATAATAGTAACGGTCTCCATGACTGCCACTTTGTAATGCTCGACTGTTACGGTTCCTGCAACCGTAACCACCGAGCAATGACTATTGTCATTACAATGCCACTTGCTCCTCCTCACTATATAAGGGACTTTTCACATTCCCCAAATGTACGATTCATTTTCACCCTTAACCCCTCATTCTGCTCATATACTGACTTGAGCATCAGAGTATTTGCAGATACATCTCCCCATTCGTTCCAAGCTCACGAAGCCAACAAACACACCACACCGAACACCATTTTGCAGATCAGGTAAGATCAAAAAGTATTCACTAGAAATAGGGAATACACCACTATTCAAAGAATACTAAAACAATGTTTACAAAAATATTACTCTATAATTTACTCATTTTTTATAAAGCTATTTATTTACTTATTAATTATATAATCAACATAATATATTGTCAACATTTATTAATTATATTTATAAATCATGTTACTTAATTTTTTTTGTTAAGCACTTTCTAAATCAAATGGTCAATAATGATACAAAAATTATATATAACCACTCACGTCAAAAGTTTATATAAGATCATGATTAGTTTTAGCTAATTCTAACGAAAGAGAGAATTGGTTACACATAATAACCGTACAATACACATTGAGACGAAAAGAGATTGATTGTTAAAGATGATTCCACAAAACTCTTTCAATCTTGTCCTCTCTCTCTTGCTCACTTTCCCTAACTTTGGAAAAAGTAGAATGAATTCTAATTTTGGCACCTACCGATCTAATTATAATGACGAGGTAAGTGAAAATTTACTAAGCAGAATGTATTTTCATTTCGCGAATCGACATTCCTTCAAGGTGAAGTCTTTGCCATCTAAGAAAATGTCTTCCAGTGCAGCCTTAAATTTGCTAAGCAAATTGTACACTTAGAGAATTTACCTTGTTTTTCCTTCTATATATGCTCTCTGACTTGATTCACTAAGCCATTTTTTACCCGCTTAGCGAATTCATAGATATCACTATCGATTGTTAGTTACCTCTAATGGTTTTGTTCTTTGTTATTCCATCCAAAAATGCTGCTCCCAAGGCTAGCTTTTGGCTCAAATGACCTTTGTTGCTTTCTCCTTGATATTTTATCTATCACATATCTATGAAAGCAAGAAAAGATGTAAAATCACCAATCTCATGTATTAAACCCTAATCACTAAATATATACAATCAAGTGGGGGAAACCACATGTTTTCAATCAATTCAAGTTACACCACCAAAAAATCAATTCAAGTTAATAAGTGTGATGAAATGTATATTGAAAACTTCATAAACTTGATACTTATCGGCTCTTATGTGTCCATCTTAAAAATTTGGCGTTCGGTTCTTAAACACACAAAATGAAGAAACAAAAGAACAAAATCTGGGTTTTTGAGTTCTTTTTGAAAATCTGAATTTTTTTAATTTATTTATAAAGATGAGTTTTTGATGAGTTTTTTTTCCTTTTAAATCCAAAAAAAGGAAAATAATGTTAACATTTTAAAATGTAAAGGATCAAAATGAGAAAAATAAATAAATGACTAAATCAATATCTAAAATTTAATCCCTTGAAAAAAACTTTTCTGAAATTTAAGGGATCGTGAGAGCAATTAATTTATCCTTTAATATAATTTTCTTGGATGCAACTTCTTATGATTTTTTTTTCTGTTGTTATAATACCCTAGTTTTAACTAAGAAGACTCTGATGAATTTTCTTGATGAATTTTCTTCCCATAAAAATAAATTCTTGAAGATCATGCCTAGACTATTTGATTGTGTTCACGTAGGTGACTAGTTTGTGAACTATGATCGGTGGTTAGGAGTGGGAATACGTTAGACCGAGCTAGGTTTTGTAAGACCTAAGTCTGGCCTGCCAAATTTTTTAAGGCCTAAGCCTGGTTTGCGGCCTATCATAGACTTAGTTTTGAGGCCTGAGCCTGACATTTTGAAAGCCTGATAAGGTCTGCTAGTCTGTTTAAAAACATATATTATATAAACATCTTTAAGTAAGCAATGTGATCTAAGTTTAAATAGACTATGAAACTAATAGATTAATTAGGTTAAACTCTCTTTTAACAATCAACATGAGTTTTTAGGGAATTTGACTATATATTGTATCATATTTCAATTCTAGTTTATAATAATACATTTGTATTTGCGAAAAATTAATGTATACTAATACGCTTAAATTACTAACGAATTTATATTTTAATTCAAAGTATAAAATATATTATAATAATAAATAATATTATTCATATTTACTTAAAAAGGTCGGCCTAATAGGCTTAAGAAGTTTTTTGAATGACATGTGACCTGACGTTTTAAGTTAAATAGACTTCTAAAAAAGCCTAGACATTCTCTATTTAAGAAAAAAAGTCTGGTCTAACCTGACATGTCGTAAGTTAGGTCGTAGGCCGGCCTGACTTATTCTCATCCCTATCTGTGGTACACTTTTTTGTTTTGTTTTGAAGGAATTATCGGTGGTACATAAACATTCATGATAAATAGCAGCAGAATTGGTGAGAAAATTTCACATTTGCGGATGCTAGCAAGGCCATGAAATGTTTATAACAAAACCTTAATTGACTTGAAATTTTGACTAATGTGAGACTTTTTTTTCTTTCTATTATTACGTTATTGCGTCAAGCTAATGTGTTGCTGAAGTCATTATCAACATTAAGAAAAAGAAATCATTATCGATCAACATTACATACTACGTATGTTTTCAGAAGTCAGTCCTTCTAGCCATTACAGCCAATAGCCATTCGAGATTTGTTTGTGTGTGAACCTATAGCTTTATTAATTCACAAATCATAAGCCATGTGTCAAGTTGACATCAATCAAATCTAGACAAAGTTTTTAATTTTAAAATGAGAAAAAGAACTACATATATAATATAGGTCCCCCTAGACAATTTCATCTTTTTGTGAAATTGGTCCCCCTATTTTAAAGTTCGACAGTTTTGGTCCCTCTATCATATTTTTCAACTAAAAAAGGTGATGTGATAGGTTTTAAATGTCATGGTATATGATCTGAAGTTGACAAAAATATCAACATTGATGAAATCGTAAGAAAATTCCCTAAAAACTTCATTTAAAACATGTTATATCACCATATTTTAGACATCTTATTAGATAGAGGGACCAAAACTGTCGAATTTTAAAATAGGGGGACCAATTTCGCAAAATGGTCAAAATAGGGGGACCAAAATGGCTTAATTGCAGTTTTGGTCCCCCTATTTTAACCATTTTGCGGAATTGGTCCCCCTATTTTAAAATTCGACAGTTTTGGTCCCTCTATCTAATAATATGTCTAAAATATGGTGATATAACATGTTTTAAATGAAGTTTTTAAGGGAATTTTCTTACGATTTCATCGATGTTGATATTTTTGTCAACTTCAGATCATATACCATGACATTTAAAACATATCACATCACCTTTTTTAGTTAAAAAATATGATGGAGGGACCAAAACTGTCGAACTTTAAAATAGGGGGACCAATTTCACAAAAAGATGAAAATAGGGGGACCAAAACTGCAATTAAGCCTTATAATATATTAATCTCTTTTCATGAACTTTTTTTTGGGAATACCTTTATGAACTACATATATTATACATATATACTACATTATTATTAATCTCCTTTCGTGAACTACATTATCCTATTATATTATGATGATAACGACTAATTTTGTATTAAACCATTCAGGAATTTTTTTTAATTTCATAATCTGATGGTTATACTACAAGTGATTTCCGTCAAACACAAAATTTCCCTTTATACAAATTGTGACAAGGTTGCATTCTTATCATTCCTGCGGTGATGCACAACCAGTGACAGTACTCCACAGGAGCCTATGATAGCCATGACTCCTCCCACTTTAAAAAAATATAATTATAGAGGAAAAGACCAAAACACCCCTCATATTTTTGGATATTTCCACCCCCACACTCACACCCACCTCCTACTCTGATTCTGAACCTCTCTCTTCGTGTTCCATCTTCCTTGCGATTCAACCGCAATTTCGAACCAAACTGCACTCACAACACAACAATCAACATGTCTCTCAAACCCTTAGTCTCTCTCGCTGCACACATCTGCGACATCTTCGTCTCAGAGTCTCTCTTGCTGTCGCCTGCCTGAACACTGAACAGTGAAACGAATCCCTTCATTCTTCAAGACTTCAGGTTTGTTTGTTTCCTCTTTGCAATTTCTTGTCAATTTTCGTATTCAATTGATTCAATTCAATGTTGGTATAAGTTATTATCTATATTGCTTGCTTGGGGGAAATTGAACCCTAAAAATAAAAAATTAGGGGAATTGCAAAATGATCTTGTTAATTGTTATATGCAAATTGCTCTTGTTAATTGTGCAAACTGATTTTGGATAATTCTCAGGCTTAATTAGTCTTGAAAATAAAGGCAAATAAATGCTCAAAATTTCTATAAAAATTTGAGAATTGATGTGTAAACAAACTGATGTGTGAATTGATCTGTAAACAAACTGATCTTGTTTGAATAAACTCTTTTAGTAGGTTATTATGGACTTTATGAACTGATTCAAATGTAAATTTTTATCATTCAACTTAACATTTTTATATGTGTGAATTGTGCATTTTGTAGGAGTGATACAATGGTCAAACTTAAGAAAATTGATGCCTTTTTTAAGAGGAAAGATTGATACAACAGTTGCAAGAATTGAATCATAGGTTTTGTTTGGAAACAATGGAGCTTTTAATTCTAAGCAATAGTTTGATTCCAAAGGATGTGTACAAAGCATTTGATATAGATAATATATGTGCTCTTGTAAGTAAATTTTATCCTCTAAATTTTAGTGAGCAAGAGAAAATTAATTTGAGATATCAACTTCATCACTTCCATCTTTATGTTGTTAGTCATCCAGATTTGAATAAGTCGTCAACTATGTCTGAATTGTGTGAAGCTCTTAAAAAGACAGGGAGGGTGGAAAAACATTACTTGGTTGATCGTCTAATCCGCCTTATCTTAACTCTTCTGGTTTCTACAGCTACTACGGAAAGATCATTTTCAGCAATGAAGTTAATCAAGACAAGATTGCGTAATAAGATGGATGATGAATTTCTTGCTGACAATATGATGCTTTATATTGAAAAGGAAATTACTGATTCATTTAGTTTTGATTTAATTATTGACGAGTTCAAGTCTTTGAAAGACCGAAACGTAAAATTTTAAATTGAGGTAAATGTTTTGGATAGGCTAGGATAGGCTATATATATAGGCTATATAGTTGGTAGATAGTAATTTGGAACTTTAGCCTTGTGTTGAGGTTTTTTTTTGGATGAAATTGTATATGACTTTTATGAATTTCAATTATAATATTTTGGATGAAATTGTATATGACTTTTATGAATTTCAACTATAATATTTAGTTAATATTTGCCGCTCCCCCTGATATTTTGGACAAGATCCGCCACTGTGCACAACCTAAAAATAAAGAATATATACAAAAAAAAAATACAAGAGAATATGAAATTGGGGATATTAGGGCATAACAATGTCCCTCTTTTTTCTTCCCTGGCTTTGTTCCAAGTAATCCATCACTCATTTGATTTTTTGTCCCACAATTCACCAATTTCATCAAAAACTTTATTCAAACATGAAAAAAATATAGGCTTAATTGCGATTTTGGTCCTCCTATTTTACCAAATAAAATATGAAAAAATAAAACTTTAAATGGTAACTTTTTTTGAAAATTTTTATTCCTCTCATTTTTTATTTTGCAATTTTAATCCTCTTATTTTTAAAATTTTTGAAATTATGTCCAGCCACAAAAAAGCGACGATATGGAACATTTCAGGGCGATGTGGCATGCATGAGGATGTCTGTAGATGCCATGTCACGATTTCTTAATTTTAAAAACTTTTATTTTCACCGGATTATTTAATAAAGAAACTCTAAATTACTTAATGGCAAATGATAAAAAAATTCATTTATAACCGTTATGTGCCCACCAAACCTGTTATGTGTGCCTGTCTATATCTATGCATATGTATATATGACTTATGAATATAGTCATACTATGGTACAAAGAACAATTTATTTTCAAGTTCTCCATAGTTGACAAAAAGACATTTCCTTAAATAGTTTATATCCTTTTATTATAATATATTGTAATATCATTTTTATTCTATGTAGTATAGGCTTTTGAGTATAAAAAATGTAGTACATAGGCTTTAAGAGAAGAGATATCATTGTTTCATTTTAAAATTTAGACAATGTTGGAAACCATAGTTAAAGAATTCAAAACTATTATACCTTTTATAAATTGATTTTATCTATGGAATACTAGCTTATTGACATTATCACAGTTAGGGTCTGTTTGACAAAAGTAGCGGATAGCTGATAAGCTAGCTGATAGCTTATGACTGATGACTGATGGCTGATAGCTGATAGCTTATAGCTGGTGACTGCTAACTCATGGCTGATAAGCTAATTGAAGTGTTTGGTAAAATTAGTGGTTCAACTAGCTGATAGATGTAAAATGACATAAAATGACATTTTTATATCATTCAATTTTTTATGAAGACAAGAACAACATACATTAATAATAATAATAATAATAACAACAACAACAACAACAACAACAACAACATCATTGTCATTTAAGTACGAATTAAGATAATCTTAACTACAATTATATTAATCGAAAACAATAATAAAAATGTAACACCCATACTAACTTTAACTAGTATATTAGCATGTGTGTTAAACTGATACTGGATACATTTAAAAACTCCAATAGTAATATTACAACACAACAGAATAAATACATGTTTACTCGTTTGTACAATAATCCAATACTGATACAATACTTTTACAAATGTCCATTAAGCTTCTGAGCTGGTACACAACGAGCAAATTGCACTCCATCCAGTACCTCTATGAAGATCTTCGTCACGAACCTCTGACTTACCTGTAAACCTGCACCAGAAGGAATGGGATGAGACATAATGTCTCAGTGAGCTCCAGCCCAACCAACTGTTGGCAACCACAGGGAACCTAGGGTCGCCATGCCTACCTTGGCAATCTTGGGGATATCCTATGATCGCCAAGTCTTTATCTTCCTATGACTTTAAGTCTTCTCATATCTTTAACTGCCTATGACTATAAATATGATCTGGCTTAAACTATAACTGTAATCTGCCTATAACTTTAACTTAGTGATCGAGGGAAAACCTATGATCACTTTCTGGTAACTGTCTATAACTATAACTATGAGTTTCCTGTGACTATAACTGTAACTGTAACTTTGACTATAACTATAAAACATAAAACCTATAAACAGTTCAATAGCAGTTTTATGTTAGCTGTTAGCGTTGAACAAACAATTAATCTGAGTTCATTTTACGGAGGGCACCCGGGTGGAGCAACCCCGAGATACGTCTCCCTATAAACCGGTGAAACTCCTATCATATCAGGCTAACACCGGACTCCCTATAAAACGTGTGGACAACCCTCTCGGAGAAGTCCCATCCGGCGAAACCCGGAGTCTGATGAACACGCCACTATAAAACGTGCAAGCACGCCAATGCCTTTAATCTTTAATTCTTTAACTTTAACGTATAACCATGTAACTGTTACTATAATCATATAATATTCCTGTAACTTATAATCTATAACCTATGATTCTTGGCTTATCGTTCTCATAAGCCACCTATAATCGTTGGAGAACCAACACTATAACTTATCTGTAACTTCAAATGCCGAAGCATTCCTATTACTCTTGTATTCTAAACTGAATACATCTATAACCTTGTTTTCCTATAAAAGACTCTTGACTTATCCAAGTCATATGCTTTTCCTAAGAGTTATCAACTCACAAGCAAGGGATCAATCTATAAAATTCTTGCACTCATACTATGATTCATGCTTTCCTATCAAGGGATTCGACACATCGTTGTCATGTGCCGCCATTAGGGTTTAACTATTCATATAACCTTTACTTCCCGTAATTCTCATGCCTTGCGCATTCCTTGCTCCTCTAATTTCTCAATCATTAAAAGACTTTGGATGAGTTAAAATGGTGGTTAATGTTTCTAAAATATATAATAAGAAATCAGTTGCAAAAAGCCATGCCCGCGCGCACCAGGACCCCCAGAACAGCTCAACGAGGTTGGGCTGTCCAGGGTTGGTCGCTACAAGCGCCCCCTTGGTCGCTACAAGCGCCCCTGGTCGCTACAAGCGCCAGTGTGGTCGCTTGAAGCACGGGTAGGCAGGGATTTTTCCTGCTTGGTCGCTACAAGCGACAGCCCGTCGCTACAGCGACCGTATCAGTAGAAAAATGTGTAAAAATGTGATTTTCCACCATTTTTGCCCAATCAAAGATACCCAAGCATCCAAAACATGCTAGGGATGGTTTTCTATTACAAATTGATAGTTTAAAACATGTTTGAGCAAGGAATTAGCAAGTAGGAAATTAGGGTAAAACTCTAAAACTTCTATAACTTTTCCTATGAAATCAAACACTATAAAACTCACAAAAAGGGATTCTAAAACCCCTAGGGAGCTCACCTTAATCTTGATTTGGTGCTGGTTTAGCTTGCTTTCCAAGTTCCTCAAAACCCTAGCTCTTAACTCTTTCCTTTCTTCTTGTTTTCTTTAATTTCTTCATGTTCTAGCTTTCCCCACAACCAAGTTGGCTTGAATCCATGATTCTAGGTTGAAGTTTGATGATTGTTGAAGGTTTGGAGGGAGGCGCAAGAGTGGGTGAAGAGAGAGAAGGGAGAGGAATTGAATTTAGAGAGAGAAGGACATGATAAATATGATAATTTTCATGTTTATCTCCTTTTATAACCTCTTCCTCTCTTAATTACTATAACGCCATTCCGTTCGTTTAATTCCTGTGATACTGCTAAAAGTCATGTTTGAACGGGATATTACACTCTACCCCCCTTAAAAGAAATTTCGTCCTCGAAATTTAGAAAATCCTTTAAAGATCCTGTAAAGATAAATCCTTTCTACTTCTTTCTCTACTATGAAAATTTCCAATCCTTTAAGCTTGTTGGAACTTCATGGCAACTCCAGGGCCTGACATGTAGATTAATCACGCACCCCGATTAAACTATACTGGTTAAAACTTGTTCTTAAGCCATGATTTCCATTTCTGTAAATCAAAACATGTGACAATCTCTTTCCGACCGAAAGGTCTGCCGTATAATACATAACTATCACTTGCTAATACGTATGGTTATCTGAACCAACATATCCATATTATCAGACTATGTTCTCTATTCGACATATTCCTTGTAAATCCAAAGTAAAATCATTAAACCTTTGATTTCCTTTACTGAACTCTATCAGTCCTTCTTTAATTGACCATTCTATATTACCCTGAAGACGTCGGGTCGATCTGATTTTCCTCAACTATCTCAGCTTTCCGAGGAATCTATTACATTACTTTCAGTTCCAAAGAACTCTTATCTTTAACTTTCGCCTCGTAAGACGACCTTTTACTGTTACATTCGTACCATCCTTTTTATAAATTTAGCTTGCACTGAAAAGTATCTGACATCCTGGTGTAACTATTATCACAAATATAAGCATTGCTCACATCCCCACTGCGGGGATCCTTAAAACTCGAGAAATCTTATGAGTCACTCATGCTCCGATTAACTAATCAACGATAACATGTAGCCAAAGGCCTTAAGAACCTTCTTCTTTACCAATACTTTCAAACTTATGAAAATCCAGTATAAGTGACGTGTGGCATAAGCCGTCTCACATATCATCATATAATATAGTCCATAACACAAAGCTTCTATACATGATCGAGTACGTGTACACTCCTATCGGTACACAGTACGCCGCATCATCATTGTCCAACTAACGGGACATCATACTTAAAAAAAAAAAATACTTGAGACAAACCACGTCAACCAAGGTCACTCTCTTAACTCTTAATTCATCCTTGTATCCTTTAAACATTCACAATCCCATAACGTAAGTTATGGTTACATTCCGTTGTCGTAGTAACTTACTTGTCAAAAGACATTCTCTGTTTTCGAAAAGAAAACTCTATCCTGATCGCTGTCAGAATAGCACTTTAAAACTCTTAATCCTTTATTTCATAACTTTAATTCACGTAGCCTTTTACTGTAAACTATGAGAAATCCTCTGATCCGTGTAAAACATTTCCTTCCTTTAACTATGAACATTAAGTTCAAGAATTTCTGAACTCCTCAACTGAGATTTATTCGGCAACAACAACCTGTTATGCATATGACTTTTCTGTTAAAACCTTACCGACTGCGTACCACGATTACTAACACATGTCTCATAACTATAAATATGTTACACTACTGTCTAAGTAGCATAAACTCTGCCTGATCAGCATACATAATACTAATCATAACCTGTAACATGCCTGTTACATGCGACATGCTAGTATAACGTGGATACGATGCGGAATAACTGCATGCCACGACATAATTCCTCTTTGGTTAAACTTATTACTCAAATTAACTTTAAGTTACTGAGCTGAAACAGCTAGATTACCGTATAAAATGTGGCCTCCTTCACTATGTACTTATTTTGCTGTAACCACATCCTTTTAAGTTATCAAACTGCTTCGATTCTCTTATCCCATAAGTTTTGAGATCTGAAAACATCCCTCGACTTATCTATTAAAATCTCCTGTTGGAACTGATGATAAGTTCAAGTCATCACTACTTACAATCATTCTTTAACTTGAGAATTAATCTCTGAATACCTTTCTTGTAATTCATCTGGCAAGGACTTCACAACATCCTTTTCTCTAAACTTCAGCTTTGATTTGTCTGTTAGCTCATAATTGGATTACTTCTCCGCTGCGCAACTCTGATTTAAACAATTAACCTTGGAATAGAAGTAATACACCACTATTACCATATAAAATCCTTTCGGCCAATCCTTTGACTTTATAACTTCGTAGTTACCATGTAAGACCATTTTACATTTGTAATATCCCGCTTGGACGTAACTTTTATCGATAATTAAGAATTAAGGAAAAGAATGGCATTTTGGTAATTAATTGAATGGCAAGGCTTTATATATGTGAAGCAAGATATTTTCATCACAATTTCTTCTTCTCTCTCTCTCTAAAATTCTGAATTCTCTCCCTCTCCTTCTCTCTAACTCACGCCCATCCTCCCTTGCTTTAATTCATCATTTTCCTTCCTCAATTCTTGGAGAAGCAAGCAAGCACTTTTGGGGAAAGGTTGGAGCAAGAAAAGCTAGGGAAATAAGGAAGTATCAAGGGATTAAGCTAGAGCTTGAAATTCAGGAACCAACAAGCATCAAACAAGGCAAAGGTGAGCTCCCTTGGGTTTTATAACCCATTTGAGAGTTGTTTATGCTTAGAGTAAATTTTTATAAAAAGCCCTAATTTATGTTAAATGTTAATTCCTTGTTCCAGCCATGTTTAAATGATTTATAAGCTTAAGAAAATCCTTTTTATGCCATTTGGGAAGCTTGGGTGTGTTGGGATTGCTTGGAATGATGAAAAATACCATTTTTGACATTTCTGGACCTGTCATGGTCGCTACAGCGAGCTGGAGCTCGCTACAGCGACCAGACAGCATTAAGTTCTGCCTACGGTCGCTACAAGCGACCAGCCGTCGCTACAAGCGAGCAGCTTGTTTTTCAGACTTTTACCTACAGTCGCTGTAGCGACAGGCCGTGGCTATAGCGACAGCATCAGGACAGCACTTGACAGCTTTGCTGTTTTGGGTGTTCTGGAGCGCGTAGGCATGGTTTTTCACTTCCGTTTTCTCCACAAACATTTTAGAAACATTCTCCACCATTTTAACACATTCAAGAGGCTCCCAAAAAGGATGAAAATGTATGGAACAAGGATTATGCATTGATTTAGAATAGTTTGAATTAAGAGGGCAAAGTCTAGACGAATATGCAAATGTTCTAGCAACTAAGTAGTGGCTTATGATAACGATAAGCCCATGATCCTATACTTATAGGTTATGTTATTGGAAGACTAGTTCCCTTAAGAAACGCATTGAGTATGCAAAAGCCTATAGCAAGTATTAGATGTACTTTTAAGTACAAAGGTTAAGGATTAATGAGAATAAGAGTGATCCAATGATCAAAGTTAAGAGCCTATTTATAGGTTAAGTTTTAAGAATGAATAGTCAAAGTATGCATTAGATATGCACAAGAAAGTTGAAACGTAATAGATACGTCTATGAACTTAAGTAAGAATTTAATGATAAAGAATATGATAACGTGTTCATCAGACTCCGGATTATGCCGGATGGGATTTCTCCGAAAGGGCTATCCACACGTAAGTTATAAGATTATGTTAAACGTGTCCAGCAGGCTCCGGGATTCGCCGGATGGGACTTCTCCGAGAGGATTGTCCACACGTATGTTAAAAGATTAGGCATGTCCAGCAGGCTCCGGGATACGCCGGATGGGACTTCTCCGAGAGGGTTGTCTACATGCAAAGTTAAGTTGTGTTCAGCAGACTCCGGGATTCGCCGGATGGGACTTCATCGAGAGAGTTGTCCACACAACGATAAGAGGAGTCCGGTGTTAGCCTGATATGATAGGAATTTTCACCGGTATGATGGGAGATGTACTTCGGGGTTACTCCACCCGGATGCACTCCGTAAAATGAACCAAGATAATATTGTTTGTCCAACGCTGACTTACTAACTTAATGATTGAAGATGATATAAATATGTATATATATATTGATGATTATGAATTATGATGAGAATACGACAAGTAGTCAGCAGAGAAAGAAAGTGATCATAGGATGTCCCCAGATCACTAAGTATAAGTTAAAGCTTAAGAATAGATTATGAATGTATGAGATAAGACAAGTAGCGATCCTAAGCTTTCCCCTCGATCGCGAAATATGTAGAGAAAGACTTGGCGATCATAGGTATCCCCGAGATTGCCGAGAGTAGGCACGGCGACCCTAGGTTTCCCCCGTGGTTGCCAACAGTAGGTTGGGCTGGAGCTCACTGAGACGTAATGTCTCACCCCAATCCTTCTGGTGCAGGTTTTCAGGTGATTAAGAGATGTTCATGCTGCTTTTCTCCAAGAAGACGCTGGATGGAGTGCAGTTGCTCGATGAAGACAAGCTCAAGAGGTTTTCAGATTATGTATATATGTATATGAAAGTGTAAACTATGACATTTGGATAACTGTATTAACGAGCTAACTTGTACTCATTCAGATGTATGTATTATTATTATTATTGAAAATTTTAATGTACCCAGTATCAGATTAATACACATGCTAAATATTCTAGATAATTTAGTATGGGTGTTACAACATTAAAACTTCTCTTGTGGTTTAATCCACCTATTTAACTTACTGATTGATCGACGCTTGACTTTGCGTTTCCTTTCGAACATAAACAAAATTCTTACTTTCACGAAATACATCGAACCCTGTAGACAGTCTTTAACAATGAATACGAGCCCAACGATGCTCCTGTTAAAACAACTTAAATTCATATATTATTTACTTGCGGTAACTTCTAGAAACATTCTATAACTTCCGGAAATTCTCGTCTTTCATATACTTAATCGATTAATGAATCGAGTCTCATCCATAATCATCCGAAAAGATTTCTCATCCACGACCTTTTTCCAAGACACTTAGGTCCACATAACTCTAACATAACTCCTGGTCACTCCTCGGGTTCCTCCGGGAATAATCCGTCTGGATAAAACTCAACTTTTACCAGCTCTCCTATAAGTCCAAACACATACTACACCTCTTCGAGTATCCGATTAATAAATCTGTAAGCTTCAATACTTAACATTTTCCATTGGATCCTTCCTATAACTTATTACTGTATTCACATTTCCAATCTAATCTCGTTACCTGAAAAACATTCCATATGTCCTCTCGACCGTTGCCCTCTTCATGATTTCGAACAATCCAAAGTATATATATATCTACCATCATTAACGTCTACCAACATAAGGTGATCTTTGTCGGCTTACCCAAATACTCGTGTAAGGAGCCCCTCAAAAGATAACAAAGAACTCCTTAACATTAACCGTAGCTTTAACTATGACTCATACGTTAGTGACAATCTTCCCGCTTAATCTTCGAAACCAGTCTACTACAAACCACCAACATAAGATTCAATCTTTAATCCATACCCTTACAGGGGGTTTACTTCGCTTATCGCTAAGCTTGCGTTTCTTCATACCAAGCATCCTGACGACCCATAAAAAGTAATCTGGTTCATCTGTCCGTTATTTCGCTCAATCCATAAATGAGTCTCTTAACTGTTGGATATTAAAATCTCGTCCGTTTTAAGTGTGCAAGTCCTTCCACCTTACACACTATACCCTCACTAGAAGTCCAGAGTTTTCAATAATTAACTGTTCATTCCTTATGCCAAGTCGCTGGGTTGGTATCACAATCCATTGCATTTGTAGCTGGAATTAAAACTCTAATCAACCATTAACTTTAACTTTCCAAATTACGGTTCCCGTTAGGATTCCAAATCATTCTTCAGAGTATACCATAATCCTTTACTCTATACATCTCCTCGGAGAAGGCATCGCTCAAGGATGCGTCCAACTAGTTAAGGTACTTGACCTTACTCTTAAATACCTCCTATAATTCTGAGACCTTGCCATTAACTGGCTCAGTTACTTCACTATTAGAAACCATCCATCGGCATTAAATACCTTGCCAATTTCCGTCTTAAAAATCTGATGTCTGAACCTTCACCCTTCGTACACTTCTTTCCTCCTTGGTCACAATCAGCTCTCGGACATTTATCCTAACTATCATATACTAGACTGAGTTGATCAGGCTCAACTAGATGTGACCTTTAGAACAACATCCGGAACCCAATGATTCCACTACTTTTATTGAATCTTAAATGACCCATGGCACGGTCTGAATCGACCTGCTCTGATACCAATTGTAACACCCATACTAACTTTAACTAGTATATTAGCATGTGCGTTAAACTGATACTGGATACATTTAAAAACTCCAATAGTAATATTACAACACAACAGAATAAATACATGTTTACTCGTTTGTACAATAATCCAATACTGATACAATACTTTTACAAATGTCCATTAAGCTTCTGAGCTGGTACACAACGAGCAAATTGCACTCCATCCAGTACCTCTATGAAGATCTTCGTCACGAACCTCTGACTTACCTGTAAACCTGCACCAGAAGGAATGGGATGAGACATAATGTCTCAGTGAGCTCCAGCCCAACCAACTGTTGGCAACCACAGGGAACCTAGGGTCGCCATGCCTACCTTGGCAATCTTGGGGATATCCTATGATCGCCAAGTCTTTATCTTCCTATGACTTTAAGTCTTCTCATATCTTTAACTGCCTATGACTATAAATATGATCTGGCTTAAACTATAACTGTAATCTGCCTATAACTTTAACTTAGTGATCGAGGGAAAACCTAGGATCACTTTCTGGTAACTGTCTATAACTATAACTATGAGTTTCCTGTGACTATAACTGTAACTGTAACTTTGACTATAACTATAAAACATAAAACCTATAAACAGTTCAATAGCAGTTTTATGTTAGCTGTTAGCGTTGAACAAACAATTAATCTGAGTTCATTTTGTTGGAACAAAATGTGTTTAACAAGTCTCTCATATAATAAGGGGGAGATTGTTGAAACATTTATGTGTAAACATATCTCTCTTTATGGTTTTGATGATAACAAAGTATTAAAGAGAAAATTGGTTATATGCTAATGCTTTGTTCAAGTGTTTCAGAACCACATGCTTATCAAGTATTGATTAATAATGGTTATGAAGAACAAGCTAAAGAGCAAGAAGGAAAGCCAAGAAGCAAGGTTGCAAGGCTAAGAAGAAACTGGTCCTGAAGTAAGAGCTTCTGAAGTGGTCCTGAAGAAATGCTCCTGAAGTGCAGCTTCTGAAGACTGGGTGCTTCTGATGAAGTCAACGTAAAGTCAGCATCTGAAGACCAGCTTCTGATCCGTACAACTGAAGCAGCTTCTGATCACTGTTCACTCAGAAGCTTCTGAAGCTGATATGGCATGGAAAAACAACCAGTACTGTGCGCATTTAATGCCTGGAAGTGTCAGAACAACTCAATGGAACAGTTGTCTCCCTGACCCAAACATTCTCCAGGATTAAAGGTGGGCCAATTCAAAAATGGCACCTGCCCTGTTCTGACAGAAAAAAGTGCAGCACACATTTGCAGCAACCTAGCCCAATTGCAACGGCTAAATTCCTGATTTCCAGCAAATCTCCAACAGCTCTATTTTCATCTATAAAAGGAGGGAGATTTGAAGAAGAAATTGTTGAAGACTCTTTGAAACACATTGCTGAAACTTTGCCCTGTTTTCTGTGTAAAAACTGTCATAGTTCAAATCTCTTAGAAATTCTTCAGTCTTTGTAACTTAGGAATTTCTTAAGGTTAAGAGTCTTAACCTGTGTTGTATTTAGAGAACACCTCTGATATTTGATCAAGTGTTCATCCCAAACTTCTTTACGTGTAAACCAGTTTGGTCCCTCAAAGTCTTAGTCTGTATACTAAGCAATTGTAACCTCATTCCTGTGTGGTCTGAGTCTGAAGTCTCTTGTCTTAGTGACTTGAGCATTGGGAAGTCTCTTGTCTTAGTGACTTGAGCATTGGAAGCCTCTTCCTTGGTGGTTGAGCATAGAAGTCTCTTTCTTTGTGATTGAGCAGTTGGAAGTCTCTTTCTTAGTGATTGAGCAATTGTAATCAGAACTTGATTATAGTGAAACTCTCTTGTTGGACACAAGGGGACAGGACTACTTCTCACATTGAGAAGGAACCTGTATAATTTCTGTGTGTTTCTCTTCCCTTATCTCTTTTCATTATTGTATCCGCTGCATAACTTCTGATAAGCTGTTCAGAACTGACTCTTATCAGCTTCTGAACCTGACTTAAGGTTTGAAAAGAAAAGGAACAAGTTTTTAGAGTCACACAATTCAACCCCCCCCTTCTTGTGTGTTTGTTTTTCTCACCTTCAGTTGGTATCAGAGCTCCGGTTCTGATATTAACACTTAACAGTGTGTCAGTAGGATCCTGAGAAAAACATGGCCTCAACAAGTGAGTCACCTCCACCCTCTCCCAGAAATCAAAGAAATGTCCAATATGACTATAATACTGAAGAAAAGAAGTCTAGGTCACACAATAAACCTCCTATGTTTACTGGTGACCCAGAAAAATTCTCTTGGTGGAAGAGCAAAATGTATAGTCACATTATTGGGATTGATGATACTCTGTGGGATATTATTGAAGATGGAATCTCAATACCTGTAAATGAAGAAGGTGTTGCTGTCAACAGAAGAACTCTGAGTGATGCAGAAAGAAAGATCTATAGGAAGCATCATCATGTGAGAGGAATCATTGTAGATTCATTACCTCATACTGAGTATCAGAAGCTGAGTGACAAGTCAACAGCCAAAGCAATATTCACATCCCTCTGCTCTAACTATGAAGGTAATCAGAAGGTTAGAGAAGCTAAGGCAAACATACTTGTTCAGCAATATGAATTGTTCAGAATGAAAGAGGATGAAAATATTGAGACTATGTTCTCAAGATTTCAGACTCTGGTTTCTGGACTTCAGATTCTGAAGAAGAGTTATACCACAGCTGATCATGTGAATAAAATCCTTAGAAGTCTGCCATCCAAATGGAGACCTAAAGTGACTGCCATTGAGGAAGCTAAAGATCTAAATACTTTAAGTATTGAAGATCTTATAAGCTCACTCAAGGTGCATGAACTGGGACTCAATGAGGATGAGCCTGTTAGAGAACCAAAAACATTGGCTCTGAAGTCTAAAAGAAAACCTGCTAAAGCTTTGAAAGCAATTGAATCTGAAGAAGAGTTTCCTGAGGGAAATTCTGATGAAGATTCAGATGCTGATGAGCTTGCAATGATTTCTAAAAGATTTCAGTATCTGATGAATAGAAAGAAAAAATTCTCTAACAGAAGCAGTAACTTCAGAGGATCTGGTTCTGGCTCAAAAAGGGATATCCAGAAGGAAAGCTGCTACAACTGTAAAAAGCCTGGCCACTTCATTGCTGATTGTCCTGATCTTCAGAAGGAAAAATCAAAAGAAAAAGCAAAGAAGTCCAGCTCAAAGTCCAGCAACTTCAGAAATAAGCTCAAGAAGAGTCTCATGGCTACATGGGATGATCTGGACAATGAGTCAGAATCTGATGAGGAAGAAGCAAACCTGGCCCTGATGGCAATTGCATCTTCTGATGCAGAATCATGTTCAGATTCTGATGAAGAAGATGAGGTATATTCTGAACTCTCTAGATCTGATTTAATTGAAACAGTTAATGATCTTATGAGCCATCTTAAAAGCAAGTTAAAAGAAATTAAATCTTTGAAAAATCAAACTAACTTGCTGTCTAAAGAAAATCTTCAACTACAGAGTCAATTATTTGAATATGATGAAGTAGTTGAAGAACTTAAGAAGGAGGCTCATAAGAAATCTGAAGAGGTTCCTAATGATCAGGAAATAGCTCTTCAGGATTTCATGTTAACTGGATTCAATAGAACTAAAATTGCCTCCATGATGTATAATATGATCAAAAACAAAGGTGAAGGCATTGGCTATGATTTGTTCAAACCTTCAAATGATTTAAACTCACCTTCATGTTCTGGAAATATTTTAAAAGGCAATGGTATCTGTTTTGTGCCTGCTTCTGATAGTTCTGAGAAATTGAAAGTATCAGAATCTGAGGCTAAGTCTAAAGCTCTGAACAACTCAGACTCTGAAGCTTCTGAACCTAAGGGTAAGATGAAGGCAGATGTTAAAACCCTGCCCAAATCTAAGCCAAAAGGTCCTAAGTCTAAGAGTAAGAGGAAATCAGACTCTGAACCTAAACCTGTTCAGAATCTGAAGTGTTCAGAACCTGAAACTAGCAAGCCTCAGAATCTGAATAAATCTGATTCAAATTTTTCTAAGACTGGGTTTATTAAAACTTCAAAATCTGTTAAACCAGTCAGTGCTAAAAATTTTCAAACTCAGAATGTTAGGCAAAGCAAGCCAAAGCAAACCAATCAGTTTTCTGCTTCAAACTGTTTTAAGAAAGGCAAAACTGAAGCTTGCCTTGTGCCTGAAGTAAACAAAGTCAGAATTCTGAAGAGATCAGAACCAAAGCACTCAAAAGGTCAGACTCTGAACAAATCAGAACCAAAGACCTTCAAGTCTCAGGTTCTGAAGAAGTCTGAGTCCAAACCTTTGAGAACTCAGGTTCTGAAGCATTCAGGTTCTGAAACTCAGACTTATTCTAAATACAAGGATTCATATCCAAAGTATCAGAACAAGTCTGAATACCATAACTTCAGACACAAGAAGCCAAAACCTTTCAAGACTAACCCCAAAGGACCCATGAAAATCTGGGTACCTAAGTCTGAAATTATCTCAATTGCAGATATGCTTGTCATCCAAAGAAAAGGAAAGGTCCTGGTACCTGGACAGTGGATGCTCGCATCATATGACAGGGGACAAGTCTATGTTCCAAACCCTGACTCTGAAAGAGGGAGGAACTGTGGGATTTGGAGGAAGTCAGAAAGGAAAGATCATTGGTACTGGTAAGATAGGTAATTCTTCCCTGTACATTGATAATGTTTGGCTGGTAGATGGACTTAGACATAATTTACTTAGCATAAGTCAATTATGTGATAGTAATTATGAAGTCCTGTTTAATAAGAACACCTGCACTGTAATCAGTAGCAAAGACAAATCTGTAGTGTTCAGAGGCAGCAGGAAAAACAATGTTTATAAAATTAATTTTTCTGAATTGGTTCAGCAGAAGGTAGTTTGCCTTCTGTCTGTGAGTGATGAGAAGTGGGTCTGGCACAAAAGGCTGGGACATGCTAACTGGAGACTCATCTCCAAGCTTAGCAAGTTACAGCTGGTTAGAGGCCTACCCCAGATTGATTATCACTCAGATGCTCTGTGTTCAGCATGCCAAATTGGAAAGTTTTCTAAAACTTCTTTTAAACCAAAGAACATTGTTTCCACCTCAAAACCTCTAGAACTCCTTCACATTGATTTGTTTGGTCCTGTTGGAACTGCTTCAATCAATGGGAAGAAGTATGGACTTGTGATTGTTGATGATTATAGTAGGTGGACTTGGGTTAAATTCCTCAGAACCAAAAATGAAACATATGATGTGTTTTTCAAATTCTGCAAACAAGTACAAACAGAAACTGATTTGAAAATGAACCTTTTGAAAACTTTTGTGAAGACCATGGAATTTTCCATGAGTTCTCATCTCCTAGAACTCCACAACAAAATGGAGTTGTAGAGAGAAAGAACAGGTCTTTACAAGAAATGGCCAGAACCATGATCCATGAATCAAAAATTGCTAAGTACTTTTGGGCAGAAGCTATAAACACAGCATGTTATATTCAGAACAGGATCTATATCAGACCAATTCTGAATAAAACTTCATATGAATTATTTAAAGGAAGAAAACCAAGTATTTCTTATTTTCATCAGTTTGGTTGTACATGTTACATACTAAACAATAAAGTCTACCTAAAGAAATTTGATGCCAAGGCTCAAAAGGGTATCTTTTTAGGATACTCAGAGAGATCTAAGGCATACAGAGTGTATAATTCTGAAACACATGTTGTTGAAGAAGCTATACACATTAGGTTTGATGATAAGAAGCCTGGTAGTGAAATACCAGAGCTGGTTGAGAGTTTTGCAGATGTCAGAATCTCAGAAGAACCTTCAGAAGCTGAACCTAGTTCAGGTTCTGATGAAGGTTCAGAAGCTGAAAACAATGAAGAATCTGAGAAACTCTCCAGTAATGACACTACTCCTGATGCTAATCAAGAACAGCATGGTTCTGAACAAATCCCTGATGGCCCTTCAGAAGCTAATCCACCCAGAACCTCATTCAAATACAAGTCTTCACATCCTGAGGAGTTAATCATTGGAAACAAGAACAGTCCAAGGAAGACAAGATCAGCATTCACTCAGAATGAGTCCATGCTTGGCCTGCTATCCATGATTGAACCCACAACTGCTGATGAAGCACTTGCTGATGATGGTTGGATTGTAGCAATGCAAGAAGAGCTGAACCAGTTCCAAAGGAATGATGTATGGGATCTTGTGGCAAGACCTGATCAGAAGAACATCATTGGAACAAAATGGGTGTTCAGGAACAAGCTCAATGAACAAGGAGAAGTGATCAGAAACAAGGCTAGATTAGTAGCTCAAGGGTACAGCCAGCAAGAAGGAATAGACTACACTGAAACTTTTGCTCCAGTTGCAAGACTGGAAGCAATCAGGTTACTTCTTTCTTATGCTATTAATCATGATATCATCTTATATCAAATGGATGTTAAGAGTGCTTTCTTAAATGGTGTAATTTCTGAAGAAGTGTATGTCAAACAACCTCCTGGTTTTGAAGATGTAAAATATCCAAACCATGTTTTTAAACTTAAAAAGTCCTTGTATGGTCTGAAACAAGCTCCCAGAGCTTGGTATGAAAGACTAAGCAACTTCTTAACTCAAAATGGTTTTGTAAGAGGTCAAGTTGACAATACACTCTTTAGAAAAACTGTTAAGAAAGAAATCTTAATTGTACAAATCTATGTTGATGATATCATATTTGGTTCTACTAATGCCTCCCTTTGCAAGGAATTTTCTAAGTTAATGCAGGATGAATTTGAAATGAGCATGATGGGTGAGCTGAAATTCTTTTTGGGAATTCAAATCAACCAATGCAAAGAAGGTGTGTATGTTCATCAGTCCAAATACACCAAGGAACTTCTGAAGAAATTCCAGTTGGATGATTGCAAGCTGATGACAACACCAATGCATCCCACCTGCACTTTAAGCAAAGAGGACAATGGCACTAAGGTAGATCAGAAGCTGTACAGAGGTATGATAGGTTCTCTCCTATACTTAACTGCTTCTAGGCCAGATATTTTATTTAGTGTATGTCTGTGTGCTAGATTCCAATCAGATCCTAGAGAATCTCATATGACTGCTGTCAAGAGAATCTTCAGGTATCTGAAAGGAACAACTAATTTGGGACTTCTGTATAAGAAATCTCTAAATTATAAGCTAGTTGGATTCTGTGATGCTGACTATGCTGGGGACAGGATTGAAAGAAAATCCACCAGTGGAAACTGTCAGTTTCTTGGTGAGAATCTGATATCCTGGGCCAGCAAGAGACAAGCAACCATTGCTTTGTCAACAGCAGAAGCAGAATACATCTCAGCTGCAAGTTGTAGCACACAACTGCTCTGGATGAAACATCAATTAGAGGATTATCAGATTCATGCAGACAATATTCCTATTTATTGTGATAATACTGCTGCTATATGTCTGTCTAAAAATCCAATTCTGCATTCTAGAGCCAAGCACATAGAAATAAAACATCATTTTATAAGAGACTATGTTCAGAAGGGTGTTTTGGATATTCAATTCATTGATACTGATCATCAATGGGCTGACATATTCACAAAACCCCTAACAGAAGACAGATTCAATTTTATTAAAAAGAATCTGAACATGCATTTTGTCTCATGAAAAATGTGCTTGAATCTAAATGTATTCCTTGATTCTGAATTTATCATTAGCTAAGACTTATCAAACACTTACCTTCTGAGAGTTTGACTAAAGTTAAGCCTGAAAAACTTCAGAGTCTGAAGGATCAGAACCTGGATTTTCTGACTTCTGAATCTGATAAAATTCTAATGTTGGTCAGAATCTGATAAGTATAGCTATGGGCAATGATGATTAAAGCTTTGAAAGTTTATACTAT
The DNA here is from genome assembly GCA_018208015.1 of Medicago ruthenica. Taxonomy (NCBI): domain Eukaryota; kingdom Viridiplantae; phylum Streptophyta; class Magnoliopsida; order Fabales; family Fabaceae; genus Medicago; species Medicago ruthenica. The sequence continues at coordinate 19,115,855 of CM031375.1, forward strand.
AATCCTCCCAAAGTCATCAAGTAAAAATGTGTTTTTATGCTCTGATACTCATTGTTAAAATTGCTTAACAAACAATTTTCAGTTGGTATCAGTTTATTTTCAAAATGTTTGGCACAGACACATTTTAAAAGCCCAAAGTGTTTCAGACATGTTCAGTTTCTAGAACTCTTTTCATCTTGGTATCAGTCTTTAGAAATGTTTTCATTTGGTATCAGACTCTGAATTAAAACCTTTTTGCTGGTATCAGACTCTGAGATAAATCCTCAATTGGTATCAGATTCTGATATATTTCTTTAAAGCAAACTCAGAATTGCTCTGATACTAAACACTTCTTGAAAAGCTTTTGCTCTGATACTGAACACAACTGGTTGTTTTGCTCTGATGCTGAACCAGTTTGTACTGAACAAAGTAATGTCTGAACACAGAATGACCTGATCAGAAGCTCCAAACTTTTTCTGCTTCTGAACAGCATTCTAATTTTTTTTTCTGCAAGTCATATACTAATTGAAAATCAAGTAGGCTCTGATAATTATCCTTGCTACTTGGTTATCCATATGATTGCACAAATATCTCACAATCTTGGTTAGTTCAACCCCTCTCAAATTCTGCATCCTTTTGAAACTTTGTCAAACTTGGTGTCAGAACTGATTTCATACTCTTTTAAAAAGGGGGAAACTGAACTGCTTTGATAACTGTTTTCAAACCCTTTTCAAATCCATTTCTGCTCTGAAACAGATACTTTCCAACTCTCTTGACAAAAGGGGGAGAAATTTTTCTGTCTTAAGAGGAGAAAGTGCTACTTTTTGTTGATGACAAAAGGGGGAGAAAAGTAAAACAAGTATTAAAGCACCTGAGCTCAAATAAGTTAAAATTGTCAGAAGCAAAGCCTATTATCTGATACTGATCAGATAAGCTAAGTTAAGCTCTGATACATTTCTGACTAGCTCTGATACATTTAACTTATGAGAACTGCTTTGAAGTAAAATTCTAGCTCTGATATATTCTGTGAGATATATAACTCTTAGTGAGTAAAAAGAATTTAAAATAACTTGGATAAGACTCAGAGAGCTTACAAACCTCAGAACCTGAAGTCAACAAGTCATTTTGAATTCTGAGTGTAAATTTCACCATATTGTTTTAAATTAAGGTTAATTAACATGGATAAGAATCAAGGGGAGCTTACAAACCTAACCTTGAGGATTGTCAGACCTAGGGGGAGCTTACAAACCTCTCCTGAAGTCAGATTGTTAATTGAACTTTTTAACAATTCTGAAATTTCCACATTTGTGTTTTTAACTGAACTTAATTAACTTGGATCAGACTCAGGGGGAGCTTACAAACCTCACACCCTGTAGTTAACTTGTTAATTAAGTTAACAACAATTTTCTGTTTTAATACTTATGTTTGTCATCATCAAAAAGGGGGAGATTGTTGGAACAAAATGTGTTTAACAAGTCTCTCATATAATAAGGGGGAGATTGTTGAAACATTTATGTGTAAACATATCTCTCTTTATGGTTTTGATGATAACAAAGTATTAAAGAGAAAATTGGTTATATGCTAATGCTTTGTTCAAGTGTTTCAGAACCACATGCTTATCAAGTATTGATTAATAATGGTTATGAAGAACAAGCTAAAGAGCAAGAAGGAAAGCCAAGAAGCAAGGTTGCAAGGCTAAGAAGAAACTGGTCCTGAAGTAAGAGCTTCTGAAGTGGTCCTGAAGAAATGCTCCTGAAGTGCAGCTTCTGAAGACTGGGTGCTTCTGATGAAGTCAACGTAAAGTCAGCATCTGAAGACCAGCTTCTGATCCGTACAACTGAAGCAGCTTCTGATCACTGTTCACTCAGAAGCTTCTGAAGCTGATATGGCATGGAAAAACAACCAGTACTGTGCGCATTTAATGCCTGGAAGTGTCAGAACAACTCAATGGAACAGTTGTCTCCCTGACCCAAACATTCTCCAGGATTAAAGGTGGGCCAATTCAAAAATGGCACCTGCCCTGTTCTGACAGAAAAAAGTGCAGCACACATTTGCAGCAACCTAGCCCAATTGCAACGGCTAAATTCCTGATTTCCAGCAAATCTCCAACAGCTCTATTTTCATCTATAAAAGGAGGGAGATTTGAAGAAGAAATTGTTGAAGACTCTTTGAAACACATTGCTGAAACTTTGCCCTGTTTTCTGTGTAAAAACTGTCATAGTTCAAATCTCTTAGAAATTCTTCAGTCTTTGTAACTTAGGAATTTCTTAAGGTTAAGAGTCTTAACCTGTGTTGTATTTAGAGAACACCTCTGATATTTGATCAAGTGTTCATCCCAAACTTCTTTACGTGTAAACCAGTTTGGTCCCTCAAAGTCTTAGTCTGTATACTAAGCAATTGTAACCTCATTCCTGTGTGGTCTGAGTCTGAAGTCTCTTGTCTTAGTGACTTGAGCATTGGGAAGTCTCTTGTCTTAGTGACTTGAGCATTGGAAGCCTCTTCCTTGGTGGTTGAGCATAGAAGTCTCTTTCTTTGTGATTGAGCAGTTGGAAGTCTCTTTCTTAGTGATTGAGCAATTGTAATCAGAACTTGATTATAGTGAAACTCTCTTGTTGGACACAAGGGGACAGGACTACTTCTCACATTGAGAAGGAACCTGTATAATTTCTGTGTGTTTCTCTTCCCTTATCTCTTTTCATTATTGTATCCGCTGCATAACTTCTGATAAGCTGTTCAGAACTGACTCTTATCAGCTTCTGAACCTGACTTAAGGTTTGAAAAGAAAAGGAACAAGTTTTTAGAGTCACACAATTCAACCCCCCCCTTCTTGTGTGTTTGTTTTTCTCACCTTCACATTTTACGGAGGGCACCCGGGTGGAGCAACCCCGAGATACGTCTCCCTATAAACCGGTGAAACTCCTATCATATCAGGCTAACACCGGACTCCCTATAAAACGTGTGGACAACCCTCTCGGAGAAGTCCCATCCGGCGAAACCCGGAGTCTGATGAACACGCCACTATAAAACGTGCAAGCACGCCAATGCCTTTAATCTTTAATTCTTTAACTTTAACGTATAACCATGTAACTGTTACTATAATCATATAATATTCCTGTAACTTATAATCTATAACCTATGATTCTTGGCTTATCGTTCTCATAAGCCACCTATAATCGTTGGAGAACCAACACTATAACTTATCTGTAACTTCAAATGCCGAAGCATTCCTATTACTCTTGTATTCTAAACTGAATACATCTATAACCTTGTTTTCCTATAAAAGACTCTTGACTTATCCAAGTCATATGCTTTTCCTAAGAGTTATCAACTCACAAGCAAGGGATCAATCTATAAAATTCTTGCACTCATACTATGATTCATGCTTTCCTATCAAGGGATTCGACACATCGTTGTCATGTGCCGCCATTAGGGTTTAACTATTCATATAACCTTTACTTCCCGTAATTCCCATGCCTTGCGCATTCCTTGCTCCTCTAATTTCTCAATCATTAAAAGACTTTGGATGAGTTAAAATGGTGGTTAATGTTTCTAAAATATATAATAAGAAATCAGTTGCAAAAAGCCATGCCCGCGCGCACCAGGACCCCCAGAACAGCTCAACGAGGTTGGGCTGTCCAGGGTTGGTCGCTACAAGCGCCCCTGGTCGCTACAAGCGCCAGTGTGGTCGCTTGAAGCGCGGGTAGGCAGGGATTTTTCCTGCTTGGTCGCTACAAGCGACAGCCCGTCGCTACAGCGACCGTATCAGTAGAAAAATGTGTAAAAATGTGATTTTCCACCATTTTTGCCCAATCAAAGATACCCAAGCATCCAAAACATGCTAGGGATGGTTTTCTATTACAAATTGATAGTTTAAAACATGTTTGAGCAAGGAATTAGCAAGTAGGAAATTAGGGTAAAACTCTAAAACTTCTATAACTTTTCCTATGAAATCAAACACTATAAAACTCACAAAAAGGGATTCTAAAACCCCTAGGGAGCTCACCTTAATCTTGATTTGGTGCTGGTTTAGCTTGCTTTCCAAGTTCCTCAAAACCCTAGCTCTTAACTCTTTCCTTTCTTCTTGTTTTCTTTAATTTCTTCATGTTCTAGCTTTCCCCACAACCAAGTTGGCTTGAATCCATGATTCTAGGTTGAAGTTTGATGATTGTTGAAGGTTTGGAGGGAGGCGCAAGAGTGGGTGAAGAGAGAGAAGGGAGAGGAATTGAATTTAGAGAGAGAAGGACATGATAAATATGATAATTTTCATGTTTATCTCCTTTTATAACCTCTTCCTCTCTTAATTACTATAACGCCATTCCGTTCGTTTAATTCCTGTGATACTGCTAAAAGTCATGTTTGAACGGGATATTACAAAAAATAAGTCTATAGCCTAATATTCCATAATAAAGCAGCAATATTGTTACGAAGAAGAAATAGAACCCATTTTTATCTCTCTTTGCATGATCGTTGGTATTCCCTGAATTTAATACATTTATTTTTTATTTTAAATTATAATAAAACATAAGGGGTAAAACTGGTATTTAAATAAAATAGTAAGGGTAAAAGAGGAAGAAAAAACAATAAGCTATAAGCTATAAGTTCAAACGCTACTTGAAATAGCGTCTAAAAAATAAGCTATAAGCTCCTGAAATAAGCTATAAGCTCCTGACGAAAAGACTGTTACCAAACAGGTCTTTTTTTGCCAGACAAGCTTATAAGCTATAAGCTATAAGACATAAGCTTGTTTTTGTGCCTTGCCAAACAGACTCTTAGAAGAAATATTTATTTTTTTGAAAGGAAGGTGAGAGGAAATATTATTAACAATCTTATCTACCTAAATAATAATGCCTTAAAGCAACAAATCTGATCTGTGAATGTATGCACTCATTCATTGGAATATTGATTCCTTTGAATCATGATGAAAAGCTTACAAGAAGAACAGAGACAGTGAGAATAGTGTAGACCTTAGAAGATCCTTTTTATCAACATTTTGGAAGCATTAGGAGAAGCACATATAATATGGGCCCAAAATCCCACTAAATCCACCAATGGAATTCATGCGTGTTATATTCATTTTGGGAGACCAAAATTACACCGTCCCATCTTATTTGCTCATTTCGGTTGTGCACTTTTTTTCTTTTCCACAATGCATCAATATCACATCCTTATCATACTAGAAAGTAATCTAAAAAAATGACCCACCAAATGATACCAAGTTCTATCAATCATCTTGGTATCCGTTTGCTCTGACGGTGGGAAAGTAAAAAACCTACGTTTGGGTGAAAATAGAAATTTGAGTTTCATCAACCGGCGACGGATCTTGTCCAAAATATTGAAAGAAAGTAAATATTAACTAAAATATTATAACTGAAATTCATAAAAATCATGCATAATTTCATTAAAAAATGTCACCGCAACAACTCCAACATAAAATTAAAACTCTATATATAGTATTTACCAACTAGATAGTCTATCTTAGCCTTAGAGAATTAAAAACAGCCTACTTAGGTATCGTTTGGTCTGACTTTTTTATGGTCTAAAAGTTACTTTAAAACAAAGTTAAAATTAAGGACTTTAAGAAATAAGTTAAAGTTGTTTGGTTACTTTATTTTTTTTAGTTTTAAAGCTCATTCCATTCAATTTTATGCATTCTAAAAAAAAGTACTTTTTTTAATAAGTACTTAATAGTTATTGTGTTTGGCCTACCTTCTCCTTAAAATTGTAGAGAAGTAGAAAAAAAATTGGGCCAAACAGTACCTCAAATGCTTGCAATGTGAATGAAGGGAGTACAAAGAGACCGTGTAAAATAAAATTGTATTAAGTGTATTTTAGTAATTTTCAATATTAAAAAAAATTGAGAGGTGCCGTGGCACCTATGGTTCTCTTAAGAGATCCGCTCCTGTTCATAAAGTCACAACAAAATTGGTTCCAAACGTGAGAAAGGTTGCTTCAACGCCAAATCAAACACACCATTAGTCACCTTATATCCTCTCTATGAGGAATTTTATTCAAACACTTGTTACCAACGTCAGTTCTTATGGTTAAATATAACACAACGCTACAAAACTAACTTGTAAGGTGCTGTCACTTATAAACATTTGTTCACACAATATCACTTGCAATGCGAGACTCTTTATATCCCCTCATGTCTAAGACTAAACATCTAAAGCGTGATCCGAGATGTCTGATAGCAGAAACCTTTAGAATTTGTGGTAGAAAGTAACATTAATTAGCCCACAAAACCGATTTATGAAGTGAGGTCTGCTCCACTTATAAAGACCATATTATATTCAATGTAAGACTCTTAACAATTTTTAAATTGAGTTTAGTCTATCTACATCTAAAACAAATTGACTTGTAAAATGAAAAATAGTCACCGCTTATAATTATTACTTATGTTATATTCTTATATAATTAGAAACTTAAGAAAGGGATATAAGTTTGATGTGATATATGGGAAAGGGACTTAAATATTGGAGTGATAGAGAGGTTGGAGGTTTAATACACATTCGTAGCATAATACAAAAAAATATTAACATATTAACATTGACCAGATAGATTGTGGAAATATAGTGTGTTATTTTGTGTTCTTGAGTGTGGAGATATGTAGTTTTAAAGTTGCACCAATGGACTAAAATCATAGTTATTTTTGGTATTTTACTTAATTAGTTTATAAACCCGATTCTAATACCAGTTGAATCATATTGCACACGACCACTAGGATTGTTGGAACTTAGTGTGCTAGTTAATGTTCTTGAGTGTGGAGGTTCATAGTCCAAAAATTCAAACAAATTAACTTCAAATCTCCACCACTTATAAAACACCTTAATTTTTGTTAACCTCATTATGTGAGACTACTTAATTTTCAACAATTTAATAGCAATATTCGTGTCCTAAGCGATTTAAGTTTGGCTATGATATCATTTTAAAATTTAGTTTGAGTCTAACTAATTCAATCTAATAAAATCACTTTGTAAAATGAAAGATATAAATCAATTTTTTTGTTTGAAAGACTGCCGACATGGAAATGCATCATTATAGACGATTGATATCTTAATTATGTTGGCATCTTACCCACTAACAATCATTTATAGCACATAAAAATAATTATTATTAAAATGAAGAAGAACATAAACTTAACACAAACACATGAAAATTCAACAAAAAGGATAACTAAAAAGACTAAATCTATTATCAAAAGTTTAAAAACTTTTTGGTCTCTATAAATATATCATATTTCACCTCTCTAAAAAATTTCTTCAAACAACTGCTTTCAAATATTTTGAGTCAACATTTTTTATCCCTACTTTTGAGTCAATCATGTGCATAATCAAATTTTTGAATTAATTTTTACAGTCAAGTTTAGTATATTATAGAAATTTCTCTGGCAAAATTTTATAATTTTTAAACAAAATATGAATTAAATATAACATTTAAGTTTTTGATGCTTAAAAATTCACAGTTCATTAATATTTTGTTAAAAATTTCTAAATTTTTTCAAGAAATATTTTTATAATATTTTAAACATGCCTATAAAAAAATCATTTAAAAATATGACCGATACATATAAATTGACTAAAAAACAAAGACCAAATATTTTTATAGGAAATATTTGAAGAAATATTTTAGTGAAACTAAATATATTTATAGAAACTAAAAACTTATTTAACTCGAAAAATAAATTATCACGATAAACCTTAGCATATGTCATATCAATGAAACCTTAAAGAAGTAACACCAAATTTTGCCAATTTATCCCATGATATCTATCCCATTTACAAACACTATTCAATCCATGGGTCACACTCAATAATAGCAACGTATCTGTTTCTCTCTTTACCCAACTCATAAGTGGTTTTCAGTCCCATGCCACCTTTTCTATTTGTCCAAATCTGCTTTGTTTTTGTGGATGATACTAAATCACTGGATTGTCCTTTCTACATGTGGATTTATTTATTATACACATGCAACACTTTATGCCCCTATGTTTGTTACCACCTGTGCATTTGTTGCTATCTTTTCTTCCTCTTACATTACACTTAGTATTTTTGTGCCCCTTTATCTATATATTATCTTTTATTAGTATATTCTTTTAAAAAATATATTTCTTGGTACATACTTTTCATAGTGGTTCAGTTCTCCATTGGATTTAAACATAAACATAAACATAGAAGAACGTAACATAAAAAGTGATCATATTCAATGGAATAGTAAAATGTCTTGCTCCTGATCATGATACCAAGAAATGTTTCTAGTCATCCGTCTCTTTTGACATTGTTTTTTTCATGAATTTTCTTTATAGTTATTAAAACATTACTAATAGATGCCAGAGACGTTTCACTAACTTAGTGAGTATCATTACCTATTTGGAGTATAACTTATGTGTATTTTACTCAATCATAAAGAGAGTGAGGAAGGAGGGATATTAAAAAATGTATTGCTATCACTTCCATATTTTATTTGAGAAACTTATGATATTGACCAAGTGCATCAAACTCAGTTTGGTCTCTCCACTAAAGATCCATTCATGATAAATAAAGCATCTAATTATGAAATGGTAACTTTTTATGAAAATATGTGTAATCAATATATTGGAAGTTGAAATATTTGACTTTTGTATGAAATAAATTCTTCTTTTGAAACCCTTAAAGAGTGTCCTGAGGGCACTCGTTAACAAGACCCGAAATGGAAAATGTTAACGAGTGCTGCTTAGGCAGTAAATCAAATGAAAACATTTTTTTATTAGTAAGGGAGAGGGGACCGCTTAAGCCCTACAATTCCAAAGGGATTTGAATATGTACCTGAGAATTACAAGACTAGGGAATAGATGGCTACCACAATATTAATTTGAAAGCACTTTTATATTTTGCGTTAACCCTTCCAGTTCCAAGGGAAAATGAGCATTAGTAATCCAGAGTTCAGCTGCGGGGTAAATAAAGTCTGACGAATAATTGTTTCACACATGAATCAAACTCGAGTTCTCCCAAATGATTATTTAAAAACATATTTAATCTGTAAAAAAAGTTGATAAAAAGAATCATTCTCAGGTGCTCATTGTCAATTAGCTAGGTCACCACACTTGATTTGATATCAAGCAACAAGTTCAATAGTAGATTCATGTAAGCTCCATCTCATCTACCAACTCAACTCATATCAACTAAATTTGAAAGTGACTTTCAAAAGTTGGCAATAAATGTTTCTATTATCTTGTACATACATGTTTACATGACAAGGTAAAAGCTAGTGAAAAATAATGCTAAACATGTTTTTGGTCTTCCTATTTGATGATTCAGGTCTTTATTCTCTGTAAAAACATAAAAGCAATTTTTTTTTTCCTTTTGAAAAAAATAAAAAATAACTTAGAAGCAAATTACAAGTAAAGTGAACAAAAGTTCAAATCAAAACAATTCATATGCCCAAGATTCTGAATCCATGGCCATTCTTGAGTAGTTGCTAAGAGGAGCATCAAGTTCTTGCTTTCTTTCACCATTATTAACATCATTGTCATCATCATTAAGCAGCAAATTCAAACTACTAATAAAGTCATTATCCCAAAAGGCCATATTGTTGTTATTGCATTCTTCCTTGTTATTATTATTAGGCCATTCAAAATCAGGGAGATGAAGATCTTCAAGGAAATTGGTTGAATTTGATGAAGAAGTGGATGAAGAGGATTTAGACACTATGATCTCATTAGCTTCTATCATTGGAACTTCATCTATACAAAATCCATCCATTAACTCCATTGTATCAAATAAGGGTGTTATTGTAATTTCCTCTTTCTCTTTGATTTCAATTATGGTTGGTGACTCAAAAGAAGTCTCAAGCTTCTCAACCTCTTTATTATGCTCCTCAACTTTTGATTCAATTTTGTTGTCAATGCCAATTGTCAAAGGTTGTTGGTTTTCCTGCTCTTTTTCTAATAGTTGTTGTTTAGGTTGATTTTGGGTTTGATCAGTTGCATTAGAGAGTACTAGTGGTTTGTGAGTGATAGGATCAATTCCCATTTTCTTAAGCTTTTTCTTTATATGAGTATTCCAATGATTTTTTATCTCATTATCTGTTCTTCCCGGTAAATGAGAAGCAATCTTAGACCATCTGCAAAAGGAAAAAAAATAGTAATTAGTTAGTAAAAAAATAAGGGATTTAATGAATATATAAGGTACCTATTGGTTCATGTGATAAAAAATATGAGTTTGTTTGGCAAAGTCTCGGATTAAAGATTTGTGAATAGAAAAATAAAAAATTAGACAATGTTTTAAGATTGGTCCGAATACCAAACCAAACAACCTTTAAGACTTGAGTCCTACACGCTCCAGTCAATTATTTAATGAATTTTAAAAAACAAAAGTTGCTTAATGTGACGGCAGAAAATATTTCTTTTGTTTTAAATCACTCAAACTGAGACAAAGTTATGGTTGAATCGTCCAAATAACTGACCGGTGGCAATATTAATTTACATTTCAATTTGTTGGTTGAACTGTTTGATTCAATTCAGTTTTTAAAACATTATAATTAGAAAACTTTATCCTTTTAAATGGAGTAGATAATATATCCACATAGCTTTATTCGAATCATGAGAGTTATTCTAATTATAAAAAGAAAATTAAAACCTAAAAGATTTCATCATAATATATGACCCATGCGTAATTCTTGCATCACTTAAAAGGAAGAATGACTTTATAGCCACTGAAAGAAAAACTCCATCTTCCAATGTCATGCAAGTTAAGAAAGCAAAATTGTTCACAACACAAATTTGTCGTGTGTTTACTTTACTATATATACAATAATAAATACTTTCATTTTCACTCAACTTTAAATTCTAATCATAAGTAGTTTTTTGTTTTTCTGGTAGATAGTTTATTTTTTAAAACATAAATAAAAGAGAAACTATAATATAAAATTTTCATACGCCTCTTTTCATGGACCACGTTCTTTTTACTTCTAATTCTAACAAATAATAAACTATTTACAACTTGAAGTCTTGAATGGCATGATTATAAAAGTACTAATTCAGTTAAGTTAGTGCCTTTGTTGTCATTAGAGTTTCATTTAAAATATTTGCCATCTAGTTTAATATTTAAAAAAAACACAGTGCAATTATTTAATTTGATTAATGATTAGTAAGAAAGGAAAAATAAACATATGTAGAACTGGGAGAAATGGTTGGTGAGGGGAAATAACCTGTTCCCAAGTTGAGCATGAAGATCAATCACCATTTTCTCTTCATATTCTGATAAAAGTCCTCTCTTTAAATCTGGCCTCAAGTAATTTGTCCATCTAAGTCTACAACTTTTTCCACACCTTAATAGCCCTGCATGTTGAGTCACAATTGAATTTTATTAAATTTAAATTCAATGAAGAAATTATTTTGTTTTTGATAGTTAGCATTTTAATTCAAAGATAAAGTTGAACACAACTATTCATCACTCCACTCAATCTATCAAATTAGATAGGAAGAAAGACCAAAATAATCCCATTAACCATAATACAAAATATTTTTGAAACATTTTAGTAGATATTCATAACCAAATTGCAATTGAATTATACAAACTTGCATACTAAGAATTGGAATCAAAGATTTTTGATGTTTTTGGAACTGACTATATGTATCAACCGCATTTGACCGCAATTATATATTTGTAATCTATGACCACAAATTAAAACATTGATTAAAATGTGCTTATAGAAAACATTGATTAATCTCTATGTGCTCATCATTGATGTTGAAGAAAAATGATCTAACAAAAGCAAGAGCAATGAAAGGAGACCTGCCAATTTAGGGACAGCTCTCCAGCAACATTGACCATTTGTAAGGATGAAATTGATGAGCTTCCTGTCTTCTTCTGCAGCCCATGGCCCTTTTTTCAATCCTACTTTGTCACAACAAGGTTGCCTTCCCATTATTATTTTATCAAAACACAAATGACACAAAGCCAAAGTTGTGAATTGAGATAAGAAAAATTTAGACAATTTGAGGCAAGCAATAGAGAGAGTCTAGGGAAGTTGAGAGGCTCTTGAGAAAATAGCTTAGGATAGAGCACCATCACCTACTTATATATAGAAAATTCAGCACCTCTATTCTAAACTCTAAAGTCGACTATGACCCATAAACCCACTATCTCAATTTATTTTATTTTATTCAACTATGAAATTAAACTGTTCACATTATATTTTGTATGACTTTTTTTTTTGTTCTTTTTTTTTTTAAAGAAATGTTTAAGTTCTTTTTATCTATTGGTATTTTGTAACTTTTATGTTGTTTTGATTATGGATTTATGGTTTGCCAAAGGACACGTGTCGAGTAGGGATAAGAAATAGGACACACGTGCCATGTTAGTCAAGGGATAATAGAGTAGACTAGACCAAATTAAACTTCATACAAAATGGTCAAAATATTCAAGAAACGGTGTTAGCATGTTTCAATACTTAAATTCTTATTTCGTAGTATTAATATCTTTAAAAGAGTGATCTCAACACTAGAAATGGTGATGTAAATGCGAAAATTAGAGAAAAAAATATAAATTTTCACGAAAATTTGGCGTCTAACACTTAGCAAGATGATTAGAGATATATAATATACTTTTTAGGTCTTTAATATTTTCGTTGTTATTTTAATTTTTTTAGTAACAGTCTTACATATATACTTAAACAGATAAACATTCTAATAAGTAAATAAGATTCAGTTCTATTTTGAGATTTTTTTTAGGTCATCTAATATGATCGTTTAAAGAATATGACTTTACATAATATCAAAATATTATTTAGACGGTGTGCTCAAATTGTTGAAAAAGTCAACAAATTTATAAATTAACACAAAATGTAATATCTAATATATAATAATTTTTTTAGAGGATATCTAATATAATAATATTAATACAAAATATAAGTTATTTTATATAAACAGACATGATAGAGCTTAAAAAACTTTTTTGATAACATATAGCCTGACATTTAAAGTTGAATATATTTCTAAGTCTTAATCTAATCTACTTATAATAAATTCAAGCTTAATTTAAATCAAACGTAAACTAGACCGTAAACCTTTATCATTCGACTTAGCCTTCTCATTTCCAACATATAATAACAATCAGAAAGCATCACCTCATCAACAAACTTTGCTTGAGTTTGAAGCGTGAGATACTCCACTCACTTACTCAAGCCTCCTAGCATGGTAAGACTATGAGTAAAAGTATGACAATACCTCAAATTCAAATGATACACACATCACAAGTCTTCGTGATCTACTTTTTTTTGACATTTTCTTTTATAGATACATTCAGTTTCAATGTGATTTCAGAAAGAAGAAACATATACACTGAGCTTTTAGCTGAATGTGATTTTTTTTTAATCGGATATTTCTACACGTAATTTTTAAGACGATTATTCTTTTGAACCCAGTAGCACCACAATAAGGGATAAAACTCACTCTATTTAGCAATTTAAATTGACTCAATTATTTGTTTTCATAAATTTGATAAACAGTTGTCATCAAACGGAAGTTTGAATATTTCAATTAATTAAATTTTTATGCTTGATTATAAATACATTTGAGAGGAGGGTAGACCATATGTTACGAAAATTATTTGCAATTATTATGATTTTAAGCGATAAGTGGGAGGACTAAAAAAACATGAATATATTTTTTTCTGAGTCGGTCGAGCTTCAAGAGCTGCTTTCTTGCTGTTTTCCCAACAATTTGCAATTATATACACGAGGCTAGTTTATTAAAAATGATATATAATTTCATTTTTTTAACAAAGGTTTAGTGGTTTACAAAGAATCGTAAAAAATAAATGTTTTACTAAACTTTTTTATTTTACTTTGTGCCTACGTTTATTTCTATCGTGGTTTTCGTTGATGCTTCAACTTTTTGTTTATCCTTGTTGTTTTTAGGGTTTTCAGGATCTCACAATAATAGCTCACGATGAATAATAACTAGTATGATACCCGTGCCAAACACGGGAAATTAACGTACCGATAAAATTATAATAAAAGTATATTATTTTAAATTAAATTAAAAATCAGTTTATAAAAAATATAAAACATTTCATACAATATTAGTTTATATTTAAGTTATTTAACATATAAGTCAACATAATTTTAAAGTAAATTTAGTATAAATTACAAAGAAATTAATTGTAATATTGTATAATTTTTGTAATATATATATTATAGTTGTAATAATGTATGTCAATGAAGTTTGACTAAGTTGGTAAGTAATTGACTCACTTGTAAGGTTGTTGGTTCAACTCCCGTTATCAATAAGTACATTTATAAGCGCTCTTTGAACCTTGAGGTCTGCTCTGACCCTGGTAAGCCCCCGGACCCAACTCACTTAAACTAACATGTAACAAAAAAAAAGGTATACAAAATCTACCATGGTCATCAACATATATGTACAGTTAGATATGACCAAATCTTCGGGAATTTCTATCTTGATCTCACAATTTTCATCTGCATCGTCATCCCCGTCTCCAATTGAAAGTATCCTATTTGCCAAAATTTGTAATTTCCTCCTACTCTGCTGGTACGTGAGATATCTCAATCTCATATTCACAGTTAGCCTCAACACAATACAATTTGCCCATGGAATGGATGAATCAATTGACGAAACAATAACATCATGTTTTAATCCTTTCCTGATTTATAGGCAATATCTGTCTAAAATCTCTACCCAAAACTATTTTCATTTCGCCAAACGTTTGTACTTATTGTTAGGATCCATTTTTTCCATGATGTCACGCATTAAAGTGTCAACTACTTCAAAAAAATATTGTTGCATCATTAGTGCATCATCACAAAGTTAATAATTTTGCTTGACGAAGTAAGTTCTGTCGTAGGACAATCCCTTTTCATAGTCGACGTTGATAACTCGTTGATCTCAATAAGGATTATACGCGTCGAGTCTGGAGTTCTTCCACCCGCTTATAATAGAGTTCCAATTCCACTGGAAGCAGCGCTCAAAACAATCAACCCTTTAAATCTAACATACATAGACGATGTTCAGACCAAAACAATTTCAGGACAAATTGCTATCATCATACTTGCTCATACAATGGACAATCAGCAAACCAATGACATCTGAAATAAAAATAACCAAGATTTTTTATCTATCCGATATTGCTCCATCATATATGGTAAGCCTCCCAATCATATCAAATTGGTTATCATTAACTTGAGTCTTTTTTCTTAGTCTCTGTTTTATCACTTGTTTCCATAACTTTGTGGTATGACTCATAAGTTTAATCTTTTGTAATTTGTGAAATTTTGTATATACCTTTGTTCTTATTGATCATGATTAAAGTGCTTTTTCTGATCTCATTCGACATGCGCTTTGACCTCATAATATTGTTAAAAAACTTTGGTGAGCCACATAATGCCTCTATCTCCAAGACTTTTCCACGATTCAATAGGTATGTTGTCAGGCCCGGCTGTCATGTCATTACTCCTCATTTTCAATGCTTATTTTACCCATTGTTTTTAAATTTGATTTTAGTAGTTATAGTTTTGATCATCCTCTTTAACTGTCTAGCCTGCTAGAATTCGGTAAGATCTCATATCGTTCATTGAATAAGTTTTGAAAATACTTCTTCCAACTATCATTTTTATCTCTTTCCTTCACCATAAAATTTACATTTTTCCTCTTGAATATAATTCACTTGATCCATGTCTTTTGTCTTTATTTCTCGTCCCTTAACAAACCTATATATAGATTTTCATTCTTCTTTGGTGCCTATGACTTTGTATAACTCATCAAAAGCTTGTGTCCTTGCTTCTCTCCCCTCCTTTTTGGTCTATTTATTAGCTCTCTTACAATTTTCCCATGTTTAAGCATTTTTACACCTAGACCAATCTTTAAAACATTCCCTTTTAATCCTCACTTTACTTAGATAATTTTCTCTCCACCACAAAGATTTTTTACCCCTAGGTCCAAAACCTCTTGATTCTCCCAGATTCTCTTTTTCTACTTTAAAAAACTCATGTGCCATGCTATCCCGCATGTCATTTCCGCTTCCTTGTAACTTCCTAAACATCCATCTAAAATCTTGTGTTGGAAATTCTTTGTTTTCACCCTTTATATACCACCATTTATTCTTATGATCTCCATTGTGGATTTTTCTCTTAGATCTTCTCTTAACCCTTACATCCCTAACCAATAATCTATATTGGGTAGTCAAGCTCTCTCTCCAGGTATGACTTTACAGTCCAAATAAATCTTTCCGTTTGATTTCCTAATAAGAAAGAAAACTATCTGAGAATATGTCACCCCACTCTTGTAAGTGATAAAATGGTCATCTATTTTCGTAAAGCATGTATTAAATATATCAAGATCAAAAGCCGACGAAAAAATCTAAGATGTATATACCCTCCGCATTTATGTCCATGAGTTCATCCCCCCATGTTAGCTATTGAAACCCTCCCTACATGAGAATTTAGACTTTATCCTAAAAAACATTTACTCTTAATGGTATATCATGAATAAGTCTTTTAAATCGTCCCAAAACTTTCCTTTAAGGTGTTCTTCTAACCCTACGTGAAGTGTGTAAGCATCGTCCCAAAACTTTCCTTTAAGGTGTTCTTCTAACCCTACGTATTAAGCTGAAGAAAGAGAAAGCTAGTGGGAAAGTTTTTGCCTTGAGTATGGAGGAGGGAGAGGAGACGGACAATCTGATCAGAGGTATTTGTTTCATTAACAACATTCCTTTACTTACTATTATTGATACCGGTGTGACGCATTCGTTTATTCCGCTTGATTGTGCTAAGAGGTTGAATTTAGTTTTGTCTCCTTTGTCGAGAGGAATGGTCATTGATTCCCCAGCTAATGGCTCAGTGACCACATCCTTGGTTTGTGTTAGTTGTCCTGTGAATTTTGGTGATGTGGATTTTAAGTTAGATTTGGTTTGTTTACCTTTGGAGCATATGGATGTTATTTTTGGAATGAATTGGTTGTTAGCTTTTGGCGTTAACATTAATTGTTCAACCAAGAGTGTAACTTTTCCTAAACCGGAGGAGCATGTCGAAGGGAAGTTCTTGACTACGGGGCAAGTGAAAGCGTCGTTGGGTGGAAAAGCTCAAGCGTTCGTGATGTTTGCTTCATTGAAGGTTGAAAGTAAGGCTGAAGTTGGTGATTTGTCGGTAGTGCATGAGTTTACAGATGTTTTTCTAGACAACATTACCTACTTACCACCGGAGAGAGAAGTGGAGTTTGTGATTGATGTAGTACGTGGAACTAGTCCTATATCGGCGCCGCCGTATCGGATGTCTTCATCGGAGTTGGGTGAGCTGAAGAAGCAGTTGGAAGAGTTGTTGGAGACGAAGTTCACCAGGTCGAGTGTTGTTGGTCAAGAAGAAGGACAGTAGCATGAGGTTGTATGTAGATTATCGGCATTTGAACAAGGTGACCATTAAGAACAAATATCCTCTTCCAAGGATAGATGGTCTGATGGATCAGTTGGTTGGTGCTCAAGTGTTTAGTAAGATTGATTTGAGATCCGGATATCACCAGATACGAGTGAAGTTGGAGGATGTGCCTAAGACTGCATTCCGAACTAGGTATGGTCACTATGAGTATTTTGTGATGTCGTTTGGTGTGACTAATGCACCAGAGGTATTTATGGAATACATGAATAGAATTTTCCATCCTTATTTGGATCAGTTTGTGGTGATGTTTATAGACTATATCTTGGTGTATTCGAAGTCGGAAGAAGAGCATGCAGAACATTTGAGGATTGTGTTGCATACCTTGAGGGAGAAGAAGTTGTATGCCAAGTTATCGAAGTGTAAGTTTTGGTTGCGTGAAGTGAGTTTTCTTGGTCATGTTATTTCTAGAGGTGGAATAAGCAGTTGATCCATTCAAGGTTGATGTGGTGTTGCAGTGGGAGACTCCGAAGAAATTTTTTCCAGTTATGCCTAGAGACAAAGCTTGTATTAGTAGTAGTAGTAGTAGTAGTGAGAGTAACAAAGTCATCGTCTTTGAAATATTGGAAGCAGATCCTTCTCGCAGACCTACAATTTCAAGCTACCATCCTGACATTCAAGACGATTTAAGAATAGCTTATCTGAAAGGACTTTCAGAACTCTGTGCAAAGCTTGTGAAAACAAACAAAAGCACTACCTTTGATTTGGTGTACAAGCTTCTGAAGTTAGCTCTGATTTTGCCAGTGGCAACTGCAAGTGTTGAACGTGTTTTCTCAGCTATGAAATATGTGAACAGTCAACTAAGTAACAAGATGAGTGATCAATGGTTAAATGATCGTCTTGTAACATATATAGAAAGAGATGTTCTTAAAACAATTAGTAATGATGTAATTTTAGCTCATTTTCAACAAATGAAAAATAGAGCATTTGCTTTGTAATTTTGGTTGTTACAACCACTTTTAATATAACTTCTTATTAAATTTTGTACTTTGACAAAAAAAAATATTGCCCCACTGATATTGGAAGTCCAGGTCCACCCCTGCGTACACTTGTCAAATATTGATGCTTGTAGACACAAAGACACGTTTAATCTCAAAGGTGTAATTGCTTACAGGGTTTTTAAGAATTTAAAAATAGAAACAATTGATAACTTTCATGTAATAAACATTATTTTTTGATGTTTCAATGTGTTGAATACACAAATCCTAAAAAAAGTCAACTTTAAACTTCTTATCAAGTGCCCTAAAAGCCGTTGTTAGCATTTCCCTTAGTTTATATATAGTTTTCTAGTCTATGCAATGTACTTTGGTTGTTATATATGAGGAGAAATAGCCTAATTCTCACATATTTTTGATCAAATAAGTCGGGCTATAAAAATTTAGGGCCTAAAAATAATTGTGACATCAATGTCATATTTTTTTTGTAGCTTTTGTCTTTTTTAAATATTATGATATAACATGTTAGTTACCTCTAAATAGATTGGAACTCTTTTTTTTTTTTTTTAATTTTATAAATGATGTATATATATAATTGGGAGGGAGGGGAGATATCTGCGTGTGTGAAAGTTATAAAAAATTCATACATTAGAGTTATAAGAGGGAGAGAGGAGAGAGGGAGAGGGAGAGGGAGATATTTGTGTATGTGAAAGTTATAAAAAAAAATTCATATATTAGAGTTATAATTTTTTTTTATAATTTGTAACTTATTTCACAAGGTAACAATGGACATACATAAACATTAGTATTACACTTGATTAATGTTCTGTCCCTCTCTTTATGTTGAGTTTTTGTTAGTCCATTTTTGTATTTTATCTAGTTACACTCCCATTTTATTTTATTTTATTTTATTTTATTTTACTTTAGTTTGATGATTGTTTTCCTGCTATGAAGGGGACGTAGCAACGCCATATAAATGAATAAGAATTTGATAACGTGCTCAATAAAAATACATGAAGAGAAAAAAAATCCCACCTGATTTATATATGTATAGAAAGTGAAAACTGACTTGAGATAGGGTATAGTTGTCCCCAATGATATGGCATTTTGATAATCTTTCTTGTCCATGGGGTCACCATCTACCTCATACATATTCACATGATTAATGACCTCAGCACTCCTACATTATTAATATAATTGCCAACACTTAGATAAACTTAATTTTATATATGATCACATTAATAGTGATTATTTCTTAAATAATATCTAGGTACTATTAACTAATTTTTATATATATTATACTTTCTAGTATTTGTTATCATGAGTTTATTAAAAAAAAAAGGACAACTCAAGTCCTTACTCCATCCTCTAAATTTTGTAAAAATAAAAACCTCAATACACAACGGTTGGAATAATTTGTATTTATTATACTTCTGCTATTTGGTTTTGGACGGTTTCCATGTGTTTAGGAAGATAAATTTGTTTCTTTTGGAGTTACTTTTAGATATTTTACTTGGCGGGTCTAAGGAAAAAAAAAAAATTAACAAGCAAAGATGTTTATATAATTAACACACCCACAAAGTATAAAGAATACTTTGAGGGGAAAAAAGAATACAAGCAAATATTATAATGTTTGAGGAATTAGGCGCCGTTTGGTTTGAGCTTATTTTGAGCTTATGTAAATAAATAAGCTTTTATTTTAATTTATAAGCTCTCACTAACGAAAATTGTATCTTCATAAACTGCTTTTTCATAAACTACCTTAAAAACATATAAATAATACATAAAAACTTATTTATTTGCATAAGCTGTTTTATATAAAGTATTTACATGTCATAACACATCAGGCATCATCCTTCTATAAATAGTCCCAAGTCGAAGCTTGCTTTCTTCTCATTGGATGTTGAGTGTTATATAGGTGAGATTACTCTAATATCTCATGTCTTAAATTTTACGTTGAGATGTGGTATTCACTTTCAGTTATGTGGTTGTTCAAAACCAGTATGGCTATCCCTAAACTTTCCTCGTGACCCAACAATATACTACTAGAAAAAGTTGAAATAAAGACAAGAATTAAACGAAAAAGTTAATAGTTATCAAATGTGGCTTCTCTAACACGAAAGAGAAAATTAGAGACGAACTTTTCCTTTTTCCATCTCTAAATGTCCTTAACTATCAAGGTCAATCCAAGAGTAAAACTACTAAAATTATTTTTTTAGGCCTACCAACAAATAATTATTTTTTATCAGATTTTAGAAATAAAAATGTCTCATACACGGATAAAAAAAAAAAACTCATATATTAAACTTGTTTTAAGTTTCCTTTATTATTGAAAATTATTGGGATGACATTGTTACCTGATTCAATTTTTTTAATTGTATGATTCCATTAGATAAAAAAATAAAGTAACATTAATTAACTCTTCTTGAATGTAACCTGTCCCAGAGTTGAGACTATATTATAAATTTCACCTAGCTTGGATGTTTATGGCAATGTTATTTAAATGTAGGCTTAGTTAAAGTTGTTGTTAACTTGTTATCCGCATCAAAGTCTTTTTTAATTTGAATTCATATGTATCTGCCATTTATGTGTCCTGGCTTCATGTTTCTTGACAAATTTGCTGCTGAGTATGCTCAATACAGCAGTAAAATACTATAAATAGTTGACATGCAAATACCAAAAATGGACTTGCCCACCTATTGCTGCTTCCCGACAAAATTACCAAACAAAAGTGCTACTACATATTCTAAAATTTGATGTCATTCTAACGTGTGGCTGGTGTATACAACCACTGAGCTTTTGTTTTTTTTTTTTTTTTTTGCAATTTATTACTATTCTGTAAGAGACATAATTTTGTATCAAAAACTTGAGTGACCAATGATGTTTGCGTTATTAGGTTAAAACATAAGTATTAATTAAATTAGATAAGACAAAAAGTCCTTGTGATAATGATTTTCAAAATCATTCAACAAAATAAATAAATTCTTGACCATAAGAAGCATGAATTTTTAGCATCACAAAATTGACCCGTGGTTGGAAGTTTTTTCTTGTCTAATAGAATATTCATTATAGAATAATTGTATGCAATGTGCGCTCTTTTAAAATGTTCATGTTTTTCTTCATTTTCATTTTAATCAGCCTATTCGTGACACACTTCATGCTTACATCATAAATTTGGCTTGGAAACCTTAAAATTTGACGTTCAAAAGTCAGCTTAAATGTCCACAAATGCTTCTTTCAACACCACAAATAGGAATGTCAACGGAGTAAGATGGTGAGTACTCTCCGGTTTCCTGTCCTCATCACGTAGAGTCCCTCGTTCCCATCTTATGTCTTGGGTTGGAGGGATCTGTCTCCTATCCTTATCCTTGTGCATTCACAAGGACACCGTCAACATAAAAAATAATTAATTTTGTATCATTTTCAATCAAATTGATGGTAAAAAAAAATCAAAATTCAGCGATAAAACGAAATTTAAACATATATTATTTGAAAAGATAAATAAGTTCTCTTTCCTTCAATTATTATAATACCCTCCGAACAAAGTTCACGAGTACTAAGAAAATTAATTAGTTGTAAAAATAAATTTCTCAAAAATATGTGTTGCTTTAAGTCTTTAACATGTTTATCGATGCAATTTTTGAGATCATTAGTTAAATAGGGCATTTTTTTTAAAAAAAAAAAAGAAATGCGTGTTGAATTTTAAAAAATATCTTATATTAAAGAACATAGAAAAAGTGGAAATTAGCCTTATAATTATAAAAAGATGGGTATAACATAAAACAATTGAGTATATATTATATACCATGAATTAAAGATTATTTTTGTATACTGCTTGAGGACGGGTTTTCTCGGGACGGTGGTATGATAAGTTGATAACCATCTCCATCTCCATCTCCATCTCCAAACCACCCTCGGGGAACTTTTCTCTCATGTCCATGTTCCTACGTGGAAAACCTCCCCTTCTCTGCAATTTCCTAAATGAGACAGTAGTCATGTACAAAGATCCTCACTTACATATGTAAATTGACATCCTAGCAAGAAAAATGAAATTACTAATTGAAATATCCAAGTCAGGAAATATCAAGTAGGGTGCTGTTTTGTCTTATCCAATTCATTTCTTTTTAGACATAGAATTCAGATCGTGCTTGGATGTTTTATAAACTTCCAACTATTTGAGTAACTTGTGTGAAAAAGTTGCATTCGAGAATCAACATAAGAATAATCAACTCATATTTAGGGCGAGGAACTAAACTTGTACACATGTTATCCAAAAACGTGGAGTGATGTAAGACAAACTCACCCCTTAAGTGTGAATAAACTCAAACGTATGTTCCAATATGTAAGCAAAAATAAGTTAACATAAGTGATATATTTGATACAAATTACGTTGATCTATTTATGCTTACATTTTGGGACAAAATGAGTATACATCAAGTATAGTGACGGAAGATGAACGGATTAGGCTTCATTGCATTCAGTCTTCTATATATTCTAGACATCAGTGGTCGTTTGACCAAGATATCACATGGTTTAGATTCAAGCTAGATATTTTATATTATAAAATAAAAAATAAAATATGTTTTTCTCGTCTCAACAAGTCAAACAAGGGCTCTAACAAGTAACAACCATATTGGGGAGATTTTATAGTTGGTTAGAACAACAACAAACTAATAATATTAAACTTGTTCATATTCAATGAAGGACTATAATTCACATAACATATATTCAGATTTAGAAATCCAAGGATAAAAATGAGGGGTTGGTCACATTAGAAATCCAAGGTTTGTGGTCTTGATTCGGGCCATGTTAATATTGGAGCAAATTTAACTGTTAATGAAAACAAACTAAATATTTATTAAGTTGTTGCATGTCTAATGCTGGATTCGAACTCATATATTGGTTAACTTAGAAGAGACCCGTGCTATCTCATTTAAACACTCTTGGGTTAATAATTTTATATTCTAAAACATATGAAAAATATCATTATTCAAAATTTAGTCACAATTTTTTTAAAAACAAGCATTCATCGTGAAGACTTTTTTGAGGTGTCGTCTAATTTTAATTGTTAAGGACTTTCATGTGCTTGTGCTTGTGCATGTGTCGTTTCTATTCTATGATGCTCTGGCTTTGTTCTGTTACACAGAAACTTCATCTTCTAATGTTCTAATAGTGAACACATTTACTATGTGCCACTGTAGCCATTTCATAGGCATGGTTTAAGTAATTGTTGCTTGAGTTATTAGCTTATTACTGCTTCTCTCATTTTAATGTATATGATTTTAAATTTTTATTTGTTAGTATAGAATTTGCATATAGTTGATCACAAAAATGATGTAAATTGCCAAATTATATTGAGATTACAATGCTTAATTAAAGCTTCATTTTGATTATGCTAGTTGTATTCTTAAAATTGGAATAAAATGGTGTGATCAACAGTGATGGAAGTGGTTCTGAGATTAGCTTGGCATTAGAGTTGATTAAAATAGAATTGGTTATCAAAGGATAATTTGGTTTATGTGGGAGCTGCACATATTTTGGTTTTCAAATATTGCCATTAGAATTGGGTATGGTCGATGAAGTTTTGTGTTGCGCATTTCCAAAGGATTGTGTATCTGCATAGAGAGAATGCCAATGGTATTGGATAAGTTGGTTTCTTCTCATTAACAGAATTATAGCATATCTGTCAAGAGACGAACGTTAACCACCAAGGGTAGAATGTGTCGAATGTTTAACAATTAAAGTGTTAGAACATATTCTGCCGAATGAATGGCGCATACTATTTGAATGTAAAACTAGTGTATGCTGGAACATTGCAGGTTTAGCACATATTCTGCAGAACCGTATTGCAAAGGTTTTCGTTGGTTGATCAAGTGATGCTCGACGTTTGCTCTAGAGAGACGAAGGACGTAGTTGGTCATGTATCAATGCTGTTATGGGGAAAAGGCAGAACATAAATAACTTGATTTGGAACCAGCAGCAACTTAGTGCAAAACAGATTTGTAAAAGCACAGCATGCTTGATATGAACACTTATGATGTTGAGGCATGTATTGAATCGTTGGTGTAGGTGTAGGATTTCTCTCCTAAAAAGTAATGATTTTGAAAAATTAAATGTCATACATGTATAATAAATACATGCTCGTAATAAGTTTCGGTCATACCGCCTCCATCTCAAATTAGATGTCATTTTACTACTACATTCGTCTCTAATTATAAGACATTTTTGACAAATAATGAGAATTAAAAAAGTTGGTATTACTATTAAATTTGTTTGTAATTATTATTGTTTTTACAATTTTATCCTTTAAGAGTGATAACTAATTTATGTTTTCAATAGGGTATTTATTGTTGATTGAAGAAAAAGATGTAAAATAAATAGGGGTATGTTATAATATTTACATCTTAAAAAATGTTAAAAGTGATAGTTAAAGTAGATGGATGTAAAAAAAAAAATAGAGTATTTTTCAATTTTATAGTTCCAATTTTATATTTCCAATTATATTTTTAAATTTTTTCAATTTTATAAATAGATAGCCTCTATGTAAAATAAATAGTTAAAGATGTTATATTTCCAATTTTTTGTCCTTACAATGATGTAATATTTTTCTTTATCTTAAACCTTTTAATCGAATTTTTTCGACGAACCAAGTCTCTTACTATTGAGACCAAGCCATAAGCCATTATGTGGTTTATCTTTGGGTAAATTACACTTTTGATCCCTTAAATATTTTTCAGGTTTCATATTGGTCCCCTAATTAATAAAAGTAACGTTTTGGTCCCTTAAATCCTTCTCTGTTAGTCACTTTGGTTCCTTCCGTTAGTTTGTGTTAAAAAACGTTCACTTTTGGTCCCTTAAATATTTTTCAGGTTTCACTTTTGGTCCCTTAAATATTTTTCAGGTTTCATATTGGTCCCCTAATAGAGGACCAATATAAAACCTGAAAAATATTTAAGGGACCAAAAGTGAACGTTTTTTAACACAAACTAACGGAAGGGACCAAAGTGACTAACATAAAAGGATTTAAGGGACCAAAACGTTAGTTTTATTAATTAGGGAACCAATATGAAACCTGAAAAATATTTAAAGGACCAAAAGTGTAATTTACCCTTTATTTTTCTATCTTTATTAGGGTAAACATAATGAAAAAATTACAAAATCTTGAGGATTGAAACAAAAGTTGAAATCGAAATCTTAATTAGGTTACTTTACTTGTTGTTTCTAGTGTGTTTGTTACACAACAAAGGGAAGTGGTGAATTGAGCAATATATATAGAGAGGACAAGAATTGGAAAGGGGGAATAGCAAGGTAGATTGACACACAAAACAAGGTACAACAAAAGAGAGACAAAAAACACCTACGTTGTGTGTTTTATTCTGCCGTATCTTACATTCCAAACAAAACATCTCTTCCTTCCTTAATATTCCATAAACCGTTCATTGGTCTGTGAAGTTTCTTTCTTTCTCAACAACAACAAATGGGTCTCTGGGATTCTCTTCTCAATTGGCTCCGCAGGTAAAACCCACTTTTCAACCATAATAATTTTTACTTCTTTGTTTCAAAGTTTCAATTTTTATCTTTTCTGTATTTAAATTTCATTCCAGTTAGTATATACCATATCATTGTCTACAAAGTTTAAATATTAATTGATTGATTGAGATTCATAAATCCTTCAGGTTAAACCTCTAAATTATTAGAGTAAAGATCCAATTTGGTTTGGTGGTCTCTTATAAACAAATAATAATATTTATTTGGCTAAATTACACCATAATCCTTTAAATTATTTAATTGTAACAAATTAGTCCTTTAAGTTTTTTCATACCACTTACATCCTTTAAGTTATTTAATTGTAACACGTTTTTAAGTCTGAAATCACCTAATTTGTTACCTTTAAATAACTTAAAAGACATAATTGGTACGGAAAAAACTTAAAGACTAACTTGTTACAATTAATTAACTTAAAAGACCTAAGCAGCACGAAAAAAACTTAAAGGACCTTTTGTATAATTTAGCCTATTTATTTTTATACGAGGCCCGACTATAATAGAGACTAATTTGTCCCCAATTTGAAAATGTCAGGGACTAGTTTGGTATTAGTTTCTGCCGGGATTAAACTGAGCCGCGAGAAAATTGGGTTTTCGCTCAGATTATTATGTGATTTTGTATGAATTTGTGAATTTGTGTGTTTTGGCAGCTTATTTTTTAAACAAGAGATGGAGCTTTCTCTTGTAGGTCTTCAGAATGCTGGCAAGACTTCTCTTGTCAATTCAATTGCTGTGAGTTAATGTCATTGCAAGACTTCTAATTTTTATTCATTATAACTGTTTTTGTTTCTTGCTCTCATGAGTAATGGCTATGGTTAATGTCATTTATTTTTTTATTTTTTTTGTGGTTTTGTTTTGCAGACAGGGGGCTACACCGAGGACATGATTCCAACTGTTAGTATCTTTTTATTTTCTGTTAAATTTTGAGTTTGAAATTTAAGGATTGTACAATGGAAATTTTTTGCAGCGTTAGTAATTGAAATGTGAATTTTGCTATTGAACTTTTTAGGTTGGATTCAACATGCGAAAAGTTACAAAGGGAAATGTCACAATAAAGCTTTGGGACCTTGGTGGACAAAGGAGGTTTCGAACAATGTGGGAACGTTACTGCCGCGGTGTCTCTGCTATTGTGTATGGTCTCTCTTACTGACATTTTTCTTTTAAGTTTTGGTGTTGGATCAAAAATTGCATGTAGTTGATGTTTTCTTCTTTACTATTTATGTTTCTGTTCGAGCCCAAAGTTAGGTTTTGGATCATGCAAATAATAAGGTTTTGTAGTAAGAGTTAGGTTATGAAAATAACGAGGTTGAATTAGTTATATAGAATTTACATGATAGGACTGTTATTTAGTAGTTGTTTAATGTGCAATAGGGTTATTTATCAGGTTATTTAGTAGTTGTTTAATATAGAATTAGTAATATAGAATTTAAATAATGAGATATGATAGGCAGTTATGCAGTAATTATTTAATTAATATGTTTTGTTATTTATCAGGTGGATTTGTGACAATTTTTTGTTTACATTCTATTTTTCCTGTGCGTGCCTGAGAACTCTAATAGGGAAGGTTTTCTACCATATTTATTTGTATGAGGAGTTGTGTGAATTATAGGAATTACAGACGATCAGTTGGGGTCCTACATTGACTAGAAATATAGCCAAAGTAGTCCAAATAAGGCTTTGAGGATTTCACCCAACGAGGTAGCCTCTGGGATTGAGTTAAGCATAGTCCATATTCCAATATGGTATCACAACCTATTTTAGATCTAATATTGGGCCCCACTTGTATTTTTCGATGCTCCATATGTCCAATTCTAAGAATGTTAGGGGTTGGTGTTGAGATCACACATCGACTAGGAGTATGAACGATTTTACTGAACTAGCTTTTGGGGTTTAATTTAAGCCTAGTCCAATCTAAGAATGACAAGTAGGGTTAATGTGTTGGAAGAATTCAAGAGGGTAGCATGGAGGACCTATGTGGCACAACACAATGCTCAGGATGATGGCTGAAATGCAGTGCTGCAACTGCTTTGGTTGGAGATTCATCTTATGTTTATAGGTCTTATCAACCATAATCGACAAAACCACAAAATGATAATTGGGATGGATATCAAATGCTAACTAAAAATGTGGATTTTTCTATGTTTGACTGAACAATTAGTCCAAAAATCATCTTTGCGGACCAAAACGTAGCATGGATCACTAGGAATGAATTTTTTTCAAGTTTAAAACACAGCTGAAAAAGTCAAGGTGAGAGTTACCTATATATGAAGGGAGAAACAACTCATTGATTTGATCTTCTCAAAGGGACCGAAGAAAACTTGACTTGGTATAAGTTGTATTCTTATAGTTCACTATGGGGGATGGGTACATGAGATTTTTTTTGAAGAATTGTTGCTTTGAGACAGTTCGGTACTAATGAAAAAACTATAGAGGCTTTTAACTTGATTTCCTTCCATTCTCGGGTGCCAAAACTACCTTAACAACAATACGTGAGATATTTCATGAGTGATCTTCAGCCATCTTTAAAATGAAAGGTTCACACTCTGCAGCCTCAAAATAGAGTGCAGTGTGTCGAGGAGGAATTATTGGGTGATGAAGAAATTCAAAGGAAAATTGTCATGAAGAGACGGTTATGGGCAACCCGTGGTTGTGGAGGCAGCCTGTTAAGTTTCCGACCGAACCTAAGGTTTAGTTCATCCCAAAATGATTTCGGTTAGTCAATATAATTGGGTCAAAACATGGGTACCGCAGATTAAAGTTCTAGCAAGACATGTGATCGAACAAATTGAGGTGCAATTAGTGTGGCTTCCAACAAGGCAACTTTATCTTTAGTGGCATCAACAAGGAAATGAGAAGAGGGCAGAGACAGATTATCTCAATTACATACCCTGAAACGTTAGAAACTCAGAACGTGGAGCTAAAGGGTCGTGCTTCAAGTGTGGTGAAAAATTCCATTCACTGCACCAATATACAGACAAACTGTAGTTAGGGTTGGAGGAGAATGAAACTTTGAATGAATGTTGATAGAGAGAGAGTGAACATAGAAGTAAAAAATGTCTCTATCATCATTCATTTAAAGTTTCACTTTTCAATTTGCGGCACTGGATTCAATGAATGAGGAAGAGGTGATTGAGTGTATTCCTCATTCTTTCAAGCATTAGGGAAAGAAATCCTGATGCTTTTTTTTAACAGCAAATAAATACTTTCATTAAAAACCAAATCGAGCACAAGATGAACCCGGAAATGGAGCAAAGTTACAGAACAGTACAACAAAACACCCAGCCAAAGGCTCACGAATCACTACTAAAAGTAATTGACAAAACAAACCAACACCCCAAAACACCTAGACCAAAGCCACCAAAGCAGGTCAAGAGCCTTAACAGACTATGAAAGAGCCGAAAAGTTAAGGCCTTTGTCTCTAACCTCCGCCCGTGACGCTATGGCTTCTTTGGTTCACAAATGCAGCCTTCGACGCCTACCACCTACACCGCCTTCTTTTACCACTTCCGCTAGTTTCAAGAATTTGGGTACCCCGGGTCGTAATAGCTTGGATCGAACTAAGGCCTTCTTTGACCACTTCCTGATACTTGTTTTTATAACCACTGTTTTTTTATTAAGATGTATATTAGCCGTGGATGCTGATAGAAGCTGGTTCAAGCATAGAAATATAAAGGAAATAACCGACTTTTATTGAACACAATTTTGGTTACTGTGGCCAGACTTTAGATTACTACGGGAAATCTAGTTTACAGAATTATAAGAAAACGAAGGAAAAATAAGATAGACACTTCCTATTCAAGAAATTCAAGAGTCTTGGTCTCTTCCTCCCATAACCGTTCAATAACTATCCCATCACCCCTTTCTCCTTTCCTTTCTCTATTTATTCATAAAAATAAACAACATAACTTACATAATCTGCCAATTGATTTCTGTACTCTCCTCGTATATTGTTCTCTGATAAGAAGTCTTAACAAATGCTTCATATTGCGGTGTGTATTTTTGTTCTTTCGAGTAATTAGGAGTTTGCATTTCTTGGTGTATACATTATATAGTTGTGTTTACTTTAATCATGGATGCAATTGCAGGTATGTTGTAGATGCTGCTGATAGAGACAGTGTTCCAATAACTCGAAGTGAATTAAATGAACTCCTGACAAAACCTTCCTTGAATGGGATTCCTTTGCTTGTTCTTGGAAACAAAATTGACAAGTCAGAAGCTCTTTCCAAGCAAGCATTGGTAGATCAGCTGTAAGTTCATACAATAATTTCATCCAAAAATCATCATTATTATTGTTTTTATTGTTGTTTGTTTATTGAAATATTTCTTAATGCTTTGTGTAACTAATTAAACCTTTGATTTTTCGACTTTGGTTGATTTCAGAGGACTTGAGTCAATTAAAGACAGAGAGGTCTGTTGCTACATGATTTCATGCAAGGATTCTGTAAACATAGATGTGGTCATCGACTGGCTTATCAAACACTCGAAAACTGCGAACTGATTGTGTTGATGAGAAATTCCTTCCCAGTGTAATGCATAGACCTTAATTTTAGTTGTGGGTCAAGTATGTGTATGTGTACAGTAACCAAACTTGGTCAAATCTTTCATGCAATGTGTTCTTGAGTAAACTGATTACTTCCTATTGTACCGAGTTTTGGATGGTTTATGTTTATAATTAGATTCAAGTCTAGCAACTTCATTTGTTTAAAAACATTCGGCATTATTGTGATTTAAATGTGGAAAAAAAGATCAATAGTGAGGCTTGCTTCGCAAATAAAATTTATTCACCATTTGAAAATGTGCCAACACTTTAAACAATTTGCTTCTTTGACTTGGAATCTTGCAAGGAAATAGTTATTATTTCAATCCTACACTCTTGTAGGACTCTAGGCATTGTAAATTCATGGAAGAGAAAGGCAACCATTGTTAGATTATAATGATAAATGCATATATTTCCGAACATATTTAGGACAAAAGTCACACGAAGCATGTGATTCATTATTTTCACGCCCACCCGTGTTTTTCGTCCAACACCAAGATAATTACATGTCCGCTCAATGAAAAATCAACATGTTAGCATTCTAATCGGTGTGTGCGCACGCGTGCGCGATCGTGTATGGGTATTGTTTATCTAGATTTTATGACTGATGGATTGCATTATGGCTGTGTTTGCAACACTTGCTGTTTGGAGAACATGACAATTTACCAGTTAATAAGAACATCATAAATGGCAATTAGATTACTGGAATTGAATGGGTTTGTCTTTGAAAAGTAGAATCTCACACAAATAACACTAAATGTAATGTACAACTGAACCAGATCATATCATAAAATGTTAATATTTCATTGCCCAGAGTTCAGTCAGATGAACTAGCTAATAGATTAAAAGATGATAGAAATTGCCCTGCATTCTGCTTAACTTCTCTAAGCTCTGCGTGTTAAAACTCTGAATTCAGATCAGTGTGTCCTTTTCAACCAAATTCTTATTAGGGTCATATGTGGTGGTGATCAAATGTGAATCTTGACAAATTATGGAACTGTAAAAAAGAACTATGTAAGCAGCAACTTGATTCTTTTGTGATGATGTGGTGTTAGAATTAGTCTGTTTAGATAAACAGTTTAATTAAGCGCTTACAATATAAATGCTTATCATATAAGTGTTTATGTATAGATTGGTATCATAAACCATTATATGGGGAGTTTATGGACATATCATCGGTTGTTTTCGTAAGCTCTCTCAAATAGTGTCACAAATGCATATGTTAGTGGATAAACTTAACGTCATCTAAATAGGTCATTGATGTGTTGGGATCAATTAATGAGAGTAATGACTTGTTAGTTGTTACATATGCTTTTCATCATAATGAACTTATATCTGTTGTACTTTTCTTATAAATGGCTGTAATTAAACCCTTTAAGTTATATAGTTTATTATTGATCAAGCTCAAGCTCAAGCTCAAAATAATTTGGTAGTGGTCCACATGCAGGCCTCTATGGATTAGCCATTTGGTTCAAGAACTAACTGGTAAGGTAACTATCACGACCTTGTGGTCTCTTTCGAATTTGTGACACAACGTGCTTCATAGTTCAAAGCTTAGTATCCAACAAAAAATTCATTTTCAATTGAAGTTTTGGTAGACGGAACCCAATTTTTGATGGTCATGTTATCAAATAAAATATTTTATGTTTTAATTAATAATCATCAAAATGTCATTTATTTTAGTTTTATAATGTTTGAAAAAAAATCCCCTAAAAAAAAAAAATAAAGGTTTTTTAAGTTTGAGTTAGTGATGTCAACCTAGTTGAGATGACCGGCATTTTAGAACAAGAAGATTTTGACTCTGCTTGCTTTCTTTGCCTAAAAGAAATAGAACTAGAAGAAAAATGTTTGTTGTTTATTATATAAAAAATAGAATAAAGCAAGATATATAAAAACTAAAAGGGGTAGGGTGCAAATGGAATAACTAAAAAGGGGATAACAGTAACATATACAATAACTGTGCTAAGCGTAGTTCCCCATTTTGTCTGTATCAAATGCAGAGTTTTTTTTTCTGCCTCTCAAATGAAAAAAAATTACATGTCTAACCTACTTGAGTTTTTATTTACCTAAATGTTCTAATTTTGCACAATTATGTCTTTTAGTGGCTGTCAGCCTGTCACGCCATCCCAAATGACGAGACACCGTGAGGCTGTCACATGCACGTGTGTTGGAAAATGGAAAATCTAAAAATTGAGAAAAATAGCCATAATGACTTTCAAGGGAAATCGAACCGCATTCACTCTATCAATACGTCATACTGCTTAACCATTAGAGTGATTGTGATTCGATTCCTCTAGAGCAATTTTGGTTATTTTTTCTCAATTGTCGGATTTTCCAACACATGTACACATGGCGACCTCATATTGTCTCACCATTTGGAATGGTGTGACAACCAACCAAAAGACAAAAAAAAAGTGCAAAACTAGGGCATTTAATTAATAAAAACTCAAGTAGGTTAGATAGGTAATTTTTTTTTTCATTTGTGGGAAAAGAAAAGACAACTCTCAAATGCAACTGTTTGCTTTCTACTTTTGAAGATTTTTTTTTTGAGGTAGTTTTGAAGATTTTGTTTAGTGAAAAAAAAATTATTGTCTTAATTTGTTTCTCTATAAATAACTCTTTCAGAAACAAAATATACACAAAAGTAAATGTATATCTTCTTGTTATTCTATTTGTTTTATAGAGAAAATTTAAGATGAGGGAATGATGTCTCAGTTCAAGATAGGGAAGACTTTCAGGTTCAAGAGCACTTACAAATGTACTTACGTTTACCTCCCTCCAAATGCACTAGCAAGGCTTGATACCGGGACCTCTTGGATTCAAGTCTTGTCTTTTTACCATTAGACCAAACCTTGGAGTTTCTCATTATTTTATTATTATTATTATTATTATTATTATTATTATTATTATTATTATATTATTAAATCAATTTTTTTACAAAAATAAACGATATTAATTCATTGAAATTGATTGAGAACATTGATACAATACAAATTCAAAGTCGCTAAAAATAAAAAGGATGAATTTGCGAACAAACTCACAATATCCATGTTAATAGCATCAAACGGCAAAAGTACATATATATGGTTACAAATATGACTATATTCAAGTCTTCAGACTCATGTCTCAGAATCTACAACATTGACGACATCGAAGTCATTAATTGAATCGGCATTTGCTTAAATCTAATCTTTCAACTTGAATCAAATAAACATCGCACTAAGACGGGAAAAAACACACCACACAAAGACGGGAAATCAAAACAAACAGAGTCGTGCAAAGACAATGAAATCAAAAAAACAAACAAAATAAGATTGAAAATATGTGAAAATCACTTATTTAACTAAGAAAGAAATAAAAACCAATTCAGAGGGGTGATTTTGGGTCAAAAATGACGCTAAATCTTCCCTCTTCAATAGATCAAGAAGCAGAAAAGTGATTTTGATCAATTATTATTATTATTATTATTATTATTATTATTATTATTATTATTATTATTATTATTATTATTATTATTATTAATACAACAAGAATTATTAGACATTAGTAGTGTTTTTTATAACTATATTATTGGTGGAAATCCCTTAAAAAAAATTGGTTGAAATATGCACCAACTTTGTCGATGACCAATCTCCGTCTAGAAACTTATAACCACATTTATTAAAGTTTCTCTTCTCAACAACATTTTTTATCCACAAAACTTGAACCCGAGACACTACTTACACAAGCTATGATGAACGAAATTTATTTCTTTACCTCCTTCCCTGGAACCTTATGCATGCTACTAAAAGAATATATCTAGAGGGGTGTGATTATAATCATGATATATATTTACTAGTATCCCTTAATTTAGATACTCCCTTCTAAAACTAACTGAAACAACTCAGTTTCAACAAATCAAAATTACATTAGAAGCGAAACTAATCCACATTTCACTTTTACCTGTCCTTTTCTTTCTCTTTTTTGTCATATGGCCAAAGTTATATAAGTTAGAAAGCATAATTCTTTACACCTAAGTTTCACCAAACCGAAGTTGTGTCTAAAAGCAAAAGTAACTCGATAAACATTTACATATACATTTAAATATGGTTATTTGGGTAGTCATATTAATAAGCTCTCTTTTTCACTCAAAAAGATGTGCAACAAAGAATATATGTCAATTTTCAAGAAAAAGATGCCTCAAAGAAAAAATTTAAAAAACAAGACTATCTGCCTTATTTATATACAAGGAAAGCACATGCCATAAAATTTTCTAGATGTTAATAGAGTTGTTTTTTTTTTACCCAAGATCTATCTTGGAATTTGAGGACACCAAGATGTTGCTGAAGAATAGAACAAGAGCCAAAGCAGCATCACTGTAAAGGCTGCACTATATTGATTTTACTTTATTAATTAATAAAAACATAAATATGAAGAATAATATAACAAAAACAGGTGCACAAGAGAGAGAATAAATGTATAAGTTGTATACCATTGACAGTGGTAAGGAATTTGTCTCATTTAATCAAGTGATCATAGGTTTGATCTGGGACCCTTGCGTATGAAAAAAAATTCAGCTGAAAGGAGAGAACTCGCTTTATATGTTGCATAGGTTTCCCGACGTAGATTAGTCATTGTTAACAACGGTGGAGTTCGTATGAATAACAATGATAACCAAATTTAGATATATTATCATGTATAGTTCTTCAGTTATTTTTAGTGTGATTTGAAATGTTAACTAAGTTTAGCCAAATGAGGTAGCCCCCAGTAGTAGTTATGAAGTGTACTCCATGTCAATTATTTAGTTTTGAACTTCAGCTTTATTTGGTGAGAATGTTTTAACTTTAGCTATCATCTGCAAAACAAAACAAAAAAATAAAAACATTTTTTTAAGTATGCCTCATAAATCATTATATGATGTGTGATTTGGTAAAGTGTAGCAGGTGAATGTGTTTCATTTTCTTAGATTTCACCTTTTTTTAATGATATTTTTTCTATTTTTTTTCTTCATCATTATGCTGTTGAATACATAAAATATAAAATAAAATGTATGTTATATTATATTTACTTAATATGTCCACTAAACATTATACAAGATAATTTGAAAAAGATTTAGTTTCAACCATCTATATAATAGGAAAAAAGTTCCCTGCCCAACCCCGTTCATATAATAACAACACACAAATATTATAAAAATAGTTGTGTTTGAATTATAGTTTGCAAATTATGATCTGACCTAAACTATTTATTTTACTAAAATCATGATTCAATCATATTCAATTATAAACCCATGTGATTGTGCCAAACATGTTATGGACAAAACACAATTTACAAGCAACTGGGGTTTAGAAGATAATATAAACATGCACTCAAAACTATTATAGGTTGGACTTAAAGAAGAGTAGAAAACCTTGTTTCAACGCTTATAAAGAACAAAAAACTATGTTAAAAACCGACCCCCTAAAAAATAGAAGGATGTAAATATCAACTAGATATCCAAACAGATTATTCACATTTCCCACATAATAATAATTCAGTAAAAATGAACAAAATCATGAATTTAAATGTAGCAGTAAATTAACTGGTTTCTATAATCCTTCAATCAATAAAACAGAACAATATAATAATCATGCCAAAAACAGGCAAATATTGAAATAATGAGGTTTCTCTCTTTAATTTTATATTTTTAAGCTTATGAAGCACCCGAATCATCAACAGAATAGTACTGTTGGGAAAAATCAATTATCTTCGTCTTTAGACAAATCATCACGAATCTTCTCTTCCTCTTTCTCTAAGCTAGGATGACAAATTTTCTCAATCTTGCTTGCAACCACATCCATTGAAGGTCTCTTATCAGGATATTGAGCGGTGCATTCAAGAGCAAGCTGCAAAAGATTCACCATTTCCTCCTCAACACTTTGGTACCTGAGAAGCTCCATGTCGAAAACCTCGGTGTTCCACTCGTCTTGAACAATGGACTGGACCCATCTTGGTAGGTCTACTCCTTCTTCATTCAGCGAAGAATGAGTAGGCGCCTTCCCGGTAAGAAGCTCCAAAAGCATTATACCAAAGCTATAGACGTCTGCTTTTTGGGATACTTTGCGCGCGTCAGTGACTTCTGGTGCACGGTAACCGGAAACTCGGTTGGGTGTAGCGGTTGGAAGAGCCAGGTAAGCGAGGCCGAAATCCGAGACGCGAGGTTCGAATGATTTGGTGAGAAGGATGTTTGATGACTTGATGTTTCCATGGGAAGATGTTGGACCTTGTGAGTGTAGGTATGCAATCCCTTGAGCAGCACCAAGGGCAATGGTTGACCTAGTTTCCCAATTCAGTGGAGTCCTTCCAGCTCCATTATTTGCTATAAAATGAAAATAGGAAGATGTATAAGTAAACAAATAATGTGCATATATGTCTAGCATCTAACTCAAGATTAAAATGCAAATATAGAGCATGTACTAAATTTAATTTAAATATCTGACACGCAATCGCTAAATCCAAATTGGATCTATATCCTTTTATCATGCATTTGCCGCGGTCACACAATCTAGACTTTAAATCAAGATCTGACGACTCAAGTTCTGACTTTGTAAGTTGGATCCAACATACCAAGTCAAAACATAAGCCGTCGGATACTAAATAGTCTAGATTGCTTGACTATGGAGTCCTAATCAAAACCCTAGAGTCTTGTACAGTCAACATTACTTCATAAGAATTTTGAATGTTAGAAGATTAAGTACAACCAAAAAGGAAATATGCATTGATTTAAAAGTCAGTTTATAAATTTTGGTGATCTGCAAAGCCTAAGAGAGACAAACTTCAGATTTCTCAAATAATGCTTTAGATATCAAAAGTTTAAACTCTTGATGCAAGATTCCATCACACATAGGCATAAAAAATGTACCAACAAACAAATATACATAGGCCTCAAAACCAGAATATCTATCAATCCCGTCACTCAATCAATGTTGTCAATCGTGGAAAATTGGGGTTTGTTCAAATTCAGCGCCGTTATTTGACAACACTTGGTACTTAATAGTGTATCGCATAACAATAGTGGTTTATTCAAATTCCGCTATGCTATAGTGCCACTGTAGCCGCTGTTTGACAATGTTGCACTCAATGAAAGCCTTACATTCAGGAAAAAATAGCAAACTGAAATCAGACTGGCACAGGACAATAAGGCATGATGGAATGAAGGCAAAGACAAGACAGTAAAACAGATAGTGGAACCGAATGTGTCAATCATTGTCACGATAGTCGAAAGTAACAAAATTACAAAAATATCTCTGAATATGTCTCTTGTTTGTTGTGGTCCTCAAATGTGTCTTGTTAATCGGTTTGATCCATAAAATTGCTGACAAATTACACTCAGGGATGTTTTTGTGATTTCGACACATTCATGAATTATGTTGATAGTACCACCCCACACATTTAGGGACCAAAATGACGATTTACACAATGAGAAACTAATTAAAAAGCATCCAGAGGCACAAACACAACCAATAATTGACCATAAAGCCAACATGGAGTAGACACAAGAACAGCCACAATCATTAATTTATAAAACAAAAGATAAGGTACTACCATATTAGCATCACAACACAAACAAAAGACATGTAAACACAAATAATTTCCAACAAAATGACAAAAAATCAAAAGCAAAAGACAAAGACAAACACATACCATGCAAGAGTGCAGATAAGCTTCCCATCGGCATATAATCATACACAACAAGCTTCTCATCTTTACTAAAATAATAACCCCTAAGTGGGACCAATTTCTCATGAACCAATTTCCCAACCTCCTCAATTTTCTCCCTGAATTCTCTTTCACTTGCTGTAACATCCTTCAACCTCTTCACAGCCACACTCATTCCCATATCCAATGTTGCCTTATAAGTTGTTCCAAATGTCCCTTTTCCCAAAACTTCAGCTGAAGCTTTTAACAAATCATCCAAACTAAACTTTCTACTCACATTCCCAATAAATATCAAACTCTTCTCTAATGACACGCCAGAAGCTGAAACCGAAGCTGAAGCCGTCGTTGAAGCTGAAGCCAAACCTGAATAACTCCCACCACCACCAACACCACCACCACTCTCAAAATCTCTTGTTTTATCACGTGACACCTCACCTTCAACACTCTTGGCACGTGCTACATTGTCAGAATCACTTTTTTTTCTTTTTCTACACAACAACACCAAAAGAACAAGAATCAACACCAAACCAAAAACACAACCAATCACAATACCAGCAATAGCTCCACCAGATAAACCATTTTTGTCATTGTTTCCAGGACAAGCTACTTGAAGTGGATTCCCACAAAGCGAAGTACCAGAAAAAGCACTTATATTTAAACGCGAAAACCTCTTCGGAATTTCCCCGGTTAAATTATTAAACGACACATTGAACTGATGCAAAGGAGGAACACTAAGATCAGGAACCGAACCAGTAAACATGTTCTGTTCCAAAAACAATGTATCCAAACGAGTAAGATTATTAAAATGTTCCGAAATTTCACCGCTGAAATTGTTTTTACCTAAATTCAACCTCACCAAATTCTGCAAACCGTATAAAAATTCCGGAACCTCACCAGAGAAAAAGTTACTATGAAGATAAAGATTTCTAAGTGAAACCAGTTTTGCAAAATCCATAGGAATTGGACCGGTTAACGCGTTGTACCGGAGAGAAAGTGTCATCAATTCAGTGAGATTACCTAAACCTGAAGGAAGGTTACCGGAGAGACCCATCGCCGGTAACCTCAACGCCGTGACTCTTTTGTTATTGCAGGTAACTCCGGTCCATAAACATGGGTTTGTTTCTGTTGAATTCCATAGAAGAGTACGTCCACCCACCGTGGCGCGGAGTGTCATTAAACTGGCTCTGTCGGAAGCTAGATCGGCGCCGGAAACAATGGTGATTAAACATGCTGTGAAATAAAGCAGAACGGTTTTTTTCAGCTTCATGTTTGTGAAGTTTGATTCTTTGTGATGAATTTGAGGGAATTGGGTTAATGGGTATGTTAATGAAGATGGTTCATGCAGTTGGTGTGTTTTGGTTTGAATTTTGGTGGAAAAAAACGGAGAGAAAAAGAGAAGAAAGGAAATTTTTTGAGGTGAAGAGTGAGAAAGTGAGAGTGGCGTGAATGAGAGTGGTGGGTGTCACGTATTATATCAACCTTTCGCACTGTTAGAGATAGAGAATCGGATTCTGTCAACTTAGGTATATGGTTGGTAACGAGTTGACTCGTATCCGTTATTGATGTAAGACCATGTACGTAGTTGTAGAGACTGATTCTTTAAGTCTTGTGGGAGCATGTTATTGCATGTCTAAGATTGGATTCGAACTATGACTTTGGTTAAGCTAGAAGAGACTCGTGTTATCTCATTTAAATGCCGGTGTTGGGTGATTTGTGTAAGTGTGTTTTTTTTGTTGTTAACGTTCTTAATCTAGTGTTGAGTCTAGCCCAAATTATCTAAACTTATTGATCTTTAAAATATAGTATATATTATGTCAACTTAGCATATGTTCAATATCTTAGTGGGTTTGTTAGAATTACAATGATTTAACGTGTTTTTTCAAAAACTATATTTTATAACTTCGGTAAAATCATAATGAATTATTTTGATTCTGATATACTCTGCGTGATACCAAATAGACACTTAACCATAAGTTGTTATAAATTCAATTGAGCCTTAAAAATGTAATGATTTTATTAAATTTAACAAAAAAAATCCTATTTGATTCAAAGAATTAGTCATATTTGATTCACACGACAAAAAAAAAATCATACTTAACGATTTTTTAGAGGTGTTACGCTACATTCATTTGTGGAGAAGAACCAATGTTTTGTGTGGGTGACCAATGGTGATTGGTTTTTTTTTTTTTTTTCATGGTGATTGGTTGTTTACATGTTAAAATATTTAAGGAAGGTTCTTAGTGGACCCCGTATGTTCCGTTGTCCGGTAAGAAGGGCTCTAATTCGGTGGGGTCCTCCGAGTTGGACCGTTTGTACAGGAAAAACCTTATTATATTCATGTGGGTCCCGTATATTGTTTTAAACAATTTTGAGAAAAATACCTTTGATTTTTCACAAAAATTATATGTTTTAGAAAAGTTATTTTGAGAACATAAAAATTGTTTGACATCTATTTTTATACGGTTGCTAATTTAATAATATTTTTTCTTCTTTTTTATTCAATCAAATTAACACTTACTTTAATTGTTTTTTTTAAATTATCACATTTTAATTATTCATATATCACTTCTCATAATTTTTATATTTAACTTGTATACACTACTATGACTAAAATACTTTTAAACACATTCAATTATATTTTACTATATAAATATTTGTCGAAATGTTTTAGAAAAGTATTTATCTTTTTTTTAAGGAAGAAAAATATTTTCTTGAAAGATATTAGAAAACTATTTTAACAAAGAATCACAATTTTAAGGTAATGATTCCGATATTTCAATTTATGGTAATTTTTTAAATAAAAAACTTTATTTTTTGACTCATCACAATATATGTTATGGTTTTAAAAGGAATAAGTTAAGACATTAATTCCTTCAAAAAAAAATTTAAGACATTAATTAAAATTTGATCACTTTTGTGATATCAATATATCTTAAAATGTTTAATATTAAAATTATATTGAATAAAAGGGGAAATATTCCCAATACATAATAATTAATCTCATATACTTTTCAAAAAAAAATAATTATCCTCATATTTCCTTTTATTTGGTTTCAATTAATATCATACTTCTTTGGTTGTTTTTTAAAAAACAAAAAGTATGTGTTGTTCCCCTAAAAAAAATGTGTTTTTTGTTTGACTCCGGAGACATTCGATTAATTTTTTTTATCTAAAATACAATCATCTTGTCATTTCTTTTTACATCATGTAATAGACCATATTTTAAGCGGGTTTTATTTGAGTGACTTTAAGTTTTTGTGATTTGTGTAACTTTAGTGTATTTAGTTGATAATCAGTCATCCACTCTCATTAAAATAAACAAAATTCATGAAAATCACCAAAAACCAATGTCACACAAATGAAATTCATTTCAAGCAATGAGTTTTCGATCTTTAGTCCAAAAACAAAATTTCTAGGCTTTTTTATTTCTAGTTTTTTATCAGCTATTTCGATACAAGAGCACAATTTTCATAGCCAACTATTCCACTTATCATTAGAGTTATTTTAGATTTTTAAAAGTCGTACTTTGTACCTTTACAATTTAGGTTTGCATTAATTTTTATTTTTACGTTGACAAAAGGCTTGCATTAATTTATGTTTATGTGGTTCTAGGTTTGCATTAATTTATGTTTATGTGGTTCTATTATCCAATTATAGAAATTTAATTGCATAACAAAGTTTCATACTCCCTCCGTCCCTTTTTACAGGAGTAGTTTACAAAAAAGTTTTGTTCATAAATATAAGATTATATACAAATTTCTAGATGCATTGATTACTCTTTTTCCGAATATATCTCTTATTAATACTATCAATTTGTCTTCGTATATGAAAAGTTAACATTAATTAAATATATATTTAATTAAGAGTAATCTAGTAATAGTTACACACATTTGAGACAACTTTATTACTCCAACAACTTTTCTTAATAGACGTTATTTTTGTAAACTACTCATATAAAAAGGGACGGAGGGAGTAATCAACAACAATGTTATATTTGTGGAGGTAGTGATCTTACGTTTTTTTGGCAATTTAATTTATAAAATCCATTCTTGTCAAAATAAAATTTATAAAATCAATAATATATTTATGAAATGAGTAATTATTAAATATACTTTTTTTGGTACAATGAATATACTTTTCTAATAGTATTAAAGTTATTCAAAAAATAATAATATACATGTATTCAGACCAACTCAATTTTGTCTTAAATTAATTCAATCTAGAATGATTCATATATATATAGGTTATTAAATTTAATCGAATTTAAGAATGAGTTAGGGTCTTCAAAATGATCCGATCAAAATTTATGAGAGAGTTAGAGTGTGTTTGGATGAGAGAATGTTTTGAGGGAATGTAATGTTTTGAGAGAATTCAAATATATTTAGATGAATTTTATTGTTTGGATAATAATATGGAGAATTTTCAAAAAGATGAAAATTTATGAAGTATTTTGTTTAAGTTAAATTTATAGAATTTCAAATGACACATAAAAGCTAAGAATTTCAAATTTCTTCATTCTTATAATTTTTTAAATTTTGCATTTTGGTCCTGAAATTTTCCAAAGTTTTCAAATTGACCCCAATAAATTTACAAAAAATTACAATTTGACCCCTAATATTTTTTTGAAATTACAAATTTACCCCTCAACTTATTCAAAATTATAAATTCACCCCTCAAAATTTTTGAAATTTACAAGTTGACCCCTAATTTTAATTTTCAAATTTGGCCCAAGTAAATTAAAATTTATAAAAGTTGCCCAAAAATGACAACAATGAAATTTTGTATTACTCCATCCAAACAAGAATATTTAGAAATGAAGTAATTTAATTGAATCATTTGAATTTGCTAGAATTCTAAATTCTTTAAAATTTCTCAATTACCTCATCCAAACACACTCTTAGAGTTAATTTACCTCATCCCAACCCGTCCCTTGTTTATCCCTAAGTTTAACATGGGGTGTGTGCACATGTTTGGATGAACCGATCAATCATCCCGATCATCTAACTGAATTTGTATTTTATTCAAATTCATTATAGTTTGGGTTAAACTAGTTTAATTTTATTGAGCTATTTTTACTCTTAATTAATTTCTTGAAAATCACAATTCTTCAAATTTGTTAATCTAAACAGGAAAAAAATCATTTCTTCTCACGTTTGGATCGATAAATCTAGATTTTTTTTTTCTAATACAGATGAATAAATCTGGAAGAGGTGAACCAATTCGATGAATTGTAAAAGAAAAAATTACAATTCTTGCAATCCAACACAAATTTTGAGTAAAATGAAAACTAAAATGATAACAAGACACACAATGTTTAGCACAAATACGACACTTGGGGCAAAACTAGTAATTTTCATTAAAGTGCAAGGGACATAATTGGTTTTCCGGCAGAAACTGAAGGGTAATTTCGTTATTTTCCATCCAATTTTTCTCTCTGAACTTCCTCACTGTTCCACCACCATGTCGTCTCACCGTTCTACCATTGCACCGTCTTCTCCGATCCACCCTCCATCCTCACCACCAGACCATATTCTCGTTCTATAGATCAGGTCGCAGAGAGAGAAATTTTCACAGGAGAGAGATTTGCAGAAGAGAGAAAGATAAATGTAGAGAAGAGTGAGAACATGAGGGAGATCTTCAGCGGACGGTGACCACCATGCGTCCCCCACCACCATCACGTCGTCTCTCACCACCACATCCGACTTAGTTTTGCAACTTCTTCATTGAAATCCAGATGATCATCTCCTTATTCCTTACCGTTTTTTCTTATCTGCAACGCTGGGGTCAGTGCCGGTGAGAGCTCAGTCGACCGAGCGAGTGAACACAATGAGTGGGAAGGAATAGTGACATAGAGATATGGTGCAAGAGTGACGAAGACAATGATGGTTAGTGTCCAGAAGGGGTGAGTGGGAGATGGTGGCTTGCAGAGATGGTGGCGGGATGGTGGGGCACGCAGATGAGAAGAAGAGAGAGACTGAGTATGGGTGCAGGGAAAGGAATAAAAAATAGAGTATAAATTACCAAGGGTATATGGTGTCGTATTTTTGTCAAAAATATTGTGTTAAGTTATCATTTCTGAAAT
Source organism: Medicago ruthenica (assembly GCA_018208015.1). NCBI lineage: Eukaryota > Viridiplantae > Streptophyta > Magnoliopsida > Fabales > Fabaceae > Medicago > Medicago ruthenica. The sequence continues at coordinate 19,160,030 of CM031375.1, forward strand.
GAAAATTCCTACCATATAAGAATTTTTTATACAGTAAAATAACTGCATTCATTCAAAAGCAAAAATAATACATTCAAAAGCAAGAGTTTGGACATTCCTCACCCACAATTTGAAATCAAGACCAACAATAAAGATAGTCGGATACATCCAAATGATGCATATATAAAATTCAGAAAGCAACATGGCGATAATAATCCAAAAACAAAATCTTAACAACCCAACAAAATTCTTCCATATATGGTCAAAGATCACCAAAATTGTGAGATCCACAGTCTTTGATGGTATCCAACTCCGGAAAAAAAAAATTGTGTTGTTGTTCACTCATATAGACTATAATTGTCTTTAGGATGACCAATACAACCATATGTTGAAAATTCCTATGTGAGGTTGAGACGATACTGAATTTGGTGATATTCGCCATGAAAAAATAAAGCATCGACAAGACGAATCCTTCACGGGAGTTTCAACAAACACATGGCTTGCAGAGACTTTCAAACCACATAATAATGGAGAAGTCCAAATAAAAAAAATTCCATGGCGGCTTTTGAGGGGGGGCGTTTGGGGACTGGTTTCGTAGTTAATTTGTTGCTCAGGGGCGATTTAGAAAGTGGGTGCACAACCGATGAAAAAATCGAGACCAAACCTTTGCATGACCATGAGTTTGATGGTATCGGTTTGAGATCCAGATATATGTTTCTATGTGTGATTTTATGGGACTGGTTCTAGTAGAAGCGGTGATCTTCAATGGCAGAAGGGTAAAGGGTCGTGGTGGTTGTCTGTGGAAAATTAAAGAGGAGCTTTAACCATGGGAGATGATGGTAGTTGACGAGAAGCGAGGCGAAAACATGGGTGACGACAGATTGGGAAGGATCAGTGAACAAGATTTGGGCTTTAAACTTTCTCGGTAACAAGCATAGATCGACACAGAGGGCGGAAACAACACGGCCATGACAGCGCAAACGTCGTGTCGATTGAGGAAACAAGACGCCGAACATAGAAGAACAAAAGTTATGGAAACAAACACTCAGCAAGAGGATCCATGAAAATCACACATAGGCGAACAAAAACAACACGAGGGAAAAAGGGGCACTATACGTTGATGGCACTACTAGGACTAAACCCTAGCAGAGCGGCGCAAGGACTCTCCCTTCAAAACTTAGTCAAAGAAAACTTAATCTCCCTTTCCTTGCCCTAGAGTTATTTTTCCAATTTCTTATTTTCTTTTATCTCCTTCCCTTTCATTGACATTACAAATCTTTCGCTACCTTTGGCATTAACAATAGTACTTTATTTTCTTTTTATATCCTTTTCCTTCTATCTCTTTTTCAATTTTCAAATAGTATAATTTAACATTCAAATTATGGCACCTTCACCAGAGTATAGTAGTAACTAGTAATTGAATTGGTGCTGCCGGCCAGTTATTACTCGTACCTAGATAATGTAGCTGTTCTTTGAGTGGTTGATTCAGGAAACGATGACATGTGTTGGCACTTATCAATAGCATAAATTGGGTTTAGCTGGATAATAACCAAAAATAACATCTTGGCTCCACATTTTTGTCATTTTAATTTAACGATGGGGTCATTTCATATTATAGTGGTACTATTATATATACAGCCACACTATCCTTTTGTAGCAAAAAAAAAGACACGCTATCCTTCAAAAAAATATATATACACACTAAATTAAGTTTCAAATTTTTTCCAAAAACTAAAATATATCCTCACTCATTTTTTTTAATACATTGTGCACATTTTTATATTATATGTAGTATTCCAGTTATTTAACAAGCAATAAGGCTTAATTTCGTAAAAAAAAAGGCTGAAAAAAAGGAATAATAAGGCTTAAAAATACAAATAATACGGTGATTGCCATGTAGTACTTTTGACAATTTTGCATGAATGTATCTCAACTACCAGTACTATATTTTAGTTGGATAGGAAAGGATGTGATCACTTCCCAAGAGGCAATTGATTGCTAGTTTTTTTTTGTTGAAATGACCACGAATTTGTTTTTTAGAAGTTAAACTAGCACACTAACATTAATGTTAGAAAGAATCAAACCTGAAACTTTGAGGAGGAGCATACTCTAAGATCACAACCAGACCACCCCAAGTGGGTTAAGACCATGAATATATTATTGACCAAGAATAAGTTCTTCAAGCATAAAATGTACTACTCCGTCCCAAAATATAAGCAAAAATGAGTCAACATAAGTTGATGTATTTGGTACAAATTTTGAACCAAATACATTAACTTTTGTTGACCAATTTTTGCTTATATTTTGGGACGGAGGGAGTATTGGAGAGAATTTATTAAGAGATCAAAGTTACATTACAATGAGATCTAAAACAACAAAAGAGAAAGCAAGCTAAATTACAACAACAAAACAAGAAATATGATTAAGCCTCCAACGATGATAGTCAAAATCAAAAGCAACATATTTTGATTTTAACCACCAAAAAGACTGAATTTTAACATGTTCACTTAAATAATATAAATGTTTCTCCTTGTGCTGAAAAATTCACATATTTCACTCTTTCCATATGATCCAAATCATTGATGTCCAAATAATATTAAGCGCCAAATGAACACTTTTTGAATAGCCCCCAAACCCACCAAAATGAACTAAATGATCCAATAAAGTTCTGTGAAAAGCCATAGAGAAACCTAGCCAACAAGAAGTTAGAGACCATATCCTACCATAAAAATCACATTTAACATATAGGTGATCCCTATCTTCTAACAAGCCACATCCTAACGAGCAAATTTGATCATTATGAATGATCTACCGCCTTACCAAATTATCTTTAGTCGAAACACGGTCAAGAAACAACCGCTAAACAAAAATATTTATTTTTAGCGAAACCACTTTTAACCCCAGAACCTGATTATATAATTCGTAGGAGTGATGTCTTCCAAACCCAACGATCCCCCACCTCTACCTGCAAAACAACTAAAGTTAGGCACTTGACACACTCCCCCACCAATTCCTCCTCCCAAGCAAACAACTTCCTCTGTCATTTCCATGCCTCACCATTCACTTCCTAACCTAAAAATTGCATTTCAGCTACAGTTGCCAAATTATTTTCCGCCAACTCATAAAGCCGTCTAAATCTAACATTAAAAGGAAAATCTTTGAGCCAAGGATCCCTCCAAAACAGAGTAGAGGATCCATTACCCACCTTCCGACTAATATTATCGATCATCCATCCTCCATCTACCAATCCAACACCCTCTGTAAGCTTATTCACAGTCTGCCAACAAGCGGGTCTCCTTCCTTCCCCAACACACAACCGTCCTCCTTCCCCTCCATACATAGCCCCAACACCCTATACCATAAACTCTCCTTTTCCTCCAAAACCACTTACCAAGTAAAGTTAAGTTAAACTCTTTTAATCTCCTAACCCCTATACCTCCATCTTCTTTTTTCAAACAGATAGTACCCCATTTTATCCAAGATATTTTGATATTCATGATTTTGACCATTTAATTTGATGACATGATAATAAATTGTTTACTCGCAATCTCTTGTATCATTTCGATTGATCTTCTTTTGCCTATGTATATTTGGTCACGACTCAATTTAATACTGTATTTGTAAAGACTCACATCAATTAGGTCATTCTTTTTATGTCAGGTCACATAATATATTACCACATCATTGAATTGGATGATGTTATCATGGATTTATAAAAATATCTCAATTAGAGTATCAAAATTGTGGATTTAGTAAAATAGGATAGGATATTTATAATGGCTTCCATGGTGCTTTTTCTCGGTTAACTAAGTACCATATTTTAAAAATGGCCTTTTGTTTACACCACAAGGGATTTTTAGGACTATCAAACATATGGGGCCTTTTTAAGCTCCGAGAGTTCACATGTTCCAAGCGTTTTTTTTTTAACCGATGTCAATGGAAAGTGATAAGTCGTGATTTTTGCAATTTTATAATTGATGTCTTTCAAAATCATGATAAAATAAATTCTATTAATGATATGCTTATTATCCTCATTCCAATGCTGATTCAATGTCTAAATCACATGATTCTCGACCTACCAACTTATGCAATGTGTCTTATAAGACTGTCGCTAAGATTCTTGCTCAGATGTTGTGATGTAGATGGAAAAAATGTTAAGCCCTTTCTGAAGTAGTTTCATTCCTAATAGGAAAAGTAGTAACAACATTGTAATTGTGCAGGAGGTGTTCTACTCGAAGCGATCAAAGAAAGGAACCAAGGGTTAGATGAGCATTAAAATTGAGGTGGCATTTCACATGGGAAAGGGTAATCTTTTCCCACCATAAGACAATTGATTTTTACGGTGAGATTAAAGAGGAACACTGATCTTACTATAGTCTACTCACACTATATTTTTTTTCCTTGTCTTCAACTTCACATCCATGATAACAACCCAAAGAATTCTTCCAACCTCACCAATCAAAATTCTTCAAAGTCACTGAACTTTTGGTGCAACCCAGAAGAAAAAAAATCTCAATATGAGGAATTTGGGTGCAAACTAATTTGAAACATCATGAGAAGGTGAAGGGGGTTTTGGTTTCTCTGTGTAATGGTGCTGAGATTTTATTTTTTATGGGTTATTTTCATGGTATTTTGTTGCTAGAAATCACTGAGTTTGAAGAAGAATTGCTTGGCGAAGGTTCTATCTTTGTCTTTGCAACTTTAGATAGCTGCAAAATTAAAACCCAATAGATTTCATCATTATAATCTCGCATAAAATTCAAATGGGTTTATTGTCTTGGGCGATGAAATGGAAAAAGAAGGAATCTTTAAAAAAGTGAAAGGGTGAAAGAATGAAAATATCTAGGAGGATAGTTGCGGGAAGAATTTTGATTGGTGAGGTTGGAAGAATTCATTGGGCTGTTATCATGAATAAGAGGTTGAAGACAAGAAAAAAAATATAGTGCGGGTGGACTATAGTAAGATCAGTATTCCTCTTTAATCTCACCGTAAAAATTAACTGTCCCATGGTGGGAAAGGATTACCCTTTCCCATATGAGATGCCACCTAAAAGTGATCACGGAAAAGCTTATGACAGTTTTAAGTGAGAGTTTATTAGAGATACCTTGTTTTGTGAGTTTAATTTGGAAGTCCAGAGTCTTATGAAATGAAGAAGCTTTTGATCAATTATTTACTTATAGGGGAATCCGTCAAGGATCCTATATCTCCATGTATGTTTATGTTGTGTATTGAACGTCTTTTTTATTTGATTAATGAGGCTGTAGATACCAATTTGTGGAGTCCAATTCAACTATCTAGAGACTAGAGGGGATCCGAAGTTGTCTCACTTGACGTTCTAGTACTCTATTTGTTGAGGCATGTTAGAGTCAAATTGATATCATTTTTAAAGTTTTAAGCATCTTTTACGCTAGTTCTGACCATAAAGGTTAATAAGAAAAAAACCTTGTCGTTCAGAAGATTATTGGCTGGAATATATAGTGGATTCAGAAGTACATGAAATTTGGTAAATGATTGACAGTCCTACACAAGGTAAATCAAGGCGTAGTGCTGCTTCGATTCCTAAAGATATTTGTTATGAGCTTGATAAAAAGTGGAAGAGTTTTTCTATGGGGTGATACCTAAGACAATATTACCGAAAATTTTTGGATGCTTACACAGCCCATGATTCATTATTGACATTAATACCGAAAAATAGTTACGGTAACATAACTCATATTAGTTAAGAGTGAAAACACACATTGATTCTTCATCACACCATGCAATTGTTTACATCATAAGGTACATTGTTTTCTATTTTTTCCTCTCCATTCTTATTCATATCAACACAAGTATAATTTTACAAATCTTAAAGCTTACTAGTGATGTTAATGTTTCGAATTTTATGCGATTTAGGTGCTGCATCTTTAGGAACAACTACTGTAAGAACTCCATTTTCCACATGTGCCTTAATCTGATCCAATTTCACATTCTCAGGCAATTCAATCATCCTTGAAAAATCCCCTTTTCCAGTCCCTCTCTCAGCTACATGCCAAACAATGTCCTTTCCCAAATTCTCCTCTTTCACACCTTCTCCTCTCACGTGCAAAATGTTCCCTTCCTCAATCTGTACCTTTATCTCATCTTTGCTGAATCCTATATCCAAATGACATATCACCCAAAACTTACTCAAAATCAATTAACCAATCAATTAATCAATTCTAACTATGAAGCACAAACACAGACACAAAAATCAGACACGACACAAACACACCCATATTGATGATAATTTAAAATTAATTCAATGTAATTATGTGTATCATGTTGGTGTCCTATTGATGTAGGACATTGTTGAACACAAGACTCGCCTTCCATCAAAGTGTATGAGCTACAAAGTACGGACACAAACATCAGACATCATCCACAATGATGATAATTTTAAAATATGAAATAATTCAATGTTGTGTATCATGTCGGTGTACTATCGATGTCGGACACTCGAGACGTCATCTATCATAAGTGTTTGTACTACAAATATTATAATCCACAAAAGATTATATATTTAGAACAAAACATAGTAGAATCACAAGTCAAGGTTCCATTTGGGTCAATAAAATTGAAAGAAGAGAAAAAAGTGAGAGTGTCATTACCTGGAACGTTGATTTTGAGGATATGAGAAGTTGGGGATTCAATCCAATCCAAGAGTGCTGTTGAGCCAGAGTATCCTCTAAAAATTGGAGAATGATCCAAGAATAAGCGTTTGAAAGGGTATCCAAATATAGTTTCAGCCATTAGTAATTTGATACTCTTCCAGTACAACGAAAGTGATGGATTAAATGTTATATAATATGATGTCGTAGTTTCAAATTTCGTGATATATGTTTTGTTTTGTTTTGTGTTTAGGATGAGACACTCCAGAATGTTCTTTGATTAATCAAATCTTCTAGGTTCTTCTAGTTATGGTCTTATGGATCGTGACAGCAATTGGGTTTAATATGTAGGCCTATACATTTTTTGGGCCTAGTACTAACTAGACTAGAAGTTTTATGATTTTTTCAAGACTATTTTACTTTTCACGCCCTACCAACTATTCGTGTGCCTTATATTTTTTACCAAAATGTTTATGGGGTTTTGGATTCTATAATCCAAACACAGTTCCGATGTGTTCGGAATATAGAATTTGAAATATGCTTATATATAATACCAATCAGAATCTCTCATATTTCATCAGTTACGAATTTTGCTTTTTAAAACAACAAAAAAACGAAGTAAAAAAAATGATAAATCTGTCAAATAAAATCAAAAAAATATAAAAACACCACCAAAAAACTCTAAACATCAAATAAAGCTAATGCAATTTTTTTTGGATTTTTCTGAGAATATGAAAAAATGGGTCTAAACGATGGGATTTTGGATTTTGAGGGGCGGAGTCCCGTAAGAAGTCCCTTCTACTGAGATTTTTTCAGCATTCAGTTAGATTTTTTCTGATTTTCTAAGCAAGTTTCGGAACAATCTGAACAAATAGGCTGAAAACTGGATTTTCGACTGGGACATGATGGAAATAACTAACAATGACTTGAAAGGAGGAGGGTTGGGATGATTAGTATGATTCTTAAACTGATTATCCATGTTACAAATATGTTCAGTCTTTGTGCTCATACAATTCATATTATTCTGTTTTCCTCTGAATTCTTAACACTAAGAGGGTGTTTAGGGGGTATTCAGATTTTATAATTTGAAAAGAGCAAGGAGCGCGACCTATTTTTTGGGGTGTTCGGATTGTAAAATCCGAATTGGTGAAAAACACATTTTTCCACCCTAAAACAGGGAGAAAACTCATTTCGGATTAGAGAATCCGAAAATTCCATGGACATTTTCGAAAAAAAAAAAGGGCGAACAAGAAATAGATAGGATAAGAAAAGTAATAGTCTTTTTTTAATAACATCCTCCAATTGGTCGGGTGCCCTGTTTTTCTGATTTTAAAATTTGAAAAAAAAAAAATAGGGGTTTTTTTATCTGTTTTTATCCATTTAGAAGATAGAATCCAAAATATTTATATGATGAGGGAAAGTGCAGGGGGTGCGATAAGACATTAACACGAGTTTTTTGTTTTGAACATACTAAGTAGCCTATGCTTCTCTTCATATTGAGCTTGAAATTTGACATTTGAAATAGAACAAGTAAGAGCAACTGAACACAATAAGCTAGTCTCTTACAAAAAAAAAAAAAATAAAAGCTTGCTACTTATAATGTACTTTATAAAATTACAGGAATGGTGAGTTTGAATTACACTTTTCTCTTATGTTGATAAAAGTGGGTTTGAGTTTTATGGATGAGAAACATATGGTTAGTAACAATACATCACTAAAGATGGTTACTCAGATTTCTGATATAAATTAGTTATTAACAAAGATCAGTGAATATTTCGCTCCAATAACACGATGATAATAAAAAAGAGTGGTGGAAGCAACATTACCATTTTTAATAGTCGGTTACTTCTTCAACATGTTTTTTTTGTCTTAAATAATGTCATAATAGAGATGAGCTGATTTACTTTTCCCTATTTACCTAATAAGTTTTCTCGATCAATTTTTTTTATTAGGTAACAAAAATAAAATAATTTTTTTTATCAAGTTTAAATAAAAGGTAAAATTAGAAGGAAAAAATGGTTGCACCAAAATTTGATATTTCATTTATATATATATATATATATATATATATATATATATATTATTAAAATACCGGGTATAAGAAGAAAAATAGAGAAAAGAGCATTATTGCTCAAATGAAAGTAAAATTCATATGAAATTATATTGATCAAAACATAGTGATTTGTACATAATACTCCTATTTATAGAGTTAGACTACACTAACTAATTTAGTATTTAACTCTAAACTAGTCCTAACTAACCAATTAATGCTAATAAACTCCGGCTATCTTAACATATATAGAAAATTCAATTTTTTTGTCAAGTAACATAATGACTAGAAATTCATCTCTTAAAAGTGAATAAGTGAAGTATCTAGGGTTCGAAAGCATACCTGCATATTATAATACATTGTCTCTAGCTCACGGGCACCGAAAATTCAATTATTTAATTAAATAAAGAATAATATAATAGTTTAAATATTGTCTGACTTTTTTAACAATGAAACAAATTATAAAACATGATTAAAGTGATTTTAATTATATAAGTTTCCAAAAAAAATTATATAATTTATTGTCCACCAAATCAATATCAAACTTTTTAAAAGAACATTTTTCCTCATAAAATACACTTTTGAAAGAATATTTAATTAAAATTACAAATTTAACAAGCCCACCTATTAGAGTTAATAAGATATATAAAGACCTAATATATAATGATAATGATTAGCATCTCTTTGTTTCACAATCATGCTCATGTTACGAGATTCCAACAAAAGTAATTGTTTCTTTTGAATATTTCTTTTGGTAAATTAGGGCATCTCTACACAATTCTGTATGAGGAGAGACTAATAATTTGAGGTATGTCGAGTGTAATGGAAATACCTTTCAAGAGAGTATTCTTTAGTCACAATCACTGAAAATCAAACCTTGATCTTTTTAAAAGATCCATGCCCCTTTCACTCAAACCAACGTAACTTGGATTTATTGTTGCATTTTTGTCAAGATTTTTTTGCTTGTGTAAATTAAGAGGGGTATATAAACAACTTGGCGATTGAGGTGAACAAATTAAAGAGCAGAGTGATAAGATGTCCAGTATTCGAACGCCACTTCTAGTATATCAGTAATAAAAGAAATTAATAACAATATTAACATTGACCGTTTTAAAATTAATATACAAATAATATGAAATAAAAAAAATCATTTAACACACATATTATATGACTACATATAAGTCTAACCAAATATTTTGTAAAAATAAAATAAAAAATATAACCATATATATATTTTTTTAGACAAAAAGTAGCTGTTCTTTAATTATGGCAAACTTAGTTATTATCACTAGCGAAATGAGTGTCGTCTTTCCGCTCTTTTTATTGCGGTAACGCGTGTAGATTATCAATGATATTTTATAAAAATTTTGCATGTAAATTACAAACGATATTTTATATATTTTTTTTATATAGATTAGAATTATAAGTATAGATATTTGTAACTTTCAAATGTAACAAACTCTTTCCTAAAAAAAATGTAACAAACTCAAAATAGCATATTTATATTTTTCAATAAAAACAATAATATAACAAATATAACAAAGATTCTTGTCTTTTTTAATAACACCAACAATATAACATTATTATAGAAAAATTTGTTTAAGGATATAATTGGAATAACAAAAAAGTCAGCGCCCAAAATCTCCTCAAAATCCCCTATTTTCTTTATATATAGTATAGGTACTCCCTCCATAACAAAATATAAGCAAAATTCAACCATTTTAGTTGTAACTAATTATAAGCAAAATTGACTTTTTTTGTCATATTTAAGGAAAATATACCTGAAATACTCTTACTTTAATTTTTTAAATGCACACACGTTTAACAACAACACCTTGAAAATATACTACTGTACACCACAATTAATGAGGGCAAAATAGGTTATTTAACTTAAATTAAATAACACAAACCACATTTCTTAAAAAATGTGAATTGGTCAAATTTGCTTATAAAAAGTTATGGAGGGAGTATTAAGCAAGAGCTTGGGAAATCCAAAATAATTGAGATATTTATTTAATTAAAGAGAAATGATTAATGGTGCGAAATGATATTTCGTTGAATTCCACGAACACGGCTTTTATGTGAAAAAAACACTTTTGAGATACTTCTCGCTCCCTCTCCTATTTACTCATCTTCTCCAACTTCAAAGTTAACATGCATCTGATGAAACACTCTCAGCCTAGGCTCTCTCTTATATCTTGTACTTGTTGCTATTCTAAAATGGTAATAGAAAGTGTATACATTATTATATTGGATGGATCCTTAATTATTATTTTTTTATTGATAAGTTGTCACTGCATGTTATTTCCTTAGACGTTGGAAATTTCTACACTCCTATGTTAATTGTGTGGATTACCCATTATTCTTATATAAGTTTTTTACTTAGAAAAATGTTGAGGTGGTTATGTGAGTAACTGATCACTCAAGCAAGGCACATAGATGGTGGTGGTGGTATATATAAAATAAGATTATGAAAACTGTGATTAGTTGAGAAACTTAGCAAAACAGAATTAATTAGTAGTTTTTGGTGGCGAGCACAACTAATATTATTCAGAAAGAACGAGAGACACCAAACGTTTTTGTTTAATTAAAAATTAAATAAATAAAATGAAGCATAAAAAAAACTGAATCCGCTGATTCGTGCATTTTCGTGGCATGCGATCTTATTTAAAAATTGACATCTTTTGACCTATATGTTTTTTACATAGTGATTGGAGATTGAATCAACGACCAAAATAGTTAATGGACTGGCCTAAGTAACTGCCACTTATAAGTTATATCACATCATATTGCTGAGGTACTATTTATTTACCCTGTCTTCATTTACGACTTTATATTTGAGCCCGGTACTAAAGTGTTAGTTTTGACTTTTCAAAATGTTGTATTTGCATTTCCAAATTCTATTTTGAAAAAGAATATCTACTAGGTTGAGTCATGACCAGATCGCTCTCTTTATGATGTTTTGTGGCACTGCCCAAAATTGTGCAAGACAGACTATCAACCATGCCGCCTCCAGGGTAAAACAAGCTCAACTACAACTATACGGTTAACTATTACATTGTAGAAAACCGTTTGAGATTTACACCTCCAATATGGTACTAAGACCACTCTTTAATACTGAAACCACTTTCTAATATGGTACTGTGACCACTCTATTATATGCTAAGACCAGTCAAATATGGTGTTATCACCATTCTAACCTTTAAGTTCTCCATAATATCAATATGGTACTACAACCATTCAAATATGGTGATACCACCCTTATAACTTTTTAACTTCTCCAAAAATAAAAAGAATATTTATATATACCGTTAAGATCATTCTTAATTCCGACGGGACATTATTATTCCAAAAAATATGATCTTAAAACACTCTTAAATCCGAAGGGACAGAAAAAGAGATAAGGAGAAGAATATCTCGTTAACACAAGCTGGAGGGAGAAGAGAGAAAGAGTTCTCGACAACTCAATAGAACTCTTTGGTGTAATTTTTGAACTGAGTGAAGTCCTCTATTTATATAGAGATTTTGTAACTGTTTTAGCTAAAATTGCGGCGGCAGTTACTCTAATGGATAAGATCAAAATGAAACTTAACCACTAATCACTTCAACAACACTTGTGGATAAGATTAAAAGGAAACAAATCCACAAAAATGGAGGAAACAAACTCATTGGATCTGAATGAAGGAAAGATAAGAAATTCAGTTGAATTCTTATTCTTATCACAAACAACATAAACTAAATTTATGGAAAGTGATATTCATGAATAAAAATAATAATTACTATTATTTTTATCATTATCAAGTATTTAAAATTAAATACCGCAATTTAAACACTACTAATGTGTGTTCTATTTTATGTGGGACCTCCACTCTCTATTTTTTCAATTCACATCACACTGACTCAAAGTCTTATTACTTGGTATTTAATCTTTCAATTTCCTTCCAACTTCACACCAGTTTTCCAACATAAACTTTTAAGCTTCTCCGTACCACCAACTTTTTTTTTTTTTTGTACAAAAAGAGCTTCTACTACCACTTCCACTTTACTACATCATGTTTGCTGTATATTATTTGTGCTTGACTGCATGGTATGCGTTTCCTTAATCTGTAAGCTTTGATTAAGTAACTATATATATAACTATATTTTATAAAAAAGAATTAGGTATCCAAAAAGTTCAAAGGCGCATATACCAAGTATCGTAAATAATGCAAAATTATCATCGAACTTTACAGAAACAAATGAATAATAATAATAAATATAGTTACTTTTGTTTGCAAAGCATGAGACTTTAAATAACACAACTTTGTAAAGTGGGAAGGAAAGCAGCTAGAATCTCTTGGCTCACTTCTTTTTTGCTCTTTTCTTTTTGTATTCAAATACAAGTACCCCATCTTGCACATTCTTTTTTGTATCCTCTTCAAGGTTCAAAGTCCTCTTTTGAATTCAATTTTAAATTTGAATGAGAAAAAGGGTAAGAAAAGATAAAGAACATCATGAAGCAAAAGAGGCACAAAAGCAAACTCATAGAGGAAGTTCATACGGTGAGATTTGATCAGTGGGAATGCCACTTAGTGTCACAAACTTAATTTAACTTATTTACCTGCACGGAAAAAAGATACCAGCACAAAAAAAAAATCATGTCAAGATATTGCTTAATCGAATGGTTATATGTTTTTATTTTTCATGATTTGAATTGATTATGTTAGCTAAGGAAAATCAAAGAGACAAAAAAAGAAAAGAAATAGCGTAATACTACTTACCCTGTCTCCTACAAATCTTGCTCAAGAAAGCAATTAGAATAACAAGTATGGCTGCTCCTGCTAATAACCCAATGATTAATGCAAATCTCTTTTCACCTTCTATACCCAATTTTCCTGCAAGCCATCCAACAAAATAAGTCAGGTAATTTATGCCACATGTCATCAAAATTCAAAGGGAATAACATTAACTTTGATTCTTTTTGTGTATAAATTTTATTGTAAAAAATTGAATTTAAAAACATAGGACTAGAATATTGAAACTAAAATTTATATACATTACATAATATGAATGATATAAAACTGAAACAAGTTACTTAAAAAAAAACTGAAACAATTAATATCAATTAAAGTAAATATTGTACGGATAAAATATGTGTGCTCCTTTTTTTCTTAAAAATCTCCAAGGAACATGTTGAAATAAATAAAACATTGGGTATATATATTTTAGTTAAATCTACCACATCCTCCAAGTCAATGTTTACAAATTTGCATAGAAGAATCATACTGAAAAAAAAAAACGAAAAACGGTGTGACATAACATAAAGTAAAAGAAAACATGACTTTTTTTCTTTTGACCGGAAGAAAACATGCTTGAAATTTTGCATATTACAGTTTGCAAATGAAAAAAAAGTTGATCAAAAACAAATTTACAATTCAAAGGTCTGTTTGGATTAGCTTATTTTAGAGCTTATATAAAACAGCTTATGCAAATAAATAAGTTTTTATGTATTATTTATAAGTTTTTAAGATAGTTTATGAAAAAACAGTTTATGAAGATACAATTTTCATTAGTGAAAGCTTATAAATTAAAATAAAAGCTTATTTATTTACATAAACTATTTTTCATAAACTCAAAATAAGCTCAAAACAAACGGGGCCTAAGTCACACAATCCCCACCCTATCTCCATTACTCTTCATTTCATTCCTTTTGATTAAAAAAGAAGTAGAACCAGCAAAGGTAACACGAGGAAGAACCCAAGATGGGCCTTACCATGGGCCTTAGACGTATCATGGGCCCCACCAGTAGAATATCTTGCATAACATTTCCCCAAGAACAAATCTCCATAATCTGCAGTGCCACAATCACTTTTCAACCGTCCGATCGCTTCAACAACACAATCTTGACACTCCCCAAAACTAAGATCCCCAGTACACTGGGCCACACCACGTACCATACCCGACCCACCAACCCTAAAAGGCCCACCTAAGCCCACAAGCCCACCAAGAACAGCATCCCTCGAGCCCATGGCTTCTGGATTATATCCCACGGAAGGCCCACACTTTTTCAACAAAACATTCTTATCCTCCACGCCTAAAAAAGTCGCATTGTCATACTTCACCAAACAACCGTCGAGCTGCACCGTGCCGCCACACGTGTCGCGGCACATGTCCCCGGCACGTGTGACAGCACGTGCAACACAGGAGGCACAGTCTGGCATAGCGAGGTTGCCGCGACATTGGTAGAGGCCGTAGATTATGTCTTGTTGGGTGGACCCTAGGACGGTGAAGTTGTTGTAGGTTGAGTATGTTGCTGAGTTGACTAGTGAGGTGAGGAGTGAATTGAGGTTTAACTCGTAGGGTGAGTTTGGTGTGTACATTTGTTGTGTGCAACCACCGTATAAGTAGAGGTTTGTGGTTGATGATTCTGATAAGGAAAGAAAAAGGGTTGTAGAAAAAAGAAAGATAATTTTGAAGAATCTTACCATTTTTTGTTGTTGTTATTGGTTGAGTATGCAATATGTTATATTATATGCATATGGAATATGTGATGTGATATCCTATGATTTGCTTGGAATGAAAACTTTGAACTATGGGGAGATTAAAGACCTATGAGCATGGAAGTGGAGTTGGTTTATATAAGAGAATTGTCTATGGTATAGCCATGTCATATCTATTTGTAAAAAAGGGGAAAAGCATTCAATCATTCATTTTCAAATTAGTGCTCCTTTTATATTCATTTGAGATAATATGGATTTATTTAAAGAATTAATATTTTTAAACATATATTTTTCTATACGCGCTGGTTCATCATAATCAAATAGTTCATGAATCTACATATCTACCACTTATATCATAGTATATAGATAAATTAGGACTTGTATAGTGATCTTGATCATTTGCAAGTTATTTTTGTGTCCATCACTAAACTTTTAAGCTTCTACTGCCACTTTATTGTATCATGTTTGGCGTATATATATTTGTGCATGACTGCATTGTAAGAGTTTCCTTAATCTTTAAGATTTGAATTTGATCAAGTAACATTATATATCTATATTTTATAAAAAAGAATTAGGAATCCAAAAAGTTCAAAGGCGCATATACCGAAGATGATAAACAAAGCTAAATTATTTTGAACTTTACACAAACAAATAATAATAAAATAGATTTGACAATAACTTGAATAGTTCTAACTCGATTCAATAATTGATTCGTTGAACTTGATTCATAAATAAAATGAGTCGAACATAAATTGAAAGTTAAAATGTTAAATAAATGAGTTAAACTTAGACTATGTATGGTCCGACTCATATGATTCATAAATTAACTTTTATATTTTTTAATATAATAAAATAAATTATCCTCGTGAGCTTAGCTCAGTTGGTAGGGATATTGCATATTATATGCAGGGGCCGGGGTTCGATCCCCGGACACCCCACTTCTCCACATTTTAAATGTGTGAGCTCCAGCCACTAGACTACTTGACCAAAAAAAATATATATATAATAAAATAAATTTGGAAGTTATCCTTCCGTGTACATAACACATTTATATAGTGAGGTTAGCGTAGTTGTCGAAGAAAAAAAAAGTAGGGTTAAAACTACATTAGTCCTAATAGGGAGCAAGCATGTCTATGAAAGAGTAGCTTGATATATACATGACTTAACGTACTGTGGATAATGGATTAAATGCTAAGACAAATTCATAGGTTACTCATGTAAGTGGTCTTGAGACCAGTATAGTGTTTTAGCTATTTGTATGCATGCTAATTAAAATAAGGTTGACTTTCCTTTGTTGATTCATTTGATTCGAACTATTGATCTGAACCAATTTGTTTACGAGCTTGAATTGAGTCGAGTTCAAACTAAAAAAAAGGTATGTTGCAAACTTGAGTTGCGTTTCAAACTGCTTCAATTTTAAACAAATAGAGAGCTAAACTCAAATTCAACTCAATTTGACTCATTTCCAACCCTACAAACGGTTACTTTTCTTTGCAAAGCAAGAGACATTAGACATCACAACTTTGTAAAGTGGGGAGGGAAAACAGCTAGAATCTCTTGGCTCACTTCTTTTTTCCTATTTTCTTTTTGTATTCAAATACATGTACCCATCTTGCACATTCTTTTTTGTATCCTCTTCAAGGTTCAAAGTCCTCTTTTGAATTCAATTCTAAATTTGAAAGAGAAAAGGGGTAAGAAAAGATAATTAAAGAACATCATGAAGCAAAAGAGGCACGAAAGCAAACTCATAAAGTGTGTCTATACGGTGTGATTTGATTAGTGGAAATGCGACTTCGTCCGGGTTTAAACACATGACTTCTAACTCTTTATCCTTTTATTCAAACCATTTGAGTTATCCTGCCATTCGTTGTAGTCATCTTATTGTGTGTTTGTAATTATTATTTTTTTGAAAGAGTAGTACATATAAGCATGGTATTGGTTCATGATAAAAATCAATGAAAATTATAGTCAGATTCCTTTCTTTTAAATCTAACTTCTCTCTCTAAATTCTGGAGTGTAACCCTACTCAAATTGGGTCGTATGATCGTATCAATATGTCTATGTGTCCGTTTGGATTAGCTTATTTCAGAGCTTATATAAAACAGCTTATGCAAATAAATAAGTTTTTACGTATTATTTATAAGTTTTTAAGATAGTTTATGGAAAAAACAGTTTATGAAGATACAATTTCCATTAGTGAGAGCTTATAAATTAAAATAAAAGCTTATTTATTTACATAAGCTATTTTGTATAAGCTCAAACCAAACGGGGCCTATATAACAATCATGCAAATTGCTTGTCAACAAAAATAAATTAATGACTTATTTTTAAATAATCTCCTCACAAACTTCATATTTTTTACAAACCCGACTTTAAAATAATTATGTATTTTTAATTTACATTAATTTTTTTTCCATATAAACGCACTATTTCTAACGATTTCTAACAAAAATGCCACCAAAAAACAAACAAACAAAACGTATTAGAAATTGAGGCTAGGTCAAACAAAGTTACAATTCATAAAATAAATTTTTTTTGTTTGGAACTCAGAAAATAATACTAATAATAATAATAATAATAATAATAATAAATCCACTTGATTTGGTTTGATGAGGCTGGCTTGAGACATTGGGGTGTGTTCTTTCAAGATCTCATATTCGATTCACTTCGTTGTCAATTACAGTGGTTTAGTTTGACTTCTTAAAAAAACAACAATAATAATAAAAATCTTGTTAACGAGTGTCTCCGGGCACTATTTAAGCATTCTAAAATAAGTAATTATTCTTCAAAAAAGTCAAATATTCTGATTTTCAATACATTGATTACATACATTTTTCATAAATACTTACTATTTATGATCCTTAAAAAGTGTCCCGGAAGCACTCGTTAATATTTCCTTAAAAATAATAATGAAAAACAAAAATACAAATTTAGAGGCTTTAACGAAACAAAAAAAGGTGAAATCCTATGTCAAAAAAAAAGGTGAAATCCTTGTTCGATAATGCATCAGGAGGTGGCACAATGAGAGAGTTAGGGAGTGACATAGTTGCAGAATTGGTGAAGAGAGAAATGATAGAAGGGTTGCGTTTGTATTGGTCGCGAAAAGAGAAACAAGCGAAGGATTAAAATAGAAATTTTGTCTAAAAAATATAAGTTGTTACTTTTGATCAAGTAATTATTACATTACTTTTCATAAAAAACTTACTTCTTTTATTTGTTTAACCCCTATGACACCATGTAGCATTCTCCATATTATTCTATCAAGTTGTTAACCCAGTGCAAAATAAGGATTAAAATAACAAGGAGTTGATAAAACTGGATTAATAATAGGTTGAATTTATCCTTTCCTGTTATCCTTCCATTATCTATCATGCACTCCTAAAGGACCCTAAAAAAAGGGAGGAAAAAAAAAGAGAAATTAAAATGTGTATATTATTGATAGCTACGAAAATATGTAAAAATATGCATAGTCGATTCAAGTCAAGTTTTTTTAGAAACAAAAACTAATAATAAAAAAAAGTCAACAGTCAAGTTTTGGAAACAAAAATTGTATAAATGACGCGTGTCATGCGTTTTAAAAAAATTAAAAGAATTATTATTGAACTTAAACTAATATAAGTATATAAATTGTGCAATAAATTAATAAAAAGCAATTCACACTGAAACTAGTTATACACATCACATAATTGTGAATCAAACGGTTTTAGAAGACAACAAGCTGCTATTATTCTTCCTTGAGTTTTTACACGATAAAATGACTTCTTTTAGTATAGCTCAACATCCTTTCAAAAGTCCAAAACATCTTTCTATTGCATTTCTAGCTGAAAAATGTTTTATATTAAAAAATTCTTTAAGGGTAGATGGTTGTAATCCATTCCTCCACACACTAAGGTGATATCGTTGACCTCTATAAGAAAAAGTTAATAATACCCTATCGTTGACCTCTATCCAGAATCACATAAATAATAATACCCTATCATAAATAAAACAAAAGTTAATATCCATAAACTATGCAAAACATGTTTTATTTTTATATTAATCTATACTATTGTACCTTGAGGAACCTTTAAACCATTTGGTCGAGAAATAGCATCTCTAAGGACTCTAGAGTCAACACCTAACACATTTGTAGCTATCTCACCCTTCCTTGTTCTATATCTACTTTTATCAGCTTCAGACACATTGATCTTGATGTAAGTGTCATCAAGAGCTCCTGAACAATTTTTAAAGCACTTCCATAGCTCGTCTGTGTTGCCCTCCAAAATTGGTTTAGGTTGTTTTAACAATTCTTTGTGACACTTCAAAACTGTCAAAAATACATTACTGAAATGCCTACTGTTCTTTTCACTATACATTGTCTTGTAATCATTCTTTTCTTAACATGATGTGCCAATATATGTAAAAACATGGCCTCCAACTCCTCCACACACGTGTCAAGTAGGAAGCAATCCACCAATAACATGCAACATGTCACATAGTTTATGGAAAACAGCTCTATCCATCCTTGTATTTCAATGCAAGCCAAATTACTCATGCAAATAATTCTATGAAAATGGACTTCTCTAATTAAACTTCTTTCATAAAAATCCCATGACCTTTTTCGCTTTTTCGGACGTTTGCTTAACTCAAGGTAGCATAACACAATTGTCAACAACATAAAGTAATTCAAGATCTCCATATATATAATAAACATTGTTATAATCTTTTTCTTCCTTTCACGCATTTTC
Organism: Medicago ruthenica; assembly: GCA_018208015.1. NCBI lineage: Eukaryota > Viridiplantae > Streptophyta > Magnoliopsida > Fabales > Fabaceae > Medicago > Medicago ruthenica. The sequence continues at coordinate 19,179,891 of CM031375.1, forward strand.
ATCAAATGTGTCATGATAAAAAAAAATATTGCTGCACATATGATAATACTATATTAGAAACATAGGAATTACACCTTATATAACATTCTAAATAGAGCACAAACATCCAAATATAGAGTGATTCCAAATTTGACAAATCTCAATTTCTTAGATAACATTTCACACTTGAGAACATCATATATGGATAATATTAAGAAGTAAAAAAACTCTGGAAAAAAAATCATGGTATATACTTCATTTTTAGAATTAGAGTTCTAACACATGCTTATTTGTTATAGCATATGTTGAAGTCTTAAAAAACAAATAATTCGGACGCATAGATATATCATGTTATGGAATCACTATTACAATTATTACCAAATAAAGAATGAATAAAATTTTAAATTTTTGGGAAAAGTTAGAGAAATGTGGGTTAATAAAAACAAGTTGTCTCTTGACAAAAAAAAAAGTTGTCTCCAGTGACGGATCCAGAAATTTCAAGAAGCGGGGTCAATGTCATTTATTATATATAAAAATATATAAATGCATAAGAGATAATTAAAATGTCATTATCATTGTCATTGTCATTAAGAAAATAACAGATTACAAAAATTTCTCCATTGTATATCAAAAATTTAAAGACATCTAATCTATCTAAAAATTATAGTTGTGCCCTTCCAGAAATTTCAAGAAACGGGGTCAAAAATTTAAAGATTTCATATTTTGAAAGTGTTTATGGATCTTTTCATTTTCAACACTATCAAATATGTCACTTTTTATATATGTTACCAGACGCCCATTCAAAAATTAATCTCTTATCCGATTGTGCAATTCATTCTTCACACATTTCATAGTAGAGAAACTTCTTTCAACATTTGCAATTGTCATCGACAAAAACAATGATAACTTTAGAAGTAAATAAACAATTAGATAAACAATATATGTTTTCTTGTTTCCACCATCATTCTCGAAAGATCCCTAATCCCATCTAATTTAGAAAATTGTTCACTAGAACGAACATCCATGATATAATTTTCAAGTTGATTGTCAAAGTCACATAAGCTCTATTGTGGAAAATTCAGAGGGATAAAATCGAGACAAATCAATCAACCTTTTTTTATCAAATGTAAAAAACGAATCTCTTTGATTTAAGCTTGCTACACAAATAAACAATTCACTACATACGTCTATAAATATGTTATTAGGCTCTTGAAGTTGTCTATCAATCACCTTATAAAATACATCAACTTAAAAGTGATGCAAGTGTGAAGGATAGTAATAGTTTAATAAATGACTTTTTTTGTAGAAAAAGAAAAAGAAAAAGAAAACGTGGCTATACTTTGTATACATCATGTCCACCAATATATACTAGTATATGTTGTTTTCAGGGAAGTATGTTTTTATCTAGTGGGATGTGGGGTCAATAGTATTCAACAAGTGGGGGCAGAATATTTATATAAACACAAGTGTATTTTTTCGGCGTTGTCTGGGTTATATAGATAATATTAATGTTTCTGTTTTATGTATAATATTTATAAAAAGTCTATATAACTCATGAGTTATAAAAAAATTAAAGATTACTCATATTATGACCCATATTTTATTAAATAAATTATTAATATCAGCCTAAAGTATAAAATTAATAAATTATACATAAATAAATTTTAGTTATCTAAATTGAAATATTTATCAATAATATTAGTGTTTGTGTTATATGTATGATATTTATTGAAAATCCATATGATTTAAAAGTAATAAAAGAAAAAATATTGCTCATATTATAACACATAATTTTTTAGTGGTGACATAACCCGTAATTTGTTAAATAAACTATTAATATCTACCTAAAATATGGATTTAAATGGGGTCCCACATATAGGCGGTAAGATTGGACCCCTTGGATTAGTTGATTATTGGACCATATACCGAGTTTTTATTTAAAAAAAACTACTTAAAATATAAAATAAATAAATCCTAGTTATCTCAATTGAAAATTATCAAGAGTGCGTGTTTAGAATGCACATGTTGGCAACCAAAATTATGTCCTTATAAATATATAGAATTGATTAAAAAATATTTTAATCAAATAATCATCTAAAATTTTCTCTATCAATTTAATATTTTAAAAATGAATGAATTATCTATTAAATTTGACAAAATCAATGCTAAATGAAATATAATTTAAAATGAAATTTAATGAAAGAGAAAGTTGAGAAACGAATAAATAGTTTGAAATAAAGACAAAACTCATGTCAATTTCTTTATGTGTTTTTCATATGATTCTTAGCTAACAATACACTTGTAATGAGTAGTTTTTTTAGAAACAATATGAAAAGCACCTAAGAAAATGCACCTAAGGTTTTTTGCTAGAATTAAAATAAGGATAAAACTTAGGTGCATTTTTTTAAATGTTTTTCGTGTGATACTTCACATAAAGTAATCACAATTACCTATGATTTCTCAAATCCAAATTCTTTTCAAAGCTTGTTATAACCACAACAAATGAATTTTAATTATGTGAAGAACCATACAAAAAGCATGTAAGAAAAAGGCATTAAAGTTTTGTTATGTTAGTATATTCTCTATTGAATAAAAAGATCAAATGAATATAATAGCAATAATAGACTTATAAAGGGAAACAATAATAGTAATAATAGCAGTAATTAGGGATACCAAGAAATTTATATGCATGTTCTTTAAAAAAAAATTATATGCATGATATCCACGGATAAAATCGACCATTGACATGGAATGAATAGCTTAATAGGTACACACAAATAAAATAAATTGATATTTTGAGTACTTTAAATTAATAGATACATTTATTTAAGGAAAATAAATGGATACATATGTAGAAGTAATGATATCTCTACACACAGTTTATAATAATAATTAAGACGTGCAATTTGTGTAGAGATATTTATACTATACAAAACATCGATTTTTTAATTAAAAAATTGTTAATGTGTTAGTATAGTACATGTCTGTAATAAACAAATTATAAAATCAAATAATATTTAAAGAATATGAAAAATAAACTTATTGAATCAAATTATTTTGTAGTTAAAATTTGAATCTAAATATGTTGCTGAAAGATAAAGTGATGAACAATTAAACCCTATTTAAAAATTAGAACATAAATATACTATTTCGAAATTTGCATGTGACTGAAATTTAGTGCATTTTGTTGAAATATTTTTGATAGATAAAAAAAAAAAGAATTAATTTGCAAAGATAATTTTTTTTGGAATATGTGAATATGGAATATATATAAAACAAATGTATTACAATTATCATTTCTCTTTTTTTTTTTAATTATAAATGTCAATATTGAAATTTAGTATATTCTCTATTGAAGATATCCTGAACATTTAATTCTTTAACTATCACCTAGTTTGGCCAAGTTAGCTACACATCCTTAAGTATCTCTCTTAAATACATATTAGATACCAAAATTTCTATGATACACCATGATATGATTGAATATCTTTTAACCCATTTGGGGTTGGCCTAGCAGTTGGCTTGAGACCTTAGAGAGTGTCTCCTCCCAAGGTCTCAGGTTCGATTCCCCATGGCGCCAATTTCGGTGGGCCAAGTCCATACAGAGCTATGCTCTGCCTCTAAATGGGGCCTCCGCAAGTGGACGACGGGATTGGACCCCTCGAATTAATCAGCTCTAGGGATGGATACCGAGTTAAAAAAAAAGATCGAATATCTTTTTATTGATAGAAAATAAAATCCCTCCCCCTGGTAAATAAAGACAAACTCCATGACTATTGTCATAATCACAAGTATCTTTTTCTAAGTTATGATCACAAGTATCATTTTAATTAATAGCGTTTAGAGGGGCACAAAGTGTCTGTCTATCCACTCTTCTCATTGTGTTAATACATATAAATTACGAACGATAGTTTTTATGCAATTTTGATTTTGACTAAAATTATTGGTATGGATAATATATATTTTGCACTTTCATATTGTAAAAAATAATACTTATCTTTTTCAATGATACCAGCAATGTGGTGAAAACGAAAAACCTTCTCTCTCTAAAAAAACTCTCTCTGACCTCTCTCTAAAAATCTAACCAAACCGCCTTCCCCCTTTTTATCCAAATCTTTGTTTCTCAAAGATGTAGATGGTGGTCGGTGGTGGTGTGATGGGTGGCTTTGTCCTCCGCACCATCCCTCGTTGGGGTTTCTGTTGTCCAGATCGGTGACTGTGTTCTGCTGGTTTTGATGGTGGTGCTCGGTCACGCCTGCTCTGATGTTGGCCGCTGCATGCAGGTGTTGTGGCATCTCTTTCCTCCATGATTAATCCTCCTTCAACGCTAATTCCCTTAGTTCGTCGTTGTAAGGATGATGGTGGGTCGTGGTTGTTCGTGCTGGTGGTCGTAGTTTGCGCCGATGGCTGTGTAGCTGTCTTTTTCAGATTCAGATTGGCTGTTTGTATGATTTAGTGGCAGACTCCCTCCAGGGTCTTTGTCTGTTTGTTCTTTTTTGCGGGATCGCCGTCTTGGTTTTGGTGGTCTCGGTGTTGGTGGTTTGTTTTGGCTGGGTCGATGGTGGTGTTTGTGGGTGGCTGGTTTTCGTCGTCGTCGACGTGTTGTTTGATGTTTGGGCCTTCGTGAGTTTTGTTATGTGTTTTCTTGGTTTCTTGTACAACAGAGGTTGGGGGTGGTTGCAGATCTGGACTCTTTTTGCTGTGGTTGAGTTTCAAAAACCCGTAAGGGTCTGGTTCGTTTAACCCGAAATGGTCTGGTTGCTGACGTATGCAGTGGTTGAGTTTCAAAAACCAGTAAGGGTCTGGTTCGTTTAACCCAAAAGGGTCTGGTTGCTGACGTATTGAACTCATCCTCCATTGATCTTAGTTTTTACGCATTGTTTGCTCGAAAGAGCATTTTATGCCTGCTGGTGATTCAGGGGGCTGTTGGCACTTGGATTGGTTACCGTGTTGACGATCAATCCTGTCGCGGTGATTTTCGGAGATCAAACTATTGATTAGCGTTGACTCACTAATTTTATTTCACGACTGAACTTTTAATTTTTCAAAAGAAAAGTGGAAAAAAGTTCGAAATTACCGCATTTTTTAAAGATTTAGGGTTCGGGGGTTAGTTATGTTTAGGGAAGGTGTTAGCACCCTAAACGTTCGTAGTATTCTACGAGAACCTCTTGATTTTATTTATTTATTTTGGCTATAACTTGCTTATATTTTTTGTAAAAGAAAATAAGGAATTAGAGTAGTAAGACAAAATTGTTTTTTTTTTATTTTTTATGATTTGTAAAGACAAGGTCCTTTGCCTACGTACCCGTGAGGGATCAAAACTTCGTAGTTCGGGGTAAAAATGCCGATTGATTTGTTTTTGTATTTTTTATTAGTTTTGAAAAAGTTTTAAAGATAAAATAAGGCCAAGTGGCAGAAATAAGATTTGTTTGTATTTTTTTATTTTTTTGAAAATGATTTAAATGTTATTAAAATGGGTTAATGGTTATTTAAGAAAATAAAGAAGAAAAATGGGCACTTGATTGAAAATCAAGGTTTGTTTTGAGAAAAGATTTTTTGAGTTTTTTTTTATTATTTGCATGTTTTTGTTTCTTTTTAATAATTAACCAAGACTAAAAAACATAACCAAAAAGCTAAACACGAGGAATTTCCGTGGTGACGTTGGATCACCGCAAAATCCTTTTGAAATTAAACTAACCTAATATTTTTGCATTTTTTGTTTTTTTTTGACATAAAGCGGAATAAATAAATGTGAGTGTCGGTGCGATATTCTCATTTATATTTACATTGTTCCTAAGTACATTCTAATAAAAATGGCAAAATAATAAATAAAAATAAAATTGCAAATGCACTAAAATAAATATGCTAAAGATAAAGGAATAAAAATGCATGAAATGCAAAACAATAAATAAACATGTCACATAAAAGTAAATAAAAAATAAAAATGCATGATATGCTGGAAAATAAATAAATTAAATAAAAAATGCAGAAGAAAAAAGAAAATGAATAACAAAACAACTAGACTACCAAAACGGAAAAAAATGCATTAAATATAAACCTAGTACTAAAAAATATAAAAAAGGCAAATAAAATAAATAAAACAGAAATAAAATGGCATGGAATAATAAAATGCAAAATGGAAATGAAAATGCAAAAAGAAAAAAAAACAAAAAGGAAAATAAAAAAAAATGCAAGAAATAAAGAAAAAAAAGAAAGGGGGGTGCAGGAGCAGGAAGGGGGGGAGTAAAGAGAAAAAAGAAAGTCAGGAAAGGGGGAGAAAGAAGTGGGCCGCAGATCAGTCCAATGGGCTGGAGGGTAACAAAAAAGCAGACCGGTTCGGTCTGAGTGAACCGAACCGGTTCTGCATCTATATATAGGTTACCCACCGGTTTTTTTCTCATTTTTACAAAAATCTTTCTCTCTCTTCCTCTTCTTCCTCCTTCTCTCCTCTCTGATCTCTCTCTTCCTCTTAGTCACTGGAAAAATCTCCGACGCGGCGGCCGCCAGCGGCGCCACCGTGCCAGAGTGCTTTACTCTTTTTTTAAATTTTTTTAGCTTTTTAGGATCCTTTCCCTCTCCTCTTTACACTTATGAACTTATTTTTTCCAAAAAAAAAATGATCAAAAACCCTAGATCTACATTTTAAAACAAAATTCGAAACCTCTACCTCTCTTTCTTTTTGATTCGGACCTGTTTCTTTTGATGCTTTTGGTTCGGCTTTGTGATGAGTTTTTGGTGAGGGTTTGAATCGGACCTGTGTTATGTTTATGTGATTTGGTTTTGTTGTTGATTCAGTTGTGGGTGGTGGTTAGGGAGGAGGTCGTGGGTTGTTGGGAGTGGTGGTTGAGTGGAGGAGGCCGTGGATTGTTGGGAGTGGTGGTTGAGTAGAGGAGGTCGTGGGTTTTGGGTGGTGGTTAGTATTTTTATTTTATTTTGTGATTCTGATTTTTTGTGGAATTTTGAGAAAAAGGAAGATTAGGATTTTGATCAATGGTGGTTGCAGTGGTTTTTTGGGTTGCTGATTGATTTTTTTTGATTTTTGTTTCGGCTGCTGATGTCCTCTTTGCTAGCAAACTCAGTGTACTAAATACACTGATTTGCCATCACTGACCATAAAGATCAATGAATGGCAGTTTAAGGGACAATCAAAACAAATTAAGTTTCTGAAAAAGGTCCTCTCCTCACTAAAAAACCTTGCCTAAACAGGATCCAAAAGTCAGAGGCTGTAAAATTTAAAAAAGGTAAGTAATAAAAAATAAATAATAAAAATGCTAATGATAATAATAATAAAAAACACTTAAAAGAATAAAAATAAAGATAAAAAATAAAAAAAATAAAAAACAAAAGGACGGACCCGAACGAGACCAAAAAATGAGGTATTTTAAAATACCTCTCTGCCGAAGTTTCGACTGAGACGACGAAAAATTCCGAACCAACAGACGAGTAAAAAAGAAATTTTAGGTAAAGAATTGGGGTATGACAAATCCATTTGCCAGGTTTAAACTCTAACTGTTCTATGCAGATGTCCACTTTTCACGTTTTTTTTGTAACCTAGTTTCGCGCCCGTAAGCGGGTTCGCTGGATTGCGCCGATGATTAGTGTATTTTTGTTAGGATAGATTAGAGTTGTTCCACTTGGACTAATTTATCACAATGTATCCTCATTGGGTTATTCTTGGGTCAGGTCTGATGCCCCTAGTCTTTGTATCTGTTTCTTTTTATTTATTATCTTTTCTATTTTGCTTAAAAAAAATGATACCAACAATGTAATAAATATAATATATTTCAAAAAAATATAACAAATATAATATAAATTCTTATCTTTTTGAATGACAACAACAAAGTATCATTCTAATAGTCAAATTTGTTTAAGAGTATAATTGGAAAGCGAAAAAAAGGGTGAAGTATAATGATGATGGTTCTGATAGCATATCAAATTCGTTGAACAAGTTGGGTGATATTTATGCTAACGGTGTTGAGAATATGAAACAAGTCTTCACTTCTTATTTTGTGCACGAAAAACACACAGCTGATAGGAGGAAGAACCAGATTGTCTCTATTTTAAAAGATATAGAAGGATTGCCCGTTGTCGAAGTGGTAATGGGTTGGTATGCTTATCACCAAAGACAATAACCTTTGAGACTATTTTTTTACTATGGATACTCCTAAATTGAAGAAGCTATTTGTGGAAATTGTTTTGAGTAACAATGGTTCTAGGTAGAATTTAGAATGGTCAATGCTTTTTGAATTTGGTAAAAAAACTCATGTATCCATTGTCTTTAATTCCTTTTATTATTTAGTTGTATTCGTTATTATGGTCGTTATTAGTTGTGTAATGACCTCGATTATATTTTGAATTTATTTATTCTATTGGATGTGTTACTAGTGCAACTTTTGATTTATTTTTGAAGAGGTGATTTTGGTGGTCTTTTATGTTAAATCTTTATAGTCGAATAGACAACAATTGGAAACTATATAGATGAGTCTAATGTTGGTGTTGTTACCTTTATCATTGGAAGGAGAGCTACTAAGCCCTCCCTAGGAGCAGCCTTGCTCTAGCAGTGGATCTAGTATCTTATGTAAATCTTTTCAGTCTTACAATAAACAACCATTTTCATATTCCAATTATCTCTTTAATCAATCTCAATTGTTGTCTATTTTATGCAATCCTAAGAGGTTCAATGGTAAGGATAGTGTGTATAATGTACTATATAATTTGACAATGTATTGCAGAATCGACCAATAGATATGCAAAATTGTGGCCAGAGTAAAAGACATGAAAAATAAAAACAACTAAACTGAAGTTACACAAAACATGCAATGGTCGAGTCAAATGTGTTGGAGAGAAACTGCCATATACATAACTAAGTTTATATGGTGTTTTCACCCAACCTTTGATGTTCGATTACTCTAGAATTATACATCTCCAATAACGTGTGGAACATCATGTCAATGAATTTATCATCCTGGCACAAGAAAATATCATTACTGGGGAAACATTTCGAAAGTAAGCATTCAACATAAATGGTTAAACAAAAGCATATACGTGAAATCTGGAGTGTAAAGAAGGAGAGCACTGTGTTACACACGTTGGTTTTTCTGGTTTAAACAATCGGGGTATTTGTGTACTTATAATGTTCATTCGCAAGATTTTACATTGCAAGCCAAACGTATCTTACCTATTCCCAGGAATTATTTTTAAAGAAGTTCTCATGAATTTTGCTCAAAAAAAGTTCTCATGAATTAAACAATTAACCAAACACTTTTTTCTATATTTTTTTGGGAATAAAATTTTCACCTTTATATTTATGGTAAGTTAATACCTGAGAATAAATTTTGTAACCCTCAAACAAATGTCACCTAAAAGTATATCATGGAAATTTTTGAAAAAATATTTAGGCGCACCATCTCTTTTTTACAAGTGTCGTTGGTTGATTTGGTAGATTGTATGTTAAGAGGTGAAAAATTGGATAATCTAAAGTATAATATTTTAATAAAATTTACTAAAAGTAGTAACCTTTGAATCTAGTCCATATTAGACGTCTCCAAGAAAACAACAAATAAATAGTTTATTGAAATAATTTTATCAAATGTATATTTCAATTTATTAGATTAATCAAAATTAATAAATAATATGTATAGATGGTTTAAAATTGTTGAGGGTAAAACTGATAAAATTAACAATTGTATTTTCAAATCTAAAATGACAGTTAATTATCTTTTAAAATGACAGTAATGTTTGTTAAAAAAAATGAAAGTATTGTAGAAACAGAGAGAATAAATTAAATAAAATGTTTGAACTATTTTTTTCTATGTGATATACCACCTTTTATTTTATTTTATAATCCTAACATTAATACAAATTCTTAATGCATAGCCCTATGCATCAAGCTCCAGGAAACTACCTTGTTTACTAGTCAGATTTGGCGTCTCCTGTGCATTGTACAGAACCTACTACTACTAATTGTTTTACATCATCAAGTCTATGACCCTTGAGACGATCTACTAGTCTTTCTAATGCTTCTTTCATCCACCTCTGTTGACAAACTTCCCTTGCTTCTGAAACGTTCATCTATAACCAAAATAGAAAAATCAAACTCTCCCTCATTAATAATCATCATTTGGAAGAAGTAACAAGAAGAATAATTGAACAAAAAGACATTCACACCCATATATATCTTAGTGGTCCCCATGCATGTTTTTCTCCAAAAAGTTTTAATATATGTTTTAGTGCAGTGAACATTTTTTGACTCAATTCTTGTCATTTTACTTAAGTCTTTATGATATATGGATCACCTTGAGTTTCATATAGAATAAAATTAATGTCGTATTTTAGAAATTAAAATTAATATTATCTACGTATTGCCTATACTAATATACATGAAAAATATACTTCATTCATTTTAAAATGAATGTCATCTAAAATTCTTATACATAGATTAAAAATATAATAAACTTGCCAAAAACATATAACACTTTTATTAAATTAACTTTATTAATTATTGATATCCTTTCCACCATCATAAATACAAAGTAAAATATAATGCTCTCGAAGTAGTATACTAGTATTTGGTAAAAAAAAGTAGTATACTAGTATTAATTAGAAAAGTGAAAATGCGTCACTTTATAATAAAATTTCTTTGCTAAAATAACATTCATAGTAAAACAAAGAGAGTACTTGAGCATGGCCAAACTATGCATGTCAATGTGGTAGTTTTTTTTTTTTTTGAAAAATGTCAATGTGGTAGCTTTGGCTACCCTAATTTTTTTTTTATTTTAATAAGATAGTACATTTTGTAATTAGTTACCTTCGATAATATATATTTAGCTACAATGAATTTATTTGTCAAAAATTAGTAGAAATAATAAAGTCAAAAGATATCCACTTATGTGATAGAAGTAGTTCGTCTTGTTTAGAAAATTTTGATTTCTTAAATAACTACAAAGAGAATTTTGCTAACAATAAAAATTGTCAAAATAACACATAAAATATAGTTTAATTTTTTTAGATTTGGCCGTCTCGTATAAAATGCCTAACTCACCCATGAGTGTATGGATCAAGTAACTTAAAGAGTAACTCAGAGTTATAAGTTTTATTTTTTTTAAGAATTGTGTCACCTAGAAATCTAACACAAATTCTGCTGAAGCATTTCATCTTTGGTGGGAGCTCATTAACCACCTGAACTCATGTTGCTTTATTAACTCAAAGCTAGGTTAATGTTGCTTAATAATGTAACTAATTATAAATTTTAACAATTCAACCTTTGATAACTTTCATATATACTTTAATGTGAATTTCTATAATGAAATATCAATTCATTTCCAAATTTTATAAAAAAATTGTATTATTTCTATTCAACAAGAAATTTTAGTGTCATGGTTAAATTGTTAAAGATAAAGTTACTTCTACTTCTGAGTAACTAGATCTTTCCTGTATATGTGTACGTGTGTGTATGGAGAGAGTGTAAACACATATTTACGCTCTTTTTTTCCTTTCCGATTAAGTAGTCTAGAGACAAAAAATTCATTTTTAAAATGAATAAATAGGAAATTGTGAGTTCGAACCCCGACCTTTACATAATATAACGTTCATGCCAACTGAGTTATATTCACATTGTACATTTACGCTGCATGTCTTATTCATAAAAAAATAAAATAAAAAGCATTTCGTTTACCTACCCAGGTTCTTTGACGAACACTCTGCTCTGGCCAAATCTCTAATTGTTCTTGAACAAGTAGAGGAAACATGTAGCCTTCATAACCATAGTTTTTACCTTTAAACCTCCACTTACCCAATTTACCCTGCACCAACCCAATACCACACAAAAATTAGTAACTTAAGTTCATTATTTAATTTAATTAGAGTAGATTTTTTATTTTTGGTCAAATAGCGTAGTGGCTAAAAAATCTCTTTTTAAGGAGAATAAGTGAGGTGTCCGTGGTTCGAACTTCGACCCCTGCATATATTATATAATGTCTTTAACAATTGAGCTAAGCTCACGGGAACATTAGATTATATTTCTTATTTTAACCAAAACGGATGATGAAAAAGTTTAACAAAAAAGATTAGATTTCTTATGATATATCATTGGTTTATATATTATTCTAAGCCTAATAAATTGATCTCTACGAATATAGTTCAGTTGACAGAGACATTATATGTAGGGGTTGAGATTCAAACTCCTGATTCTTTACTTACTCACCGGAAGGAATTCTGGGCAATAGGCTAATAGACCAAAAATAAAATAAAAATGATGAGGTAACTTTGTACCCAAAAAAATGAATTGACCAAGTAACTCACCTCTACAATGCCTCTTACTCCTGCTTCCTCTATGGTTTCTCGCAAAGCTGCCTCCTTTTTTGATTCGTCAATTTCCCAACCTCCCTAGCGTTTAATAAAACATCCAACACAATTTTGGGGTAAATAAAAGAATATTCATTTTACAAAAAATTGTTATTTAGCTACCAACTTTGAAACTAATTAAAATGTTACAATTCATTTTTCTTCATAAACAAAAGATTTATTAACGGAAACGAAATGTAACAATCTTTTTAAAAAAACAATTTGCAAATGTCAAAATAAATACAATTTGCTTGCTGAAGAGTAATTTGTTGAAAAATATTTGGATGCATGCAGGCTTACCTTAGGAAATAACATCCTTTTGCCTTTCTTAGAAGTAATAACCAAAACTTCTAATTCTTCATTTGCCCCTAAGGAAGTTTGGTCACCAATTATGTATCTATATGGTATGCATCTGCACGGTTATTGATGAAGGTTCATTAATCATTGGAAGGAAACCCTATTTTACAAAAGATTTACATCTTGAGTGTGAAAAAAACGAAAAGAAAACTTATATCTTGTCAATTGTTATGAAGCTCTTAAATTTAAATATATGACGTGAATCGTTTTTTAATTAAACAATTGTGTACATCATTTTTTCCTAATAGTGGCACCTCTTGTGCTCTCTCTAAGGTTTAATTAAACAAAATATTATTAAAAAAAATGTTTAACAAATATAGTAATTTGTAGTGAAGAGACAAACCCAACAACTTGACGACGACCTTTTCTGTAGCGCTGCAAATCCCTGCCAGTACGAGAAACCAATGCAACAACGCTTTCTTGGGATACCATGGTTGTCATGGTTTTGTTTTATTTTATTTTTGGCCTGCAAGGAGAATATTTTGAAAGGGAGAAGGGAGAGGAAATTGTTGTACTAGACTTCTAGCATGGAACGAAACAAGGAAGTAGCAAAATAAATTGTGCTTGTTGGTGGATGATAGGATGATATATATAGAATGGAAAAATCGATCTTATTAATAAGGTTTTTTTTTTCTTTCTAAATTAACTTAAAAATAATGGGTAATTTATTTACCAACCAATGAAAATGAACAATTTGTTACTAGGGTCAAAGTAGTTGTGGGTACCACATAAAAATGTGCATGTGTCTGTTAATATTTATTGGTTGGATAAGTTATTCATCATTCTTTCGTGGGTAACTTAGGTGTCATTAATTAATAATGGAATGTGGGTAATGTTAGTTAAGGATAAAGGTAGGCTGTGACAAATGGGAAAGGTAAAAAAGTTGACTTCCCTTTTTGGAAGAGAGGTTTAAGGGTGCTTGGAAAAATTCATTTAAACTTTGATACCGATGGTATAAGGGAATTGCGTAAACGGTTTGAAGAATTTCTTAAAACAATTTATGATACATCTGTTGGATTGTGATGGGGCCTAATATATGAACTGGAAAAATAGACATGGACACTACACACGACACAATTATTGACACGATGACACCAATAATAATTTGAGAAAATCATATAATTCAATGTAATTATATGTGTTGGTGTTGTTCAATGTCGGACGATGAGACATGTCGAATATCGAGACACGCCTAATCTAAAGAGTGTTTGTGCTTTATAGGGCTTACTACTCTATCATCATCAAATTGAGTTAAGAGTAATTAGACAAGTTGTCTAGAGATCACATATCCATAACTTCAATGAATTAGATATATCGTTATGTTCTTCTTACTCTATCTGATCACTATTATAAACAAAAACCACTTTTTTAAATTTATTAAATAAACAAAACTTTATATTATAGATTATATACATCAATTATTAAATGAATCTATAAAATGATTTTGTGTGTATAATAATGACCGGAGGGAGTATATGTTACTCAATTCATCCCACAATAGCCGATGATTTTGACAATTTCACACAAATTAAGATAGTACAAATTAATGATGGTTTACAAAATAGGATTCACACAATATTAATTAGATAGTACAATTGGAAGGAAAAATCAATCAAAACTGGATTAAAATTCGAAAATGACAATCCTTTTAGGATATTTTTGTTGTCACATATGTGACTATTATTATACAACAAAAAAGAGTAGTAGTAGTAGTACCACTCACATTCTCATCCTATTTTGGATTCCTTTGCACCTATTTGGCACACCAACAATCTCTCACTCAAGATGACTCCATCCATAATCATACAATTAAGATAGTCAATCGAAGACTTCGTTACAAAAGATTTCAGAGAACTTGAAGTAAAATAATTGACTATGATATCACCATTTAGTCACGAGGAACCAAAAATACCAAGGATAATTACGATGAGCTAATAAAAAGCATAAAACAGGTTTGGACACACTAAGCCAAAATGTTTTTCTAACTCGTTGGTCATTATAAATACTCATATTTCTTTCTCTGTGCAATTTTTTTGTGTGCTGTTACATTGTAACAATCAAAAAGAAATAACTGAACACTATATAACTAGTTTGTCTCTTAGAAGGAGAAACTCCAAACTAGCTAGAGGATGATATTCAGTGATATAAGTGAGTGGAATGGACATCCACCTTAGCCATAAAGTCAACACATATATTTTGCTCCCTTAGAATGTGAACTATATTAATAGTCCCATGGTGTAAGGCTTTCGAGTAACACAAAGGCGTACGAAGGCAAACTTGCATTTGTCACATTGTGAATAAGGTCTCTAGCATATAAAGTTTATATATCCGTGATCATAACAAGTTGTAATCCCAAATTGAATAGCACAAGTTCCGCCAAGAATACATCACCACCATTCGCAAAGTGAGTGAACCCGCTATCCAGTTGTCATCATGGTCTCAAACAACTCCACCGGCGCCTATAATCCCGCGTTATAACAACTAACACTTAAATTATTATTCAAGTGATTCGTATTCGGTATCCATATCTCTAATTTTATAATTAAATTTAGCGATGAATTTCGTAGCTAGTGATCACGAGTTTCAATCTAGCAGTGTTTTTATATAGTTTCTTACCCTCATGTGAATATAGGAGAGTAGCTTGTCCACTTTAGACAAACCTAACCAAATTTGGAATATTGAGTAAGTTCCTCCTGCATATATACATTGTATTGTATCTGATCTGATTAAGATGAATTAATTAGAATTTGTCAAAGCAAAAATTAAGTTGTTAATAAATCTTTGATTGGCTTTTATAAAAATAGAAAAGTCTGTCAAATAAGAAATATTAAATCAACTATTCTAAAAGTTAAAACTAGAGGAAACCTATGTTTACAATATATTAACTGTTGTGTCATGTTTGCTTGCGTAGGGACTGGCGAAATTCAAGTCTGGCTGCCATGTCCATCGAGTATTCTTAACAGTCCCGTTTGCATGGTTCAAAGTAGCACATTAAAAAGTGAATAAACGTGAGGCCAAGCCAACACACTTTTGCATACTTTAAAATTTAAATCAAACATAGACTAACTAAGCAGATTATGACGGTCTGAATAGCTAATATGATATAAGACAAACATATTTAAAATGCTCTAAGTTACGTGCACTTTCCATGCAACGAGCCATACCCGTGAGCTAACTCGGTGCCTCTTTCCTGAGGCATTCCATTTCCATGTTTCAGACGCAACCATTTAACATAAAATAGTTATAGAAACACAATAATTTTATAGATACCAGCAATTTCTCAACAAAAAAAAAATCATCAAACTAGCTAAGAAAGATAAAAAAAAAAAAATAATAATAAAGAATAGGTTTTTTGTCACTACTAGAAACGGTCGATTTTCTTGCGGAATTACCTGCGGATTGTGGTAAAGATTTCGCAGGAAATGAGTTTCCTGCGGATTTTGCTAAGGATTTTGGTTCCCAGGTAATACCTTCGTGGGTAATCGTTTCCTTAGGATTTTAGGATCTGCAGGAAAATTACATCCGCAGGAAGCGTGAAAAAATCCGCAGGAAACATTCGGTCAGGTTTTGAGGAGATCTCCTACCCGTAAGTGCGTCGCAGCAAAAACCGTAGAAAACTTCGCAGGAAACGAGCAGTCCGCTGGTAATTCCACATGAAATTGGTTTATTTATTTAAAAAAATAATTCACTTCAATGTGTTGTACCCTAATTTTGTCCAAGTCTTTTCTTAAAAAAAAATCATCATCATGCAAAAAATTAAAAAAAAAATCAATTTTTATTTTCTTTTTAAATAATAAAAAAGAAGGGTTTTATTATTATTTTTTATTTATTTATCTTTCTTATTATTATTATTATTATTATTATTATTATTATTATTATTATTATTATTATTATTGTTTTTCTCAAAAAAAACATATACCAAAAAAACAAAGTCAAAGAAGGCTGCAACCTCTTCTTCCTTCCTATCCGTTTTCTTCATTTCTTCTTTGTCAAGAAAGTCCAAGTAAGCTGCAAGTTGCTGCCCCTGTTTCCAGCATCCCTTCCTTGCCTTTTGTTCCCATTTTTTTTCTGTCAAAACAAGTCAAAGAAGGCTGCAAGCTTCTCCCCTGCCTGCATCGCCCCTTCTCCCTGTTTTCTCCCAACCTCTGTCAGGGCAGCACCCCTCCTTTCCTGTTTTTCTTCCATCAACTTCTGTCAAACTCAGCCCCAACTTGTTCAAAAACAAAGTCTTCACCAAAATCACAAGGTCACTTCCTCCATAAATGTTAACCAAAGTTTTTGCCATAGCACACAAAAAGGCCCAGCTTTCAAGGGATTTTCATGATTACAAATGATTTCAAAATTGCCTATATAAGAGGGACGAAAATGAATGAAATGAGAGGACTTTTCAGAGGCAGAATCAGAAAACCAAACAACAGCAAAAAAATCATAACAAAACCTCCCAAAAGAAAGAAGCTCTGTTTTTCTGTTTTTTCTTTACAAACCACCACAACAAATCAAACAGAATCAAAACAGCAACTAAACCACAAAGAAACATCACACAAAGAGAGGAGAATAGTAACAAAACACCATTCTGTTACTGTTCATCTTCTCCATCACTTCCATCTTTAAAAAACCACAACCACCCAAAAGCCCCTTTCATTTTTTGTGCATTTAGAGCTTTGGCTAAGAGTTTGTAAGTATCTTGAACCTTTCTATCTCCTTTTTCGCATTTTGTTTAAGTGTTTGTAGCTTTTCTTAAAAAATAATGAATTCTTCATCATAAGTTCATGGGCATGACTTGAGGCCAGAATACATTAGGTTTTAGGACATCTTTTGGTAGATCTAAAACCACTAAGATGTAGTATTCATGACAAACTTTACATTGGTATTTTTATTTTTGTATTTGGTTCAGTTTTGAGTGAGAAATTTAACTCATAAGTTGAGAAAAAATCACAGAACTCTGTTCTGCTGTCCTGTTGTTCCTGCATTATTTTTCTGCATTTTTAGTCATTTTAACTCTTTTTTTGCCCTAAAACATCATTCAAAAACCCAAAAATCTTGTTTCCTTTTCAACAATCACTAAAACAGAATGTTTTTCCTACTGTTTTCAAACATTTTTACCCCTGAGGTTCTGAAATCAGAGTCTGAAGTGCTTCTGAACAGTGCTTCAGAAGCAGCTTCTGATCAGTGCTTCTGAAGCAGCTTCTGAACAATGCTTTTGAGCAGCTTCTGAAGGCAGCTTCTGAACAGTGCTTCTGAAGCAGCTTCTGAACAGTGCTTCTGAAGCACCTTCTGAACAGTGCTTCTGAAGCAGCTTCTGAACAGTGCTTCTGAACCAGCTTCTGAACAGTGCTTCTGAAGTCGTACATTTTGCATTCTGTTTCTGAAGTCAGTTTCTGCATCTGAGGGTTTAGAACCTGGTTTGAACTATTTTTGAAAAAAATGGCTGAAACTCATTTTATTTGAAAAAAAAAAAGAGAAAAATACAACAAGTGTTAGTGTTTTCAATTATAGTTTATGCATCTATTTTCAATAATAAACTTGAATGAAAAAGGAGTGGTTTGACGTATGTCTTCCCATTCCCCAGTTGCACGAGCACTTGATGTATGTCTCGTTGTTCGGACAATTGTCATTCTATTTTCAAAATACAAAAAACATAAAACAAATCCAACACACCAAACTAATTCTAGGCCCCCCGTGGTCAATTTAAAATTCAAATCTCTTTTCACAAAAGTACGATGTTTTATCAATTCTAACGCGATAAAAACAAACGCTTAAGCCTCCCACGCGCGAGCATACAAGCTACGTTTAACCGCTAGAATACGATCAAAAACATTGTTCTTTAAAATCAACCAACAAACAAATATTTTCTACCAAAGAACTAACGTAGCTTTGAATTCTCCATCGCACCAGGAGATACGTTGGAGCAAGATCCAACTCTTGTCAAGCATACTAATAAAAAACCTTTTTTCCTTTTTCTTTTTTTTTTTTCCTATGAAATGTCAAAATGCTGCAAGCAAACTTTAAAAACACTTTTAACCCTAAACTAACTAGGATGTTCCCGTTGAGTACAAACCCTTAGTATCTCAACCCATAACACAACTATGCATTTGAGGATTCATGAATTCTATTTTGTTTTCGTTATAAATATTCTTGCATCCAAAGTCGTTTCTGGGGAGGTGCAAACAGATCTACATCGTTGGGTCTCCAAAATTTTGGAGCCCAAAGTATTCATTTTTATATAATGTATGTAAATATGAATATATACTAATAGTGTTGTGATATTTGCAAAGCTGAAGACATGGTGTAAAGGTAAAACGTGGTGGTGTTATATTTGTGGTCTTGGGGTTTTTTTTTTCGAGCATGATAGGGCCTCAATTTGGGTATGATTTTTATGGATTTGTGGTTTTTATGTCATCAATACCCATATTCTTCCTCCAATTAAATTCAACTCTTCAACCTATTCGACTACATATTTATTAATAAAAATATAATATAACTTTTTTCTTCTTATTTTTTTAGAGCATTTCAGCATTCCAAATTTTCCCAAAGTATAATCGCAAGAGAGGAACAAGTGATCAACATCTTCCATCTTACCACGTCCACCACACAAGGTTCATCATTATGCTGAAGAACATGCTTCATAATTAAGTTGTTTGTAGTTGGTAGTCGGTTCCGCAACAGACGTCAAGCAAAAAGATTGGCCTTTAAAGGGCCTCCGTGTTCCAAGCATATGCTGACTGATCGGTTGCCGTGAAGTTGATCGTCGAAATCATGAAATTATAGGCACTTGTAACGGTATAATTTTTTGAAGCATGTAAATGTCATAACCACCTGTCAGAAAGATTAGGCTGCATAACAATATTAACTAAAAAATCACTGCACTCCACTTCCAAGCTAATAACATGCCTCCAATTCCACGCCTCACCATCCTCCCCCCACCCAAGAGAAAACATTTAAGCCACCGTTGCCATTTTATTAACGGCTAAATCAAAAAGGAGGGTGAAACTACTTTTCAATACTATACCATCAATCCACGGATCCCACAAAAAGAGTGTCATCTTCTACCTCTCGGCCAATGTTGTCATCAAACCACCTACCCACACCACACCAGCTCCACATTTGATCTTAATCAAATTATTCCACCAAACTGAATTATACCGCCCTCTCCTTCCTCAATACTCCCTCCCACCCCACCATATCTCGCTACTAGAACTTTATACCACAAACTCATATTCTCCACCTTCATTCTCCTTTTTAGAACAAATAATGTCCCAAGTAATCCAAGATATTTTCCTAACCCCCCCCCCCCCCCCCCCAAAAAAAAAAAAAATTACTAAATAATACATGTGGGAGCCTTGAAGAAGGAAAGAAAATAGACCGGGAGAGAGGACAAGACAAACTTTAAAAGAACGAATCGACCACCCAATGAGAGATTTTTGTTCTTCCAACCCGACAATCTTGACTATATGCGGTCAAGCAAAGGACGCCAAAAATTTAACTTACGAGAATCACCACCAATCAATCATCTATATTTTTCAACATTGTTTTATCTCTATATCTCTCTTTCCATCGGTTCATCCCTTATTCTTATTACATCTGTCTTTTACTCTCTGAAAAGGTATATATATACACCGAAATCGGGTGTGCACCAGGCTTTTCTTTTTTACCCTTCTTTTCACAAACCGCGTCTGCATGAGAAAACGAAAGCAATACGGTTTTTCTATGAATTCTGCCACAGAACATGCGCCCAAACCGCGTATTAATGTCGCTTCCTCTGTACATGAAAGTTGGTATAATCATGCTGTGGTCCAAACCAAAGCCATGGAAGTTTGCATAATAAGATCAATCGAAAAGATTCCGTATGCTTTAACGTATGAGCAACAGTACAGTTCTTGGCTTTTGTTTTGTTTTTGTGCTCATGCTTTTCAACCAGATTTGTCATATATATATATATGGCTTTGTTATATGTTAAAATGATACAAGTGAAGTTATACTAAAAATGGTCAATTTTCCCTCATAATTTTTTTTTTCCTTCCTTATCCTATGATTTTGGTAGTGAATCTCAATGAAGTATTGGTTCTTAATTAGGTCTTATTTCATATTCGGATAGCACTTGAGTTACATTGGGTTTCTAATGTCATGTCACATTGACTAATCATAATATGTCATGTGCCACAGTTTGTGTTAAAATATAACAAAAAAACAAAAAATTCTTGTGAAAGAGAGAGAAGAAAGTTATTTGTCATATTGTGGTTGTCCAATGTCACATAACATTGACACCACAACGTCACCGCTGCCCTTCATATTCCTATGGAAGGTCTCAATGATTCTTTCATTAAGAAAAATCTAAATTTCACGTAGAAAAAAGATAAAGCCAGATTAAAGTTTATAATAAATAAAATAGGTCACTTACAACTCAATTTTGTTAAAATAAGTTAAGTTTAAGTTTAATATCATCTCAGAAAAAAGTTAAGTTTAATGTAAAAAATATAATATGATATATAAGACTTATCGATTCAGGCCACCATCATTTGCATCAAGATTTGAAAAGGACAGTGCATGCAAAAAAGTTGCATAGTCATATTATTCATCATCTATATACAAAAGAAATATATACGTATCTTTCCCCATCAGTCTTAAGAAGTTTCCTTCCATTTACATACGAAAATTGCAAGACTTCTGACGAGTGTATATTTCTCAATTTATCAAATTATATCTTATAATATTTTTACGTTTAAATATTATATATATATATATATATATATATATTTGACAAAACGTTTATATTATATATATTTATAAAAGAGAAAAGGGACATGCATTATTAAAGTATTTTCATCGGATTTTTACAGTGAAAAACATCTCTATTAAACTCTTTAAATCACTATTGCAGTTACCATAGACATTATTGCATTCAATTTTCTAATTCTTTACACTTGTGTGAATCTAACACTAGATTATTTAAACAAAAAAAAAATTGTTTTTTTGTTGGGTAATTGTAACTCAGTTGGTATCTATCATATACATTATTTGCAAAGGTCTCCAATTTTCCACTTCTTCACACTTAAAGTGTGTGAATCTACTCACTAGCTAGCTTATTTAAAAAAACAAAATTTTTTTTGACAAATTAAAAAAAAATATTGCAAAGTTAATTATCAATAGAGTTTAATTTATATACATTGTCAATGTAAAAAAAAATACATTTGTATTCAATGATGTGTTGTTGCATCAATTAATGAGGTATGATCAATCTTGCAATTTTAACGGAATGAATTTCATGCGGTGGAAATCTCAACAGTTTTCTACCGTGTCCATATCAATATCATTAAACACTTTATCTCTTCTGATTTCTACATTTAATGTTCTATGCTTTCATTTTTTTTTCAATAGTCATGAACTCTGCAGTCACTACATGAAATCCAATCCCATTTTTAACTTATTAGATGATTTGGTAGTAAATCATTAGATATATGTATAAAACTTTTTTATGCTCATGTATAAATTAAACTCTTATAAATGACCTGATATTTTTTTCCGTGGATGCACGCCATTGAATAAATTTTGGTCAAAACTTTTTTTGTTGTTGACAAATTTATCCTTACTATCCAATTCCTTTTTAAATTTAAATTCACACCGTAACTAAAGAGACCCTAAAACTAATTGTTTTCAGCAAGACATCGTTAAGTTAGTTTCTAAAATATCTCTATAAACATCTAAATGCATGATTTGATTGGACGTATGTTTAAAAATAATTTTACATTGTGTGTGTTCACAAATTTAGTCTTTTTAATTTTCAAAAAATAAATCTCTTGTGTGTGTTTACAAATTTAATCTTTTTAATTTAAAATAAATAAAAAAAAACTCTTAAATGTGTATCCAAAAAAAGATCATAACTTTCATCCATTAAAAGTTCTTAAATTACGGGGTAACATTTGAAAAAATTGTTTTTTTGAGAGTAACATTTGAAAAAATTGTTATTATCTTTATTTTGTTTGTTTTTTAATGAAGGAGAAAACACACTTATAAAAACCACACAACCTTGTACCTTAACCTCTATCGTAGAACAAAAAACAAACCAAGAGAAACTCTATCGTTCCTAAGAATCTGTGTTTTTCTAAGTCTTTGATTTTGATAATGTCGCTACTCTCAGATCTTATCAACCTTAACCTATCTGAAACCACCGAGAAGGTGATCGCTGAATACATATGGTTAGTCTTTTCCTCTGTTCATTCCTATATTTGATTGTGTGTGCATGGATTTATGTTTCTAGAAATGTTTTATCAATCAATTATTATAATGGGTTTGAGTTGTTTTCTTTCATATTGCATTTGATCGATCACATTTTGGGTTCTCTGTTCTCTATGTATTGCTCTGATTCCCCTGTTTTTATTTTGTTTTCTTCTTCTTATTGGTTTTATTTACGTGAATGAGGATTTGTTTATTATGAGATTTTAAATTCATACTTAGGTTTTGGTACTTTTTTTAGGTCAATTGGTTTAATAATATTGATTTGGTTTTGCTGGTATTTTTTACTTTGATACTTTCTTTCTGGGATTATTTTTCTAATGATTTCAAAAAATGTATCGTAACCATGATTTGAACCTAGTCCTTGTGCATGTTTGGTATCATGGTTTTTTTATGTATGTGATAATATCAGGATTGCAATGCAATCACAATTTAAGCTGTATGAAACAATTTTGATCGTAATTATTTGCAATATTAGGAATTCTGACCGCAATTGAAAACTTTATTCAAACAAGCTGAGCTATCCACCCATTAGTTTTTTGTGTGTGGTTCTCTTTTTGGTTACCAAACTATCATACTCTACAACCTATGAAACACGATCATGTGTCAGCGTCCGACCTGTGATTTATGTCATTTTCTCAAATTATTATTAGTGTGGTGTCTGTGTATATTGAAGTGCTATTTTTACCTATGGATATAACTTCTGTTTTTGTAGTTTTGTACAATGTAACAACTCTTAACCCTTTAATTTTTCCTATATGATAGGATCGGTGGATCTGGTATGGACATGAGGAGCAAAGCAAGGGTAATTTTCTTCACCAATATGTAACCAAAAGTGATGAATTGAAAAAATGCTAACAAATGTTCTAATGACATTGTTTAAAGACAAAATTGCGTACTCTTATTTAATGTATTTAACTTGTAATTCCAAGACAAAATTTATTTGTAGGCTTCCTTAAACAATGCATTTAGAACACTTGTTAACAAAGTCCATTTTTGTTTAGTAAATATTAGGAACTTTTTAAATGGCTTCTAGATTAAACGTCTGATAGCTCAAAGAAGTTTTCAGGTCTCCATAGTCTATATAATTTTGTCTATTATTTTAAACTTTAGGGCAGATTTATGGTTTTAAAATTATTAGGAAACTATATAGATCGTTTAAACTATGGTTTTAAATATAGACTCTCCCTGGACCCGTTGAAGACCCTTCAAAGCTTCCCAAGTGGAACTATGATGGTTCCAGCACTGGTCAAGCTTCTGGAGAAGACAGTGAAGTGATCTTGCAGTAAGCTTCTTTACTTTTTTGTAATTTTTATTACATTGAGCCCCTTTTTCCACTTTATCATATTTTCTGTGTATACACTTCCAAATATTTTTTAATTTTAAAGTACATGCGCTTTGTCACCGTAAATTTATTGGGATAATAGTCGTTCGTGTGTGAGTGTATAATGTGTAGCCATAATAGTTCTTGTATCAAAATTTTAAAATAGTTTTTTATTGTGCATTTCGTTAGTCAAAATAGTCTCTGATATTAAAATATTTCATTAACAAGTCCTTGACTTCGGTCGTAGGTTGAAAGTGAAAAAGTAGCCGTCAGTCTTTCAATATACTTACTTATTGTCATATAAGTCTTTATAAGTACTTACTTATTATCATTTCAGTCCCTAGATGAAAAGAATTATTGTGAATATTGAGAGATTATTTTAGCGTCAGAGACTATTTTGACTAACAAAGTGCACAATCAAATACTATTTTAAAATTTTGATACATTGAGAGACTATTGTGACTTCTCATTACATTCATAAGCTTTTCTAATTGACATTATTTGTATAACAGTCCTCAAGCAATTTTCAAGGATCCATTCAGGAGGGGAAAGAATATCTTGGTACATTTTTCTTCTTGTCTACTATGTTATGTAGTAATTTGAATATGATACACCTTTGTTAAAGTTGAACATTTGATTTTATATTTTAACCTGAGTTTAGGTTATGTGTGATGCCTACACTCCTGCTGGAGAACCCATTCCCACTAACAAGAGACACGCAGCTGCCAAGATTTTCAGCCATCCTGATGTTGTTGCTGAAGAACCATGGTCACTACTCTCATTTCCATTTTTAGAGATTTTTTTTTTGCATGATTAATTCAATCTTATCATTTACTAAGCTTTGGTGTATGATCTCCAAAAAGGTATGGTATTGAGCAAGAATACACCTTGTTGCAAAAAGATGTACATTGGCCTCTTGGATGGCCTAAGGGCGGTTTTCCTGGACCTCAGGTGAAAACTCTTTTACACTTGTTTGGTGTTCAATTCTTTTTTTGTCAAATAATTTGGTGGAGAGAATCACACACTAAGTGTGTAGAAGTGAGGAATTCCGGGTTTCAACCCTAGAGATTTACTCTTTTTTTGTTTGATTATTTATATTCATTCTAATTCTTGTTTGCTGAATAGGGACCATACTATTGTGGTGTTGGTGCTGACAAGGCATTAGGGACGTGATATTGTTGATGCACATTACAAAGCATTGCCTTTATGCTGGCATTAACATCAGTGGTGTTAATGGAGAAGTTATGCCTAGCCAGGTATATAAGTTTAAACATTTGATGTTCCACAATTTTGACATTCACTATTATTTACCCTTATATTCCATACATAAATATTACTCTTATATGTTGTTGTCTTTATTACATTTTTAATTTAATTTGATTATTATATGTAGTGGGAATTTCAAGTAGGTCCAGTTGTTGGCATCTCTGCTGGTGATGAGCTTTGGGTTGCTCGTTTCCTTTTGGAGAGGATTTGTGAGATTGCTGGGGCAGTGCTATCCTTTGACCCTAAACCAATTAAGGGTGATTGGAATGGTGCTGGTGCTCACGTAAATTACAGCACCAAATCAATGAGAAACGATGGTGGCTATGAAGTGATTAAAAAAGCAATCGGTAACTTAGAGAAGAGACACAAAGAGCACATTGCTGCTTATGGAGAAGGCAATGAGCGTCGTTTGACTGGACGTCATGAAACCGCCGACATCAACACCTTCATATGGGTAACCCAAAAATATTCATTACCTTTACAAAATATTTTCCTTTGATTAGTTTTTTATGCATCATATAAAAGGCTTAGTGCATAAATTTTTGTCACAATTAGAGAGAAAATAGAATAAACTCTGTTTAAGTTCTACATAAGAAATTTTATAAGTTAATAAACCACCATTTGAGTTTAACAAGGCTGCATGTAACATAGTTTTAGTATCTTACACACATGATAAATTATGTCTCATCAAGGTGCCACATTATTTGTATCATGTCCTAAAGTATCTTAATAAACATTCACATAGTGAAAACTATTTAATATCTATGTAAAAGAATTTTGTCAAAAAAAGTATCCATGTAATAGAAAACCTATGTTGGTGAATGGTAATTAAAGTCTAACAATTTTTATACCTCCATCAACATTTACATTGATGTTTTTGTTATAGTTGAGATTATTATTTTTTGTACTAAATAATTGTTATGGTTGAGATGAGTTAGTGATTCTTATAGTTTGTATTATTGATTGAACTGTGTTTGCAGGGTGTTGCAAACCGTGGCGCTTCTGTTAGGGTAGGAAGGGAGACTGAGAAAGCAGGGAAGGGATATTTTGAGGACAGAAGGCCTGGATCTAACATGAATCCATATGTGGTGACATCCATGATGGCAGAGACAACCATTCTCTGGAAACCATGAACAACCTTGGAATTATCAGCACATATCAATTTGGATCTAGTTGTTTCTCCTTAATTATTATATATTAGTACTAAGTTGTGATATTTTGTTTTTATCAGTTTGTTTGTTTTTCTTTAGGATTTTTTAGTCGCATGATGTTTAATTATGGGCTTGTTTGACTTTGGTTTCCATTGCTTTATGAGAGTCAGTTTGCTTCTTTACCTTATTGTCCTGTTTTAAGTGTTACAATAATGATCATGCTTAAAGTAATAATAATAAGGCTTAACTGAACCACCGGTCTCTTAATTTAATTCTTTGTTTTAAAGTGGTCTCATAAATATAAACTGCCATAATTTGGTCCCTTATCTATTTTGTCGTTAATCATTTTGGTTCACACTGTTAGTTTTTAACTCTAAATATCTCAAGTCATTGAGGTCATTTTGGTCATTTTGCTTTTGCTTGAAAGCCGCATGGCATTTTTGTCGGTTCACACTATCTATTGCTGACACATCAACTCACTTAATGTGTGATGGTGATGGTGAGGAGATCAGAGAACGGCGGCTACGACGGTGGTCGGTGGCTAGGAGCCAAGAGAGAGAGAGAAAGAGAGAGTGAGTGAGTGAGTGAGTGAGTGGTCTAACGAGAGAGAGAGAGAGAAAAAAAAGAAGATGCAGAGAAGGTAGAAAGTAGAGGATAAATTGAGATTTTACAAAATTGTCCTTGTCTTAATGTTGAAATGTCAAAATTACTCTTGGTGTCGTATTTGTGTAAAATAAAATGTGTCAAGTTAACATTTCTCGCAAGCCTTTTTCTT
The DNA here is from genome assembly GCA_018208015.1 of Medicago ruthenica. NCBI lineage: Eukaryota > Viridiplantae > Streptophyta > Magnoliopsida > Fabales > Fabaceae > Medicago > Medicago ruthenica. Next base: position 19,207,315 of record CM031375.1, read on the forward strand.
TTTCCACCCCGCTTGTGGCTTCGCTTCATGCAATTCCGTGATGCGTTGCTAATCGTGATACCCATTCTCTTTTGTTCGGCTCCTTTCATAATTGATAAAACCTAATTGTTTTTCAACCTTCAGCCAGTCACGTGTCATGGACCACCTAATTTGGTCAAATTCCCTTTCCATCTCATGGCTCAATAACATATACTAACATACAAAATTTACGTGTAACATATAAGTTATTTTTATTATATAATACTAAAGAAAAGACGGACACTCACGTGTTTGTCTTTCCGCTCTTTTTATTATGTCAACTTTTGAAAATTATGAACGGTGTTTTTTTATGAAATTTTGATTTTGATTAAAACTAAAAATATAAATGTTTGTTGCTTTCAAGTTATAACAAATCAAACCAACCATAAAAAAAATATAATCTAAATTTTTTTTTTTAATGATACCAACAACAACTTTTATTATAGAAAAAGTTGTTTAAAATTATAATTGAGATAATGAAATAGTAAGTATAGATTCCTTCATAAAAATAAGTATAGATATACTCATCTAGTTTGTTACACTTTTTAAATGATAAAGAGAAAAATTAGACATATATATATATATATATATATATATATATATATATATATATATATACTCCTATCGTGTTTGTTATACTTTTATTTTAATATTTGAATTTACTCTTATATATTTGTTATATGTACTGTTTGTATTGAAAATTGAAGATAATTTTAGAAAGAAAAAAAAACCTAAAAAAGTCAAAACATATGATATTTTTTTATATAGTATAGATATAAATAAATAGTATTATTTATAATTCTCTCAACTAAAACATCCTTATTTGAGAAAAAAATCTCTCAACAAAAACAAACGTATAAACTCATCTGAATACTCATAAAATGACTTGGAAAAGTCATTAACAATATGGCATATCAAACTATCATCGATAGAAAAAGAAATTTTCAAAACCTTTTGATTTATAGACATTTTCATGCAGGCCGTTCAGATTAAATTGGAGGCCACGTTCTAATAATAAAAACGGGTCCCTAGTAAATAAATGCAAGTTTTTTTTAAAATTCATCATCTAATCTAGACAGTAAATAACATAACAAATAGACATCCTTGTAACTAATCAAATATAAAAAATTGGGCTCCAAATAATTTAAGATTTATATATTTTTAACATACTTAGATAATATTTTTGTTTATCTGGTCATTTGGCTTTCATTAATCAATTTTGGCTCAATGTTTGCGGTTCGAACCTCACTTTCCATAGCTGGGATTTGTTTGAACTAGTGTGCATTAAGACTCAAGGCATACAATCCACTGCACCAAACTTGGAATCCTGTAAAACATTCCATGCGCGTTGAATATATAACTATTAAAAACAACCACTGGGCTAATAAAACTCAAAATTTGGGCCCCTAAAAATGTGAGGCCCCGCACCATAGAGCTGATTGCACACCTCTTGGGTCGGGCCTGTTTTCATGTGATATGGTAATGAAAGTTGTTGTTCCCACTTCAGCATTTGTTATAAAACACCAAAAAATTACTACATTTACCCTCAACGACAGTTAACTGTCGCCGGATCCACGCTTTAAAAAACGTCACAACGGCAGTTAACTGCCGCTAAGCAAAGCATAAGCGATAGTTAACTACCGCCGGATAAGTTTTTTTTGGACAATTTCAAAAGTGGGAACAACAACTTTCTATGGTAATAGAGACCCTCTGGAGGATGTATTGTAGTGTTCAATCCCATACACGTTTGTCAAAAAAAAGTTAACTATCGAGTTCGTATCTTTGTTGGCAACAAATTTAATGTTCGTCTATATATCAACTTGGACTCTAAACGCTTGTTTCCATTACCAACGAAAAACCCACACCAAAAAGTGTTCCCCTTGCCAATTAAACTGCTATTCCAATGTGTTTAATTGTGTAAGTATGTGTAGATAGAGATATCAATTTTGTCGGATGCCACGATCAAATACTTTTGACAAGTAAAAATAAAATAACCTTATTTTATAGTGTATAATATTGTTTTTACTGGAATGGGATTGTTTCTATTGCAATGTGATTTCACTAATGAAATAAACTTACTTTATAATGTCTAATATTGTTCTTACTGTAATGACACTAATGAAATAAACTTACTTTATAATGTCTAATATTGTTCTTATTTTAATGCGATTGTTTCTATTGCAATGTGATTTCACTAATGTTTTAAGAAATGATAAAATAGTTTAAATGAAGAGTAACATTAGAATAAAAAACTACACCAAAAATATGCATTCCCTTGTATGCTCCTTTTCTCATTTTAGAAAATAATAACAATAATTTGTCTGTACATTGTAGGTATTTTTTTGTGAATGCACAACAGGTTTGAGTCCAATTGTCATCTCAATGTGAGATACTTAATAGAGAAATTTTTTTTGTGAACCAGGTATCCTCTGCACGCAACTGCATCGACTAATTTTTTGAGTTCGGTAAGACGACAATGGATATTAAAGCTCTCCTTCAAGAGATTTAACACTGATGCATTATCAATGCTGAATTCAAACTCATGACATCTAATTAAATTGGGAGATATCGATTATCATCTCATCCAATTGTTAAGGGTCCTTAGTAGAGTTTCTTAACAAAGATATTCATACCATCTTTATTTGGTTTTATTAAAATTAAGTAGACATATTTTAGTAGTAAATTGTTTTGTTAGTATTTTGTTCTTTGAAGTCGATTCCTTTATCTCATGCTACTCTTTCAACTTTTCTCAAACTACTTTAGCTACTCAATCCTCCTTATTGTTCTATTAAAATAATTCATAGGTTTTAAGAATAGTAGGTAATTCTTGTATAAAAAAAAATGAATAGTAGGTAATTTCATTGATATTTTTGGTTTAAAAATAGTTATATACGAAAGAAGAGATTATTGAAAAACGAAACATGCATTAATAGATGAGTATTTTTTGTCTTTTTTTACAAATAATTGATGAGTATTTTCAAAGTAACATTTTTTTGAGTGTTAATTTAATAGTATTTCTATATTAACGTTAAATTAGTGTATCGATCAGTTTTTGTATATTTTCGACTAACAAACTTCAAACATTTGATGCATTATGCGAATGAAAACTGACTGTGGATTGATAAGATCCTAAGTTATAATAATCTTTCGCATAGACAAGTCCAAAAAATAAACTTTTCTTAGCTAGAACAACTAATTCTCCAAGAAAGGCTCTCCATGTGGGACCCACAACTCATGTTCAAATTAAATAACCCTATTAAATTCCAACAACATGATATTCAACAAGCTACTAGCAGCCAAGCAAACCGCATCTCAACAAAATCACATATATACCTCACTTTAACATACGACGTGTTCAACAATAATATACAAACAAACATACCTAACCTAATAATTTCCCTAAGCTTATTGCGTGGAACATAATTTTCCCACACATTCATTTCATGGCTTCCAAGCTCTCTTTTCTAAACTCTCTCACTCAAAGAAAGAAACAAAATAATACTATTAATGATGATCCCATCAATGAAGACTTAGCCATAGTGAAAGCAGCTGCATGGGCATGGCATCAACATGGTTCTGGATCATGTCATGAAGGAGAAGCTAATTCAAGTAAGTTTTATGTTACAAGGAGTAATATTCATCGTGAACCAAGACCTTCTCGTTACAAATTAGAAGCAATGAGATCAATGGAAAAGAAAGAAATTCACAAGAAGGAGAAATCTCTACTTGATGCATATGAAGTTCAAAGCATTTCAAGGCACTTGAATCGACTTATAGAGTCTAAGAAACTTGTGAATAGCACCGACAATATTATTGCTAGTACAAGTGTGGATGATGGTGTTAAAAGGACAAAGAAGAAGAAGAAGATAAGGAAAGGGTTTTTTCTTAAGCATGGTGCTGTATGTGGAAGATTGGGAGATGTGGTTGATCCAACTAGTGTTTCAAGGGATGGTCGTCGACAATTAGCTAAGAGTGTACCTTCTGCTCAGGGATTTAAATAAAGGTTCACAATCATAATCTAGACCACAATATAACAAATTTTATGTTGTGATTGAAGTTGCATCGACCGTATTTCACTTTGATTTTCACAATATCAAAGATTATAAGGGGATCGCAGCCATTAATATACCCGGTATTTAAAATCCTTGATCCTAAGCTAGTTTTATTTGGCTAGGCATGTTTCAATTTTTAACTGCTTATACTTTTTTTTTTTACGGTTCAACTGCTTATACTTTTTTTTAAGGGGATTGCTTATACTAAGTAGCATATATGATTATATTGTCGACCAAGTAGCATAAAAATAAAAAGGAATTTAATATGGTATGTGTGACAATCCCTAAAAGAACGATACATGACATTATTAATAGAGCTCTCCAATACTCCTATAATATATATTTGATCGAACATATTTTGGTATAATTGCATTTGCACCTTTTGAATCATATTTCACAAGTGGAAATGTGAATTATACCATGCATTCATGATGCGCTTTCAATTTTCATCTTAGTGGTGGTAAGAGTTTAACTTTGTAATATCAATGGATGAGTCCAATTCTAATCTGAGACCATTGTAAAATGATTATTGGTATCGTCATTATTAATAATGATTTCTTATCACCATCTTTTTTAAAAAGAAGTGAAAACATAAGTTTGCTTTAGGTTACTTTGATATTTTAAATTCTTAATAATTTTTTATTTATATCCATAACAATGCTAAAATAGTTTTTAAATATTTTACCAACTTTTGTTATCGCTCGATTATTTTAATTAGTATCGAAGCTCGTGGGGGTGGTGGGCAAGCACTCAGACACTTGTGCCCGTTTTTGATTTAGGTGAGTGAGTGAGAGATAGTCAAAATAGTGTGTACCTTTCTTCTTCTTTTTTGTGCAAATGTCCTTACATAGCATGGGTTTTCAAGAGAAATGGGTGAAAAAGAGTCTTTGAAGTCGTTGGGGAATTCGTGTTGTGATTGGAGGATCATCTTATGATCTTCATCATGTTGTCATTTATTTCTGAAGAACAATGTGTGTGTTGGTGGTGGAGCGTACATTGCCTTAAACGTTGCCGAGAAAATATACAAGATTGGAAATATAAATTGTATTAGAATGAAAAAAAATGCGTTTACGTCAAAGATCTACATAACTACTACAGAAATCAAAGGAGTAAATTAACTACTATTAACTTGTTACATCTCTAACGACCATCGTCACTGAATTTTGAGCCAATCTCCATTTTTCCATTTTTGGTCCTAAAAAATGTAGGAGTTGGACAGTTTAGTCATCCAAATTTACAAAATGACGAACTAACCTCTGAAATTAGTTTGTCTATCAATTAATCTCCCTATCATCTACTTGATTCAAAATTCGATGATTTTTTTAAGAGCCAAAACTTCGATGATTTGATATGTTGTTTTAGATATGCTTATATGCAGCAAGTTTTCATATAATATTTGGTTGAGAAGTTTTGTTCATCTCAATTTTGCGATCCATAATCATCTGAAATGACTTATTAAACACTAAATTAATTAACAATATACAATTTGAAGAAATTAATCTACTACTATTTCGTAAATTTAATGACCAAATTACTCGACTCACAAAAATTCAAAAGTTTAAAATGACAATTTACTCCTAAAATTTCAATCTTTTTAAAGCTAATTTCAATCTTCTTAAATTTGCATACATGCAAAGTTTGATAATTTCTTTTTTCCACTCTACTCATCTATTCCGTGCACTTCAAATTCTTCATTTTACCATGTTCAGATTATATAATGTGAAACACTTTTATACGATTTTGGATTATATAATCCGAATCTTATAAAAACTCATAACTTCATTTGTTTTGCCATTATATTATTGTAATTCTTTTTTCAAAACTTTTAGATTATATAATACGAAAAACAAACTAAACATTTCAGATTATATAATTTGAAACATGTTAAACCCTCCACTAGACCATGTTTCAACCATAATGGTAATTTTAATATTGACACATTTCAGATTATATAATCTGGATAAGTAAAATATGTGTTAGGATTATATAATCCAAACTATATCAGCGCAAATATTATATCTATTTGTACATAAAACACACTTATTTTCAAACCTACGTTGGCTTTGCAACAAAAATCAAACCACATTATTGACACACATCAAAACATAACATATGATAATATTTGCATTAATTAAATCAAAATTTACGTCGATTTTGCAACACAAATCAAACCATAAATATCATACATATGATAATCTAAATCGTGCAAAATATCCAAAACTAAATATTTACTTGCCATGGTCAACTTCACTTCTACAATAACACAATGTGTGGTTGTTCGTGTTTAAGGTCGTTCGAAGGTTAGGTCGAAAAATCATTAATGTTGAAGTGAAAGAAGTGTTATGAGTTGTACTTATATATAAACATGTTTTAGATTATATAATCTAAAACAACTTTTTTTTATTCAAATTATATAACTTGAACAGAGACAAAATTTGAAGTATGGAGCGCGAGAAGATTAGAGAATAGAAAAGGATATTCTCGCGAAGTTTTGCTTGCAAATAATAATGGGCCTTGTGAATCCCAATGAAAATTGATATTCTCCCTTTTAAAATTGTTCATTCTCTTACGCTCGACATTTTTCAGCGAAAGTTAACTCACACTGACACTTTTAAAATCAGTTGAACCGACTTAAAAAGTGATTGAAGTTAACTCACCCCGAAAAATGTCAAGCTCACGCAAGAAGCTCAATTGTCATCCCAATTATTGTATCATGGTCCATCTAGCCCATAGCAAAAGCAGTAACAAACAATAAACACACTCTGTCACCATCTCACTCACATTACACCAAAGTTCAAACAGAAATTCATATTGACACCAGAAATAAAAGACAGAATGAACCAAAAGAATCAACAACATGTAAAGACACAACATATCCATTAACCATGAAACCAAAACCTCATCATCTTCATCTTCATCTTGTCTCATTTTCTTCAAAACCTCATTACAAAAACCATGATATCCTCTACACAATCTCAGAAGCCATCAACACAATCCATAACAACAACAATCCCAATCCTGATTACTCTCTCAACCCAACTCTCAAACGCATTCTCCCATCTCTCACTTCTAATCACATCACAAACCTCATCAACCTCAACCCTCTCTCTCTCCCACCTCTCTCCCTCTTCTCTTTCTTCAACTACCTCGCTTCTCGCCCTCCCTTTCGTCACACTCTCCATAACTACTCCACCATGGCCCATTTCCTTTCTTCTCACAACCTTCTCTCACAAACACATTCTCTTTTTCTTTTCATCATTTCAAAAATGGGTCATCATTCTTCAACTTCACTTATCTCTTCCCTTATTCAAACCATTCCCATCCATCATCGCCATTCTGTTCTTGTTTTTGATGCTTTGATTATTGCTTATACTGATTCTGAATTCATTGAGGATGCAATTCAGTGTCTAAGATTGGTTAAAAAGAATAACTTTTCGATTCCGGTTCGTGGTTGTGAGTATCTACTTCGTCGTGTGATGAAGTTGAATCAACAGCCTGGACATTGTTGGGAGTTTTATTTGGAGGTTTTGGATTATGGGTATCCGCCAAATGTTTATCTTTTTAACATTTTGATGCATGGGTTTTGTAAAATTGGTGATGTTATGAATGCACGGATGGTGTTCGATGAAATTCCTAAATGGGGTTTGCGTCCTAGTGTTGTTAGTTTTAATACTTTGATAAGTGGGTATTGTAGAAGTAAGAATGTGGAGGAGGGTTTTGTGTTAAAAGGGTGTTATGGAGAGTGAAAGAATATCTCCTGATGTTTTTACTTATAGTGCTTTGATCAATGGGTTGTGTAAGGAGAGTAGGGTGGATGAGGCAAATGGTTTGTTTGATGAAATGTGTGAGATGGGTTTGGTTCCTAATGGTGTAACATTTACCACTTTGATTGACGGGCAATGTAAACATGGGAAGATTGATTTGGCATTGAGAAATTTTGAGATTATGAAGGATCGAGGTGTTAGACCGGATTTGATTACTTATAATGCGTTGATCAATGGGCTTTGCAGGGATGGAGATTTGAAGGAGGCTAGGAAGCTTTTGAATGAGATGATTGGGAATGGTTTCAAGCCTGATAAGATCACTTTCACAACTCTAATGGATGGATGTTGTAAGGATGGAGATATGGATTCGGCTTTGGAAATCAAGGATAGAATGGTTGAGGAGGGGATTGAGCTTGACGATGTTGCTTTTACTGCACTAATATCTGGACTTTGTAGAGACGGAAGAGTTCGCGATGCTGAGAGGATGTTGAGGGAGATGTTGAGTGCTGGTCACAAACCTGATGATCCAACATATACCATGGTTATTGACTGCTTTTGTAAGAAAGGTGATGTAAAGATGGGAGCCAAGTTACTCAAGGAGATGCAGTGTGATGGACGTGTGCCGGGAGTTGTCACTTATAACGCGCTGATGAACGGTTTTTGTAAACAAGGTCAGATGAAAAATGCTAAAATGTTGCTTCATGCAATGCTTAATATGGGAGTGGTTCCAAATGATATTACATTTAATATTTTACTAGATGGTCATTGCAAGCATGGAAGCTCTGTTGATTTTAAGATTTTTAATGGTGAGAAAGGACTTGTTTCAGATTATGCTTCATATACGGCACTTGTCAATGAATCAATCAAAATTTCAAAAGATCAATTAAAGATTTGATTGCTACTAAACTATGTAGCACCGACACTTTAGATTGAAGGCGTGCTTGAGTGTCCGACCAATACCGGCACAACACTCCAATTTTCTAAAAAATTTACCGAGTTTTTACGTGTCGGTGTTGTGAGTGTCTGCATTAGTGCTTCATAGCTGCTGAAAGCTGAATTGTGAAAATATTTCCAGCAACCGATTACAGATCCCTTATGAAAGATGATACTTTGGCTGTTGTTCTCAATGCCAGAAGCCAAAGTTGAGGGGAGTAGATAACAGTAACACAATGAGCTAGCCAAGATGAGTCAGTTGCATCTAAAATGATGCCCTAAACTACTTGATATGATATGAGTGCAGAGTGTTCAAGTTTATTCTTAATTAAAGTAAGTTCTGTGATGACTTTTGCGAAATTTAGTATGGACGTATACAGAAGAAACATGTTTTCTCTATATGGGTGTTACTTCAATAGAGCAATCTGCTCCTTTATCAGAGCCTGCAAATTCCAATCTCTTTTCCAAACATCAGTTTTCTCACAGGATTTGGTCGCGATACTCTGCCAAATCCAATTCACCCGTACTCACTTTACATTGTTTTATCTTGTTTTTTGTGTTAGTTACATAGTTAGCATACATAAGCAAAGTAAAAGATCGAGATTCGTTCCAACATTGAAGAGAAATCATTCTGACGATATTTTGCTTTTGAATTATGACATTAAAGTGATTACAAATTATTTTGCGCCATCACTCTTATTATGTGCATGAAGTCTACACTGCCTGCAATGTCTATTTAAAGATAAGGTCTATGTGGATGTTAAGTGGAACTTTCCTGAGGTGGATTGGGTGAGCCATTGCACGGATGATTCCTTCCCGAGGCCAACTCGAATTGCTGGTTGTGGAGGATCGACCTGAAGTGAGCATGGGGTCTGGGTTTGCGGCTTCTCACAAAAAGTAACGATGAATGAAGTGAGCTCTAGCTCTAGGGTGTTTGGAGTTGAGCCCGGGGATTTTAGCATTTAAAGATTTGTTTAGATTCTGAGATTGATGTGAATTGTCTCAAGGATAGCTTTGTAGATTGTGCTAGCAGGTATCAAGCTACTGAAGCACGTCATAAAAATTTCGCAAGGGGATTGGATTGTGAGGATAAAGCATGTCTTTGGAAAAGCGAACAAATGTGCAGACTTTCTTGCAGACTTATCAAGTTTCTACTTTGGTGGTGCATGATCACCTCCTACTTCTCTGGTTTTGTGGTTAACTTCTAATACTTTCCAAGTATCGTATGATTTCCTTGTTAGCTTGGTGGTTTGCAAGTGAATTTGACATTTACAAGGTTAAATGTAATTAAAATTTCATTCAAAATAGACGTCCCAGGCTCAAATAACTATTTTATATTTCATTTTAATAATAGTTATGAGTTTTCCAATTAAAGTGACACAATGACAATTTTCTAACTGTGCCTGAGAGATATGAACTGTGTCCTTCCATTTTACAATTTGTCATATGTTAAAAAATAATCAAATAACTTTTTGTGAACACCAAATAGCATATATAACCAAAATTATGGTCTGGAAAAAGAAAAATCATATGTGTGAATTTAAATGCATTGTTCTACTTTCTACTTATATTATATCTCAATGTCATCTTTCAAACGAAATATAATGGAAACAATCACGAGCCTTGGTACTTATCAGTGGTGTTCAGTTCTTAGTGTGTTCTATAGCCATATGCTTCATATGTACAGTAACAATGTAATACTAGTATACTTCTTATAAGGTAGTGGAACCTATAAAGTTAAAAAACTATTCATGCCTACTCATGATAGTTACATGTGCCAGCATTCATGCTATCATCAGTTACTTCTAGGATCAAAACTTCCTCTTGTCTGGATACTTGGAATTCAAACGGTTAGCACATTGGTAACTGTTGAATTCAGACTAGACATTTTAGATTTAGGACAATATATTTTAGGTTCCTTAGAACAAAAATCACATATTTAGTAAATTGTTTGGTCTGAATTCAACGGTTAGCAATGTGTGAATGTGAGGATATCTCAACTACATGAGTCCATTTCCCCTTCTCATGCTTTATTTAGGCGATTTGCTACAATCAGCCCCACCGAAACCAACTCTATGTTTGGCCAGATCAAATTCTACCCATAAATTTTGTTGATAGAAGTTGCCAATAATGTTACCCCCTGCACCCAATCCTTCTGCCCTTCCAATTCCAAAACAATGGACTCCACCGTCCACCTCAATGAGAACTCTCTCTTTTGGAATCACTATCTCCACTCCTTTCTCGAACTCAAACACCATGTCTCCCACAAGGCGTCCGATTTCAGTTGCATCTCCATCAAAACAAATGTTTGCTACTCCACCGTATATGTAGTCCTTCTTAATCTTGGACCCCACCTTTTTAACTAGCTCATTCTGTATCACATTATAAGCTCTGTCTACCATGTAAGAGAATTCTGATCCAGAATCAATAATGGTTTGGCCAAACCCACTAGCGTCCGGTTTGAAAATAGAAGGCGGAATGTTCAATTTCTTCCCACCGATGATAATTCCTTGCATTGGAAGCGTGAAGGCCAAAGGATCCAGATTCGGCATGCGTTGACTTTGACTTTTACTAAAAGTCAACAATTTAACATAACGAAAACACAATGAATTTGGATTATTTCCGAGGTAAGAAGAACCGGATCCAGGCTGCGTTTGTTTTGTAGGGACAAAATAAGAGAATTTGGGTATTTTAGCTTGAGAAGGGAAGGAGAGGCGACCAAGATTCATTCCCAAAATACCCCTAGCATCGTCGGATTGATTAGCGCAAGCTAGGATAATAGGAGGGGTAGTTTGGGAAGAAGATAAATCAATTTTTTCTCTAACAAGATCACCCTCGACTACAGTTCCATCAGCATAGAAAAAAGAATAGTGACATAAACGATTGGCATCACAATCTGTGGGAAGGCTAAAATCAGGAACACTGAGGCTTACAAAGTGGGTGGTTACATGGGAGAACAAAGAAAGAAGAGGAAAGAGAAGGATCAAACAATGAAGTCGTAGGAGGTTGTTTCCTTTGTGGTGCTTTTTGTTGTCACAGTGAATCCATGAAAGTTGGCTTCCTGTATCCAAAACCATTTGTTGAGGCTGTGGTGGTGTTCCAATGGGAAGAGTCACAACAAGAGCCATAGAATATTTGTAGCGTAAAATGTTTGGGAATTGTGGGTTTGTTTTTGTTGTTGAGTTTGTGGAAATGGTTAGAGAGAAAGAAAGGAGATAGAGTCGTTAACATGGTGGTGTTTATTATGTTTTGATGAGAAACATGTAACGAAAAAGAAAGAGAAGAAAAGAAGCATGCAGAGTGAAACAGAGGAAAACAGAGCCATTGAAAAACAGAGTACAGTATTTTATTTTTTTTGGATTATGTTTGAAAGAATGAGATTGTAAACTTGTGTGTGAGGAAAGCTCAAGGTAATGGTTTGACGGTTAAGGGGTTGCAATGACAAAAATTAAAATTAAATTGAATGGTGATGTGAAAACTTTGAGAGCCTAAAAATGAGGAACCATTATATTTGGATTGAGTTGGTGTATCTTATAGCTTCTTTGCCGAAAAATAATGTGAGTCTATCTTTTATACTATCTTACCTTATTATATACCATGATGATGATATAGTAACCAGTAAGGGTAATTGCCAATTAATGTTTGTCTAAACCATTCAATTTCTCTTTATCTAGCCACCCATTTTTAAATTTTGAATATGGATGATGTGGTTGAGTTAATTGACAAAGCAAGGGATTTCATTCCATTATTGGCTATTATTAGACATATATGTCTATGGCTGTAGCATATCTGGACATTGTAGAGATGGAAGAGTTCGTGATGTGGAAATGATGTTGAGGGATATATATGCTGAGTGCTGTTTACAAACATGATGATCCTACTTATACTATGGTTATTGATTGCTTTTGCAAGAAAGGTGATGTAAAGATGGGAACCAAGTTACTACAGGAGATGCAGAGGGATGGACGTGTTCCGGGTGTTGTCACTTATAATGCGCTAATGAACTCTGAAGCACAGACACCACTCTGACATTAAACGTGTCTCAATGTCTGACACTTGTACAACACACGTCAAACAAAGTGTCCTTAAATTTTTTCTCTTTCTTTGCTTCGACACACTTTTACACTCCTTAGTCACTTCTCAACACTTCTATGAGGTTTAAAGATTTGTCGAAGTAGTGATTATCAATGAAGAGATTGAAGACATTAAATTCTATAACGTCTTTTTTAACTTTGCGGTATAGTAGATGGATGAATGAGGTGAAAAAATTTCATATTTACTGAAAAATTTATTACTTTTTTGTAGTAGATGGATGACCATAAATATTTTAGCTCTCAAATTAGATATTTTATAGATGATGTTTATATTTATTTAATTATAATAAATAAATATGTATGTATCGGTGTCAATGTCTTATATTTTTAAAATCAACCTTGTTGATGTGTTCGCGCCCGTCTACGTCGGAGTTTGTGCTTCATAACTAATGAACGGTTTTTGCATATGAAAAATGTTGAAATGTTGCTTGATGTAATGCTTAATTTAGGAGTGGCTCCAAATGATATTACATCTAATATTTTACTAGATGGTCATTGCAAATATGGAAGCTCTCTTGATTTTAACATATTTAATGGTGAGAAAAGACTTGTTTCAGATTATGCTTCATATACTGCACTTCTCAATAAATCAAGTAAAATTTCAAAAGATCGTCTAAAGAGTTGATTGCTACTAAACTATGTAGCACTAACACTTCAGATTGAAAATGTGTTTGAACGCCCGACACCGGCACAACACTGGCATATGTAGTTGCACACAATCACTTCTAGTTTATACCGAATGTCTACGTGTCGGTGTCGTATTTGGTGTCCATGTCTTTATTAGTGTTTCATAGCAACTGAAAACTGGACTGCAATGAGATTATGTGTTATGCTTCAGTGATTTCCTTATGGAAGAAGGTACTTGACTGCTATTGTAAATGCTAAGATGATTCAGTTGCATCTAAAATGATGTCCTAAACCTGATATGAATGCAAAGTGCTAAAGTTGATTCTTAGTTAAAGAAAGTTCTGTGATGACAAATGCTGAATTTAGGATGATGGACACACAGAAGAAACATGTTTTTTCTATATGGATGCTACTTCAATGAAGATATCTGCTCCTTATTCAGAGCTTACAAGTTGCAACATATTTTCCAAAATTCAGCCATTCATTACATAACACTGTTTGATCTTGTGTTAATTACATAGTTAGCATACATAATCAAAGCAAGGGATCAACATTTGTTTCAACATTAAAGAGAGAAATGATTAATATGACAATATTTTGCTTCTTTTGAACTATGACATTAGAGCGATTACAAATCATTTTGCGCATCACTCATATTATGTGCATGCTATCTCATCCACTGCCTGCAAGGTCAATTTGAAAGATAGGTCTATGTAGAATATTAAGTGGAACCATCTTGAGCTGGATTGGGTTAGCCTTTGTACTTATGATGCCTTCGTGAGACCAACTCAAATAGCTGGTTGTGGAGGATTGACCCGGAGTGAGACGTGTCAGAAAAATTTCGCAAGGGGATTGGATCATGAGGATTAAGATGTCTTTCAAAAAGTTAACAAATGTGCCGAATTTTTTGTAAACTTAGCATTTGTTTGTTTTCGCGTTTGTACATCAATATTCGCGTGTCTCCTGTGAAACTACTTCGTAAAAATCACGTCAAATGGTCATTGTGACGTGATAATTTTGGTCCCACAGCTAAACCAAATAACCACTTAGAGTGTGATCAAGTTTCTACTTTGGTGGTGTATGATCACCCCCTACTTCTCTGGTTTTGGGGTTGACTTCTAATACTTTTAAAGTCTCGTTTGATTTCCTTGTTAGCTTCGTGGTTTGCAAGTTGATTTGACATTTATAAGGTGAAGTATGATTAAAATTTCATTCAAAATAGATATCCTAGACACAAATAACTATTTTATATTTCATTTTAAAAATAGTTGTGTTTTTAAAAAAAAATGGAGAAGGGAAAATTATTATTATTTTAAGTGACACAATTTTCCAATGTGTGCCTGAGAAGATATGAACCGTGTTTCCCTTCCATTTTACAATTGTCATAAGTTGAAAAATTATGAAATAACTTTTTGTAAACACCAAATAGCATGTATGACCAAAACCTATGATCTGGAAAAAGAAAAAACCTATGGTGTGAATTTAAATATATTGCTCTGCTTTCTACTTATATTATATCTCAATGTAGATAATTGCACTCTATACTATTTTTTTACATCCAAGCTACAGCTGTAGTAACTAGTAACCCTGGATCATTGCCATATGATTTCAAACGAAATTTAAGCTTGGGGTCCTTTGTAACCATTCCAATGAGCTCATAGTACTTAACGACACTTAATAATCAATTTGGTACTCAAATTGTATAACTTGGTCTATTTAGTTGTTCAAAATTGTTTGAGTACTTTCAATTGAGAATGTTACTTGAAATTTATGAAAGACCTATGTATTGTCTTGAATTTACGTACATTTCAGAATTTATTCTCTCAAATGATAAATTTTTATATGTACATGTGAGATGTCTAATTCATGATCAAATCTTTAACAAACTCAAACTAGCTATCATGTGCATCACACTATTTTGATAGCAGTCGTGAATACTCATATTTAAAGAATGAAATTTAATGTGACCCTTGAAAATGAAAAACAAATTAGTATAAGAGAGTATTTTTTTTTTCTTCTGAATTACCTTGCTAAAATAAAATTTAATAATAATGGCTTCTTGACTAACAAAAAACATGTCACTTTGAGTGAGAATAAGGGTCACCCCCACCCTACCTATCTCGTGATATTTTCAATGAAGACAGAACCTTTAAATGTTGGAAACTTTCTCCTTCTCTAGAAACCAGAAATGGGCTTAATCCTGAAAATGATAATCTGATGATCCATGCTTTTGTGGACCCCTGCCAACCTCCTACAATGCTATTGTGGACTGTGATGTAACCTCTCAAATAGTATTCAATTCAATCCATTCGTTCTTTTATCTTGTTTGAGCTGTTCAATGTCTTTCTTCATAGGGTGCATGTATTTTTTATGATATATACCTTTCCTTGTGTTCAGTTAAAAGAAAGAAAATGATAGAACAACAACCATTTACAGAAGATTAAAAAAAAAACTAAAAGTGAAAGATAATGGACACAATCATTCTTTATTAACGCAGTTCGTTCTATAGTTCTGTTTGTATTACCGTAACAAATTAAGGTTTTAATGTTACAAGTCATATATATAGTAGTAGTACTACAATTCAGCTTACAATATTATCCTTCAACCGTACCTTACCTCTACACTTGCGTTCTTCAATGTCTTATATATATGAGTCATACTCAAGAGTGGAAAAAAAAACTTTGAAGTGCAAACCTGAGAATTTAAAATCTATTTTATTTCTATAAATCATTTATCGTTAACCTTATAAAAAAAAATCTTATATTGTGAGATTGATTATAGAAATAAGAAAGGTAATGTTAGATAGAATATTCAATAAATTCTTCAACAAAAAGAAAATATATTCATCAAAATCAATTGATATTTTGAAATTTTGATTTCTACTAGTACAAAGAAAAGCACATCTAAATTCACAATTTATTTTGACCGCAATCAAAACTACTATTGAGTATGTTACAAAAAAAAAACTACTATTGAGTATATATATTCTAAAAATATGACTTGAAATTAGTAAATATTTATTTTTGATGTTATATAGTATTCTTTCTTACTTAATAAATATTTATTTTTGATAAGATAATTAGTAAAAAAATTGAAAGAAGATAATTAGTAAATATTTAAATAAGGATAATAATATGTATATTTACTCTTATATTTGAAATTTGAAGAGAATAGTATTTAAACACACTCCTCTGTTCAACAATAATTGACTTATTTTAAGAAAAAAAAATGTCATAAAAAAACTGTAATTTTCAGCTTTCAAAATTATATTAATTGTATTTTCTCAATTGTGTGTGTATATCTTTCTCATTTCAATATCCTTCAATTTACTTTTATAAATAAACTGTAATTTTCAGCTCTCAAAATGATATTAATTGTATTTTCTCCATTGAGAGTGTATATATCTTTCTCATTTCAATATCCTTCAATTTACATTTACGACAAATGATAAAAATGTAGTAAAAATATTAGTTTATCTCTTTGAATTATACAACATTTTTAATGTATGTAAATAAATCATTTTTTATGAAAGAGTTTAATGGTGATGCATCGCCGGTTGAAATTAGTTTACAACGACATCCGATGAAAGCTCATCAAATCATCACATAAACTCTTTTTTTATTATCATGTAATTACAACGAATTTTTCACTGTCATTTAACGGTAAAATATCCATTAGAAAATTTGTGAGACATGCAAGGTGCACCATCCTCTCTCAACCGAATTCCCTCGACACAATAAAGTCAAGAATCGAACCATGGACCATTGTTTACATATAAATCAATTTTATAACTTTATTACAGAAATAATTATAATATACTTTAATTTTTTAAAATTATTTTTTCTGATTGTGGGTTGGTGACATAGTATTTAATTGATTTATAATTGAACTAAGAAAAATGCTAACGAGTGTTTTAATTATTAGTTAAAGTATTAAAAATGATAAATTTATATTAAAAAATGATATAATTATTATATTAACAAAAATAACCATTTATATTTTTAAAACAAATTTTCTTTTAATTGATTTCGTAAACAATACTCTTACTACACTCGTAACTAGACTTTGAACTAAAAACAAAACTTTATACCTCTTCACGGGCAAGGTTTCTAGACTTCTGGTGGCAAAAAAGAGATATACTTTGATTGAAGTGAAAGTAATTTACAAACAAGTTCTTGTCAAAAAAGTTTACAAACAAGATGAAAAATACAAGTAGTAGAGGCACAAAGAAAAGCCACGTACTAATGTAGTAAAAAAGGAACGAAAAACAAAAGTAAAAGCAAGTTTCCCCTAAATCAAATGACACGTGTTTATTTGTTAACAATCATGTGAACCAGTGCGACTGTCGGGAATTATATGGAACCAATCGCTTCTGCTGTCCACGAGTTCAACATTTTGTGGACCCCACTTCGCAAAATCTAGTGCCACGACCACATAGTACAACCGCCGTCGATGCTGACAAGGTTTATGTCGTGTTCTGTTTTGGACAATTCTCAGCAATTTTTTTTTTCTTTTATTTAATGAATTTTATGTCTTTTCGTGACGAAGGGTTTGTTGTTAAGGCTAAGCTTAGTTAAAAAGTCTAATCATTTAAAGCTAAGTGGCATCTTTTAATTAGAATGAATTTAGTCTTCTTCAATCATGCATCCACATACTTCAACACTACTACTACTCTACAATTTAGGTCGGTAACTGTTTTGATTAAGATACTTGAGTTTATGAAACTCCAAGTTGGGTACAGTGCTCCTTCCACTAATAATACACATTAAGCTAAAGCTATGCCGTGTATATCTCGAATTTATGAACTTTTCATCTTTTTGGTGGGCCAATTGCTCTCAAACCTATGATAACTATTTAAAAAATAAGGGTTTTGTTAACGAGTGTCTTTAAATATTTGTTAAAGATTTTAAAACCGGAAACATTGATAATTTTTGTGTAAAAAAATTACTTTTTTATCTTTCAATGTGTTTTATACACAAATCTTAAGACAAAATTTCCATTTTAACTTTCTTATCAAGTGTCATATGACACTTGTTAGCCTTTTTCTAAAAATAAATAACATGACTTCAATTATTAATAGTAAGTTTTTTCAATGCATGTAAATTGAGGTTTTATTAGGTCTATACTTCTACGGTGTTTATCCATTTGTTCGGTTCTTTTAGATACAATAATTATGATAAATCTTTGTTTAAATTCATAGAATGCTGAAAGATTTATATTACCCATTAATAAAAGATTGGTAACACTATCTTGAGTTGATATTAAAAAAAAAATAAACCATTTTGATTGATGTTAACTCAACATTAGTAGAATTGCCTATATTTTATTGATGAATAAATAATAATTTGTATTGTTGAAAATTTATGTTTTAGTTTTTCTTTTCTGTTTATAGACTCGTTAGGCCACATCTTATATGATATTGTACAGAGGCTAGAAATTGCTAAATCAAATTAAAGAGAAACTCGTATGATGGCTGGCTTGGTTAAATTCTCAAAACGTGATTCATCTATCTAATTTCAGAAGCAATCATGACTCGTCTAATTCTAGAATGATCAACTACACATTCTATTAGGGAGAAACAATTGAATCTATAAAAATGTCTGCAACAACTTTAGTTAAGTCTCCTAAAAAAACAACTTCACATAAGTATTGTTTGACCTCGTAATTAAATTTTATGAAAATGAAAAGTTTTCTATTTATCATTGATTTTTCCTCTAAATTTTGAGATATGATTAAGGTCACATCCATTATAATTAAACTCAAACTTATTGATAGAATATCATAAATAAACATGAGGGTGAAATTATCGTGTTCAAAGAAGGAGGAGCATATTATTAGTATAATAGTAAATCATTTCAAAGCTTATCTTAATATCAAACCATACACATATACATCATGATTGACATATGATATATACATAAGTCTCATTCAGATTAATATATACATGATTTCATCATGGTCTTTGACGCATCGTTCTTTAGCATAGCAAGTAACCCCACAACTTGATACAATCCAAAACCATTGACGTTTACCCCTACAACACGGTAGACTTGTTACTTACTTTTCTTCGTCACACTCACTCTTGTGGTTCATATTACAAACATCATCGCGTTGATTAATCACGACTCATGCTTGTGTGTTTCATCTGTACAGTAACAATGTAATAATATACTTCTTATAGGGTAGTGGAACCTATAAAGTTAAAAAACGACTCATGCCTAGTCATGATAGTTACATGTGCCAGCATCCATATATACTGTCATCAGGCTCCTTCTAGGATATATTAATACTTTCTATAATCGGGATATCCTGTTGTTAGCACATTGGTAACCGTTGAATTAAGATCAGACAATTTGGATGAAAAACTATATTTTAGATTTTCAAAACAAAAGGTCGCGTATTTGGTGAATTGTCTGGTCTGAATTCAACGGCTATCAATTCGTGAATGCTGCTGGGATATCTCAACTACAAGAATATATTTTTTCCTTTTGATGCTTTATTTAGCCAATTTGCTACAATCAGCCTCACCAAAGCCAACTCTGCGATTGGCAAGATCAAACTCTACCCATAAATTTTGTTGATGGAAGTTGCCAATAATGTTACCACCTGCACCCAATCTTTCTGACCTTCCAATTCCCAAACAATGGACCCCACCATCCACCGTGGCAAGAACCCTCTCTTTTGGAATCACTATTTGCACTCCTTTCTCAAACTCAAATACCATGTCTCCTACGAGACGTCCGATTTCAATTGCATCTCCATCAAAACAAATGTCAGCTACTCCACCGTACACATAACCCTTCTTAATCTTGGGTCCCACCTTTTTCACTAACTCCTCCCTTATTACATTATAAGCTTCGTCCACGAGATAAGTAAATTCTGATCCCGAATCAATCATGGTTTGACCCGACCCACCAGCGTTGGGTTTGAAAACGGAAGGTGGAATGTTCAATTTCTTTCCACCAATACTAATCCCTTGCAATGGAAGTGTGTAAGCCAAGGGATCCAAATTCGGCATACGTTGACTTTGACTAAAAGTCAACGAGTTAACATAATGAAAAGTCGATGAAGCCGGGTTATTTCCAAGGTAAAATGAACCGGATGCGGGTTGGGCTTGTTTTGTAGGGACACAATAGGAAAATTTGGTTATTTTAGCTTGAGAAGGGAAGGCAAGACGACCAAGATTCATTCCCAAAATACCCCTAGCATCATTTGATTGAGTAGCACAACCGAGGATGATGGGAGGGGTAGCTTGGGAAGGAGAGAAAGCAATTTTTTCTCTGACAAGATTACCCTCAGCATAAGTTCCATCAGCATAGAAATAAGAATAGTGACATAAACGATTGGCATCACAATCTGTGGGAAGGCTAAAATCAGGAACTCGAGGCTTACAAAGTGGGTGGTTACATGGGAGAACAAAGAAAGAAGATGAAAGAGAAGGATCAAACGATGAAGTCGTAGGAGGTTGTTTCTTTTGTAGTGCTTTTTTGTCGTGACACTGAATCCATGAAAGTTGGCTTCCTGTGTCTAAAACCATTTGTTGAAGCTGTGGTGGTGTACCAATGGGAAGAGTCACAACAAGAGCCATAGAATATTTGAAAGATGATTTAACATTTATGGAAGAAGAAGATGAAGATGATAGTGTTGTGAATTGTTGGTTGGTTTTTGTTTTGGAGTTTATGGAGAGTGGAAGAGAGGTTAGAGGGAAAGAAAGAGAGAATGAGTCATTTACATGGTGATTATTAGGTTTTGATGAGAAACATGTGAAGAAAAAAAAGGACAGGAGAAGAAGCATGCATAGTGAAACAGAGGAAAACAGAGCCATTGAAAGACAGAGGAAAACAGAACACGGGTGTTTTCTTTTCTTGTTTTTGTTTTTTTGTTTTTAATTATATTTGGAAGATTGAGAATATCAAATTGTGAATGAGGTAAGTGGCAAGGTGTGGTTTGAGGCTAAGGGGTTGTATTTATATAGACAAAAATTAAAATTAAAATTAAAATTAAATTAAATTGAATGGTGATGTGAAAAGGACAAAGGCAAAAACATTTGAGAGCCTCAAAATGAGGACGCGTTATATTTGGTTGAGTTGGTGTATCTTATAGCTTTTTTTGCTGAAAAATATTGTTAGTATATCTTTTATATATCTTACCTTATTATGCATAATGATAATGATATAGTAATGGTAATAGCCCGTTAAAGTTTGTCTTAGCCATTCAATTTCTCTTTATCTAGCCACCCAATTTTGAATTTTGAATGTGGAATTAAAAGTGGAAGGTGTTGGTTGAGTTAATTGACAAAGCATAAGGGATTCTATTCCATTATTGGGTTTTATTAGTCCTATACTAGATCTCTTTTTTATAAAAACCTTTGCCTATATCTATGCTACATTGTTCTTAACGTTTGATTAGTGAAAGTGCTTAAGGGGGACCAGTTATTATATTAGATTTTATTGCTTTTAATTTTAATTTTTTAAGTAATGTTTTTTAGAAAGAATAGACATGGCCATTTGCTTTAACAAAATACCGATTAGAGAAGTCTCTTTCATTTTAATCAGAATTTCCAACATCGAACTTTAAAAATACAACAACATTTTATGTGAAGTCTCTCGTTCAAACTCGAGTCACAACATTCCCTTCTTTAAAATACGGGCAAACGTTTTATTCAAAAATAACAACATTTATTATTGATATTTATCAATAAATAAATATAAAATAATGTAAGATTAACTCTAAGAAGAGTCGGTTTACTTAAAACTAATTCAATTATAAATGATGAATTTTATCAGTCGGTTTACTCTAAGAAGTGTTGTTTAAAAAGAGTTGTTTTACTCGGATTTTTGGGGTGCCAGAGTATCCGATCTTGAACAATAAGATTGAAGTGTAGATTTTCAACCAAGTGACTCTAGGATAACCGAAAGAATTGTTTTACTCTAAGCAGAGTTGTTTAAAAGGAATTATCATATGTTCTTATGAAATTAATTACGTCATAAAGTATCAAATGATTTTAATATTTACGGAGTTATTAAACAAATACCTCTGCTCTTTTTTCTTTAGACAAGAAAATAACTCTACTCTTATAAATTGATCATGGAGTACTGAGTTATTAAACAAAATAACTCTACTCTAAATATTATTTGTGAAGTAACTTGGTTGGCACCCATCTATAATATAACTCATTAATTTTATGACTTCATCTACATGTTAATATATAATAACAAAAGTTATACATAGAAGCTTCTTTCAATTTTATGACTTCATCTCTATATTAATATATAACAAAAGTTGTACATATAAGCTTCTTTCAATAAGACCATATTATCTAGTTTTAGACTTAACTTTATCTTTATAGTGTACTCTAAACAAACTCAAGTAAGATTTTGATAGAAGTTTTGTTTTTGAATAAAGATTTTGATATAAGTTGAAATGCCATGTTTAAGTGAGAAGGGATGTTGTAGTCAATCCAGTTGTATAGAAGCAGGAAGCAGCCAGCCACCAACCAAACAAACAAACAAACAAACCTAGCTTCTTACGTAAGTGATATATCAACACAAGTTGAAAGAAAGGGGAGCACACGACTGCAGATTTTTTAATAATTGAAACTATCTTAACTCCTCAACTATATATCTAACAGACTTTGCTTCTTTCCTACATATATATTCTGTGGATTTTTTCAAACAAACAAAAAAATACACATAGATAAAGAGTGAAAAAACAATTTTACATTATTTAATTGTAAATTAAATATGAGTATTTTTGTAAATAAATATTTAAACGTATGGAAGTTTGTACAAGATCTTTTATTAAGAGATAAATAAATTTGTAAAAAGTGTCTTATCTTATAATTAAGAAAGCACATAGTCTATATATTGAAAAAGAGATTTTTATATGAGAGCTAGAGGAATTCTCATCGAGAAGAATGGGATTACAATTTAGAGAAAATATGACTTTTAGGGTTTTCAATTAAAAAATCTGATTTATTTTAATTTATTTAAATAATACTTTAATGACGTGCATTATAAAATATTTGCATTCAATCAAGATATGCATTGTTACATCATTTAGTCTCTTGTTAACTCGTTATTAAGTTATATACCCAAGTCAGAAAATAAGTCTCAAATTTGATGGTGAGAAGAAAGTATAATATTCTAAAATATGGGGAATTATATTTTTAGATTTAAAAATAGAACTTAAACTCTAAAATTAAAAGAAAAAAAATTGGGAAAATGTACTTAAGCCTAAAAAGAATTAGGGAGGTGATTGAATGATCTTCCTAGGCAATTATACCGAGAAGATTTAATTTTCTTAGGTTAGTCAACATGCTTCTATGGAATATTGGAATCCGGAACAGTATAGTATAGATTAAACAAAGAAAAATTGTCCTTGCAATAATTGAAGAAGAAAAATGTGCATTTGATGTTGTAAATTATAGCCATCATGATTGACACAGGACACCATACAATGAGAGTCAAAGGGTAGAGATCAGCTCAACATTTCTGCTGAGTGCTGACCCTAGCAATTAATGGGAAGGCAAAAAATATGCAAGAAAATAAGATTGAGAATATTTCATGACATAATAGTTCCATGAATGTCTTGTAGTTGGTTTGGTTTTTATGCATGGACTATAAAGTACTATATCCTATCTTATATAGTTGCGCATGCAAGTCCTACATGTTTTATTATTTCGTTTATCGTTTTGGCTTTGTGTTTTTTATCCTTTGTCTCTTCATTTGTTTTTTTAAGTACTACATGTTTTTCTAAATATAAATTTTATTTTTTTAAAAAAATGTTTCTAAGAAATATAAGTTTAATTCTAAATTATCACCTTTTTCAAATATATCTTTTATTAGTTTTTTTAAAATATCTTTTATTAGATGTACTAACTATTTTATCTTGAGAGTGTACAAAATTAGAATTGGACAAGTTCATCCGTACACAAAATAGATAATTAAATACAATATTTACTTTTTTAATATATATATGATAAAAATTAACTTAATATAAGTGTGTGCTTGGTTTTGCAATAAGAAATTTGATTTTGAATGAACTAATTTTGTAAAACAGATTTTAGACATTTAAAATTAACTTAATATAAGTGAGTTGAATGTTGAATGATTTATATATAGATGCATTGAAATAAAAATGAGTTGAATAATAAATTTGAGTTTGAAAGTCATGTTTGGAGCGAAAGCTACGAACTATAGCTTCATGCTATATACACGATTAAAGATAGAATGCAATTTCAATTTGTTTGAAGTCTAGGAGAGCGTAGAAAACAATGAGTTAATGTTTCATAACCACGAGAGGGACAAGTCATATCTCTATCCAAAACTTTAAGGTATTAAATATATGGTTCACGTATCTTATATATCAAACATTTTATTTATTCATAAATGATGTAAGATTTAACCACTCACACTCACTTACACTCAAATCCAACACAAAATTCAAACATGTCAAAAATAAAGTTTATGTGTCTAAAATCACTTTAAGCTTTCTTAAAGTGAAACCAAACACACTAATAGACGTGTAACAAAATAAAAACAATGAGAGACAAAACTAGCATGCATATTGTAATCTTGTGTACAACTTTCTTACATAATGCTTTTTTTTGTTAGTAAAAGACAGCATCATCACTGTTTGGTAAATAAGATGATCCAAATTCCAAAATGTACATCCTCACATAACATTTTTCTTATCCGGTGACGTGGCAGTCAGAGAAAAATATAATGCATAATTATGCAAAATAATATATGTGTGTCTCTATGAGGTGCCTGGCATTGGTTGGTAAGTGAGACTTACTACTTTAGTCCTCAACAATTAAAGAAAAACATAGACCTTAACAAATTAGCCCAATCATTGTATTGTGGACCCAGGTCAACCGGGATTTCAGCACAGTGTTTTATTGTCTAGTATTCTTTTTTAATCTCTTTGCTGAAATATAAAATCATCTTATTTCATTCCCTAAGCAAAACTGGTTTTTTATAAGCACTAAGTAAAGCTGATACGGTTCTGGATAGTTTTCTAATAATCCAACAACACCTACCTACTTAATTTTTATTTGTAATATATTTAAAAATAAAAGTTATCTCATTTTTAAGTAAAAGTAAGTCACTGGTCGCATCTAAAACTATCTAAGACCATCCACAATGAAAACCCTCAATTTAAAGTTCTTAAACGGGTCTCACGTATACATATCACTTTTTTATAAGTTTTTAATAACAGTATCTAATAAGCACTCAGCCACTCCAATGGAGACCCTCTGACAAAAGGTCTAAATGGGTCCCACCACTAACTCTTCATCATTTACATTTCAACACTAACATTATTTTAATAAAAAGTAGTGTGAGGTCCACTTAAGAATGATGGTCTTAAGTGAGACCATGGGTCTTAGGAGACTCCCAATTTTTTTTCCAATGGAAGTACCTATTAGGTAACGGGTCTTAAATGGTGAAGACTTCACCATTGAGGATGGTCTAATATACTTTTTAAATGAAGCTCCTCAATTTTATTTTAAATACTTGAACCAACTTGTTAAAAACAGAGATGCTAATAAGTGCCAAGTTATTAAAAAAATTATCCACTAATATAATGTTATATAAAATTGAATACCAAAAGAGGGTGCATTTCTGTACACCCAAATAGAAGATGTGTAAATCTAGTCATCACAAAACATATTTTTTTTTAGAGGGGAGTGGTGGTATGACAAAAATAGATGAACAAATGGTTTAGGTAAGGGACTAAAAAAATGCAAATTTGTTTCTTCTACATAATTTGGTGGATTCTCATTATCTGAATATGAGTAGAGGAAGGCTTTTTTTTTTTTTTGACAAAATGAGTAGATGAAGGTTGAAATTTTCAACTTGAGAGCGGTAAATAAGATTTTCAAAGAGTAACTGAAGACTCGTGAAGAGATCATTCATTCACCACAGAAGCAATTATGTCAGTTTATGGAGAATTTATCGCTAAATACACTAATGACAATTTTATTTATAGGGGTATGTTTTGATTGAAGATTTTGAAGGACTAAATCTATATATATATATATATATATATTCACTCAATTTTTCTCAATTGTTACATCTCACCACACACTCAATATCCTCTTTTTTTCTTATAATTTTATATTTGTTTTTCTCTGTCATGTTCAAAGGTGTAGATGTAGTAATTAAGAAAAATTTGGAGAATTTCAATTAAGAGAATCTATTCCCCTATAATTGATAGTTTAAGTATATTTTATAAAAATAATAGTATATTCAATCTTATTCTACTAAGCCATTTTTCTTCTTCCACACTAACAAGGCAAGCACCAAGTCGTTATCTATGACTCTTGTCATGTTTCAACCTCAATGAATTAACATGCTAGCTTATCATACAGAACAAAACAAAAGCATATAAATTTTACAAGAGTAATCTGTCTTATGCAATGCAAATAATGCTTTCGAGAAAATGTTATAACAAGGTATAGATAAGTTGAGAAACTCACAAGAATTCCAAAAAAAAAAAATTAACAGAACAGTTACTATTAAGATATTGACCCCTGCATTATAATCAAAAATAGAAAAAGTAAAGCAACCTATTAGACATACAACACTACACCACCAAGTGGAATAGTTATAGTCCTCTAATGTCATAATCCAAAGTCATTTTCAGCTCGTTTCAACACAGCAATCACTCTACTGTAAAATTCTGGTTCCTTTTCTTTTACATCATCCAATGTCCGTGACTCATGCTCATCCACCTAATATAGCAGACAAATAGATATTTATTATCTTATAAAGTAAATATATTATCTAGTTATGGTAGTGGAGTGGAAAAAAGGCAAAACATTGATCTATAAAGAAGAGTTGGATATATTTTTCCATCCCTATAAAATTAGGAAAATTTTATTTTGGTCCCTAGATAAATTTTCTTGTTGGTTCCATTATTCAACAAAAATAGTGTTGTTCGATCAGAAACTGAAAGCACACAATTTTTGTATTTTTTAGGAGCTGAAAACAAATAAAAATTTTGTAGAAGTAGAGACCAAAATCAGATTTCGCTAATTTATTACGAACAAAAAAAATATATTTAACCCTTAAAGAATAACAGCATTTTCTAACTATGTTAGTTGCATAGATCAAACGACACTATAATATCCTATATAACATATCTAATTCCAGACCACTTAAATCTATATTATTCTTAATAGTTTGGCCTATAATTTTTTAGTTGCGTTATTTAAACACACAAAAAACAACATTGTATCTGACATCGTATAAAATACACATTGTATAAGTGTTGATGTTTGACACTTGGACTCGATGCGAGAAATAAAATATATAAACAACAAAAACAGTATTAAAATACAGTGTTGAGGTCAAATTGTGTGTCCAAAAAACATTTCTCATGATTTTTCTAAATCTTCTCTCTCTCCCTTTAATAAATGTAATATCCTTTATATGATTTAGCCTCCTTGTTGGTTCTTCAAAAGGTCTTCTTCACACATGCTTGAATCACCTAAGTTAATACTCAACCTTCTTTTGCACAATAAGTGATATCTCAATTAAATGTACTTGTGACAATATACCAGATTCACAAGAAAACCCCTCTTTTGCTATTTTGTACAACAACCTTTGACTGTTCACACCAAATTTTATTTTATAGCAATATTTTGTAACATTTTGCTAAATCTGATTAGTTCTTAATATAGGATATGCCTACAAGTAGTTTTTCAATTTAACAGTGCTAATATATAGACATAGTTACATACAACATATAGATTTCTTAACAAAATGAGCTTTTTCATAATATGATGAAGTTACTGAATTACCTCGTTGAATTTCAAAAGAATCAAATTAGAAACAGATGCCGGTTTCGTACGGTCCCACCTAAACAAAAAAAAAAAAGAAGAGAAAAGCACAGTTAAATTAGATCAATTCCAAATGAAAGAGATCGAGAAAGAATGTTACGCTAACACATATGCTAATGTAGATAATATATCATCCGAGTCGAGATAACATAGCAGATGAAAGTATATATAAATCAAACTACATTACTCACTCAAAGATGTAAATTTCAACAACAAGCATCTTAAGATTCTACAACTTTTACTTCTGATTTAAGCTCATGATATGACCCACAAAAGAGTCTCAAATTTTACAAGAACAGTAATGTTTTGAAACTTGTATAACTTTACTGAAAAGCAAAGAAATAGAAGTACAAGCTTTGAGAGTACTTCAATACAAGAAGAAAATTAAGAAAAACCATAAATAATAATAATAATAATAAAAAAAAAAACTTAAGGAGGACTGCATATATTTAAACCTAAAGTGACAGATAAAGGTGCTTTGGAAGGAATGCATATATATTCATAAAAAGAATGTAACCTGAAGTAGCTTGAAAATGGAAAAATAGTTAAATGTCAATGGAGTCAAAAGCAATATTGCTGATGGTTTTTGTGGAATATTTGTGTGTGTGTGTGTGTGAGTTTGTGTGTGTGTGTGTGTGTGTGATGCTTTTTAACGTAAATTAAAAAGTTTATCTTAATTGTATTTTCTATGCTTTTTGTCTATAAAAAACAATTGAGTCAAAAGCTACCCCATACCTCACAAGCATCAATTCATTAACTGATCGCCACATTGCCCGTCCAACGTCTTTCGTAACCTGCTCTCTAGCACTTCTTCCATGCCATAATTCTTTAGCAATATACTTCACTTCTTCAACGTCTACCTATAAAAAAATAGAAATAAAAACAAAAGACAAAAGAACTTCAATCTCATTATTTTTTATTCAAAATACAACAATCAAAAGTATGTCAATATACCAACAAAAAATTTATATAAAAAGCTCAATCTCTGGACTATATACAAAGAGATTACCACAGGGCATGTTTTGGTCCATGTTTTTGTATGGTCTCTCGATCATACTTATGGATTATGTTAGAGATAAGATTTTAGTTCGTCTGAACCATGCCATGCAGACTTGTCACACTTCACCCGGTTTACAAAATTAAGCGAATTGCCAATAGATAAGGATAGAGGGAGTATATGGAAAAACATCTATATTCTAAACATAAATCAGCCCACAATACTTCAAAAAAAAAAATCATAACTCATAAGAAGGAATGTTCTTAATTGTATAAAGCAAGGGGTAATGTGCAATTGGATGAATAGATCAGAGTAGTATAATTCAATTTATCCTAAATTTTTTAAAAGAACCTCTGAAAAGGTTAAGATATCACATTTAACAACAGCGAAGTTGTAATGAAACAAAAAGTTAACAGTGTAGGATTCATACCTGCACATGCATGGAAGTTCCGTACAATGTCTCCTCATGCTCAATAAGGCGTTGATGAAGAATATGGTAATGATCCATATCAAAATTTACTACAGGTTCTGTTTGAACATGCAATCCTGCTAAATCTGTCAAAATATACGAGGCCATGACTTGTCCAAATATTGCAGGGATGGTGCCTAGAACAGGTATGATACGGACCCTAAAACCTGGAACAATCTGACAAAAGAACATAGAAGTCAGAATATGTAACCAATGCGACTAAATGTTATGATAACAAATGCGCAATGGCTTGACAAAAATGTACGAAAATTACACTTAGGCTTGTCTGATTGTGTTTTATATTATCGAACAGTCACAAAATAGATAGTGGTACAATCAATGAATGATTAATAAAAACAAATGAAATCACCTGATAGTCTGAAGGATTTTCCTCTTCTCCACTTGGACCCTTAAATGGAAGCAGTTTCACTTTGGGTTTTTCTAAAGAAAACACAACAGGGATACCACCATCAATGCCATGATCTTTCCTTAGACGGTGTCTTACCTGCATAGGTAATTAGGTATGATTGCAGTAAGAGTTACATGCATAATACTAACAAGAGCAATGCTAAGGACAAACTATCTGTCACACTCTATTGAACACTATCTCACTCATTGGTCCACGCCACCATTATTTTAAAATACCATACCAGTTACCGGTTCTGCCTGTTTGACAAAAAAATAACACTCCCTTTAATAAAAAAAAAATGCACGATCTGCAAAAGGGTTCTTCGGATTTCTCTCTCTCTCTATGGAAAGGGTTCTTCAGCTTCTATCTCTCTCTATTTCTTCAACTCTTATCCCTAAAAAAAACAAGCTTCGCAATTTTTTAATGCTATCATTATAAATTTGAAAATCCTTCTTGGATATGTTTTGTGAATTTACAGTTGACAACCATCACCTAGTTAATCGTAAGCTTAAATGGAATTGCCCTTTCTCTCTTTGCAATAAATACTTGAGGGTGTTATTGACAAAACAAAAACCAATGTTGCATTGAACTTTGAAAACAAGTAAATAGAAACAAAAAAAAATCTACAAAAGTCACAAGTAAATAGAAACAATAAATACTTAAGGGAGTATTGTTTATTGACAAGAAATTTTAAAAGAAAAAACTATAACAATTTCATCATCTTTTCTATTTATAATTTATTGATTATCAGTCAAATTTCCGCGTTTTTGAAAAATTCATAAACTGAAAAGTTAGATTAATAGACTTCCTCTTTCAATTGTTCACTTCTTGATGTCCAGACAAGAATTAACTTTGAGGTAGTTGAAGCATGATTTTTCTTTTAATCTAACAAGTCAAGCCTCAAACACATGCAAGAAACTCCATGCGAGAATATTCATCCAACAATCTCAATGGGATGAAGATTAAAAAGTCTATCGGATGCCAAGTCATAAATAACGATTAAGATGAGCTAATGTATTAGGTGTGAATATGATGAGAAATACGAGCCAGAGCATGTATGCAAGAAGCCACTTCAAGGAAAAGTTGTAAAACTAGAGAGTCTGCATAAACTCGTGAAACCACCATAGACTCAAGAAATATGGCAGTTCCATTCAAGGTTGTAAGCGAGAATAGGCAGTTCCATTCAAGGTTGTCAAACTTGAGAGGCTTCTTAAACTTGTGGAAGCTCTTTAGACTTACTGTATGCATTTACAAGAGTTTACTTATTACAAAATTAATGTTTATACATCTACCATAGACATAAACATAATTTAATATTATGCGCATAATACATACTCAACAGTCTAGCTTAGTAATAGAGCAAAGACCAAACCAGAACCTTTATCATTTATCATAGTTGTTGTAAATAATTATTATTTTAATTATTATTAATGGTTATGTGTATTGGGCCCATTAGTTTAGTAGTCTTGCCCATCAAGTTACATTAGCCTATATAAACACATTAGTGGTTGTAAATTATTTAGAACTTTGAAATATATTCAGTTTTCACATGGTATCAGAGCTCTCGTTCTTGAGGGTCTCGCTTCCGCATAAAAACCCTAGCCGCCTTAATTGCGGTCTAAAACCCTAGCCACCTTAATTGTGGTCCTTTTTTTTACTGCCTTAATTGCAGAATTTTCCCTTCACTGTGTCTCAGTTTACGGCCAACACCCATCCTGTCACTATTCACGCAGCCCTAAAAAAAGCCAGTTTCAACCTATTTCCTGGTGGGACTCAACCTTGAATATGACCAAGTTAGAGTGCAAATTCTTGGTCAAAAGACGATACCTGGAATTAATGAGGTAGTGGCTACAGTGAGGAGTGAAGAAAGTAGAAAGGGGGCTAATGCTGGCAGTCCCTCCCGTTGTGGAAAGCTCAGCAATGTTAGCTGAGAAGAATTCAATCGTGATGGCTGACCAGAAGAAAGGGGAAGGAACATATGTGGAGAAGAAAAGTGAAGAATTGTTTTGTAATTTTTGTAACAAATATCGCCACACTCGTGAAAAAATCTGGAGATTGAATGGAAAGCCA
Source organism: Medicago ruthenica (assembly GCA_018208015.1). Classification (NCBI taxonomy): domain Eukaryota; kingdom Viridiplantae; phylum Streptophyta; class Magnoliopsida; order Fabales; family Fabaceae; genus Medicago; species Medicago ruthenica. The sequence goes on from CM031375.1 coordinate 19,239,596, forward strand.
CCTGGTAGAGAGTGGGGAAAAAAAGGAGACTTACCTAAAAAGGGAGGACAAGCACACATGGTTGCAGGCGCAAGTGAAGCTAGTCCAAAAAATGTGAAGCCACTCAACCAAGATGAGATAGAACAAATGAGATCTTTCCTCAGTAGGTTGGAGAAACCAACAGGTACTAACTCTCTGGCATATTCAGGTACATTTCCATCTTTTTTTGGTGAATTTCCATTTTCTTTTGGACTTAATGCTTCAGATATACCCTTTAAACAATACTGGATATTGGATTCTGGAGCCACTGACCACATGACACCTTTACCCACACACTTTTCTACCTATTCACCTTGTCCCAGTAACAAAAAAATATCCACAGCGGATGGAACCCTTATAACTGTAGCAGGTCAAGGGGATGTCCAACTTAATCCATTCATGACCCTAAACAATGTCCTTCATATCCCAAAATTGTCCACTAGCCTGATTTCCATACAAAAACTCACAAAAGACCTATCATGTAATGTTATTTTCGATAATAACTCTTGTGTTTTTCAGGACAAAGAATCGGGGAGGACGATTGGAAATGCTAGAGAATGGAATGGTCTTTACTATTTGGATAACCAAGACTCAAGCCCAAAGTTACTTAGCAACAACTCTTTTTTTTCAGAATCAATAAAGACCAACAAGGAGAAGGTTCTCTTGTACCACTATCGCCTGGGTCATCCGTCGTTTAGATTCATTAAGCAGTTATTTCCTTTATTTTTTAAAACATTAGATGTTGAGAGTTTTCAGTGTGAGGTGTGTGAGCTTGCTAAACACAAGCGTGTACCTTTTTCAGTCAGTAATAAAATGAGTACTTTTCCGTTTTCTTTAGTTCATACAGATGTGTGGGGTCCCTCGAATGTTCCAAATATATCAGGTGCTCGTTGGTTTGTAACTTTTATTGATGATTGCACCCGGGTTACTTGGGTTTATTTGCTTAAACACAAATCTGAAGTTAGTTCTGTGTTTTTTCAATTTTTCTCCATGGTTAAAAATCAGTTTGATGTGAGCATTAAACGGATTAGATCCGATAATGCCAAAGATTATTTTAATCACGGATTAAATTCATTCTGTCAAAAAGAAGGCATAATTCATGAGTCCTCCTGTGTTAAAACACCCCAACAAAATGGAATTACTGAGAGGAAAAATGGTCACCTGTTGGATCAAACTTGTGCTATGTTATTCCAAAATAAAATTCCCAAGAAATATTGGGGAGAGGCGGTTTTAACCGCATCTTATCTTATAAACCGCTTACCTTCTAGTGTTCTTGACTCCAAAACTCCTATGGATGTTTTATCCTCATTCTATCCCGATTTGTCTACCTTTAGTAATTTCACCCCTAGAATATTTAGGTGTACGTCGTTTGTCCATATCCATAGTGATGGTACAGGGAAACTTGATCCTAGAGCTTTAAAATGTGTCTTTATAGGGTATTCTTCCACCCAAAAGGGTTACAAATGTTATCATCCACCATCTCACAAATTCTTTGTCTCTCGAGATGTCACCTTCCATGAACAAGAAAGTTACTTTGTTCAAACTCATCTTCAGGGGGAGAATTCATGTAAGGAAGATGAGTCTCTTCTACTTCCTGACCTTAATCTAGGACCAGAAGTTGAGGTTGAAACTGGAGGTGACAATGTTGAGACGGAAGTTGATTCTGAAAATCATGTAAATGTTGAAGCCGATGTAAGATATGGGAAAAATATAAGGATTTATACACGAAGAAAGACCATTCCCGAATCTACTCATGTCCAAGAGTCTGATCCGACATTACATGAGGTAACTTTGCTTGACCCTTCAAATTCTTGTGATTCAATTTCTGAATTTTCTCATGCACATGAACCAGAATCTAACTCATCTTTACATAAGGAACCAGAATCCAGCCCAATAGAGCGTAAGAAATGAAAATCCAGAGAAGTACCACCAATAGATTCTAAAGACTTACATCTTCTCGTTGCCCTTAGAAAAGATCCTAGAACTTGTACTAATAAGCCACTCTACCCTCTATCCAACTACCTATGCTTTGAACAGTTATCACCTACCTATAAAGCCTTCCTCACCAACCTAAACACTACCATTATACCTACCTCTTTATCTGAGGCATTGTCTGACTGGAAATGGAAACAAGCCATGGACATGGAAATGGAGGCACTTGATAAGAACAATACTTGGGAATTGGTTCCTTTACCAAATGGAAAGAAACCTGTAGGGTGCAAATGGGTATACACTATAAAATACAAGGCTGATGGTTCTATTGAGAGATACAAGGCAAGATTGGTAGCCAAAGGATTCACTCAGACTTATGGAGTAGATTACTCAGAGACATTTGCTCCAGTTGCAAAAATGAATACTGTTAGGGTGATATTATCTTTAGCAGCTAACTACAACTGGAATTTGCACCAATTTGATGTGAAAAATGCCTTCCTTCATGGAGAACTTGAAGAAGAGATCTACATGAATGTGCCCCCTGGATACGGTGAACATACTACTGTCAACACCGTGTGCAAGTTAAAAAAGGCTTTATATGGACTAAAGCAATCACCACGTGCATGGTTTGGTAGATTCACTAAAGTTATGGTAGGTTTGGGCTTCAAACAAAGCCAAGGAGACCATACTTTATTTGTCAAACACTCCGAAACAGGGGGAGTAACAGTGTTGCTGGTATATGTGGATGACATTATAGTGACAGGTGATGATGAAGAGGAGCAAAAATTGTTAGGCCAACACTTAGCCAAAGAGTTTGAGATCAAGACCTTGGGAAAATTAAAGTATTTTTTGGGAATTGAAGTGGCTCACTCTAAGAAAGGAATTTTCATATCTCAACAGAAATACATTACCGATCTTCTGCAAGAGATTGGCAAGACAGCATGCAAGCCTGCAAGTACACCAATTGATCCAAATGTGAAGTTGGGGAATGCAGAAGATTTTGCAGTTGATAAAGAAATGTATCAAAGGTTAGTCGGCAAGCTTATATACCTATCACATACTAGACCTGATGTTGCTTTTGCTGTAAGCTTAGTCAGCCAATTCATGCACCAACCAAAGGAGATTCATTTACAAGCCGCACTTCAAATTGTGCACTATTTGAAAGGAACCCCAGGTAGAGGAATTTTGTTCGAAAGGAATGGACGTGTGGGACTTGAAGCATACACTGATGCGGACTATGCAGGGTCAATTGTGGATAGGAGATCGACTACAGGATATTGCACTTTCCTGGGTGGGAACCTTGTTAGTTGGAAAAGTAAAAAACAAAGTGTGGTATCCAGATCTAGTGCTGAAGCAGAGTTCAGGGCAATGGCACAAGGGATATGTGAATTACTATGGCTGAGAATCATCTTGGAAGATTTGAGGATAAAGATTGATGAACCAATGAGGCTCTATTGTGATAATAAATCTGCTATTCGCATTGCCCATAATCCAGTGCAGCATGACAAAACCAAACATATTGAAGTTAATAGACACTTTATCAAAGAAAAGTTAGACAATGGTCTAATTTGCACTCCATATATCTCTTCCCAAGGCACCCTTGCAGATCTTCTAACAAAGGGGCTTAATAGCAATAACTTTGAAAAATTTGTTTCCAAGCTGGGAATGATTGATATTCATTCACCAGCTTGAGGGGGAGTGTTGTAAATAATTATTATTTTAATTATTATTAATGGTTATGTGTATTGGGCCCATTAGTTTAGTAGTCTTGCCCATCAAGTTACATTAGCCTATATAAACACATTAGTGGTTGTAAATTATTTAGAACTTTGAAATATATTCAGTTTTCACAATAGTATATAAACCAATCTAATAATATGTGCCGAAGAGGAAGGTTGAAAAGGACTCTGATGTCAAGACCAGATCAATTCCACCATTGTAGAGCCTTTGTGCTCAACCTTTTCCATACATAATATTACAGTTTCATTATCTTGATTTTATGGGTTCTATCAGATAATCAAGAGTTGTAGGATGTACATTTATAGAAGGAATCGAGAGAAGAGATATGGTTTATGATCTATAAAACAATAAAAGAGTCAAATGAGCAAACATTACCGATCGAGATAATGGATCATTAGTAGACTCTCTTAGATCAGCAATGCGTATTCTCGTTGGATCAGCTCTAGCACCAGCTCCAGTAGCAGATAGAACCTTCAAGCCCCTACGTACACATGCAGCAAGAAGTGCCACCTATTACACATAACATATCAAGCAATTGAAAATTCAAACTTACAGTTATAACTACCATACATTTGAGTGAGAGTTATTGTGGATGATAAGGAGCAAGATAGAAAAACTTGAGAATGTAATCAAATAAAAAGTTAAATTTAGAGGATACCTTCGTATCGATGTTATCAATACAGTCGAGAACAAAGTCAGGGTGGCCTGAGAGAATTTCTTCTTCAGTTGATGAGTCATATAACATCACCTTTGCATCTATTTGACACTCTGGAAATATTGATGAGAAATGCTCCTTGAGGCACTGAGCTTTTGAGATGCCAACATCTGCTCTTGTCGCAACAGCGTGTCGATTTAGTGATGAAAGAGAAACCTTCTCATTTAATAAATAAATAAGTACTTACATTGTATGGAATGTCTATACAAATTCTAAGCTAGACTAACAAAACACCAAAAGTAAAACTACTTTATTTTCTTTTCCTTTTCATTACAAAATCCTGCTTAATAATATTGACCACAAGTTTTTTAGGTTTGAGATTCTTGAACCTATAATGCCATGCATTACAGTAAGCAATAAAACAACAAATGTTCATAATTCTTAAAATACTATCCATGGTAGTTAAAAAGCAAAAGAATCATATAACTAACAATTATTTCCAATCAAAACTCCAATTTGTTACTTTTCTTAAGCTATAATAGTGATAAAATTTGCATCAGTTTTATATTCCAACACTTAAATATTTCATAGAATTTCCAGCCGAATTGGCAAAAGGTAAAAATTACATTAAGATTAAGATGCATAAAGGCTGTGATTCGGAGTGTAACATATTCTTCCGATAGTCAGTGGCATCAAAATATTAAGCCATGACCATTTACAGTGCCAAAACTTCTATGTAATAGCGTCATTGGGAGAGAAAACAAGCTCCAAGTAACATTAAGAAATATGACATTTGTGATTCACAATTTTCTTGTAATCAATGGGATCAAATCTTCAACATATAGAGAGCCAAAATGTTTACTCCCTCTGTTCCTGTATGCATGTCTTTAAGGTTGTTTTGCACAAACCAAGAAATAGCTTTGATTAAAAAGCAAATTTCAAATATACCCTTACATTCCATTGATCCATTCACCCATTTATTCTCTCTCTCTCTCTCTCTTCTCTCTCTCTCTCTCTCTCTCTCCATCAATATAAGTATAAAATAAATGATAATATAATGCTATAATTGACAAAAAAACAATTAATGTAACCTTCAAATTTGAAAACGACAAAACCAGGCAAGAAAAGTCCACAAAGAACACATAAAAGCCATCCAAGAATAAAAGAAGAAAAATTAAACATCATAAAGAAGAGAATCAGTGAGAGTAAAAACCTGGTCAAAGTCCACAAGAAGAAGCTTTCCAATCCCTGACCTCAAGAGCATAGAAGCAGCATGACTTCCGACCCCTCCAAGACCAATGACCACAACATATGATGCACTCACCTTCTGTTGTGATTCAAAGCCAAAAAACTGAATGTTCCTAGTTACAGCAGAAACAACCCACCCAAAAAAAAAGTTTGTTTAGAAACCAAAGAAAAGATAGATATATCAAGGAAAGTGCCACTCAAAATATAAATAGTTAACAGGACGGGCACTGGCAGCGGAAAACCAGTTTTAGACTGACATCCAATGATGGTCCACTAGTTTCCCACGTCATCCCACTTTCATAAGTTCATTTTGAATTTGATTGTATGAAGTGGCAAAGTAGTGAGTTTTATTGGTTGTCCCTGCAAAATAGATCTACACTAACAGTGGATGCCCCTTTAACTCAAATAAAAAAGCCCTAAAATAGAAAACTTATGCAATTATTAGACAACAAACTCCCACAGTAAAATTGAATTGATGTGATAACATTCCCTTAGATATCCAAGATGATGGGACAAAAAGTATATGCATGCATTGATAAACAGTGTGAAAATATTTCATGCCATGTTCAGCCTAAACATGCCAAGCCTGGCTATATAATTATCTCTAAACATGAAGATTGTGTATATTAATTGATTTACGGCTGCTAAAATTGCCCTATAAAAATAAAGGAGCTCGTGGGCAAATAGAAATGAGATTGCACGTTCTTAGAGCATGTTTTACCAATTGATTCAACAGCACGAAAACATTTACATTCAAAAACAATTAGTGCAGAGAAAATGTAAAAATAATTGGCAACAACTTGCAATACCTAGTCAGCTGTTCAGAAACAATCTCGTCTTTCAGAAGATCGTCACTAACCACCTTACCAGTCTTCTTTCCAGCTATAGAGCATCTGTCAACACCTGTAGGAAACACAAAATTCAACACTTAAAAGGATACACGAAACAACAATCTTATTAAGTTTATGATGTGAAAGTAGAACTTAGGCAACGGAGGCATTAGTCTTGTATAACGAGTTGCTTACAATTGACAGCACATCAACATTCTACTTTACATATGTGAACGATTTGAACACCTAACATACTAAAATACCTGCACTAGAAGTACTAAATTTACGAAACCATCCCATGCACTCAGTTTTTAATTTGCTAATTATAATAGTGAGAGTGCAAACATCACAATGAAACACGTCAAAAGTGTTCGCTGCATTATCAATTCGGATTCACTCTACAATATTACACACCCCTAGGAACCAAATAGTAGGAACGTTTGATTTGATAAAATATTTCTGTTTTTATTTGTTGTTTACATTTATAATTACAAAGTAGAGAAGCTACTTTGTTTTTAATCTGTTCCCTGTTTTCAAATATTTATTCAGGAACCAACAAAAACAACTCTTGTCCAAATCTTTGAAAGATTGAAACCAATGTGACAATTATTAAAAGTAAAAAAAGGAAAACTTTTTCTGAAACCAAATAGACCCTTAACACTTGCCATTTAACAAATATCAGCTTTAGAGTATGTTCAATAACATAAAACACTTTTTGTTTTCATTTTCCATTTTCATTTATGTACAAGTTTGTTTCTACCATCGGATCAATAAGTCACATCATACCTCATTTGATCCAATGGTGAGATTTATTGATCCAATGGTTGAAACAAGCTTGTGCATGGTGCAAGACCTATCTCACTTGTGCACTATAGAAATGGCCTTCATTTATAGTTACAAAATTCGCCTTATTTTCACTTTGTTTCCTATTTCGAATCTTCGAAGGAGAAAACAGCAAGGAAAATGAAAACAAAAAAGTTTTCTGAATTGTAATAAGCTCTTACAGTTTAAGCATTGACATTTAAGCTTATCTACTAGCATAAACACTTGTGAGACTATTTGGGAGAGTTTACATAAACAGTTTATGACATATTGACAACTTGTTTACAACTCATTTTCATAAGCTCTTCGTGATAACTAGTGAAAATAGCTTATCGCTTATATAAAAACAGTTTGACTTTATTTTATAGTTGTCGTCCAAATAACTTATACACAAGCACTTATACGATAAGTAATTATGCTATAACACTTAATTAAGTCGTTTATCATAACAGATCGTGGTATGATGAATACTTGCTACTGAGATACAAATAACTTAAAACATAGAATCAAACAAAAGAAAGTACACAAACCATTGAATTCAGCAGTACCATTCTCGTTACATTGCCGACGTACACCTCTTCTGCAAAAAACAAAAAATAAAAATCACATCACAGCATTCATTCATACAGTAAAATCGAAAGGAAAAAAAAAACAAAGATTAACGGGAGAGAAAAGGTGACTGACTTTTGAGTTTGAAGGAGTTTGAGAAGAAAGAAAGTGGAGATAGAACCTAAAAGAGCACCACCCCCAACTAAAACCAAACATTTGCTTCGCTCCATGTTTGTTTGTTTGTTTTTAAGGTTTTCTCTTAACTTTGTTGGCCTGACATCGGAGGCTGTCTTGTTCGGTGGTTTGTGGTTGTGTAATGGGTCTCGGGTGGCACAGCAGTCGGGTCAGGCCATATTTAATGTCATATCATATACTCTCTCCCTTCCAATAAAGATTCGTTTGGTTCATCGGAGAGTAAATGATGAATTTTAACGGCGGAAAGAGAAAGAGATATATTTTAATTAAATATATGTTTGGTTCAAAAGATGAAGGGGAAGAGAGATTTTAATTAAAAACGTGTTTGGTCCATAAGGGGAGGGAATGAATTTTAAATTAATTTATTGTTTTACCCTTAAACTTAATTAGATATACGAAAATATTTGTTTTTACGATTTCATAGATTAACGAAACAATAACGATGTAATTGATAACAACACAATGTAGACGATGAGATGATGGATTACTCACAATTCACGTTGGAGGAAGTCTGAAACAGCGGTTGGCAACAACAAAGTAATAGCAAAGTTGGAAGAGTGGTTTTCACATGTAACAAATAAAAGTGATAGATAACATAATAATAAAAAAAAAAAATTGAAAGAAACATAATAATAAAAGTTGTTACAAGGATAATATAACCTAATAATAATAAAAGTTGTTACAAGGTTAATTTTTTTCGAATAAAGTTGTTACAATGATAATATAACCTAATAATAATAAAAGTTGTTACAAGGTTAATATTGAGATTTTAAATTAATCTAAGGATAATTTTGGCAATACAATAAAATTTTAAAAAGATCTCCTCCCCTCCGAAAAACTATGATTTGAGGGGAAGCAAAAAGTGGGTCTTGAATGGATATTGCTCCCCTCCTCTTCCCTCCCCTCCCCTCCCCTCTCCTCCAAAACTCTCGAACCAAACGGACTCTAAAGAAATGTAGTTAATGTTGCATAGAAAATAGTAATTGTGAGTTGTTTTACAAAATTATTCTTCTATGGAAAACATAAATTAAAAAAATTAAAAAAAAAAGATAAAGTAATAAATAGTAACGAGCATAATAGAAAAATAAACATTAATGATTCTTTGATATTAAAAAGTAACGTATAATTTAAAACAAACAAATTTTGTTACAATAACATATAATTTGGAATGGAGGGAGTATCTTTTTTTTTTTGTCAAATAGAGTGTGTGGGTTGGAACTTCAACTCTTAAATATATTATGCATTATCTTTACCAATTGAACTAAATTCACGGGAACATATCATATTATTATGTTAATTAATATTTTTTTAAAACAATCGTAATAAAAAATATAATATAATATTTTTTTGAAAAGGTTATTGTGTTAATTAATAATGAGTAAATTGCGTCAATGAAGATTTGTTTGGTTCATAAAAAGTTGACTTATACTATAGAAACTTCTTTAATGAGTAATATATAAATACCATTTGATCTACTTTTGAGGAGCTTTCGGGAGCCGAACTTATCTAAATTTATTCTATTAAAAAATATGAGTTTATATGAGAATCGTAATATACATTTTCCTCCCTCTTATATTTAAATATACCTTGCCCTCCCGTGAGAATAGGGATGGAAGGAGATCCGACCACCTGACATGAATTTATGGTCCAGCATATTTAAGGTCTAGTTCGGCTCATCTAGTAATAAGGTCAAATTTAAACTTTTATAAAAAGCCTATTTATTTATATAAATCGCGTTTAAGTTTTTTTTAAAGTCTATTATGTTTTATATATATATAATATTTAATAAATCATTTTTTGTTGTTGGGAAAAAGAGGCAAGAGGCAATAAACCATTTAGTCTGATGGAGGGTTTAACATAGTTCTAATTATATAATTTGAATTATTAATATTTTTCAAGATTGTGTTTTCCACGCGGTTTTGAAACAAGAATAAGAATATTCTCAAGGTATTTTACGTGGTTTTAAGGATTCAAATCTATTATTATTATTATTATTATTATTATTATTATTATTATTATTATTATTATTTTGAAGGAAATCTATTATTATTGTTATATTTATTAATTTAGACCCTTAAGCCATTACAATGACACCTCATGCAAATTTTGCCACGTCATAAAAAATCTGATGTGGCATCTTTCAAAGCTCACTTATTTTTCCAATTCTCTAAATCCACTTCTCAATTCCTTTGCTCAATAAATATTTGATAACTCATATAGAATATTTTAATAACTTTTATTTATATCATAATATATATATATATATATATATATATATATATATATATATATATATATATATATATATATATATATATATATATATATATATATATATCCTTCATCATTGGTTTCATTTCCATGTCCTCCTGGTTCCATCACTCTCTATTCCTCTTTTGTATAAAATAAAGGGTTCATCGTTCACTACCATTTGTAAAATACGAGGCATCATGAACGTCATAAGATAAAAGTTAAATTTACAACCATATATAGTATATCACGAGAATAATGCATTTAATCTTGAATACTATAGAGATATCACATGTGTTAACGTATATCTATTTTTACCACTCTATATATTTCATTTTTATATTTTGAACTGTTACCTCTCTTATTTTACTATCTTCATATCTTTGAGTTAAAATAGATGGTCATATTCCAGTTGTTCCCTTACACTATACTAGTATATATATAGAGACCATTACTAGATCTCTCATATTACTTCGATTAATTAATTTAATGAATCGAATATTTTTTTTATGCAAAATTCAATCCTTTAAATTATTATTTTTTAAAATATGTCAAAAAAATTATTATTATTTTTACCATCTTATAAATACGGAGTTACAAAGTTTCTACCAAATTTTGCAGTGGCAAATATTCATCGAATAATCTATGAAACACATAGAGTTGATTCTCCTCTCCCAACATATTTTTTTCCAAGTATCAACTAAGAGATTGAAATCATTTACCTAAGAGGTCCAAGTATAGTTTTTCTATGTTAGTGCATTGTTTCAATAGGCATTGATACGCATGTCAGGAAATATATTACCCTCTAGATCAGAGATGAGAGTATTAGGTTCAATGGATTCACTATTCCCTAAAAAAAATTGGATCCACCATAACCACTTTGAAAATCATTGATCTTGACATTTCCATTGTCTTCCATAGTTAAATTTTGTGTGGGATCAAGAACAATAATTCATCCTCTATTAGTTTTATGGAAACAAGCACTGATGCTGTCTCAACATCAATAGAGACAAACAAGTAAACCAAGCTAAAGGAATAGAAGTATCTTGGTGTTTTGACACAACCACTCATCTTTTGGTATCAGTTTTTTGGGAGTGAAAATCACTCATATTTAGTTACAAATTTATCATGTTTTATCTCACTACATTCTCTTTTTATAAACTTTAAATTTTACACAAATCAATACATTAATAAACTACAAATAACACTTATAATATTTTTGAAAAACTAAACTCGCGCAACGCGCGGGCTCATATTCTAGTTATTTGGAGTACATGTCAATTGTTACTAAAGTTTTGAATGTATAAAAGTTTAACCATATAACCATTTTTAAAAATGTGGTCTTTATACATTTAAACATCTTTGTAACGAAACTGTTATGACCACGGTCGTAAAATTGGAGGTTATGTAATCATAAGTTTTGAGCAGTGTTGTAAATTCATATTGAGGATATGTAATCATGCCTTGAAAGAGGTTATTTTCAATGGTTAAATATTTGAGGGAAATTGTTTAATATCACTTTGATTCCATGTATGCGTGCCTTATGAACTTTGAATAGTCACTAGTGTTTTTTCCAAATATAGTCACATTGATTAATGTTGTTTTTTCATCCTAACATACTCTTAAGTATTCAGCAATTGGTCATTTTTTAAAATTAACCGGTTTATTTGGTATTTGTAATTTGCTTGCTAGTGTGTGTTAATTACCTGATGATTGATTGGCTCTTTATATGACATAGTAAGTATATTTCCTTAGTCCTTAAAAAAAAATTACTTAGGAAAAATAAGGTAGATCCCTAACTGTTGAACACAATTTATTCGAATATGAGGATACATTCAATTCTAGTTTGGATGATTTTGGGGTTATCTTCTAAAATTTTCTCAACGGTGTTTTTATTATGGGAAATGAGATTGGTTTGCGGTGATCGTAGTTTGTGTTGAATTGGTTTTAGAAAATTGAGTTTGAAGTGGAAATTATTCATGTTTGAAAAAATTTATGGATTTGACTCATTTTAACGTAACAATATCAAAAGTTCTTTTTTTTTTACGGTACAAATTCAAAAGTTAAAATTCAACTAACAAACAAATTTTTCTAGCCACATCCTAAAAAAAAAAATTAGTTACACCCTAAAATAACTAAAATATCTTTATGATAAAATAAATCCAGTTTACGTAAGTCATGTAAATTATAAATTATTATGGCAATTTCATATGAAATATAGTTAATTTTGTATTAAAACAGATTATAAATTGAGATATATTTTTTCTAAAGCGACTTTTAATTTATTTATTTTTTCTGTTTTTTAGTGCTGCTTTTTGTGTTGTGATATTTTGCCTAATGTTCTCAAGTGATTGAATATCTTTTGTGTTCTTTCTAGTATCTTTTTCAAACATAAGATAAAACGATATGTGGTTCTCATTTGTTTCCAAAAAAGATTAATTCCAGTTTACGTTGATTTGGTTAGCTTGCATTTAATTATTTTGAAAGAGAGAAATTCTCACATTTTTTGTCACAAGAAATTGACCTTTATGCAATTGCTAGATAAAACGAAAGTCATTGTTTGGTGGCGGTTAAAAGTTTAAAAAATGGATTTGCCTTTTGAGTTGAATTACCGGTGGGAAAACCCTCTAATTGTCTTGGTTATTTCCCCTCTTAGTCATGTTGCTTCTATTGTCTGTTTGTTTAGTTCTCTTTGTATATTGACCTTCCGTTTGATCCATCTTATACATATGTTGTGCTTCGAATGACTATATAATATAATTATTTTAGGTTCTTAAAAAAAACTGGCCGGGATCATGAAATTTGCACATTTTAAAAAAATTAGAACATTAAATAAATTGTTCATATATAAATCAAAAATCAATGCTAGCCTCAACGGTAAAACTCTAAGATGTAGTGTCGGCTTAGGCACTGCAACATTTTTTAAAAAGATTATATATTATTGATTATGGGTCTGTTTGTTTTAGATTTAAAAAAAAAATGGATTTTTCTTTGTATTTCTAAAAATGGATTTTTTGGAAATTTACTCAAAAATAGTAGAAGTTATTTCAAACTCATTTGATATAAGTTAAAAAAGAGATTTTGACATTCATTAACTTAAATATTCATTGTTCTAGATTTTACATAGTAAAAATCACGTATTTTTTTAAAATGACATCTTTCAAAAATGATTTTTATGAAAAGCTATTTGAAGTAGCTTTTTTTTTAGAGATTTTTTAAAATCTTAGTATCTAAAAAAAGTTATAACAAAATGATGAAATACTTAGCATGACATTTTAAAATAATCTATTTAAACGAATTTTTCATTTGAAGCTTTCCTTAAAAATTTCTTTGTTAAAAAAATTATAACAAAAACATATTACACTACAAAAATCTATTTTAAAAAAAGTTATAACAAACTGGCTCTATATAATTCAAATGAGGTAAAATGAAAAGAAAATAAGGTATCTCTCTAGGCACCTAAGTGCACATACCCGTACTCATTACCCGCACTTTAACTGTGAAAAGAAAATAAAAAACATCACAATTGAAATAAAACTATGATCCAAAAAATTTCAAATAAATTAAGCAGTTTTTGGACTTAGGTTTAAGCTTAAATAACTAAATAAATTAAATAATTTTACACTAAAAATAAATAAATTATTTATCATATTATATAAATACGTACATGCGGGTTGTGGAGCTAGATAGTATAGTGCCTATACCCGAGTCCATACCCATTTAAATTTGCGGGTAATTACCCAGACCCAAGTCCGGACCCATAAAAATGAGATTTTACCCTACCCATTACATGTATTTTTTGCGGATGTCCATCGGATCTGGGTCCAATTACCATCTTTAAGGAGGCACGATGACGATGGTGCAAGGTGGAGCCATGAGCCCATGACAACCCCATTTAAAAAAATAAAAAAAAATTATACTATGAAAATTATCATAATGTCCTTTAGTTACTATGAAAATTACCATACCCTTTTCATTTCCTTTCTGAAGTGACTGCGCGATCCATGTTTTTTCGGACCAGAGAACAAACGTTGTAACACTGTCCTCCTCCATCCATCCACCACCACCACCCCCGCGACCACTCCTCCTCCTTCTCCTCCTCCTCCTCCTTCCATCACGGCCGCATTCTCCACAAACCCTAACTGTTGTAAGGTATCATTCAATTTTCTTTTGTTTGGTACTGATTTCTTCTATTTGTTAATAAATTTGGTTTTTAATTTGCTTTCACCTTCAATTTTTACCTAACCCTAATCAAAACAAAAGGGGAATAGAAAGTGAAATTAGTGTGAAAATTGAAATTGAATGTAATTTCCTTCTATTCTGATTTGATTTCCATGCTATACTGTGTTCATGGTATTATACTACATGTGTACCCATTGATGTCCATTGACAACCCTGTTCAAAAACAACGAAACTAAACTACCCGGGTTTTTTCATTTGAACCGGCCGGTTTTAATAACACCTGTTAAATTACCTTACCTGGTTGCTATTCGCGAACCCCTCTTTCGATTTTTGATTCAATCGTTTCCAATTTGTTCCAAAAATCAGAACCATGGATGCGCAGGCAAAGAAAAAAGCATTGTTTCGTGCCAAATTGAACGCCCAGAAGAAGGACAAACGCATAGATTCTCCCCTTGTTAGGTTCGTTCATTTTTCTTCGATTCACTTATACAACTGTTATTTTTAATATGCAGTCTTAGTTGCAAACTCGAACCCCACATGCTTGATTTGAGCTGTTCCCTTTTATTCATTTAGTTGATTTTTTGCTAATGTATATGATTATTGCATTTGATTGTATCTACTAGCTACCTATGAAGCACTGTCACAGACTGACACGTCGACAACCGGTATTATTTGAGAAAATGACAAAATTGAATGCACTGACATGTGTCGGTGTCGGACACTGTAACATGTGTGCTTGTTATTACCTAGCACCGACACTTCAAATTGAAAGTGGGTCCGGTGTGTGTTGGTGTCTTACACTAACACGACACCGACGCATGTGGTCATATGTAACTGTCAATTTTACTAAATTATCATGGTGTCTACGTGTTGTGTCAGTATCCGTGTTTATGTTAGTACTTCATGCCTCATTCTTGTTTGGAAAAAAAATTCTACTTTCTCAAGATGATTTGGATGTACTTTCTTATTCATGACTATTATTATTTTGATTGTATTTGTTTCGTTGGGCATAAACATACAGGTATAATGAATTTGATCAGCCTGTTTGTCGGGTTTGTGATGTTGTTCTGAAGTCTGAGTCTCTATGGGATGCACATCAAGTTTCTCGTAAGCATCGTGAGGTGATGACATTTACAATCCCGTTCATGTTCTCTATATCGTTTTTGTTTTGAAACTCATTGCTTGTGTTTATATTGTCTTATTATAAGTCTTTTTGGAGAGTATGATTTTGTTTCCCTTTACATCTGTTTCATCCCAAAATGAGCTTAGCTTAACGGAATTAATTATCTTGGTCAGGCAATAACTAATCTTAAAGCTAATGCTGCTGGGTTAACCAAGCAAAACAATGCAAAGCCTGGTATTCCCAAGGCTAAACCAGAACAGCCTTCAGGCTCACAGTTCAAAATTCCCAAAAGTCCTCAAGAAGTGCCTAAACCTCAGTCATCATCAATTCTTCCACCAGATTTTTTTGACAACAATGATGCAAAAAAGACAAGATCTGGTAAGTATTTGGTTTAGAAAATCAAAGCTGTATATGTTTATATTCTTGTATATTTAAAGTTATGGAGTTTCACTTGCACACCACAGGCATTAGGCACAGCTAATGATGTTTGTTCATACACACATATTTTCTGTGTACGTATTTAACATCTGGCTTGTTCGTTTACACACTTTCGAGAGAGAGAGTTAATTGGGCGAGAGAGGACAAGTTTTAAGCCAAAACAAGAAAAAGTCATTGATTGCTTCTAGCTGGTCGTTCTCCATTGTGAGTTGACAACATGGTGATCCTACACCAATCATAACAATTTGCGTTCCTAGATGTGGACGGTGTTAATATATAAAAAACATAGAGCAATAATTTCAAATATATCTTAGGATTGATTTTCATATTGATACTGATAGAGTGAATTGATACTGATTGGTTATGATAATTGCACTGACGGCATTTTATAGCTTTATCTTCTGCACACTGGGATGTTTCTGTTAGCTTCGTTTGCATTAGTTTATGTGGCTGTGTTGAGCTTCTGGCATAGTAGTCAATCCTGGATAGCGATGCGTAGCGGCCGACCCAAAAGTGGGATAGCGGGATAACGTATAGCGGTATGACAAATAGCGGTCACCGATATTTGATTATTTTTTGGACAAATTACATGAATACTATAAAGTCTAAGCAAACTTATATATTTCTCAAAAAAAAACTTATATTTAATATAATTAAATATAACACTGAAATCTCATGAAACATTCATAAATCAAAACACCAAAAAAACAAAACGCAGAGGAACAAATAAAAAATCATAAAATAAGAGAAACCTTAAAACAAAAGAAAATAGAGGAAGAAAAAAAGAACAGAGAAGCCATACAACAGAGGAAGAAAAAAAACTGTGGAAGAAAGGAAAAAGAAAGGAGAGAAACCATCAAACAAAAGACAGAGGAACAAATAAAGAAAGAACAGAGGAAGAGAACAAAATGAAGCTGAACAGTGGAAGAGAGGAAGAGATCGTGTGAGAACAGTGGAAAAGAATCGGAGACAGCACAGAGGAAGAGAGAAAGAGATCGTGTGAGTTGAGAACAGAGAAAAGAGAAGATATCCTCAGGCCGTGTTTTCCAGTTGGAAGATAGAAGAGTGTGTTTCGCGGCGCAGGTGAGAAATGAGAAAGAGTTGAAAAATGGTAGGGCTTACAGAATCCCCAAAATGCCCTAAAAAAGTTTTTAAAATAGGGACAATTTGGAAATTTCGTACTAAAATCAAATAGCGGCTGAAGCGTCCTCTATCCGCTCCGCTGCGCCGCTATAGCAGCTGAAGCGGCCGCTATTTGGTTCCGTGCCGCTACGACGATTACCGTAGCGGTCCGTGGACACTACGTGCGGCCGCTATAGCGCCGCTATCGGCCGCTATTGACTACTATGGCTTCTGGTAGTTAGAATCTAGAGTTCCTAGTCAGTTAGTAACTGTTAGAACTTAGAACTTGTTAGAAGCTTGTTACAATTACTTACATGTCAGAGCCATGTTCAGCAAGCTCCCATTGAACTATAAATACCTGTAATCTCTCTCTGTAATTCATAATGGAAATTCAGATTCAATACAGAACTCACTCTGCATTTTCATTTCATATATAGTTTCATCACATTTTTCAGTCTCTTCTCTTATTTATATAGGATCAGGAGTCTAGAAATTATCATTATTACTTGTCTTATTTAATTAGGATTAGGAATCTAGTATTAGTATAAATAAATATTAATGCTTAGTTTTATACCATAGTCACAATTCAAAATCTTTCTTCTTTCTCTTCCCTCATTCCTTATCTATACGACTATAACCATACAAGTTCAACATGGTTTCAAATCGGTATCGTCTTCCATGACCTGTCTCATCTCATCACTATTTTGTTGTTGAATTCCCGAAGGTTTGGAACTCTACTGTAATAACGTCATTATCTCCAAGATGATTATTTTATCTTCATTTGTGCATAAATTCCTACTATTTTTTACTTTCTTCATGTTCTCTCTTTGTTTGTGTGTTTACTATCTACCATTCTTCTGCATGTCTCTAAAGCCCTACATAAACTCGTCTCATTGTTGTGTCCTTGCTACAACCTTAGGTTATCTCAGTTACAGTTTTTATTTTAACAACAAATGGTATTAGGTCAATTGTTAATCTTTGTTAGTCAAAGGTGGGGGGCGAGGTGGATATTGAACCCCTAACCTCCAATACTCCAATTCTTGTGCATGCCAAGCTCACCACCGAGCTTCCCACTCTGGGATATCTTAGTTATAGTTTGATCCTAGCTATCCCAAATTCATCTGGCCTTGGCTATCCCCATGTCCACTTTGGCCCCAACTATTCTAGATTAGTGATTAGTGATGGACTGATTAACTGTGATTAATACCAGCCTCCAGCTATAAATTACACCAATGGTGATTTCTCCTAGCCCACCAATGAGTCATACTATGATGAGTTATTCATGATTGTGATGGAATTACAAACCAACACCGGTTTCAATATTTTTTTTGAATATCCTTTCTTGTGGTTTAATGCTTTCAAATGTGCTTGTCGCATTTGGAGAAGTTGTAGTTCCTTTGCTTCTAGGATTTTTCCGCTAATGATCGTATTGAATCTCATCTTTAGTCATGCAACTTTCCAACTAGCTCTTTAGGTTGATGATCATTTCAGCCATATTGATATGTTATCTTTTCTAGCAATGCTCATCTCTCTGATGTCTCCAATGAGTCCAATATCTCTTAGTTGTCCCCTCTGACAGACTAACTCCGCTAACTTTCCCGACTACTTTCACATCCCTCAAATTATTGTCCAATTTATTCCATGATATTCACATGCTCAATAGCACATACAAAGTCCAACTCTAATGGGTGTTGTTAAGTGATAATCTACATTGTTGTCCCATTCTACTGTATGCTGAGGCAGAAATCATAAGAGTTGCTGGGGCACTGTTTGTATTCCATTGGCAAGCTTGGCCCATCAAAACCCAAAATTAAGCTTAGTTGGCAGAATTGTCTGTAAACCTCTCTTCAATAGTACAATGACTAAGATTAATTTGGGTCTAGTCCTTCATGTTTAGAGCTAGACCCACTCCACAGAATGCCAATTTTACCCACTTTGCTTTTGGGTTAGCGGATAGCCCGAGTAGTTTCACTTTCGATGCGGACTCTTTTCCTGTCCTAAACTTCTTTGCTGCTTTGGAATAGCACCCATTCTCACCTTACACGTTTTCTATATATATGGATGCGTAAATATTATTTTATAGCTTTTGTGATAGGTTTTTTGGTGTGGTGGGAGTATGTTTTTTTTGTAATAATGAAATCACAATGAACACTGTATTTTTATTACCTTTACTTTGATATATCACATGGTGCTTGATGATAACATTGATTGCATCACTATTAACTCCCCTTTTATTTCAATGATGTTTTTACTTCCAGAAAAGGACTCTGTCCATTTAGTGGACTCAGATTTAGGTAGAAACATGGGGGCTTCTGCTCAAAGTTCGGCGTCAAACTCAAAGGAGAAAGATCACTTCCATGGAAATAATAATACTACACAGTCAAAGGTTAACCAAGCAACAGCGGAGACTAAGCAGACATCAGTCCAAGACTATAGATGCAGAGATCAAGCAAGGAAAAGGAGCTCTTCCTGAAGGCTTTTTTGATAATAAAGAGGCTGATTTGCGGGCACGTGGCATTAAGCTTGTTAAGCCAGATGTCAAGTAGGTCCTTAATTTATGTTGTTTGTGCATCCATACACTAGTACCACTTTTAATTTTGTCAAGAATCTAGTTTGCATGGAATGGAAGTAAAGAGCACACAAATTTACAGACTGTTGTGGCAGAAAATATTTCCCATGAATAATGAAAAGGAGAATAGTCAAATTCTCGATAAATATTCTCAACAAACGGAGTCTGAGTTTTGAAGTACGCCA
The DNA here is from genome assembly GCA_018208015.1 of Medicago ruthenica. Taxonomy (NCBI): domain Eukaryota; kingdom Viridiplantae; phylum Streptophyta; class Magnoliopsida; order Fabales; family Fabaceae; genus Medicago; species Medicago ruthenica. Next base: position 19,259,454 of record CM031375.1, read on the forward strand.
ACGAGAATTAGAACAAGAATGCATAATTGCACTAGTTGATTGTATATCAACCTTTTGTTTAGTCTTTTTAATCAAATAAATGAAGGTATTGAAACATAGAATGATATTGATTTCTTTTGAATGCTCTCTTAGGGACGAGTACAAGGAATTTGAGAAGTTGATTCAAGAGGACTTGCAGGAGGTGGATGATCGGATGGAAGAAGAGGAGGTAATGATCATTATTTATGTACTGCTAGTTTTTCAATCTTAAACTTTCAACCTTAAACATGAAATTTGATCAAATGTTTGTCACTATGAGCAGATTGATGCTGCAGAAATGATAGAAGAAGCTGAATCTGTTGAGCAAAGGTATGCATACCTTTCTTATGCTTCATTCTTTTCCAATTTAACTTGTTCAATTCTCCTAAACAACTTCCATCCATCTCGATATCGTTGTTTTCTACAGGAACTTAAAGGAGAAAGTGGAAATGTTGAAGAGGAAGAGATTGGAGCTAAAGGCTTCTAAAGCAAAGCTTAGTAAATCTTCTGAGGTTGTAACCAAGGAAGCTAGACATGAAGATTCATCCAGTGATGATGAAAGTGGTGAGAACTTTGCTGTGGACTGGAGAGCACAACACTTGTGAATGCTTGCTAAGTTTTGCTGTTTGTTGAATTTTCAACATGGAATATAAATTTGTACATTCATATCACATTATGTATGTAATATGATTTTGATTTAACATCCTCTTGTCCAAAGTGCATTTTTTATTTTAGTTCCCCCCTATTTCACAAAGTTTTCCTTTTCGTTCTTTGATTTGGCGGTCTACAAGACATGGGATTTATTGTACGCTATCTTTATAAATTATTTTTCACTTGTTACTGAACCTAAACTTCGTGCATAGAGGCAGGGAAATGAAGGTCCTGAACAACTGTTAGCTTGGGATAGGCTTGTCTTGCTTTTAAACCAACTTGCTATGATATGATTTTTGAGTTTTCATTTCAAAGCCATGTTCTCTCACGACACGTTTATCAAAACTTTGTAGAAAGTGGTGGTTTTGTTTCTCATATTTTTAATTCCTCTAAATGTTACAACTTTGTTCTTCATTTTTTTTTTAAATTGATCTAAATATTGAATTTTTGGTTAAGTACCGAAAAACAACCTCTTGTGTAAAATGATGGGACCTCTTCGTAGACCATGTGTATGTAGGAGCTTTAGTGCATCAGACTATCTTTTTATTATATTTTATTAGCTTGTCATCTAACAATTAATAGAGTTGCTGACGTGATTGCTAATGTGTCTAAAATAATTCACAAATCTTGGTTTGAACTCGTGATACAAAAGATTTGAGCAAATATATATATATATATATATTGGAATACAATATATAAATTTGTAAATATGTTATAGAAATGACGCGTACTGCAATTTACTTTGTTTTCCGTAAATTTAGTGCATGCTTGGTATTACAATGAGTTTGTAAAATGTAAAATTTAGAGAAGCTAAAAAGTGAAGCGTATTCTAAAAAAAAAAGTGAAGCGTGTAGTGCTTTTGCATGCATTATCTCTTCTTTTTAGAAAAAATTTAGATATCTTGATTTTTTTATTATGAAATTATATATATTTTTAATTCTGGAATTCACAATAATTCTATAAAAATATTATAATATACAAACGTTCATACGGACACTCCATATCCGTTTGTTTGCTCTTTTTATTGCGTTGATGCGTATAAATTACGAACAATAGTTTTTATTAAATTTTGATTAAAATTATATGTATATATAATAGTTATTTTGCACTTTTGTACTGTAACAAACTATATTTATATTTTTCAATGATACCAACAATATAACAAATATAATATAAGTTCTTATCTTTTTGAATGACATAAACAAAGTAACATTTTTTTAGTCAAATTTGTTTAAAGGGTATAATTAGAAGTGAAAGGTAACTAAAAACTACCCATCCTCTTTTTATATATAGTATATAGATTTTATCTTAATATTTATGTTGGCATGACAACATAACCCACATATATGAGTATTGCCCTAGATTTACAAGAAAAATATGTTTTTCTTTGGTTACATGAGGAGATAAACGAAAAACCCGCTTTGATAGGATACAGATTCAACTTTCTTAAAATGAGTCAAATAAAATCGGTGTTTCAGCCTCAAAATTTGGTTCAAATACATCAACTTTCTTTAAATCATTTTTTTTCTTCTTATATTATGTAATGAATTTAATTGAAAATATTTTTAAGTAAAATGGCTGGCTTAAATATATTTTCAATCATTTATCTTTTACGAAAAATGCATTTTGGTCCTTAATCTTTTTTTTAGGGGGCGATCCTTAATCTTATCTGTTTTGATCCTTTATTTTTTTTTTAAAAAAGATTCACGTTTTTAGTCCTTTAGTTAGAAATCATAATATAAGTTAACAGAAGTTCAATTCGAGGATTATCGTGTTAACATAAATAGAAAAGGGAAAAATGATTGTTTTCTAGACATTCCTTAAAAAAAAGAGATTGTTTTCTAGACATGTTGAAAAAAACAAGAACATAAACGTTTGAAAGAGATCTTATTGCTACACATTTGAATGAGATTAATTGTTGCAACATGTTTGACTTTGATAAGCTAGAAACCAGGTGAGTTTAGTTTCGAACTTTATCAAATTACTCCCTCATGTCCTTATCATAAGAAAATGTCACAACTTTTAAGATATTATTATTACTTAAAAGACTTTTTTATTCCTCATTTAATATTTTTCTTTTTAATATTAATGAATGTATTTAACGTTTCACATTTTTCATAGTATATTTATAAAAATATTTAAAAAGTTACGTTATTTAAAGATAGCATGAGTTTGATGTTTTTTAATTTTGTTTCTCACAAGCACACGAGGGAGCACTACTAACTCCTAAGTATATTTAAGCCAAAATGCTTTTAAGCTTGGGATTCAAGGTTCGCACTATTAAGCGAAAATTCAGCGATTCCTTCTCTGCTCACTCACCGTTTCCACCCTTCCACCGCCGGAAATCGTTGTGCCGAAGATTCATAGATTGATGCCTCGTTACAAAGATGAACCACCCGCGGTTCGTGTTTACACTGTCTGCGATGAATCAAGGTATTTTTCCTCTTCTTTTCTCACTATCCCTTTTTCTATTTATCAATCAAATTATTGATTTTTATTATGCAGATATTTGATTGTGAGGAACGTTCCTGCATTAGGTTGTGGCAATGATTTGATGCAACTTTTCTCGACCTATGGAGAAGTTGAGGAGTAAGTCCCATAATAACAACTTTCATGATTTCCGTGAGGCGCTGTCACTGTATCTCTGAATGCGTTGAAATCGTAAAAATATCCCTAGCCACTCTTATGGATGTGTTTGCAATTTCGATACATTTAGGGACTATAGTGACAACTGACATTGTTTCACACATTCAGGGACCAAAATTATTGTTTGCTCGATTTCTTCTTTTTGTTTTGCTTGTTGGCTTTTGTTTGAATATTTTTTTTTGTTCTCTCTTTAGATGTAAGCCAATGGACGCAGAGGACTGTGAGCAATTCACCGATGTTTATTGGATCAAATTCCGTCTTTTCAGCAATGCCAGGTTATTTTTTGTTAGATGAAGTAGTTCTATTGTGAATTTGAGTTTAGAGTATGATGTGTTTTGAGAAAGTTGAGGTTGAGGGAGTATTTGGCATTTATGATTTTCAGGTTTGCGAAAAGAAAATTAGATGCGTTTGTTTTCCTTGGAAACCGACTACAGGTTTCGTATGCTCCCCATTTTGAGAGTTTGTCTGATACTAAGGATAAATTGGAGGGAAGACGAAGCGAGGTTTTAGCTCGATTGAACCGTAAGTTTAAAGCTTACCAATGTTATTATTTTAAATGATGGCATGCTATATAGAAGTATTGTCAATTGCAAATTGCGGAACATATTGATTTGTTTAAATTTGGATATGCTACAGTGACTATAACTGCTATTTGACAACCAATATTGTCAATCGCGAATGGCGGGAAATATTGGATTGTTAAAATTCTGCTACACAATAGTGCTACAGCAGCTATTTGACAACATATACTAAATAACGTATTGCAGAATAATAGTAGTTAGTCCAAATTCCGCTACACTATAGCGGTATAGCGCCGCTATAGCTGTTATTTAACTACACTGTTGACAACACTCTATTAAATAGCGTATAGCGGAACAATAACAATTTGTTCCAATTCTGTTACACTATTATGCCACTATAACTACTATTTGACAATATTACCGTGAAGGATTTACAAATGCTTGTTACATAAATTACTCTAATGGCATTTTCATCAGCTTCAGCTAGAAGATCCAAAGAGACTATAGCCTCAGCTTAAGCTAGAAGTTTATCGTGGTTATTATATTAAATGCTGGCATGCTATGTAGAAAATATTGTCAATCGCAGAATACAGAAAATATTTGACAACATGTTGTACTAAACAATGTATCGCGGAACAATAGTAGTTAGTCCAAATTCCGCTACACTATAGCGGTATAGCACCGCTATAGCTGCTATTTAACAACACTGTTGACAACACTTTGTATTAAATAGCATATAGCGGAGCAATTTCAACTTTTTCCATTTCTGTTACACTATAGCACTATAACGCCACTATAACTGCTATTTGACAACACTACTATATATGAGACTTACAAATGCTTGTTACATGAATTACTCTAATGGCATTTTTATCAACTTCAGCTAGAAGACCCAAAGAGACTATAGCCTCAAGCTCCAGGCCCTTAATCACCCCAAACACTAGTTGCCAATCAGAACATTTAGATCCTAATCAAAGGTAATTTATTTTTCTGAATGAATTCTGCTGTTCTTGTTTCCATTTGATGTTTAGGCAATGTGTAAAACTATAAGGTGTATAATTGATAATTTTTCCTGAATGTAGTAGTCAAGAATTTGAAGTAAGGTCAAACAACGGTAATCTTCCAAAAAGAACGGTTTCCTCAAACGAGGTTTGTTGCTTCTTTTTTATAATAATATATACACGTGTGAAGAATTTTACTCTTTTCTATATATTGTCTCATTTGAATTAGAAGAATTTTACTCTTTCCTGCTTATTTTCTCCTTCGAATTGGAAGAATTGTTTTGGGGGATTAACAAAATTCTCTCTTGAAATTATTGTTGCTAGAATATTTGTTAAAGCATTCCCATGTTAGTTAAGTAAAGTTTTTTTTTTTTTTTATCAACCTTGTACCACAAGATCAATTGTAAGAAGCCTATATTAGTATTGAATAGTTTTGTTTTTATTTTGTTTTTTAAATTGTTTTGCTATCTGATAGATCTGGATTCTGGTCCGTGTGTTAATAGGATATACATAAAATAATGAACAAAATGGGTATAAGTGTTAAATCTGGTCTGTATAGTGATTGGATGATGACCAGAATGGGTATTATTAGTGTTACTGTTAAATCTGGTCTGTACAGGAAATTAGATATGCAGAAGTAACGAACAGAATGGGTAATATCATCAACAATCACTCTGAGAAATAACTTCTACGGAGTTGGTTATAAGAAATAGGAATAGTTACAAGTTACAACTGCTGCAAATTAATGTAAATAACTGAAATAAATAACTCAACCTTTAGGAATTAGAGACCCTAGTCTCTCCCAAAATAACCAACATAAAAACTACTGAATGACTATCAGTTACGTTAAAGCGGGCTCTGTTAATTGGGCCTGCACCTGACTCTATCTTCATATCTCTGATGATGGAAATTCATTTTTCACAATTGTAAACTATGTTGCTTTTTGTTTGGGGCTGGGTTGCTGGATCTGATAGTATAATGTCCATGATATTCAATTTATAAAACTTTGCTTTAACTAGGAATATAGGATGTAGTGTGCAAAGAAAGAATGTTTATTGCATTTCATCTATTGCCCCATGCTAACATGTTGCATAAAACAGGATTATTTTTCCTCCCATTCAATGAATCAAACAGTGAGGGTTGTCAGGGATAAGCTTGATAAGGTAATGCACCCTACTTCAGAATATCATATGGCGTATTTTATAGTGTTGAGCTTTGAAATAGTTTCTTGTTAATCCAGATTCAATCCAGTGGCGAGCATCTACAAGCTGGATCAACATCAAAAAAAGCACGAGTCGATAATAGGAGGAGGATTTAATTGTAAAATTAGAAAGCTTTATGTAATTGCGATGTTCTCTTAGTGTGTTTGAGAGGTTTCAGGAAGGCATGGGAGGAAAGGGGAAGCTTATGGTTAGCCTTTTCCTCATTTGGTAGTTAGTTTTATATTAACTGGAAAGACATTGGGGAAATTTATACAAAAAACTCGTTATATGTATTTTTTGAGTTCCCCCAAATTGTGGGATTCAAAAGAAAATTTAAGTAAACTATTTATTACTCATTTACCCTTTGCAAATTTGAAAAATGACACTACTAATATCAGAACCCTACCCTGTCGGATTGCATCTCTCTCTCTCACTCTCTCTCTCTCTCTCTCTCTCTCTCTCTCTAAAGCTCTCTTCGGTCTCGTCTTCCGGATCAAGATCAATCTCCTATTCAGATTTCATCCAATAAATGACATAAGGTAAAGCAATTCCCTCTCACTCTCTTTTCACACTCTTTTGTCTCTATACTAGAAAAGCTTTATTTTCTTCTTGTAATTTGTGTGCTTGGATTTGAGTTGATGCAAGTTTCTTGCCTTTTGCACAGAGATGAAAGTGTATTATCAATTCCATTGGTGGGTCTGTGCCTCTTGCATTTACCTAAAGTTAGATAATTAATTCCTTGTTAGTTTGTGTGCTGTTCGAAATTTGCCATTTTTGAAATTTGTAATTATAAATGGAGTTGCAGTACTAGTGTTGTAGTTATCTATGCAATCATTGTGTTCTTGTTAGATTGCTTCTGGTTGAGTTCTATTTTCTATCTTGTGGAAATTAGTTTTGTCTTTGTAAAATGGGACAAAAATTGTGTCTGTGTTACATCAATTTATATATCAAAGGTTTAGTTGAGTTGCCTCTATGCATTTTGCGCCGGTACTGACTTAGTATTGGAGTTATCTTTTTATTTGAATTTTGGGATCGATGAAAGCATGATTCTTAGATCTATCTTGTCGGGAATCATATTATAGAATCAAAAAGTTGGAAATTGGGGACATCTAAATATGCTGATTTGAAATTTGTGAGGTTTATTTAAAATTACTTGATTTTGATTTAAATGTGCTGATTTGATTTCCATGTGATTATGTTATGTGATAGATGCTTGTGCAAATGGAGAGGTACTTGTAAGTTGAGTTGTCTGATTCTAATTCTATTGGTAAAAATATGTAAAAACTTGTTGAATATGTTAAAATGAATTTTGGTTATATCATTTATAATATAGGAGCTTTTCTATGTAATGGATCCTTTGGTGGCTGTGAGAAGTTTAAAAAATCTATACCATGGTGGCAGTGGGTTGTAGTAGCACCACTTGGTGCTGTGCCTGTGACCACATTGGTTTCCCTTTAAATCAACCATGTAATGGAAGTATTGATCAACACAGTGACAACTCTGGGCCATTCCACATAGTAAACAGATGCAGAGATAGCTGTTAGATAACAATTAGGGTGGGTTTGATACTTCGTAATTGTAGTTTGTAGTTATGGTTTGAATCATGGTTGTTCCAAAAAAGAAGTTGGGGTTTGAACTTTGAATTAGTTAAGAACTACATATTTTTATGAATATCTAAGTTTGAAATATGCTCTCAATGCTAAGAAATGAAGTACACTTGTGATATTTGCAACACTGCAGTAGACCTCCTGCTGTTGTGTTCATTTATTCAGATCAGACAGAGTGCAATTATATTGAAATTTTTGTGCATACAATACCTCTCCTAGTAGAAATGGATAAGCCTACTTTTGATAAGGGTCTGTTTGGATTGACTTATTTTTGAGTTTATGCAAATAAATAAATTTTTATGTATTATTCATAAGCTTGTCAAGGTAGTTTATGAAAAAACAACTTATGAAAATACAATTTTTGTTAGTGAGAGCTAATGAATTAACATAAAAGCTTTATTTATTTTCATAAGCTAAAAAATAAGTCAATTCAATCGACCCCCAAATAAAAAAACATTTTAGTAGTTGGTGAGAAATTGAGTTCAGTATGAACCGGTAACCTTGATGAATTTTTCTTTGTACTACATATTTACTTTGTTAGTTTATAAATTAAATTCTTTATTTTATCGGCCAGTAGACATTGCCATCGACTTTGCTTTTAATGATCAACAACATAATCTCCTAATAACAAGTAAGGGAACCTGCCATGCTCAAAATCTAGTAGGTCATATTCTTGGCCATGGACATCTCCTGGTAACAGTAAAATGAAACAAGATATAGCTACTAATATAAATATATTTTTTTTGCATAAAATCAACTACTAATTTAAAATAAAAAAGGAAAATATCTTTTTTTTGTCTCTTTATTTATTATAATAAATTTCATTTTCAGTTTATAAAATATTTTGTCTGTGATCCCTTTAGTATCTAACGCGTCTGGTTTTGCAGAAGTTCACATGACTTTGAGTTTAATGATGCTATGAGGAAGTTTAGTGAGATGCATGGTTGATAATAAGGTTCTTCTCCTCTTTATTCCTTCCTCTCCCCCTCCATTGTGGGAGAGTAGAGTCGTGTAGGTTGGGAGTGACTTTTGCTGGTTGATGCAGTTGTGCCTAGTAATATGGAAGTGCTTTGACATAAGATATCAAGACTGAAGAGCAACCATCTATAAAATTTCAGATTAATTGATGTCAAATATTGTAGAGCATTTTTTATTTAGCTCACATGTAATTAATTTATTACTTTTCCCACCCTATGAGGTTCTCACGCGCCTTATTTTTTTTCTTCCCAAAATGCCCCTCGGATTATATAATCCGGATACCAGTTTCAATTATAAAATCCGAACCAATTCGATCTTAAGAGCAGCAACTTCTCCCATTTTTACAGTTTAACTTTTCACTTTTCCTTTCTCTCTCTTCTTATCCCAAAATCCGAAGGTTGGGTCGCATCAAAGACCATGTATATGCCGTCACAGGTAGTGGTGTGGTGCAGCAAATGACTGATCAGTGGAGCCATTTGGAGGCTATCTTGGCGAAGGTTCATGGAGGACGAGTTTATCGTCGTAGGCGTGCTGTTGAGGGTAGGGGTGGCGGGGTTTGGTTTTACATAGTTTTAGTTTTTTGGTGTTGTAATCATTATTTTTGAATTTTATGTCTGAACAATTGGATTGGTTTGTAAATCATGGATAATTTTAGTATTTATGTCTGAACAATTGAATTTTATCGTTTTAATTACAACATTTTTTGTTATTTATTCAAGAATGCATGTTTATTTCACAAGAATACATAATCCGGGAAAAAAACACAGCTTGTTTCTGAAACACAACTTCTGTTTCTGCACTCTAATACATTTCGGATTATATAATCCGGAATGTTTAATGACATTTCGTATTATATAATCCGAACTAGTCATTTTTTTTACCTTTTTTACGCCAAAGTTAGGCCTTTACGGGGTGTTAGGCATGGTTTAGAATATATAATACAAAATGTCTAAAATGATTTCGTATTATAAAATCCAAAACTTCTCCAGGATGCTCTATGTTCCAACAGTTTAAGAATGTTTCGGATTTTATAATCCAAACTGTGTTTGGATTATAAAATCCGGACAAAGGACATTTTGGGAAAAAAAAAAGGGCACAGGAGAATGCCTTAAGGTGGGAAAAGTAAAAGCCTTAATTTTATTGTTGAGATTTATGGTATATCTATTTACGTTTGTTATTTTTTTTTGGTAGGGAAAAGGGCCGGAGGCAAAAAAGAAAATACTAAGTTACACTCAAACTCCTAGGCATGCAAGTCCCAAAATATCATCATAAATAAGTCTTTTAAGTTCACTAGGTGGAGACTCCAAAACAAACAAATTCCAAGAATCCAAGGATATGCTAAAATTTGCTAGCCAGAGTCAGCACATCTGTTGCCTTCCCGCCAAGTGTGAATAACTGGAGTATGTCAATCTCGTTGAAGGACCTCCTGAATACGCCGAACCAGAGAAGGGATGGTTCCATTGATCTTACAATTGTTAGTAACCATATCAATGAGCACTTTCAAGTCACTCTCAACAATCACGTGAGATAAACCCTCACTCAAAGTCATATCAAGCCCCAGATAAAGACCCCACATCTCAGCATGCAGAGCATCACAAGCTCCAATTTTGCGACTAAAGCCCTTAATCCACCTTCCATCAGATTGACGTAAAATCCTGTCACATCCAGCAAGCTCCCCTTTACCTTTACACGCTCCATCAGAATTGAGTTTCACTTAACCATCTGAAGGTCTCTTCCATCCAATATACACAGTTTCCCTTTGATAAGGATTGTTTTTCAACTGATCCTGAGAGACTTCTTCAATGGACCTGATGAAATTTTGGATCACATAAGTTGGATTATCCGGTCTTTGGAACCCTTCTTCAAAAATTGCTTTGTTTCTCCATGTCCATAAATGTCAACAGGTAGTCATGAATGTTGTCTTCCACCTAGAGTTGATAACTCCATTCCATCTTTTAATGAGGTTTTTAAAAACCTATTCCCTGCAATCAACAAAGCAAAAGATATTAGTTATAAAATCTGGAGGCACAAGTCTAGTCCATACCTGAGATGCATGCGTGCAATCACGAAGCACATGAATAACTGACTCATATGCATTCCTACAACAAGGACAAGTAGGCAAAATTCATGTCCCCCACCTACTCTGACGGTAGTTAGTAAGAATACGACTATGAGCCACTAACCACATGAAGGTTTGAATACGATGAGGGCCCCCGCCATCTCCAAAGAACTTTCCAATCCCATACACACTAGATTGGTTACGAAGAAGCGAATTGTATGCGCTTTTAACAGAGAATTGTTGAGTACTAGTTCCTCCCCACCCAATGTTGTCAGGACCGTCAACCTCAATGGGCGTAGGGAATGCAATTACTTTATTCGCAATGTTTTCAGGAAGATTTTCAAACAAGAACTCAGTATCCCAATTTCTAGAGTCATTTTTCGCATCCTTAACATTAAAAGTGGTATCAATAGAAGATTGAGTAGCTACTATAATGAGAGAAATGTTGTTGGACCCCATTTATCCATCCAAAAATTGGTACGAAGACCATCTCCAATTTTCCACACAATATTTCTTTGAAACTCCTCCCAATATTTCTACCATACTTACTATGAAGCACTTTGCACCAGAGATCATCTGGCTTAGAATTGAGATTCTAATTACGTTTGTTATATTATTATCATTTAGACCTATGTGGATTATTCTGTATTAGCAGATTCACTAACCAAAAATTTATGGGAGTATATTGTGAGATATGTATAAGATGACATCATGTGTCTAATAGCATTGTTTTTATTTTTTTTTAAGGAATAGCATTGTTAGATGTTTAGACTTGTTGTGATATTTTTTTTTTCTTCTTAACTTTATAATATTATGCTTTTCCTTCTCCATTTTTTTATTGATATGAAATACATATTTCGTTTTGAAGGGATGGAATATTGTACTGTCAGTGAGTACAATCTCTAGAAACTAGGGTTTCTATGCTGTGTGTAGGTCATGTCTTGGGAATGATCCCAAGGTTACTATTTGTAGCCTCTTTTGGGCCTACCCGGTCATGGTTTTGGGCCCAAATCGTAAAGGGCCAAAACCATGACTAGGGCGCCCTCGTAAGCTGCTGAGGGCGCCCCCAGAGGGTGTCTTTTAGGAAGGTCACCTAGGGTTATTTATGGCTGTTAAGTGGGCCATGCGCCTTCCTGGAGGGCGCCCAGCCTTATTCCAAGGGTTCACACCCTTGTCTTTAGGATCTCAAGCCCTAAGTGGTGAGATCTACGGTCCACAGCCCAACAAGCACGACTCTTGGGACAAGGCGAAGTGATTAAACTGTTAACGGGGGGATTTGCCTATGACCTTTTGCCCAACAAGTGGGGCTTACTGATGACGAAGCTTTATGAAAAAAATTTATGAGAACTAGCCCAACATGGATGCCTGTCCAATCATGGGTACTCTCCCATGAAGGGTGCTAGCCCAACATGGGTACTAGCACAACATGGGTACTAACCCAACACGGGAACTAGCCCAACGTGGGTGCTAGCTCCATGTTTCTGTTTTGAGTACCTTAATGGGCACTAGCCCTTCGAGAGTATGGGCGCTAGCCCAATGAGAGTATTTATATTAGCCCAACAAGCACGAGTCTTGGTACAAGGCGAAGTGATTAATTTGCGTGTAGAAACGACTCCTTTGCGTAGGTTAGCTCGCCGCGCCCGTTAAACTACGTGTTAAGGATGCCTCTTAATGAGATCCGATGGCTGACGTAAGGCGACCGTTCGCTTTCGCTGACGTGTTCGAATCGCAACGGTTCTCGGAAATCGTGCCAACTTAAGTGACGTCATCTGCGCGTTTTCCCAGGCTTTGTACTTTGAACTGTACTCGGATCTACTTACCCTGTCTCCTGTTCAGTTTTGCCTTTTCACTTTCTTTCACTTTTTTCATTCAAAAACGTATATCCTTCACCAGCCGTAAACAGTTCCCGGAATCACCGCGCTCTCCAAAATCAAATTAGTCCTTTTCTTCGTGCTGCTTTTCTTCATTCAAAACAGGTAATTCCTTTTTTCGAATTCATCCTCTGAACGTTAGCGCTTCGTTTTCGTAGTTCAAATTAGGATATGGTGGTTATCAGGGAGTGTGACGGGGAGGGCAACATAATATCTCCTGCTAATTCGGAGGAGAGGGATGTGTTATTGAGAGAGGCGGTTAGGCTTGCGAAACGATCGGATGGAACCACCGATTGGGTTGCTTTCGAAAATGCCTATTATGGCCATTCCGTTTTAGGAGAATTTTCGAGCGACTCGAGTGACAGTGAGGGGAAAGATGATAACGGGAATTCATCTGATTGTATTATTCTTTCTGTTCGTCCAGGTCCCTCCCACACGAGAGAGCTTCCCTGTATGGCATCTGCTAGTAGTTCGGGACAAGGGGATTCTGCTAACGAAATGATGCGCTCGGAGTCCATGTATATGGATCCTCAGCGAGTGGCGCTGTTCTGAGGCAGAATTAGTGTTTCTTCAACAGGACGTGAAAAGGACGTGATCCTTGAGCCCTGCCGCCCTGGTGAGAAAGTCTACTTACGAATGCCAAGGAGTACGGCGCACGAGTTCTTCTACATGTACACGGCGGTCTTTGAAGATTTGCGCGTGAAATATCCATTCACGCCCTTCGAAGTAAGCGTTCTAAGGTGGTTAAATGTGGCGCCCTCGCAGCTTCAGCCCAACAGTTGGGCGTTCATCCGGGCCTTTGAGATTACGTGAAGGGTTTAGGTTTTGAACCCTCTGCTGGTTGCTTCTTTAGTTTTTATGGTACTAAGGGAGTAGACAAGTCATCCTGGGTGTCCGTTGGCGCCCATCCTGGGAAACGGTTGTTCCCGCCTTATGCGTCCCATTACAAGAACTGGAGACAAACCTTCCTTAGGGTGAGGGGAAGGGAGGATTGTGAGGACGCCGCCGTGCGTGTACAGAATGAATTAAAATTCCCCATCTGTTGGACGAGTTCTCCAGCTTCTATTACCGGGTTTGCCTACGAATATTTGAGTGGGTACGAAAAAAGATGTCGTCTCCTTCTTGGACAAGATGCTGCCCATGGATATCCGGGAGCTGCTGGATCGGGAGGGAAATGTTGATAGCTTAGGGATTTATTTGCGTGAGTAGATTTCGTAGCCCTACTTGTCTAGCTTTCTCGCCTTTTCCTTTATTAACTTGTGTGTTGGCTTTGGTTTTTGACTTGCAGAATCAATGGCGCCTCTAACAGCTGCGGAGAGGAAGAAGTATTTGGCTGAAATGAAAGCCAAGAAATCGGGCAGGGTGTCGGATGTCGGCGATCCTTTCGGGCTTATCCTTCGTAAGCCTAAGAGGAAAGCTGAGGTTGTTCTTGACGCTCAACCTGAGGGCGACGTTGACGTTGAAGTGGCGCAGGAAAAAGGTCGGGAGGAGAAGAAGAGGAAAGCGCCAGATGGGGAAGAGGGGGTGATGAAAGAGAGGAGGTCCAAGCGGGCGCATTCTCGTCCCGCCGCTGAGCTCACTGGTCCCAGCCTGGAGGTTCGGTCTTTTTGGGACAAGGATTTTGATTATGAAGCCTACGTGAAAGAACAGATGGTTTGTAATCCTGACGATGTGACAGCTGGGACGCAGAACCCCGTTCCCTTTACGACGAGGGATATCGGTGTGAACTATCTGCGGTCTATTATGCTTTTGATGGTCGTTGATTGCAAATACGCAGAATCGGTCCGTAATGGAGAAAATTTGCTGGACAAGGTGAAGTCGCTGGAGAAGGAATTACAAGAAGCCCAGGAGAGCAAGGAGAAGGAGGTCAGGGAGACTATACATGCGATGAGGTCCGAGTGTGATGAACGCATCAGTGACCTGAAGATTGGTCATGATGCCAACCTAGCTGGGAAGGATGCGGTGATCATACGTTTGAGAGATGAGGTTGCCTCAGGAGTTGAGAGGGAAGTGGCTTTGAAGGCTGAGGTCTCGGAAGCCAAAGGAGAACTGGCGCTGTCCTTTGAGACTGGGTTTGACCGTGCAAAGGAGCAGGTCGCCTTTCTTCATCCGGACGCTGACCTTTCGTCTATGGAATCTTTCAAGATAGTTGTAGATGGCGCCCTTGTGGATGAACAATAGTCTTTGTTGTAACTTTAATTTGCTTTTTATCTTGAACTCTTTGAATTCGTAGTGATGCATTATTTGTACTATGTTGCTTTGACTTTCTTTTATTTAATGACAATGATGATAATGTATCTTGGGCGGTAACTATTACTTGTCTATTTTCTCTACTTACTAAAGATTGTCAAACCGTTTAATTTTTCGGCTTTATTGTGGCCTCTACCGACGCTTTCGTTTTCGGCTCACGACGTCTTAGAGCCCTTTCTTTTAGGGTTAAGGAAATAGGTGGCGATTTCTTTTTGGCTCGCGACGTCTTAGAGCCCTCTTTGGGGTTAAGGAATTAGGCAGCAATCTCATTTTCGTCTCGCGACGTCTTAGAGCCCTCTTTGGGGTTAAGGAATTAGGCGGCAATCTCATTTTCGTCTCGCGACGTCTTAGAGCCCTCTTTGGGGATAAGGAATTAGGCGGCGATCTTACTCTCGTCTCGCGACGTCTTAGAGCCCTCTTTGGGGTTAAGGAATTAGGCGGCGATCTCATTTTCGTCTCGCGACGTCTTAGAGCCCTCTTTGGGGTTAAGGAATTAGGCGGCGATCTCATTTTCGTCTCGCGACGTCTTAGAGCCCTCTTTGGGGTTAAGGAATTAGGCGGCGAACTCATTTTCGTCTCGCGACATCTTAGAGCCCTCTTTGGGGTTAAGGAATTAGGCGGCGATCTTATTTTAAGCTCACGACGTCTTAGAGCCCTGTCTTTTAGGGTTAAGGAATTAGGTGGCAACCCCTTTGGGGTTAACGGATCATATGGCGCGCCTTTTGCAAGTTGATGATGTCTATCACATTTCGGCGATGTCTGCGATATTGGGGTCAAAGCAGAGATAAGAGTAAATGGAAATTGGTGCCTCATTAAAAACCCCAGCTTTTGCGGGGAAAATAGTGCTCCCTTATTCCTCTTCATTAGTTGAAATCAAAATACAAACAATTCAAAAGAAAATGCAAGCAAAATACAAACTTTACAGTAATTCAGTCTTGTGTGGTTTGTTTGTAAAAATGACGAAGTACTCAGCTGTAGTAATGGCGTAGGTTGGCCGCATTCCAGGTTCGTGGTATCATGTCTCCATTCAGCTCTTCCAGCTTGTATGCTCCGTGTGGTAGTTTTTCTCTAACTCGATACGGTCCTTCCCAGTTGGGTAGTAGCTTCCCAATTCTAGTGGGCGCGACGACCTGCCTCAAGACCAAATCTCCTTGAATACCTTGCTCAAAAAATACACTGGCTTCTCGCCTTCGTCAGAATCTTGCACGAGGACGGAACTCATATCATTTTTCGATATAGACAGGTAGAGGAAAAGGACGGCGCCTGCATCTGGGCGATGCAGAACTGGCGGGCTGGAAAGAAACGTCTTGATCTTTGTGAACGCCTCTTCGCACTCTTCAGTCCATTGGAAAAGTTCCTTCTTCTTTATTGAGGCAAAGAAGGAGAAAGCTTTATCGCCGGCACACGATAAAAACCTGGAGAGCTCTGCGAGCCTACCCGTCAACTGCTGCACCTCCTTAATGCTATAGGGGCTTCTCATGTTGATTATCGCCTGACACTTGTCAGGGTTTGCCTCGATACCGCGCCTGGTCAACATGAAGCCTAGGAATTTTCCTGCGTGAACCCCAAAAGAACATTTGGCTGGGTTGAGACGCATGTTATTCGCACGAACTTGATCGAAGATCTCTTCCAGGACCTTTGAATGGCTTTCGTCATGCTTTGTTTTCACTACCAGATCGTCAATATAGACCTCCAAATTCTTTCCGATTTGCTCTGCAAAGGCGGTGTCCATCAATCTTTGAAAGGTAGCGCCGGCGTTCTTTAAACCGAAAGGCATGACTTCGTAGTGGTAGTTGTGGTGATTGGTCATGAAGGCGGTTTTCGGGGCGTCGAGAGGATCCATCTTTATTTGATTGTAGCCGGAGTATGCGTCCATGAAACTTAGGGTTTGATACCCTGACGCGTTGTCGATAAGGTGGTCAATATTTGGGAGGGGATATGGGTCTTTTGGGCAGGCGGTGTTCAGATCTGTGTAGTCGACGCACATGCACCATTTTCCGTTAGCTTTCTTTATGAGGATGACGTTGGCCAGCCATGTAGGATACTTGATTTCACTTATGAAACAGGCGTCTCTTAATTTGGCAACCTCTTCATCTACTGCTTTCCTCCTCTCTTCGCCTAGTTTCCTTTTGCGCTGAGCAACCGGTTTCACTCCTGGGCGTAAGGCGAGGTGGTGGCATACGATGGCAGGGTCGATGCCGGGCATATCTGACGGTTGCCAGGCGAACAAGTCTAAGTTTTTTCTCAGAAGATCCACTAGACTTTGCTCTTCGGCGGGATCCAAAGAAGTCCCCATCTTGGTTATTTGATGTGGTTCCGGGCATATTCCGACTTCCTTCAGATCCTCCGTGGGTTCAAGGCGCTCGTTCTGAAATTCTTCTCTTGGGTCTAAGTCGATTGCGTTAACTTGCAATGTTTCGCTGTGGCTGCGAAGCTGTCGGATCTGTTGCTGTACTACTTCTGCCGCCTTTGGGTCCATGAACAACGATGGCGACGATGGTCGTTTTTGGGTCGGTTATGAAGGTTTAAAGACTGCGACTGAAGGTTACCAGTCGGGATTGCGAATCTCAGAGAGGAAAATTGATGTTTTGAACAAAGGAATGGGTTGAATGTTTGATGAAAGTTAGGGGTAGATTCAGGGGTGAATCGCGTCTAATGTTGCTCCTAAGAAATATGGCGGATTCACGGCGGTCTGATGACTTTCAGGGGCCGTGGATCAACTGTTTTTCTTTCGGAGACGGTGGCTAGGTCAGTTTTACCGTAGCCCCACGGTGGGCGCCAACTGTACTGTCAGTGAGTACAATCTCTAGAAACTAGGGTTTCTGTGCTGTGTTTAGGTCATGCCTTGGGAATGATCCCAAGGTTACTATTTGTAGCCTCTTTTGGGCCTACCCGGTCATGGTTTTGGGCCCAAATCGTAAAGGGCCAAAACCATGACTAGGGCGCCCTCGTAAGCTGCTGAGGGCGCCCCCAGAGGGTGTCCTTTAGGAAGGTCACCTAGGGTTATTTATGGCTGTTAAGTGGGCCCTACGCCTTCCTGGAGGGCGCCCAGCCTTATTCCAAGGGTTCACACCCTTGTCTTTAGGATCTCAAGCCCTAAGTGGTGAGATCTACGGTCCAAATATAAACTTCTTATTGTGGTTTTTATTTTGGAGGAATTCTTATTGTGATCTATGTCCATGTCAATAATACTTGTGCGGGGTTGATGGTTTATAATTTTTTTAGACCGATTAGTAAGTGTGCTTTGACCGTAGTCGATATTGTAGTCTTTAATTTTCTATGTTTTCATGAGTCTTGCTAACAAGTGTCCTAAGTGCATTGTTTAAGCAATCCATAAAAGAAATTTTTATCTTGATAATACAAGTCAAACATTTGCAAAAGTAATAAACACGCAATTTTTTATGTAAAAGTTTACTCTTTTATTTCTTAAACAATGCTCTGAGGATACTTAGTTAGCATTTTGCTAATAAAAAATTAGATATTATTGTCATTGCATATTTATATGATCGTTTGTTATTACAGCACCTAATGATCGATGCATTTGTATTTGACTATGTTTAAGATACCATGATAAGTTAAACCACTCAATTGATGCCTGATGAGATATCTCTATTCTCACGTGCAAAGTTATAATGTTGTCACATTAGACAATTTGACAATTAATGCAGAATGTAAAATCAATCAAATAGATGCTAATCTTCTCTTATCCATATTCTTTCTCTGTAAACTTTGTTCACTGGGATATCATTCACAGCCACCAAAGATATCAAGATGGAATCTTTTTATGTTAGTCACAAAAAGAAGATGGACTTTTTATGCCAGATGCATGTATTTGATTTTATTCACTTTACCTATATGAGTGTAGAATATTCATATATAATTATAATTTTTTTCCAACAAAATATTTTGTTGATAAATTCCTTTTCTCATTCTATGACCGGGACGCCAAAGGTATGTGTATTGTATTAAAAAAGTTATATGTTACTAATGTTTATCTTTGTGCAGGGATGTGTCAATTCCATGTCACCCACTGTTTCTACGGTCTATTTAATTGATTAAGGTTTTTGAGTGGCTAAATATTGCTGACTATGACCAATAAATTAAGGTTTACGTTGTTTTATTTAATAAATATATGAGCTGTGTTTATCGGCCAACACCAATTGCTTTTGATTACAGTCACAGAAACTCACTCAAACATTAGGATGTTTTGAACTATTCAATTAAGTGCAATTGGGAATTATCATGCCCAACCAAGTATTAAAATACTGACACTTTCTGGTTCTTTACAATCAGGAAAGCAACCTCGATTTCTATTATAAGCAAAGTCTAAATTACTACACTTTCTCTATTTCTCCATAAAATTTAGTAAGTCTTATTTTAACCTTATATGTTAAATTGATTAATGAGCTGACAAGCCATATCTTATGGGAAATAGTATGTTTATATTTAGCCTTTGTTTGGGAGTTGGGTTTTGGAGGGGAGGGAAGGGAAGGTGTAACACCCATACTAATTTTAACTAGTATATTAGCATGTGCGTTAAACTGATACTGGATACATTTAAAAATTTCAATAATAAAACTCATACATCACAAATGAAAGAATACATATTACTCGTTGTACAAATAATCCAATATTTATACAATGCTTATACAAATGTCCACTAAGCTTCTGAGCTGGTACACAACGAGCAATTGCACTCCATCCAGTACCTCTATGAAGATCTTCGTCACGAACCTCTGACTAACCTGTAAACCTGCACCAGAAGGAATGGGATGAGACATAATGTCTCAGTGAGCTCTACCCAACCTACTGTTGGCAACCACAGGGAACCTAGGGTCGCCATGCCTACCTTGGCAATCTCGGGGATATCCTAGGATCGCCAAGTCTTTATCTGCCTATGACTATAAGTCCTCCTGTAACTATAAATTGAACTGCCTTTAACCTTTGATGTGTCTATCTATAACTATAACTGTAATCTGCCTATAACTTTAACTTAGTGATCGAGGGGAAACCTAGGATCACTTTCTGATAACTGTCTATAACTATAACTATGAGTTTCCTGTGACTATAACTATAACTGTAAAACATAAAACTTAACACAGTTCGATAGCAGTTTTATGTTAGCTGTTAGCGTTGAACAAACAATTATCTGAGTTCATTTTACGGAGGGCACCCCGGGTGGAGCAACCCCGAGATACGTCTCCCTATGAACCGGTGAAACTCCTATCATATCAGGCTATCACCGGACTCCCTATGAAATTGCATGTGGATAACCCTCTCGGAGAGATCCCATCCGGCGTATCCCGGAGTCTGCTGAACATGCCTATGACTGTGAAACGTGCAAGCACGCCAATAACTTTGATCTTTAATTCTTTAATTCTTTAACTATAACGTATGAACATATAATCAGTCACTTTAATTCTATAACCATTCTGTAATCTATAACCTGTAACATATAATCTTGGCTTATCGTTCTCATAAGCCACCTATAATTGTTGGAGCACCAACGCTATAACATATCTGTAACTATAATTGCTTATACATTCCCATGCCTATATATTCCAAAGGAATACCTCTATAACTTTATTCATAAGTGTTCATCCTATAAAAGGTTCTAAGCTTAAACATTGTTTCATTCTTGGTTTAGACTTACTTAGGGTGTACATGGAGTTGCTTAGTAAGGGATAATCCCATTACTAGCTCCTCACTCCTCTATATAACTTAGAATTCGAGTATTCATTTTCCAATGTGTACTCACTACCCATCTTACCTTAATTTTCGTGCCTATTATTTGAGCTTAAACCTCTATTTTATCTTGCATGATAATTCCTGAAGAAGATGAAGTTATGGGTAGAGATTTGGAGTTGAAATGGAGGAAGTAGGAGAAACCCGTTTTTGGGACAAGGCTCTATTGGAATGGTCAGAACTCTCTCCATGTAACTCCGATTCCAGTGGTTTTTGATGCTATGGAAAGCTAACAAAATTATCTACGTTTTGGTACCAATTTCGTGAAGTTTGGCCAAGTATTGAAGTCTGGGGACGAGTTTAAAGTCAGGGGTCCGAAACTGTAAATCTGCAGAAATTTGGGACAAGAAGCTGGGAAAGCAGAAAATCGGAGCACGATTTTACAGGATCGGAGCACGATTTTATGCGAAAGTTACTTGAAAAACAGGACATAAAATCGTAGCACGATGCCCATAAATCGGAGCACGATTTTGGCTTCAGCAGCACTCATAATTTCACTTCCTAGGCTAACCCAAACACCCCCAATCATCAAATAGCTTATGGGAATGGATTTTTCTATGACATATGAGCAAGTTATCACATACCAAAACATGTGTTCACATACCAACAAGGGATCAAGGCATGAAATCTATCAAATATCTCTTAATAACATAACTTTCAAGCTTAACAAAGTGGGGTTCTAAAACCCTCTAAGAGCTCACCTCATACATGATTCCAACCTTTGCCAAGCTTTAACTCCAAACTCTAGCTTCAAGCTCCAAAGCCTCTACTCAAAACCACTTCTATTCCTTGGCTTTCCTTCTTGTTCTTGCTCCAAAATTTCCCCAATACAAGCTTGCTTACCATACAATGGTTTTAGGAAGAAGTTTGCTAGTTTAATAGGTAATGATTTGATGATGAAGATGAAGAGAAGATGGGCGAAGAAGAGAGAAGAAGGAAGAGTAACTTTTCAAATTTTTTGTGTGAAAGCAAAATGAGTAGAAACATAGTCATTTTTCATATTTATCCAATTAGTGACTTTCCCTCTAATTACCATTATGCCACTTCTCTTATTACTACTTTGCCATTGCTTGTAACCGAAGTTTCTAACACGTTAAATTGATACTTTTAAGCGGGATATTACACTCTACCCCCCTTAAAAGAAATTTCGTCCTCGAAATTTAGATAATCCTTATGAGATCCTGTAAAGACACATGGTTATCTGAACCAACTTTTTCCATCTCATCTGTCTATGATCTCTGTTCGACATATTCCTTACAAATCCAATTTAGAATTATTAAGTCTTGGATTTCACTTACCGAATTCTATCAGTTCTTCTTTAATTAATCGTCGAGTCATTCTGATTTTCCTCAATTATTCCAATTTCCGAGGAATCTATTACATTACTTTTAGTTCAAAGAACTTTCGTCTATAACTTTCGTCTCGCAAGACGACCTGTTACTGTTACATTCGTATCATCCTTCATATAGACTAGTCTTGCAGTGAAAAACATCTGACATTAAGTATTCTCAAACGGAAGTGAAGTCTATTACAACTACCTCCACGATTTAATTCCAAAGTGGTGGCTGAACTTATGGTACAAGTTCACTTCTCTTTGACATCCTGATGTAACTGTTATCTCAACCATGTACATTGTTCACATTCCCACTGCGGGAAACCTTAAGGCTCGAGAAATCTTATGAGCCACTCCTGCTCCAATTTAATTAATCAACGATAACACGTAGCTAAAGGTCTTAGGGTTTTCTTCTTTCTATGATTCTGACAATCTTACTTCAATTAAGATATTCTTTACTCATGGAAATTAATACTTGCTTTACCAATAATTTCAACTTATGAAAGTTTAGTACAAGTGACGTGTAGCATAAGCCGTCTCACATACCATCATATAATATTATCCATAGCACATCGCTTCTATACATGATCGAGTACGTGTACACTCCTATCGGATACACAGTACGCCGCATCATCATTGTCCAACTAATGGGACACCATACTTAATCAACTTATACTTGAGACAAAACCACGACAACCAAGGTCACTCTCTTAACTTTTGATTCATACTTGTACTCATAGAGTATCCACACTCCCTTTACGTAACTATGATTACGTCCCTTTGACGTTATAACTTATTTTGTCCAAGGACATTCTCCGTTTTCTAAAAGAAACTCTATTCTGCTCGCTATTCAAGTAGCACTCTTAAACCCCGAATCATTTAATTCCTGATTTGAATTCACGTAGCCTTTCACTATAAACTAGGAGCACTCTTCTGATCGGTGTAACACATTTCCTTCCTTTAACTGTTAACACTAAGTTCAAGAATTTCTGAACTTCTCAACTGAGACTTTCCTGCTAAAACATTACCGACTGCGTACCACGATTACTAACACATGTCTCATGACTATAAATATGTTACACTACTGTCTAAGTAGCATAAACTCTGCCTGATCAGTATACATAACACTAACCATAACCTGTTACATGCCTGCTACATGCGACATGCTAGCATAACGTAGGTACGATGCGGAAAACTGTATGCCACAGCATTCTTCCTCTTTTGGTTAAACTTACTTTTCAAGTTAACTTTAAGTTACCGAGCTAAATAGCTAGATCACCGTATGAAATGTGGCCTCTTTTGCGTGCCAGAAATACATCCTTTAAAGTTATCAACCTGCTTCGATTCTCTTCTCTCATAAGTTTCGGGGTCTGATACATTCCTCGACTTATCTATTAAAATTCCCTGTTAGAAGTGATGATATGTTCAAGTCATCATTACTTACACATATTCTGTAACTTGAGATTAATCTCTGAATACCTTTCCTGTAGTTCCTTCGACAAAGACTTCACAAACATCCTTTTCTCTAAACTTCAGCTTTAATTTGTCCATTAACTCCTATTTGGATTACTTCTCCGCTGCGCAACTCTGATTTAAACAATTTACTTTGGGATAGAAGTAATACTCCACTATTACCATATAAAATCTCTTTGGCCAATCCTTTGGCTTTATAACTTTGTAGTTACTACACATAACTATCTTACTTTATAATTTCTCTTGTGGTTTAATCCACCTGTTAAACTTACTAATTGCTCGACGCTTGACTTTATGTTTCCTTTCGAACATAAACAAAATTCTTACTTTCACGAAAAACACCGAACCCTGTAGACAGTCTTTAACAATGAATATGAGCCCATGATGCTCCTATTAAAACAACTTAAGTTCCTACATTATTCACTTGTGGTATCTTCTAGAAACATTCTATGACATCCGGAAATTCTCGTCTTTCATATAACTAGTCGATTACTGAATCGAGTCTCATCCTATAATCATCCGTAAGGATTTCACATCCACGACCCTCTTCACGGTTTCGAACAATCCAAGGTATGTATTTCCTACCATCTTTAACATCTACCATCATAAGGTAAACTTTGTCGACTTACCGAATACTCGTGTAAGGAGCCCATTAAAAGAAAACATAGAACTCCTTAACATTAACCATAGCTTTAACTACAACTTGTACGTTAATGACAATCTTCCTGTTCAATCTTCGAAATCGGTCTACTATAATCCGCCAACAAAAGATTCAATCTTTAATCCATACCTTCACCGGGGGGTTTCCTTTACTTATCACTACGCTCGCATTCTTCATACCAAGCATCTTGGTGTCCCACGAAAAAGAAGGTAACCTGTTCCATCTGTTCACTATTTCGCTTAATCCATAAACGAGTCTCTTATCCATCAGATATTTACATCTCATCCGATCCACGTGCGCAAGTTCTTCCATCCTTACACACTATGTCCTTACTGGAATTCCAGAGCTTCCAATAATTAATTGATCATTCCTTAGTCCAAGTCGCTAGGTTTTGTATCATAATCCTTTGCATCTGCAGCCGGAATTAAAACTCTAATCGTATAATTCACTTTAACTTTCCAAATTACGGTTTCCGTTAGGATTCCAAGTCATTCTTCAGTGTATTCTATGATCCTTTACTCTACACATCTCCTCAGAGAAGGCATCGCCCAAGGATGCGTCCAACTAGTTAAGGTACTTGACCTAACTCTTAAATACCTCTTGTATTCCTGAAACTTGCCAATTCGTCTCAGAATCTGACATCTTAACCTTTACCCTTCGTGCACTTCTTTCCTCCTTGGTCACATTCAGCTCTCGGACATTTATCCTAACTGTCATATACTAGACTGAGTTGATCAGGCTCAACTAGACATGACATTTAGAACAACATCTGGAACCCAATGATTCCACTACTTTTATTGAATCTTAAATGACCCATGGCACGGTCTGAATCGACCTGCTCTGATACCAATTGTAACACCCATACTAATTTTAACTAGTATATTAGCATGTGCGTTAAACTGATACTGGATACATTTAAAAATTTCAATAATAAAACTCATACATCACAAATGAAAGAATACATATTACTCGTTGTACAAATAATCCAATATTTATACAATGCTTATACAAATGTCCACTAAGCTTCTGAGCTGGTACACAACGAGCAATTGCACTCCATCCAGTACCTCTATGAAGATCTTCGTCACGAACCTCTGACTAACCTGTAAACCTGCACCAGAAGGAATGGGATGAGACATAATGTCTCAGTGAGCTCTACCCAACCTACTGTTGGCAACCACAGGGAACCTAGGGTCGCCATGCCTACCTTGGCAATCTCGGGGATATCCTAGGATCGCCAAGTCTTTATCTGCCTATGACTATAAGTCCTCCTGTAACTATAAATTGAACTGCCTTTAACCTTTGATGTGTCTATCTATAACTATAACTGTAATCTGCCTATAACTTTAACTTAGTGATCGAGGGGAAACCTAGGATCACTTTCTGATAACTGTCTATAACTATAACTATGAGTTTCCTGTGACTATAACTATAACTGTAAAACATAAAACTTAACACAGTTCGATAGCAGTTTTATGTTAGCTGTTAGCGTTGAACAAACAATTATCTGAGTTCATTTTACGGAGGGCACCCCGGGTGGAGCAACCCCGAGATACGTCTCCCTATGAACCGGTGAAACTCCTATCATATCAGGCTATCACCGGACTCCCTATGAAATTGCATGTGGATAACCCTCTCGGAGAGATCCCATCCGGCGTATCCCGGAGTCTGCTGAACATGCCTATGACTGTGAAACGTGCAAGCACGCCAATAACTTTGATCTTTAATTCTTTAATTCTTTAACTATAACGTATGAACATATAATCAGTCACTTTAATTCTATAACCATTCTGTAATCTATAACCTGTAACATATAATCTTGGCTTATCGTTCTCATAAGCCACCTATAATTGTTGGAGCACCAACGCTATAACATATCTGTAACTATAATTGCTTATACATTCCCATGCCTATATATTCCAAAGGAATACCTCTATAACTTTATTCATAAGTGTTCATCCTATAAAAGGTTCTAAGCTTAAACATTGTTTCATTCTTGGTTTAGACTTACTTAGGGTGTACATGGAGTTGCTTAGTAAGGGATAATCCCATTACTAGCTCCTCACTCCTCTATATAACTTAGAATTCGAGTATTCATTTTCCAATGTGTACTCACTACCCATCTTACCTTAATTTTCGTGCCTATTATTTGAGCTTAAACCTCTATTTTATCTTGCATGATAATTCCTGAAGAAGATGAAGTTATGGGTAGAGATTTGGAGTTGAAATGGAGGAAGTAGGAGAAACCCGTTTTTGGGACAAGGCTCTATTGGAATGGTCAGAACTCTCTCCATGTAACTCCGATTCCAGTGGTTTTTGATGCTATGGAAAGCTAACAAAATTATCTACGTTTTGGTACCAATTTCGTGAAGTTTGGCCAAGTATTGAAGTCTGGGGACGAGTTTGAAGTCAGGGGTCCGAAACTGTAAATCTGCAGAAATTTGGGACAAGAAGCTGGGAAAGCAGAAAATCGGAGCACGATTTTACAGGATCGGAGCACGATTTTATGCGAAAGTTACTTGAAAAACAGGACATAAAATCGTAGCACGATGCCCATAAATCGGAGCACGATTTTGGCTTCAGCAGCACTCATAATTTCACTTCCTAGGCTAACCCAAACACCCCCAATCATCAAATAGCTTATGGGAATGGATTTTTCTATGACATATGAGCAAGTTATCACATACCAAAACATGTGTTCACATACCAACAAGGGATCAAGGCATGAAATCTATCAAATATCTCTTAATAACATAACTTTCAAGCTTAACAAAGTGGGGTTCTAAAACCCTCTAAGAGCTCACCTCATACATGATTCCAACCTTTGCCAAGCTTTAACTCCAAACTCTAGCTTCAAGCTCCAAAGCCTCTACTCAAAACCACTTCTATTCCTTGGCTTTCCTTCTTGTTCTTGCTCCAAAATTTCCCCAATACAAGCTTGCTTACCATACAATGGTTTTAGGAAGAAGTTTGCTAGTTTAATAGGTAATGATTTGATGATGAAGATGAAGAGAAGATGGGCGAAGAAGAGAGAAGAAGGAAGAGTAACTTTTCAAATTTTTTGTGTGAAAGCAAAATGAGTAGAAACATAGTCATTTTTCATATTTATCCAATTAGTGACTTTCCCTCTAATTACCATTATGCCACTTCTCTTATTACTACTTTGCCATTGCTTGTAACCGAAGTTTCTAACACGTTAAATTGATACTTTTAAGCGGGATATTACAGAAGGTTTGTGGAGAGATAAACCTTTGTTTGGGAGTTTAAAAAAAACAAGGAAAGGTTTTGAAGGGCTTATTTGGTCCAATTTCAAAGTTCCCTCATATTGGGGGGTTTTGGGGGGTTAAACATACAAATTGACAATTTTAACCTTTTTAAAATTAATAAAGAAATTTATACCCAAAATAAATGAATTGTTATGAAATAATAGGAAATATAATATATATATATATATATATATATATATATATATATATATATATAGTGAAAGTAATTTGTTATTATTGTATCAATTTTTTAATAAAATTATAAAAAAAACTACAGATTTTTAAATTTTTTCATATATTTAAGATTTGTTATAATATTGGTAAAAAAAAAGTCAAATTATTTTAAGAAGACAATGAACATTCCTAAAAAAAAGGGTAAAATAGTAAAATTATCACATAAGCCCTCCATTTCATTTTCTTGTTGGTTTTTTAACTCCCAAACAAGGGGAAGGTTTTCCCTCCTTTCCCTCTTCCCTCCCCTCCCTTCCCTTTCCCTCCTAAGCCTTTCATTCCCCTCTCCTCAAAACTTGCAAACAAAGTCTTAGTGTTTATATTGGATTTGGTGGGAAGGTCTTAGATAAATGCAAGTATCGTTGAGTACTACTACTAAGGCTTTGTTTGCGAGTTTTGAGGAGAGGGGAAGGAAAGGCTTAGGAGGGGAAGGGAAGGGAGGGGAGGGAAGGGGGAAAGGAGGGAAAGCCTTCCCCTTGTTTGGGAGTTAAAAAACCAACAAGAAAAGGAAATGGAGGGCTTATGTGATAATTTTACTATTTTACCCCTTTTTTCTTTTTTTGAGGAATACTCTAAAATAATTATATATATATATATATATAAATTAAAAAAATTAAAAATCTATAGTTTTTTTTTTATAATTTTATTAAAAAATTGATACAATAATAACAAATTAATTTCGCTATATATATATATATATATATATATAAACCATGTATTTTTTTTACAGCGTATTTTTTTTTGTACAATCATGTATATTATTTAAAACTATATAAATTATTTAAAAGTCATAACTGAAGTTTTTTTAGCAACTCATTAATGAAGTTGAATCATGTTTTATTCATCATAGTCCAATTTTAATGAATTAAAATGCAAAAATAATATGAACCATTAAAAAATAAATGGATATAAATAAGATGAACCATGCTCTTTTGTTCCCAATTGTTATTAGCAAAATATGTTGCTATAATAAAAACAAGAAATCCATCATAATGACTGTAATATTAAACAAATCTCAAAATAAATCCAACATAAAAGAAATTACAAAAAAAAAAAAAATCTAACAATATGAGATAAGTCTCAAAATAAATCCACCATAAAAAGTCTGAGTAAAACATATTATAGATGTTCCGGTTGGTTTCAAGCGACGCTTCGGTTGTTGCTATGAGAGTGCGAACGTGTTAATGAGTGAATTGTGTGAATGAGGCGTGCAACTGTGTGAATTTGGTTTTGTCCTTAATTGGAATTTTGAATTATTATGAGGGCAAAATTGTCAATTTGTATGTTTAACCCCCCAAAACCCCCCAATTTGGGGGAACTTTGAAATTGGACCAAATGAAGCCCTTCAAAACCCCCCAAAACCTTCCCTTGATTTTTTAAATCTCCCAAACAAGGGTTTATCACTCCACAAGCCTTTCCTTTCCTTCCCCTCCCCTCCAAAACCCAACTCCCAAACAAAGCCTAAGTCATCTTGGAAGGACTCTTTAATTTGTGCGGTTGCAGCATGTAGCTTGTCTACCCGTATCAACCTAAAGTTAGTTCGATCCACATTGTTGAAGTAGATTGTGATTAACATGCATGCCATGTATTTGCTTATGATATATATGTCATTAGTGGCGTATACTTTAATGGGCTTGGGTGGGCCGGGCCATCCCATCCGGAAAAATATATATAAAAAAAATAACAATTATAGATTTATTTTACGAGATTTTAAATAATTTTTTGACCGTCTTAGTTTTCGGCAGTTTCAAATTCCCGCAAAGTAGTGTAGTGGCACACCAAGGCAAATTAAAAATCATAGGTCTATTTTGCGAGATTTGAACAATTTTTCAACAATTTTAAAAGTGACATATATAGGTGAATTTTGTCATGTTTATACTTGGTTGTTAGCGGAGGTTTACAAACATTATAATTTGTGGAGGTTTTAAACATCTTTTATATTGTTCTGTCAACTAAAAATTCCCCGATTAACAATTGTAGTATAAAACAAAACAGCTTCATAATTTATAACAGTAGTAACATATGTAATTCATTTTTCTAAAGTATCCACCTAAGTTTTTTAGTAAACTCCGTCACTTCAACTTCGTGTTTAACGTTTATTACAACTTTAAATTTGTGTTTATATATTATAGTTTATTTTATTGAACCACTCAAGCTTTTTTATTGGCTCCACGACGGTATATCAAGTGTTAAATGCTTATTATACCAATGTTCCTTTTTAAGGGTCACTTTTTCACTTTTTACATAAACCAAAACAACATATATTTTTTTGCTACTTTTGATACAACAATTTATCTTTTTCCTATAATAATCTTAATCAATTAATATCTCATTTCATATATTTCTCTCTCTACAATAAATAACTAGGGGTAATGTAGGCAAAACAACATTTAATGTTGTACTACCTCCGTTCCTTTTTAATTGTCACATTTTGACATTTTACACAAACCAAGACAAACTATAAATGTCACTACTTTTGATACAATAATTTATATTTTTACTATAATAACCTTATTCATTTAATATATCAACTCATATATTTCTCTCTCCATAATAAATAACTAAGGATAATATTGGTAAAACAATATTTAAAGTTGCATTGAACTTTGAAAGTGACAGTTAAAAAGGAACAAAAAATTTCTTCAAAAGTGACAATTAAAAAGGAACGGAGGGAGTATTTAACTTTGAAAGTGACAGTTAATTAGAAACAAATTTTTTCTCCAAAAGTGACAATTAAAAAGGAACGGAGTATGAGTTTGTCTAACATGTGCAATATTGTATATATTAAAACAACTAGAAGTAGTAAGTTTTAATTGAAAAACAACAATTATTTATTAAAAAGTTATATATTAAACACAAAATCTTCAAGTTCCAAATTTATCAAAAAAAAAAATCTTTAAGTTCCAATGCAAAGTTATTATTTTAAACTTTTTAACATATATAAATCTGGACATGATAGAAAAATCCATTATATATTGTCCGCCATGTGAGATGCGAGTTTTGGGTACTTACATTGCTGACTCCACCGCCATGTGTTAGGATAAATATGCTCATGATAACACACATAGCTTTCATTTTTTTAGACGGGGTTTTGATGACCATTAAAAATTGGATGTTAGACTTGATACATCTTTTATCTATAAATTTTTGTTATTTGTAAATTCTGAAATGGAGGAATAATGAAGTTGAGTTCAAAATCTAATTGGGTTTGAGTATTTATGAAGAAAAATAAATGGAGACTTGAGGAAGAAGAATGGGAGTTGTGTAATTAAAATAAATTAATGCAATTTTCAATTTTTTTCTTGTGTTCTTTTAAAATAGGTTATTTCGATATGACGGAATATCATTTTCACATTGGAAAAATTATGTGTGTCTATATATGTTTTGGAATAATATTTGTAAAAGTAAGGAGGATGGCGGTTTGGGGTGCGGAGGATGAGGGAGTTTAACATTGCTTTGTTAGGGAAGTGGTGTTGGAGGTTGTTGGTGGATAGAGGGGGTTTGTGGTATCGGGTGATGTTAGCTAGGTATGGTGAGGTGAACGGGAGGTTGGCGGTTGGGAGCCGGAGTGCTTCTTCTTGGTGGCGAGAGGTGGTGAAAATCCGTGATAGAGTTGGAGGGGCGGACGGGGGGTGGTTTGCTAGGTGTGTGGTTCGGTCGGTCGGGTGTGGCTCCACGTCGTTTTTTTGGACTGATCCGTGGTTGGGTGGGAGCCCGCTTTGTGAGAGGTTTGGGCGTCTTTTCGACTTAGCTCTTAACAAGTCGATATCTGTGGCAGATATGTGTGGCATAGGGTGGGGGTTCGATGGGGAGGCGTGGCAGTGGCGTAGGCGGTTGTGGGCATGGGAGGAGGAGTTGTTAGCGGAGCTTAGGTTATTATTGCATGACATCTCTTTGCAGCATAATGTTTCAGATCAATGGAGGTGGAAGCTTGATTCTACTGGAGGTTATTCCGTTCGAGGAGTGTATCAGATGCTCTCTAAACAGGAGGTTCCTACTGTGGACGCTTGGTCGGACCTTATATGGCACAAACATGTACCTTTGAAGGTGTCTATCTTGGCTTGGCGTCTGGTTCAAAATCGCTTGCCTTCTAAAGATAATTTGTTGGCTCGTGGTATAATTTCTCTTGAGGACCAGGCTTGTGTGACAGGGTGTGGAGGCTATGAATCGGCTCATCACTTATTTCTCTCATGCTCGTGTTTTGGCCCTTTCTGGAGTCTTATACGGGGCTGGCTCGGTGTTTACTCGGCTGATCCGTTCACTGTTCAGGATCATTTTAGTCAGTTTGTGTCTTTAGCAGGTGGTGCGCGTTCTAGCCGTTCTTTTTTGTAGCTTGTGTGGTTATGTACCGTGTGGGTGATTTAGACTGAAAGGAACAACCGTCTATTCAAAAATAAGGAGAGCTCCATCTACCAACTTTTAGATAAAGTAAAAGTTCATACCTTTGGGTGGGTGAAAGCTTGTAATATTAATGTCCGTAATAATTCTCACTGTTGGTGGTCGAGCCCCTTTGTTTGCATGGGCATCGGCTAACCGCCCCATTGGTTGCTTTTGCACATTGTGTGCTTGTATTTGTTAGAGTCATTGGTTGACACACCTTATGCTAATTGAGAGGCTCCGTTTCTGGTAATATATTCCATTTTTACTTGTTCAAAAAAAGAAAATGTATACAATATAAACATTGAATATAGATAAAAAAAAATAAGTGGACCACTAAATTGTAGTTGAGAATAAACATTAAAGATTCAAATCACTGGTTTCAAAAGTGGAAAGACCGAAATTTACAAATCACGGTAGTTTAAAAGACAAGCGTGGATTTAGCAAGAACTTCAAAGAAAAAGTTTGTCCATCCCAAAAGCAAAATAATTCTACCTTTTTATAGTTATATAAAGGACCAATGGCATCCCCACTATTATGATTACATAATCCAAGACGTTGTAAACTTGGCCATGTTTCTTAAGTGTTAAAAAAAGTGGCCATGCTCCAATTGAAAAAATACTCCCCATAATAACCGAGCATTTTATTTATTTCACATGTATTAAAAAAATGTGTAGTATAAGTGAAAGAGAGGGAAAATAGTTAAATGTCTTGTCAAGTATTGATGCATTTTCTATTGTCATAATAATTAGAATTATAATTAAAAAAAAGTAATTAATATTACATTGAAAATTGAAATCGATCAATTATTTTAGGACAAACTTTTTTTCAAATGACTCATTATTTTAGGATAAATGAAGTACGGGTAAACTTGACCATGTTAATTTCCTTTTCCCTTAAAACCTCCATTCTCAAATCAATGATACTTTAGGCTTTTGTTTATGTTTCAAAACTATTCAAAATCTAATTAATGATTTTTTTCTTTTAATTATACTCTTAATCGGATAAAGAAATTTAAATCCTGCAGTACAATTAATGGCAACTACCAAGAGATTGATTAAGAATACAATTCAGTCCATTCCTAAAGATTATTTTTTATTTTTTTATTACATCTACAATAAAGTTTATCATTTTAGGTGCTTAAATAAATCATGCATGTACAAATCATTTATTTTAGTATTTTTTTTAATATTATTACATTTAAAATTAAAAATATATATATTTTTTGCAAATATGACAATTAATATATGGTGAAGGTAATAATATATATTACATTGAAAATTTATTTTATGACATTTTTTTTGCATATGTGTTATTCATAGTTCGATGGAGAGATTTTTTTTAAATGTGAGTACTCTTTTTTTTTTTTTTTATAAAAAATTAATGTGTACACACTGTACACTAATCTTAAAACATCAAGAATTTATAAGGAAATAGACTCTAACCCGTGCGATGCACGGGTTTTTGTAGAGTTTCATATATAACTATCAAATTGGTTATATTATTATTTTTATAGTTACATTCAATATTATGTTATCAAACTACTTCAAAAAGCAACAAAAACAAAAGATTGACTGCAATAAAAATGACAAATCAAAAGAAAAATATATATACACAAAAGTCTTCACTAAGAGGAAATTCTAGTTTGCTTAAACACGTATATTATAGCCTGAAATCATATATTTTTATAATCCCAAAAGATGTCTCATAAGAAATTATAGAAAAGAATTTCTCATTTCTAGAGAAAGCTAGTGGCATATCATCTTTTTTGGTTTGGAAAATCGACAACAATTTATAAAAATATAAAAAAGAAGAGCTTAAAAAGCATACCATTATGTGTTTCTCATGCAGTAGAATTATAGAAAACTGAGAAAAAGTTTTCATCTTTACAATGTTAGTTACACTTAATCAATCCAATTAAAAAAATACAATGATTAACTCAAAAATAATATATGAAATTAATGGGTATTGTACAAACATATTACAACCGAAGTCTAAAACAAGCTAATATCACAAAACTGGTCACTTTGGTAATCAAAATTATTAAAGGTGTGCTCCAGCATCCGATATATTGCCATCATGCAATCAGTGTGGTACATTTGAAAGGCTTCGTTTTAGAATAAGTTTCACCTTTTTGAGCTTTCATATATACTGTCAATATTACGAATCTGATTTCCAAAAACAACAAATATGTTAAAAGAAAAAGAATAAAAAAAGGGAATAATCTTACAAATATCACATTGAGGCGCCACTAAAATATTTCATATTCACTTTGAGGCTTTTATAAACACAACCTGCAAGTTCAAACAAAGAAAACAAAAGACACAATGGGATCCACAAAAAGTATTTTCAAACCATTGAAAATTATGAATTTTATTGGTGGAAAAGTGAAAGGGAAATCACAATTGGGTGGAGAGAAACATTAAAACAGTTAAAGTTTTACAAAGCATAAGCAAAGGATTATAAAGATAATACGAACTATACATACATTGAAAACTTAATGGACGGTAACCAAAGGCAATGCATAGAAGAATTTACAGAGCCTCTAAAAAATTAGAAGAAGAAGAATACATAGAGACTAAACCAGAATAATATATATATAGTGAGATAATGAGAGGAAAAGTGGATGAGGTTTAGTGGGGAGTTAATAATAACACGGTGTAGTTACTGCGGTAATAGTGGTTCTATAATAGGAACGTAGAGGGAGTGATGCTTCAATTTAATTAATTATAATTATAATTCATTAGTATAGGGAAAAAATGTGGAAGAAATGAGAAAATGACATAAATGTTGCATATTAATTTTGGAAGCAAGATTATTTCAGAAACTTAGGTGGTCGAGTGGTAAAACATGTGTTGTGATAGCATTTGGTGCACGGTTCAACTCTTGGTAGGAGTTTGTTTTCATAAATTTTTTTCAAAACTAAAAATTAGGGTTAGTCATAGAGTTAGGTCAAGACTACCTAACATTTAGTATTACTCCCTCCGTCCCAAATTGTATGACGTTTTGGACATTTCACACGTATTAAGAAATATAATTAATTTTGTGTGGGAAAGAGATATTATAAGTTGTTTTATAAAATTATCCTTAATAAATGGTATGGAAAAGATAAATTAAAGAATTGAAAAAATAGAGTAATAAATAGTTAAGGATATAATAGGAAAAATAACATTAATGTTTCATTGGTATTGTAAAGCGACATATAATTTGGGACAAATTTTTTTTCCAAAGCGACATACAATTTGGGACGGAGGGAGTATAAAGATGTGGGGAGTAAAGTTAGAAAGCTATGAATAGAGTCCATATATATTAATCATTATAAGTAATAACAGTGGCAAACAGGTACCCTTGAAGGTGTCTATCTTGGCTTGGCGGTTGGTTCAAAATCGCTTGTCATCTAAAGATAATCTGTTGGCTCGTGGTATAATTTCTTTTGAAGATCAATCTTGCGTGACTGGGTGTGGGGGCAACGAATCAGCTCAGCATTTATTTCTTCATTGTTCGTGTTTTGGCCCTTTATGGAGTCTGGTTCGGGGCTGGATTGGTGTTTCCTCGGTTGACCCGCTCAATGTTAAGGATCATTTTATTCAGTTTGTTTATTTAGCCGGTGGTTTGCGATCTAGTCGTTCTTTTTTGCAGCTCCTGTGGCTTTGTACCGTGTGGGTCATTTGGACGGAAAGAAACAACCGACTTTTCAACAATCAGGAGAGTACCATCTACCAACTATTAGATAAAGTAAAGGTTCATACTTTTTGGTGGGTGAAAACTTGTAATATTAATGTTCGTAATAATTCTCATTGTTGGTGGTCGAGCCCCTTTGTTTGTATGGGCATCGGCTAACCGCCTCTTGGTTACTGAGGTGAACTGTGTATTTGACTTTTGGTGGAGCTCTGGTTGGCACACCTTGTGCTAATTTAGAGACTTCTCATCTATTAATATATATCCCATTTTTGCTTGTTCAAAAAAAAAAAAAACAGTGGCAAAAGCAAATAATTAAACTAAGTTAAAAATACGTGCACATACCTCAGTGGCAAAGACACTAATGTAGTGTGCCCCTATAAACAACGTTAATACGGTGGATAGTGGATGCTATTAGCTCAATCCCACGGCTATTAATTAACTGAAATGTGCCAGTGGTGGATGATTATACCTAAATTTCCTTTGTAAACAACTATAATTATGGTTGTGTTATTTGTTTTATTGTTAAGTGGTTCTACAACCTTCCAACATGTTAAACTTTTCCATTTGAATACAAATATATACTCGCTCAGTCACACAACAAATGTCATATTTGCTCGTTTCACTTAAATTAAAAAAGAGAATATTAATCAGCTTTAGTGCACTTACATTATAGAATGAGGGAAAGATTATACATTTTGGAATTGAGGAGTAAAATGTGGTGATTTCTTATAAACATTATAATTCAGTACAATCTAAAGAATTAACAACAACACAAAAAGAAAGAGAATTAGATGAGATTTAGGGATTAAATTCGGGATTTAGAGATAAAGATATTTAAAAAATTAAACAATAAGACCACATCGGTCCATCTGTATACATGAATAATATGAATGTTATTTTTATTTTCAAAAGCAAAAGGATAATTTATATACTTAATACTCACTAACACAGGGCATGCCAAGTGACGAAAGTTTACATCAAAAAGCTAGCAGAATATATCACCCAAAAGTAATAATAAAAACAAGCATACTACATCACCTACGGGCTAGGCTACATATATACACCTATCCGACATTACTCATTTTTAAAAATTGATTTAGATGTTTATCAGGGATTTTATATATGCATTGAATTATGAGTAACACATAAAATCAAAGTTGGAGACGAAATCAATAGGAGTCACACAATTTTCTTAAGAAAATATATAACATTCATTCTTTTAAATTGGTTACAACTGCTCTTTTAAGTTGACTTCTAGATGATTTTATGTTTCAAACTCGTTAAATGAAACACTTCATCAATTGATCCGAATATACCAAGAAGGTTGGCCGTAGTGGAGCAACGCTCCGTTGAGGTTGAAAGTGAAGGGGTAACTCCAAGCAATGCTCAAATCATTAGGAGAGGAAAAAGTGAGATGTTAAGAGTTGAAAGTGTGTATCTTGTGTTTATGTGAGAGGAGGTAATACATACAACACCTTCGAGGAGGGAGGGGCTAATTTTGAATTTTACATCGCAAACTCAAGCCTCAATTTTGAATATTCAAATTTATTTTCATCGTAGTGTTATTCTTTTATGAATTTTACATTTTATGAACAATCATATATAATTCAATATTCATTTCATTTGCAATTATTTAAGAAAGACGATTGTACTTTTTTTTGGGGAAGAAAGATGATTATATTTCTAAATTCTCTATATTTTTCCGGTATTTAATCAAATATTTTTACTCCTTAAAAAAATCAAATATTTTTACTGGTTCTATAGCCATTAGCCACTAATAAGAATGTTTTTTATGTAAATTTTTTTTCTAATTTATTACCACTAAATAACAAACTCAAACTAAATAATCGTCGTTATTTAATTTCAAAGTTTACGATTTTATAACTGGCTAAAGATTTAGCATTACTCCCCAGCCTTTGTATCTTCTTTTTATTTTATTTTATATATTTCTCCTTTTAGTCTCTAACTTATCATTTCATTTTCAATTTAGTTTATAAACTATATATAGATATAATAAGTACATAGTATTTTAATTTTTTTTCTTCACTTTTTGTTGACAGAAATATATATAGCTTTTAAAGTATATAAAACTCGTCAATTTAATCACTAATATTAAGTAAGGATTAAATTTTGAAGAACTCTATTAAAATGCATCCTTTGAGCAATTGAGCCTGTATACGGGATGGTGTAGATCTTTTGTTGCACGGTGATTATTGGCTTGGTCATACTTTTAGACCATGTTTAGATAAACAATTTAACCATTAATGTATATAACTTGTTTTTATGTAAGTTATAAGTTTTGCAAAATTATTCAAGAGGTACTTTATCTTATTTATTTGTAACATTTAGGTCATTTAGATAATTTATCTTCTTTTTTTCATTTAGATCAATTATCTTTTAAAAAGTGCACAAAGTTATCATTATTCCATTTTTAGTTCAAAAACGTTGTTGTGGCTGTTACATGTCAATAATTTAATTTATTTAATTACTTTTAAATAAATTTCTAAGTTTAAAAAGTAAAAAAAAATCAAAATTTCTTCAACTTTTTCCTTCATTCTTCAAATAAAAACTCAATATTTTTTTATCTTCTTCTCTCTTTCATCAATCGAAAACCCAGATTTTTCTTCTCACTTTCTTCAACAATAAAACACCCAAATTAATTTTTGGCTCTTTCTTTATCTTCTTTACACTTTCTTCATAAAAATTTAAATACCCTAACAATCTTCATCTTCCCACTTTAATTAAAAAAAACCCAAATTGATTTTTGTCAGCACTTCACTGATTTGGATTTGGGTTTATATGTTCATGATTTTTAGTGGAATGAAGGTGCTTTGATTTTCTTCAACAAAAAAAAACCCAATTTCAGTTTTGTGGAGTTGTTTTAGGAGTGGGTGTTGTCGGGGCATTTGTTGGAGTTGTTTTAGGTTTTTTTAGCCTTAGGGAGGCAGAGTAGGGTTAGGCTAGGTCTTACTTTAGTCTGGCATGCATTTGTGTGGTCTATATGAAAAGTCTAGAATGATTGTATTTTCTCAGGTACTCTGTGCGAGGTTGAGCAACTGGTTGATAAGATCAAATTCCAGTCTTTGAAGAGGTTCTTTGCTATCCATCCTAGACACCAGTGTTCCTTTTATGAGTCGAAGGTGGAGTCAATTCTTTGTTGGTGCCAGTAGTGTCTAGTTGTGGGGGGCTGGGATGGATTTGCTATGTACTTTCGGAGTTTGGATGGATCCCAGATGTCAGACTCCATTCTAGTTGGTGTGGTCCTTCTTGCTCTGCTGTCTTTCGGCCATTTGTAGTATGTGGGCCCTTTGGTGTTGCCCGAGGAGGCTTGTCTGACCCTTGGATTTATTTTTTCATGTACTTTATTTTTTGTGGGTGTTGGCCTTTATCAGAATTATTTGTATCTGGAGGTTGACTTCTGTTTTTGTTGTGTTTTTCAGTGCTTCATTTTATAGTATATTTGCGATTAAAAAAAACAAACAAACCCAATTGAATCAAATTGTATTTTACTTAAAGCAAGAGTACTAATGAGTTTGAATGTTGTGTGGTTGTGTATTTGGAAGAAGATGATGGGATGTAGATGATGGATTTCTTTGAATTTGAAGAACCCTAAAAAGGAAAGACGATAAAGAGAAAGAAGATGATGAAATTATTTGTTTTTTCTTTGTTTTTTTTAATGTTATTTACTTTTTATAAAATAAAAAACTAATTAAAATAATGACTCAACCTCGATGTCAGCGTTTTTTAGACAAAAAAAATGAAAATAGGGATAACCTTGTGTACTTTCTAAAAAATAAAGGACCTAATGAAAAAAAAAAGATAAATGACTTAAGTTTTACAAATAAATAAGATAAAAGATCACTGACGTAATTTTGTCTATAAGTTTTCACAAGTTATTTTTGAGAGGTTATGAAAAAAAACTAAAAACAACATATTGACATATTGCTCTAAAAAAAACTTATTGACATATTATATGCTGTTTCATTAAGTTCTTTTCGAACAATCTCAATAAATATTTATGTCGATTGATAAATTTATATAAAACAATTTTAAAATCCCTTAATTTTGTTTCTCTGGCTGTGCTATTGACATTTGGGGTATCTAGGACTTGTTGAATTTGAGGTCATGGTTTTGTCTCTTTGGTTTGAAGTTTTGTAGAGGTGTTGTTGTGCTGATAGGAATAGTGGTTATTTGTTTTTCTCTCTTATGCTTGTATTGACATCTTCTATGTACCTTAATTCTCTGTTTTGAGTAATTCTTATATTCAACTCACCAACAGAGTTCAATTACTTTTCATATAAATAAATAAATTATATTATGTTTGACATTTGGCAATGTATTAAACTCACCTCATGCTCAAGCTTAAGGTATACGTTTGACAATGTATAAATAAATAAACATGTTATATTAGCTAGCTCAAGCTTGACAGGACAACAAAGATGCAATTCGAAATATTAGCAAAAAATTTTAATGTACTTTATAGGCTATACTATTAATTGAAGCTGATACTCCTTCCCTCTAGTCCCATTTATAAATAATTTTGATTTATAGATTCATTAAATAAATGATGTATATGTACTTTATTATATTTTCGATAAATCAATTATTTAATAAATTTAAAAAAGCAAAATTGCTTATAAATGTGACCGAAAGGAATATATGTAATTAAAATTATATAAGGAAAACCCTTACGATATTGGTTAAAATACTAAAAGTAGTAAGTTCTTTTAAAAAATGATGTAATTATTGCATTGACAAAAGTAACAACATGTAATTTCAAAATATTTTTTTAATGAATTCCTTAACCAATACCTTACGACACTCATTAGCAAATAACAAAAATTAAGAGTATATCGCGGACAACCTTTTATACACAAGTGTTTATATGTCAGTATTTTCAAATGAAAACTCTAACTATTTTAAATTATAATGATTTGAAAGTAATTTAATTTTTTGTCTGTAAGTTGTGATTAGCATTTTAATCATGATATCAAATTGCGTGAGTTAAACGTATCCCATGGATGATTAGTTGTTTTGAAAAATATAATAAAGTAAGTTGACATTGAAAGAAGAAAAAAAAACAGCACAATTGATTCTATCACTATGACAACTCATATTTAAAAGGGACAGCAAATTTTATGTTTTGGTTGAAAATGTATTACGACATGGTTACATTTAGCATGCCAAAGTGCATCTTCTTTGGTATGGGACATTAGTAATTGGTCCTTGGTCGAATAGAATATTTTTTTTTTAACCGCAAATTAAGTAGAGTTGTAGTCGATATCATTATATCAACATGCACACATGTTTATCAGCCAACAATATTATATTGCTCGGCTCGCCCCATTTTAGGCCATAGTTTTTATATTTTTGTAAGACATTTTCGGCCTTAATTAGTTTACATATTGCGAATACTTCACAAAAAAACAAAAATCTATTGTGAGAATTTTTCTTTTTCATCTTTGTTGAGAGACTGTGTATAATATTGTATTTTAATTGTGTTTTTTTTTTTGTTAAGTAGTCTAGTGACCGAAACTCACGTATTTTAAAAATATGGAAAAGTGAGGTGTTTGAGGTTCGAACCACGATCGTTACATATAATATGCATTGTCCCTACCAACTGAGTTAAGCTCACACAGACACTTTAATTGTGTTTGATCATTGTATTTTAATTTATTTTTGTCTTTTAAAAAATATTAATAAATATAAGTATGAATTATTATCGAGAAACAATCAAAAATATATTATAGATCGATTATGCTTAGTCGATTGATAAAACTAGTCAAATTATTATCTAATGAGTAGAAACATCAAAGCAATGAACGAACTACTAAAACCCCATAAGCTCATATGAAGATTTATTTATTTATTTTTAATTAATGGATTATTAGAGTCATTTTATTATTCTTTAATTGTTTGATTAGGTTTGACACGGAACCCACCTCGAGTTCATGCAATTCTTTGGAAGTTGGTTTATGACTCTTTTCCTACATGTGCAGTGAGAACTCACCGACAGGTCCGAAACCGCGACTATCAATTCATCATTAAAGATAAATAAGTTAAATTGTTGGGTCTTGTTCACGATTGTCTCTGAGACACTTTTTAAGGATCGTAAATCCCGCCCCCCACTCCCCTACCCCCACCCACACACACTTGTAAGAACATCGACTAATTGAGTAGAACATCACAACCAAGAACATTGGAGCTAGCAACACTATTTGACCTAAGCTCTTTAGTGTTTTAGTTTGTACTCTTTAGAATGACCACTATAATCTTGCCTCCACTAGAAAGAACGAGTTTAGTAGCAACAATACTTTAATGCGGTTAATACGACCTATCAAATTGAGAAGGATATAAATTGTCCTCTTGCATCCCGCGTCGAAAATATATCTAGATCCAATACTCAATGGACAGAGTCTCATCGTGGATTTGTTAAAATTAACACATATACATCAATGACTCTCAGCTTGTGGCAACCTTATAAGATATCATCATCGTCACTTAATGAAAGGTTTTTGGCGTGATATTGGAATAAGAAATGCCTAACTTGTGGAGTTATGAGTATTTTCTTTGGTTGTCAAATGGCAAGATAAATGCAACTAACTATGTCATAGTAGAAAATGATTCAATTCATGTTTTTAATATGATCTAAAATTGGTTAACTTCTATCCTTCATCTTTAACATCTCTTTCAAGTCCTTCATCATATCCATTTCTCATATTAGACTATATATTCAGGTTAATCACATTCACCATGAAGTAAACTCTTGTGCCGATGTCCTAGCTTTTAGAGGCCAAAGTGTTGATTTCTCACTTGTTATGATAAATAGTATTCTTATTGATAAAGATTTAAGGGGAGCCTACTTTTATATAGTCGTACCTTAGTGTCTTTTTTCTAGTCCCATTTTATATAAAAATGAGTAACTCCTTATGGTTAAGACACTTGCGCACAAGAAGGTGGATAACGTGGCCACAAAGGGAAGTGAGAGAAATTCGGATGTGAATTATGGAATTAGTTGTAGTAGGTGATTAATCATTAACTAAGATGTGCGAATTTTTTTTTTCAAGTAATCTATTTGTTCGAAATTCATCCCTTTTCGTGAATAAGTAGAGAATTTGGAGTGCGTAATGTCTCTGTCAACTAAATTATGTTAAAGAGGATTGAATGTCTGAAATTGTTTGTCCATTGTCGTGTGGAGAGAACTTGTCAAAACACTCAATGATTGCACAACCACATTTTGTTTGAAAACCGCAAAATATAATGTAGTAAATTGTGATTTGACTATAAGGGTGCTCGTGAATTGGGTAGAATTTGACCAAACTTAATACCCAAATCAACGAATTGTCTTTGGTTTAGATTGAGTGTCTAACCCATGCTTTTAACATTAAAATTAAACCAAACCAATTCGGCCGTGAATGGGTTGGTTCGGCGGGTTGTGTATAAAAGAAAATTGACATCTAAAAGAAAGGTTATTCAATTATTACATTTGTGTTACTTGAACATTCAAAAAGTCTTAAAATACTCGTACTTAATTTGAATAAAAAAAAATCATTCAATGCTTAAAAAATCTTCCAAAATTTAAGAAGTTTTTCAATTTGAATAAAGGAAAAAAAAGGTTTATGTTATGGTTTGTACCAATCAATTTATAAAATAATTAAGTTAAAATAATATGACATGTCAACATGTTGGGTTTGCGGGTTCAAAATATCAAACCCGATACCCTAATCAAACACCGTTGAATTTGAATGTGTTGGTTCGGTTGAAACCAAACTTAATTGAGTTAGATTAAAATACAAGTTAGGTTGGCTTGAGCGACTACATTTGCAAATT
Source organism: Medicago ruthenica (assembly GCA_018208015.1). NCBI lineage: Eukaryota > Viridiplantae > Streptophyta > Magnoliopsida > Fabales > Fabaceae > Medicago > Medicago ruthenica. Next base: position 19,302,855 of record CM031375.1, read on the forward strand.
GATCCATACCTCTAAACACCCGAAGATAATAGTGTAAAATGTTATTTTAACTTATAGTTATACAAGTAGTACATATGAAATTTAAATGTCAAAAACATGTGTCTGACACTATCAGTTGAGATAAATTTTATGAACATTTTTGTGTCAATTAATTTTTCAGTCCAATATTTTTTTTAACGATACTGCAACTTTGTTAGTAACGTTTTAGGGTCCGTTTGTTACAGATTAAAATGAAAGTGATTTTGACATAAAATAATTTAGAGATTCTTTTTTAGTGATTTATGAAAAATGAGAATATATTTTGCGTTTGTTTACCATAATAAAAATCACTTTTTAAAACCAATAATTTATTTTGTTTGGATATAACTTATATAAATGAGATTTTTTGTTACAAAATTAGTTCAATCTTTTGAATCATATTTTCTCTTTCCTCTAAAAAAATCTATTTTTTGAGAAGCTACTCTTAACAACTTCTCATTTGAAGCTGTTTTTAGATTTTTTTTAAAAAAGCTATAACAAACAAATACAATACTAAAGAATTAAGCTTTTTTAACAAAAAATCACTTATTTTAGGATTTTTTTCCTTTTAATCTCTTTTTTTTCACAAATCTTTTTGGATTTTTTTTTTAGGAAAAATCTTTTAGGATTTGATTAGTATGCGCTGACGGTAGTCCCCGTGAGCTTAGCTCAGTTGGCAGAGACAATACATTGTTATATGCAGGGGTCAGAGTTCGAATCTCGGACACCCCATTTATTCACCTCAAAAGGTGAATTCTAGCCACTTGACTACTTGACCAAAAAAAAGTATACGCAGACGGTATTAAATTGTTTGTAACATGCATTCAATTATGTGTAACCACATCATTTAACGTAGTTAAAAATATATGAGTTGTCATATTCATTAATTGATGCGACAATATATCATTGTATATAAAATAATCTTGACCAATTTTTTTTTTTTACAATCTTGACCAAAAAAATAATAATAATTTTACACCGTCAGTGTACAAGAATTAAGCTCTATCTTTTATTTAATGAGTAGTGCTAGCAACACTCTCTCTAATACTCACTCTCTAATTGAGTTAAATTAATGTGGGTCTTACATTTTGAAAATGGAACACACATAAAATTGTGGGACATACATTAATTTCACCCAATAAGAGAGAGTTTTTGAGAGAGTGTTGCTAGCATTCCTCTTTATTTAATTTAATCTCTTCTTTTTCAAGGGCTTTTAATCTCTTTTTTTTCGTTGAAGCTTTTAATATCATTTTATTAAAGCAAAATAATAAGAGGTAATGATCATTTTGGTCCTATAACAACTAGCCACAATAATCATTGATGTATCAAAATTTTAAAATAGTCTCTGATTGTACAATTCGTAAGTCAAAATAGTCCCGACTTTAAAATAGTTCATCAATGATGTCATTAACTCTCTTCATATAAAGACTCATATGATAGTAAACGAGTACTTATAAGACTAATATTATCATAAGTAAGTATATTGAGAGATTAATAATTATAATGCATAATTAGAGACTATTTTAAAATTTCGATAAATTAAGGAATAAATGACTATGGTCCGTGGATAAAATTAATTTGCAAGTTGGGTGCCTTTATTAATAACGAATAGGTATAAAAATGGGTCCACTACCGTTATCTATATACCAGCAGAGAGAAAGAAATCCAAGTGCGGTTTTTCTGTTTCATTTCCTCTCCTACAAAATCGCTCGCTATCCCTCCTCACGAACTCAATCTTAATCTCTTTTTCATTTCACAATCATAAACCCTTAAATCAATTCACACATCTCGTGACCTTTCATTTTTTCAAATCCTTCTCGTGATTCTCTTCAATCTTCATTAATCTTATCCTTTTTCATTTCTAATTTTCGTGCCTCTTATCCAAAACCGTTACGCATTATAATCATTTGTTATCAGAAATATAGAAAACTAATTAATTAACCGATCCTTCGAAAATGTTGAAATCAATGACTGATAGGAAGGAGATGAAGGAAGAAGACGAAGATGAGAAAAACAGGATTAATAATCAAACGATGACGTGTTCGAGATCATCTTCTTTGACACCTTCGTCTTCTTCAGATGAAAGAGAGTATGAAGTGCAGGATCTTCGAGATAAATTGAAATCATCGCGAGGAAGCAGATTCAATCTGATAGAGAGAGAGTTAGGATTAAAGATTGGTTGGAGAAAGTTCAGTCGTCAAAATCTTCTTCATGAATTTGTTATAAATCCTGATAACAGGTTAGTTTAATTACTTTATTTAACTTCATCTCTATCTGTTTTTTAATTTTCCGTTTCGTTTTAGTTTATTAACTATAATTAGTAGTGGTAATTGCTAATTGCTAATTATTGACTGTCATGAAATTTAAATAGTGTATATAGGGTGAGTTCTTCGATAGACAAATTTATAAGTGGTCTAAAGTGAATCAAAATTTTTAATGAGGTTGGATACCATTCAGAAATAAAAACTCATCACCTCTTTCATATTTAAATGTTGGGTTCACTGATGTTGAACCTATTGAACCGGTATAATTAAATTATAGGTCATGCTAACAAACGACACTCGTTAATGATTCTAAAATAGAAATAATTGGTAAGTTTTAAGTAGAAAAAAAAATCATTTTTTCAAGTTTCAATGTGTTAGACTGCATCAATCGTAAGACAAAATTTCTTCTATAAACTTCTTAACAAGTGTCATAAGGGCATTTGTTGACATTTCTCTTAAATTATTAGTTCAATTTAAAAAAGGTTGTGTTAAGGCACTTGTTAAGGAAACAAAAAATAGTATGTTACATTGAAATCAATAATTTTTTTACTTTTAAAAAGTTGAATTCACAACTTTTCACCATCTCTTAATATATTTTTTCTATAAATTCTCTTAACCAATGCTCCAAGGGCACTCTTTAGCATTTTCCCTTAAAAAATGAGGAGAATCATTAGCATATACTATCAAGAGAAGATATTGATTGTTATTTGGGTTTTAAACATTTCTAAGTATTCGTCAATGATGAACCACTTTTGAAGGTGATCAATATTAAAATTTATTTAGTGTATAGTTTAGTTACTTAATTAGGTGGAGAGTGATGAGCATCAGAATCTCCGTAAAATATAACTCAACTTACGATGTCAATATTGCTAAGCTTAAGCTATATAACTTTACCCAAGTTATAATCTGAAACACGTAGTTATGGAATTTTATTGGTTGAAATAAAAAATTATTGATGAAAGATCTATGTTACATCAACACTTCTGATTGAAGATGTATCTCGAAGCGACACACGTCGTGTACAGTTCTAATATAACACCAACACTTGTAATTATAATAAATCATAATCATTCTTTCAAAATTTTATTGATGTATGTATGTCAGTGTCGTATCAGACGTACGTCCTTGTTTTATAGGTGAAGGTGGTGGTGTTTGGTTAGTATTCGTGTATTTTGGTTGGGTGGTAGTTTGTGGATTTGAAATGACGGCAAGTTTGAATGAAAGTGGTCAGTACATGGATACGTGGCATGTGCTGTTATTCTTTGGCTGTATCCGCAATTCATGTGATGTGATCGCTTGTTTTGCGTTATTTTCCATCGCTCTTATGACCAGGCTTATCAGGCGTATCTTGTCTCTGTAATGATCTTTGGTTTTTAATAATTAGAGGCCAAGTAATGAACGATTACAAGGCACAAAGCCACAAAAAATATACTCCCTCTGTCCCAAATTATAAAAAAATAAATCATTTCACACTTATTAAGAAAATTAAAACATACTCCCTCCATAACAAAATATAAGCAAAATTCAACCATTTCAGTTGTAACTAATTATAAGCAAAATTGACTTTTTTTGTCATATTTAAGGATAATATACCTGAAATACCCTTATTTTAATTTTTTAAATGCACACGTTTAACAACAACACCTTGAAAATATACTACTGTACACCACAATTAATGAGGGCAAAATAGGTTATTTAACTTAAATTAAGTAACACAGACCACATTCCTTAAAAAATGTGAATTGGTCAAATTTGCTTATAAAAAATTATGGAGGGAGTAATAATTTGTAGTATAGTTTCTTGTGTTATCCTTGGAATAAGTTTCATAGAAAGATGTAAAAACAATTTTCATTGTTTATTAGTTATAAAGAAAATGAAAGAGAGAACAAAATGAATGCAATTTGCATTTAATTTTTCTTTGGAAAAGATGATTTTTTGAAATAACATAATTAAATATGATAACAATTGGTCTTTTTTGCTTATAATTTGGGACAAAGAAAATGAGTTTTTTTTGCTTATAATTTGGGACGGAGGGAGTACTATCTAACATGAAAGTGGAAGCTTATAGTTGTTAATGAGTTTAATTTTAATGCATTTCTTAAAAAATCTTACTCCATCCGTCCCTATTTATAGTAGTAGTTTATAAAAAAGTTTTGTCTCAAAAGTTAAGATCATATACAAATTCCTAGATGCATTGATTACTCTCTTTTCAAATATACCCTTTATTAATACTATCAATTTGTCTTGGTATATGAAAAGTTAACATTAAATATATATTTAATTAAGGGTAATCTAGTAATAGTTACACATATTTAAGACAACTTTATTACTCCAACAACTTTTTTTAATACATGTGATTTTTATAAATTACTTCTATAAAAAAAGACGGAGGGAGTAATATATACAAGAATTTCCCATACAAGAATGCTTTTTCCCTAAAAAAAGTAGAATACTTTTATCGAGTTGACGGTTATGATTTAAGACAATGTATATGAATACAATTTTATTTTTAATTTAGAGTCTACTTTTGATAGCTTTCGGTGTAATTAATAAAAATAAATCACAATAATTTACATGTGATTTATTGACGGCATAGAAAATCCTTAGACTTATATATGAACTGCATTCTGCATTCTGCATTCGTAGAGAATATATTTGAGGGAATGTATTTTTTTCAAACTACTAACCGACACAATGATTTTTCTTATTTTTTTTATCATAGTTTTGAGAGTATAAATATAATAATATTTTTTTAAGAATGTAAATATAATAATTTATGATATTGAGTGGAATATATATATATATATATATATATATATATATATATATATATATATATATTCTCCCAAAATACCCCAAAACTATAGTAATGTAGAGAAGAAATGCATTGGATTAAAAATGAGAAATGATAAAATATAATTAGACTTGTCAATATATTTGTATGATTATTAAACTCCTTTGTACAGCCAATAAATATAGATAGATCCCCTCAAAATAAAAACCAATAAATATAAATGTTTATTGTTATTTGTATTGTCAAAATGGACCAAAAATTGAACTTTATTTTTTAGAAACTACTCCGCTTTCCCCGAACCCTCCATTCTTACGAAGTTTATTGCACTCTCCAATTTGTGTATTGTTCGAAATCTAATGGGTATTTTTGGGCTTTTTTGTATTTTATACATGGGGTATTTTGGACATTTTTGTTAAAAAATGAGAAAAAAGAGAATTTATAGGTGATTATTTTAACATTCCAAATTTTCATAGAAAATAAAATTTACAATTCAGAATTCAAGTTAGAGGTATATAATAAAGTCTAAAGTTTTTTTGTCCATAAGTGATGACAAAATGTCGAAATTGTTAGTTCTGACATCATGACCGGGGTTCGAATCCCGACACCTCTACTTGTGTGTAAGTTTATAATGGTTTTGTTATTTCGTCTATCTACAATAAAAAAAGTCTAAAGTTTTTTAAAAAAACAAGCTAATTAGTTATAATAAAATAAAAAATTAACACTAATTATTGAAGACAATACTCACATGCCATTTTGACATTTATACACTTGTTGTTAATCATGACTTGACATGTATATAATTTTAATTAATATATGCCATAGGAAGATGTCTCAGTCTTGTCTTGATCTACATGATTCTTTTTTAAATCAAAATGTTTCGTATTCAAGATGCAATGATATATGCTCATTTAAACATATATTTAGATTTCTGTTCGATGTATATAGAAGGGTATCTAATATCTATTGAGAAACATCAGTCAATATAATAGATCTTTGTAATTTCATATAAGATTAGTCTCTTGGATGCGATTGGGAGATGCAATGACCTGCAAAAAAATAATAACATTTTCCCATGTTCAAGTATACCTATAAAAAGTTAGAGGACCCTCCCTACTTAGGAAAATTTGTTAACAACCAAAACATAATAGCATTTCTCCGCTACCTATGCAAAATTGTCAAAAAACAGAAGGATACCTGTGAAAAGTTATAGGGTCTTTCCCGCTTAGGAAAACTTCGTTGTTTTTGGTGATGTTAATTTGTGAAGTAAAGATGATCCATGTTTCAATTTGGACTATGCAAAAATTTCAACAATTCATTTTGAAAATTAATAGTACTTTTTTTTTTTTGGAAATTAATAGTAACATTTCCTTAAGTTTTTTTTTTTGGAGGAAACAATTCTTAAAGATTGTGGTCTTCTCTATTTTTTTTAACGAAATGGGAGCGTCCATTTTTTCTTTGACAATTAGAGAAGTCTATTTAAAAAAGAGAACGACACAAATGAGAAGTTAAGATTCTATAGACTTTGTTATAACACATTTCTATTATTTAATTTTAAAAAATTAGTTAAAACTTGTGTCTATCTATTTAAAATAAAATTGTATGTTTCTCTCTTTTTTTTATCGCAACTCCTCTTTTTCTTTTAAAAGTTAAAGAAGTTATATGCTCTTCTTAAAACAAAATATTACACCTTGGTGAACTCGTGGATGATAACTGCTTTTCTGGCCTCTCAATATATCTTTAGGCTGAAAAATGCTTTGAGTTTTGTTAAAACTAAAAAAGAAATATCCTTTAAGAATTATTTACTCAACCCATTTTTTAGGGTGTGGGAGACATTAAGGCATCAGGGAAAACAAGGTTATTACTTTTTCCACTTTATTAGGTTCTCGCACGCCCTATTTTTTTTTCTCTCAAATATGTCCTTCGAATTTTAGAATTCGAAACTAGTTTGGATTCTAAAATCCGAAACTTTTATGTATATAAAACAAAGACAGTAACTTCTCACATTTCTACATTTTTATGTTTGAACATTTGATTTCTGTTTTAAATTTAATATTTGAAAATTGTGTTGTTTCTTATAGTTTCTATTAAAATATTTATTTTATATGATCACGAATGCATGTTTATACCAAATTCTTACCATATGTATGTCTCAGCAAAAAAACAAAGTTTCTGTCTCTGTGCCGAGACAGTTCAGATTATATAATCCGAACTGAGTTTTTCCTTTGTTATGGGGTGAAAAAAAATGACTTTTTCACCTATTCGGATTTTATAATCCGAAAACCTCAAAAAATAGGGCGCGTTCCTTGCTTTTTTCGGATTATATAATCCGAAAATCCCATAAACACCCTTTTTCAGGGGAAAAATATAATCCTAACTGGATCAAACAAATTCTGAGTCTATTTGTAACAAGGATAACAAGTTTAAGGACAATATTAATCTTTCTAACTCTCATCCTTCTGTTTTAGGTCATTGTTAGTTGTTCTTAGTCAAAAATCCGGTTTTCGGGCTACTTGATTAGATTGCTCTGAAACTTCCCCAGAAAAAAAAAAAATCAAGGATCAAGACTCCCCTAGAAGGGGCTTCTTACGGGACTCCGCCCCTCAAAATCCAAAATTTCATCGTTTAGATCCATTTTTAATTTTTTTTAAAATTTTTCATATTCTCAAAAAAATCCGAAAAAATTTGCATTAGTTTAATATGATTTTAAGAATTTTTTGGTGGTATTTTTATATTTTTATGATTTTATTTGATAGGTTTTTCTAATTTTATACCTTGATTTTTGGTTGTTTTTAAAAGCAAAATTCAAAACTGCTGAAATGAGAGAGATTCTGATTGTTGATTATTGTTCTGTCTGGTGAGGAACCGATGGAGGCAACGGTGGCGGAAAGTACTCCGGTACGGTGGCGACGAGCCTTCGCGGTGGAACGAAAGGTGCCTGCAGACACGTTAGCACTCCGACGATCAAGTCAGAAATGGAACTGAGAAATAGTGCGTGAAAAGTGTGTGTAAAGTGAGTCGTACCATGAGGGTGAAACTACCTCACCCTTATATAGGCGCTCTGCGAGAATAACCGTCTCCGGGACGCGTGGCGTGTGATTAGGAACAGTTTAGAGAACACATGTGTGGTCTCAGATGCATGGGGGCGCGCTAAGGTGCGGTGTTGTGCACGGTTTGTTGGTGTGCGTCCTCAGGTGACACGTCTTGGAGTGGTGGACGTTTGGTCCATGTGTCGTCGTCTGGTTGGCCCTCTGGCCGGTCCAGAACAATTATACATAAGCATATTTCGGATTATAAAATCCGAACTTTGTTTGAATGTGTTCGGATTTTATTTTAGGAAAAAAAAAATAGGGTGCATGAGAAATGCATATGGTGGAAAAAATAATAGTCGGAAAACAATTCTCATTGAGGAGCATTCCGTTTTCTTTTTTGGCCCAAAATACTTTTTTTTTTGAAAGATTTTTGGCCCAAAATACATAGTAGCGTTACTTTTGGAAAATCCACCAATGACATTTGGGTGCTTCTTTTCACACCTAATTATTCTAAGAAAAACACCATATTTTTTTTTATTTATCCATTCAGAGGGAGAAAAAAAATGTAATTTTCATATTTGCATTGATAATAAGAGATGTATGATTATCTGAAAAAATAGTAAGGGAGATACAAGTGGCACTCATGACATTATGTATAACACGATTATACAATATGAATTATTAAATGATTATTTTAAAAAAATATTGAATCTAAAATTTACATGAGTTTAGATAACATAAATTTTATAAAATTGAATCAAAGAAATTAAATTAAAATATAAATACAATGAAATACAATAGGAAAAAAAATAGATAAGTCACGTTAGTGTCAATTTTTCTGATAATTTAAATAATATTAATTGATGTCTATAGAAAATATATACAATGAACTACAATATAAGGACAAATTTGCCTATCTACTCTTATAGAAGAAATATGGTGGCAGGAAACATAGAACAAATATTTCACTTGTTCAGCAGTCAGCTAATACTAGCAAGCTTAGACTGTTGACGACTAGATATTACTCGTCTTGGAATCTAAAATTATATTACACGTCTAGAAAGTCTTTATTTATAGCGAAAAACTCCTCTACTAATTATAATCTCTTTTAAGCTAAATGGGACTTTAACACGTAGAAATGATAATAATATTATGTTATGGTCTTGAAGATTGTTAGTTAAATAAAAATGTGCATGGTAACAAACAATAACGACCCATATCAGTTATCACATTAATATGAAGAAATTGAAAAGTAACACCCCACGTCCCCACATGCAGCAAATGAGGGACAAACTGGAAACTTATCCAGAAATAGCATACACAGATATTGAAAGGCTTACACTTTATTACTTGATTGAGACACTAATGTCTAATGGCAACATGGATCCATATGACATTAGTGAGCTTCAACTACCACGGGTTGCATAATAAAAGCATATATAATTCAGTTCACAAATATTTGTGCCTTTCACATTTTACTAGCAATGGTAAGGTATCTGGGTGCCATTGTTTGGGGTGTGGGAGTGATGGTATACTCTGCTGTGAGCTTGTTGTGGTACAAGCTTGTACCAATCATTTTTAAGTGGTACCTCTTTTTTCTTTAAGTAGAAATATAATTAATAAAGTTATAATTTTGAGTTTTGGTATTCTAAAATTATCAATATTCAATTTTTAGTTTGATATTTGTATTTTGTTTAGTATAAGATATTCAAAAATTAATAAAAATATATTATTTAATTATTACCGGTTCAACTGTTGTCTTACCTCGGTTAAACCATTAAACCTTGAACCAATGAGTACACCAGTTTGATGTTCGGTCATGTTTTAATTATCTTTGTTTCAAACACCACTGTCTATTTTATGTTTGATATTACGGTCTGAGTTTACTCTCTTGCTTAAGCCCCTCAAGTATTGATAAATGTCTTGCCTCAAATAAATGAAGACTTAATTGTTTGATGCTGATATTAATGAACAATGCAGGTGGTATCGCGCATGGATCAAATTTATATTATTATGGGCAGTATACTCATCTTTCTTCACCCCAATGGAGTTTGGATTTTTTCGTGGCCTGCCTGAGAATCTCTTTATACTAGATATCGTAGGACAAATAGCTTTTCTTGTGGACATTGTTTTGCAGTTCTTTGTTGCTTATAGAGACAGTCAGACCTATCGCATGGTTTACAAGCGTACTCCTATTGCTCTGCGGTAAATTTCCACCTTATGTTTTTTTTTTTGTTAAGAGTCATATATATTTGATAGATATAGTCCGAAACAATGTTTATAATTGGGAGATATCTCTCAGCTTATAATGTCGGTTTATAAGTTAAGTAAGATACAATCTACTAATTTTTATGATGGTATCATAGTCTATCCAAGACCTATGGCACCGCATCCGCTATTATTGTATAGCTGATATTTGATATATGCTGAAATGGGATGCTGGTCAGCATAGTGAATTGTTTTCATTTGATTTATGGCTTCCTTGTTTTTTTTCTGCAGGTATCTAAAATCTAGCTTTGTCATTGATCTTCTTGCGTGTATGCCCTGGGACCTCATCTACAAGGTTCTACTTCTTGCAAATAAACCTAAATTTCCAGAATACAATTCTCACTTGAGGAATTGTATTGGCCTCTATGATTTACTATGACCCTAAACATTGTTTCAAAAATGATTTATATAACGGCTGTTCTCGTTTCACAGCAGCTCAACGCTTTTAGCATATTTTTCAGTTTGCAGTAAATTGTCAACTGTTAGAATTAAAGGAAACTTTATCCTCATTTTACTTTTTCTTTAACTTTCCATGGAGCCATGGAAATTTTACTGGGATTAGATTTGATTTTAAATCATTTTAACATCTATATAAACTTAGGAGAGTCAGATGTCAAGTTCAACTATTTGCTGGCTAACGAGGGAAAATACATAAATTCCTTAGTATCTTGATAGTCTGTCACAATACTTTATGTTGGGGTGACAGAACTTTTTGGGCATTTCTTTTGTGTCCTATAGTCACAAATAGAGTTTAACCCCTCATAGAAATGGCACATGTGTCATGGTTCTTTTGTTGTGTTTCTGTTTCGCTGGTTCACAAGTTTACAAACTTAAGAATGTATATATTAATCATTAGTCATGTTGCTTACAGAACTTTGTTGCACAAGTTGCAAAACCTGTTATTAAAAGGCAGAATTTTGTACTTGTGTGTCTTTCTGTGCAATTTATTTAGCTAAACACAAGTTAAGATTAATGTTGGCTGTGGTTTTGAAACATGGAGGGTACATAAGTAGAACGGAACTTGTTATAATAACTTGTTAAAGCCTTTTGTCATGACTTCTGGTTTTATAGCAAGTTCTTTATTATTGAAAGTTTCCAGTTCATTGATCTTGCTCTAACTATTAGGGTAACCTTTTATGAACAGGCTTGTGGGCGGAAAGAGGAAGTGAGGTACCTATTATGGATCAGATTATATAGGGCACAAAGAGTTGTGCAATTTTTCAGGAATTTGGAGAAAGACATACGTGTCAATTACATTATTGCTCGGATTGTGAAACTTTTAGTTGTTGAACTCTACTGCACCCACACAGCAGCCTGCATATTCTACTATTTGGCTACTACACTACCTGAATCCCAAGAGGGCTACACATGGATAGGAAGTTTGAAACTGGGTGACTATAGTTATTCAAAGTTCAGAGAAATTGATATTTGGAAGCGCTACACGACATCATTGTATTTTGCTATTGTTACTATGGCTACTGTCGGTAGGTTTCTTTTTAATTTAATTAGATTTAATTCATAATGCAGAATGATTTTCATTTTGTCTGGCATTAGTTATCTCCACCCAACCTATGTAGTGGTCTGCTTTCAGTATTTAAATAGTTGGTCACTAGCATAGATAAAAGAAGAGGGGTATGCTGGTAATTGGTAGCCCATTGTAGAACTTAGACATATCTATAATGTGACTGATCAATGATTCTTCCTCTACTTTTTTTTTGTTTGGGAAACAGATGAAAGAAACTCTGAATAAAGGATTAGATGTAGTCTGAAGAAAATTGTTGGAGAAACCATTTAAAAAGATTTAGTGAACATTTGGTCTATGTAGACTTAGCACCAAGTTGTATTATGATGATTTAATCCTTGTAACCAACTCCTTGTAACCAAGTTGCATAAGTCTTGAATTTTGTTCTGTCATTAGTATTTACAGAATGTTACTGATAAGCATGTCATAATAACTCAAGTTTCAGTGCTTTGAAAAATAAAGCAGAAGAAACTCAGCCACTGTTTTCATACAGACGAAATCACAAAAGCACCATCTGTTATGAAATTACTGTCCTGGTGTGGTGAGACATATCAACACAAATTGAAATGTGAACCTTAGTTCACGACACAGCTGTTACTTTGTTTGCATCTGCTGCAGTTTTTCTAGGTTAAATGTATGAACTGATCGTTATCAGAACCTCTTCTATGTGTTTCTGGATATTCATTGAACATATTTGATAATAAGTATTGCAATTGATTATACTAAATAGATCCATGTATTATTTGCACTGATTCTGAATGATTAATTTTTTTTGTCCAAATTGTATACTATCTTATCTCTCTTGGAAAGTTATTCTGAATGTATCATGCTTGCAACTTTCTTTTCTTTCACAGGATATGGAGATATACATGCAGTAAATTTGAGGGAGATGATATTCATAATGATTTATGTTTCATTTGACATGGTTCTTGGTGCTTACTTGATCGGTAACATGACAGCCTTGATAGTCAAGGGATCAAAGACTGAAAAGTTTAGGGACAGGATGGCAGATCTGATGAAATATATGAATAGAAATAAACTTCATAGGGATATCCGTGAACAAATAAAGGGACATGTGCGCTTGCAGTTTGAAAGCAGCTACACTGACGCTTCTGTCCTTCAGGATATTCCCATTTCTATTCGATCTAAGGTAATAAGAGAAAGAAGAGGTCCTTAAACATCATTTATGGTTATCTATGGAAATCATCATTGTTATTGTTCCTATTTGTTTCATTTTCTACAATTTCTTGCTTTACCACCTGCTTCCAATGCTTGTTGATATTTGTTTACTGGAATCATGTTTTGTTAGTTTTACTTGTAAAATTTCCCTATGTTTCATCTCTATAGACTACATCTGTCAAATTTGTCTTATGTTTCAGAAAATTCATCTTTGTTCTTTGACGAAAAATCTCTGCTGGAGTTTTAGGCCATCTTCTTCACATTTTCCATGAAAGCATCTGGTTTGTAGATTATTGTGTAACAGACTAATTAACTTTTGCAGATATCTCAATCATTGTATTTGCCATACATCAAAAACGTTTCTCTTTTTAGTGGATGCTCTTCAGAATTCATCAATCAGATTGTAAGTAATATTTTCCCCATTGCCTGACATATATCAATATGAAACGACATTAGTATTATCTATACTTTTGGTGGCTAAAGCTGGAAGCTCTCTTTTGCTTTTTGGACTTGATCTAAAACCTTAAAACTAAGGGGATCAACACTTTCTAGCTGGTTTTTCTTTGACATGAAATATTTTGTTATTTAGACTTAAGGAAACAAGTATATTTTGATGACATTGATCTTTTGCTAAACCGGAAATGGCTATCAACTTTTATGTGCCCTTGTCCATTGCATTTATTGTTTTCTACGCAATTGAAATGTTCTACACTAATTTTATCCTTGAAAGACTTCAATGGTCCGTTTGATTTGCAAAAAGTCAGGGTAATGGTTCAATGTTTGATTTAAATATGTTTGTTTGTAGGTCACAATAAATCAGGGATGAGTAACATAACATCACAACAATCCAAACACTTGTTACTCAACAAACTGTAGGAATAGGGGTATAGGACTGATTATTGTGCAAAGACAAATTATCTAAATAACAGTCTTTATTTCCTACTTAACAATAACTGTGTTTTCACCCTCCTTTCACACCAATAAACTATGTTCTCACTTATCTTTATCCTCTCTCCCCCACCACCACTCAGTATATAATTATGTATGTGTGCATGCATATATATAACTTTTATTTTTTTTACATTTTGATTATATAATCTATGTGTGTGTATATACATATGTAATATTTCATATATATGTAGAAACTTTGTTTTGATACTGCCACTTTTACTTTCAAGGTTGAACTTTGGATTGATAAAAAAAGAACTTGGTAGTATGGGCCTCTCTTCTGCATACTGAATAAGATTAGTGATACCTTTGTTTAATGAGAGTTTCTAGCTCGTCCGTTATCATTTCTTGCACGTGTAATGTCAGGTGATAATAATTTATGTTCTTTCATCTTTCAGGTTACTATGCTCCATGAGGAATTCTTTCTTCCTGGGGAAGTTATAATGCAACAAGGTTACGTTGTAGATCAACTATATTTTGTCTGTGATGGTGTGCTGGTAAGATTTTATATTTCTACAACCACTTCTGCAATTTCTCAATTTCTATGTTTTCTCATATTCCGGATAATGCTGAATTTCCTTACTTTACATTGTATTACCTTGTAAAAGTGTTTATGAGCACAGCATCTCTGAGAATCTTATGAATGTGCTTCATAATATCTTCAGTAGGTCAACAAAGAGGAAACAACTTTAGTATGAATTTTAGAACTACTTCATTGAAAGTTTTTTCACAGAAGACGAGTTTCATTTATGTTTATTGAATGCCCAAAACTGTTTCAATGCAGGAGGAAGTAGGCATAGCTGATGATGGGTCCGAGGAAACTGTTGCACTTCTAGAGCGCAACAGCTCATTTGGAGAAATATGTATTCTTTGCAACATTCCTCAGCCACATACTGTTCGTGTTTGTGAACTGTGTAGAGTCCTGCGGATTGATAAACAATCATTTTCAAAAATCCTAGACATATACTTTTATGATGGGAAGAAAGTATTAGACAACCTTCTTGAGGTAGTCATTATATTCTTTTGTCATCATCTTCCCTTTAATAGAGTATCTACCATGAGTTTAAAATGCATTATGCTACTCTCTGGTTGAACACGGCATGGATTTACCAAGTTACTCATTTTGGTATTATGCAATTTTATTATCTTCTGATCATGATACACCTAATATCTCATATTTTACAGGGAAAAGAGTCTATTAAAGGTAAGCAATTGGAGACAGACATCACATTTCACATTGGAAAGCTAGAATCTGAACTTGCTTTGAAGGTCAACAGAACAGCTTTTGATGGTGATCTGTACCAGCTAAAAAGTTTGATTCGAGCTGGAGCTGATCCCAAGAAGACAGATTATGATGGAAGATCACCTCTGGTAAGGAGCTTGAAATGTATTACTATGATGTCTTGTTTTCAATAAATTCCATCCTCTTCATCTACGATGTGGTGATTAATTGACTATGCCATTTACAAATGCTGTTATAAAATGATTACCTGATAAGAACCTTTGTTGTTTTTCCTATAGCATCTTGCTGCATGCAGAGGATATGAAGATATCACAGTTCTTCTTATTCATGAAGGTGTAGACATCAACGTCAAAGGTAATTGTGTAACCTATAGATATTCCTCGAGGATCAAACTTAAATTTTAGTAAATGCAAACATCACTAATGTGGTAATTTCATAGATAACTTCGGGAACACACCACTACTTGAAGCAGTTAAGAATGGACATGATCGAATTGCTTCTTTACTTGTTAGAGAAGGAGCCTCTTTGAAGATAGATGGTGGTGGTAGTTTTTTATGCTCAGCAGTTGCAAGAGGAGATTCAGATTATCTTAGAAGGCTTTTATCTAATGGAATGGATGCTAACTTGAAAGATTATGACTATCGAACCCCTCTACATGTTGCTGCATCTGAAGGTTTAATCTTCATGGCAAAGTTGCTATTAGAAGCCGGAGCTAGTGTTTTTACCAAAGACAGGTACTGTCATAGATTCTTATTTTACATGTTCAGACTAACATGACTGGTGTTTCCAAGTATGGGAACCTTTTCATACTCGTTTTCACTTGAAAAATTAAAATTGGCCTAATTCACTGGTGTGCTAGGTTTTAGCTTGCGTGTGTGTCTACTACAACTATAATCCTGACGCTCGAGCTGCTGTTTTCTAGAATCCATGCCCGTATATAATTACATTTCAAATTTTAATTTGCTATCATATACTGGACATACTATTCCAGAACAGAACTTCAACATGGTATTAGCAGTACCGTATTGTGAGTTCTTAAATGTGTTTATAGTTTATAGACATTACTAGTGCTCCGACCAAAATTTTCCATTATCTGTGAAATATGAATTTTTCTCTTTTTCCTTCTCCATATCTCCCCTAATTTCAAACACTCAGCTGAAATATTTTAGAATTTAGAATTCTATATATACTATAGATTTACTATTTCTTTCTTTTCCGTTGTAACTTGCACTAAGCAGAACCAAAACTGACGTCGTTACTAAACAGATGGGGAAATACCCCGCTTGATGAAGCTCGGATGAGTGGAAATAAGAATCTGATAAAGCTACTGGAAGATGCAAAATCTGCTCAATTGACAGAATTCCCTTATCCCCAAGAAATTACAGGTACTGATGTGTTGTGTTAGCCTTCTTTTATTCTAAGAGGTGGTAGGAAGTGCAGTAGACTGTGCCATGTAACAATTTAGAGAGATTAACTCCTCCGTCCTCACGTAAAAATCCCTAAGATGTTCATGAACATGCACCAAAATGAATTATTATTACTTTGTCTTTTTCATTTTTATCTGACACGACACATGTAGTTATATTCAATTTCTTTCAAATTATTATCAATGGTGACATGTCAATGTTAGTATCATGTCCGTGTCCGTGTCCGTGTTAGTGTTAGTGCTTCATAGGTTTTGTCTTCTCATCTCTATTTTTTCCTTGAATCTAGATCATGTATTTCTGTTGACTCAAATATTAAATTCATCTACCATTTTTTTTGTCTTCCAGATAAAGTACATCCAAAGAAGTGCACAGTGTTCCCTTTCCATCCGTGGGATCCAAAAGAGCAAAGAAGAAATGGAATAGTATTATGGATTCCACACACCATTCAAGAGCTAATCAAAACAGCGGCAGAACAGATAGGATTTTCTAGCTACTCTTGTATTTTATCAGAAGATGCTGGTAAAATTACCGATGTTAGCATGATTAAGGATGATCAGAAGCTGTATTTAGTCAATGAAACACATTAGGCAATCACATTATGGCTCTTTTATAGCCATATAAAAATGTGCCTCCTTGTAATGTGCTGTAATCTAGAAATAAGCACAGTATTTGATCTTGTTAATGTTATGGTAAATGTCCCATGTAGTTAATCCATCCTAGTATTTAATATCAGATAATTCCTTATGATGAGCTTGTGATTTTTCATGGCAACAATAAAATTTTCGATGCTAATAGAGCTCTCTCCCTAATACTATAAAATTCATTAGAAAACATTCTTAAAACAGCTCATTCAGAAACTTTTACAAAAGCAAAATCCATTTTTTTTTTATAGATTTACATCTTGTCTCATTCAAAAACTTACGATAAGTGGTATGCTAAGTGATCGTACATGATCAGAAGGTGACTACCAGTGCAGTTTTAATGCAGTGGTTGATTGTCTTTACTGTTGACTGGAATGGCGGGGGGTGTGTAACACTCTGACACTCAAGTCAGTATGAGATCAGAATGGGGGTTGAGAGAGTGAAGAGATTCTAACCCTGGTGACTGCTGAGAGTCCCCTTTATATAGAGGTGGGTGTTGCAGATGCCGTTGTATAACACACGTGTGGCTCCAGGGGCGGACCTAGGTATATGTGAGGGTGTGCACATGCACACCCTGAGTTCTTGAAATTTGTACCAATAATCCATATTTTATTCTATTTGCACACCCTGAGTTTTCATTTTTGCGCTGAGTGCTGACCCCCAAAGTGTCTCATCTATGCTACTCTGCTATTGACATGTAATGTTTTCACTCTTCTCAAGACCGACTCTTGCTTTCTCACCTCAGCATTGTTATTTCTTTTCCTATACTTTAGTTCTCACATAATGTAAAATAAAAATAGCTTTCTGTAGTAAGTGTTGAACTCATATATTCATTTTAAGTCCTTCTATTTTTTTCTCCAATTCTTTTTCTTTTGTCTATGTAAACTATGACTATGGTTAATCATATAATATCAATTATATTTCTCTTTCAATTTTATAGTGATAGATACTACTCCTAAAAAGAATGCTATTAAACCATCCATCTTAAATTATATGACGTTTTGATTATTTTACACAAATTAATAAATGTAATTAATGTTGTATAGAAAAGATAAATTATAAACAATTTTACAAAATTACCCTTCATTAATGGTATATGAATGATAAATTAAATAATTGAGAGTAATAAATAGTTGAGGGTATAGCAGGAAAAATATGATTGAATGTTTCATTGATATTGTAAAACTTATAATTTGAGATAAATTTTTCTCCAAAGAGACTTATAATTTGGGATGGAAGGAGTATAATTTATGTGGTCTAAATCGGGACAAAAAAGAGATAAAATACAAAAGTGTTACCTAAAATTAAATTATGAGATGAATTGTGTAATTTTGCTTAATTTTGAATGCAGTTAAAAATTTTGCACCCCCTAACTCAGGGTCCTGGATACGCCACTGTGTGGCTCTACGGTTACGAATTCGTAGGAATCGTAACCGCCGAGGAGAGATTCGCGGGAACGTGGAAGGAGACGTTACTGATTGTTTGAATCAGTCTCCGTTTGCTCCGAGCACCCCCCTCACGTGGAGGAGGTGTGTTGCGAGTAATTCACCAAATGTTGGATCTATGTCATTTTGTATTGGGCCTAAGTAAATTGGTCTAATAAGTTTGCTCGGTCCAGAACACTAAGTGAAAGTGATAGTATAAACTGCAAAGCCAACTTCTTTTTTTCTTTCTAATGACAAATGTTAAATTAATACGTACTTCTTTGTTCGGGTTTAAACCCAAGACCTCCAACTCCTTAAACCTTAACTCAAATTAGTGAGCTATCCAACACCCCAGACTGCATAGCCAGCTTACCTAACATTGGCTATTAGAAGTTAACATTGATTGGTTTAATGTGCATTAAATTATGAATGGTTAGAGTGCTAAGATTGCAATTAAAAACAACAAAGTTTGTTTGCATTCCATTCTGACTTGATTCTGAACTTTAATATTGAATTTTCTTATATAAACACCAATAGTCAACAACTCAACATACTTGATATGTCGCACGAACCTCAAACCAATACCAATCAATTGATATTGAAATTCAGTGGCCATACTTAAGAGTTTTAGCTCATACCGGAGAATATTCCCCACAAAATTTTCAAAAAACCAACAAGATCATTTAACAAATTTAGATAGATATGATTCCTAAATTTACATATTACCCCAAAAACGTTAATCAAATAAGACCCTCTTAGCATATGTGTTGAATTTGTCGAAAGTGCTTTTGGGCTGCAACATTAGCAATGGTTGATGCATCTTCTTTCTGCATGTGCAACATATTTTCCTTGGTTGCTGAAGTGAAGTGTGATTGGGAAGCATCAAAAAATTGAGCTATGGACTCCACAAAGCAACTCAACAGTGGCAAGCTTGAGAAAATAAGTACTCCTATCTTGAGGAAATTCATGGATAATAAAATTTCAGTTATCAAAGTTATAGCTTAAGGTTTTTTGTGATATAATTAACCATGACAGAGTACTAAATTTATAGTGGAGGTGGCAGGTGGTAGTTTGTAATTTGGACATTTGTTTCCATGAAAAAATCTCTAACGTGCTAAGCAAGGAAGCAAAATGGAAGAATCCCCGTGCTTGCATATATCATGTCAAGCAATTGACCATTGTGGTGGGATGATGTCAACAGTAAATAATTAAGCCAATATTAAGACATTTTGTTTTCACAACGATGCACTCAATTTTGAATTTTAATCATTGTGCATCAGCATAAATGCCGTAAAAATATAATACACAAAAGTCTCCGAGGAATGATATTTTTACATCCATTTTTTGGACAACTTTTGTAACAACCATTTCTTTTATCTTTTTTTGGGACAAAAACAATAGAGAAAAAAGAAAGAGAGAATATAAACGCAATGTGAGTATGAGAGAAAGTTATCTTAAAAGTTGTTAGAAAATAGTTGTATAAATATCATTTCTCTATTTGTATATAAGAAGTATATTTTAAGAAACAATGCCCTAATTAGATATGTGTATAATTTTATGACATGATACTTTAGTGAATAATCTTTTCTATCTTAAACTCACCCTAAATTTCTTTTATAATTTTTAATTGAACTTCTCAATTTTATATTTCTATAATCAAAGTCCCTTTTCTTTTTTTTTTGAACAAGCCAAAATGAGATATATTACCACAGATTATGCTCCCTAGCACAAGATATGCCGAAGAAGCAGAACAAAATTACAACCAAAAAGTCGATAAGTTACTGAAAAGAACACACATAGTCAATTCTCAAACAATGAAGGGGTTGCTGCCACCACAAATGGCTAACCTAAAGAAAAACAAACATTTTTGGCTTTTAGCCACCCTAAGGAAGTAATTTTAACTTTTTCCAGAAACTGCGAAAGAGATTTAGCATTATTATCGAAGAGCCTATGGTTCCGTTCATTCCATAAAGTCCCTTTTCTACTAGTTTGATTTCTCTATTTTAAGTTAAAATTAACAAAATGAGACTAAATTGGCAAACAGAAATGAAATTAAGAGACCAAAATTGAACTTTTATTAATTAGGGTACGGAAATGAAATTTAAAAATTAATTAAGGAACCAAATATCCAATTAAGCCTAAAATATATCGAAGACCTATGTTACAGAATAACAACAACCATGTTAACCCCATGTCACACTAATAAAGTTTGACATGAACCAAATTTATCATGCTTTGTACCAGAAGTACCCAAAAAGGTCTCTCAATATGAGAAAAGTAAGTTGGACTAACAATACAAGAGTGCAGCTTGGAACTCTTGTGCTCGAAGAATACACTCATACCGTGAAACATATTTTCTATGATCATAAAAGAGATTTGAGATATCCGTTTGAGACATGTACTGTTTCTTTTACTTTACTTTTATTTTTATTTTCTCAATGTTTTTGAGTGATTGATTTTTTTTTTTCAATCATCTAGGGATAACTTTGCTCACTGTTGCTTTTTTATGTGTCAATGATCCTTGTGTGCTTATTCTTCGAGTGCAATAGTTCCATGTCCAACTTTTCATAAAAGCGTGTCCAGCTAAATTTTTCATACCTCCAATGCATAGTATTCAATGAATTTGGTTTACGTCAAACTTTATTAGTGTGATATGGGGCTGGTTCGGTTTTTGGGTTCGTTGTTTCCTTGATATATGGTTTATCCATCTACTTCTGTTTATGTGTCTGCAAAAATTAGTATAATTAAGAAAAAGCCATCACTAAACCGGGAAGTATTTTACATTAGAGAAATGATATTTGTAGTTTTTGAACAATTTTTTTTTATACTCATATTATGTTCTTATTTTCTCTCTTCTTTTTTTTTTGTCTATTATTTTGACCAATAAAAAAAGAGAAAAAAATTTTATCTCAAAAGTTATCATAAAATGATTGTACAAATATCATTACTCTTTACATTAATTTTGTCAAAAAAAAGTATAAGAAACAAAATAAATTACATAAAATTCTATAAACTAAGTTTAACCGATAAAAAAAATCATAATATTTTTACTTATATTATATAAAAAATATAAATTAAAGTTGCATAAAGATAATAAAAACTAACAATAATTATTTAAAAAAGTTGAGTTTTCATCCATAATTAATTGTGCGTTAAGAAGTCCGGTAAATATTACAAGAAGCTTATTATCATCGTCTATTTTATTTGAGTCTTGTCTTGACAATTTTCATTCTTAACAAAACTTTTTTTTGACAGTTGATATAGAGATGAAGCGTAATAATTAAGTAATAATTTTTTTTTGTTTACTTGACTCCTAATTTTTTGACTTATATATATATATATATATATATATATATATATATATATTAGAATACCTTAATATAAAATATACTAAATTTCCAAAAAAAAAAAGGGTAAACCATGATCAATTGGAAGAGGAATTGAGTAGGAAAAAAAAAAGGCTAAATTGTTCTTTTCGTCCCTTAAGTATTAATTGTTTTTTTTAACACTTTTTCATCTATTTAGAGCTTGTTTGGTGTACATGATATGGTAGAATATGAAACTGGATAAAGATACGAAATGATATGGACATGATAAACATTTATCATATCACATATTTGTTGCACACATGATAACAAACATAATAACATATATATCACAATTAAATGACATAATTAACCTTGTAATTAAATATAATTAAGCTATTATTAATTAGATACAAAATTATTATTGTCAATCGTCTTCTTCCTTTTTTAGGGGTGCCATAATATTCATTCTTAAAGTTCAATTAAAAAAAATCATGACTTCTTCGATTAAAAAAATTGTTTACTGTCTTCTTCCTTCTTCAATTACAAAGTTCTATCGAAATCTCTTTGTGTAACTTCAACCTGTAAAAAAATTCATACACCAACAACAACCTATAAAAAATTTGCAATTACAATCCAATCTCTTAACCAAAATAATTGTTGTCTCTGTTGAAAATAATACGAAATTCTAAAACTCTCTGTTTCATCTCTTTTCAAATTTGACTTGATTACAAAAAATAGACAATCAAGAAAGAAACAAACAAACAATTAAGCAGATTGAGGAAAAAGTGATTGTAGGGTGAAATTGGTGTCAGATCTGTAACAAATAGAAGAGACGAAGTTGAAGAGTTAGGGAGGTAGAGGTCGATGGATGGAGAGCATAGAGAACATGAACGATGAATTGAGAGAGGGCAAAATAAACAATTTAGTGCTAATCATGATAGGATAATTCTAACCCACCAAAAACTAAAGATAAAAATAACAAAAGGTGAGCATGATATGATTAGAAATGAGTAAGTTATCCTTTCCTATTGACGTACCAAACAACAAATTGAATCAGGATATGATAGTTTTATCATATCTTGTCTTCCTATCATGAGCACCAGGCTCTTAGTGTTTTATTTTATGTTTTTCGTAGTATTAATGAAAAAACCTCCTTTTTTTTAACTCTTGAAGATGAGAAAATGGTTTTTTTTTTGTATATATTTTAATCAAAAACTCTCCCTTTGCAAAAATATGATATGATGGGGGTATATATAGAGTATAAGAAGACAAAGGATTATTTGTCAAAAAGAAAAAGACAAAGGATGTAGAGTGGTGCCAAGATTGTACCGAGGAAATTGCAGAAAGCACATATGGTTGGTTGCAACAAATAAATATAAAAAAAGATAAGGAAATTAGGACAGTTATGAGTTTCCATTTTGTGTGTTCCAACAAAACAACTTTCCATAGGTTTGAATAGCAAGACCCCCTTAGCAGATATGTTGAATTTGTCGAAAGTGCTTTTGGGCTGCAACATTAGAAATGGTTGATGCATCTTCTTTCTTCATGTTCAACATATTTACCTTGCTTGTTGAAGTGAAGTGTGATTGAGAAGTATCAAAAAGTTTAGCTATGGACTGCACAAAGCAACTCATGTACAAGGGCAAACTTGAGCAAACAAGTACTCCTAGTTTGATGATATTCATGGAAAAATTAATTTCAATTATCAAAGTGGATATATAATTTAAGTTTTTTGGTCATTTAATTAACCATGGTAGAGTACTAAATTTATAGTGGGAGTTTATAGCTTGGACAATTATTTCCATGAAAAGTCTCTAACGTGCTAAGCAAGGTAGTCAAATGGATGATTCCTCGTGCTTGCATCTTGTTAAGAAATTGACCATTGCCTGTTGTTGTCAAACAGAAATAATTGAAGCATTAAGAGAAGACAACTTTCTATATATTTCCACATTCATGCACTCAATTTTTTCTTTGTACACATTTTGAATTTAATGACTATACATCAACATAAAATGGTTAAAAATATTAATTTTATACAGACATTCAGTTACATTTATTTTAGAGAAATGATATGAGTTGTGTTATTTGAACAACCATTTGTGTGACAACTTTTGGGACAACCATCAATTTACAAAGATAAATAGGTATTGACACGGAAACCAAAACAATAATGAGATAATGGTGGCGTTTAGCCTGGGACAGTGTAGTTCTTTCCCAGGATGGAAAAGTCCGGTTTCATAGGACACGTGGCGGTTTCTAGAAATTGAGACCAAACAAAAAAAACCAGACTTGTATATTTTAATGTTGTTGGTTGCTTTATAATTCCACCTCCCTTTCTTGGTAATGAATTAAAACTACACCCACCATTACAGGCATTAAAGTTGAGTGGTTGAGTGAAAGTTCATTACAACCATTTTTTAAACTTAGCAACTGGGAAAAAAAAATGTAAACGTCCCTCACTAGTGTTGAAAAACAAAATCCTTCGTAACAACCAATTTTCTTTCGATGACTAAGCAATTCATCAATAGTAGTTTGCAAATTTACTTAAACCATGTTGATTAACCACACATTAAATAAGATCTAGGAAGTGCTGGAACGGATCCTTGTCAGTCGAAGAAAGGTATGGCTTACACAGATTTGTAATTGAATTCACAGAAAGCAATGTACCAGCAAGATGAAGAGAGAATCGATCAAAAGTCTCACTGTTTTTCACCTTTTCAGTTTTGAATTGCAATTTAGGGTGAAGAAAAGGGGCAATTTCATGAGTTTTCATCATTCTCTTATTAGTTGTAAGTCAAAATTGAAAGATGGAACAAATGGGTAATGAAAATCAGTGGAGAATGAAGAACTGAAGAAGAGATTCGAAGAATATGAATTTTTTTTTGTTCTACAAATGAAGATAAAGTTTGAAGTGTTAAGAAAGAGAAAAGACCCCTGTTTAACTAAACAAAAACCACATGCGTTCCTTTACCAAAGTCCATAACAAGTAAATCAATTAATATATAAAATATTAGTTGTGGGGTCTATTTTTTTGTTTTCATTTACAAGAGCAAAAAGTTACTAGAAGGTACCCCATACAAAATCTAAACCATTGAATTAAACTAATAATATATCAATGGCTGAAAGGACTACTTTCCCATCAAGGGAAACAACTTCCCTTTCCCATGTTAAACTCCACCTGAGATAATGTAAACACATAATGTGAGTATGAGAGAGAAAATTGTCATAAAATGATTGTACAAATACCATTTCTCCTTTATTTTAAGATATCTCTGGACATATATTATAAGAAATCTGGATTTATAATAATGTTAGTGCATAATTATTAAACCTCTCAATTTTATACTTCTATAATTTCAGTTCATTTTTCTACATCTAGAAGTAAAAGCTTTTCTAATTTCTAATAAAAAAATTGGAAAGAATTAAGAACATACTAGTTTTATCATCAAAATGTAGGTTAAAGATATGAAATAAATTTTTTTTTGAAGGAAGAAGATATAAAATAGTTATGTTGAATTGAAACTTCCCCTTAATTAATGAGATCCTACGTAGCAACTTGAATGAAATTTCTTTAGCGATGACCAAGTTGTTGAAAACTCCTCACACTCTTCCGTCAAACTCGTGTATCAAAATAATTTCTAAAAGAGAGTTACGACGGGTGGGACTGATTATGTTTTAAAGTCGTTGGAACACACTATATATGAGTGGAAAATTCAACAAAGCCAGCAAAATATTAAGATTATATATATATACTCCTTCTAAAAAATAAGTGGGTGTATTCTAGCAAATACCTATAGGAGTTGCTAACATACACCCACTTATTTTATAGAAGGTGTGTTATAGCAACATACACTTCAAGGTGTATTTATCAACTTTTTAGTTATAACTTGCTAAAATACTCTCACATAAAAACTAGTGGGTGTATATTAGCATATATATATATATATATATATATATATATGTGTGTGTGTGTGTGTGTGTGTGAATAGTAGGAATAATTAGCAACCACCAGATTAAATTGTGTGGCTAAGATCAAAAGATAGATTAACTATCATGACATAGAAAACCACGTTTTTTTTTGCTTACGCGTTCTTTTTTCTTCTCTGTTTTCCACCACAGGTCCCAAGCCTCATGTGGCGTCTTCTTCTCCCTGTATCTGGTTTTTAGCATAACAATCAAATAAAAAACGTGAAACTTGGTCTTTTTTATTGATAGCTTTTTCTAATGTTGGAGATCGTTAATTGCCGACGACGGAGAACAAAATTGATAAACTCAAATATTTAGAAGGAGAAAGAAAAGAAGTTGTTGACACCCATAATTTTCCCCAATTTGATAACCATTTTTGTTCATGAAACCCAGAATAAAGAAATTGCTGAAATTGATATTTAGCGTGAATATGAATCTGAAATTGCTGAAATTGGCACTGTTTTAATCTCATCCCTTACTTTTAATCTAATGGCTATAACTTATTCTCACAATTCTCACATACAAATGTCATTCTCATGTGATATGCCCTATATATATATATGACAAAATTGAATTTTTCTTCTTTTGCATTAACGCTCGGTTTTCAGAAGAATGAATTCAGAAGAAATTAATAAGTAAAGTATGGTCAAAAATTGTTTCACCTAAAAATTGAATTCAGGTTCGAGTGGAACAATTCAGTATTTATGAAGCTTATTAAACACTTGAACCAAATTATTGCTTGGTTTAACACTATTGTTCCAACACTAAATGAGTATGTTTGATTTTTTTTTTAGTACAAGAGTATGTCTGATTTAATTGAAGAGGCCACGACAAACAAAATATATTTTAAAAATTAGGGGTAAACTCACTTGTAACACAGGGTGTGTTCATACACACTCAAATTTTCAAAATTTCACTTACCCCTTTTAAATTTTTGTTTTGATCCCTCTGACAAATCAATTTTGCACCTTCTCTCCAAAGTTGTACAATCTCTAATATCCCTCTCTTAGTGGTTGATAATACACATTACACACCTTTTGAATTCTCGTGCACTTTATACTTTGTGATTGCACAATTTCTTCCTCTCTCTCTTTTCTTCTTCTACTCTTTTTATAGGCATATATTATAGAATTACTTTTACATGATTAGTGCTCTAAAGTTAATATTAAGTTTTCTTTTTGACATGATTACACTTTTTTTTTATAGAATTACTTTTGACATGATTAACACTAATTTTAAGTTGAAGTTAAAATTTGTAGTACACATGTTAGAGTTAAACAAAACTCAATATCAACACTATTTCATTGACTTTAATTTCGAATTCGGTGGAAACCTACCAGTAGTGGTGTTATTTAACTTAGAACACTTATCGTGATGGCTTCGTGATATTTCGTTTTTGCTATATTTAGCATTTTTCCTAGGTAATTAAGATAAAGGGGAATACCAAAATAATCTAGTGAGGTAGCATATAGTAGGGACCAAAATAAGTTAATCATCTCAATTTTTCATCTTTAACTTATCAATTTAAAAAAAATGAAATAACCATTTCCCATTCCCCATTTTCCCTCTATTTATCAATATTTCAAAAATATCGAAAGGACACTTATACCCCTAACGGTTTTCAACGTTTTATCGCGCGCAAAATACAAATTTCAATTAATCTTTCAGAAGTTTAACCGAATCAGTTTCATTTTCAGTTTTCTGTTAAATCTCTCTCTCTCTCTCTCTCTCTCTCTGCATTGAGCTCTGTTTCTAACAATGGAAGCTTCACATGAAAGAGAGAGAAACGATCAATGCTTCAATTTTTTCCATCAACAACAACAACCCACCTTGTCATTCTCCATCATCGACGCTTCAAAGAAGCGAAAACGATGGACGAAGATTTTCCCGCTACAATCTTTCGCTGACCCTGGTTGTCCAATTTCACCTTCAGGTCCGTTCCGTGAAAACGTTCGACTGTTTCTTCAAGAAGCTGGTGAGCTTGAAGATTATACGGTTATGGGGAATCCTCTTTGGTGCACTTTTCTGATTCATGAAAAGAAGAATCTAATGGCTCCTTTCTATACTCTTGAAGAACAAGTTTATAACTCTTCTCATCCTTTCTGTGATCATTGCCGTTGTGTAGGTTCGTTTTCAAGTTCTGATTTTTATTTCTTGGGGTTGTTTGTTTTAGTGTTTCTTGATATGGGTTTGTTTAGTTTTGCTTGCATCAATTTTGATTTTTTTGTTGGTTTTCTGAATTGGGAATGATTGAATTTTGCTTCGTCATCAGGTTCTCTTGAATTGGGTCGGTTCAATTTTGCAAAAAGAAATTGATTTTTGGGTCTTTTTCAGATTCTTGAAAAAAAATGGTATTTTGTTGTCTTGAATGATTAAGGTCTTTTGATAATAATGTGATTGTTTCCCAAATGCCAATTTTGGATTTTTCAGTTTGTTTTCTGAATTGGGTATGCTTGAATTTTGAGTCTCTTTCATATGCTTGAATTTTATATATATATGGAATGTTTACCAAATGCAAATTTTGGAATTTTTTTTCCCCTTTCTATTTTGATGTAGATTTAGCTTGTGATTTGTGTGTGAAAATGGTCCAAGAATGTTGATTTGTTATGAAAAGGGTTAGTTAAAAGTGTATGATTTGTATTACTTTAACTTGGATTTTATTATTTGGATTTTTAGAAACTGAAATGGGTTTTTGCTGATATTGATACTGTTATGTGGTTTGGTTATATTTATGATTGATAGGTTGGAGTGGACATTTTGTATCAAAGAGAAGGTACCATTTTATAATCCCAATGGATGATGGGTGGCATAAACCCTTAAATGAAGAAGCTCTTGATGATCAGAGTCATCTATTACATGGTGTGATTCATTGCAATGGTTATGGCCATTTGGTATGTCTTAATGGCATTGAAGGTGGTTCCAAATTTCTTAGTGGGAGAGAAATCATGGATCTATGGGACAGAATTTGCACCAATCTTAGAGCAAGGTAATAAAAATCATTCATACTAGTTGTAGCATATAGTATGTAGTATATAGTTGCATTTCTGGTATTTATGAGTTGATGTTTAACTGGCTACTTTGTTTAATGTAGGTACATTGCAGTTGAAGATGCTTCAAGGAAAAGGTCAATGGATCTTCGCTTACTTCATGGAGTTGCTTATGGTCACTCTTGGTTTGGTAGGTGGGGTTATGGTTTTTGCCGTGGAAGCTTTGGTGTGACAGAACAAAACTATAATGAAGCTATTGATACTCTTGGTTCATTAGTTCTTGATGATATTGCAAGAGATCTGAGTAAGACAAAGTACCACAAAGATGTCAAGCAAATGATTCGTTTCTATAGAGATATGAGTGAAACTCATATCATCACAATAAGGGAGCTTCTAAGATTCATGCTCACTGTCAAGTCCCGTCGACCAGTGTCGAAAATGACAGTCGCTTGTTCTTCTCCTAATGCTGTTTCTGATACTGATTCACCTTCTTGTTCTACTTCAGCATTTATGTCAAGAAATGCAACCAAACCTGCACTTTCAAGTAGTAGATCAAATTTCACAATGAAGGAAAAATCAGCTAGGTATAAGAAATTCAGCACTGCAATAGCTAATATGGATAGTAGGTGGCCGACAAGGAGACTAGAGTTTGCAGCTCAAGTGATTGTGGAAGCATTAAAAGAGGACAAAGCTATGAAACCAGGCTCTAGTGGAATGACAAGACAAGATGTGAGGGATGCAGCTAGGCTTCACATTGGTGATACTGGTTTACTTGATTATGTGCTGAAATCACTTAACAATGTGATTGTTGGAAACTATGTAGTTCGCCGCATGGTTAACTCTTCCTCAAGGATCCTTGAATATACAATTGATGAGCTCAGAAAAGGGCTCCAAGCACCTGAAATGGAACATGGTATAGTGACAATTGCAGATAATCCTCAAGTCGAGTCATCAACGTTATCATCATCATCTTCAGTGCCTGGTAATGATGTTTACAGTGATGTAGTTTATATTTACAAGAATATGTTGTTGGGTTATCCAGATTCAGAGGCAGTGGAATTAGCAGTTCAAACAATTCTTGACTGCAGACACTTTGTGAAAGAGTGGAAATTGAGAGATGAAATGGAACAAGTTTTGACATTTATTTGCTATTTGAAACCGAATTTCGTTGAGAATAAGTCTGATTTAAAAGGGCCATCTTGTGGTGAGATTGTAACTGTTCCATTGCATGCAACAGTCAGAGACTTAAAGCAAACTGCTGAGGCTGCATTAAGGGACACATATTGCATAGCTGAAAGACTCATAGTGACAGATATCAAAGAATTGATGGATGTGGAAGATGAAGAAGTGATTTTTGGACAGATTGAATCTGGTGTGAAGCTTTCTGTAAGGGGAATTGGCATTGATTTGTGTACTCCATTGAAATATCAAGGAGGAAGTGATAATTGGAAAGTGAGGTGTGAGTGTGGAGCACAAGATGATGATGGTGAGAGAATGGTGGCTTGTGATATTTGTGAAGTGTGGCAGCATACAAGATGTTGTGGAATAGATGATTCTGAGACAGTTCCACCTTTGTTTGTTTGTTCTGGATGCTGTGATTCACTTGTGCCACCAAGGATTGAATCTAGCAGCTTTGGTATGGTGGATTGTGCTGATTCTTTTCTTGTTTCACCTGAGCCTACTCATTTGTTTGAGTATGGTTATGGATATTGAATGATTGATTGAGTACATAATATAGTACAATACCTTGTTATAAAAATTTGCAAACACAATTTTTTGAACTGTTAATTTTTGGTAGCTGATTAAATGCTGTAATGTTCATTTTTAAAATTTTTGGTTTTTGGCAAAATGTATGGCTTTTGCAGTTGAAGGAATAAGTGTATTCTTTAAGAACTTTGTTTCACTTGAGAGACAGAAAAGAGATTCATATGAAAATGCAATAAAGAAATTGAGGCAAAATATTTGTGAGCCAATTAAATCTTATTGAAAATATTCACGTCAAGAATGTCTTGTGACTTTATTCCTGAATTGTTATGTGGTGTTCATCATTTCTAATTGGATTTGTTGTCTTCCAATAGGGCTAGTTGTGTGTTTAATGTTTCTTGTAGTGGTTGGATTTGTCTCCTCAGTTCTATTTCTTTCTCATGTAAATGTTTTCTTAGAGGCATTTTTTTAAAAGTCGAAATGAGAATAGTAGTTGCAGACTGTAAATAACTCACTAAATAAATTCTCAAGAAAGATAGGTAGTTCTCTAAATACCAAATTTTCCTTACTTCAAATTTGCTTACAGCACATTCACATACCACAGTTACTTTCCAGTAAGGGTAAATTAGCAATTTTTTGAAATATAGGGGAAGAGTTGCAAATATGGGAGAAGTACATAGCCAAACTGAAAATTTGGAAGAATGTTAGGTTCAAAATTAATTTACTAAAAGTTTAGGGTGTTGAGATTTACACTATGTTTTTTAGATACGCCAAATTACAAAAATTGTGTTGACATGGCTACCTTTGGGACAAATGAAGTGGTTGAATGGTCACACACGATGGCTAATGTGGTTGTCGTGAAGTCTTCGACCTCCAATTTGTGATAACATGTGGAAGTCCAACGACTCAAACAGTGACCTAAAAATCTAGTAAAGCATGTGGTAGCGAGTGAATGCTCTATTAATGATCAAAATACGCAAATGACCACACAATTGAGTGTTGAAGGTGACAACTCTCTTACACTTGCAACACCACCAGAAAACATTCAAACTTTTCGCTGATTATCTCGTACAAATTCAAATCCCAATTTAGGAACTTTGCTCTAATGTCAAAATGACTCATAAATCCAGAGAGAATGAACTCTCAATTTCAAAAGAGAAAACTATTTTACTTTAGACTTGAATGAAATTATATGCGGAGGTTTATTTTTGTTTCAAAATATATGGAGAGGTTGAATCTATCTAGGCTATTACTTTTCCCACCCTATGAGGTTCTCATGCGCCCTATTTTTTTTTCTCCAAAATGCCCCTCGGATTATATAATCCGGACACTGGTTTCAATTATAAAATCCGAACCAATTCGATATATATATATATATATATATATATATATATATATATGCAAGAGCAGCAACTTCCCCCATTTTTACCGTTTAACTTTTCACTTTCCCTTTCTCTCTTCTTATCCCAAAATCTAAAAATCAACAAATCGGTCGAATCTTGCTTTTTTTTTTTTCTCAAAATCATCACATTTCAAGGTTTATCAAACACCAAACTGAAAGTTAGGTCTCATTCCCTCAACATGTAATCCTTTCAGTTCGATTTTTTTTTCTGGGTACTGAAGCAGTTCGGATTTTAAAATTGAAACTGAATTGTTGCAGTTTCAATTTTAAAATCTGAACCGTACCAGTATGAAGATTTTTTGACTTTTGTGTATTTCTGTTGATAATACTTAACTCTTTTATGCATGTTACAGGTATGGAATAACATGTTGATCGCACCAGGGGTCAAAGAACAGTTATGCATGATTATGTTAGGAGAGAGCGTATGGAGAGGATGCAAGTGGAAGGGGGGAGAGCCCAGGCGTGGCAGGGGCAGGGGAAGGGCACGCCGTGCTGGTGCTGATGGCGAGGGAACCTCCCAGGGGAACTATGTTGAGCCATAGTACGAGCCTCAGGTAGAGATGGAGGAGCAGGTGAAGGATGACCAGAAGGTGGAGTTGGACGATGATGGGGAGCAGGACGACCGTGTGCCAGAGGAGCTTGACGACTATCCTGGTGGCCCACACGACTTGACGGTGCTGACGAAGTACCATGTTCATGTGGCTAGGATGCATGGCGGTTGATGGAGTGGTAAGACACTACACCTTTTAGCTTAATGAAAATTGAATTTCTATGTTGTTTTAATATTGATTGTAAATTGTTGTTGATTATTGTCATGTATTATTCCGATTGCTGTGAAACTGTGTTGTTGTTAATTTGTTAATTTGTAAATTGTTGTTAATTTATTGTCATGTATTATTCCGATTGGAAACTGTTGTTAATTTGTTGTTTTTAATTTTTGCAATGGCGTGACAAGCTTGAAGTGCGTGAATAACGGGAAGAAGACCGAGGCAATTCACAGACCAAACAAGGTGCGGATGGCAGCGAAATGGTTTAAAGATGGGCTGAGAGCCACCGGTCTTCAGTGGTTGCAGGATACGAGCTGCAGCCAGATCGACCACGGCCTATGTTCGACATTTGTGGAGAAATGACACGAGGAGACCTCCAGCTTCCATCTTCCATTTGGGGAGATGACAGTGACACTTGATGATGTGTCCTGTTTGCTGCATCTCCCCATTGAGGGTATGCTCTTGTCCCACGAGAGTTTGAGCAGGGCTGATGTTGTTGGGATGATGATAGAGTTGCTGGGGGTTGATGGGGGAGGCATGGACGGAGGTAGAGAAGACAAAAGGGAGCCATGCACGGTTTAGATTCTTAAAAGATGCTTTCAAGGAGCGTCTTCAGGAGGCACATGATGCCTTCCATGTTGGTAATTTGGTTGAGATGCAGCAGAAGAGGGACCAGTCTCTCCGCATATATTTGCTCTACCTGGTGGGTATCATGCTCTTCACCGACAAGAACGCCCGCTATGTGGATGTTGCCTACTTGAGGTACTTCAGAGACTTGGAGCTGGTCTCTGATTATGCATGGGGAGCTGCTACCCTTGCACACCTGTACAGGGAGCTGAACAATGTCTGCCATTACAAGACCAGACATCTTGCAGGCTACTTAACTTTGTTGCAGGTATAAATAAATATGTTTGTATATTTATTCATTTATATGTCTTCAATTGTTTGTATATTTATATGTTGTTGACTTTGTTGCAGGCTTGGGTGTTTCAGCATTTCAGGGGCATGGGTGTCAGGGATGCATGGGGTGGTTATGAGGAGGCATGTCCATGTGTTATGCTATATCTGCCGTTGAGGGGTCTGTCTTCACCAGACGAGTACAGGACGCATCTGGATCAGCTGGATCTATCGGATGTTTTCATGTCCCCTTATGAGGCACACCGTGAGGTATGTCCCTTCGAGCGTGTCAGGCTTTACTCTAGATGGCTGAGATATGGTTCTCGTAAGGTGAGATATCTGCCGGAGCGGATGCTACGCCAGTTTGGGTATCAGTAGACCGTCCCCAAACATTCATGCGACAGTGCATCTCCCCAGACGACTTTGACGGAGATCAGCCATAGATATGCGCATTACCTTGATCACATGCTGACACCCTGGACTTGGGGCTCGCTGCTATGACTGGCGTGGAGACTTCACAGGGATATATCAAATGGTTTTATACCATCTCACATCCACGCGTCATTCTTCAAGACGATGTTGTTCAGGTTCCGGAGCCACCCGAGCAGGAGGCCCTTGATGAGATTGCTGTTGAGCAGGACGAAGAACAGGGGTACCTGGCGCTGACCGGAAGGTTGGGTCGCATCAGAGACCATGTAGATGTCGTCATGGGCAATGGTGTGGTACAACAGGGGACTGATCAGTGGCGCCATTTGGAGGAATCCTGACGGAGGTTCATGGATGACGAGTTTATCGCCGTAGGCGTGCTGTTGGGGGTAGAGGTGGCGGGGCTTAGTTTTACATAGTTTTAGTTTTTTGGTGTTGTAATCATTATTTTTGAATTTTATGTCTGAACAATTGGATTGGTTTGTAAATCATGGATAATTTTAGTATTTATGTCTGAACAATTGAATTTTATCGTTTTAATTACAACATTTTTTGTTATTTATTCAAGAATGCATGTTTATTTCACAAGAATACATAATCCGGAAAAAAAACACAGCTTCTGTTTCTGCACTCTGATACACTTCGGATTATATAATCAAGAATGTTTAATGACTTTCCGTATTATATAATCTGAACTAGTCATTTTTTTTACCTCTTTTACGGGGTGTTAGGTATGGTTCGGAATATATAATATGAAATGTCTAAAATGATTTTGTATTATAAAATACGAAGATTTCACAAACTTCTCCAGGGTACTCTATGTTCTAACAGTTTAAGAATGTTTCAGATTTTATAATTCAAACTTTGTCCGGATTATAAAATCCGGACAAAGGGCATTTTGGAAAGAAAAAAATAAGACGCAGGAGAATATCATAAAGTGGGAAAAGTAAAAGCCATCTATTTCCAATTAAAATAGCAGTAGAAATAAATGATATAAATGGAATTATAATCTTGAAAAATGGAGATTGTCAAAACGTAGTGAGTTGATTGGTGTGTGCTGTGATAAAAAACATGATTCGTATCATTCTCTAAAGAGGATCTCATCTCCCTCGCTGTGGTGGGGGTCAAAGAGTTCCTAACAAAAAACAACTTTTGCACGACCTTCTCAACAGCCTACCAATGCAGCATTTGAATTGCTCCCTTTCCGAAGCTATCACAACTCATTATTTTGATCTATATTGACAACCCACCAATGAGATTCCAATCATTCAACGTTTGAATCATTTTCAAAAAATATGTCCCACAACTCCAAGATCATAGCAGCTTTGATAAAAGTTGTGAAGAATTGATATTTTACTAAAGAGAACAGGAAATAACCCTAAATACAAAATAGAATGCAGCAAAACTTCAAGGATCTGCACCATCCTATAACCAAAGAACCTGATTCAATCTCAAATGACAATTTATTTCTCCTTTTAATATGTTTAAGCAAAATGCATTACTCAACCAATTATTCCAACCCCCAATTAACTCAAACTCCTTAAAGTAAAAAAAGCTATTAAATGATTTGAACAATATGGTGAAACAGAATTATGAGAAAGCATGTTTACACAAAGTATCACCCTACAACTTCCACAACAGCAAAGATATATATCGCTACACTTTCTTTGATCAGAAGAAAGGAGCTCTGTGTGGTGTTCCTTTTCGTTTCCTTTTTCGAGGCTCAGAAGTTTCCCCCTGTGATTCCCGAGTAGGAATTGAATCTTCAGACTTTCTTGACATATCTTTGACCTGAAAGTTCAAATAAAAGAATGATAAGATAGTAATAACTATATGTCAGAACTCAGAAGTGTAATGAACGGGAACAATAAATGGTTATGATTGTCAAAATGTAGTCATCACCTTGCAAGCAATGGAGCAGTACTGATAAGAATTAGCTCCATTTGGCTTTCTACTGCCAAAGCCGCATGATGATGTGTCATCCAATGCTGATCCACAATGTGGGAGACGATGCAGAACCAGCCGGTTATTGCATTTGTAATTCTGCAATCAAAGAGGAATCAAATACAGACACTAAAACAACTTCATTAAAAAGATTGAATTACTTAAACCCATTTATTTACTCTTCCATGCAAACATAATTGTAGCAAGAATTTTTTAGGTGTATGGGCAGGGAGACATACACACCACTTAGAGAGTTAAAGTAGATATTGGGTTTCATGTTACAAGAAAATATATGTAAGTACCAGTTAACAATTAGCAAAACATGTATTGATAATCCAATGCGGCACTAAATGTCCATAAACTATATCAAAAATTTTCCTACCACCACTTTAACAGAAAGAAATATCTATAAAAGAGTATCACCCAACAACACAACTAAAAGGAAAACAAATAATGCTTTTAAATCAATTTCCTACTATGCCTTCTTGTTACATTTCATGAAACACACAATAGAGACTTGCAGTGATCTTTTACGAGTTCTCTAAGTGAATTTAAGAACCTATGGTTAGCAACCAAAGTCACAAAACACAGAAATTTGCAGTGAATCGCATAACTTTTGACCGTAACCATTACATTTTTTATTCACAAATTTAAAGTCAAGCTAAGATATAGTAGAATACCTTTATTTTGGAGCAGTTGATATATGTCTGCATAGCAGTTAGGCAGACAACATCCTTGTACATATATTTATAAATTTTAAGTATCTGGTGATCATGATGAAATCCTGATGATAGACCATACTGACAAGCAGATTCTTTGCAATTTATACAGTATATATTCAACTCATTCTTTCGATCTGAATGAGCAGAACATCGCTTGGAAAACTTTTTCCCAAAAAAATCCTGAAGCCACTTTGGTTGGTGAACTTCCCGTTGGGCAACTTCCTCATCCTACAAATTAAAGTATGTTATTAAAGTCTATACTAGAAGTTACATTAAAAAAAGTGTTCATCACATCACTGTTCATCCTTCTCTGCTTTTGCTAAATACTTTACTTTCAAAATATAATTTTTCTCAGTTTTCTTCTCCAACCCTCACGCATAATTATATGCATACAACATTGAAAATAGATGTTATACACTGTCTCTATTCAGTGGTTCATTAACTCCTGTCGCCATTGAGATAGAAAAACCAAAACATACGAGCCAATCACAAATAAAGGTAATCTATTACTTGTAAATTATACGCCAACACAAAATGATATGTTCATTTCATTTTATTTTATTTTGGTATTAA
Organism: Medicago ruthenica; assembly: GCA_018208015.1. Lineage (NCBI taxonomy): Eukaryota > Viridiplantae > Streptophyta > Magnoliopsida > Fabales > Fabaceae > Medicago > Medicago ruthenica. The sequence continues at coordinate 19,340,308 of CM031375.1, forward strand.
TGCTCCGGTTCATAGGGGAAAGGGCCCATAGTAATCCGGAGTTTGGCCGGGAGGTAAGTAAAGCCTGGCCAAGAATTGTTCCTATCAGGAATCGAACTCAGGTTCTCCCGAACGATTCGTTATAGGGAGAGCTCATTAACCACTTAAGCCGAATCGCTTCGTTAATGATATGTTCATTTCCAATTGCAACATGTTTCTTCTATTAATATAAGAAATTATGTCTTTTCATTGCTTAGTTCTCCTAATTCAAAACAAATTGGTTGTAATAAGACAATTTTGCAAACAGAACATAAATGATGGAAAGCTTTAAGATTTTCAAAGATAATTATACAGGCAACAATTTATGAAACGAATATTTCATATAAAATATATAATGATGAGCGAAAACAGTATGAAGAAACCAAAAAAAAAATAATAATAATATCAGGCTGAATGTAATCTATGTGATAGATATCATATAATAATGATGGTTAATTGCAAAATTCTCAGTTTATGCCAGAGGGAGAATCTGTCTTAATCAAATTCAAATGCAGCAAAATAAAAGTATAACCAAAAGCAAAAAGCTTATCAGTATCAACATAGCCACTAATCTTCTCACAAAAAATTATAGTTATTTTTTGATCAAGGAAATAAAATTAGAGAAAAGCTCAATATAACATAAAAAGTGCACAGGCGGAAAATATTTAATTAACTACCTTATTCATTTTTCTGGAAGAAGAAGAGCTCATTGTTCCTTTCTTGCAGATTTAAATTCGAAAATAGGTTTTAACTTTCACAATGAAAAGATTTCGAATGAGAGAAAGGTTAACCCTAGAAAGCGGCTGTTCTGAACCGAGCCTCACCTACTGAGCACGAATGAGTTTATATACCCAGTACTGAAAATAAAATAAACTCAACAAAGACTAAATTGACTAAACCGAAGCGTTTCTTTTCAATTCCTTTTGAACGTTGACAATTTGTAGTCTCGTAATAAAAAAAATCATTTTTTATTTGCAGTTTTCCGTTTCACCTTCACGGTCATGATTACTTTCCTTCCTTAGAATTATTTAGTTCCGTTTCTTCTCAGTTCCTTTTCCAAGTTGACAATTTGCAGTCTTATATTAAAAAATTAATTGTCATTAGCAGAGTTCCGTTTCATTTTCACGGCCATGATTAATTTCCTTCCTTAGAATGATATTATAAAATCCAGAAAGAGCCAATTCACTGGTGTCAATATTTATTCAAATTAGTGTTATCAATCGCAGATTGTGAAAAATAGGGGCTTGTTCAAATTCCACTACGTAACAACTAACAATGCTATAGCCATTATTTGACAATGTTTTGTACTAAAAAGCTAAAAAGTGTATTGCAGAACAATAGCAATTTGTTCAAATTCTGCTATGTTATAGCCCTACTATAACGATCTATTTAACAACAGTGACTTAGATAGAGATTAGAAGGATATTTAAGTTACACATTTCAATCTAACTCTTAGAATTTGTAGCTGGACCTAATATAACCCCGCAAAACCGGCTTGTGAGGTGAGGACTGCACCCACTTATAAATACTTGTTTTATACATATCACTTCCTATGTGGGGCTTGTAACACCCCTCTTCATGCCCAGAACATAGCGGAAACCTAATACCATCTTAGAATTTGTGGTTTGGCCTAATATAACCCGACAAAACTGGTTTGTGAGGTGACGACTGCTCCCACTTATATATACTAGTTTTATACACATCACTTCCAATGTGAGACTCTTAATAGTAACAACCAAATCACAACCAATTGACAAAATCACATTGGGTTTCGGTTTTCTCAGCAACTTTCAAACTTAACAAATGAAACCAATGAAAAAAGATGTCTTATATACCGAAAAAACGATTCTACACACACTCTAAACTTCTCAATCTCTAACCATCACAACCCCCCAAATATTTACATGTAAATTTCCCATTTTTAGCTAGACCCTGAAATTTCAATAAAGATTCAATCATTTTAATCAGCTATGGTTACATGAAATTTTTCCCTAAATAGCAACAATGGAATATGAATTCACACAACAATACTAATGCTCATGTCTTGCAATTGAACATTCATATACTAAATGTAGCACTGTTAACTAACTTATGCATTCTGGTAATAGGAATTGAAACAAAGATGCAACAAATTAAGATTAAAAATGAAATTTTGAATTATACCTAGCCATGAGAAAAACAAAAGATTGAATTTTGTTGAGAACCGCCAATGGAAGGAAGATGTGGGTATTCCATGCATTGCATTCAATTCTCGATTGAAGAATAAAGCGATGGAAAATGGATCAATTTGAATGATTAGGGTTTTCTGGATTGAGTTCATCATAGCTTGTGTTTCAGTTTCAGCGTACAGAGAGAAGACAAATACTAAAATAAAACCCTAAAAAAATGCTAAAATAAAAATAAATGTTTTTATTTGTTAGGTTAAAAAAAATGTTTTGGTCCTTAACAGAATGTTTTAGCTTATCGGATAGAGAAATGTTATTTTTTTTTGGTGAAGGGATAGAGAAATGTTATTTGAACAAAAAAATAACAACTATTTGATAATTAGTATAAAAATACACAATTATTTGAAAAAAAAAATACACAATTAATAATTAATGATGTGACTATAAAAAGAGAATCTCTAATTATGAAACTTAATATCTACCAAAAATGCAATCTTACCCCTTTTTAATTTTTTGACACGTCATCAAAATTATATCTACGGCCTTTACAGGCGTGGAATGAGAAGTTTTTCAAGCTTTGCACTATGGACTGTGGTCATTATTTGAGAATAGACGGGTGCACCATTGAAAAAGAACGATTTGATTATGTTTGTGTCTTGATAGCTACTGCTTATTTAGAGGTCGTTAATGTTGTTGATGATTTACTGATTAATGGTGTGTTGGTAAATGTGAAAATTATGGAAGAGTGAGGTTTTAATTTAGGTGAGGACGCTTGTTAGTTTGAGGAGGACTTCGTTTCCAAGGCTTCTCAGTCTGACCAGTTAGAGGTACATGCAGATTCGGACTTTATAAATGATGTCAATGATTTGGTTGAAGACTTGGTGGGGGAAATGGAGGAGGAGGAGAGGATTTTCATGCACAGTCCGGAGAGAATCGTCAAAGCCCCTGTGGGTATGGAGCATGTCGTAGGTGATGAAGGGGAGGGCTCGACCTCACATGCGGTCCTGTCATGTCCGTGTGTGGGACCGTCATCAGAACAGGAGGTTCCAATTCATGACCATGTTGTTTCTAGTCAGCCTCTTGATGTTCTTGGTTATGTTGATCAGAAGAATTTGACTGATGCTCCTGTAACTGTTGATCAGAATAGACGAAATCGTCCACTTTCTTGCCCGCCAAATGTTGTTCGTTATGTTTTGTCTGAACCTTGGAGTATGGAATGGTTGACTGATCATAACCATGGCGAAGCAGGTTTAATTTTTTCCTCAAAAAATAAAGTTAAGAAAAAGGCGCAGACAACTGTGAGTAAAGGCAATGTTTCAGGTCAAGCCTAAAAGAGAAGAAAAGCAGGTGATTTTTTACGACATTCCATTATGAGTCTTAAAAAGGTGGCGATATTACTAAGCAAGGACCGAAGAGAGGTGTTAAACATTTTGAAACAGAAAGTTCGCCAGCATAGTGGAAGAAATGTTGAAAAACGACCGACGGTGTTGGTTTCTCAAAATGGTTCAGATGGGGCTTCTTCTTCAGCTTTTGTGAATAATGATTGGCACAACTGGGTAATTATGCATGGTAATGAGAAGGTGGCAGTAGATGATGTGTGGGGCATTGGCAAAGCCATTGGCGTAAAATTTAATGGTGACAAGTCGAATATGTTTAGTGTGCTATCTGGGGTGGGGAGATGGAGGAGGGAGGCGTTTGTTGTGAAGGAGGGGGCGGCTGTAGAGTCTGTTGATGGAGGTTGTTAGGTTGTGTTTGAGGTTTGGTGAGGGGTGTGAGACTGGGGGACGCAGATTCTATCTTGGAATGTGCGGGGGGTCGGGGGCGGAGAAGAGAAAAGAAGTTTGGAATGTGCGAGGGTTGGCTTGGCGTCTACTTCGGAATCGATTGTCAACCAAAGATAACTTGGTTTGCGTTCTCGATCCTCTTTTTTGCAGCTTGTTTGGTTATGTTGCGTCTGGGTTTTATGGAATGAAAGGAACATTCTAATCTTCAAAAATAAGGAGAATTTCATCCCCCAATTGTTAGATAAAGTCAAATTACATACCTTTTGGTGGATGAAAGCTAGTAATATTAACATTCGTTTTAATTCTCATTTTTGGTGGTCGAGCCCCTTTGTTTGTATGGGCATCGGCCAAGCCATTTTTGGCTCTTTTTTTGTGACTTGTACAATTGTAAACTTTTGAGCTCTGGGTTGGTACACCTTGTGCTAATTTGGAGGCTCCGTTCGTCGTAATATGTTCCATTTTTGCTTGTTCAAAAAAATTATCTTTTTCTAATTATGAAAGTTAATGACCAGTAAAAACACAATTTTGCCCCATCTTAATATTTTGACACCTCAACATATATCTACCTTTTTGTGTCTTTTGTAACAAAAGATTATATTTCGCCGAGAGAGAAAATAACTTTCAAAAGATTAATGTGATTTTGTAATAAAAAATTCCTTTTATATTGTTATAATTTTTTAGAAAAACCAAGTTCAACAAAAAAAATCTAAAAATGTCTTTAAATGAAAAGAGATTATAGTAACTTTTCAAAAAAATGTAAGAGAGGGAGAAAATAAGTATAAAAAAATAAGATAATTTTGTAACAAAAAATCCATTTTATATAGTTGTATACAAACAAATATTTTTTTCAAAGAAGTGATTGTGAAGGTGAGAAAAACACACAAGAAGGGGGGGGTTGAATTGTGTGGACTCAAAAACTTGGTTTCTTTTCTTCTCAAAAATATGTTGAGTTCAGAAACAGGTTCTGAACTATTATCAAAGTTAATATGCAGCGGATTCAAAACAAAAGAGAGAAGGAAAGAGAGGACACACAATATTTTTATACTGGTTCCTTCCACAAGTTGGAAGTAGTCCAGTCCCCTTGTTACTAACAAGAGATTTAACTATAATCAAACTGATTACAATTGCTCAGACCACAAAGGAAAGAGACTTCAATGCTCAAACACCTAGTAAGAGACTTCTAATGCTCAAGACACTAAGTCAAGAGACTTCCCTGCTCAAGACACACAGTCAAGATACTTCCAATTGCTCAGACCACAAAGGAATGAGACTTCCTTGCTCAGACCACAAAGGAATGAGACTTCCTTGCTTAGACCACAAAGGAATAAGACTCCCTGCACAGACCACACATGAATGTGACTAACAGCTCAGACCACAAAGGAATGAGGTTACAATTGCTCAGTATTCAGACTGAGACTAAAGGACCAAACTGAATTACAAAGAAATAAGTTTGGATTGAACACTTGATAAAATATCAGAGGTGTTCACTTAATACAACTCAGTTGAGACTCTAACACTTAAGAAATTCTAAGATAAACAATTGTAAGAATTCTTAAGCTAATTTGTGACAGAAAACGAAAACAGAGTATTGCAGTTCAGGTTTTGCAGCTTGTGTTTCTGTACAGAGTCTTGGCATTTTCTCTTCAAATCATCTTCCTTTTATAGAGCAGAAAATAGCTGTTGAAGATTGCCCATAAAATTAGGAAAGAGCCGTTGCAAATTGAGAGCTAGGATAGCTGCAAATGTGTGTTGAACTTTTGCAGAAAACAGAGTGCAGCAGCCATATTTGAATTTGCTTTCCTTAAAAGCTGGGGAATGTTTGAGTCAGGGAGACAACTGTTCCATTGAGTTGTTCTGACATATCCAGGCATTAAATGCGCACAGTAACAATTGCTTTCCTTGCCACATCAGACTTCAGAAGCTTCTGCGTGAACAGTACTTCAGAAGCACTTCTTCAGACTCAGACTTCAGAAGCATGACTTCAGACGTTGACTTTTGTTGACTTCCTTCAGACTCAGACTTCAGATGCAGGCTTCAGACTCTCACTTCAGGAGCACTCTTCAGACCCAGTTTTCTTCCAGCTTTGCAACATTGCTTCTAAGCTTTCCTTTCTTGCTCTAAGCTTGTTCTTTCATAACCATTATCAATTACCAATCATTAAACACGTGGTTCTGAAATCACTTGAACAAAGCATTAGCAAATAACCAATTTTCTATTTAACACTTTTGTTATCATCAAAACCATAAAGAGAGGTGTTCATACAAATTGTTCCAACAATCTCCCCCTTAATTAAGAAGAGAGTTATTTAACACATTTTGTTCCAACAGATTGATATTACGATAAATAAACACAAAATTGATTATGCTTTTTGAAAAAATCTCTAAAAATAATCTCTAAATGATGGAATATCAGAATATATTTTTATTCTATTAAAAGCGAACCATATATTCAATTTACATTTATTAAAATTAAGTTTTATGAATGTACCAAAAAAAGTTTTATGATGTTCATGTGCTTTTATCTAACATTGAGTCTATTTGATGCAATATAACTACCTTTCTATGATTTTTTTCATTTTTAGAATGCAATAGAACTACCTTCATATGAGTTTTTCTTTTGTAGGTAACCCAATAAAAAAATGACAATTGTTTACATATTTAGTCTAAAAAAATATTCATAAATACAAATTTTAATAAAAAAACATTAATAACTACATTTTACTTATCAATAAAATAACAAAATATGGTTGAGACAATTATCATTGATACTAACAAAACACTGAAAAAATATTTTCACTAAGAAAATAAAAAAGAAAAAAAACATTCAATTATATCTGATTGATAATCACAAAATAATATAACTTCAAGAAAGTTACAAAATATTTATTACAAGGCATATACCTACTTTTCAAAAAATTACACATTTTCAAGATTGCTTCTTTTCTAAAAATAATTTGCCTTTGTTTTTTCTTTATCTTTTTTGAGTCGAAAGAAAAATTATATTAAATTAAAAAAATAGATAAAGAGACTGGGGGCATTAGACCTGACTCAGGTACAACTCAAAACAAGAATACAACATAATAAATCAGACCAAATAGATCGACCCTAATCTATCATAAATTTTTTTACTAATCACGGGCGCAACCTAGCGAACCCATACACAGGAGCGAAACTAGGTTACAAAAAAAATATGAAAAGTGAACTTCTGCGAAGAACAATTAATGGATTAACTGTCAACACGGTATCAAAATCCAAGTGCGAACAACTCCCTGAACAAATCATCAAGATAAAAGCTCTTTCGTGCTTGAAGAACTGAGTGTAGGCAAACAAGACACCTTGAAACCTGCAGATCTCAACATATTTGGAAATAACGGAGAATGATAGAAGTCAGACTACCATGTCATATTATAAAGTAATTTTTTTTATTGTTGTAGATTATTAATTATTATATCTTTTAGAAAGATGACTATAAAAATACTGAAAAAATGATAAATGAGTCACTAAATAATATAGTTGTACAATTCATTCATACGCGGGACTCATAACGACATTTTAACAATAATGAAATCTTTATTATTTTTAATATTTTTACATATTTTTAGTTTACCACTTCATAATATTTAATAACAACTATTTCAATGATTTTATCATGGGCAAACTACTCTTTAAAAAAATCATGGGCAACTTACACTAACATCTCCTAAGGTCTTCTTAAATAACACAAACATCCGCTCTATTTTTTAACTAAATACTAATCTCTCTTATTTTTTTATCAAATTGACAAGCACTTCCCTTATAATATAATACGGTTTAAACTTTGTTAATTCCATTTTTTTGAGCAATTAACTTCTTCATACGAGTATGAACTCGCTTAGTTTTCGACCATTTTTTCTTTTCATTTTTCACTTAGGTGATTTTTCCCAACTTATTGTTCCTCAGTCAAGGTGGTTTAATTTTTAAACTCTAATGTAATAAAACGGATATATCGAAGATTATTTCCTTTTCATTGGTATGTTAGTTTTTCTTTTTTTAAGGAAGCTTCTTTTATTAGCTTATACGCTTTTATTGAAAAGTTATTTCAAGGTGTGTTTGAGTTTTTAAGTTATAACTTATACCTTTTTACATTTACTTATATATTTAATCTTATAATAATTTTTCAGATTTTTTATCCTTTAGTACAATAATATAAGGAAAATGTTCATTTTTGAACTTAGAAAAAAGTCAAATATAGAAATATAATCTTGAAAATTGTGTTCGATATTTTGAAAACTTAAATTTTGTCTTCTCAATTCAAAACTTATTGTAAGATGCTTAGAAATGTTTTATTGACATCCGTTAGCATTTCCTTTTTTTTTTTGAATGAAAAATTATTTTGTTCTCTGATTTTGGTCTCTCACAATAAAAAAATGCTTAAAGAATACTTTGATTTTGGTCTCTCGCAATAAAAAAGATGCGACCTTTACTCCTTCACAAAAATATACCAGAACACGTTAGTCCTTAATTGAACCTCCATTATTTTATTTTTTAGGGGTCATTATTATTATTATTATTATTATTATTATTATTATTATTATTATTATTATTTTGTTGACATGTGATGTTTTCATCTAATGTGTTAGTCTACCATGTCATGATATTGCCTATATATTATGTAATTGAATCAAGAGATTATATAGTCCCGAGCAATAATTGAAATATACAAGTTGGTCCTTGTGCATGATCTAAGTCTCTAAACAGACCGTTTTTTGGGAGGTACAAACAGCTCTACAGAGCTGAGTTTTCAAAATTTTGGGACTCAAAATATATATATATATATATATATATATATATATATATATATATATATATATATATATATATAGTGATAGAATTGTAATATTTACCGAACGCATGGTTCAGCGGGAAGACCTGATGGTGGTAAACTTTTTTTTTTTGAAGGATCGATGGTGGTAAATTTGGTGTGTTGGGTTCAACTCCTGGGGAGGGTTTATATATATTTTTTTAATTTAAATTTTTGGGGAGGGTTTATATTCTTTTTTTTAATTTAAATTTTTTCCCCAGCATGATAAGGTCTCTTTTGGACCTAATTTTTAGATTTGAGATCTATATGTCCTCAATACTTTCTCTTTTAATTAAGTTCAACTCTTCAACCTATTAGACTACATATTTACAAATAAAAATACAATATAACTTTTATTTTCTTTGTTTTTTAGAGCACTTGCAATTTTTTGCAAATACTTATCGTATAAAATAACAAAGCTCTGACAACAAATATTTTAATTATTCTCTCAAAATAAATAAAATAACATTATTATTATTTTTTTTTGCTCTTTTTAAAAAATTTACATTTTTCCGTCAGGGGCCTATTTTTACTAAGAGAGTTGGGCCACCAATTTCACATGGACGACCCTGTCTCTAAATTGTATATTCTTTCAGAAAACATACAAACCTCAATTGAAGTATATCTTTACTTAGTCCAAAAGAATCAACAACCTTGAGACTGATTGAAATTTGTGTTACATATAACCTCCTCCGTTATGTGCAGTTTTTCTCTATGGACTATTGAAGAGTTGGTCAAATCAACATCAACAACATTGAGATTGAAATCTCATCAAGGTTTTCATATTCTCAAGAATATCAAATATCTTTCAAGTGATCTATTTCATGTGTATTCATAAACAAGGGAAATAAGTTTTTTAAAGCAAAATTCATATAGCCAAACAAGATTAAACCGATGAAGGTGCTTAAATGGAGGTTTATATGTTCGAGGAAAAAGAACAATATATGAATTTAGATAAGGTGTAAGGCTAACTGGTCTCTTTTCAATTATTGTTAGGGAACATATTATCTCTTAATTGAAGCATAAAATATGTAGTCAACATCATGACACGGTAGACTCACATATTGAAAGAAAACATCATATGTCAGAAGAAAAAAAAACAATTTTATTTTATGGAGGTTCAATTAAGGACTAAAGTGTCTCAATTTATTTTTGTAAAAGACTAAAAGTTGCATTTTTTATTGTGAAGGACGATAATAGATCTCAATGTTTTTATCATGAACCAAAGTGGATCTTCATTTGTTTTTACTTTATTAACTTGTTAGTGTGACCCATAAATAGCTACACACTAAGGGTGAGTTTGTTTCCAAATTTGAAATTGCATTCCTAGAAATGCGGGATTGGGATACAACATTCTCATATTTGTTTTAAGTTTAGAAAAATTATTCGAAGACATTCTTTATTCCCAAGAATACTTACACATGACTTCTTGCCTTGATATTCTCGTGCCGAAAGGGTGAGAATCTAACATTTCTATGAAAATAAAACTCAACCAACTATAACTTTCCACTACCACCCACATTTATTTGTAATTTTAATTTTGTAATTTTTTAAATTAAACAAAATTTTAAAATATTCCCAAAAAAAGTAATTTGTACATGAGTAAGAATGTTATTCCCGGAGAGTATAATCCCATTAATATTTAATACCATTCCAAGACACGCAAGAGGACAAATACAAGGTTAACGAGAAAATGTGGCCCACATTTCCCCTCTATTATTTGTTATGAAGATTTTTCAAAAGAAATTTGGAACTTGAAAAAGGTTGTGCAAAATTCACAATTGTTAAAGTAGGGGTAAATTTTCAATTTAAAAAAATATAGGGAAAGGAATAAAAAATATGGGAAGTTTAGGGGCATAAGAATTTGGCAAATAATGGAATCAAAATAATTTAACAAAAGTACAAAAGTTTATCGTGTTGCAATTATTGAAATTTGTGTTGACGAAGCACCAAACTGGATACATTTGTCACACAAAAGAAATGATTGAATGGTGATGGCTGATGTTGTCGTCTTCATAGATGGATCCAGAAATTTTAACCTGTGGGGACATGACCATTTTTTCTATAAATATTTATAGAAAAATATATAAAAAACATAAACGATAATCTCTTCATCCCTAATTATAAACACCTAATGTATATTTCACTTTTATTAATGAAAGTTGACTACATAATTAATGTATATGTTTTATGTATGAATATACCTAAAAGACTATGTATATTTACATTGTTTATTTTTACTTTTCATATTTCAAGAGACTTAGCTTTTGTTTGGGAGATTGAAGGAGAGGGGAAGAGAGAACTTTGGAAGCAAAGGAAGTAGTAAGTGAAAGAAATAAAGAACTGAGAGGGGAGGACTTTGGGGGATTCATTTTTTTCATAATACAAAATCTCCCTCATTTGAAGGAATTCAAAAATTGTATTGGAAAAGTGTCTTGCTGGTTTTATACGACAATGTAGTTCTTTCTTTTGTATTGTGGGTGTGGTGAAGTTTGTTTCTTATTTCATTTGGTGCACCAGGAACATCACTTGTCTAGTTTAAAGCACCATTCTCGTTTCAAATTCTTCTTCTTTCCTTTATGAAAAAAAGTGGCTTCACTTTTTTATTTTCTTAAATAAGTGGCTTCACTTAAAAATTGAAATGGTTGCACAAGCTCTCGAGACTTTTTCAACTTACAAATTAGTTCTCGAAACCTTTTCGACTTACAAATTAGCTTGCTTACCAATTTAACTGTGTGGGCTCAACACAACATTAGAAGTGTGGTCATAACATCCAAATATTCCATATTTGGTCACAAAATCATTAATATAGTGGGGTCAATTGCCCCCATTTGACATAAAAGATTCTTTCCTGGTCGTCTTCAACCTCTGATTCACACATGAGTGCGTGGAAGTCTAACGACTAAAACCATGACAGTGTGTGGAAGTCTTGTTGATGATACAAACCCCTACAATTGCCCCCATTTTGACATTTTGAACAAAATGATGTTGTTAGTTTTGTGCTGTGTTTGGATCAGCGATTTGGTTCTCTTTCTCGTGTCCCAAGGCAAAACAAACTTGATTTTTAAGAAGCTACAATTAGTAGCATCAGCTCAAACGCACGTTTGGGCTTGTTTTGCCGCAGAAACAAACGGAGTTGAAGAAAAAAATGACCATAAAGTGGAGTACCGAGAGCGGAAGCAATCTAACACTTAGAACACCACCAGAAAACCCAAACTTTCTGATCATTCTCTCAAAATCTCAAAGAGAAAAGTCAATTTTACTTTAAACTTGGATGAAAGTATGTGGAAGGGATGATCCTATTTAGACTAATCTTAGAGCTAATTGAAATAGTACTAGTATTATAAATGAATGACAGGAAACACAAAATAGAATGCTACAAAACTTCAAGGATCTGCACCATCCTATAACCGAAGAACCTGATTCAATCACAAATAACAATAGATTTCTCTTTTTATTATGTATAAGCAACATGCATTACTTTTATAATTATTCCAACCTCCACTAACTCAAACTCCTTCAAGTAAAAAATCTATTAAATGATTTGAACAATATGGTGAAATAGAATTATGATGTTTATACAAAGTATCACCCTACATCTTTCACAACAGCAATGATATCTATCCCTAAACTTTCTTTGATCAGAAGAGAAGAGCTCTGTGCGGTGTCCCTTTTCGTATCCTTTTTCTCTTAGACGGCTCTGAAGAAGTTTCCCCATGAGATTCCTGAGGAGGAAATGAATCTTCAGACTTTCTTGACATAGCTTTGACCTGAAAGTTCAAATAAAAAATGATAAGATAATAATAACTATTGTTAGAACTCAGAAGTGTAACGAAAGGGAACAATAAATGGTTATGATTGTCAAATGTAGTCATCACCTTGCAAGCAATGGAGCAGTACTGATATGAATTATCTCCATTTGATTTTTACTGCCAAAGCTGCATGTTGATGCGTCATCCAATGCTGATCCACAAAGTGGGAGACGGTGCAGAACTAGCCGGTTGTTGCATTTGTAATGCTGCGATAAAGAGGAATCAAATACAGACACTAAAACAACTTCGTTGAAAAGATTGAATTACCAAAACCCATTTATTTACTTGTATAGGTAGAAGTACTAGTTAACAATTACCAAAATATGTATTGATAATCCAATGCTGCACTAAATGTCCATAAACTATATCAGAGTTTTTCATACCACCACGTTAACAGAAAGAAATATCTATAAAAGAGGACCACCAACAACACAAGTAAAAGGAAAACAAATAATGCTTTTAAATCAATTTCCATCTATGGTTTCTTGTTACATTTCATGAGACACACAATAGAGACTTGCAGTGATCTTCTACAAGTTCTCTAAGTGAATTTAAGAACCTATGATTAGCAAATGAAGTCACAAAAAGCACAAAAATTTGCAGTGAATCACATAACTTTTTACCTTAACAATTAAATTTTTTATTCAAAAATTTGAAGTCAAGCTAAGATATAGTCTGCATAGCAGTTAGGATACCTGAATCTTGGAGTAATTGATATATGTCTGCATAGCAGTTAGGCAGACAACATCCTTGTACATATGTTTATAAATTTTAAGTATCTGGTGATCATGATGAAATCCTGATGATACACCATGCTGACAAGCAGATTCTTTGCAATTTATACAGTATATGTTCAACTCATTCCTTCGATTAGAATGAGCAGGACATGACTCGAAAAAACTTTTCCCCAAAAAATCCTGAAGCCACCTTGGCTGGTGAACTTGTTGCTTATCCTACAAATTAAACCATGTTACTGAAATCTATAATAATAGTTACAGAAAGAAAATGTTCATCAGATCATTGTTCCTCCTTCTCTGACTTTGTTGATCACTATACTTTCAATATATGCTTTTTTTTTCTTTCTCAATTTTCGTTTTCTATAGCCGTCAAGCAGAATTATATGCAAATTAAATTGAAAACAGATTGTATAGACTGTCTCCTATTGGTGCCTTATTAACTCATGTCGCCATTAAGATAGAAAAACCAATACATATGACTGAGCCAATCACAAATAAAAGTAATCTATTACTTCTAAATTATACACCAACACAAAATGATACGCTCATTTCTAATTGCTACATGTTTCTTCTATTAAATATTCATATAAGAAATTATGTCTTTTCATTGCTTAGATCTCCCGATTCAAAACAAAATTGGTGGCAATCAGACAATTTTGCAAACAGAACAAAAACTGTTTGAAAGCTTTAAGATTTTCAAAGATAATTACAGGGGCAACAATTAAAACCAATATTTCATATAAATTAATCAAGATGAGTGAAAACAGCGTGAATTAAACAAAAAGATAAAGATCAGGTTCAATTGAATCTATGACATGTTAGAAATGAGCATATAATAAAGATGTTTAATTGCAAAATTCTTTCAGTTTATGCCAGAGAGAGAATGTTTCTTATTCAAATGCAACAAAATAAAAATGTAACCAAAATTAAAGAGCTTTTCAGTATCAACATAGCTACTAATCTCCTCACAAAATTTATAGTGAATTTATTATCAAGAAAATAAAATAAGAGTGACTAATAAACCAAGGAGGATTTGTTGAATACTGCTCAAATTTAACATAAAAAGTGCACAGGCAAAAAAATATTTGGTTAACTACCTCAATCATTTTTCTGGTCAAAGAAGAGCTCATCGTTCCTTTCTCGCAGATTTGAAATTGGAAAATAGGTTTAAATTTCACAATGAAAAGATTTTGAAGGAGAGAAAGCGGCCGTTCTGAAACGAGGCTCACTTACTGATCACGAATGAGTTTATATACACGGAACAAAAAATAAAATAATCTCAACAAAGACTAAATTGACGAAACTAAAGCGTTTCTTATCGATTCCTATTCAAAGTTGACAATTTGTAGTCTCATATTAAAAAAATCATTTTCATCTACAGTTTTCCGTTTCATCTTCACGGCCATGATTACTTTCCTTCCTTAGAATTATATAGTTCCGTTACTTCTCAATTTGTTTTCAAAGTTGACAATTTGCAGTCTTATATTAAAGAAAACAATTGTCATTGGCAGATTTCCGTTTCATTTTCACGGCCATGATTACTTTCCTTCCTTAGAAAAAAACTAAAAAATCTATAAAGAGTTGTTTCACTAGTGTCAATATTTATTCAGATTAGTCTAATCAATCGCAGATTGTGAAACATAGTTGTTTGTTCAAATTTCACTAGGTAACAATGCTATAGCCCTGCTAGAGCTGTTATTTGACAATACTTTGTACTAAAAAAATGCATTGCAGAGCAATAGCGATTTGTTCAAATTTTGCTATGTTATAGCACCACCATTGTCACTATTTAACATCACTAATTCAGAGAGATTAGAAGGATTGTGAAGTTATACATTTGAATGTGACCACCAAATCGAACAATTGGCAAAATCACATTGGGGTTTATTTCATTTTTCTCAACAAATTTCAAACTTAACAGATAAGACCAATGAATAAAAAATTTCTCAACAAATTATACATACTCTAAACTTCAAATTTCATTATTAAAATATAAATGAAATAGGTTTATCAATCTCTTACCACCACAACCCCAAATATTTAAATGCAAATTTACCATTTTGGCTAGACCCTAATACATGAAATTCTTCCCAAAATAGCAACCATGGAAGATTGCACCAATATGAATTCACACAATTGAAGTTCTTAGTTTTGTTCTTCAAATTGAACATTAATATACCAATTCAAGGTAATAGGAATTGAAACAAAGATGCAACAAATTAAGATTAAAAATGAAATTTTGAATTATACCTAGCGATCAGAAAAACGAAAGATTGAATTTTGTTGAGAACCGCCAATGGAAGGAAGATGTGGGTATTCCATGAATTGCATTCAATTCTCGATTGAAGAATAAAGCGAGGGAAAATGGATCAATTTGAATGATTTGGGTTTTCTGGTTGAGTTCCGAGCTCATTGAGTGATTATGATTCTAAATTAGGGACATATTGAATTAAGATTCTAAAGATTTTAAAATACTTTTTTATCTTGAAAAAGTCTTTGTAGTAACTCTTTTCAACTTAGAAAAAGTCTTTTGGTATTCAATCAAGACTCTTATTCATTTAAAAAAAGTCTTGTGGTATTCAATCAAGACTCTTCAACACTTAAAAAAAATGACACCATAGGGGGACTTAAAAAAAATGACACCATGGCAGGAATCACAATGACATTGATCAATCTAATTGTAACACATAGCGGGAACGTAATAATTGGATATTGGTCAATATTATCTCGCTAATGTTAGGACTGACAATGGGTCTCTTTGGGCAGGGTACTACAATGCTCATCTCTATACCCGCGTTTTTAAAAAATCCTCATACCCGAGCACATACCTTCATGATCAACAAGTTTGGTGCTCGTCCCCATACCTTATGGGTATCTAAGCGATCATACGCGTGTCTATTATCCGCACTTTCACAATAAAAAGAATAAATAACAAAAAATCTCACAACATAATTAAAATATGATCTGAAATCTTTTAAATCAACGTATAAAATATTACGCATCATATCATTTAGCAAAATAAAAAGCATCTAAAATATAAAAAACTAGTGCATATTTGTTTACCGATGTTTTTGGTAAAGAAGAAGACTAGTTTTAAAATGTTGCTTGCAAGATCAAACTAGAAATCCTATGACATGTTGTGCAAAGTTTTTCCAGAAAATGTATGAATTTTCACCATATTCATGAATTTGTTTATGAACAAGATGAATAAAATTGTTTTGTGATGAAGATAACTGTCTTTCGACAGGAATCAACAGTGTGTTTAAAGATTAAAACGCTAAAGACTTAGAATTTAAAAGGCAAAGAAACTTTAAAGAAAAGTAAATTGCATTGCATAGATAAGTAAAAGGTTCAACAAATAATTACATACATTCTGACACTCGTTTCTCTCTAATACTGTGTACTTTGAGTTTGAAGAACTTTTGTTAAGTGATTTGTGACCCTGTTAGCCCATATTTTTATGAGCTAAGAGTATGCTCTAAATATGCATTAAATGCTGAAAGGAATCTTGCAAAGATTCTGTTTAATCGAAGAACAAAAAGAGTCTTGGAATTGTTCACAGGTTCGAAAGGATATTTACGAATACAAGGCTAAGGCAAAGAACTTCGTCTAATTCGAACCAGAAGGCAGATCGAACTAGCGGATGATCGAATCGAAGCAACAAGGACTTAACACAATTCTGACAAGCTTTCACAACACTCAGTTCGACTTCGAAAGATGCAACCGTTCCAAGGAGCAGTTATGTGCACGCAGGGTGTACGTGGCAGGACATTTGGCAGTAGTATAGCGTTCGACCGTTAGGGCAGTTTACTTTCGAAAGTCTATATATAGTAGTTTTTTAGTCAGAAAACAGGTCGCAATTCATTATACACAAAATCCTTGTAAACTCAAAGTACCCACGCTATCGAGAGAAACGAGTGAAATGGGATCCAAGTATGAATCTGTGAACCATCTTTTTTATGAAAAGCACATTTTACAATTCAATGCAATTTATTTTCTCATGAAATGTATCTTTTAAGCACTTTAAAGTTTCATGCAAAGTTTAACGTTTTTTCATTTAAATTCTGTTCATTTATGTTTCAATCGAAACACAGCATTTATTAAACAGGAACTTGTTTTTCCTTGTTATTTGCAATTCAAGTAACTTTTATGATTAATTCTCCCAAAAACTACACTAAAATGTTTATGCGTAATGAACATTCATATAATTTAAAGAATTCAAACAAAGCACTATGCTCCTGAGATTCACTAGTTGGTCTCGCAAGCAATTAATCTAGACTAGCGGTTGTTTACCAAGTTACGGTGTAAACAAATTGGCACGCCCGGTGGGACCTGTGCTTTAATTGAATCTTTGCTATCAAAAGTATTTTCGTTTGGATTTGCAAATTGCCATTTGTGCATTCTTTCTGGAAATTGTGTTAGTGCATGTTCTTGAGGAGTGGGAAAATACTCCCTGAAATGGTTAGACCACCACCCAGAAATACAAACGCAAATAATATGGAAAATGCAAATGTGAATGATAACAATGTGTCAGCGCCTTCGAGTGCGTTAAACACTTCGAATGTGACTGGAGCGACCATTTCCGCTCCCAGTTCTTCGACATTGGGCGTTACTATGCCTATCAGTGCATCAACAACGATGCCTTTTACCACTGCAGGCTCTGCAGTTTCGATACCCGAAAATTTAGGGAGCCAGCCATCCCCAGCAAGAGGAGGAGGCACAATAGGCTCTACGTTTAGTATGCCTTTTTCACAATATATGAGTCAAGGCAACAGTAGGAATGTACCATATGGTATGCCTACAACACTGATGCAAGGGCTGCAAACCAACCCTTCATTGTATTCAGAAACTGTGCCTGGCGCTTACTCGCCTACAAACCAACGTTTGGCCTCCAGTTCTGTTAATCGAAATGCAGTGCCACCACTAACTAATACATCCTTGATGTCTTTAAGGCAACAAATGGATGAAAGTAATCATGATATGGTTAATATGTTGACACAACAAATTGGTACAGTGTTTAATCCTTTGATACAAAATACTAACCAGTCTTATCAATTGTTAGCCACCCAGATGGGTAGAATGGCTGATTTCTTCGGGGCTCCACATGTCCCTAATCAACCAGTCCCTCAGATCCAGAATCTAGCACCCATACAAAACATCCAAGTACCAAATGATGCTATGGTGCCTATGCCCAATAACTTAGTGGTACAAGCCTAATCAAGGACAATTACAAATGGGTCCAATCGAACCATACGCTCAACCACAAGTACAACCACAAATCGAACCAAATCCAGGGATAGTCTTAGTAAATCGAAATCAAAATGCTGATGAAGTGGTTCGAAATGTCCAACAAAATAATTTAGGGGCACAAAACAACATAGCAAATTTGGTCGAAGCTATCTTAGTCCAAAATGGTTTGAATGTAGGTTTACATAGACCAAATTTTGTTTCTGCCTTGTCAGAGTATGTGCTTCAGACTGAACTACCAAGGGGTGTCAAAATCCCAAAATTCACTAAGTTCGCTGGTGACACTAGCGAATCAACTGTTGAGCACATTGCAAGATTTCTGACAGAAGCAGGAGACATAGCCAATAATGAAAATTTAAGGATGAAGTATTTCCCAAATTCTTTAACAAAAAATGCCTTTACATGGTTTACAACCCTCCCTCCACATTCCATACATAATTGGAATCAGTTAGAGAGAGTTTTCCATGAACAATTTTACATGGGACAATCAAAAATAAGCCTTAAAGAATTAGCAAGTGTTCGACGTAAAGCGCCTGAGTCAATTGATGATTATCTCAATAGATTCAGACTCCTAAAGGCAAGGTGCTTCACCCAAGTCCCTGAACATGAATTAGTCGAAATGGCTGCTGGTGGCCTAGACTATTCGATTAGAAAGAAATTAGACACTCAGTATTTGAGGGACATGGCTCAGTTGGCTGATAGAGTTCGACAAGTCGAACGGCTAAAAGCTGAAAAGGCTAGGAATTCTAAATTCCATAAGAGGGAGAAGGTTGCATATGTCGAAGCAAACGACAGTGACCAAGAGTTCGATGTCACTTATGAAGATATCGAAGACAATGAGGTTGATCTAGCAGAATTAAAACCTGGACCTCCTTATGTCTGTAAACTCCTTAAACCTTCGAATGGGAAAAATCCTGTTGAGCCTAAGAATGATAAATTTGTGTCTAAAACTTATACAGTTTGACATAACCAAATGTGATGAAATATTTGATTTATTAGTTACAGATGGCCAGATTATTGTTCCTAAGGACTTAAAAGTACCCCCAATCGAACAACAGAAGAAAAGGGGTTATTGTAAATTTCATAATTTCCTTGGCCATAAAACCTCACGTTGTATTCTTTTCAGGGATCTGGTCCAAAAGGCTCTCAATGAGGGGAGACTCAAATTTGGTGAGAAACCAAAGACAACTCAGGCAAATGTTGAGGCACCAACAGCTGTTGAAACCCTCTATGCGGAACCTCAAGGAGTAATGATGGTCGAAGCCATGGAGGTGTCTGAAGTGAAAGTTCAAACCATATCTGAAGAAGACTACAGCGAAAAGATGAAGGTGGTGTATCCTCAAACTGAAGAGGATCTGATCGATTTTCTGAATAGATGCAAACTCGAAAACAAGAATGTAATGCTGTGTCCCCGCTGCAGTGCAGTGTGTGATAGAGAGGCTACTGAGGGCCTCAAGAAGTACCAGGTTGTCAACAAGGGGGCAACGCAAAACCAGCGATTCGATAAAGGCAAGAGGACTATGGTGCAGTCGAACAACGGCCAGAAATCTGGTCGAAAGACTACCTTTATTCCTCCTGGTTCGATCCTGTCGAAAAATGGATGCACCAGGGGCTCATAAGGTTCAACAAAGGAACTATGGAGGTAGGTGGTTCCAGTGGAACTAAGCAAGTTGGCCCACAGGAGGCTAATAAGTATTCTTACCGAAACAATTACAAGGGTAAGAATCCTATGACAAGGACCCAATGGCGCAGGTTTCAGCGTCAAAAGAAATTGGCCGAACAGAATCTGCAAACTGGCCAATATAAGGATGTGTCCAGGAGGCCAGCAAAAGAAAGACTCTTTCCTCCGGTGAATGAAGATAAGATGGAGGACGAGGATCTACTGGACTCTGAACCTGATTTCGACGTCATCTGCGTGGTGTCCATCTTGCCATCTGAGTATGATGTCGAATCAGAAGTGACTGAGATCGAAGGTGAATTCGATCATCTTGATATGGCTGACCCAAAGCCTGTGTGTTACTATGTGATGAACAATGGCTGCATTGAGGAGCAACTAGCCTCCTTTGAGAGGCCAAGTCTAGGGATGAAAAGCCATCTCAAACCCCTTTTCATCAGAGCAAAGGTTGAGAACGTTGGGATCAACAAAGTGCTCATTGATGGGGGAGCAGCTGTCAACTTGATGCCTCAATCTACGCTCTACAGGATTGGGAAATATGACAGCGATCTATCTGCCCACAACATTGTGCTTTCTAATTATGAGGGCAAAACTGGCTATTCGATGGGAGCCATACAAGTTGATGTTGCTGTGGGCAGCATAGTCCGACCAACTCTTTTCCTGGTGGTTCAATCCAAGGCTAACTATAACTTGTTGTTAGGAAGGGAATGGATCCACGGAGTTGGGGCAGTACCATCCACTCTCCACCAGAAACTGATTGTTTGGAGGGAAGATGGGATTGTTGAAAACATAGAGGCAGATCAAAGCTTCTATAAGTCAGAGGTTGACATTGTCACCCCACAAACCTTTGACAAAAATTTGGCTAACATAGCACCTTGTGGTGACAAGGATTCTGCTTTCGTG
Source organism: Medicago ruthenica (assembly GCA_018208015.1). Lineage (NCBI taxonomy): Eukaryota > Viridiplantae > Streptophyta > Magnoliopsida > Fabales > Fabaceae > Medicago > Medicago ruthenica. The sequence goes on from CM031375.1 coordinate 19,361,488, forward strand.
CCAAGTGACAATGTCATTCATTCTGTCAAACTCCACCCTGCCCATGGCTTTATATGGGAGAGAGAGGAAATTAATGATGTTTCTTCTGAAGATGGAGTCATTCCACCAACTGGGTGGAATATACATGAAAATTATTATGACTGAGGCCACTGCATGGGCCAGGATTACGGCTTATATGGCCGAAAATAGATTGAATACGGCCCTTGAGGCTGAGTTTCAACAAAATATGGCAGTAGAAGCCAAGATCGAAGATCTGGAAGTCAAAGAAACAAAGGATCGAAGACTTGACTGCATCTATGACGATGAGCCGCTGGGGTTCGAGAAGGATCCTATGAGCGAGGCGCCAAAAATGCAAGCACAAGATCCTTTGGAGGAGATCGATATTGGAGATGGCTCGATTAAAAGGCCAACTTATATCAGCGCCAATATCACTTCAGGTCTAAAAGAAAAGCTGGTGCTGCTTCTTAAAGAGTTCAAAGACTGCTTTGCATGGGATTACAACGAAATGCCTGGGTTAAGCAGAGACATGGTCGAACTGAAACTACCTATCAAAGAAGGAAAGAGGCCAGTGAAGCAACTACCAAGAAGGTTCGCGCCAGAAATTATGTCCAAGATCAAGGATGAGATCGAAAGGCTGCTGAGGTGTAAATTCATCAGAGCTGCCAGGTATGTCGAATGGTTGGCAAATATAGTCCCCGTTATTAAAAAGAATGGAACTCTTAGGGTTTGCATAGATTTTAGGGATTTAAATAATGCTACACCTAAAGATGAATATGCTATGCCAGTGGCAGAAATGTTAGTAGATTCAGCAGCTGGCTTCGAATTTTTAAGTATGTTAGATGGTTATTCTGGTTATAACCAAATATTTATTGCTGAAAATGATGTGTCAAAAACAGCATTTCGATGCCCTGGTGCATTAGGCACTTATGAATGGGTTGTCATGCCTTTTGGCTTGAAAAATGCTGGGGCCACTTATCAAAGGGCCATGAATTCTATGTTCCATGATTTTATAGACACATTCATGCAAGTTTATATAGATGATATAATCATCAAATCCTCATCCGAAGATAGCCATTTGGATTACCTTAGGCAGTCTTTCGAACGGATGAGGAAACATGGATTAAAAATGAATCCATTAAAGTGTGCTTTTTGTGTGCATGCAGGAGATTTCCTTGGTTTTGTGGTGCATAAAAAAGGCATCGAAATAAACCAGAACAAGACAAAGGCTATTCTTGAGACAAAGCCTCCTTCGACCAAGAAACAGCTTCAATCTTTGCTAGGGAAAATCAACTTCTTGAGAAGATTCATTTCGAATTTAAGTGGCAAAGCTCAAGCTTTTTCGCCATTGCTTCGACTCAAGAAAGATGAACCATTCAAATGGGAAGAAGAGCATCAAAAGGCTTTCGATGAAATTAAAGAGTATTTGATTAAGCCTCCAGTACTAATGCCTCCTAGTCAAAGTAAAGATATGAAGTTGTACATTGCTGCGTCTGACAATACCATTGGGAGCATGTTGGCTCAGGAAGATGAAAATGGCGTGGAGCATGCAATTTATTATCTTAGTCGTGTATTAAATGATGCAGAAACTAGATATACTGCCATAGAAAAACTTTGTCTTTGTTTGTATTTCTCTTGTAGTAAACTTAAGCAATATATAAAGCCTGTTGATGTCTATGTGTATTCTCATTATGATATTATTAAACACATGTTATCGAAGCCTATTTTACACAGTAGAATTGGAAAGTGGGCTTTAGCATTGACAGAATATTCTTTAACTTACAAGCCCTTGAAATCTGTTAAGGGTCAAATTGTGGCAGATTTTATTGTAGATCACTCAGTGATCGAAATGTCTCAGGACTATGTAGATACTGAACCTTGGGTTTTGTATTTCGATGGTTCTAAACATAAACATGGAACTGGGATTGGAATCTTAATAATATCTCCCACAAAAGTCCCAACTAAGTTTAAATATAAAATTAAAGGTCTTTGCTCAAATAATGAGGCTGAATATGAAGCTTTAATCACAGGCCTTGAAATTTTAATTAGCTTGGGGGCAAGAAATGTTAACATAAGGGGTGATTCAGAGTTAGTATTGAGACAATTAACACAAGAATACAAATGTGTGAAAGAACACTTAGCAAAGTATTTTGTTATAGCAAGTTCTCTTCTGAATCATTTCGATTATATTAACATCGAACATGTACCTCGACTAGAAAACCAAGAAGCAAATGATTTAGCCCAAATAGCTTCAGGGTACAAATTATCGAGGGAAAAATTAACTCAGTTGATCGAAATAAAAGATAAACTGGTGTTACAAGAGCCGTTGAGCACTGCATTATCAATGCCAAAACTTGTGGGGGCAAGTACACCACAAGGTAGTGAAGATTTAAACGTAGATGATCTTCAGGAGAAAATCCAAATTTTGGCCATTGACAATATGTTGGATAATGATTGGAGAAAATCCATCGTTGAATATTTGGAAAATCCAACAGGTAACGTAGCTCGAAAGATCAAATATAGGGCTTTGAACTACGTGATTATGGGAAATGAGTTATTTAAAAAGACTGCAGAAGGAATTTTATTAAAATGCCTAAGCGAATCAGAAGCATATCTAGCAGTTTCCCATGTTCACAGTGGTGCTTGTGGATCACATCAAGCAGGCCATAAAATGAAATGGCTTTTATTTCGACAAGGTTTATATTGGCCGTCTATGCTAAAGGACTGCATAGAATTTGCTAAAGGCTGTCAAGAATGCCAAAAGCATGCAGGGATACAGCATGTACCTGCTAGTGAGTTACACTCCATAATTAAACCTTGGCCTTTCAGAGGATGGGCTCTGGATTTAATTGGTGAGGTTAAACCTGCTTCGTCAAAAAACCAACGATATATTTTAGTTGGAATAGATTATTTTACTAAATGGATTGAAGCAGTGCCTTTACCAAATGTTGATCAGGAGGCAGTAATTAGTTTCATTCAAAACCATATTATTTATAGGTATGGTATCCCTGAAACAATTACCACTGATCAAGGTTCAGTCTTTACTGGACGAAAGATGCAAGAATTTGCTCAAGAAACTGGCTTTCGATTATTAACCTCAACACCATATTACGCGCAAGCAAATGGTCAAGTTGAAGCAGCCAATAAAATTATCATTAACTTGATTAAAAAACATATTGCCCAAAAACCAAAAAATTGGAATAAAACGTTGGATCAAGTTTTATGGGCATGTAGAAATTCTCCTAAGGAATCAACTGGCACTACCCCATTTCGACTAACGTTTGGTCATGATGCTGTACTTCCAGTCGAAATACATTTGCAATCAGCCAGAATACAAAAACAAATGGACATACCAATCGATCATTATTGGGAAATGATGTCAGATGAGTTGGTTGATTTAGATGAGGAGAGATTAAGAGCATTAGAAGTCTTGACTAGGCAAAAGGAAAGAGTTGCAAAAGCTTATAACAAGAAAGTAAAGTCAAAAACTTTTAATGTTGGAGACTTGGTGTGGAAAGTCATCCTGCCCATGGATAGAAAGGATCGAACCCTGGGCAAGTGGTCCCCAAATTGGGAAGGACCATTTAAGATAGTTCAGATTTATTCGAATGGTGCTTATGAGTTAGAGGAATTAACTCCCTGATCAACGTACCTTGAGCATAAATGGTAAGTATTTAAAAAGATATAGACCAGTGCTGCAAGAGGTTCGAATAAATCAAGAATAGTTCAAAAATAAATAACTAAAGTGGCAACTAGCGAAGATGCCATTAAAATTAAACATTCGAATTAAAAATGGTGGGTTTCATCCCTCAACATACAAAGATTTTATCTTGGATTTTCTACCCATCATAACTAAGATTTTATTCGAATTACAAAAGAAAAGAAAGACACTTTGATTTTGAAGGGGCCTTCATTTCGAATCCACTTCTGAGTCTGAGGAACGAAGGTATTCCTTGTTTTCATCATAAGTTGAAAGGAATTCTGCCCAATCAGGGTCCGTACTATCAGACTCTGAGGAAGAAACCTCTGGTTGAGCCTTCGAAGGTGTTTTCCCTTCAGAAGGAGGAGGAGCCCTGCAGGTTCTTGAGCTTTCACCCTTGGAAGTAGGATTCTTGTTTTTCTTTGAGGAATCAGCAGCCTTTTGGTTGCCTTTCTTTGGAGATGTTGCTTTCTTTTTATCGGTGTTCTTCGCAATTTGTTTGCCCTTACCCATGTTTCTCTTTCAAGATTGATGATACTGGCTATATTATTATGACTTGCAGAGTGGAGTAAGTAAAATGGATAGAGAATGACCATATATATAATGGTAGAATCATTAATGATTCTTCAACCGTTTCCTAATTTCATTAATGATTGTTTTGAAAACGGATGTTTGACTCGTTTTGAAATTATAGCCAGTCAGAAATACGGCTTGTTAGTTGCGCGTTTGTTATACGCACAATCTTATCCGTTACTGAAAAAGAGGTTTGTTACTGTGTATAATAAAAACTATGTAAATCTTCGATATCTGGCGTTTTTGAAAAATGCTAAAATAATCAAAGTGATTCGAAGTAAAAAATAAAATAAAGCGCAGAATAAAACTTCAAAAGAAATTTCGAAATGATGGTTAAAGAAACTGCCACAAACTGGGCATGTCCTGAATATTACAGTCAAAATATGCCAAAAGATGTTCGAAATTCACAAGAAAATTAAGGGATTACAAATCCTTTACAGACTCCCAGTACAATTTGGTTAAGCTGTTCATTTCCTTGTCGAAGACCTGACGAGCATTTTCCAAACTCTTAACCTCTTCAAGTAGTACTGCAGAAGCACTGTAGGCTTTAAGACCCTCCCGTCCCTTCTCATCAATTCGAGCCTTAATCGAATTGTTGACGTCCTCTTCGAGTTGGTTGCGTCTGGCTTCCTCTTCAGCAATCTTCTTTCTATAACTGTCGATTTGAAACTGCAACACGAGGATAGTATTTTCCCAATCGGTGATGTTGCTATTGCAAGCCTTTATATCAGGGTGCACTTCTTTGGTGAGATTTGCTAATCGATCAACCTCAGCCTGCGCAGCTTTGGCCCTTTCGAGCAAATGGTCATGTGTTCGTTGTTGAGCAACAAGTCTCATGGCACTGTCTTCATCATGCTGCACAGTTTTGGCTAGTTGATCAATGATTGATTCAATTTGAATAACCTTCCCTAAGGTTTCGTCAGTAGTCAAGGGATTATGGAGTTTCTTCAAAAAGTTGAGAAGTCCAAAGGCGCTGGAGGGATTTGCCTTGATTATGCTTGGGCACGTCTTGTGCTACAAAATCTGTAGTCAGCTTCAGCAGAAGCGAGTCCTGGCGCACAGATGAGTTAATTTCTTCCGCCGACTGAGTCGAATCAGTGGCCCTCTCACTTGAAGTCTGAGGAGGGGTTTGTCTGGCAAGCAGAAGTCGAAGGGTCGCTGCTGGGTCTGAACTTTGCATATGCATGAATTCTTCTTCAGGCAACCCTAAGCTGGCGGAAAGCTTCGAAGTCGAAGACTCAGGCAAAATTTCTGAACCTCCTACCTCAGCCTCCTTGATAGCCTCATCATCGAATTGTTGTCTCTCAGGGGAGGGCGAAAAACCCTTGTTCGACTCAGAAGAAACAGCAGTCCTCTGCTTGTTCAGTCTCACATTCGACAGATTTGCCCCTCCAACAACTAGGACCCTCAGACACAGCTGGTTGATCTGGTTGGTCTTCCTTTTGTGGTTCTGCCTCAGCAACAGCTTCAGTTCTTACAGGACTAGGAGGCTTTTCGATAAGGGGGCTTGGAATTTTTTCTGTCCCTGCTGGAGTACCCTCTGCTGCATGGCCTTCCACCTGATTCGAAATATAAACAAAATGAATAAGGATGCTACTAAAGGCAATTTTATTCATAATTGAAGAAGTTTATGTATAAATCCGTACCTCAACCTCTGCAATGATGGGATTTGGATTAAGGTCTTCAGGAGTCTTAACTCCTCCTTCATCCTCTTTGTCTTTAGACTCTTTGTCAGCCTGATTGTCAACCTCAGTCGAAGCAGGCTGAGAGTCAGAAGGAGTTGCTTTCGAATGATCTCCTGAAGCCCTAGAAGACTTTTTCTTTTTCTTCTTCTCAACAGGCTCTTCTGCTGGTCGATCTGCAGATTTCTCAGGCCTGGTTTTCTTGTCTTTCTTCCTTTTCTTCTCTTTCGGCTCCTGAGCCTGAGAGCTACCAAGACCCGTCTGTTCGACGGACTCGGTGGGTGTCGAACTGGGGGGCGTTTTTCTTTTCCTAATAAAAGAAATTTCCTCCTCTTCCTGTGGAAAAGAAAGAAAAGAGGAAATAAGAAAAGACCAAAGATTTGACATTAGATCAAAAATTGAGGAAGTTGAAGACGTTCGAATGGGCTTACTTCTTCTTCATCTATACTATAGATGACCTCAGGTTTTGATTTCGTAGAGGTTGTGGTAGCCCCAGAGCTACTCTCTCTTTTCCGACTCTGCCATAATCGAAGTAGAACGGAGTTAGAAAATGTTGGAAATTAAAACAAGGTGAACAAAACTAGTTACCTTTTCTTTTTTCTCCTTCGGGGCTTCCTGGATCTTTACGCCAGTTGATTTTTTGGGCTTTTCCCCAGCTCGAGATGATTCTACACCCTTCTTTGTCACTGGTGCTTTGCCTGAATAAATGAAATCGAAAGGCGTAAATAAATGGAACTACCACATATATCAATAAGTGACAAAATGAGTTTGATACCTCGAGCAGGGAGCTTCGAACGAATGTTCTCAATGATTGGCTGAGAAAAGCCACTTTCCAGTCTGGAGATCATAACTTTGGTATCTCCCACTGAATGACCAGAAAAATGCTTCCCCCACCATCTCGTGAATTCTGTGGTGCGGAAGAATGAAGCACTGTATTCGAATGGGTGTAATTCGAACAGGAGCTCTTCGGATAACTTCAGAAATTTCTTGTAATCTTTATCTGAGAGGTTAGCTCCCCTCAAAAAATTTCTGGGATCTGAGAACATACCTTTGGGTCGAAATTGAGAGAACCCAAACTGCCTTGACACTAGATGAGGTTGATACCCAACTAAACCTAGGTAGTTCGATTTCACCCCAGTCCTACAGGAAAGTACGGCAGGAGATAAGTAAGCTGACCATACTTCGTTTACTTCATCTTCATTGTCTGGGTCAATGGTGGGGAAATCTTCCGTAAACCAAGCTGGACCAAACTGTCTTTTATGGAAGGGGGCATGTTGTGGAAGGAAGTGTTTGAAGTCCAGGAAGATTTGCATATATGTGAGAAAGAGCCTCCGTGGGCTCTGGACTAAGATCATGGGTGTCAGGCGAAGTGCCCTTTGCCCCTCAATAGAACGATTTGCAACTTCTTCGACGTAGTCTTGTGGGATGAACAATCCCATTTCACTTTCGAAAGTGGCATTAAGCCACAGTTGAAGAAGCCACATTGGGCCAGACACCAGGAAGGAAGAACCATCCTTCGACTTTTTCAAGTCATCGCAGGCCTCCCCAATCGAATCATAGAGGACGGCCAGCAAGAGTTTACCGAACCCAAATGCCCTGCCTTCTCCAATTTGCTGGGCCATAGGAATAAATCTCTTTGCCACTTGCAGAGATTTCGAACAAAAGACAAAAGTGCGACAGCCACAAGGTCAGGAATGCAACGTGTTCTTCGAAAGATACTTCATCATCATCATCACCCCTGTTCTCAGCTATGTATTTGGCAAAAGTTGCCTCTTTAAAGTCAACTTTGATATTATCAGTGGTGATGGTAGGGTCATAAGTATCCCCAGTAGGCCTAAGGCCTGTAAGAGCAGCTACATCGAAGAGGGTTGGAGTAAGCATCCCACAGGGAAATTGGAATGTATTGGTAGAGCTCTCGAAGAAATGGAGAGCAGCAATGATCATCTCTGGTCGATATTCTGGACCAGTTCTTGAAAATTGGATAAGGTCGAAGATTTCGTGTCTTTTCCAAAACTCTCCGTAATCCTTTTCGACTCGATCAAGCCAAGAAATATAATCTAAATTGCCTACGTAAGGAGCTGATCGAAATAGCTTACTTGGTTTGCTCAGAAAATTGAAGTTGTATGGATCACTTAAGAAGATCCTGGGTTCACAAGCTGTGAACGAAGGGAATACCTTGTCCATAGCCTTCGATAAAGCTGACTGGTCTGGATAAGGCCCACCAAAAGCGTAAGTACGGCCGCCCACAGAAAAGGGGATCATCACGTTCACCTCCCAGACGGTTTTCGTTGCGGCGTCCCCATGAGGTTCTGGTACCATATCTTTGCCATCATTATTTGTGATAAGACTTGGCCATCTTCCAGCTATGGGAACTTCTTGATCTTCTGAAGACATTATCGAAGAGGAAGATGAACAGTTACGAAAAAGGGTTTTGAATGACGAACTGTTTGAATCAAAGCCAATGATTCTGAGGAGAGAGTTTCTTTACTAGAGATTAAAGAAACGAACAATTATGGAAGGAAACAATGGATTGGTTTGGTTCGTAAGGAGTTAGGAAGATTAAGAAGCAAAAAAGTGGAAAAGCAAGAACTCTGAAGGTTTTTCGTCTGGAAAAGTTCTTCAATGGCCGTTTTTGGCCTTTTATAGGGTTACTTTTTCATTTATTTTGTTTAAAAAAAAAAAAAAAATCTGTCAAATCAAAATCACTTCGACTTCCCAGTGTGACACGTGTCCCACTTTTTCCTAGAAAGTTGGAACTCATGATGATAGTGGGAATCGAGGTGACTGTTACACAGTGAAACGTGCCATCATGACGCCGTTTCAGTAAAACGTGCCATCATGACGTCAGTAAACGTGGCTCATTAGTTTTCGAGAAATGGCGCCATAAACTTGTTTCAAAGGAAAACAACCGTTTCAGTTTCGTTAGTCGAAACTTGTATTTTTCTCATTCGACGCGTAAGGTTACAGTGTCGAAGTTTCATTGTTCAAATCGAATTTGGAGATAGAAAGCAATAGGAAATAAAAAAGGCATTAGATTGCATTAAAAGTCGAAGCCAAAAATTAGGCATATTTACATTAAAGATGTCGAAGCATAAAGACATCGAAGATATTGATCAATATCCAAAATACATAAAAAATTATCCTAAATGCCTAAAGAACCTAGAAACCTTCGATCTCCAAGAAGTGAAATTCATGCAGGAACCATTTAACTTCTAAGTCGAGACGACAGTAGAGGCAGAGTTCAGTCCCATAGTATTCATTGTCTGAACCAGGTAAAGGCCAGAAAATCCCAGGTCTTCTCCCATGTCCTTTGCATTCCCTTGAAGCAATGCAGGTGAAACGAATGACCAAACCTGGAGGTAGAGGCCTAACACCACGATGAGGTCTGTGTGGCAAAAAGTAGGGAAAACCTGGTCCTCCACAAGTCGATCTTCTACATTCTGCTAGCATTTGACGATCGAAGAGATCTTTGAAAATGGGAAAAACTTCCTCCATTGAGAATCCATCTTTTGAAAGGATTTTCAATATCATCAGTAAGTATTTTGCCCCTTCCACGCCATGGGAAGCTGCTTTGCGCAAAATACAGAGGATGCCATTCAAGTTATTAGGTTCCTCATAAAGAAGTCTTGCTGCCTCCACTAGGCTGAACGATTCGTGACCACTCTGGATCATTCGACGCATGAAAGCAAGTTTTTCAGTAGAGGGAAAATGGTCATAAAAATACCACACACAGCTACGAGGCAAAGCCCTAAAAACCGTCTTCTTGTTCGCCAATCGACGATGATTAACGGAAGTTGCCTTAAAGTTGAGTAAGTTTTGAGTACCAGTTGCTGCTACTTTTTTAGTAATGAGGATTAGTAAATCTTCTGAAAGTTTCTCCATGATCGAGAGAAGAAGAAAGTTGGTTTTTCTAAAGAGGTTTTTTCTGGAAAGGAAATGGCAATGGGAGAAGTGAAAAGTAGATTTTGTACTCATTACTGAAGGGAAACTGAAAAGACTTGGTTGAAAAAGTTGAAAAATTCAACCACGTGGCGAGAGGAGAACTGAAGGATCTCTGAACCAAGCCGTCGGTTACTTTTTCTAGGAGCCAAAAGTCTCCGAAAATAGTGTTGTAATAATAACTGCTTTGGGAACTGCTCGAGGTAAATGACGTCATCGTTTAAGAAGATGTAAAGTTTCAGACGAAGGTTACAGTTTTTTCAACATGTAGGAAAAAGAAAAAAATGTCAACTTCTTCTCTTCCTTCGATCACGAATCGAAGCAGACATTTTTTGGGGGCAATTTGTTAGCCCATATTTTTATGAGCTAAGAATATGCTCTAAATATGCATTAAATGCTGAAAGGAATCTTGCAAAGATTCTGTTTAATCGAAGAACAAAAAGAGTCTTGGAATTGTTCACAGGTTCGAAAGGATATTTACGAATACAAGGCTAAGGCAAAGAACTTCGTCTAATTCGAACCAGAAGGCAGATCGAACTAGCGGATGATCGAATCGAAGCAACAAGGACTTAACACAATTCTGACAAGCTTTCACAACACTCAGTTCGACTTCGAAAGATGCAACCGTTCCAAGGAGCAGTTATGTGCACGCAGGGTGTACGTGGCAGGACATTTGGCAGTAGTATAGCGTTCGACCGTTAGGGCAGTTTACTTTCGAAAGTCTATATATAGTAGTTTTTTAGTCAGAAAACAGGTCGCAATTCATTATACACAAAATCCTTGTAAACTCAAAGTACCCACGCTATCGAGAGAAACGAGTGAAATGGGATCCAAGTATGAATCTGTGAACCATCTTTTTTTATGAAAAGCACATTTTACAATTCAATGCAATTTATTTTCTCATGAAATGTATCTTTTAAGCACTTTAAAGTTTCATGCAAAGTTTAACGTTTTTTCATTTAAATTCTGTTCATTTATGTTTCAATCGAAACACAGCATTTATTAAACAGGAACTTGTTTTTCCTTGTTATTTGCAATTCAAGTAACTTTTATGATTAATTCTCCCAAAAACTACACTAAAATGTTTATGCGTAATGAACATTCATATAATTTAAAGAATTCAAACAAAGCACTATGCTCCTGAGATTCACTAGTTGGTCTCGCAAGCAATTAATCTAGACTAGCGGTTGTTTACCAAGTTACGGTGTAAACAGACCCCTTTTTCCTATGAAAAATTACTATACATACATAAGAAAAATAACTGAAAACTCAACGGTCTAAAACTAAATGACTTCGACAGCTTTAGCCTGCTTCCCACGTGTCCTGACCTTTGATCTTGCCTTTCAAAGAACTTAAATCCTTTTGGTCGAAATCCCGGCTTTATCGAACTCAATGTGTCAAAATCTTTATGCCTCATCCTGTACTTAGAGAATTCCATGGCTTTGACAACCATACTACCTGTCCAAATGCATATTAGAAAAATGCAGGCTAACAATATTACGATATATATATATATATATATATCAAAGACTTAAGATTAATTAACTAACTTTAATATTACATAAAATTATTGATATAGTCTATATAATGTGCGGGCATGGGACGGGGTAGGCACTAGAGCGCCCGTACCCGCGCCCATACTCGTTCAAATTTGCGGGTTATTACCCAAGCTCATGCCCATATCCAACAATGTTGGTATTTACCCGTCCATTGTGGATATTTTTTGCGGATGCCCATTGGGCTTGAGTCTAATTGTCATCCCTAGCTAAAGTGAAATCATTTGATTGAAGCTATCAAAAATGGGTCAGGCAAATGGGCTGACCTATTAGCCTATTTTTTGAGTGGGACCTCAAAATAGGTAGCCCAAAGGTTTCGGGCATTTTTGATCCTAGCACATTTGATCCTTTGAAAAATTTGACTGCGTTGGCCTAGCCCATCAAACTTCGGGCCGACCCACTATCAACATTTACATTTATTTTTTTTTGTTAAAACTACTATAATTTTTTTAAAAAATTATCACTTCAATGTTAAGAGAGCTAGTTATAGTAACTTTCTTGCTGATCACTTCGAAACAGAAACCGGTGACGTTTCCGACCAGAAACATATTGCTTTCCTTACCTTTTGGCTGTCCCACTTCGTGTTTTGCACTGGCTCTCTCCAAGTGGCCAAAAAGTTTAAAGGAATAGCCATTTAGTTACATGAAGGACACAACTTCTGCTTAAGTAAATTGCTTTTAGGAAGCCTTTATGAATTACTATGATTTGCAAGTGAATCAATACAAGCTTTGGCAAAAGGTAAAGAGCTAGCACTCTCTGGGCCTATGTGGCTCTTCCAAATGTGGTTAGTTGCCACTTTCGAAAAACAACTAAAATTCTTTGTTCCTCAAATGCATAAGGATGAAGTGGCTAGTCGAAGGACAGATTGACATATCGAGATCAAGAATATAAAGTCCATTACTCATAATGGCATTAGCATAATGAATATTATCCAAATAAATAGAGCAACATTTGTCTTTTATTGTAAACGAAAAACCAAACTTGTCTAAACAAGAAACATAAATAATATTCCTGCTAATTGCAGGTACATAATAACAGTTCTCCAACTGAATTAAAAGACCACTAGGTAAAGTCAATTCATAAGTTCCAACAGCTAAAGCAGCAACCTTTGTGTCATTGCCAACTCGTAGATCGACCTCCCCTTTTGCCAATGCTCTACTCGGTCTCAGCCGCTGAAGAAGTAGAAGCAACCGTTCCATTCTTTTTGTCTTCCAGATATTGTGGGCAGTTTCGCTTCCAATGCCCGGTCTTACCGTAGTAGAAGCACTTGCCCTCCTTAGCCACACCTTCAGCAGGCTTCAAAGCTTTGGTTGATGGCTTAGCAACTTCTTTGCCTTTGCCATTTCGCTTAAACTTTTTAGGCTTCTTGTTAGGCTTTTTGAACTTTCTATTGTTGACCACCAAGATGGCCTTTCCCTTCATGTTCTTTTCAGCAGTTCTTAACATAGTTACAAGCTGTGGAAGAATTTTGTCCATGTCATTCATGAGGAAATTCATGACAAAATGGCTAAAGCTTTCTGGCAACGATTGCAAGATAAGATCAATAACAACTTTCTGCTCAAGGGGTAAACCCAATCGCACGAGGTTCTCAACGTACCCAATCATCTTGAGTACATGAGGTCCTACAAGACTTCCTTTTGACAGCTTAGTTCCAAAAAGGGCCTTGGAGACATCAAACCTTTCATGCCTAGCCTGCTCTTCATAAAGAGTCTTAAGGTGTTCGATCATATTGTACGCAGCCATGTTCTCATGTTGCTTTTGCAGCTCAGAGGTCATAGATGCAAGCATGATGCAAGAGACTTCCACGACATCATTGAGATGCTTACTATAAGCATCTCTCTCAGCCTTGGGAGCATTTGCAGCTGGTTCCTCCTCAGGAAGAGGTTCATCAAGCACATACAACTTTTTCTCATGTGTGAGGACAATCCTCAAGTTTCGGTGCCAGTCTAAAAAATTTGTTTCATTCAGTTTTTCCTTATCAAGGATTGATCGCAAAATGTTGTTTGAAGTGTTAGATGCCATCTACGATTTTAAAATATACAAAATAAGTATCATGAAAATAACATATTTAATTTGGCCTTTAATTAAATACGCTCCCACTATTTTTATTCAAATCAAATGACCTTCAAACCAAGGTAATCAAAACCAGACCGGATATTAAACCGGTATAGGTAGGGGTTCGAGGTTCAAAGGTTCAACCGAGGTTCGACCGGGGTCGAACCGGTGATACTTGTATATCAATTTATATTCAAATTTATTACTTTTATTATTTCTAGAGAGCCTAATACTAACTTTTTCCATAAAACTAACACAATACTTTACATTTAAATAATAGGGAACATTATAGTGTGAATAATTCCTTAGAAAAAAACATTTGTCTGTTGGTGTGCTTTCGTTTTGGAAGTCAAATGTACCTTTTTTACTGGCTAAACTAACTTACATGTTTTAGTACTTTTATTTATTTGGCCCACCTAGTTGTTTTATTTGACCCAAGCCCACTAATGAAAAAAGGAGCCGCCACACACTTTCTTCAATCTATCTCTCTATCATCCTTCATGTTCATCTTCGATTTCTATTTCCTTTCTGATTACCCACCAATCCTCTATTTCTTTGTTCTTAATAGTGCAATGCATGATACCCTCATATCCTCTATTTCTTCTTCTGTACTACATTTTAACGTTTCACTTCGTTCCCCTCTAAGCAGATGAAATGAAAAGTATAAAACAAAAACAAGATCAACTTTATTTTGGTCCATTTTTCAACAAAAATGACAAAACGCGGTCCAACTAGTAGAACCGAATGAACCGTCGGTTTTCCGGTTTTGTCCGGTTGTTTTCCAGTTCCGAGACATGGCGGTTTTCATGCCTTACCGGACCGGATTTTGGTCCGGTTCTTGGTTCGACCGGTTCAACCGGCCGGTCTGGTCCGATTTTGACAACCTTGCTTCAAACATTTAATTCGGAAAATCCCGTTGGAAGATTTTCTAGCGGGTTGAAATCCTTATTTCACCTTCTTTTGAGTTAGCGAGCGCTGATCCCCAAAACTTGGTTATTTAGGTAGGAACAATTCCAATTGTATCTTATACAACTTTCATGTCAATTGAGCGAGGAACTCTTACTCTAATCTATCATATAGATATTTCCTAATTCCTGCTTCTAAATTTATTCAAATCTTATTAAAATTAATTTAGTTAAGTTAAACCCAACAGAATAACAATCGGGTAAATGAGATTACCGCACCGCGACACTAAGGCAAACCCACACATTCGATCTTGAAGGGTGTTAAGGATTTTATTTAGTTTGATCTCACCTCACCACGGCTTATATATCATATATATATTCGCACTCCAATCATTCAAGCATGCATAACAATTATACAAATAAAAAGTGACATGATTATGGCCTCTTAACACTATGATTCTCTCAAGCCAATGAGAGAATCTAAACTAATCCTAGAAACGACCTTGCTTCTCCAAGCTAGACTTCCAGGACTAATCTAACATCAATAGTCTTCTTACCTCCTTGTATTCTAATTACATTACATATAAGAGAAACTCGTTTTATATACGAGGGAGTGGATGAGAAGAGAATGTACATATAGAATTCAAGAGAGAGACACGATACGCAGGCCGTATTTCAAAATTCCAAAGTAAAAAAATAATGAGACTAAGGCCATAATCATTCACAAAACAATAATAAACACGCCTTTTATTATTATTAACACCTCATAATTAAATAAATTAAATTAAAATTTGGCGATTAATCACACTACGCAGATTAGCCGGGGGTTCTGCTGCCCGGAAGCTAATTCAATATGAACGATTCACTTTGAATTAACGCTGTGTTTCACATCAACATTTGATACGATTCAGAGAACCCTAACCGTAACCCTATTCATAACGGCACAACACTTGCGGCGTTACGAATTCTGCTGCAATAATATGATCACACTAAACAAAGTACTCTGATTGTTTATTCAATATGAAGATCGAATTTAGAATGCTTCACTTGAATCGGTTCTGAAGCTTCTGTTTACAATCATTCAATATGAACAAATATCATCTGACTTAGTTAGTGAATGATCAAGACAAGTATATCATATATACCTTTGTTACACATAATTTATCAATCATATTTCTGTCGATATGGATAATCGATATATTGATGCTTCACCAGATACGGTTTCTGAACCCTCAAACAAATCGAAAAGCCATGCACAGAAAACGTGATGCCATGCTAATTTTAATTCTTCTTTATTATTTAATTTCATTCGATATGTTTAATCCGATTAAAACATAAAGCAGTAAAAAAAACAATCCGATTCATGGTTTCGTAATTGGCTCTGATACCACTGAAGGAAAATCGACATGATTAAAGGCAGTGGAAATTAAAAAAATTTCGATTTTCTTTCCTGAGATCATTACGAATTTGACATGAATCAGTGATGGAATTGTTACCTCTTGAAAGTGCAGAAACGATTTCTTCGATCACAGCCAAGCAAGAAAGCAAAACCTCTACTAGTCCACACAAACAACTCTCCTCTGGTTCCCGGTGCTAGCCAGGCGATCAAAGGTTTGAGAGAAAGATAGGGTTTCGATTTTAGCCTTTAGGGTTTCTCAAAAGTGTAACTCTGATTTTCAGCACAAGAGTTCTATTTATAGAACTCCTTGTGTGTTCTGAAATCAGCAATCACTATTGGGCTTCCGTAAGCCTATTAACCCATCTGCTTTCGCTAACTAATTAGCGTCAATTGCTAAACTGATAAGTGTCAGAAATTAGTTAAAATGCATATTTAATTTAAGCACTTTAGTTGCTTGTTTTGCAAGTTATCATAGGAAAAGCTCTGAATTATTGATCGAATGCCAAAATATTGATCCTATGTCTCACCTCATCCATTTGTGCAGGAAATAACAAGCTAGGACATGAAATTGAGCAAAGAAACATGAAGAAAGGTTAAGGCTTGCTCGCTACAGCGGAGGTTTGGTCGCTATAGCGCGCCTAGGCAGGGAGAAATCAAGCTTTCGTCGCTTCAGCGAGGAAACTGGTCGCTATAGCGACCAAAGGCGGTTTGAACCCCGTTTGGCTGACGTGGAGCAAACTCAATGGCCAAGAAAGCTTCGTTCGCTACAGCGACCAGAACCGTCGCTACAACGAGCAAGGAAAAAAACATATTATATTTATAGCCATTCAGCACAGAGTTGAGAATTATTAGTAATAGTATGATTACAGTTTAGTAATATTTTAGGTTATAGTTTTAGACAGAAAATAGGATTAAAAGAGGTGATCTTCATGGAGCAAGAGTGAAGGGAGTGTGGGTTAACCAAGATTCTTTGGGAAATCAAGACTTAGCTTTGAATCTTCATCTTTCTTTCAACTTTTGTATTGTTGTCATGACAGTGACCAACTAACCTTCCCTTGTTGGGATTGGAGGTACTTAATATAGTTTAGATGTAATCTTTTGATCTTGCAAATATATGATTCTAGTAACTTATGTGATAATTGAAGTTATTCTTGCTTTTCATTCTTATGCTTGATTTAATTGTTATTGACAAATACTTTTGAATCTAGGTTTAGAATAATCTTCTATCAAAATAAGAAATTCTAGACTTGGAATTGGGTTTTGATAATCACATAAAGTGTCGGAACGTAAAACTTTCAGATCGTTTAATAGATTGGGAAATCGTCGATTAAACGATACGATCGATCTCACGACGTCATTTGGACACGAATGATGTTGTCGAGTGATACGTGATAATTTCGCTAAAAAGCTAGAATCCATATGCATGATCATTAGAATATATTCAAGGCTAGATTAACGAACTCCGATCTCAACGCTTTTATTCCCTATTACTTGTCGTCTTTATTATCGCTTTTAAATTCCAATAGTTTATAGCAAACAACTTATAAACCCGAACTCAAAATGATAACAATTGTTGAATGGCTTACGGTATCGCACTAGTCCCTGTGGAGACGATATAAAAAATACTTACTTTTGACCCAACATCATAAACGCACCTCATCTTATAAGTCTTACTTATATTTCTCCTTTTGACCGTTCTATTGTGTGTGACCCTATAAGTTCTTGTAACGTTGGCAATAATATTAAATTTTATACTTAATATTATAAATAGTGAGCGGTATCTAGTAACACATCACTGCTACCCAAGTAACAAGAATGTCAAGTGATCTGACGAAACATTTTCATGATAATGTCTATGTATATGATTACTCCTTTGTCCTCATATCTTTATTGAACACAAGACATAGATTGTGTCACCCTTGTATATCTCAATATTTATATTTCTTGATCCCGAAATATACTGAATAACGAATAAGTCCAATATCTCATATTGACTTAATTCGGCATGGCCATGCATTTTTTACAGTCATATTTCATCAAGAGGCCTGAAGATATATCTCCTGTTATGAAGGAGGGACAAATCCCATCTAGGACACTCATGTTCCTTAGCATGATTCGTCAAGTGCCCATTAACCAACGTTATGATTATCTTGTTACAGATAACGTTTAAATGACAATAAAACACTTGAGTCCACATTTAGGGATCATAGTGGTTTCAGGTCTAAGAGTGGTATACACCATTATCATTATGAGAATAACTTATGACGATTTCATAACATACTATGTAGTATTCTCACGGTGGGTTAATCTAGTATAAATATTACTTCTAATACTCATACCTATGTATAAACTCAATATCTCATATTCATGACCCATAAGATGTGGTCATCAGTCTACATACATAAAAGTCTCCACGCTTTATTGTTATCCCAATTTATATTAAAGCTTGACTACGGATACTTTTAAGAATAATGTTCTTTCTGTTAATGTAATCTCATGATTAAGTCACACTTAATATTCCATCACATGAACCAACTATTCTAGGGACTTTATTAATCTCATAACAAGTGTAATAACGAACGCCATATTTTATTTAATAATAAAAGTCACGATACATATGATAAGTTTAACATAAACTATTGGCCTCTAGGGCTTACACCAACAAGTGGCACAGAAGCCACAAAGTCTGATTGTGTCAATGTAGTAGTTGTCGAAACAGATGCAAGAGCGATTACCCCCATAACTGTCGAAATTGGAATCGGAGCAGTACTCCCATAACATTTGACACATTGGCACCAACTGTAGGAGCAGATGACTGAGTAGATTGTCCTTGTGAATATTGAGCGTTACTTTGTGAAGATGATGCAGAAGTACCACTAGTATTGGGACGAGCCGTTTCTTTAAGGGTTTTGCCACTTCTTAAATGCATGCACAAATGAAGTTTTTTTCTTCAGAAAATTCTATCAAAACGGTTGAATTTTTTCCAAAAACACTTTTTCACAAGAACTCTTAGTAAAATTTTGAAGTAATGGAATTTTCTTCAAAAAATTGACAAACAGGGTTTCTTAGTAATGTTGACATTATGCGTATTAATCTGATATCGGATACATTAAAATTTTCAATAAAAATAATAATAAACAATACAACTGAATGAGTACAATTGGCTCGTTTATACAATTATCCAAAAATCATAGAATACACTTTCATATACATATATAATCTGACAACCTCCTGAGCTTGTCCATGACGAGCAACTGCACTCCATCCAACGTCTTCCTGAAGAATATCTTCATGAACACCTTGCTAACCTGTAAACCTGCACCAGAAGGATTGGGATGAGACATAATGTCTCAGTGAGCTCCAGCCCAACCTACTGTTGGCAACCACGGGGGAAACCTAGGGTCGCCGTGCCTACTCTTGGCAATCTTGGGGATACCTACGATCGCCATCATTCTCTACATATTTCGCGATCAAGGGAAAACTAGGATCGCTATATGACTTTATCTTATCACATGCCTATCTTATACATAATCTTATGCTTAGTGATCGAGGGGGAGTCTATGATCACTTTCTGATGTCTGATGACTACTTTGTCTTATCTCTTAGTATATAATACATACACATATTCATATTCATCTTTTTCATAACATAAAGTTAGAAGTTAGCGTTGAACAAACATTACATTATCTTGGTTCATTTTACGGAGTGCATCCGGGTGGAGTAACCCCGAAGTACATCTCCCATCATACCGGTGAAACTCCTATCATATCAGGCTAACACCGGACTCCTCTTATCGTTGTGTAGACAACTCTCTCGATGAAGTCCCATCCGGCGAATCCCAAAGTCTGCTGAACACAACTTAACTTTGCATGTAGACAACCCTCTCGGAGAAGTCCCATCCGGCGTATCCCGGAGTCTGCTGAACATGCTTAATCTTTTAACATACGTGTGGACAATCCTCTCGTAGAAGTCCCATCCGGCGTATACCGGAGCCTGCTGGACACGTTTAACATAGTCTTATAACTTACGTGTGGATAGCCCTTTCGAAGAAATCCCATCCGGCATAATCCGGAGTCTGATGAACACGTATAATCTTTATCATTAAGTTCTTAACTTAAGTTCATATGTATATCTAATACGTTCATATTCTTGTGCATATCTGATGCATTCTTTAAGTAATTATTCTTAAATGCCTAACCTATAAATAGGTTCTTGACTTTGAACATTAAATCATTCTTTGTGCATACGCACGCTTAATTGAGTGCATCTTAATCCTGCTATCCTAGGTGCATTCTCATTCTCATTAATTCTTATCTTAGGTACTTGTAAGTACGTCTAATACTTTACTATGAGCTTTTGCATATTTAATGCATCCTTTAGAGGATAGATCATCTAGTACTTAATGATGACACACTGTCATTACATGTTGTTATTAAGTCTGAAGCATTATTAGACAGCCTGGAGGTGCAAAAAGCAGAAAAACATCGAGATTCTGAAACAATGGCATCGTGACACGATTTGGTAATCGTGTCACGATTTTCTACCCAGATTTGGTGGTAAGTTCTGTCCATGAAATCGTGACACGGTTGCAAAATCGTGACACGATTTTGTGTGCAGTTAGACAGCACATAAAAAGTTCAAAACGTGATTTTCCACCCCTCTTGGCTTATCTAAGCATACCCAGGCATCATAACAGCTTTAGGAATGAATTTCTAATGCATATTGATATTTTACAACATGATTGATTAAGGAATTACCAGCAAAAAGGGGATTAGGGCACTAAATTTGCAAACTTGCTCAAAATACTAAAAACACTCAAACTTACTCAAAGCGGGTTCTAAAACCCTGTGGAGCTCACCTGAATCATGGGTTTGCTTCCTTGCCAAGTTTTCCCTTCAATCCTTAGCTTGATTCTTCATAAACCCTAGCTTGATCTCTTGATCCTTCCTTGCTTTTCTTCTCTTCCTCTTGTTCTAAACTCCCTTAACTAAAGCTTGCTAGCCAAGACTCCACAAGATTGGATGAAGTTTAGGAGGATGGTGGCCGAATTTCTTAGAGAGAGGGAGGAGAAAATTCTAGCATGGTAGAGAGAGAAATGAAGAAGAAAAATGAGGGAAAATATCTTGGTTTTCCTTATATAAACATTCTCTCTTCCATAATTACAAAATTGCCATTGCCTCCATTTAATCCTTAATCACCGATAAAAGTGACGTCTAAGCGGGATATTACAATCTACCCCCCTTAAAGAATTTTCGTCCTCGAAATTTAGAATCCTCTTGAAATCACATATAGAATCATCTTTACACCGAAAACATCTGATATTGCGTACGCACAAGCAAATGCAAGGATTATTCCAACTTCGTTTAATATTCAAAACACAAGCAGGAGGCTTCACTTCTAGTACTTGTTCCTTTCTTTCCGACATCCCGATGTGTTACTCATCACAAATCTAATCATTATTTACGCTAAGGAATTCTCAAGAGCTCGCGGAATTTTACAGATTACTCCTGTTTCGCTCCAATTGGTCTACGATGTCACTTATCTTAATAACTTAGAAATCATCCTTCATTACTTGGAGTTTGATGATCTTCCATCATTTATGTCACAACTTATTCTTATGTTCTAGCCGTAGCGTAAATATTTTCTATACCGATAAATCCAAAACTTATGGGGATTTAGTCCACGTGATGAGTGGTATAAGCCATCTCACATAACCTTATATAGTATAATTCATAACACATAATTTACATACATACTCGAGTACGCGTACACTACTAATGGGTACACAGAACGCCACATTATTCTTGTCCGACTAACGGGACATCATTCTTGATCTTAACATATTTGAGACACTACCACATCATTTGAGAATCTTTTCTTACTCTTAACTCATTTTGTAACATTCGGGATTTGCCTTTCAACTGGCTTGCCAGGTTTGCCCCGCCAATGTTACCCATGTTTATTTCTTGGGTTCTTGGGTATACAACAACCCGTAAATTATTGTTACATTCTTTCGGCATCACAAACTTATCTCTCATTCTGGACGTCGAGTTCGAGATCCTTGCTTTCAATAGAAACTCTACTTAATTGCTACCAAAAATAGCACACTTAGTCTTTAATCCTTTAGTCATAACCTAAAATTACGTGGCCCTTTACTGTGGACTACGAGTGACTTTTAATCTGCATAAAGTTCTCCTTCCTTTACTGGTGAACATTGAGTTCAAGAATTTCCGAACTCTTCAGCTAAGATATGTTGACATGACATGGGTACAACGTGAAATTAAACTCATTCGCCACTGCATTGTCGCTTCTGACCAATGCTTCGATTCCATATTACTTCGCACCCACAGCCTTTACTGTTGTTGCCTCATGAATAATTCTCTTTAAACTAAACTTACCCTTCAGGTATACTTGAGATTACTGAGTTAGAATAGCTAAACTACCGTTTAGCGATAACTTCCATGAATTCAGACTTAATGTGTTAGAATCACATCCTTCTTATTCCTTACCATATATTCTTAAACTATTTCGATATCCTTCTCTCATGGGTTTCGAGGTTTGAAGTATTCCTCAACTTAACTTCCAAAAATTTTCCATTAGAACTTGTGATATATTCAGGTCGTCTCTACTTACTGATATTCCGTGTTATAAAAATTAAGCACTTAACATCTTCTCGTTCTCTAAGCTTCAGCTTCGCATTGCTCATTAAATCATTCTTGGATTGCTACTCCGCTGCGCAACTCTGATTCTTAACAATTTGAGTTAGAATGGGAGCAATACCCCTCTATCGTCAAATAAAATTTCTTGACCAATCCTTTTACTTTATCACTTTGTAGTTACCGTAACAAAACCGTCTGACATTATTGTTTCTCTTGTGACTTATCCCACCTGCTTAACTCATTGATTGGTCCTCACTTGAGTTTGTGTTTCCTTCCGGACATAAACTATATACTTACTTTCACGATAATACGCCAAAACCGGTAAACGGTTTTCAGCAACTGTTACGAGCCCAACATTGCTCTTGTCAAACAGCTTATACCCTAGTTCTAACTTTACTCTCCATATCTTGAATTTTGTAACCATCTCTTGGTCAGCTCTTCATGTATAATCATTAAAACAATGCGGAAACCCAATTGAAAGCATACTTGAGACAACTTAAATTCATACTCAATCACTTGTGGCATTTTCTAAAAATGACTTATGGTTTCTGGAGGTTCACATCTTTCATACACTGAATCCACTGGGGTTGAGTCCCATTACTAAACGTTCTATCTTTATCCGTAAGGATTTCATACCCATAATCTTCCGGCTTTCCAGAATATTTGTATAAGGAAATCCATCAATTGAACATAGAACTTCTTACATTAACACAACATTAACTTGCGTACTAGTGCTGATCTTTCTGATAATAAAGCCTCAAAATACTTCTCGGCTAAGATTTTCGATTATTCCTCAAAATACTGGTCTACTTTAACCTTGTGTTGGCGTAAAATTGTCTTCTTTATCCAATCAAGGTAGTTCAACTTTGTTCGTCAATCAGTTCACTAAATTCCAACGACTAATCATTCAATATCCACCTTTCGTTGAATAAAATTTCCAGTTAAGCGTAACTTATTTCCAATCTTCTTACTAATAAACAATATCTAAAAATCTAATTCACGCTTCGATATGCAACATGTCTTATTATCACCACTTATTCATCCATCTTAGTTCTTAGGTTGCATACCATCTTCTCTTCTTAATTCCCAAATCTAGCATTTATGGTTCGGAAGGTGCGGCTGATCTGATGGGGTTAATCTTACTTGTGATTCGCGCTCAATGACCACATTCGAGTGGTTAGCTTCATTTGTCCAAATAATTCACTTAATCCATAATTAATTCCCTTAACTGTCTGGACATTAAATCTCATCCGATTCGAGTTCGATTCTTCAACACTCTATCTTTGTTGAGGGTCTAGAGGTTTCAAAACCGACCGATAATTCCTCATTTCGAGTCTCTAGGTTTGGTACTGCAATTCCTTAACTCTGTACTCAGAATTATTACTTAATCCACACCTCACTTTAACTTCTCAACTGCGGTTCCCGTCAAGGTTCCACGTCATTCCCTAGAGTATTCCATGATTCCTTAATCCTTATGTCTTCCGCAGACGAGGTATCGTCCAACGATGTGTCCAATTGGGTTGAGGTTTTAAATATCCCTTATGTTTCTGAAACCTTGCCACTAACAGGCTTCGTTGCTTTGCGGTTTGATGGCCACCATTTGGCATTAAATACTTATTCTCTAATTCCGTCTTAAAATTCTGTCACCTTAATCTTCGCTCTTCATAACTTCATTCCTCCTTGGTCACATTCAGCTCTCGGACATTCATCCTAACTGTCATATACTAGATTGAGTTGATCAGGCTCAACGAGATGTGACCTTTAGAACAACATCCGGAACCCAATGGTCCCACTACCTTATTGAATTTTTAATGACCCAAGGCACGGTCTGAATCGACCTGCTCTGATACCAATTGTAACACCCATACTAAATTATCTAGAATATTTAGCATGCGTATTAATCTGATATCGGATACATTAAAATTTTCAATAAAAATAATAATAAACAATACAACTGAATGAGTACAATTGGCTCGTTTATACAATTATCCAAAAATCATCGAATACACTTTCATATACATATATAATCTGACAACCTCCTGAGCTTGTCCATGACGAGCAACTGCACTCCATCCAGCGTTTTCCTGAAGAATATCTTCATGAACACCTTGCTAACCTGTAAACCTGCACCAGAAGGATTGGGATGAGACATAATATCTCAGTGAGCTCCAGCCCAACCTACTGTTGGCAACCACGGGGGAAACCTAGGGTCGCCGTGCCTACTCTTGGCAATCTTGGGGATACCTACGATCGCCATCATTCTCAACATATTTCGCGATCAAGGGAAAACTAGGATCGCTATATGACTTTATCTTATCACATGCCTATCTTATACATAATCTTATTCTTAGTGATCGAGGGGGAGTCTATGATCACTTTCTGATGTCTGATGACTACATTGTCTTATCTCTTAGTATATAATACATACACATATTCATATTCATATTCATCTTTTTCATAACATAAAATTAGAAGTTAGCGTTGAACAAACATTACATTATCTTGGTTCATTTTACGGAGTGCATCCGGGTGGAGTAACCCCGAAGTACATCTCCCATCATACCGGTGAAACTCCTATCATATCAGGCTAACACCGGACTCCTCTTATCGTTGTGTGGACAACTCTCTCGATGAAGTCCCATCCGGCGAATCCCGAAGTCTGCTGAACACAACTTAACTTTGCATGTAGACAACCCTCTCGGAGAAGTCCCATCCGGCGTATCCCGGAGTCTGCTGAACATGCTTAATCTTTTAACATACGTGTGGACAATCCTCTCGGAGAAGTCCCATCCGGCGTATCCCGGAGCCTGCTGTACACGTTTAACATAGTCTTATAACTTACGTGTGGATAGCCCTTTCGGAGAAATCCCATCCGGCATAATCCGGCATCTGATGAACACGTATAATCTTTATCATTAAGTTCTTAACTTAAGTTCATATGTATATCTAATACGTTTCAAATTCTTGTGCATATCTGATGCATTCTTTAAGTAATTATTCTTAAATGCCTAACCTA
Organism: Medicago ruthenica; assembly: GCA_018208015.1. Lineage (NCBI taxonomy): Eukaryota > Viridiplantae > Streptophyta > Magnoliopsida > Fabales > Fabaceae > Medicago > Medicago ruthenica. Next base: position 19,386,969 of record CM031375.1, read on the forward strand.
TAAATAGGTTCTTGACTTTGAACATTAAATCATTCTTTGTGCATACGCACTTTTAATTGAGTGCATCTTAATCCTGCTACCCTAGGTGCATTCTCATTCTCATTAATTCTTATCTTAGGTACTTGTAAGTACGTCTAATACTTTATTATGAGCTTTTGCATATTTAATGCATCCTTTAGAGGATAGATCTTCTAGTACTTAATGATGACACACTGTCATTACATGTTGTTATTAAGTCTGAAGCATTATTAGACAGCCTGGAGGTGCAAAAAGCAGAAAAACATCAAGATTCTGAAACAATGGCATCGTGACACGATTTGGGAATCGTGTCACGATTTTCTACCCAGATTTGGTGGTAAGTTCTTTCCATGAAATCGTGACACGGTTGCAAAATCGTGACACGATTTTGCGTGCAGTTAGACAACACAGAAAAAGTTCAAAACGTGATTTTCCACCCCTCTTGGCTTATCTAAGCATACCCAGGCATCATAACAGCTTAAGGAATGAATTTCTAATGCATATTGATAGTTTACAACATGATTGAATAAGGAATTACCAGCAAAAAGGGGATTAGGGCACTAAATTTGCAAACTTGCTCAAAATACTAAAAACACTCAAACTTACTCAAAGCGGGTTCTAAAACCCTGTGGAGCTCACCTGAATCATGGGTTTGCTTCCTTGCCAAGTTTTCCCTTCAATCCTTAGCTTGATTCTTCATAAACCCTAGTTTGATCTCTTGATCCTTCCTTGCTTTTCTTCTCTTCCTCTTGTTCTAAACTCCCTTAACTAAAGCTTGCTAGCCAAGACTCCACAAGATTGGATGAAGTTTAGGAGGATGGTGGCCGAATTTCTTAGAGAGAGGGAGGAGAAAATTCTAGCATGGTAGAGAGAGAAATGAAGAAGAAAAATGAGGGAAAATATCTTGGTTTTCCTTATATAAACATTCTCTCTTCCATAATTACAAAATTGTCATTGCCTCCATTTAATCCTTAATCACCGATTAAAGTTACGTCTAAGCGGGATATTACAGACAAAGATAGCAATAATACCTTAGAGTAAATTATAAGTTTAATGCTAAAACTAATTTGAAGAGTGTAAACTAGAGTAAACCAAGAATACAGTGATAGAGGTCCAGGACAATGAATGACATTGATGAAGTTTCAATATATGAATATAAGGTCTTAAAACTTTATAAAACCTAGTTGTATATATGGAAGACGCTATGAGGAATGTTAATAGAGAGGTAAACATTTTTAATTAGAATGGAGAATGGGGTATGCTATTAGGATGAAAGATGTAGTAATGGAGAGAACGAATGAGGAGAGTAGATTAAAAAATGTAGTATTGATTAACGAAAGAATGAAAAATGTATATATGCTCATATAAGATGTTAATTAATGATGAGAAGTTACTGTCGTGTGATAATGATTTATGACGAGATAATAATTGTTGAATGATGATCATGAATGATGCTTGTGAATGACGAGTAATGTCGATGACATACCTTGTTTAAGATGACGAGTAAACGATGAAGTGGATTACGTCGTAAGTAGAAGATAAAGCAATGGGTAAGGTCGGAGATGGTAATAATAGTGAGAGAAGATATCAAGTTAATTAAGATCAATAAGAGGAGACATTAATAGTGTAGATGGGGAGGTTACACAATGATTTTAAAACATGAATTGGTTAATATGGTGAACGACGATTATAAGAAGAGATACATAGTGATGGTTTAGAATAGGGGAGGATGATGTAGGTAGATTCTTAGAATAGTAAAAAACTCAAGATAGTAGATAGAAAAGTGCAAGCCAAAATGAGCAATTAGAATGGTGAAGTGGTTTAAGGTAATGAAGATGCTAGGTGAAGAGATAAGCCGAATGTAATTGAAAATAAAAAGGCCCAAGTTAAAGTAAGGGATAATGTTAGAAAAGATGATAATGGTGAAGTAACGACCTTAAGTTAAAATGAATAGAGTGTGTTCGATTTAAGATGACAGACAATGTTGAGAGAATTGATAAGACCAAAAAGAACGGGAATAGAAAGTTGTGTGTTAATTAATGAATGATGTCAGGGGTAAAAATTAGTGATGAGACAAGATAATAAATCGCTAGAGGAATAAAGACCAAAGTTAGAATGAGGTAAAGACGATGAGGATGATTGAAGTTATAAATGACGATGTCGAGAGATGATGTAATGACGATGTTGTAAAATGTTGAATGATGAAGCAAAAACAATGTTGTATAATGTTGAATAATAATGGCGTAAATGTTGCCTATGAAAAAAAGTAGCGGCAAAACATACCTTGTCCATAATTGATGAGTCTGATAGATTAATTCTGTAGTAATTGTGAGTTGTTGATGATGTGCTATATGTAGTATTTAGAGAGTCTTCCCTCATGCATCATATCATATTTAGGACCATGTTGAATGGCGAATGACGAATGATGTATGTATGTTTAGTAACACAACTTTGACATACAAATGTTGATTAGGTTGTATGTATATTCAGTAACACAACTCTGACATACGAATGTTGATTAGAAACCAGTACCGGGATGCATATAGGTCTAGGAACGAAGTGCATTTGCATATGGATAACGTTAAGTGTATATGATGTATATGTGATATGTTTTAATGTTGGCGTATTGTGAGTGTTATGTGCATTTCTTTAATGTGTTGAAACTGATGAGTTATAATAATGACGATGTGTGAAAATGTTATATAACCTGACGAAGAATTGTGAATATGTTGTAGATGATATGACCAATGATGTTATGCCCATTTATGCATTATTCATGTATCCCAATATATGTTATGATGGATATTCTCACCCCTTTGTTGTTGTTGTTGTGTATTATGGTGTCTGTACTCTTGGGGTACAGACACTCAGGACGAGGAGCTCTAGATTGCGGGACGTTTAGAAGGTGGCGACGGAGATATACTTCCGTAGCTATTATCTAATTATTTACGTAGTCGAATAATCACGTGCTCTAATCTGTAACACTAGGGTTGGGTTCAGACGTTGAATATTTAATTTTATGAAGTTTAAATATTTAAAATCCTTATGATATTTTCCACAATGACGGTTGAGAATCAGACTTGTTTATTTTATGAAATATTTGTTTGAAGTATTTTCCGCACTCTGAAATATGACGTGTTATTTATTATTTGGATGAAGGATTGATGAGTATGTGTAACATCCTTTTTGTTTAAATTTGATCACATTATTTATTAAATCGACGTTGAGAATTATGGTGTTACATATGACGGAGATGAACTTAAAAGACTGAAACAAACTTTTTATTACTTATGAGACCAAAGCTGTACCAAAAAAATAGTTAAAAGACTAAAAGAGCAACTTATCCAATTAATTACATTTCTTAATATGTGTGAAATACTCAGAATATCATATAATTTAATAAGAGAAAGTAGTTTATACAAAAAATAATTTTAATTAATTTGGTCACACGTAATTTTAATCTTTGAATCAAATAATTTTTTGTCTAAAAAATAGAACCAACGCGTGATTTTATTCCTTCAATCATATGACGTATTGCTCAATTTTTTTTAATAAAGTTGTCCAAGTTGAATCAACCCACGTGTGAGTTAAACTCAAAATTATATGATGTTTTGTCTCAAAATTATTCAGAACTGCACCGTGAACACTACTAACAAGGAGTATTATAAATGTAGTTAGAATATTTTTGATGTATCCCTAAATGATAATTTAGGGGAATTGTAAATTTGTATTTATGTCACATATTTTTATCAACTACATAAAGTATTTGTTTTCGATGAATGAATTGTTTTATTTTTTTTTTTGACAAAAAATGAATTGTTTTATTTTATTATTTTAATTAAGGTGGTTGTTAAAAATGCATGAGTTTCTCTGTAGGGATTGCAAACGTAGCAGGTAAAAGGATTTAACTATTTGACAAATTAATTATGCTTTGAATTATTCATGTGTGCTTCGATTTTATTGATTATTGAAAGAGTAAAATATGTTTTTGTTCCTACAAATAAACGATTTTAAATTCTATGACGAATCATACAGTAAAACCCGAGTTCAGTTTTTGGTGGAAACAATGCATGACCAAATTTTTCTTACATCTCAACCGAACTCAGGATTATTAAGGCCCATTTCTCCAAAATAAATCAGAGAGTTAACACAAAAAAAAATGAACGACTTTATTTTTTCATCCCGATAAAAAGTGGCACTTTTTCGTCTCTATAAAAAGAGGAACTTTGTACATAGAAACCAAATTTTTTAAATGTCAAAGGTTCAAGATAAAAATAATGAAAATTTGTACATATAAACAAAATTTTGAGCTTAATTCTTAAAGAACTTTTAGTGTTCTAAATAAAAATTAAAAAATACATATTGAGTTAACATTAGAGACTAAAGTTGCATGTATGAAAATTTTATAGAGATAAAAATGTACCATCTTTTTTTATATGATGAAAAATGAAAGTTAATAATTTGTCATAAGGAAAATCATATTCGACCCTTAATTGAAATCGAAGTGATTGTTTGTGGGTCATATTAAGGTGGAAAAATGTATGTCAGCAATTATTTGTGAGAATAGATTTTTTAGGGGTTTGTGTGAATGTTGAAAGCTCTTGAAACAGACATTACTACAACGTAATTAATAAATTACCTCTTCAAATTATTCTATGAAAATTTTATATAGAAAAAAATGTACCATCTTTTTTTATATGATGAAAAATGAAAGTTGATAATTTGTCGGAAGGAAAATCATATTCAACCCTTAATTGAAATCGAAGTGATTGTTTGAGGATCATATTAAGATGGAAAAATGTATGTCAACAATTATTTGTGAGAATAGTTTTTTTTAGGGGTTTGCGAGAATGTTGAAAGCTCTCGAAATAGACATTACTACTATGTAATTAATAGATTAACCTCTTAAAATTATTTTATAGAAATACTAATTATGGATCATTGCATTAAATAATACATCAAAAAGTAGTTGAATTATACTATAAACTAATTATGGAAAACTTATATATATAATTTCCAATGGTATAAATATTATCATTTTCAAACATTCATTAAATATAATGATATAAAATAGAAAATATGTAACAACTACCATTATTAAATAATAAATATTATATGTTCATATCTATAATTTGATGGTGAATATATTTTAAAATAAAGTTATTATATAAGTTTTAAAAAAAAAATTCGTACTGAATATTTGGTATTAAGTATATATTTACGTATTTGTACTTATAAAATTAACATATTTCTTTTTTTTGAACAAGCCAAAATAGAATAATATTTCTATGAATAATATATTGCTCTTTTTTTTAATAAAAATAATAAAGACATTTTAATACAAAATATAAAATTGTATGCACATATAAGACACCATAAATGATGAATAAGATTTGAAAAAAAAATTCAGAGACAAAACTATTTTCATAACTCCTTCAAAAAAAATTTTTTTTCATAACTTTCCATTTATGTTTATAGGCATAAAATTATAACTTACCAATAATATTTTATGACTAAAAAATGATTTTCAAATGAGTAGACCAAATTATTTTTATACTAATCTTAATGGACTCGTCCCCTTTCCATCTCTCTTATAAATAGAGTACCTTTTGACACAAAATTTTATCAGCAAACTTTTAGTTTATTATAATTTTATTTTGCTTCAGAAAAATGTTTTCTAAACTAGCCTTGCTCATCCAAGGCCTCTTGGTCATGGTTATTTTGATCTCTTCCATTGGGGAAGCTAGGAATTTGGGTAAGATCTCCTCAATCTCTAGAAAGAGTCGAATTTTATTCTGCTTTTGATTTTCGTGAGTCATAATTTTAAATAAAATAATAGCTACGAAACTACTCATATTGACATTTTATTTGTAATTTATGATTATCCCATCCACCTACTCATAATTTGCAATTTAAATAAAATAATAGCTACAAAAACTAGCCAAATTTGTGAAGAATGTGTTCACTATTCGTGTTATTTCAATGTAAATTTGATGGAAGATATCCCTAATTTGAGTTGTTTATGGTTCATATTTTTTGCAGTTGAGATTGCCACAAAGCAAAATAATGTGGATGGTATCAAATATTGCACGAAAACAAATGTTAAAGACAACGATGATGCAAGTTCTGATTGTTTTATACCCGGTTTTCCAGGCGCACCGGGAATCCCATTTCCAAAAATACCAGGAATTCCAGACATACCGGGAATCCCATTTCCAAAAATACCAGGAATTCCAGACATACCAGGAATCCCATTCCCAAAAATACCCGGTTTTCCAGGCGCACCGGGAATCCCATTTCCAAAAATACCAGGAATTCCAGACATACCGGGAATCCCATTCCCAAAAATACCAGGAATTCCAGACATACCAGGAATCCCAATCCCAAACATACCAGGAATCCCATTTCCAAAAATACCAGGAATTCCATTTCCATTTCCAGGCATACCAGGATGGCCTACGCCTTCAACTCCTAAAGCGCCTAGTCCAACTCCTGAATCGACTTCACCTTCTAAATCACCTTCGCCTTCTGAGTCACCAAGTTCACCTTCACCGAGCCCAGCCTACGTTATGTAGCTGAAGTTAATTAGCAAGCAAAAATAATGTTGACTGTCTCATTAATATGATACTTAGTACTTGGTTGAGCACACCATAAATATTTTCAATTAAGTTATGTGAACGAATTGGCATAGCTTTTACTCCAAATGCTTGCAAGTGGAATATATTCTTTTATCATATCATGTTTGTCTTTTTTTTGGTGAATAACGTATCATGTTTATCTAATAATTTCCGGCCTCACATCCATTATCAAGAATAAAAATTATAAGATTACTACATATCTGGAATTGTAACTCTATTAACATGGTTATCAACAAATTCTTGTTTAATTTTTACATTTTTGAAAAATCCATGCTTTAAATTGATCTAATTGTGGATTTTATTAATTGGACCTAACTTTTCTGTTATTTGTTCCCGTCGGTTGCATTTTCACTTAAAAATGTAAGGAATAAAAAAACGTCTGATATATCTTGTCAATATATATATATATATATATATATATATATATATATATATATATATATATATATATATATGTTGACAGCTAGGTTGACAATTAAACCCTAATACCATTTGTATTATTCCATAATATTATTAATAAAAACATAAAAAAGCTGATGAATATATGCTGAACTATATTTATTCGTTCATCTTGACGAACTCAAAAGTAATCACGGATTTAATAAAATAAAAATGTAATAGTAGTGGCAGAGTCGGAATAAAATCTCAGGCGGGTCACTAAGTAAACTATAATATATAAATAAAATATGAAAAAAATAATGTCTATGAAAAATTTCTAATTTTTTTTTAAAAGTAGACTCATTTTTTTTCTTTTATTTTCCAAGAAAATTGATGTTACAAGAACAAAGTATTAGATAACTAGTTTATTTTAAATAAAATTTACCTTATGTCATTTTACTCTTTTAGCTCTGAGGGTTGTATTTAAACTTGGCCTTGTGCCTCATTTGAAATTAATCAATACATCAACAATTATCTTCTTCTCTCTAAAACCCTAAAACTCTCATTCAACATTATTCTCGCATGATTTCTCTTTTGTACCGAATTCTATTCTAAATTATTAGAATTCCTAGACCTGATACTTGGATTTTATCGGTTCATCCCTAGAATCCATTTTAACAGTCTCAATTGATGTTGTAAGTGAGCAAGTAGTTAGATGGAAGATGATCATATGGTTCTAACTATCTTAGATTTTTTAGGTTCCTTTGGTATATGAATTTTATCAAGCAATTGTGAATTTTAAGTTGTACTAACACATTTTATGTTTGAAATATATGTACGATAGTTAAATTATAAATGGAAATTTGAATACTTTAATAAAATGAACTATGCATTTTCAACTGCTATAAATTATAAAATGTTAAAAAGTATATTTTTTAACGATACAATTACTAATAAGGCGGATTATTTTTCGGTAGAACTACTACACTAAGGAAAGGAGGATAGAAACCCCTGTAAATTAAAATAGAGGGGGGTTGTAAACCTCCAAGAATTTGTGCAAAACTCCGTAAATATAAGCGTGATACATGGAAGACTTAAGAGAATTGCTTTATTAAATTAAAATAGAAACATTAGTATTTTACGTTTTTAACTCCCATCGACAGTTAGCTGTCGTTGCCATGTTTTGCCTATATTTTCCAAAACTTCACATTTTTTTCATCTTAATGTGAACAAAATCGATAAAATGACATGCGATGAAAGTGAAAAAGCTAAAAAAAAAGACAGCTAATTTTTTAACTTAAAAACTGTTTTTAATTTTTTTAAAAACAGATTTAATTTTAACAAAAACTAATTCTAACATAGTTTTAATTTTTAAAAAAAACTGATTTTAAAAAATCAGTTTTTATAAATTGTTTTAATTTAAAAACAGTTTTCAATTTATTAAAAAAACAACTTTATTTTTTTTTATAAAAAATTGTTTTCCAACAATAAAGTTTTTTAGTATATTATTTTTCACGAGGTATTTTTATTAAAAAAATAGTTTTTTAAATTAAAAAATAATAATTTTTTAAAAACAGATTTAATTTAACAAACAATTTTACTTTTATAAAATATCAGATATATGACTACACAATGTGGTTGTGAATGTGTTGTTAGCTATGGATTGATAGTTATCAATGGTTGCCTTCGTGTGAGGAAAAACAAAATTTCAAGGTGATTAGTTTTTTATGTTTTGTTTTCTTCACATGCTCCACGACAGTTAAGTGCCGATGGAGTGTTTTTTTGGAAAGGCAGTTAACTGCCGTTGCGAAAGAGTCATCGACAGTTAACTGCCGATGGAGGCATTTGAGTAATTTACTGGTGTGTTTTAGCTTTTTCTTAAGTGTATACATCAATTTTCAAGACTTAAAAGAAAACTCATAATCCATTTTGCGGAGGTTTAAAATCCTCAATAAACCATACAAAACCCTAGCTAAATCATCATATGAATTTTTACGTTTTGGATGGGACATCACCCACCTATGCTCTTGAGCCACTAGTAATAGTCAAGATTGAGTTGTTTTTTTTGAAGAAGATTGAGTTGTTTTTATTATTATTAAATCAATGGTTACTTTTTAGTTTACCATGACAAACAATTAAATATAGTTCACCATGTTAACCATCATTAGGGAGGACAATTTGACCCAAACCCGCTGGACACCTACAAAAAATACTATCAATGATAAGGTAAAAACTCACTTTTATGGATATGAGCTTAGGTAATTACTCACAAATTTGAATGGATATGGGTGCACATGTATGAATATATAGTGATTATTTTATATAACCTAAATACTTAATTATGATATTTATTTTAACTTCAAAAAAAAAATTATGATATTTATTATAATATGCACTTTTTTCTATACATTTGCTGTTTTAAATTTGGATAAATACTATGATTTCAAATATTTTACAAGTTGATTTTCAAGATTTTGGATCATTTTTTAAAACATTGGGTTTACACTTAAAAATAATTATCCTCTTAGCCGAACTCGGCAAATAGACGATTTAGCAACCAGGGGAGGAGGCCCCTCAAAGAGTGATGGATATGCGATGCTAGAGCACCCGAGCGAGGGAGCTGATTATTTCTCAAGGCCACTAACTTAGAATGCGGGTCTTCAAAGTCTCAAAATTGAGTCAAATCATAGTGGAACTAGACAATAACATTTTAAACCCACTACCCCTGCTATCAACACAAATAACCGCTTTGAGGAACGCGTGACGAGACACAACCTGTAGTGGAGTTGCGCATAAAAGGACATTGTCAAATGATCATGTTGAGGAGAGAAGATTAAAGTCGGACAAGGGGCAAAACAATCCCACTACCAAGGCACGCAACCCCCGCAAAATTTAGTCGAATATGGGCTACACATTGTAGGCTACGTTGTTTAGCTAATATGCAATAGTTGTAGAGAGTACGGTGACAATGTGTCACCCCCTCATGACCGCCGCCGATCAAAGTCTGTGGAATAGAGCTCTTACGACGACGAACTAACCGTAAAGAATGCATTCACCAACAAATTAACAATTACTCGATATCGAAGGAGCTTCAAAAGCCGCTCAACGTCAAAACCTATGATGGGATCACATACCTATATGACCATGTAGAGACCATAGACACACTCTTATCATTCCGCGATACCCATTGTCCAAAAGCTGTTCGTTTTGACCCTATAGGAAGGAGCTATGGCATGGTTCAAGCCTTAAACCTCGAGTTATTGATTTTTGGACCGAACTATGCAAGAGGTTCAGAGCTCACTTCACGACCTTGAGCAACAACCGAAGTCCATAGATGGTTTGGGCGCAATAGTCCATAACAAAGGAGAGTCCCTAAGGGACTGTATAGAAAGGTTCAACTAGGGCCAGGATGAAAAAAAGAAGACCTATCTATTTAGGAAAGGTTTACTGCTAGAAACTAAGTTTGCATAGCACATCGGCCTAGAACAACCCAAATATTTCAACCACTTGTTAGAGAAGGCGGAAATATACATTCAATATAATGAGATGCTCGAGGCCGACAAGGTGATAACAACCTATAATATGAAGCAACTCGAGAAGCCCCGAGAACAAAAAGTCGGGGAAAAACAGCGAGAAGTCCGACAAGTGTAGCAAGAGGTGCCTCCAAAGACACCAAGAGTATACCCTTTAAACGCCTCACGCGAGCGAATTTTACAAGAATGCCTGAATGCCGAGTTCAAGGATGAAGGAGTTGATATAGGAGGATTGCATGCATCTCAAAAGTTGAGGAAATACACAAATTACAAGGAAAGGGGCAGCAAACAACATGATAAGTCCACACCTTTAAAGAAGAAGTCTGCAAGCAATGTTTAGGCTCCTAAGAAGGAGAAGGAATAAGATCATAATAATTTCCTTGTTGTACTCTCAATGTCTGGAGGAATATTCTGTGAATGGGAAGACATATTTTACCTGATATAACATATTGATATTTTGAACACATAATGGGACAATATTCTAGCCATCACAACAAGAAATGAGCCTGCACTCAGAGAATGGGAACAACCCCTTGGGGCTGTTGGAGATTTCAATCCATACTCTGCAAGCCCACATATTCCTTCTGGACTAGAGCGTCACTCGTGGGTTTTAGAGGATATCCAGTCGTGTCCAACGACCCCTAACGATCCCTTCAGACCAAATGAGATGTGGTGACAGGTCATCTTACGTTATTTTCAGCATATTTTTCAGTAATCTTAGTAGTGATTTGACTCAAATAAGAGGAGTTTTAGATAAGTTGCTTATGGTTTAAGGAACATTTTCTAATGTTTTCATACCAAGTCATGGAATTCTAGTTTTTCCCTAAAACATGCAATTATTAGGTGTTTTGTAAGTATTCTATTGAAAAATCTTGTAATTCGGCAAAACAAGACACCTCATGAAGAATTGGGAAGACATGGAATGAAGATTCAAGAGGCCTTTGAAGACCTTACAGGTTGGGAAAATTCTATCCCAAGTCCCAAGACAAGTTTGGAGGAAGAAAACACTCAAAAAGATGAAGAAAAATGCAAAAACGCACTAGAAGTTGAAGCCACACGCCCCGGGTGTACGAACAATGATGAAAAGCATTGTTTTCAGCATGCATGTGCAAGGTGCACCAACCCACGCGCGAGGCGCGTGGGGTTTTGAGAAAATACAACTTTCAATAGTGTTTTATTTACGGGTTTAGGGAAAAAAAACCCAGTTTTTCAACCTAAACCCAACTTATATATATAATTTCCAATGGTATAAATATTATCATTTTCAAACATTCATTAAATATAATGATATAAAATAGAAAATATGTAACAACTACCATTATTAAATAATAAATATTATATGTTCATATCTATAATTTGATGGTGAATATATTTTAAAATAAATGTTATTATATAAGTTTTTAAAAAAAATCCGTACTGAATATTTGGTATTAAGTATATATTTACGTATTTGTACTTATAAAATTAACATATTTCTTTTTTTTTGAACAAGCCAAAATAGAATAATATTTCTATGAATAATATAGTACTATTTTTTTTAATAAAAATAATAAAGACATTTTAATACAAAATATAAAATTGTATGCACATATAAGACACCATAAATGATGAATAAGATTGGAAAAAAAAATTCAGAGACAAAATTATTGTCATAACTTGCCATTTATGTTTATAGGCATAAAATTATAACTTACCAATAATATTTTATGACTAAAAAATGATTTTCAAATGATTAGACCAAACTATTTTTATACTAATCTTAATGGACTCGTCCCCTTTCCATGTCTGTTATATATAGAGTACCTTTTGACACAAAATTTTATCAGCAAACTTTTAGTTTATTATAATTTTATTTTGCTTCAGAAAAATGTTTTCTAAACTAGCCTTGCTCATCCAAGGCCTCTTGGTCATGGTTATTTTGATATCTTCCATTGGGGAAGCTAGGAATTTGGGTAAGATCTCCTCAATCTCTAGAAAGAGTCGAATTTTATTCTGCCTTTGATTTTCGCACTACTACAGAAATGACTTTTTACATCAGTCGAAAATGACTTTTTACATCAGTTGCCAACCGATGTAAGGTGGCTTGATGTAGTATGTGCACTACTTTTTACATCGGGTACGGACTGATGTGAAAACCTATTTTCTACATCAGTTCTATTTCAACTGTTGTAATAGATGCACTTTAAAATTTGACAAAGCGGGTTTTCACATCAGGTATAAGTTAAGGACTGATGTAAAATATGTGTTTTTCACATCAGGTATAAGTTAAGGACTGATGCGAAATCTATATATTTTTTTTTTAAATTGCTTAATAAATAAGCTTAACACTTGCTCTTTTCTTTTATATTAAAAATATAAAAACAAATATGGATAATTTTAATGCCAAAAAGGAAGTTATATTATCTAATTTGATATTACATAATCAATCCGCAACTTTTCACATCAATATTCCAAAATATTAAAAAAAATACATATCAATACAATATATTAAAGAAAATACATATCAACTTAATTACAAAATGTTTTGTTAATCCTTCTAGTTTCTGAGCATGCTTGTGCTGCAATAGTCTTTTTCTATCCTCTTTCTTCTGAGCAAAATCAACATACAGTGGTTTGCCATGGAACATGCACCCTGTAGCATATAACATCAACTTAATTGATGCATAAGCACTAATATAACTTCTAACTTGGTAACATTTTTCTATCCAAAAAAATAATAATGAAACTTAACCAAAGTAGTGTAGAGAACATGGACCTAAATGGACTTGTTACTTGGATAAACTGTACCAAGAACATAAACTGCTTCTCTAACACTATGGAGATTACAAATGGTCTATAATCTTGATTCTTATAGTTCAAGTTGCTGCTGTTGGTGTTGGTACTATTGCTCCTGCTTTTAGGTGGTTTGTTGCTGTTAAATATAGGTGTCCAAATGTGAGGAATAGGAGTCGCAAGAGAATTTTTCAAGTAGAAGGTTACTGGACTGATAGTTTAGTGGTGTTTCGAGAGAGTCCGATTAGTTTTCGGATTGGTAACCGGTGGTTTAGGAAGTTGGCTCATGATGTGAAACTGATTCTGTTGTGTTTCTGTATTAAACTACAGATGGGGATGGTTAGAGTGTGTAAAGCTGCACAATTTGTTTCGATTTACCCTATGTTGTGGATCTTGGGATTTTGTGAATATTTCAAGAATTGGAAATCAAAATTCAATGGTACAGATTCGGGTTTAGGAACAGGCAGAAAGCAGGACCTAAGACGGTTTATTCTGCATCTCGAAGGTGAGGAAGAGTTGGTTGAGGTGATGATGAAAGCTAATTGTGATGCAACTACCCATTGGGTTGAACAAGGTGAAAAAAAGCAGCCAAAACTTGTTATTGAATTGTTAGAAAAAAAATGTTCAATGTTGCAAGGATTTAAAGGAGTCGGAGAATTTGATTCAACTCAATTTACAACTCAGTGATGGATTTAACCCATCGTTAAACTAAAATAGATAGATTTTGTCTAATTAATGACTTCATGAGACAAGCATTTCACCTTGACTCTGGCTAGAGAATATAGGTCACCAAGAAGACGAAAGAACTCCTTCTCTACGTCAGGTGCCACAAGTCCATCACTATAGTTGGAAGTGGTTGCTTCAATTAAAGCCAAGCAAGCAGTGATCACCCAGACTTCACGCATACAAAAAGGCAGAATACGCTGAGAAGAAACATCGTATAGAAGTCAACAATGGACAAACAAAAAATAAATACACAGTTTAGGAATATACATGGGAGCACTTATGAACAACACAGAATAAAATACCTCATGCAATGCCAAGGACTTTGAGAATCTTAATATGAATTTATAGCCTCTTGATGCTACCTCAATAGGTCGATTTAGCTTGAATAAGAGCTGCAAAATGACAGCAAAGCAGTAAATCATAGAAGGCTAAACAAATAAATAATTGTTGAATGTCCCAAGGATCTGATTAAGCATTCCTTATGATAGCAGCACAAACTCAAAATGTCAATGATAACTCAATTACATAGTTATCACAAGGCATTGCAATTTACAACTTCAGAATATTAAAAAGAATCTCCAAAACAGCAACAAAGACCGTAATTAAATCTTCTAATATATTCCTTTCAAATGGTCAGAAATGCACACTTTAGTACATATGAGATACATTGGATATACAGTAGATGGTGATGGTCTGATATTTAAATAATGAAGTTTGTATTGTTAAATATTCTCAATTAAAAACAGAAAAGACTCATTATACAGCATTTATACATGGTTAATTACAACAACACTGTGTATGAACACAGATTCATCCAAATTTTAGATGACACAGTGAACTTTCAAGTTTTACCGAACAAAAAGAATAAATGAGAAAAACTTCAAAGGAATTCAATGGTATCTAGTATAAAAGATGTTGCAAACTGCCCTACTTTAAAATTTATATAAAGCGCTTGAACAAGGGAATGTGAAAATAATTAAATAAAAAAAAAGACTTTCCATATGCATAAAATATTTTATGGATATTATATTGTATTAATCTAAATTTAATGCAAGAGGTCTAATTCAGCAGATCTGTAAAATCCATCTTAAATCATAGAATAAATTCTACAACTAGAAGCATCCAAGTTTATAACAACAAAGAAGACACAAGATACATCATCTGAATCTTCGTTACGACTAGGCTGTGAACATATGTAACATATTCGTGTAATATAACTTATAAGTGCTTTAGCTAGGGAAAACCTTTGATTGACAGGCGAACAGATACTGTCTGAATTCAAACTCCCTAAATGAATCCTCTTGGACGATCTGCGTCAATGCTTTGTTTCCTGGATTAATAATTGCCGCCTGATCATCACCATGGTCTGCCCCACCAAAGTTTCTTTGCTTTCCAGTCATGTTAACTGCATTAAACCCAGACATATTTGGGCCAATTTTTGTTGTTCAGAGATCACTCTGTCTAATACAATATCTAATGTTCCATAAAGGCGTCTAGAACACAATACTTTCAATCTAAACATCATCTTGACTGCAGCAACAGAGAAGAAAATTAAGTGTTGTGCACCTGTTTCAAGATAGCAGAGTTCTAGTTCGTCATATTCCCGTAAGGCATCTTCATGAAGGTGGGCCATTTCAAACATAAAAGCCAAACTTTCCTGAGTACAGAATACAAATTTGTTACAAAAAGCCACAATCTCCTAGAATGAGCAGAAATGGAAAATAAATAAAGGTTGGGCTTTCAGAACAATTTATCGTACTCTTAGGTCCACAATTCATAAGAAAAGGATGAACCTTCAGAATGAAAAAAATACAAAAGTTCCAGACTGGCATGAGGCGCTGTTCACTGAGCTTCCGTATCTCAAAGAGACATTAGCTGATCTCTATGGAAAGTGGCTAGATGTAGATCTTTGTAAACTCTCCCTTCAAAACAAGACTCCCAAAGAGACACTTGAGACATTAGCTGAGTTTGCGAAAACAAGGAATGAAAAATATAAAACAAAATATTATCTTGTGTGTATTAAGGTAAGTCCTTCAGCATGGCCTATTAAAGTATTGGCATCCAATGCAATGTACAGAATAAGCTAAACCATTCTGCTGTTGAATCAAGATGTTGTAAAAGACCATAATACAAGTGAGAGGCTGTTTGAAGTTGTGATGGTTATGATTGCTGATATATTAGGTGCATGTTTAACTAACTTGCCTTATGCTATATCAGTTAAAGGTTTGAATTGTGCTATTGAAGAGAGGGAGGATAGTGTTAGAGAAGCAGTTTATGTTCTTGGTAAAACTATGAAGATTATAGAAAGTAGTTTATCATTTGCATAATAGAGCCACTTTCACATATTGCAGTCTTTGCATAACGGTACATACCAGAATCTCATAGCTCTATTAAAATTTTACCCTTTCACATAGACAATTTAAGTCGATTGAATACTTACAATTTTATCGGCAATATGTGTTTCTTCTGACATGTACTCTCCTGACGACTTTTGTCGTGTCGGCCTTATCCACTTCTCATGGCGTTTTGGTGGAGATTTGACCATATCCAGTTACGAGAACACTATAAAAATGAAAACACAATCACTAAGTAGCAACAGATAAATGAATAATAAACAAGTATACAACAGACCTGCAACTGTGGAAAATCTTCCCACATCAGAAACTCAACAAAACGAGACACTACACCAGTCTGTATAACCTCCTCAATCAGTGGATGTGGAGTATGTACTGCCACACAAAAATTCAATTGAATCATAGATACATTAATTAAATAAAAATCACTAAATATCGCATGAGAGTAATCAATCCAATTTCGAACCAATCGATAGAAGCATTCGAAATTGAAAGGTTCATTCAAGCTGCAAGTTATTAGCATCACTTCAAACACTAGCAACCATTGTTGGTAAATGTTCCAACTAAAACAACATAGAAACACAACAATTCAAAAATAATTTCAGTCTTACCTAATTCGCAAAAATCTAAAATAAATAACAACAAACTAGGCAAACTAACTAGTGTTCACAATTCAATTATCAAAAGAAATTTTCTAGTGTTAACATAAATGTGGGGTTGAGAAAAACAGAGAAATTACGATTTGACAAACGAGACCGAACAGACGACGAAACAGAATCAAGTTTACCCTAATAGCCCTTCTCACTAAAATTTCTGCAACAACTTTAGAGCCAAGTGTGTTTGCATCAATCTTAAAAACACATACTTTTAGTATGTAGTATACAACAAATATTTCAATGTGCGTGAAAATAAGATTAGTACTGTATGCATAAAAAAATTTGGTGTTTGATAAGCTATGAATGCAAACAATAATAGATATAAACACATGATTTTGATGATAAAAGTCATTAATATTAACTAACACCAAATACGTTATGACAAATAATAGATGATAGAACTAAACCTGAGTGGACACACAGAGAGTATGAGCAAGTTGTGTTTTCCCAGATCTGAATACATAAAGTGCTATTATTAGCATAAACTTCTTCTGAAACTGAAAATGAATAAAATCTATTTGAAACTAGTTACATGCTGTATTCATACCGGAATTCTCCAAATGCTTCAGTAATCGACAGTGTCTCGATTCCACCTTTATCAAACATTAAAAAGAAATTCAAAGAGAAAATAATTACAAACATATAGGATTCAAAATTAACGAATCATATAAGTAGAAAAACGCAAAACTATAAAAAAGAAGTTCTCGTTGAAAATCTACCTCCTAGCAGTTCATCAAGCGCTTGGCTTCCAGTAGTAATTCGAACCACAGACTTTCTCTGCAACAACAGAGTACAAATAAATTATTAAATTAAATAAAAATAATTAAGATGTACTTAAGCTTTATTAACAGAGTACAAAATCGAATCCATAATTCAAAAAACTAGAAGCAAAATAAACAACGTACTTTGAGCAGTGCATCACTTCCAGTAATGTAACCAGAATTCTGCATCGGAAGTGAGAAATCAAAATAAGATAAAATTAAAATAGATTCTAAATTAACTTAGATTTCAGATATTATAATCACTAACCACAAGCTTCTCAGCAGCTTCACAGATCTTATCAACCTTCGCCTCAGATAAACCTTTGATTCCAGTCAAATTCTGCGGAAAAAAATAACAACATTATTTAAGTGATTAAACTTCAGCCTAATTCAACATTCTTAGATTTTCGAATTAGAGAAGTGTTTAGAGTTAAACCTTTTTCGTGTGCATCATCAAGCCATTGCAGGTAAAGATCCCTGCGTCCTGAAGCCATTGCAGGTAACGAAAACGAGATCTATGAAATACTAAAAACGAAAACGATTTGAGCAACTGAAACCAAAACTATTTAAACTATTTGAAGTTCGTAATCGTGTTTGAATGGAAATACTAAAAACGAAAACGAAAAATACTAACCGATCTGTGAAAAGAGGGCCAGTGAGAGGGAAATCGAGTGTGAGAGGTGATAGGCGAAAACGATTTTGCCCAGAGGGGGAAAACGGATCTGAGAAACGAATCAAAGAAGAAGGTTGCTATGATGATTTTTTTCTTCTTCCACCGATTTGTGTTGTGAGAGATGAGATGCTAGGGTTCTGTGAGAGAGAAAACGAATCTGAGAAGGAAAAGGGAAAGTCACGTTTTCAGAGAAGAGGGAAAAGGGAAAATGAAATATAGAACGGTTTTTCCCTACAGGTCATATGCACCTGATGTAAAATGTAGTTGCTCAGTATTACAAAACTGCCACCGCGTGTATCTTTCCCTACAGGTATTATATCAACTGTTGTGAAAACTTTTTATCATTTACTTTTCCCATCAGTTATTCCTTTCAACTGATGTGAAAACTTTGTTAGTAATTTCAAAAATGCCACCGTGTTAACTATTACATCAGGTATTATTTTAACTGTTGTGAAAACATTTTTGACCATGTTGTAAAATGTATATTTTCCACTAGTGTCGTGAGTCATAATTTTAAATAAAATAATAGCTACAAAAACTACTCATATTGACATTTTATTTGTAATTTATGATTATCCCATCCACCTACTCATAATTTGCAATTTAAATAAAATAATAGCTACAAAAACTAGCCAAATTTGTGAAGATTGTGTTCACTATTCGTGTTATTTCAATGTAAATTTGATGGAAGATATCCCTAATTTGAGTTGTTTATGGTTCATATTTTTTGCAGTTGAGATTGCCACAAAGCAAAATAATGTGGATGGTATCAAATATTGCACGAAAACAAATGTTAAAGACAACGATGATGCAAGTTCTGATTGTTTTATACCCGGTTTTCCAGGCGCACCGGGAATCCCATTTCCAAAAATACCAGGAATTCCAGACATACCAGGAATCCCATTCCCAAAAATACCAGGAATTCCAGACATACCGGGAATCCCAATCCCAAACATACCAGGAATCCCATTTCCAAAAATACCAGGAATTCCATTTCCATTTCCAGGCATACCAGGATGGCCTACGCCTTCAACTCCTAAAGCGCCTAGTCCAACTCCTGAATCGACTTCACCTTCTAAATCACCTTCGCCTTCTGAGTCACCAAGTTCACCTTCACGCCCAGCCTACGTTATGTAGCTGAAGTTAATTAGCAAGCAAAAATAATGTTGACTGTCTCATTAATATGATACTTAGTACTTGGTTGAGCACACCATAAATATTTTCAATTAAGTTATGTGAATGTATTGGCATAGCTTTTACTCCAAATGCTTGCAAGTGGAATATATTCTTTTATCATATCATGTGTGTCTTTTTTTGGTGAATAACGTATCATGTTTATCTAATAATTTCCGACCTCACATCCATTATCAAGAATAAAAATTATAAGATTACTACATATCTGGAATTGTAACTGTATTAACATGGTTATCAGCAAATTCTTGTTTTAATTTTACATTTTTGAAAAATCCATGCTTTAAATTGATCTAATTGTGGATTTTATTAATTGGACCTAACTTTTCTGTTATTTGTTCCCGTCGGTTGCATTTTCACTTAAAAATGTAAGGAATAAAAAATGTCTGATATATATATATATATATATATATATATATATATATATATATATATATATATATATATATATATATATATATATATATCCAAAAACATGTTAACAGCTAGGTTGACAATTAAACCCTAATACCATTTGTATTATTCCGTAATATTATTAAAAAAACATAAAAAAGCTGAAGGTTATATGCTGAACTATATTTATTCGTTCATCTTGACGAACTCACTACTACAGAAATGACATTTAACATCGGTCGAAATTGACTTTTAACATCGGGTCCCAACCGATGTCCCTAAAGGTGATGTTGTATGTGTCCAACTTTTAACATCGCACTACAAGAAAATCTGTCATTACCCACTAACAATTACCCACGCCCGTAAGGCCATGGATAATTTTTAGAGTAGTGACGAATCACCCACGACTAAACCGTCTGTAAGGTTAAAAGTTCAATGTAAATTTTTTTAAATTGCTACCCACAGCTTAGCCATCAATAATTATAGACAACTTTTTGTCGTCACTAGTTACCCACGGTCTAACCCTCTATTTGATACATTTATTTATTTATAATAATTCATATTCAAAACAACAACAATATATTTATTTATTATTTCCTTAGCAATTTTGGCTCCAACCATTTTCCCCAATCCCAAAATTTCAATAATTTTGCTCCAAAAAATTTGCCAAAACCCAGGAGAAAAATAAAACATAACCATCTCTATGATATATTTTATTCACTATACAGAACAAGAACAGTTACGTTCCTTTCTCTAAAAAAAAAAGAACAGTTATGTTCCCCTCTCTCTCTCTCTCTCTCTCTCTCTCTCTCTCTCTCGCGATCCACCGTCTCTTTGGATTGGCCACCGTCTCACTCTCCGATTGCCCAACCGTCACCTTCTCTACTTCGATCGTCCACCATCTCCCTCTCTCTCTTCATAGATTCTCGTGAAAAAGGGGTTCTTGTGAGAAAGGGGTTCTCGTGAGAAAGGGCTCGTGATTCTCCGTTTTCGATTTTGGTAAGTCCTCTCACCTTCTTCATCAATAATTACAAATACGTATTCCATGCATGTGTAATTGTGGTTATTAGGGTTTAGATTTTCATTTGATTGTGTTTTTCAATTGATTGTGATTGTGGCTTATTATGGTTCAAATTGTTCAATGTGATTGTGTCTGATTCAAATTGTCCAATGTGATTGTGGTTGATTCAAATTATTAGTTCAATGTTCTGTTGATTCAAATTGTTCTTGTATATAAGTCCTTATCATGACAAACACTTATCTATAAGTTGTTTCTATAAGAACATATTAAATATAGGTAAGTTGTTTTTGTATAAGCTATAATCTGTTTTCATATTGGGTGGGATCAGTTTCTGACCATTTTCCTAAATTTGAAAAAAAAACATAACAGAAGTTAGTGGCGTTGAAGAGAATAGGAAAGTGGTTCAAAACAGATGAAGCCATAGTCACCTGGTTCGCAATTCTCTTCGGTACATGGTACGCGTTCAGGTACGCGGTACCCAACTCTCAAAGAATTGGGTATGTTGGAGGTATACATATTCGGTACACTTTTTTATTTTGTAGAATGTTGGTTTTGTTATTTAGTTCTAGGTTATGGGTAATTTGTGAGAGGCATTTGATGTAAATACCTTTCTATCTCTTAGAATCAATTGGCTTATTTGTCATGCAGATTGAGGGGATAATGATGGACATTGAAGCTGCTGAAGAAGAAATTAATAGATGGAAAGTCGCAGCAGAGCAAGAAGTTGCTGCAAAAACAGGTGTTGAACAAGAATTTGCGGCACAGGTAATGGGTTGCTTTCAACAAGGCTAACTTATATCTTGCATGCTTACTTTTGTGTATCTTGTTACTTTCTAGCTTAGTATCTTAGTTAAGTTCCTGTTGCATGTTAGTATCCCTCAAAGTCATTCCTTGATTATTATTTCTTAGCAATTATTGTGTTGTTGCTAGTAGCAAAGATTTTAGAGGAATCAAAGTTTGTAACTCTTAGATGAGAATCATGAACCATTAGTCATGAATATAATTTCGTTTATCTTCACATGCATAATATCGTTTAATTGGTAATAAGAATAAAAAAGAAACTTTGTCAACGTAATGTTCTGTTAATTATTAGTTGGAAACTAGAGGTTATGTAATGGCTCTCATACATAATTTGGTGGTTTTATTGCGTGCACTCTTTATTTGCAGTTAACAACATAGATAATAAACTATATGATTCCTCATAGATGCATGGTGTTGTGTAATGGCTTCCTTTACTCTATAATCTTCTGTTTACATAATGACAAGCTTCTCTGGGATTCATATTTCCAGCTACAATCACTTTGAGGTGAGATTGAACACTGAATTCAAGTAGGTCTGTAATGGATTTTCTTTATAGTTTGACTCTATTATGGAGTTTGAAACAAATGTCTACTTAAAGTTTTACTAAACAGTGTGAGATAATGATTTAGGGTCCAATGAGTTGATTATTATATAAACAAAGCAACCATAGTTTTCTTAATTTTGTAGTATGGATGAAATGGGCCAATATAAATGTATGCAATTTTTATTTTTTGTTAAAATGTTATGTTACCGAGGGCTTAGCCGTGGGTAAAATTACTCCATAAACACACATAACTTACCCAAGGCTTGGTCGTGGGTAACTTTATAGATGGTGTAGCCATGGGTAATATAGGACCGATAATTTGTTGTTAAAACAATGATTACCCACAAATTATTCATGGCATAACCGAGGGTAATTACAGTGGGCTTTTTTGGCCGTGGGTAACGTTACCGACGAGGCTTTTTCCCACGGCCCCGAGGCCGTTGGTAAGTCGTGGGCAATTCTGACTACCCACGGCTTTTTGCACTTACCGACGACTTTTGCCCATGGGTAATGACATAATTTCTTGTAGTGTCGGCTGCATGACTGTTGTTATGTGTTTATCCACATCGGGCAGAATCTCACTGATGTGGATTCAAGTGTAACCCATACGATTTCACATCGGGTGTACAGTTACAACTGATGTCAAAAAGGCACAATTAACAGAATTTAAGTCTGAAATAGGTGCTTGCATTACAATTGTCATTACAACAGATCATTAGTACACAACATGTCTGGAACATAGTACTATAAGCACATATATCTGAATACAGATCATAGTCATGAATCATAAACATAAATAGCACGATCACTCGATCGCCTTCTCCTTACCCTTGCGGTGTGCTACATGAGTACCTGAAAACAAAAGGATTGGGATGAGACATAATGTCTCAGTGAGCTCTACCTATCCTAGGCTGCTGGCAACCTTCGGGGATACCTACGATTGCCATGCACCAATCTTAACCCATTTCGGGTTTATACGTGTTTGTGCCTGCTATACTGTGTAGTCGTGAAAACTAGACTACAATCTGCTAACGTAGTGATCGAGGGGAAACAAGGATCACTATTTGGTAACTGATATCTGCCTTGTCATCTTAAAGTATTTTCTGATCGTATTAAGTTAGTATGTTAGCGTGTAACAAACAATTATTATCTGAGTTGATTTTACGGAATGTATCCGAGTGGAGTAACCCCGGAGTACATCCCTCTACTAACCGGTGAAAACTCTTATCTGAGGCTAGTCACCGGACTCCTCTTACTGTGTGTGGCTATCCTCGCGGATGGTAACTGCACCGTTCCAGTTGTATCCGGAACCCCCGTGCTATCTAACTGAAGAGAACATCAGAGACACAAATTAACTTTTAATTAAATCTGGTTAATTATCTGAACTGCTACGTGTATCCTCAGTGTCACACTGACGTGAGCATCTGAGGCCCGTTCTGATGTACATGTAATCTGTACCTATAACTGGGAACTTCTTGTACCACTGTCTAAGATATACTCTGTTCTGTCTAGTCGAGGGTTGTCTGAAAATCTAAACCCTTAAACTTATCTGATACATATGGATAAATCTACCCATCACTCATATATGACGCATGTTTTCATCCCAAGTTAATCCTTAACGATGCTTTAAACCTCGTACTCCAAAATATTTCAAAGATCATTGGTATGGTACAAATGTTGGTAAAGAAAAGAAGTTTCTGGACAATTTCGCTCAGCGAGTAAAAGCTTTGCTTAGTGAGCACCTGAGCAATCTTCGCTTGGCGACCAAGAACTTCGCTTAGCGATGCATCTGCCTAGATTTGGGTATGAAGCTTCACTAAGCGAACACTGAGCGACGGCCAAGCGAAGTTAGGCAGTGACAAAACTTGGCTCGTTCGCTGAGCAAAGTCTTGCTCGCTCAGCGGCCGTAGCAGAATTCAGGTTTGCAGAAAACGTGTTTGTTTTCAAAACTTTGAAACCCATCTGTCCAGAAGCAATGGTAATATGCCAAGGACTCATTTAAAACCATAAAAACATGCTGGGTCAAGGATTAACAGGATTTAACATGTGCATCAATAAAAGGGGAAAAAGCTATTTCTTTTCATAATCACTTAAAATCAGATTATCTCACTCAACCATGACCCAAGGGAAATGGCTAATCTAAAAGAACTCACCTTGAAATTGTTTTGATCCTTGCCAAGCTTCCTAGACAAAACCCAAGCTTGATTCCTCCTTCCTTTCTTTTTTACTTAGCTTCTAATGGTTCAAGAACTACAAGATTAGTGTTTGCAAGCGGCTAGGAAAATGGAATGATGATTAGATGAAAGTTGGAGTGGTGTGGGTGAAGAAAATTGTGAGAAGGAGTAGAGAGAAGTGGAGAGAAGAAGTTTCTAGAGAGAGAATGGGATGGAAATTATGAGGAAAATTGGGGTAATTGGTTTTATATAGCCTCAACCCTCAATTTACCAAAATACCCTTCCTTAAAAATATCTCTGATACATCGTCCCAACTCTGATAAGTATCTAAGTCTTAAGCGGGACGTTACACTCTACCCCCCGTAAAGAAATTTCGTCCTCGTAATTTAGAATTTACCTGGGAATAGATGCAGATAGCTCCTCTGCATTTCTGATTCTAGCTCCCACATAGTTTCACCGTCGGGAGAACTTTTCCACACAACTTTGACAATCAGAATCTCTTTGTTCTTCAAGGACTTGACATCACGATCGACAATCTATTCTGGTTCAGGCTGAAATGTCAAGTCTGACCTTAAGTTTATAGTCTCTAACTCTACTGGCTGAAAAGGATCGGGAATGAATTTCCTCAATTGTGACACGTGGAACACTTCATGAAACCCTGACATAGCCGGAGGCAATGCCAACTGGTAAGCTACCGAACCGACACGTCTGAGTATCTGAAATGGCCCAATAAACCTCGGACAAAGCTTCTTTGTTCTGAAAGCTCCACGTAGACCCAACTTAGGAGTAACCTTCAGGAATACATGATTCCCTTCTTCGAACTCTAACAGCCCACGCCTCTTATCTGCATAACTTTTCTGACGGCTCTGTGCAGTCCTCATCTTATCTTATGAAACTCTGGCAAGTCTGAGTCTGAACCGTAAAACAGAGCTAAACAGAGCACTAAAATCAGAGGTTCAGAAGCAGGAAAATAAAGACAGAAAGTAAGATAACACAGGTGATTTATTAACCCAGTTCGGTGATAAACAACACCTACGTCTGGAGGATACCAATCCAGGAAGGAAATCCACTAAGTAGAATCAATTCAAAGACTCAAGACACAGCCCCTGTTCCCAGCCTTATCACTTAATCTCTACCCGTATAGACTTCTACCTAGGAACATCTAGATATAAGAACCCACTTACTTCCCAATCAAGTAATCACAACCCAGTGATTATCAAACTCTTCAACAAATCAAGTACGAAGTCACACTTCAAAACATCAAAGACATCACTTGTGCTTAAAAGCTTTAAGTGAATTACAACTCAAAACAAACTAAACCAACTCTAACAGATGAGTGGTGTACAAAATAGAGCAACAGCTCACAGACTCAAAAACACTAAGACTCTTATAATGATTACTGTTTTTGATACATCAATTCTTCAATAACAGCGTCCTCCTTAAATAGTCTTCAGCAACAGACATAATTCTGAACAATATAATCTTCAAAGATATAATTCTGAAATTCTTTAGAAGCTCATAGAAGGAAATATATTTCTGAAATATATTTTGCAAAGATTCCTTTGAAAATATATTCATAAATAAAAGAAACCAATCTTCAATAAAGATCTTCACGCGAATTAAACAGCCTTCCAGAAACATCAGCCTGGATAAATCTTCAATCAAATCTTCGAAAGATACTGTGAAAGAATTAACAGAATGAACGCAGAAATACAGCTTCTGAAATGCAGCTTCTGAAGGTCAACAAAAGTCAGCGTCTGAACAGTGCGTCTGATGACCAGTTCAGCTTCTGATGAACAGTACCAGCGTCTGAAGACCAGTTCAGCGTCTGATGAATAGTACCAGCTTCTGAAATCTAGTTTCCAGCTTCTGAAGACACAAATTAGCTTCTGAAGATGCATTGCTTGTACATTTTGATTTTAGCAAACATGTAGCCAACATTCAAATATCCAACAATCTCCCCCTTTGACAAATTTTTGGCTAAAATCAAAAAGACAAGCTCTTCACTCAGCAAAAGTATTCAACCATGAAGAACTACACATATTTAAACATAGCACCAGAGTCAGCAGCGGATAAAATGCTATGTTAACACAAATAACTTCAACTTCTGAAGTACCACACCAACTTCTGAAGCACACAAATAAACACTCAGTTTCTGAAGCACACAAGTAAACTCCCCCTGAAGCACAAACTCATCAGCTTCTGACAGGAGACTCCCCCTGAAACACAGCACATCACAACAGCTCTCCCCCTGACTTCTGAAATGTAGTAACAACTGAAGTGGTGCTTCTGAAACTTCTTAAACAACACACAACTCAGGAACACTATACTGAACCACTCCCCCTGAGCCAGAGACTCCCCCTGAAACATATCTTCACAGCTCTTTTTGTATGTATTGCTTCTGAATTCTGAATAAAACTGTCAACTTCTGAAAAACAAAATCTGAATTCTGAAACCAAGTACATTCTGAACAAACACATTCTGAAACTAAACACAAGTTTTTCTCCCCCTTTTTAGCCAAATAATCTTGACAAAACACAGTCTTCACACAGGAAACACAAACTGACTTAGCATCAGACACGGTTTTTGCACTAAGATCAGTATCATCTTCAGCACCCTCACTTCCTGCTTGCTCACCCTCAGTAAACTGTAATTGCTATAATTCTTCATGCAAACAAACTCCCAGTTTACTCCTCAAGTTCTCAAACTGCTTGGCATCCAATGCTTTTGTAAATATGTCAGCAAGTTGTTCTTCTGTGTCAACATGTTCCAGCTGCACAACCTTCTCCTCCATAAGGTTTCTGATGAAATGATGGCGTATATCAATATGCTTAGTCCTGCTGTGCTATATGGGGTTCTTTGAAATATTGATAGCACTCAGATTGTCACAATATAAAGTCATAACATCCTGTTCAATATTGTATTCCTTCAGCATCTGCTTCATCCACACCAATTGTGAACAACTGCTTCCAGCTGCTATATACTCAGCTTCAGCTGTAGACAATGATACACAATTCTACTTCTTACTGAACCATGAAATCAGATTGTTACCCCAGAAAGAAACATCCACCAAAAGTACTTTTTCTATCATCTGCACTTTCTACCCAGTCAGCATCACAATACCCAACTAACATAGGACTTCCACTGTGTGAGTACATAATCCCATAGTCACTTGTACTATTGACATACTTCAGAATCCTCTTCACTTGTGTCAAATGACTCATTTTTGGCTCAGCCTGATATCTAGCACAGACTCTAACAACAAAGGTTATGTCTGGTCTGCTTGCAGTTAGATATAACAGACTCCCTATCATGCTTCTATACATGCTTTGATCAACAACAACACCTTGTTCATCTTTTGTCAATTTCAAGTGAGTGGCTGCAGGCGTTCTTTTATGGCTAGCATTCTCCATCCTAAACTTCTTGACTATATTCTTTGCATATTTGCTCTGTGAAATGAATATAGTGTCTTCCATCTGCTTGACTTGAAGACCAAGAAAATATGTTAGTTCACCCACAAGACTCATCTCAAACTCAGACTGCATCTGCTGAAAAAATAGTTGAGCCATCTGGTTTGACATTCCACCAAACACAATGTCATCAACATATATTTGTGCTATCATTAAACTTCCATCTTCTTCTTTAACAAACAGGGTCTTGTCAGTTCCTCCTTTTCTGTAGCCTTGAGTAACTAGAAACTGTGTGAGTCTCTCATACCATGCTCTAGGTGCTTGCTTCAATCCATACAGTGCTTTCTTCAACTTGTAAACATGGTTTGGAAAATTAGGATCCACAAATCCTTTTGGCTGTTCAACATAAACCTCCTCTTGTAAATATCCATTTAGGAAAGCACTCTTCACATCCATCTAAAACAGCTTGAATTTAAGAATACATGCTACACCCAAAAGTAATCTTATGGATTCTAATCTGGCCACAGGTGAAAGGTTTTATCAAAATCAAGTCCCTCCACCTGAGTGTATCCTTGAGCAACTAACCTTGCGTTATTTCTAGTCACAATTCCATGTTCATCTGATTTATTCTTGTAAATCCACTTAGTTCCAATGACATTCATACCTTCAGGTCTTGGAACAAGGTCCCACACTTCACTTCTTTTGAACTGATTCAGTTCCTCTTGCATAGCATCAATCCAGAATTCATCAGTAAGAGCTTCTTTAATATTTTTGGGTTCAAATTTAGACACAAAACATGAATCAGTAGTTACTGCATCTGATCTTCTGGTTCCGACTCCTTGATCAAGACTCCCAATGATTAAATCATTGGGGTGATCCTTCTTAACTCTAATTGAAGGTCTTTTACCAGTAGATACATGATATGGATTAATCTCTTCTTCTTCAGACTCTACTTCATTTTCCACAACTGGTGCTTCTGACTGTTGTTCTTCTGATGTTGCATCATCTGGTACCACTTCAGACTCTACTCTATCTTTTTCAGCAAGTAAATCATCTATCACAACATTGATAGATTCCATTACTACCTTGGTTCTGGAATTAAACACTCTATAAGCTCTGCTGTTTACTGAGTAACCAAGAAAAATTCCTTCATCACTCTTGGGATCCATCTTTCTTCTGTTTTCTCTATCAGCCAAAATGTAACACTTGCTACCAAACACATGAAAATACTTGACAGTAGGCTTTCTTCCTTTCCATAACTCATACAGAGTAGAAGTAGTGCCCTTCTTCAGAGTCACCCTATTGTGAATATAGCATGTTGTATTCATTGCTTCTGCCCAGAACAGATAAGGTAAATTCTTAGCATGTAACATAACTCTAGTTGATTCTGCTAAGGTTCTGTTCTTCCCCTCAACTACACCATTTTACTGAGGTGTTATGGGAGCTGAAAATTCATGCTTGATCCCTTCAGAAGCACAGAACTCAGAAAACTTGTTATTTTCAAACTCCTTCCCATGATCACTTCTGATCCTGACAATGACACTATCTTTCTCTCTTTGTAACTGAGTGCACAGATCTTTAAACACATCAAAAGTATCTGATTTTTCTCTAATGAAGCTTACCCAAGTGAATCTTGAAAAATCATCAACAACCACAAAAGCATACTTTTTCCTCCAATGCTCTCAACTTGCATAGGTCCCATTAAATCCATATGTAACAATTCAAGAGCTTTAGTTGTTACCTGGTGATCCAACCTGGGATGACACTTTCTTGTTTGTTTACCAATATGACATTCACCACAAATACTGTCTTCATTAATCTTCAGTTTGGGTAGACCTTTGATAGCTTCCACATTCATGACTTTCTTCATGCCCTTCAGATTCAAGTGACCCAGTTTCTGGTGTCAGAGTCTGACTTCTTCTTCTGAGCTTATGAGACAAGTGGACAGGCTTGTTTCTTCTTCAGACAAGTGGTAGCAGTTGTCCTTTGATCTGCAGCCCCTCATCAGCTCTTCTCCTTCTATACCAGTTACCAGACATTCCTCCTTGTTAAAGTTCACTTTCAACTCTTGATCACACAGCTGGCTTATGCTGATCAGATTTGAAGTTAGCCCTTTCAATAATAGCACATTGTCTAGTCTTGGTAATCCATCTCTGTTCAAGTCCCCAATTCCAATAATTTCTCCTTTAGCTCCATCACCAAAAGTTACATAGCTGCTGGAATATGGCTTTAAATTACTTAAAAACTTCTTCACACCAGTCATGTGTCTGGAGCATCCACTATCAAAATACCAATCTTCCCTAGAAGTGGCTCTCAAAGATGTATGAGCTATGAGACTTTTGAGGTTCCTTGTGATGTTCCATCTTAGATGTGCCTATCATTGGATCATAAGTATCAACATCAAGAATAAACCTTTCAGCTGGATTTTTCTGTTTGTTTAAGATCCTATCATCAAAACCTATACCATTAGGTTTCCCTTGGTTCTGACTCTCTAATATCTCCTCCAGTACATCAGTAGCAGTGTTCATCATTCTAACTTGCTTCTTCAAGTTTTCTAGTTGAGAGTTCAGCTGGGTTACCTCATCTTTGAGATCAGAATTTTGCACTAAGAGTTCACTTTTCTCAGCATTCAGCTGGCAGATCGTCTTCTTCTGATCCACTAGTTGCTTGCAAACTTCTACACTTCTGATGTATAGGTTTTTGTAATTGTCAGTCAGTTCTTCATAAGATGATTTTTCAACTCTGGCTTCAGACTCTGATGGAACTTCAGACTCTGAGAGTGCTTCAGACTCTGATAGTGTTTTAGACTCTGATAATGTCTCAGACTCTAAAAATGCTTCAGACTTTGAAAGAGCTTCTGAGGCCTTAACCTTAACATCAGACTTGTATCTTCCAGTTAGGGCAACAACATACTTAGCAGATTCACTTTCTACTTCTTCTTCTGAGTCTTCATCAGACCAAGAAATAGCCAAGCTCTTCTTCTGCTTCTTAAGATAAGTAGGACATTCTGACTTGATATGACCATATCCTTCACACTCATAGCATTGAACACCCTTTGATTGATTGCTCTTCTCATCAGTCTTTGTCTTCTTCAAATCATTTGGTTGCTTACTGATGTTGAATCTGTTGTTCTGACCTTTTGATTTGGATCTCCTGTCAACATGCTTCAGAATCTTATTAAACTGTCTCCCTAGCAACACAAGTGCTTCTGATAAGTCTTCATCATCCTCATCATTCCCTTGTTGATCCTCAGCATCAGTATTAACTGCAAAAGCAACTCATTTCCCTTTCTTGTCAGTACGATTACAGAAGGCTGTTTCAAAGTTCAGTAAGGACCCAATCAATTCCTTAACCTTCATGCTGGAGATGTCACGTGCCTCCTCAATAGCAGTCACTTTCATGTCAAATCTTTTGGGAAGAGACCTGAGTATCTTTCTCACAATTTTCTCATCAGACATTTTCTCACCAAGAGAATCAAAAGAGTTAGCCATGTCTAGAACATTCATATAAAAGTCTTGTATGCTCTCATCCTCCAACATCTTCAGATTTTCAAATTTTGTGGTGAGGAGTTGAAGTCTGGACAGCTTTACCATTGAAGTGCCTTCATCAGTAGTCTTGAGAATCTCCCAGGAATCCTTGGCTATAGTACACTGCTTGATCAGTCTGAACATGTTCTTGTCCACTCCATTGAATAGTGCATTCAAGGCTTTGGAGTTTCCAAGAGACAAATCATCTTCCTCCTTTGACCATTCTTCCTCTGGTTTCAACACAGTAGTCTTCTCTCCATCTTTGTCCAGAACAACTGGATGTTCCCGACCCTTCAGCACTGCTTTCTAGGTCCTGCTGTCTATAGATTTCAGGAAAGCAGTCATACAAGATTTCCAGTACTCATAGTTGGTCCCATCCAACAGAGGTGGTCTGTTAACAAATCCTCCTTCCTTGTCCATTCTTGCTAGAAAACCTTCCCTGGAGCTCACCCAATAACAGGCAGGGTGCCTGCTCTGATGCCAATTGAAATTCTGGCAACTCTGAGTCTGAACTGTAAAACAGAGCTAAACAGAGCACTAAAATCAAAGGTTCAGAAGTAGGAAAATAAAGAAAGAAAGTAAGATAACACAGGTGATTTGTTGACCCAGTTTGGTGATAAACAACACCTACGTCTGAAGGATACCAATCCAGGAAGGAAATCCACTAAGTAGAATCAATTCAAAGACTCAAGACACAACCCATGTTCCTAACCTTATCATTTAATCTCTACCCGTATAGACTTCTACCTAGGAACACCTAAATATAAGAACCCACTTACTTCCCAATCAAGTAATCACATCCCAGTGATTATCAGACTCTTCAACAAATCAAGTACGAAGTCAGACTTCAAAACATCAAAGACATCACTTGTGCTTAAAAGCTTTAAGTGAATTACAACTCAAAACAAACTAAACCAACTCTAACAGATGAGTGGTGTACAAAATAGAGCAACAACTCACAAACTCAAAAACACTAAGACTCTTATAATGATTACTGTTTTTGATACATCAATTCTTCAATAGCAGCGTCCTCCTTAAATAGTCTTCAGCAGCACACATAATTCTGAACAATATAATCTTCAAAGATATAATTCTGAAATTCTTTAGAAGCTCGTAGAAGGAAATATATTTCTGAAATATATTTTGCAAAGATTCCTTTGAAAATATATTCATAAATAAAAGAAACCAATCTTTAATAAAGATCTTCACGCGAATTAAACAGCCTTCTAGAAACATCAGCCTGGATAAATCTTCAATCAAATCTTCGAAAGATACTGTGAAAGAATTAACAGAATGAACGCAGAAATACAGCTTCGGAAATGCAGCTTCTGAAGGTCAACAAAAGTCAGTGTCTGAACAATTGCTTCTGAAGGTCAACAAAAGTCAGCGTCTGAATAGTGCGTCTGATGACCAGTTCAGCTTCTGATGAACAGTACCAGCGTCTGAAGACCAGTTCAACGTCTGATGAACAGTACCAGCTTCTGAAATCCAGTTTCCAGCTTCTGAAGACACAAATTAGCTTCTAAAGACGCATTGCTTGTACATTTTGATTTTAGCAAACATGTAGCCAACATTCAAATATCCAACATCATGAATGGATTTAATCTTCAGGGTAGTCTCCTGAATAATCTCCGGTCCTACACTTCCTGCCATACAAGGCCTCATAAGGCGTCATCCCTATGCTGGAATGGTAACTATTGTTGTAAGAGAATTCGATCAAAGGCAAGTGATTATTCCAACTTCCCCTATCCTCCAGAATGCACGCACGTAGCATGTCCTCCAACGTCTGGATAGTCCTTTTGGATTGACCATCCGTTTGAGGATGATGAGACGTACTCATTTTTAATCTCGTTCCCAAAGCTCTCTAAAAAGCCTTCCAAAAATGAGAGGTAAAGATTGGGTCCCTGTCCGACACAATACTAGTAGGAATGCCATGCAGTTTCACAATCTCTATGATGAACTTGGGTCATGTCTTGGTTTTAGCCGTATTTTGATGTCGTTTTGTACATATTAGAGAGTCTTTTATTGATTTTTCATGCTGGAATTAGACATTGTTAGAAGGAATGGTCAAAGGCCAAGCGACTCGGGAACAAGAAAATTTTGTAAGATTTTGAGAAGTTTTAAAGGTGTTTTGCTACTGGAAGTATCGTGCCATGATGGACCTGTGTCGTGGCACGATGAGAAGAAGGCCAGAAGAAGGATTTCAACACTGGAATTTTTGTGCCACGATGGGATATCCATCGTGCCATGATGAAGCTTTGAATGCGTTGACCTGTGTTTTAATGAGGCCATCGTGCCACGATGGACCTGTGTCGTGGCACGATGGGTCAGTTTCAGAAACATGGATTATAAAAGCCAGGTGCGTTTTCATTGCAAGGGTTGGATTTTTTGACGAAGAAATTGATTATAATACTGGAGATCGACTGTGGAAAGGAGCTGTTCGATTCTAGGACACTGGAGTTGAAGCTTTCCATCCTCTTTCTTATTGTATAATGTCTCTCATTCTTGCTATGCTCTGTAATAGAAACATGAGTAGCTAATTTCTCTATTGTTAGGGATGAGGTTAGCTAGATGATGACTTTTGCCTTGTGACCTCAGTTTGATCATTGAATAAGTTTGTTGAATCATATTTCTTATCTTTGTGCTTAATGCTTATATTGATTGATCACCTTTAAATTGATGTATGATTCATATTGTGAAACAGAAGTTGAATGTATGAATGCTTCAAGATAAGAAATTCTCGCCTTTGTAATCTAGGAATATATACAATCTCGCGAAACCGTTTAGTAATTCTTGTTCGTTCATGCTTAATTCTAATTTTAAAATTCACTAACGAATTAAGGTTTATCTTAGAATTAATGATTCTGTCACTAAGGAATTAGGACAAGAGTAATCTAGAGAATTAGGTTATGATTCGTTAAACAAGTTCATTGATCATATCTAAGCGAGTAGCTCAAGTTCGGCGTCTAGTGAAACTCATCCCTGACAAGCTTTCTATCTTGAAATTCAAACAAGTTTTATTTTCCGCAATTTTCCATTATTGTTATTAAACAAACTTCGTACCCTTTTGTTCAACTGAGTTTTAAAATTACATTATGACAGTATAACGCAGTCCTCGAGTTCGACACTCGGTTTACCGTTTTAACTTTACTACTTGAACGATTTCGTACACTTGCGAAAATCGCCATCAAGTTTTTGGCGCCGTTGCAGGGGATTGCCAATTAACTGTTGAATCATAATTTCTTTTACTTAATTGAATTTTTTGCTCTGCAATAAAATTCTTTTTGTTTGTTACGAATTTTATTTTACTTAACTGTTTTATTTTTATTTTTCTCTAATTCTCAATAACTCACGTTTGTCTAATCTTGTATGCGAGGCCAAGCCTCAGCTGAACTTCTCTTTGACACAACAGTGTGCCATCTGATGCCTTAGAAAACTCTGATTGACCAATCCTCCTCTGGAGGTCCATATCCGTACTATGAGCTTGTGAGATTCTGGACCGTAGGTCACACGTGATTTCCAACTTATGCAACAAAATGCCACCATCCACCTCGGTGACATTGAGGTTAAGATCTCCAAACTTCTCGTACACCACAAGTATGCATCATCACTTCCGCTCTAACTAAGGCCTTCTGGCTCAAGGCATCAGCTACCATGTTCACCTTTCCTGGATGGTACTTTAGATCAAAGTCAAAGTCCTTCAAATATTCCACCCAGCTCCTCTGCCTCATGTTCAGCTCCCGTTGATCAAATAAATACTTCAAGCTCTTATGGTCACTGAACAGGTCAAACTGCGCACCATATAAATGATGCCTCCACACTTTCAATGCAAAGACTATGGCTGCCAACTCAAGATCATGAGTGGGATAATTCTCCTCATGAGTCTTAAGTTGTCTCGACGCATAGGCTATCATATTATCTCCTTGCATGAGCACACTACCTAATCCCTTAGACGACGCATCGCAGAAGACGACGTATCATTTGTCAGGATCTGGTATGGCCAACACTGGTGCCTTATAAAATTTCTTCCTCAAAGTCCTGAAACCCTTCTCGCACTCTTCGTCCCAAATAAAGGGCACATCTTTCCTGGTGAGGCGTGTCAAAGGTAAGGCAATCTGATAGAACTTCATAATGAATCTTCGATAGTAACCTGCTAAGCCCAAGAAACTTCTAAATTCAGCCACATTCTTGGGTATGGCCCAATTAAGAATAATTTCAACCTTAGACGGATCTACGGTCACTCCTCCTTGAGAAATGACATGCCCCAACAACTTAACTTCCGATAGCCGAAATTCACACTTACTGAATTTGGCATATAATTGCTTCTCCCTGAGAAAATTCAAAACGATCCTCAAGTGATGGGCATGCTCCTGGGGGTCTCTGGAATAGATCAAAATGTAATCGATGAAGATCACTACAAATTGATCCAGATAAGGTTGGAAAATCATGTTCATGTAATCCATAAACACAACTGGAGCGTTAGTTACACGGAAGGGCATAACTAGGAATTTGTAATGTCCGTAACGTGTTCTGAACGCCGTCTTGGACACATCCGAGGATTTGATGTGGAGCTGATGATAACCGAATCTAAGATCAATCTTAGAGAATATTGTCACTCCTTTAAGTTGATCTAGAAGGTCATCAATCCTTGGAAGGGGATACTTGTTCTTGATGGTCACCTTGTTCAGTTGGCGGTAGTATATACACAATCTCATACTACCATCCTTCTTCTTAACTAGCAAAATTGGCCCACCCCAAGGAGATACACTAGGTCTGATGAAATGCTTCTGGATCAATTCCTCTAGCTGGGATTTCAACTCCTTATGTTCTGAAGGTGACATTCGGTACGGCACCACTGACACTGGCTCCGCTCCGAAAATAAGATCAATGGAGAATTCAACTTCACGTTCTGGAGGTACGCTTGTTATATCGGAAGGAAAAACATCTGGATATTCAATAACAATCAGAATGTCTCTCGGACTTAGCTCTAGTTCTGAAGCCACAGTGAGCATAACATAGAAACCCCTAGCTTTGGCACAAACGAACTAAATTAACTGGTGAGTATGATTAATCAATTCAGATAAAGCCACACCTTCGGTTGTATCACTTGTAGGCATGTAGATACTCTTCTCAGAACATCCAATATACACATGGTTAGCGGAGAGCCAATCCATGCCTAGAATTACATCAAGTTGCTTCATGGGGAGACACACTAAGTCTATATAGTATGTCTTGCTGGACACGGTAATAGGACAGTTTTCACATACATAACTTGCTAGGATTCCGCCATCCGTAGCGGTAGATACCGTCATTGGAGGAATAGATGGGGACAAAGGTAACTGCAGTTTTTCTACACACTTATACGAAATAAATGAACAAGTTGCGCCACAATCAAAAAGAACTTTAATTGGATTCTAGCCAAGATAACACATACCGGCAATTAGATCTTCATTAGCCTGAGCCTTCTTACCATCTAGGGAAACACTCTGCCCTTGCTAGTAGTGGTACCTTCAGTCGTTCCCTTACCACGTCTATTAGGGAATTCACGTAGGTAGTGTCCAGGTTGTTTACACCTGTAACACACGCTGGCACCCATCATGCATTCTCCCTTGTTAGCTCTTCCACAGGTCTTACTTTCCTCTCTAAAGGGAACCCTTCGGCTTCAGCTTATCGTGATACTTATCTTTACCCTTTCTTTGTTCATATGCTGCAGCTTTCTCTCTGGCAGTCTTGGTAAAACCCGCTTCAGCAACCAAACTATCATGAACCAATTCATCGTAACTTGTAGTTTTCTAGAGGCTCATAGCAATGTCAATTTAACCTCTCAACCCTACGCTTATACTGATTCATCTTCCAATTTTCATTTCTTGCATATTCATTGTGGGTAGAGTAATACGATAACTCTTCGAACTTCTTAGTAAACTCAGTGACCGACACGTTACCTTGCTTTAATTCTAGGAACTCTTGCTCTTTCTTCACTTTGTATGATAGTGGCAAATACTTCTCTAGCATCACCTCCTTGAAGTTTGCCCAATTCACCTCACATCATTCGTTATCATTCTGCGTTGGGTAGATTCCAATCAGTCTTCTGCTGCGCCTCTGAACTGGTTCGTTGCATACACCTCCTTATCAGCATCCGAGCACTCAGCCATCCGGAAAATCTTCTCCATCTGCTTTAGCCACCTCTTAGCTTCCTGAGGATCGCCTTCTCCAATGAACTCGAGAGGGTGATTCATGTTGTACTCCCGAAGACTGGGTTGCCAACAATTGGGGGCGGGGCGGCTGCTGATGGAAACCTTGCCCCTGATGCATCATTTCCATCCAATGCTGCTGAGATTGGGCCTGCTGTTGCACCTGTTGTTGCATCATCTGCATCATCTACTGATGCTGCAATGCATTTCGAGCCTGCTGCTCCCGATACTGCTGCTGCAATGCTTGTTGCTACTACGTAATCTGAGCCCATAAATTCACATTACGGTCTCTACCTTCCTCGTTGGCCTGATTGACTCTAGGCCTTCCTAGTCCTCTTCGTCTCCCAGACAACTTATTCTAGTTGTCATACACAAGTCAAAGTGATCAAGTTTAACCAGAAATAACATTTAGAATAATGTCTTGGATCCAAATGGTCCATGTACTTGGATTGTATTTTAATGACCCAAGGCACGATTTGAATCGATCTGCTCTGATACCAAATTGTAACACCCATAATGAGATAGCCTAGGATCTCATACGAGCGTTAGATTTCATACTGGATACATTAAACTACAATACAAAATTTAAGTCTGAAATAGGTGCTTGCACTACAATTGTCATTACAACAGATCATTAGTACACAACATGTCTGGAACACAGTACTACAAGCACAAATATCTGAATACACATCATAGCCATGAATCATAAACATAAATGGCACGATCACTCGGCCACCTTCTCCTTACCCTTGCGGTGTGCTACCTGAGTACCTGAAAACAAAAGGATTAGGATGAGACATAATGTCTCAGTGAGCAACACCTATCCTAGGCTGCTGGCAACCTTCGGGGAGACCTACGATTGCCATGCACTAATCTCAACCCATTTCGGATCTTCATTAGCCAGAGCCTTCTTACCATCTAGGGAAAACACCTGTCCTTGCTAGTAGTGGTTCCTTCAGTTATTCCTTTACCACGTCTATTAGGGCATTCGCGTAGGTAGTGTCCACGTTGTTTACACCCGTAAGACACGCTGGCACCCATCATGCATTCTCCCTTGTGAGCTCTTCCACAGGTCTTGCAAGTGGGATTAGACCTTGGAGAGTTGGACTGCTTTCCTCTCTGAGGGGAACCCTTCGGCTTCAACTTATCGTGATACTTATCTTTACCCTTTCTATGTTCATATGTTGCAGCTTTCTCTCTGGCAGTCTTGGTAAAACCCACTTCAGCAACCAAACTATCATGAACCAATTCATCGTAACTTGTAGTTTTCTAGAGGCTCATAGCAATGTCAATTTCACCTCTCAACCCACGCTTATACTGATTCATCTTCCAATTTTCATTTCCTGCATATTCATTGTGGGTGGAGTAATATGATAACTCTTTGAACTTCTTAGTAAACTCTGTGACTGACACGTTACCTTGCTTCAATTCTATGAACTCTTGCTCTTTCTTCACTTTGTATGATAGTGGCAAATACTTCTCTAGCATCACCTCCTTGTAGTTTGCCTAATTCACCTCCACATCATTCACTATAATTCTGCGTTGGGTAGATTCCCGCCAGTCTTCTGTTGCACCTCTGAACTGGTTCGTTACATACACAACCTTATCAGCATCCGAGCACTCAGCCATCCAGAAAATCTTCTCCATCTGCTTTAGCCACCTCTTAGCTTCCTGAGGATCGCCCTCTCCAATGAACTCGAGAGGGTGATTCATGTTGTACTCCTGGAAGACTAGGTTGCCAACAATTGGGGGCGGTGACGGTTTCTGATGGAATCCTTGCCCCTGATGCATCATCTCCATCCAATGCTGCTGAGATTGGGCCTGCTGTTGCACCTGTTGTTACATCATCTGCATCATCTACTGATGCTGCAATGCGTTCCGAGCCTGCTGCTCCTGATACTACTGTTGCAATGCTTGCTGCTGTTGCATCATCTGAACCCAGAAATTCACATTAGGGTCTCCACCTTCCTCGTTGGCCTGATTGACTCTAGGCCTTGCTAGTCCTCTTCGTCTCCCAGACATCTTATTCTAGTTGCCATACACAAGTCAAAGTGATCAAGTTTAACCAGGAATAACATTTAGAATAATGTCCTAGATCCAAATGGTCCATGTATTTGGATTGTATTTTAATGACCCAAGACACGATCTGAATCGACATGCTTTGATACCAAATTGTAACACCCATAATGAGATAGCCTAGGATCTCATACGAGCGTTAAATTTCATACTGGATACATTAAACTACAATACAAAATTTAAGTCTGAAATAGGTGCTTGCGTTACAATTGTCATTACAATAGATCATTAGTACACAACATGTCTGGAACATAGTACTACAAGCACAAATATCTGAATACACATCATAGTCATGAATCATAAACATAAATGGCACGATTACTCGACCGCCTTCTCCTTACCCTTGCGGTGTGCTACCTGAGTACCTGAAAAACAATGGATTGGGATGAGACATAATGTCTCAGTGAGCTCCACCTATCCTAGGCTGCTGGCAACCTTCGGGGAGACCTACGATTGCCATGCACTAATCTCAACCCATTTCGGGTTTATACATGTCTGTGTCTGTTATACTGTGTAGTCGTTAAAACTAGACTACAATCTGCTAACGTAGTGATCAAGGGGAAACAAGGATCACTATTTGGCAACTGATATCTGCCTTGTCATCTTAAAGTATTTTCTGATAGTATTAAGTTAGTATGTTAGCGTGTAACAAACAATTATTATCTGAGTTGATTTTACGGAATGTATCCGAGTGGAGTAACCCCGGAGTACATCCCTCTGCTAACCGGTGAAAACTCCTATCTGAGGCTAGTCACCGGACTCCTCTTACTGTGTGTGGCTATCCTCGCGGATGGTAACTGCACCATTCCAGCTGTATCCGGAAACCCCGTGCTCTCTAACTGACGAGAACATCAGAGACACAAATTAACTTTTAATTAAATATGGTTAATTATCTGAACTGCTACGTGTATCCTCAGTGTCACACTGACGTGAGTTTCTGAGGCACGTTCTGATGTACATGTGATATGTACCTATAACTGGGAACTTCTTGTACCACCGTCTAAGATATACTCTGTTCTGTCTGGTCGAGGGTTGTCTGAATATCTAAACCCTTAAACTTATCTGATACATATGGATAAATCTACCCATCACTCATATTTGACGCATGTGTTCATCCCAGGTTAATCCTTAACGATGCTTTAAACCTTGTATTCCAAAATATTTCAGAGATCGTTGGTATGGTACAAATGTTGGTAAAGAAAAGAAGTTTTTGGACAACTTCGCTCAGCGAGTAAAAGCTTTGCTTAGCGAGCACCTGAGCAATCTTCGCTTGGCGGCCAAGAACTTCGCTTAGCGATGCATCTGCCTAGATTTGGGTATGAAGCTTCGCTAAGCGAACAATGAGAGACGGCCAAGCGATGTTAGGCAGTCACAAAACTCGGCTCGTTCGTTGAGCGAAGTCTTGCTCGCTTAGCGACCATAGCAAAATTCAGATTTGTAGAAAACGTGTTTGTGTTCAAAACTTTGAAACCCATCTGTTTAGAAGCAATGGTAATATGCCAAAGACTAATTTAAAACCATAAAAACATTCTAGGTCAAGGATTAACAGGATTTAAACCACATGCATCAATAAAAGGGGAAAAAGCTATTTCTTTTCATAATCACTTAAAATCAGATTATCTCACTCAACCATGACCCAAGGGAAATGGCTAATCTAAAGGAACTCACCTTGAAATTGTTTTGATCCTTGCCAAGCTTCCTACCCAAAACCCTAGCTTGATTCCTCCTCCCTTTCTTGTTTCCTTTAGCTTCTAATGGTTCCAGAACTACAAGATTAGTGTTTGCAAGCGGCTAGGAAAATGGGATGGAAATTATGAGGAAAGGAGTGGTGTGGGTGAAGAAACTTGTGAGAAGGGGTAGAGAGAAGTGGAGAAAAGAAGTTTCTAGAGAGAGAATGAGATGGAAATTATGAGGAAAATTGAGGTAATTGGCTTTATATAGCCTCAACCCTTAATTTACCAAAATGTCCTTCCTTAAAAATATCTCTGATACATCGTCCCAACTCTGATAAGTATCTAAGTCTTAAGCGGGATGTTACATCAACAATTATCTTCTTCTCTCTAAAACCCTAAAACTCTCATTCAACATTATTCTCGCATGATTTCTCTTTTGTACCGAATTCTATTCTAAATCATTAGAATTCCTACACATGATACTTGGATTTTATCGGTTCGTCCTTAGAATCCATTTTTACCGTCTCAATTGATGTTGTAAGTGAGCAAGTAGTTAGATGGAAGATGATCATACGGTTCTAACTATCTTAGATTTTTTAGGTTCCTTTGGTATATGAATTTTATCAAGCAATTGTAAATTTTAAGTTGTACTAACACATTTTATGTTTGAAATATATGTACGATAGTTAAATTTTAAATGGAAATTTGAATACTTTAATAAAATGAACTATGCATTTTTCTACTGCTATAAATTATAAAATTTTAAAATGTTAAAAAGGATATTTTTTAACGATACAATTACTAATAAGGCGGAATATTTTTCGGTAGAACTACACTAAGGAAAGGAGGATAGAAACCCATATAAATTAAAATAGAGGGGCGTTGTAAACCTCCAAGAATTTGTGCAAACTCCCTAAATATAAGTGTGATACATGGAAGACTTAAAAGAAAACTCATAATCCATTTTGCGGAGGTTTAAAATCCTCTATAAACCATACAAAACCCTAGCTAAATCATCATATGAATTTTTACGTTTTGGATGGGACATCACCCACCTATGCTCTTGAGCCACTAGTAATAGTGAAGATTGAGTTGTTTTTATTATTATTATTATTATTATTAAATCAATGGTTACTTTTTAGTTTATCATGACAGACAATTAAATATAGTTCACCATGTTAACCATCATAGGGATGACAATTTGACCCAAGCCCATTGGACACCTACAAAAAATACTATCAATGATAAGGTAAAAACTCACTTTTATGGATATGAGCTTAGGTAATTGCTCACAAATTTGAATGGATATGGGTGCACATATGTAAATATATAGTGATTATTTTATATAACCTAAATACTTAATTATGATTTTTATTTTAACGTAAGAATAATTATGATATTTATTATAATATGCACTCTATTTTTTTTTATACATTTGCTGTTTTAAATTTGGATAAATACTATGATTTCAAATATTTTACAAGTTGATTTTCAAGATTTTGGATCATTTTTTAAAACATTGTGTTTACACCTAAAAATAATTATCCTCTTAGCCGAACACAGCAAATAGACGATTTAGCAACCAGGGGAGGAGGCCCCTCAAAGAGTGATGGATATGCGATGTT
This sequence comes from Medicago ruthenica, assembly GCA_018208015.1. NCBI lineage: Eukaryota > Viridiplantae > Streptophyta > Magnoliopsida > Fabales > Fabaceae > Medicago > Medicago ruthenica. Next base: position 19,430,104 of record CM031375.1, read on the forward strand.
AGAGCACCCGAGCGAGGGAGTTGATTATTTCGCAAGGCCACTAACTTATAATGTGGGTCTTCAAAGGCTCAAAATTGAGTCAAAGCATAGTGGAACTAGACAATAACATTTTAAACTCACTACCCCTGCTATCAACACAAATAACCGCTTTGAGGAACGCGTGAAGAAACACAACCTGTAGTGGAGTTGCACATAAAAGGACATCGTCAAATGATCATGTTGAGGAGAGAAGATTAAAGTCAGACATGGGGCGCAACAATCCCACTACCAAGGCACGCAACCCCCGCAAAGGAGAGTCCCTAAGGGACTATATAGAAAGGTTCAACAGGGCCAGGATGAAAAAATGAAGACCTATCTATTTAGGAAAGGTTTACTGCTAGGAACTAAGTTTGCATAGCACATCGGTCTAGAACAACCCAAATATTTCAACCACTTGTTAGAGAAGGCTGAAATATACATTCAATATAATGAGATGCTCGAGGCCGACAAGGTGATAACAACCTATAATATGAAGCAACTTGAGAAGCCCAGAGAACAAAAAGTCGGGGAAAACACGGCGAGAAGTCTGACATGTCTAGCAAGAGGTGCCTCCAAAGACACCAAAAGTATACCCTTTAAACGCTTCACGCGAGTGAATTTTACAAGAATGCCCGAATGTCGAGTTCAAGGATGAAGGAGTTGATATAGGAGGATTGCATGCATCTCAAAAATTGAGGAAATACACAAATGACAAGGAAAGGGGCCGCAAACAACATGATAAGTCCCCACCTTTATAGAAGAAGTTTGCAAGAAATGTTCAGGCCCCTAAGAAGGAGAAGGAATAAGATCATAAGAATTTCCTTGTTGCACTCTCAATGTCTGGAGGAATATTCTGTGAATGGGAACATATTTTACCTGATATAACATATTGATATTTTGAACATAATGGGACAATATTCTAGCCATCACAACAAGAAATGAGCCTGCACTCAGAGAATGGGAACAACCCCTTGGGGCTGTTGGAGATTTCAATCCATACTCTGCAAGCCCACATATTCCTTCTGGACTAGAGCGTCACTCGTGGGTTTTAGAGGATATCCAGTCGTGTCCAACGACCCCTAACGATCCCTTCAGACCAAATGAGATGTGGTGACAGGTCATCTTACGTTATTTTCAGCATATTTTTCAGTAATCTCAGTAGTGATTTGACTCAAATAAGAGGAGTTTTAGATAAGTTGCTTATGGTTTAAGGAACATTTTCTAATGTTTTCATACCAAGTCATGTAATTCTAGTTTTTCCTTAAACCATGCAATTCTTAGGTGTTTTGTAAGTATTATATTGAAAAATCACGTAATTCGACAAAACAAGACACCTCATGAAGAATTGGGAAGACATGGAATGAAGATTCAAGAGGCCTTTGAAGACCTTACAAGTTGAGAAAATTCTATCCCAAGTCCCAAGACAAGTTTGGAGGAAGAAAACACTCAAAAAGATGAAGAAAAATGCAAAAACGCACTAGAAGTAAAAGCCACACGCCCCGTGTGTGCGAAACAATGATGAAAAGCACTGTTTTAAGCATGCATGCGCAAGGTGCAACAACCCACGCGCGAGGCGCGTGAGGTTCCGTGAAAATACAACTTTCAATAGTGTTTTCTCTACGGGTTTAGGGAAAAAAACCCAGTTTTTCAACCTAAACCCAACTTGAAACTTGCCTATAAATACAAGAGCTCTCCATCACAATTATGCATTCAGAACTTGGTGGTTCAAGAGGAAGGCAAGCGCTAGGAGGATCAAAGGAGGAGTCTCTCCTAAACCTTTGTTCTTAGGGTATGTTTTATTTCTTTTGTAAGTTATTTTTAGTTACCATGAGTAACTAAACCCTAATTGGTTAGGGTTCCAAATGAAACACTATTTGTTTGTTGGATCAAATTAGTTCATGTTTTTATTCAGTTATGTTATAGATCTATTTTATTTTTATATGCAAAAGTCTTATGCTTCTACGAATTCTAGGGAGTGTGACATACCTAGAATCTTTGACTGATCCTAAAAATAGGAGACTGCAGAAGATTTTTCTAGTCGACTTTTTCGAATGTTGCATATAAACTTTATTCTTTCCCATTATAGGGTCAAGCCTATTCATTTAATTTACTAAGGATCAATATGGGTATGTGGTGAACTTCTAAGATTCATAGGCATAAGTGACTCATTTGGATGACAATTTAAAAATACCAACTTTTTTTATGTTTCAATTACCTATGAAAGAGTAAGTCCCCACCTAATAACTATCTGATCGCATATGATCCCTATAGGATTGATGACCCTGTACCCCGTATCGCACGTATGACCTTAGGTGATCAGTAGGAGCAACTTGACATATGGAAGGACTTTGGTGAACTCACCAAAGAACGTATTGTTTGAAAGAACTTTAGTTTGATTCTTAGGTGGAATAATTTTTGACCATACTTTACTTATCTCAAGTCCAAATTACCAATGCCCCTTTCCTCTCAGAACCAGGGAGTTAACAAAAAAATCAGAAAAGAAAAATCAAAAGTAGATAAGAATATCCATATTATACAAAAGAAAAAAATTCAATCAGGTGGGTGTCAGTCAAAACGATTTAAAAGATCAATCACTACAAGAAAAATGCCATATACGAACGGAGTTTTATAGTGACGGACTAAAAACCGTAGGTATAGGACTGATTTACGTAAATGGCCGTAGGTATAGACATTTTAAAAAAAAAATCAGAAATAAATGGCGAAAAAGCAATAGCGCGCCTAGTGAATTTGTGAAAAAAAATAATAGCAACCGTGATAAATCCCAGCTTTCCCAAATTTTCACTCAAAAATCAAATCCTACCTTCTTCACTCGTTCCTCTCTGATAATCTCACTTGTTCCTTGTTAACCTTCCTTGTGTAATTTCGATTCACAAATTTCACTCGTTCACCATCTCACTCCTGTTCCTCGCTGAACTCGAAATCGTTCCCGGTTCCTCTTTCACTGGTTCAAATTTCGAAATCGTTCCCAAATCGCAAAGATTTGTATCAGTGCTGCTTCCCTCATGTGAGTGAGGTCAATTACAAGATTCGTTTATGGTTATATGGGTTTCGATTGAGTTTTTTTGGGTTTTGTTGTGAGTTTTTTCTGATTCCAGAATTGTTGAATTTATGGGTTTGGTTTGGGGGTTTTGGTTTCGTTTGGGTTCAATTACTCAGATTCACTTTTTATACCAAATTATGATAGAATCAGTAGTACATATGATTCAAGAATTTTGTTTTATGTTTTATTTCTGACAACTCACTTTGAATCTGAGTAATTGACAAACTCAGATTGGCAACTTACTTCTGTTTTATGTTTTATTCCATAGTTTTGTTTTCTACCAAATTTCTAAAGAATATGCTGACTGCAATGAAGAAAGATGTTAACTTCATTTGAGATATCATCAATTTTGTTTTATGTTTAATCGTTTTGGTTTTAGTTTTATTTTTTGTTTCGTTTGGAATCTATTTTCTGTTTTATTTATACTCAGAATTGTGAGTTTATTTCTGATTCACTTTTACTTCTTAGATTCCAAAATTGATGATAATTTATTTAGCCTTAAACCATTTCAAAATTATTGGTTTGATCCTTTTTCTTTGGTAAATTTAATTTCCAGAATTTCATGTTATATATCTATTATGCTAACTTAGTTTGTTAATGATTTGTTCTAGTTCGTCCGTGACTCGTTTGTGACTCACGTTCTTGTCCGTGACTTGTTCTATTTTGTCCGTGACTCGTGTTCCAGTTCTCTTCTCGCTCTGTTATTCATCTAAGAATTGCTGGTACATTTTTCTTTCATGACATTGTTTTATTTGATTTTGATTCGGATTTTGGGTATTACATCATTTTAATAATTTTTGTGCTGATTTGAATCTATGAGTTGTGTTGTGTCAATGTGAACTATTAATCATATAAGTTGTTTTAAGTTAATTTGAATTTGTAATGTTAAGCTCTTTAATTTGTTTAATTTTCTTGAAATGAGTTTACTTGGATTGTTGCTACGTGAGTTCGTATTGTGGAAGGTATAAAGTATAAACCTTGGAAATTTTGTTTGTTTGTGTTAATTATTACTTAATGTTTTTATGTTTTATGGCTTTCCTTTCACTTGTGGATGTAGAACCAAAACGACGCAGAGGTCCAACAAGAATGTTAAATACATGGGCATCGGATGATGATTTCATAATTGTTAAGTTGGATAACTATGGTCGACCAATTGGTGAGGAAGCAACGACTTTTACTTGTTTCTTAGGTAGTCTTGTTAGAAGGCCTCAAAATGCACCCATCAACTACAAATCTTGGAAATATATGCCTTTAAAGTATAAAGAAGAAATGCTGACAAAAATAGAGGTATTATTTTTGCAAGTTTTTAAATTATTTTTGCATCAGAAGTTGTAATATAACTTATATTTTTTATTTAACATCTCTCAATTTGTAGAAACGATTTGAGTTTGTTCCTCCAATAACTGATGTAACGCGAGCAATGATAAAATCCGACTTGAATGAAAAATGGAGACAATGGAAGCGTGCTTTAAAGGCAGATGGATTTGACTCGAGTAAGACAATAGAAGAAATTGTATCTGCTGTATGTGATGTTAGAGTTGACGAAGCTCAATACCGTGAGTTGGTTGGTCATTGGTTCTCTGATAAAGCACAAGTAAGTCATACATGTTATAAGTAAAACATTAAAAATGTTTATTATTATGACTAATATTTTATACCAATTGCAGAAAGTGAGCACAATTTTGTTTATTGCGGAAAGTAAAACATTAAAATGAATAATTTTGTATTTTTCACCGGGTGAATTGTATTTAAAAATAAATAAATATATAACATGTTTGTTTGGTTTTTAGATGAAAAGGGGAAAAGGAGTGATGCCTAAACATCAAGATATTTACATCGAAACTCGCACACGTAAAGATGGGTCAATTATCAATGAAAAAGCTGCAAGAATGATTGTAAGTTTATAAAAAGTTTTGGTACATTATTCGTGTATTTCACTAATTTATCACAAAACTGAAATGAGGGAACTATTTAGAAAAAATTGCACACTTTTGAACCGAACTGAGAAAAAGCTGCAAGAAATTGGCAACTTAGTAGGGATCATGTGTGGAAGTGGCTAGAATTTAAGTCTACATTTGTGAGCTATTGATCTGGCCGCGATGCATATTTCTTACAATTTTTTGGAGAAGATGTAAATGAGACACTAGTGCAAAAAATACTTTTTAGATTCATGCTTAAGTCGGTTCGCTCTGCCACCCGTCTTAAGAAGTGACGTGGTGGCAGTTTCGCAATTCTTTTAACTTTCTTAAGTCGGTTATAAGATTACCCAACTTAAGGTTGATAGAATAATAAAAAGATTTTTTTTAGTAAATTTCTTAAGTCGTTAGGTTGACAACTAACTTAAGAAGTCATGTAGTTAAGTCGGTCCGTTGACCACCCAACTTAAGAAAAAATCACTATATTATTTTTTTTGTAAAAATAATTAAATAAATATGTTATTTTTTACGATGACAGTTTAAATTTACTAAATATATTTGTTTAGATCGATCAATTTGCAACTATATCTATCGACTATGAGTTATCAGCTAGTTTTCAACTATCAACTACTTATAACTTTTCAACTATCAAGTTTATAATTAATTAATTTTAACAAATAGAGTTTTTTTTTTATGAAGAACAAACAGTCATTGTTAAAACTAAGAAAATTCTTAAATGACCACTAAAAATAAAAAGGAAAAAACTTAGGTACAATTCCTTAGGTGCTTTTCGTATGGTTTTTAACTAAATTCACCATGATTTCCTTAAATCCTTAATTTTCTCAAAGTTGGTTATATCCAAAAAATTTGTATTTTTAGTTAAGAACCATACGAAAAGCACCTAAAGAATTGTACCTAAGTTTTGTCCAAATAAAAATACTCGATCACCTCTTTCACAACAATTTTAAAGATCAAATGATTGTTATAAATTATGTATTTATGTGATTAGTTTTTGTTTTTTTGAAATAATATTTTTGTCCTTGGTTTTAAAAAAAAAGAGGGCATTTTTGACCTTTTATTCAAACCTAAAGATTTCAGCCTCTCTTCTTCTTTTATTCTTCTGCCAGAAACATAAAACGCCCAACTTCTATCTTCCTCTACCAGACCCAAACGCAACACATAGCGTTCGCCGTAAAACGCCCAACTTCTCTCTTCCTCTACCAGACCCAAATGCGTCGTTCGCCGCAAAACTCCGTCGTTCGCCGTAAAACGCCGTCAGTCACTCGTGTTACGCCGTCTTTCACCCCATGTTTGATTCTCGCTGTCGTTCACTCGTGTTTGATTCTCGCCGTTGTTTGCTTCTTCTTCCTCAGGTTGGTAACTTGTGTTCCATAGCTTTTAGTTTGTGTTTGCTCTGTTCTGTAAATTGGATATTGTGAATTGGGGATTGGTAGATTATAGGAATAAATTGGGAATTAGGAATTGTTTTTGGTTCTTTTGTTAATTTGTTATTTTGTTAATTTTTATTGTGAATGAATGTTAGTACTGAATTTTAATTATATGAAATTATTCTACAAAGGTGCCGAGTGAGCATTAAATCAAATGTCATCTAATAAAACACATGAAATTTAGGTTTACTGATTTGAATGAAGACTGGGGCACTATAGAATTATTCAGTGACCTCTAGGGTCAGCTTTATAGAAAATCATTTGTCATCTACAAGAAACACGAAGAACCAAGTGATCGAAATAATGATAGTAGCAATCTTTGAAACAAGAATCACTTCTGTAATTGATATTGCAGTTGATAGCAGAAGTATGAATAAGACCCCAAAGATGCTGTTGTTACTAGGGTGATTAATTTGAAGTATACGTATTTGATAAACTATAACAAGTAGGATGATATAGGCTTCCACGATAATCATATTCAATTTACCACCATAAGATGACATCTTTAGTGCAGGGAAGATAATCAGTATCAAGCTTAATATTAATGAGTCCCAGAATACATGCTCAAGCCTCTCTCCAACAGTACTATACGTGTGCCTATATATTTATAATTGTGTTCATGAGATTAGATACATACATACATACATTAATTTATGAGTTTTTTTGTTTTGTTTTGAACTACAAGAAAGTAATTAAAAACCACAAAGAAAAATAATAAATTGAAGAAGGTAATTAAAAGGATTGAGTACCTTGTTTGGTTATTTGGATTAGAGGAATTAGTTGGTTGTTCTACTGTAATCACTTGAGCATCGCTATAATAATAATGTGTATAAATGTTAATGAGATACATACATTTGTATATAGCTTTCTTGAATTATGAGAAATCAAAAGAGAAAAAAGAATAGCATGAGAGGGTAAATTAAAGAGATAAAGAATACCTTGGCATAATTGGAGCAGAGGGAATCACTTGTTGCACTGCCATTCTTTTGCTTACAATGCTAGAGTAGAGAGAGATTTAAGTAAATTTTCATGAATATATATAGCAATTTTGAGAATAGGTGTTCAAATCAGTTACACAATAATAGAGAGATTTAAGTAAATTTTCATGAATATATATAGCAATTTTGAGAATAGGTGTTCAAATCAGTTACACAATTTAATACATAAGTTTGTTGCGGTAACTACACCTAATAGCAGTTTGTTATAATTCAGCTACGCTATAACACTGCTATAGCTTCTATTTAACAAGACCGTCTATAATATTTATTTATATATAAAAGTATATCTAAGCATAAATTAATAATCAATCAAGTTAATCAGTACTAAGAAAATTGTCCCAAGCAAACCATATCTATCACAGCATAAAGTCTTTGACTCTAAACTTTGAAAACCAATATCAACCCAAATTGATGTCTATTTTTTTCAGAAGTTGTTATGGATCGCAGTTGGATGAAAGCTAATCGTTTGAGTGAAGAGTATGGGAAAGGAGTGGAAGAGTTTTTACAATACTGTGAAAACCTTCCTAACAATAACGGGAAGTTCCATTGTCCTTGTGTTAAGTGTAGGAATAAACATCCATTACTTTCAGTTGGCGAACTAAAAAATCATCTAATTTGTGAGGGCGTTTGCGAAAGTTATACCAATTGGATATGGCATGGTGAATCGCCAAACATCACAAGTTTCTCGGAAAGAGATGAAATTGACGTAGACATGGACAATGGGCTAGAGGACATGATTTGTGATATCGGAAAAGAGGATTTTCAGCGTGCACATGCATATAACAATTTACGCGCTGACAATGAATTAATATTGTATCCGGGGTGCAAGAATTTCACACGGTTATCTGCAGTGTTGAGATTGTTCATCTTGAAGGCGAAAAATGGATGGACAGATAAAAGTTTCACTGAACTTCTTGAGCTGTTGTGTGAAATGCTCCTAGAAGGTAACACATTACCGAATCGTAACTATGAGGCAAAGAAGATATTATGTCCGATGGGTATGGAGTACAAGAAAATACATGCTTGTCCTAATGACTGCATATTGTACCGAAATGAGTTTGAGGATGAAAAGCAGTGCCCCACATGTGGGCTATCATGGTACAAAGTGAAGGATGGTGATGATGATGAAAGCTCAAAGTGTCCTCATGCAAAGGTGTTATGGTATCTTTGAATAATTCCAAGGTTCAAAAGATTATTCGCTAATCAAAATGACGCAAAGAATCTTAGATGGCATGCAGATGATAGGGAACATGATGGACAACTTCGTCATCCGGCTGATTCATTGCAATGGAAGAAAATTGATGAATTGTATTCGGATTTCGGTAAAGAGGCAAGAAACCTTAGGCTTGGACTTGCTACAGATGGAATGAATCCATATGGAAACTTAAGTAGTAACCATAGTTCATGGCCCGTTCTCCTAGTTATCTACAATTTATCTCCTTCGATATGCATGAAACGAAAATACATGATGTTATCTATGATGATATCGGGCCCAAAGCAGCCAGGAAATGATATAGATGTGTATCTAAGTCCCTTGATTGAAGACCTAAAAATTCTTTGGGAGAAAGGTGTTGATGTGTTTGATGGCTGTTCTCGACAGAATTTCAAGATGCGTGCAATGTTATTTTGCACTATCAATGACTTTCCTGCATATGGGAACTTGTGCGGTTATAGTTTAAAGGACATAAAGGGTGCCCTATATGTGAAGACAAAACATGCTACCAACAATTAAAACATGGAAAAAAGACAGTTTATCTTGGGCATCGAAAATTTCTCAAACCTAATCACCCATATCGCAAGTTGAGAAAAGCGTTTAATGGAGAGCAAGAGTTTGAAACTGCTCCGCAAGCCTTAACTGGAGAGCAAATTTATCAACGGGTGAAGGATGTCAATGTTCAATTTGGAAAGAAAGAAAAGAAAAGAAAAAAACTGAGAAAAAGATATGGAAGAAGAGGTCTGTGTTCTTTGATCTTCCCTACTGAAGCAGTCTAGATGTTAGACATTGTATCGATGTGATGCATGTGGAGAAAAATGTGTGTGATAGTGTAATCAGAACACTTCTCAATATTCATGGTAAAACAAAGGACAATGTGAATGCTCGTTTATATATGGTTGAGATGGGTATACTACAAGAGTTAGCTCCACATTCAGCAGATAATAAGAGGACATATTTGCCTCCAGCTTGTCATACATTGTCTAAACAAGAGAAAACGAGCTTTTGTGAGTGTCTACATACCATAAAAGTGCCACGGGGTTATTCTTCAAATTTCAAGAGTCTTGTCTCAATGAAAGATTTGAAATTAATTGACATGAAGTTTCATGATTGTCACGTATTGATGCAATAACTACTACCTGTGGCTATTCGTGGGATATTGCCTAAAAAGGTTAGGGCTGTCTTAACTAGGTGTAGGTTGTGCGTATTTTTCAATGCTATATGTAGTAAAGTTATTGATCCTGGAAAATTAGATGAGTTGGAAAATGAAGCTGCTATAATCTTGTGCCAATTGGAGATGTATTTTCCTCCGTCTTTTTTTGATATCATGGTTCACTTAATTGTTCCATCTAGTAAGAGAGATTTGATTATGTGGTCCTGTTTATTTGAGATGGATGTATCCAGTTGAGCGATACATGAAGATCTTGAAAGGGTATGTGAAGAATCAACACCATCCCGAAGTATCTATTGTTGAAAGATACACCGCAGAAGAAGCTATTGAGTTTTGTTCTGACTATATCTCAGAAGCGGAAGCGATAGGAATTCCAAAGCCTCATTACGGTGGAAGATGTGGAGGTATACAAGGTTTAAAACTTACGAGTTTAGACTCAGTGGAAGTACTTCAAGCACATTTGTATATTTTGAATAATACTGATGAAGTTCAACCTTACATTTCTACTCACAAAAGGATTGTCAAGCAAACAAATTCTCGAATGAATGAAAATTGGGTGTTGAAAGAGCATAACAAGACTTTCTTGAAGTGGTTTAAAAAAACCATTTCAAATGACAATACATGTTCTGAAAATTTAAAATGGCTAGCACGAAAACCTCAGCCTGATGCCATAAGTTGGACCATCTACAACATCAATAATTTTACATTCTATACAAGGACCAAAGATGACAAGAGTACGGTTCAAAACAGTGGGGTTATGGTTGTAGCCGAGTCTATGCACTTCTCAAGTTCAAAAGATAAAAATCCTATCATGGCATCAATACGTTACATGGGATCATTGAAGAAATGTGGGATATTGATTTCGTTATACTTAAAGTGCCTATTTTCAAATAAAAATGGATTGACACAAACAACGGTGTCAAAATAGATGAATCTGGGCATACATTGGTGGACCTTGGAAAAATAGCTTATACGAATAAGCCTTTCATTATGGCATCTCAAGCAAAACAAGTGTTTTATGTTTCTGATCCTTCTAACAAAAAGTGGTCAGTGGTTCTCCAAGGTAAAAGCAGTCACAGGACCTAACAATGAAAAACTGCATTCAACGCTCGATACTTATGAGACTCCTTTCACACAACAACAATCTACTTCAATGGAAGAAACTTTAGTGGACGATGTGTATGCCACTCGTGATGATCATCACAAAGGGATATGGGAAAATATTCAATCAAATCAATCTTAGTTGATAAAATGGTGACTTTTGTTTTAATTATCAATAATATTGATTTTCATATGCAGTTTTTAACTGATTCTTGGTTGTGTACTATATTAATGGTATTGAGCTTGAACTGTTACTAACCATTGTTATATTTCTTTTTAGTTAATAAAATGGTGACTTTTGTTTTAATTATCAATAATATTGATTTTCATATGCAGTTTTTAATTGATTCTTGGTTGTGTACTATATTAATGGTATTGAGCTTGAACTGTTACTAACCATTGTTATATTTCTTTTTAAACAGACACATGGGTGATCCAACAGGTCCTTCACAAAGTGGGTCGAGTACTCAATCTAACGGAAAAAGTGGAAGAGGTCGCACCCGGATGAAGAATTTGAAAATGAAAACTGCACAGGGTGAGAAATTACCAATTGAATTCCAGTCAAATGGATTACCTTTAGGGAAAACACGCAAAAGTTCAAGCTCCAGGTGTCTTCCTTTGCTCGAGAGTGTACTAGTATTCTGATAAGTGATTGGGCTAGTGTTCCTGATGCCACAAAGGATGAGATTTGGAAATCAATCACGGTAATTTTTAATACTACATTCACCATTACTCCATCCTGCAGTTTTGCAAAATACTAGTCTTTGTTTTTGCTCTTACCCTTATTATTATTATTATTATTATTAATTTGTCCTAATTAGGAAAGAATCTTAACAGCTACAAGACTGTAAAAGCAAATGAAGGGTTAGTCTCTTATAGTAGTAGCATTTAATGAAATTTCCCTTATCATTTTCCTCCTCTTGCTCTCTTACTCCATGAATGTTCAAGGCATGAGACCTCTGAAAGATCAACCTCCTCCTTCATTCTTAAGTTTAATAATCAACTAGGCTTATTCTGGACCAAGTCGCAGAGGACGCGGTCACTGAGAATTAAGACTTTGAATTAAAATTCTTAAACTTATTTTTATTTTATTTTCTCCATAGCATACTAAAAGCATAAATGTTGCAGAAGTTTTGATAATTCTGTTCAATATTGTTACTTATGACTTGAAACTTCATAGAGTTGGAAGTTAGCCAAGGGGGGACATTATGTTATTTGCTTTTAACAGAATGTAACCAGTACGTTACTAGTTAGTGAGAATTGTTAGGCCTGCATGAGACTTATAATTGTTCATCAAGGAAATAATAAAGATAATGCATTCTACAATACACTCTCACTAAGTTTTCTAAATTCTTTCTATTATTGCTATTATATTCGTGTTCATTCTGGTAATCGCAATCAAGTAAAACGGTGGAAGATCACCTTGATGATTTTAACAACTCATCAACAAATATCATATAATCATCATTAATCTTTCAATCAATAAATCACAAACATAATCAAATTATCAAATATTACACTATCATATTCACCACATTAAGAGAGTAGAAATTCTCTAACTATCACACACAATCTTGCAAACACTATATGCAAAGAAAGGCAGTGTCCTGTATCTGCATAATTTGGGCACATTACCACGAAAGCAACATTATGAATCAAAGATTCCTACTTTGATTCCAAAGCTCCAAAGGAATGATTATTAATCTGTCTTTGTCACTATTGTACTTAACTTTAATTTTGTCATATACTAACTCCTATATTTGTTGTGTAATGTAGGATAAATGAGATATGCTGAATGATAGTATTGTGAAAAAGAAAACTATATCGTACGCAGGTGAGCGTTGGAGAGCATTCAAAAATAGTTTAACAAGTAGGTATTATTTGATGGTAAAAAAAGTGACAAGTCTCCTATCGAGACTTACGATTTTATTGATGAGGGCACATGGCAGGAGTTTATTAGGTCGCGAGCCAATTCTTCCTTTCTGGTTAGTTTGATTTATTATGTAGTTCCTGAATCAAGTTTCTTTTTAGTATTACCTAATGAATCAGTGTGTTGTTTATATTGTTTATATAGGAGAAAAGACAGAATGCACAACAGACTCCAGCTAATAATAAATATCCACATAGATTGTCTCAAGGGGGATATGAATTACTTGTGAAAAAGATGATGCAAGAAAAATTAAAAGAAAGACAAGAAGCAGCCGGTGACACAGAAGTTCCACCTCCATCTCCACCTCAACGTCATGAGAAGTGGAGAAGAGCCAGAATAAAACCATCAGGAGAGTATACATCAAAAGACACGCGTGTTGTTGCAGAAACAATTGTAAGTAAATGCTTAAGTTCTTTTTTCCAACTTATAAATATATGCTTAAGTTCTTATATCATAGGAAAGATTACTTAAAAATCATAGTTAATTGACTTCTTGCCGGTTCCTAATAGAAGAATATTTCTTATATGGTGAAACCCATGTAAAGCATAAGAATTTGTTTATAATATTATCATATCATAACAACAAATGATCATATTTTAATTGGAAGCATCTAACCTTGAAAGTCTTCAATAAAATGGTCCAAGCAATGTTGAAAGCAGTAGATATTTTATGGTTGATTCCAATTAAAAGAACTTAAGGCAAATAAATACTACACAAATGTAACTCACTCATAAGGCAAAAAAATTACAAGTGTCAAGTTTTAAAGCATGCCACGTAATAATCAACAATTCAATACTTGAACTAAACTAGATCAGTTGTAATATTGTTTTGAACACATTTCAACATCATTCGAAGTTGTTACCAATGTTTAAGATTAGCTCCTCATGTTTTGTGTATTGTCTTTTTAAATCCCATATCATTTTCCTATATATCTTATAAGCTTCAGGGTTAGAAGCAACATTTGATTTTCTGCGTTGTTATTTTATTTTTGAAATGGTTGTAATAGTTGAAGGTCTTTTTATAGTAAAGGAACAGAGTGGACAAGCATTACTACTATTTCTTCGGGGTTTTTTTTTTATCTACTCATTTTTTTCACCCCTGCAATATTACTTACTTTAATAATTTAGTTTCAATATTACTTACTTTGTATGGTATAACAGATTGTGCCTATGTAGTATACTATGATCATTTTAATTGGAATCAACCATAAAATATCTACTGCTTTCAACATTGCTTGGACCATTTTATTGAAGACTCTCAAGGTTAGATGCTTCCAATTAAAATATGATCATTTGTTGTTATGATATGATAATATTATAAACAAATTCTTATGCTTTACATGAGTTTCACCATATAAGAAATATTCTTCTATTAGGAACCGGCAAGAAGTCAATTAACTATGATTTTTAAGTAATCTTTCCTATGATATAAGAACTTAAGCATTTATTTATAAGTAGGAAAAAAGAACTTAAGCATTTACCAACACGCGTGTCTTCTGATGTATACTCTCCTGATGGTTTTATTCTGGCTCTTTTCCACTTCTCATGACGTTGAGGTGGAGATGGAGGTGGAACTTCTGTGTCACCGACTGCTTCTTGTCTTTCTTTTAATTTTTCTTGCATCATCTTTTTCACAAGTAATTCATATCCCCCTTGAGACAATCTATGTGGATATTTATTATTAGCAGGAGTCTGTTGTGCATTCTGTCTTTTCTCTATATAAACAACACACTGATTCATTAGGTAATACTAAAAAGAAACTTGATTTAGGAACTGCATAATAAATCAAACTAACCAGAAAGGAAGAATTGACTCGTGTCCTAATAAACTTCTGCCATGTGCCCTCATCAATAAAATCGCAAGTCTCGATAGGAGACTTGTCACTTTTTTTACCATCAAATAAATACCTACTTGTTAAACTATTTTTGAATGCTCTCCAACGCTTACTCGCGTACGATATAGTTGTCTTTTTCACAATACTATCATTCGGCATATCCCATTTATCCTACATTACACAACAAATATAGGAGTTAGTATATGCCAAAATTAAAGTGAAGTACAATAGTGACAAACCCAGATTAATAATCATTCCTTTGGAGCTTTGGAATCAAAGTAGGAATCTTTGATTCATAATGTTACTTTCGTGGTAACGTGCCCAAATTATGCAGATACATGACACGGCCTTTCTTTGCATATAGTGTTTGCAGGATTGTGTATGATAGTTAGAGAATTCCTACTCTCTTAATGTGGTGAATATGATAGTGTAATATTTGATAATTTGATTATGTTTGTGATTTATTGATTGAATGATTAATGATGATGATGATGATATTTGTTGATGAGTTGTTAAAATCATCAAGGTGATCTTCCACCGTTTTACTTGATTGCGGTTACCAGAATGAACACTAATATAATAGCAATAATAGAAAGAATTTAGAAAACTTAGTGAGAGTGTATTGTAGAATGCATTATCTCTATTATTTCCTTGATGAACAATTACAAGCCTTATGCAGGCCTAACAATTATCACTAACTAGTAACGTACTAACTAACTTGGTTACATTCTGTTAAAAGCAAATAACATAATGTCCCCCCTTGGCTAACTTCCAACTCTATGAAGTTTCAAGTCATAAGTAACAATGTTGAACAGAATTATCAAAACTTCTGCAACATTTATGCTTGTAGTATGCTACGGAGAAAATAAAATAAAAATAAGTTTAAGAATTTTAATTCAAAGTCTTAATTCTCAGTGACCGCGTCCTCTGCGACTTGGTCGAGAATAAGCCTGATTGATTATTCAACTTAAGAATGAAGGAGGAGGTTGATCTTTCAGAGGTCTCATTGCCTTGAACATTCATGGAGTAAGAGAGCAAGAGGAGGAAAATGATGAGAGAAATTTCATTAAGTGCTACTACTATAAGAGAGTAACCCTTCATTTTATTTTACAGTCTTGTAGCTGTTAAGATTCTTTCCTATTTTGGACAAATTAATAATAATAATAATAAGTGTAAGAGCAAAAACAAAAACTAGTATTTCGCAAAACTGCAGGATGAAGTATGGTGAATGTAGTAGTAAAAAAATACCGTGATTGATTTCCAAATCTCATCCTTTGTGGCATCAGGAACACTAGCCCAATCACTTATCAGAATACTAGTACACTCTCGAGCAAAGGAAGCCACCTGGAGCTTGAACTTTTGTGCGTTTTCCCCTGAAGGTAATCCATTTGATTGGAATTCAATTGGTAATTTCTCACCCTGTGCAGTTTTCATTTTCAAATATCTGGGTGTGACCTCTTCCCCTTTTCCGTTAGATTGAGTACTCAACCCACTTTGTGAAGGACCTGCTGGATCACCCATGTGTCTGTTTAAAAAGAAATATAACAATGGTTAGTAACAGGTCAAG
This sequence comes from Medicago ruthenica, assembly GCA_018208015.1. Taxonomy (NCBI): domain Eukaryota; kingdom Viridiplantae; phylum Streptophyta; class Magnoliopsida; order Fabales; family Fabaceae; genus Medicago; species Medicago ruthenica. The sequence continues at coordinate 19,446,360 of CM031375.1, forward strand.
CTCAATACCATTAATATAGTACACAACCAAGAATCAATTATAAACTGCATATGAAAATCAATATTATTGATAATTAAAACAAAAGTCACCATTTTATTAACTAAAAAGAAATATAACAATGGTTAGTAACAGGTCAAGCTCAATACCATTAATATAGTACACAACCAAGAATCAATTATAAACTGCATATGAAAATCAATATTATTGATAATTAAAACAAAAGTCACCATTTTATTAACTAAGATTGATTTGATTGAATATTTTCCCATATCCCTTCGTGATGATCATCACGAGTGGCATACACATCGTCCACTAAAGTTTCTTCCATTGAAGTAGATTGTTGTTGTGTGAAAGGAGTCTCATAAGTATCTAGCGTTGAATGCAGATTTTCATTGTTAGGTCCGTGACTGCCTTTACCTTGGAGAACCACTGACCACTTTTTGTTAGAAGGATCAGAAATATAAAACACTTGTTTTGCTTGAGATGCCATAATGAAAGGCTCATTCGTATAAACTATTTTTCCAAGGTCCACCAATGTATGGCCAGATTCATCTATTTTGACACCGTTGTTTGTGTTAATCCATTTACATTTGAAAATAGGCACTTTAAGTATAACGAAATCAATATCCCACATTTCTTCAATGAACCCATAGTAAGGTATTGATGCCATGATAGGATTTTTATCTTTTGAACTTGAGAAGTGCATAGACTCGGCTACAACCATAACTGCCACTGTTTTGAACCGTACTCTTGTCATCTTTGGTCCTTGTATAGAATGTAAAATTATTGATGTTGTAGATGGTCCAACTTATGGCATCAGGCTGAGGTTTTCGTGCTAGCCATTTTAAATTTTCAGAACATGTATTGTCATTTGAAATGGTTTCTTTAAACCAGTTCAAGAAAGTCTTGTTATGCTCTTTCAACACCCAATTTTCATTCATTCGAGAATTTGTTTGCTTGACAATCCTTTTGTGAGTAGAAATGTAAGGTTGAACTTCATCAGTATTATTCAAAATATACAAATGTGCTTGAAGTACTTCCACTGAGTCTAAACTAGTAAGTTTTAAACCTTGTACCTCCACATCTTCCACCATAATGAGGCTTGGGAATTCCTATCGCTTCCGCTTCTGAGATATAGTCAGAACAAAACTTAATAGCTTCTTCTGCGATGTATCTTTCAACAATAGATGCTTCGGGACGATGTTGATTCTTCACATACCCTTTCAAGATCTTCATGTATTGCTCAACTGGATACATCCATCTCAAATAAACAGGACCGCATAATCTAATCTCTCTCACTAGATGAACAATTAAGTGAACCATGATATCAAAAAAAGACAGAGGAAAATACATCTCCAATTGGCACATGATTATAACAGCTTCATTTTCCAACTCATCTAATTTTCCAGGATCAATGACTTTACTACATATAGCATTGAAAAATACGCACAACCTAGTTAAGACAGCCCTAACCTTTTTAGGCAATATCCCACGAATAGCCACATGTAGTAGTTGTTGCATCAATACGTGACAATCATGAGACTTCATGCCAATTAATTTCAAATCTTTCGTTGAGACAAGACTCTTGAAATTTGAAGAATAACCCCTGTGGCAATTTTATGGTATGTAGACACTCACAAAAGCTCGTTTTCTCTTGTTTAGACAATGTATGACAAGCTGGAGGCAAATATGTCCTCTTATTATCTGCTGAATGTGGAGCTAACTCTTGTCGTATAATATCATACCTTTTAAAAGAAATATGCACAAGACCGTTTATTTAGAATGATTTTTATAAAAGTAATGTGAATCAAATTTTGTATACCATTGACCTTAATTTCTTTGAATTAGTATATGGTAGTATAATAATGAATCTACAACCATAAATTATAAATTTGCATAAAAAAACAATAAAATACATAGATATGGAAATAACAATCTCCCTATGATCCAAAACTACTTTTAACTTTTTTATTTTGTTTTAAAATAATGAGTGTTTTTTAAGTTTATAACTTACCAATAATGTTTTATGACTAAATAGTAATTTACAAATGTATGATGGACTCGCCCACTCTCCATCTCTCCTATATATACAATACCCTTTGACATAAATTTTCATCAACAAACTTTTAGTTTGTTCTAATTTTAAATTACTTAAGAAAAAATGTTTTCTAAATTAGCTTTGCTCATCCAAGGCCTCTTGGTCATGGTTGTTTTGATCTCTTCCGTGGGAGAAACTTTAAACTTGGGTAAGATTTCTCCAATAAATAGAACTATGAAAAATTGGGTTTTCTTGCATTTGATTTTTTTTCATAAATAAAATAATTACTACAATTAAGCTATACTCATATCGACATTTTATTTAAAATTTATGTACCTCGACACTGAAATATGTCTTTATTCATTACCTCTTCCCTACTCAGAGCCTTCTCTTTTTACATGCTATATAAGCACCCATTGTTTATATTGACCATGAAAATTCAAGTAGCAAGACATCATCAACTCTTTCAGTTTAATCGGTTATTTTTTATTAGGAACTTTTATTGTTTTATTTTGTCCATAAAGTTTAAGTGATCATCTCATGCACCTAACACATATGCATATGGGTATATGTTATATATATAAACAATGACTAACCAAATTTTAATTTGTGTTCTTCATTCATAAATTACTGCTTTCAAGGTAAATTTGATGGAAGATATGTGTAAACAACCGCTGGTTATAGATTTATTGCTACAAAGCAAAATAAGATGGATGATGTGAGATATTGTGATAAAACAAATTTTGAAGACAATGATGGTGAACGTTCTAATTGTTTCATACCTGGATGACCAAGCATACCTTGATGGACCAAGTATACCTGGATGGCCCGGTACACCAAGTACGCCCTCAACTCCTAAAACGTCCAATCCACCTCTAGAATCACCAAGCTCACCTCCTGAATCTCCTACTTTTCCTCCTGTATCACCTAGTTCACCATCTGAATCACCTGATTCTCCTCCTGAATCGCCTAATTCGCCTCTTGAATCACCCAATTCTCCAGCTGAATCACCTAGTTTGCCTGTTGAATGACCCAATTCACCTTCTCAAACAACCGATTCTCCTTCACCTAGCCCAACGTCATAGATATAACTTAAGTTATTTTACTAGCCAAAATAATGTTGATTGTATCATTATGTGATACTACATATTAGAAATATATTCAATTTAGTTTTGATAACAACATCTATACTCCATGCTTGCAAGTGGAATATGAGAGTAGAATATGTTCTTTCATCATATCATTATATATGTAATGGACTTAAGTCTCTCATCTATTATTGAGAATAAAAAAATTATAAAATTACTACATATCTAGAAAAATGGTTATCACCAAATGCATGCTTTAAATTGATATTATTGTGTATTTTTGTAGTTGGACCTAATTTTTTTATTGGTAAGTTATTTCCTTGAGTGGTGTTTTAACTTCAAAATATAAGGGAAAAATTCTAGTCAATATATATTGATTAGGGCACACGTAATTTGGTCACACGTAATTTTAATCTTTGAATCAAATGATTTTTTTGTCTAAAAAATAGAACCAACGCATGATTTTATTCCTTCAATCATATGACATTTTGCTCAATTTTTTTTAATGAAGTTGTCCAAGTTGAATCAACCCGCATGTGAGTTAATCTCAAAATTATACGATGTTTTGTCTCAAAATTAATCAAAACTGCACCGTGATCACTACTAACAAGGAGTATTATAAATGTAGTTAGAATATTTTTGATTTATCCCTAAATGATAATTTAGGGGAATTGTAAATTTGTATTTATGTCACATATTTTTATCAACTACATAAAGTATTTGTTTTCGATGAATGAATTGTTTTTTTTTGACAAAAAATGAATTGTTTTATTTTATTATTTTAATTAAGGTGGTTGTTAAAAATGCATGAATTTCTCTGTAGGGATTGCAAACGTAGCTGGTAAAAGGATTTAACTATTTGACAAATTAATTATGCTTTGAATTATTCATGTATGCTTCGATTTTATTGATTATTGAAAGAGTAAAATATGTTTTTGTTCCTACAAATAAACGATTTTAAATTCTATGACGAATCATACAGTAAAACCCGAGTTCAGTTTTTGGTGGAAACAATGCATGACCAAATTTTTCTTACATCTCAACCGAACTCCGGATTATTAAGCCTATTTCTCCAAAATAAATCAGAGAGTTAACACACAAAAAATGAAAGACTTTATTTTTTCATCCCGATAAAAAGTGGCACTTTTTCGTCTCTATAAAAAGAGGAACTTTGTACATAGAAACCAAATTTTTTAAATGTCAAAGGTTCAAGATAAAAATAATGAAAATTTAAACATAGAAACAAAATTTTGAGCTTAATTCTTAAAGAACTTTTAGTGTTCTAAATAAAAATTAAAAAAATGCATATTGAGTTAACATTAGAGACTAAAATTGCATGTATGAAAATTTTATAGAGACAAAAATGTACCATCTTTTTTTATATGATGAAACATGAAAATTGATAATTTGTCATAAGGAAAATCATATTCGACCCTTAATTGAAATCGAAGTGATTGTTTGTGGGTCATATTAAGGTGGAAAAATGTATGTCAACAATTATTTATGAGAATAGTTTTTTTAGGGGTTTGTGAGAATGTTGAAAGCTCTCGAAATAGACATTACTACTACGTAATTAATATATTACCTCTTAAAATTATTCTATGAAAATTTTATACAGAAAAAAATGTACCATCTTTTTTTATATGATGAAAAATGAAAGTTGATAATTTGTCGGAAGGAAAATCATATTCAACCCTTAATTGAAATCGAAGTGATTGTTTGTGGATGATATTAAGATGGAAAAATGTATGTCAACAATTATTTGTGAGAATAGTTTTTTTAGGGGTTTGCGAGAATGTTGAAAGCTCTCGAAATAGACATTACTACTATGTAATTAATAGATTAACCTCTTAAAATTATTTTATAGAAAAACTAATTATAGATCATTACATTAAATAATACATCAAAAATAGTTGAATTATACTATAAACTAATTATGGAAAACTTATATATATAATTTCCAATGGTATAAATATTATCATTTTCAAACATTCATTAAATATAATGATATAAAATAGAAAATATGTAACAACTACCATAATTAAATAATAAATAATATATGTTCATATCTATAATTTGATGGTGAATATATTTTAAAATAAATATTATTATATAAGTTTTTTTTAAAAAAAATCCGTACTGAATATTTGGTATTAAGTATATAAGGAAAATCATATTCAACCCTTAATTGAAATCGAAGTGATTGTTTGTGGGTCATATTAAGGTGGAAAAATGTATGTCAGCAATTATTTGTGAGAATATTTTTTTTTTTAGGGGTTTGTGAGAATGTTGAAAGTGAAGTGGAAGAAATAGTCACATGAAAGAGGGGTTTGAATTGTAACCGTTTTTAAATTTAATCTTGAAACTCTAACAAGGTTATATACTCAAGAAAAGTTCTTGGTAATGGTTAGATAGAGAATAATTATTTTATCAAGATTTAAAGTAAATGTGTTTTTAGATAAAGATCAGAATTTTCTGGAGAATGATTTAAGCAGAATGAGAAAAATGATGAGAAAAATGATATTAAGCTGAAATGTAAAGCTATTATAACGAGGACTAGAATATTCTGGAGAATGATTAAATAAAGACAGAATGATAAAACAATATTAATAAATATAGGACCAGGGAACTCTGGATTAATATGGTTATTTAATTAGGACCAGATTGTTCTGGAGAATGATTATATTAAATAACAAGAGTAATATTAAAGATAATTTTAGGACCAGAGCACTCTGGATTAATTTAGTTATTAATTAGGACCAGATGATTCTGGAGAATGATTATATTGAATAGCAAAATATACTTTAAAGATTATTTTAGGACTAGTGCACTCTGGATTAATTTAATAAGGACCAGATCGATCTGGAGAGATATGATAAGTATTAAAACTGAAATTAAAAGTGTGTGTGTGAGTTATGTAGACAATTATAAGAGATAAGGGAAGAGAAGAGAACACGAGAGAGTTATCCTGGTTCACCAAAACCGGCTACTTCCAGTCCCCACACTTCGTGTGAGATTTTCCACTATAGTATCCTGCTAACAGAAACTTCTGACTAGCACTATAAGGTCTTGATCACACCAAATCAGTCTGTTGTCTTGATCACACCAGATCAGTCCATTACAATTGTATTATCAACCTCAGCAGACTTCTACAATTCTTTGCTTTCGCACAGGAAATGCTGTTACAAATTCCTTCTCAAACTATCGTTACGAATAGACTTGAGAATATACTACACTTTGTATGATGAGATGGTTTTTCGATCAAATAAAATACTCAACACATGTTTGAGATTTTACTAAAAAAACTCGAATGAGTATGATCTAAAACTTTAATGAGAGAGATGTTGTGAAGAGCTTGCAAGAGAGTGATATTTTCACTTGAGAGAGAATTGATTTGTTTTGCAAACTCTTGGTCGTTGTCTTCCAAGCCTTCCTCTATGTATAGGAGATGAGAGTATTGCTGCCCAAGCCTTGAAACAGGTGTTTGTGCTTTAATTTGAAAGAGTCTTGCGCTCCAAGTTAAAGCTTTGAGAGAAAATATGAAATTTTACACTCCCAGAATGTTCTGCAAATTCCAGCTATGATAAAGAGGAAGTTCACGCGTGAATGCAAGCTGTAAATAGCCTTGTGTTGTTTCCAGCCATGATGAAGTGACATGATGATGTCATATCATGATGTCACTTAGTTACTTTATGATATGGATCTTTTTCCTTAATGGATCAAAACATTCTTTTAAAGCCCATAAGTAATGTATGTCTTTTTCCAAATCAAGTCTTCATGATTTCTTCTTTTGATGAGACAAAATGGCATGAAATAAATTTCTTGATCTTCATAATGCAAAGCCATTAATACAAAAGTCCCTTCTTGTCCTTTTGTGTGTTTGTTGTTTTGACGAAGATGTTTTTGTTAGCTTTGCGAGGTCAAAACGTTCTCAAGAACATTCTCACTGAAACATTCGCACAAAACACGTTAGTTGATAACAAGATAATAATTGTAATATGTTTGTTATCTTTAAAATATCAAATGAGGATGTTCTCTTCACTTTGTATGACCAGAATGTTCTTTGTAAGAACATGAGAAACCTTTCTCAAAGTCAAAATTCCTTTGATTGATTTCTATTCTCCCAAATCATATCTTGAATAATGATGGAAGATTCTTGGATCATCCTAAGTCTTTTATGATAGAATCTTCGTGCATATTATTATCATGAATTTTCTTCCATATGATCATGAATTTTCTTTCTTGATAATTCTCCAATTAATGAATGACTTAATGAATAGTTCATTCATGGATTGATTTCTCTTCAGAGTTGATTCTAATAATTTTGATGAAGTAATAAGAATAATTTCGAGTGTAATAATCATCTTCATCATGAGAACATTTTTTTCATCGAAGTTGATATTGTTCTCTTCTATATGAGAAGACAATATCTTCTTGGTCAATTAACCTTGAATTATTTTGTTGATGATGCAATTCTTCTCATAATTCCTCTAAGTGATTACACACAATGTTTCTTGTCCATTGAGTATCTTTGAGATGTTTTAGTTTAAGCATGCATGTAGTCATGAAGGTAAAATTCATCTTCTTGTTGAATCTTCAATCACCACTCATTTGATTCAAACAATATTATTTTCTTATCTCTTTGAGCTTGTGATGCTTACTGTTTTGGTAATCTTCCACAGAGTATATATATGCATTTGTAAGAGACTTCTTTCTTGTCTACTTCTGTGAAAAGACTTAAGTGCAAACATCAGTAGATCACCATTCATAAAACTTTAGCCTTTATTCCATAAGGTTTGTTATCATTAAAACATTCATAAAAAAGACTTTTGTTTCAACAGAAAGCTCTCGAAATAGACATTACTACTACGTAATTAATATACTACCTCTTAAAATTATTTTATGAAAATTTTATATAGAAAAAAATGTACCATCTTTTTTTTATATAATGAAAAATGAAAGTTGATAATTTGTCCGAAGGAAAATCATATTCAACCCTTAATTGAAATCGAAGTGATTGTTTGTGGATCATATTAAGATGGAAAAACGTATGTCAACAATTATTTGTGAGAATAGTTTTTTTAGGGGTTTGCGAGAATGTTTAAAGCTCTCGAAATAGACATTACTACTATGTAATTAATAGATTAACCTCTTAAAATTATTTTATAAAAATACTAATTATAGATCATTACATTAAATAATACATCAAAAAGTAGTTGAATTATACTATAAACTAATTATGGAAAACTTATATATATATAATTTCCAATGGTATAAATATTATAATTTTCAAACATTCATTAAATATAATGATATAAAATAGAAAATATATAACAACTACCATTATTAAATAATAAATATTATATGTTCATATCTATAATTTGATGTGAATATATTTTAAAATAAATGTTATTATAAAAGTTTTTTTAAAAAAATCCGTACTGAATATTTGCTATTAAGTATATATTTACGTATTTGTACTTATAAAATTAACATATTTCTGTTTTTTGAACAAGCCAAAATAGAATAATATTTCTATGAATAATATATTACTATTTTTTTAATAAAAAATAATAAAGACATTTTAATACAAAATATAAAATTTTATGCACATATAAGACACCATAAATGATGAATAAGATTGGAAAAAAAAATTCAGAGACAAAATTATTTTCATAACTTGCCGTTTATGTTTATAGGCATAAAATTATAACTTACCAATAATATTTTGACTAAAAAATGATTTTCAAATGATTAGACCAAATTATTTTTATGCTAATCTTAATGGACTCGTCCCCTTTCCATCTCTCTTATAAATAGAGTACCTTTTGACACAAAATTTTATCAGCAAACTTTTAGTTTATTATAATTTTATTTTGCTTCAGAAAAATGTTTTCTAAACTAGCCTTGCTCATCCAAGGCCTCTTGGTCATGGTTATTTTGATCTCTTCCATTGGGGAAGCTAGGAATTTGGGTAAGATCTCCTCAATCTCTAGAAAGAGTCGAATTTTATTCTGCTTTTGATTTTCGTGAGTCATAATTTTAAATAAAATAATAGCTACAAAAACTACTCATATTGACATTTTATTTGTAATTTATGATTATCCCATCCACCTACTCATAATTTGCAATTTAAATAAAATAATAGCTACAAAAACTAGCCAAATTTGTGAAGATTGTGTGTCACTATTCGTGTAATTTCAATGTAAATTTGATGGAAGATATCCCTAATTTGAGTTGTTTATGGTTCATATTTTTTGCAGTTGAGGTTGCCACAAAGCAAAATAATGTGGATGGTATCAAATATTGCACGAAAACAAATGTTAAAGACAACGATGATGCAAGTTCTGATTGTTTTATACCCGGTTTTCCAGGCGCACCGGGAATCCCGTTTCCAAAAATACCAGGAATTCCATGACATACCAGGAATCCCATTCCCAAAAATACCAGGAATTCCAGACATACCGGGAATCCCAATCCCATACATACCAGGAATCCCATTTCCAAAAATACCAGGAATTCCAGACATTCCATTTCCATTTCCAGGCATACCAGGATGGCCAGACATACCTGGATGGCCTACGCCTTCAACTCCTAAAGCGCCTAGTCCAACTCCTGAATCGACTTCACCTTCTAAATCACCTTCGCCTTCCGAGTCACAAAGTTCACCTTTGCCTTCTGAGTCACCAAGTTCACCTTCACCGAGCCCAGCCTACGTTATGTAGCTGAAGTTAATTAGCAAACAAAAATAATGTTGACTGTCTCATTAGTATGATACTTAGTACTTGGTTGAGCACACCATAAATATTTTCAATTAAGTTATGTGAACGTATTCGCATAGCTTTTACTCCAAATGCTTGCAAGTGGAATATATTCTTTTATCATATCATGTGTGTCTTTTTTTGGTGAATAACGTATCATGTTTATCTAATAATTTCCGGCCTCACATCCATTATCAAGAATAAAAATTATAAGATTACTACATATCTGGAATTGTAACTCTATTAACATGGTTATCAGCAAATTCTTGTTTTATTTTTACATTTTTGAAAATCCATGCTTTAAATTGATCTAATTGTGGATTTTATTAATTGGACCTAAAAAATGTCTGATATATATATATATATATATATCCAAAAACATGTTGACAGCTAGGTTGACAATTAAACCCTAATACCATTTGTATTATTCCATAATATTATTAAAAAAAAACATACAAAGCTGAAGAATGTAACACCCATACTAAATTATCTAGAATATTTAGCATGCGTATTAATCTGATATTGGATACATTAAAAATTTCAATAATAATAATACATAAATCTGAATGAGTACAAAGTTGACTCGTTTATACAGTTATCCAAATATCATAAAATACACTTTCATATACATATATATAATCTGACAACCTCCTGAGCTTTCCACAACGAGCAACTACACTCCATCCAGCGTCTTCTTGAAGAATATCATCATGAACATCTCCTGATAACCTGAAAACCTGCACCAGAAGGATTGGGGTGAGACATAATGTCTCAGTGAGCTCCAGCCCAACCTACTGTTGGCAACCACGGGGGAAACCTAGGGTCGCCGTGCCTACTCTCGGCAATCTTGGGGATACCTATGATCGCCAAGTCTTAACCTTACCCATAGAGGGCTACCTGACTGTCCTGCTAAACTGTGTAGTCATAAACTGGACTACATCCTGCTAAACTAGTGATCAAGGGGAAACCTAGGATCACTGTCTGAGTCTGGTACTGAATATCCATGAATTCTAGACTATAACCTGATAATTGGGTGATCGAGGGGAAACCTAGGATCACCGCCTGATAATTGATACCTGATATCTGATACTTGTCTGATAACTATTCTCTGTCTGATAACATAATAAATATTAACTGATACATGTCTTATTGTTAGCTGTTAGCGTTGAACAAGCAATATTATCTGAGTTCATTTTACGGAATGCCCCCGGGTGGAGTAACCCCGAAGCACATTCCCCTGATAACCGGTGAAAATTCCTATCATATCAGGCTAACACCGGACTCCTCTTGTCGTCGTGCGGTCATCCTTGCGGAATAACACGTCCCACTGGCGTGAACCTCCTGTGTCCCACTGGCGTGAACAGCAGAAGACACGACTTAATAATAATCTTAACTTACGCGTATACCTCCCGTGTCCCACTGGCGTGAACGACGAAAGACGCGAATTAATATTCTTTAAACTTATGCATGAACCTTTCATGTCCCACTGGCGTGAACGATGAAAGTCACGACTTAACAATAATAATCTTAATCTTTACTTTGCATGAACCATTCGTGTCCCACTGGCGTGAACGACGAAGGTCACGGCTTAATATCTTAATAATTCTTGTTCTTATTCTTCTTATATATAACTTATGTCTATTGCATATCTGATGCATTCTTGAATGCTTAACCTATTAAAGGTTCTTAACTATGAATATAGTTTCATTCTTGTGCTTAGTACATGATGAGTACCATTCTAAATCTCTTTAACCTATAATAGGTTCTTGACTTATCGTTCTCATAAGCCATTTTTAGAGCTTACCTAAACATTGTAATGAAATTCCTGTATTCGTCTAGACTTTGCCCTTTAATCCTGAACTATTCTAAACCATGCTCAATCCTTGTTCCTTACATATCCATCCTTTTTGGGAGCCTCTTAAATGTGTTAGAATGGTGGTTAATGTTTCTAAAATGTTTATGGAGAAAACGGATGCGGAAAACCATGCCTACGCGCCCCAGAACACCTAAAACAGCTAAGCTGTCATGGCTGTTCTGGGCTTGGTCGCTTGAAGCGCCAGCCTGGTCGCTTGTAGCGACAGTAGGCAGAATAAAATTCTGCCTGGTCGCTGTAGCGAGCTCCAGCTCGCTGTAGCGACCATGACAGGTCCAGAAATCTCAAAAATGGTATTTTTCATCATTCCAAACCATCCCAACACACCCAAGCTTCCCAAATGGCATAAAAAGGATTTTCTTAAGTATATAAACAGTTTAAACATAGTTGGAACAAGGAATTAGCAATTTACATAATCTAGGGCACTTTATAAAAATTGCTCTAAGAGTAAACAACTCTCAAACGGGTTATAAAACCCTAGGGAGCTCACCTAAGCCTTGATTGGTGCTTGTTGGTTTCTGAACTTCAAGCTCTAACTTGCTCCTTTGATCCTTCCTTGTTTCTCTTCATATTTCTCTTGTTCCAAACTTCCAAAACCTAAGCCTTCTTACATGAATCTCACAAGATTGAGGATGGAGGCTTGATGGATGCTAGCAAGGATGGTGTGGGCGTGAGAGTAGAGAGTGGGAGGGAGAGAATCAGATTTGAGAGAGAGAAGGGTGGAAAGTGAAAGAAAATATCTTCCCCCCTCTTTTTTTTATAATCCTTCTTTGCCCATTAATTACCAAAACGCCATTGCTTGCATAATAAGCTTCTAACACTGATACTGTTACATCCAAGCGAGATATATATATACACTTGCCATATAATTAAATTCATTAACTGTCAAATTACCAAATTGTCCTTTGCTCAAAACATTTCTGATACATCGTCTCAATATTAATAAATATTCGAGTTAAGCGGGATATTACAATCTACCCCCCTTAAAGAAATTTCGTCCTCGAAATTTAGTTTCCACTATCATATATGAATGAGTCTCTCACACTACTTCCTCTAATCGCCCAAAACTCCAGTTCGTCTTACTTACCGGAATCCCTTGGATTTCCAACTCTCTATATGTCAAATATACTCGACAACTTTTCCTTTAACTGAAATGCTTGTGATGATTTGCATAACTCTTACGTAGTAGGATGTGAGGTTATCTGAACCATTATATCCAACTCGCTTGACCATCGTATCCATCGTATCCAATCTGGAGTTGTCCAGCTCTGACACTTGTACTAATTCTTATAAATACCTTCATAGTCCGTGCAAACTTACTTTGACGACATTAGATTGTTCTTATTCTTGTATTCTAGCTGTAGCGTAAATATTTTCTACATCGATTACTCCAAACTCCTGGAAGTCTAACCCAAGTGATGAGTGGTGTAAGTCGTCTCACATATTATCACATAGTATAATTCATAGCATTTAATTTACATACATAAGCGAGCACGTGTACAATTCTGACGGGTACACAATACATCATCTCATCCTTGTCCGACTGACGGGACATCATTCTTGATCTTAACATATTTGAGACACTACCACATCAATTGGGAATCTTTTCTTACACTTAACTCATTTTGTAACATTCGGGATTTGCCTTTCGACTGGCTTGCCAGGTTTGCCCCGCCAATGTTACCCATGTTTAACTCTTGAGTATACAACAACCTATAACATAGATTATGGTTACATCTCCCAGCATCGTAAACTTATTTCTCATTCTGGACGTCGAGTTCAAGATCCTTGTTTCCAATAGAAAACTCTACTTGATTTCTACCAAAAATAGCACACTAGATCTTTAATCCTTTAATCATGACCTGAACTCACGTAGCCCTTTTTAGTGCAGACTACGAGTGACTTTTAGTCTACTTAGAAAATCCTCCTTCCTACTTAAACATTCCTGGCTGTGTACCACTATTGCCAAAACATGTCACAACACTGAAAATCTGCTACACTACTATCTGAGTAGCTTAAACACTGCCTGATAAGTATATATAATACTAAACATAACCTGATACATGTGACATGTTGACAGATTGTAGGTACAACATGGATTAAACTCATATGTCACTGCATTGACGTCTCTGATCAACGCTTCAATTTCAAAGTATCATCCTGCAAGTGCAACCTTTTCTGACGTTGCCTTATGCTTGATCCCTTTTGACTAAACATTACTCTTCAAGTCCACCTAAGTTACTGAGCTAAAATAGTTGAATTACCGTATTAGTGGTGACTTACCTTGCCCTAGACTTATTGTGCTAGAAACATATTCTTCCCATTCTTATCACATAAGCTTAAACTGCTTCAATTTCAATTTCTCTTGAGTCTCGAGGTTTTGAAATATCCCTCGGCTTAGCTTTTAAATTTCCCTTCTAGAACTTATAACAAGTTCGAGTCGTCACTGCTCACTGATATTCTGTGGTTCAATAATTGGGCGCTTAATGCCTTCCTGTGGTTCATCTGACAAGACTTCACAAGCATCCCTGTTCTCTAAGCTTCATCTTAGATTCGTTCATTAACTCATCCTTGAATCACTCTTCCGCTGCGCAACTCTGATTTAAACAAATCACTTCGGAGGAGGGGTAATACACCATTATAAAATTTGAAATTTCTGGCTTAGCAACTGGTAAGGAGGTTAAACTGGTTCTGATTAAAACTGGTTCTGAACCTAACAGGTTCTGAACTTGAAACTTAGCACAATTTAAATCACAGTTATGCAGCAGAATTAAAAAGTGCAGAAAGTAAAAGGCACACAAGGTTTGTTAACCCAGTTCGGAGTAAACACCTCCTACTCTGGGGGATACCAATCCAGGAAGGAAATCCACTATTGGATTTAATCCTTAAGACTCAGACACTGACTCCCAGTTCTTATCCCAAGCAATTAACCTCCACCTAGTCAGACTTCTACCCAACTCTGAGTATTAGAATCCTCTAACTTCCTATTCAAGCAACTAAACCCAGCTACTTGAACAACCCTTAACAATACCCTGTTTTTGAATAAAACTTCAAAGACAAAACTTCATTCGTACCTAAAGGCTTAGAATGAATTACAACTCAATCAAACACCTAAACCAACTCTAACAGAGTGGTGCACAACAAAGCTAAAAGCTTAAAATAACAAAGACTCAATTCTCTAATTTTTAACTCTCTAAATCGTAAGTTGAATAGCAGCAGTCCTCCTCCTTTTATAGCCTTCAGTCCAGCAGCATAAATAACAAACTAATCTTCTGAATTTGATTTGTTACTGAATTAAGATTGGTCCAATAAGGAAACAAATAAAACCACCTTGTATCTTTTAAAGATAATATGAGGAAAATACGTGTTTCATATCTTTGAGCCAAATCTTCAATAAATCTTCTCCAAATTAATCAACATTCTAGAAGCCATATGCGTGGATAAATCTTAAATAAATCTTGCAAAGATTCGCACAGAAAAACCTTAAAAATAACCAACTTCTGATGTAGTCAACAGAAGTCAACGCTGGCATCAGAACCTGAAACAGCTTCTGAAGAGCTACAGTGCTTCTGATGTAAGATACAACTTCTGAATAGCTTCAAATGAGGAAACTTGTAACTGAAGATTTGTTCTAAACATGGAGATGCTTCTATTCAACACATTGGATTTGCCAAAATATGCAGCCAACACCAAAATACTCAACAATCTCCCCCTTTGGCAAATTTTTGGCTAAAACCAATGTTCACACATGACAAGCCCTTCAATCTCCCATAAAATTAACTCAGCAATGAAGAACTCCACAATAATACCTCATAGCAATTTGTTTAGGCAGCGGATTCAGCTATGTTAAACAACAGCTTCAGCTTCTGACTCTTGAAGCACACAAAACCCAGTACTGATCAACTCCTGATCATCACAACCACGGTATTAGAGCTCCTGATCAACTCCTGATCATCATAACACTCCCCCTGCAACTCAGCTTCTCATACAAACTCCCCCTTACTACTGAACTACAGATCAACATGGTATCAGAGCACACTTCAGGAACTGAGCACAAGCACAATTTTTCTTCAGGACCACACTTCAGGACCACATCATCACTCAGGATAACAACTATCATGAACTCCCCTGAGACACATATTCCCCCTTAATCTTATCTGGACATATTTTGTTGCTGCAAAGGTTCTTTAGGAGCATAATGCTTGGTATCAGAACAAAATTAGTCACCTTCTGAATCAATGGCACACATTCTGAACAACTCTTGTCTGAACTTAAATTTTTCTCCCCCTTTTTAGCCACAAAATTATGACAAACTTCAGACTTCACATAGGGATTAAAAATCAAATAGGCAACTGCACAAAAATTTTCAAACACAGTCCCAGTTTCAGACTCAGACACAGGTTCAGGAACACTCTTAGCCTTAGCAAAACTGGCAGGTACTCTATCTTCCCCACATCCAGCTTGCTGTAATTGCTATAAGTCCTTGTACAGGCAAACATTTGAAGAATTTAAACCAGACTTATTCCTCTCATCAATCTTCTTCTGAAGTCTATCAATTCTCTTCTGCACAGAGAGTCTGATGGTAGCAAATTCCTCAGATTCACTATCATCCAGTTTCTTTTCTACTCCAGGTTCAACAACCTTGACTTTGGGTTGCACAGACTTGATATTCTTCAAAACTTTCATGTTTAAATGCTCAAACATCTGATGGATTTTGTCTTCTTCTTCAGATTCCCACAAATAACAATTATCTTCTGATCTGTGGCCCCTCATCTGAACATTACCTCCTTGATCAGTTACCAAACATTCTTTCTTATTGAAATTTACTTTCAGGTCTTGATCACACAACTGACTGATACTGATCAAATTAGATGTTAGCCCTTTAACTAGCAACACATCATTAAGCCTTGGTAAACCATCACCAATTAAATCACCTATTCCAATAATCTCACCTTTTGCACCATCACCAAATGTTACGAATTTTCTGGGATAAGGCTTTAAGTTGCTTAACAGCTTCTTCACACCAGTCATGTGTCTGGAGCAGCCACTATCAAAATACCAGTCCTTCTTAGATAGAGCTTTCTGAGAAGTATGAGCCATTAGACCAACAGTCTCACCTTTAGGTCTCCAAACCTTCTGAACATTGACCTTTTTAGGAGCAGGTTCAACTCTTCTGTGTTTAAAGTGCTCAGGGTAACCATAAAGCTTGAAACAAAATGGTTTGATATGTCCCTTCTTACCACAGTGATGACAAACCCAAGTATGATTCCTTCTTTTGTTTCTGAAAAATTTCTGGGTTTGCTTCTGAGGCAGCATCTGAACTTGCTTATGAGATATCATTTGAGCTGGCTTCTGACCTTGCATCTGTGCTTGTTTATGAGGTCTCCTCTTTGATGTTCCAACCATAGAATCATGAGTTTGAGTAGCAGGAACAAACTGACTAACAGGATTTTTCTCCTTGAGCTTCAGACTCTGATCAATATAACCTAACCCAGTTTTTCCTTGCTTCTGGACATCTAGAATCTCCTCCAACTTATCAGTAGCAGAGTTCATCATCCTAACTTGCTTCTTCATCTGATCAAGTTGAGAATTCAAATGTGTTACTTCATCATTAAGATCAGCAATCTGTCCTATATGAGCACATCTTTCAGACTGCAGCTGACACACAGTTTCCTTCTCAGTCTCTAATAACTTGATCAATTCTTGATTTCTGAGATACAATTCTTCATAAGAAACAGCTGGTTCCTCAAAAATCAATTCTTCATAACAGGCTTCAGATTCTGATGAAGTTTCAGTTACTGATGAAGTTTCAGACTCTGAATAGACTACAGGCACAGAACTTGAGCAAGCTTCTGAGACCATAAGAGCAGCAACATGTTTGGCTGACTTACTTTCAACCTCTCCTTCTGAGCTATCCTCATCAGACCAAGATACAGCAAGGCTTTTCTTCTGCTTCTTGAGAAAATTAGGACATTCAGTTTTGATATGTCCATAGCCCTCACACTCAAAGCACTGCACACCTCTTGCTTGTTTGCTATTCTCTTCAGATTGTTGCTTATTATTGTTGAGTCTGAGATACTGACCTTTGGTTCTGGATTTTCTGTCAACATTCTTCAGAATTTTCTTGAGTTGTTTTCCCAGCAACACTACAGCTTCTGATAAATCATCTTCATCTTCATCAAGCTCTTGATGATCATCAGCTTCAGAATTAACAGCAAAAGCTATTCCTTTCCTTTTCTTATCAGGCTGTTTGCAGAAAGCAGTCTCAAAATTGAGCAAGGACCCAATCAGCTCCTCAACCTTCATGGTGGTGATGTCATGAGCTTCTTCTATGGCTGTAACCTTCATGTCAAACCTTCTGGGCAGGGACCTGAGGATTTTTCTGACTAACTTCTCATCTGTCATCTTTTCCCCAAGAGAATCAAAGGAATTGGCCATGTCCAGCACATTCATGTAGAAATCCTGAATAGATTCATCTTCCATCATCTTCAGGTTCTCAAACTTTGTTGTGAGAAGTTGAAGTCTGGATAGCTTAACCTTAGGGGTTCCTTCATGAGTGGTTTTCAGAATTTCCCAAGCATCTTTTGCCACAGTACACTGCTTGATGAGTCTGAACATGTTCTGATCCACACCATTGAAAATTGCATTCAGGGCCTTTGAGTTCCCATGAGACAGGTCATCCTCAGCTTTGGTCCATTCTTCTTCAGGTTTCAAAACTGCAGTTTTATTTCCATCTTTGTCTATAACCACAGGATGATCCCAGCCTTTGATCACAGCCTTCCACGTTCTGCTGTCAATGGATTTTAGGAATGCACACATCCTTGATTTCCAGTACTCATAATTGGTGCCATCAAGTAGGGGTGGTTTGTTGACAGGGCCTCCTTCTCTCTCCATAAAGCCAGACATAAATACCTCTGGATCTCACCCAAATTACAGGCAGGGTGCCTGCTCTGATGCCAATTGAAATTTCTGGCTTAGCAACTGGTAAGGAGGTTAAACTGGTTCTGATTAAAACTGGTTCTGAACCTAACAGGTTCTGAACTTGAAACTTAGCACAATTTAAATCACAGTTATGCAGCAGAATTAAAAAGTGCAGAAAGTAAAAGGCACACAAGGTTTGTTAACCCAGTTCGGAGTAAACACCTCCTACTCTGGGGGATACCAATCCAGGAAGGAAATCCACTATTGGATTTAATCCTTAAGACTCAGACACTGACTCCCAGTTCTTATCCCAAGCAATTAACCTCCACCTAGTCAGACTTCTACCCAACTCTGAGTATTAGAATCCTCTAACTTCCTATTCAAGCAACTAAACCCAGCTACTTGAACAACCCTTAACAATACCCTGTTTTTGAATAAAACTTCAAAGACAAAACTTCATTCGTACCTAAAGACTTAGAATGAATTAAAACTCAATCAAACACCTAAACCAACTCTAACAGAGTGGTGCACAACAAAGCTAAAAGCTTAAAATAACAAAGACTCAATTCTCTAATTTTTAACTCTCTAAATCGTAAGTTGAATAGCAGCAGTCCTCCTCCTTTTATAGCCTTCAGTCCAGCAGCATAAATAACAAACTAATCTTCTGAATTTGATTTGTTACTGAATTAAGATTGGTCCAATAAGGAAACAAATAAAACCACCTTGTATCTTTTAAAGATAATATGAGGAAAATACGTGTTTCATATCTTTGAGCCAAATCTTCAATAAATCTTCTCCAAATTAATCAACATTCTAGAAGCCATATGCGTGGATAAATCTTCAATAAATCTTGCAAAGATTCGCACAGAAAAACCTTAAAAATAACCAACTTCTGATGTAGTCAACAGAAGTCAACGCTGGCATCAGAACCTGAAACAGCTTCTGAAGAGCTACAGTGCTTCTGATGTAAGATACAGCTTCTGAACAGCTTCAAATGAGGAAACTTGTAACTGAAGATTTGTTCTAAACATGGAGATGCTTCTATTCAACACATTGGATTTGCCAAAATATGCAGCCAACACCAAAATACTCAACAAAATTTTCTGGCTGACTTGTTCCTTAATGACCCGTAGCTATCACAACAGAATTATCTTACATTTGTTTATTCTCTTGTGGCTTAAACCACCAGTTTAACTTACTGACTGATCGTCATCTGACTTGGTTTTCCTTTCGGACATAAACCATATACTTACTTTCACAATAATACGCCAGAACCTGTAAACGGTTTTCAGCAACTGTTATGAGCCCAACAATGCTCCTGTTAAAATAGCTTATACACTGGTTCTAACTTTACTCTCCATACGCCGAATTATGTAACCATCTCATAGTTGACTCAACATGTATATTCATTTAAACATTGCAGAAACCCTACTGAAAGTATACCTGAAGCAACTTAAGTTTATACATTATTTACTTGTAGTAACTTCTAGGAACATTCTATGACTTCTGGGAATTCTCATCTTTCATATACTGAATCTTTTAATGAATCGAGTCCCGCTCTATAATTATCCGTAAGGATTTCACATCCACAACTTTTTTTTTCCAAGATAACTTAGGTCCATATAACTCTATCATATCTCTTGGCTACTCCTCGGATTTCTCCAGAAATAATCCGTCTGTATAAGACTCAACTTTTACCGGCTCTCCTGTAAGCCCAAACACATGTCACTCCTCTTCGAGTACCCGATTAATTAATCCTAAACTTCAACACTTATCATTTCCTATTGGATTCCTCCAGTAACTTGTTATTGTATTCTCAATTCAATCTTGATCTTATTAGCCGAATGATTCTTCATATAGATTGAACAACCCCAAAGTCTGCACAATCTACCACCTTTGAAAGCATACTAACATAGGGTGATCTCTCTCAGCTTCTAGAGTATTTGTGGAAGAAAACTCTTCGGTCGAAAACATATAACTTCTTCACATTAACCACAATCTTAATCTTTCATATTCAAGACGATCCTTCGTATCTTAAAATTTCAACATACTTTCTCGGATAAAATTCCGATCATTTCTCAAGATACCGGTCTACTTCAATCTTGTGTTGGCGTAAACTTGTCTTCTTTTTCCAATCAAGGTGGTTCAACCTTGTTCGTCCATCGGTTTCACTAAATCCCAATGTCTGACCATTTAATATACACCTTTCGTTGAATAAAATTTCAGTTAAACTTAGCTTATTTCCAATCTTCTTACTAATAAAACACATATGAATATCTGATTCACGCTTCGATATGCAACGGGTCTTATTATCAACACTTATTCATCCATCATAGTTCTTAGGTTGCATACCAACTTCTTTTCTTAATTCCCAAATCTAGCATTTATGGTTCGGGAGGTGCGGCTGATCTGATGGGGTTAAACTTACTTGCGAGTCATGCTCAAAGACCACCCTTGAGTGGTTAGTTTCATTCGTCCAAATAATTCGCTTAATCCATAATTTTCTCTTAACTGTTTGGGGCTAAAGTCTTATCCGGTTCGAGTGTGCGAGTCCTCCGATTCTTACACACTATATCCTTGCTGGTAGTCTAGAGGTTTCAAAACCAACCGATAATTCCTCTCTTCACTTTAACTTCTCGAACTGCGGTTCCCGTTAAGGTTCCACGTCATTCCTTAGAGTATTTCATAATTTCTTAATCCGTATGTCTTCCGCAGATGAGATATCATCCAACGTCGTGTCCAACTGGGTTGAGGTACTTCACCTCACAGATAAATATCCCTTATGCCTCTGAGACCTTGCCACTATCAGGCTTCGTTACTTTACAGTTTGATGGCCACCATTTGGTATGAATACTTCTTCGCCAATTCCGTCTTAAAATTCTATCACCTTAATCTTCGCCCTTCATACACTTCATTCCTCCTTGGTCACATTCAGCTCTCGGACATTTATCCTAACTGTCATATACTAGATTGAGTTGATCAGGCTCAACTAGATGTGACATTTAGAACAACATCCGGAACCCAATGGTCCCACTACTTTTATTGAATATTTTTTAATGACCCAAGGCACGGTCTGAATCGACCTGCTCTGATACCAATTGTAACACCCATACTAAATTATCTAGAATATTTAGCATGCGTATTAATCTGATATTGGATACATTAAAAATTTCAATAATAATAATACATACATCTGAATGAGTACAAGTTGACTCGTTTATACAGTTATCCAAATATCATAAAATACACTTTCATATACATATATATAATCTGACAACCTCCTGAGCTTTTCCACAACGAGCAACTGCACTCCATCCAGCGTCTTCTTGAAGAATATCATCATGAACATCTCCTGATAACCTGAAAACCTGCACCAGAAGGATTGGGGTAAGACATAATGTCTCAGTGAGCTCCAGCCCAACCTACTGTTGGCAACCACGGGGGAAACCTAGGGTCGCCGTGCCTACTCTCGGCAATCTTGGGGATACCTATGAACGCCAAGTCTTAACCTTACCCATAGAGGGCTACCTGATTGTCCTGCTAAACTGTGTAGTCATAAACTGGACTACATCCTGCTAAACTAGTGATCAAGGGGAAACCTAGGATCACTGTCTGAGTCTGGTACTGAATATCCATGAATTCTAGACTATA
Source organism: Medicago ruthenica (assembly GCA_018208015.1). Taxonomy (NCBI): domain Eukaryota; kingdom Viridiplantae; phylum Streptophyta; class Magnoliopsida; order Fabales; family Fabaceae; genus Medicago; species Medicago ruthenica. The sequence continues at coordinate 19,468,692 of CM031375.1, forward strand.
ACCTGATAATTGGGTGATCGAGGGGAAACCTAGGATCACCGCCTGATAATTGATACCTGATATCTGATACTTGTCTGATAACTATTCTCTGTCTGATAACATAATAAATATTAACTGATACATGTCTTATTGTTAGCTGTTAGCGTTGAACAAGCAATATTATCTGAGTTCATTTTACGGAATGCCCCCGGGTGGAGTAACCCCGAAGCACATTCCCCTGATAACCGGTGAAAATTCCTATCATATCAAGCTAACACCGGACTCCTCTTGTCGTCGTGCGGTCATCCTTGCGGAATAACACGTCCCACTGGCGTGAACCTCCTGTGTCCCACTGGCGTGAACAGCAGAAGACACGACTTAATAATAATCTTAACTTACGCGTATACCTCCCGTGTCCCACTGGCGTGAACGACGAAAGACGCGAATTAATATTCTTTAAACTTATGCATGAACCTTTCATGTCCCACTGGCGTGAACGATGAAAGTCACGACTTAACAATAATAATCTTAGTCTTTACTTTGCATGAACCATTCGTGTCCCACTGGCGTGAACGACGAAGGTCACGGCTTAATATCTTAATAATTCTTGTTCTTATTCTTCTTATATATAACTTATGTCTATTGCATATCTGATGCATTCTTGAATGCTTAACCTATTAAAGGTTCTTAACTATGAATATAGTTTCATTCTTGTGCTTAGTACATGATGAGTACCATTCTAAATCTCTTTAACCTATAATAGGTTCTTGACTTATCGTTCTCATAAGCCATTTTTAGAGCTTACCTAAACATTGTAATGAAATTCCTGTATTCGTCTAGACTTTGCCCTTTAATCCTGAACTATTCTAAACCATGCTCAATCCTTGTTCCTTACATATCCATCCTTTTTGGGAGCCTCTTGAATGTGTTAGAATGGTGGTTAATGTTTCTAAAATGTTTATGGAGAAAACGGATGCGGAAAACCATGCCTACGCGCCCCAGAACACCCAAAACAGCTAAGCTGTCATGGCTGTTCTGGGCTTGGTCGCTTGAAGCGCCAGCCTGGTCGCTTGTAGCGACAGTAGGCAGAATAAAATTCTGCCTGGTCGCTGTAGCGAGCTCCAGCTCGCTGTAGCGAGCTCCAGCTCGCTGTAGCGACCATGACAGGTCCAGAAATCTCAAAAATGGTATTTTTCATCATTCCAAACCATCCTAACACACCCAAGCTTCCCAAATGGCATAAAAAGGATTTTCTTAAGTATATAAACAGTTTAAACATAGTTGGAACAAGGAATTAGCAATTTACATAATCTAGGGCACTTTATAAAAATTGCTCTAAGAGTAAACAACTCTCAAATGGGTTATAAAACCCTAGGGAGCTCACCTAAGCCTTGATTGGTGCTTGTTGGTTTCTGAACTTCAAGCTCTAACTTGCTCCTTTGATCCTTCCTTGTTTCTCTTCATATTTCCCTTGTTCCAAACTTCCAAAACCTAAGCCTTCTTACATGAATCTCACAAGATTGAGGATGGAGGCTTGATGGATGCTAGCAAGGATGGTGTGGGTGTGAGAGTAGAGAGTGGGAGGGAGAGAATCAGATTTGAGAGAGAGAAGGGTGAGAAGAAAGTGAAATAAAATATCTTCCCCCCTCTTTTTTTATAATCCTTCTTTGCCCATTAATTACCAAAACGCCATTGCTTGCATAATAAGCTTCTAACACTGATACTGTTACATCCAAGCGAGATATATATATACACTTGCCATATAATTAAATTCATTAACTGTCAAATTACCAAATTGTCCTTTGCTCAAAACATTTCTGATACATCGTCTCAATATTAATAAATATTCGAGTTAAGCGGGATATTACAAAGAATATATGCTGAACTATATTTATTCGTTCATCTTGACGAACTCAAAAGTAATCACAGATTTAATAAAATAAAAATGTAATAGTAAGTGGCAGAGTCGGAATAAAATCTCAGGCGGGTCACTAAGTAAACTATAATATATAAATAAAATACGAAAAAAATAATGTCTATAAAAAATTACTAATTTTTTTTAAAAGTAGACTAATTTTTTCTCTTTTATTTTCCAAGAAAATTGATGTTACAGGAACAAAGTATTAGATAACTAGTTTATTTTAAATAATATTTACCTTATGTCATTTTACTCTTTTAGCTATAAGGGTTGTATTTAAACTTGACCTTGTGCCTCATTTGAAATCAATCAATACATCAACAATTATCTTCTTCTCTCTAAAACCCTAAAACTCCCATTCAACATTATTCTCGCATGATTTCTCTTTTGTACCGAATTCTATTCTAAATCATTAGAATTCCTAGACCTGATATGCTTGGATTTTATCGGTTCGTCCCTAGAATCCATTTTTACCGTCTCAATTGATGTTGTAAGTTTTTTTTTTGTTTTTTTTTTTTTGAAAAAGCTAAAATGAAATATATTAACAACAATCAAGTTGCCTCCAAAGCACAAGGAGTGCCTGAGAGGCAACTAAAGATACAAAACAACCAATCCAAACATAAAGCTAGCTTAAGCTATGCCCAAACAAACAAGGGGCGAGTCCACCAACTCTGATGGCCAAAAACAAAAGCAACATTAGCCGACTTTAACCACCAATATGAATGATATTTAACCCTATCGAGCAATTGATCAACATATTTTTCTTTTTGATTGAAAATGCGATTATTTCTTTCACTCCATAAAACCCAAACGCACACAAGCCACACCAGGCACAGAAAAGAACGGCGCGCCCTTAAGCCTCCAGCTGAACAAGAGAACTGAACAAAATGGTCAGGAATACTATTCGGCTCCGCTGTATAGACCCTGATCCAAGCACAGACTTTAGGCCAAAGCCCCCTGAAGCGCAGACAAGAGAGAAACAAGTGGCTAGCAGACTCGATGACTCCACAACCATTAACACACAACTGCAAATTATGATCTACTATGCCTCAAGCCGCCAGATTCTCCTTTGTTGTAGCCTGTCCCGAAGCAGTCTCGAAGCAAAAATCGAAACTTTTAAAGGAACTTGATTGTGCCAGATCCACTCTGCCGCCTCCCCCATGTCGGGGTTCCCATTAGAGGTAAGAATCTGATAGGCACCGCAGACAGTATAGCCAACCAAAGGATCCCACTGCCACTGCCAAAGGTCAAGAGACTTATCCTGCAAAATCACATTAGAAAGTAATCTCCCACAAGCCCCAACCATTTCCTCCTCCCAATCCCACAACCTCCTTCGACACTGCCACGCCTCGCCCCCGACCCCCCAACCCAAATGGAACATATCATGCACAGTGCTAGATTTATGAACAGATAGGTCATAAATCCTCCTGAACCGCTCCGACAAAGGACTCCCACCAACCCACAAGTCAGTCCAGAACAAAGTGTTTCTACCATTCACAATCTTTCTAACCACCCCCTCACGGAACAACCTTCCCGCACTACCCTCTCCACCATCTCTAATTTTAACCACCTCCTTCCACCAAGAAGAGTCACGCCACCCCCCTCCTTTCAAAAGGCCATTCGCCTCGCCATAACGGGCCACCAACACCTGATACCATAAACCACCTCTATCTACTAACATCCTCCAGCACCATTTACCTAAAAGAGCCAAATTAAACTCCCTCATTCTTCTCACCCCCAAACCACCTTCCTCCTTCCTCAAACAAATAGTTTTCCAATTGATCCAAGAAAATTTCCTAAAATCCTCACCCCCTCCCCAAAAAAATTAATTTAAGAGAGATTCGATAGAAGAGATGATATCTGAAGGAGCTTTGAAGAAGGAAAGGACATACACAGGAATAGAAGATATGACAGACTTGAGAAGGGTCAAGCGGCCTCCAAAAGACAAGAAACGGCTCTTCCAGCCAGACAGTCTAGACTGGATACGGGATACAACCGGTTCCCAAAAAGATAACCTTCTCGCATCACCACCAATGGGCAACCCCAAATACATGAAAGACACTGAACCCACACGACAATGTAACACAGAAGCGGCCCGCCAACCAAGAAGCAGGGATATTAACCCCAGTCAACATGCTCTTATGAAAATTCACCTTTAAACCGGACAAAGCCGCAAAAATCAACAAAACAGCCTGAATGGCTCTCACATTGGCCCAACTTTTTTCATCAACCAACAAAGTGTCGTCAGCAAACTGAAGATGGGAGATTGCAATAGGCTCCAGAGACCCAATAGAATACCCAGAGAAAAGATTAGAAACTGTCGTTGCCTTCATCAAAACATTCAAGCCTTCAGCCGCCAAAAGGAAAAGAAATGGGGAAAAAGGATCGCCTTGCCTAAAACCCCTCTCCAAGGAGAATTCGTCAGTGGGACTACCATTCACTAACACCGAAGCAGTAGCCGTACCTATACACTCCTTAATCCACTTCCTCCAAAGAGTCGGAAATGACATTTTGCCCATCACAGCATCCAAGTAACTCCAATCAACCGAATCATAAGCTTTTTCAAAATCAATTTTAAACAATAACAACTCTTTCTTTGATTTTTAAGCGTCATCCACCATTTCATTTGCAATTAAAATATCAAGGATCTGCCTATCCTTAACAAAAGCAGTCTGCACTTCTGAGATAACACTACCAATAACCAAACTCAGCCAATTAGCAAGTAACTTAGCCAAGATTTTATACAATCTACCCACCAAAGAAATTGGCCGAAAATCGTTTAATTTCTGTGGGCTATCCACCTTAGGAATAAGGGCAATGAAAGTGCTGTTAATAACTTTTGATAGTTTGCCATTCCGATGAAACTCGGTGACGAAGCGCATAATGTCCGCCTGCAGATCTACCCAAAAATCCTTCAGAAAACCGAAGTTCACACCACCTGGACCCGGGCTCTTAAAACTGTCACAATCCCAAACCGCCACTTTCATCTCTTCGACCGAAAAAGGTCTAACCAAACTCGCACCTTCCACAAATGACAAGGTTTGAAAGATCAAATTTTTCACCCCCGGCCTAACCACTTGGGGAGCATGATAATGAGCAGAAAAGTGTGAAAAGACTGCAACCCGGATAGGATGAACACCTTCGACGGTAACACCATCAACAAAAAGAGAGGAAATAGCATTTCCCTGACGACGGCTAGCCAGGACAGAATGAAAATACTTTGAGTTCGCATCCCCTTCCTTGAGCCAGAGCAACCGAGATTGTTGCCACGAGATACTAGAATGGGCGCGGGCCAAAAAATGAAGGTCTGAAGAAACCTCATGCAATTCATCAATTTCCTCTTCAGATAACAAACCGTCTTCCCCTTTTTCATCTAGCACTGAGAGGCGGCTTTTCAAAATAGAAATTCTGCCTGGCAAATTACCGACATGAGAAAGATGCCACTCCTTCAACGAAGATTTGATCAGTTTAAGTTTTTCTTTCAACACAAAACCGCCCCATCCCTTCACACTCAAAGACTGCCACTTATCACGGACAAATTGCCGATAACCCAGAATGTCAGACCAACACTTCAACATGTGGGAAGGTCGAGGACCCCAATTTTCCTCATCAATAGTGAGCAATAAAGGACAATGATCTGACAACCCCTCAAATGAGCAATCTGCAAACAACAAGGCCAAACAACACACCACTCCTCAGACAGCAAAAACCGATCAATGCGACTCATAGACTTCCCATCACCTTTGTACCAAGTAAACTTACGACCACAAAGAGGTAAATCCACCAACATATTATCATCGATGAAACAATTAAAAGGTCCAAGATCCGCAGAAATAGAGACCTCCTTTCCTCCACACTACGAACCGCATTAAAGTCCCCACACACACAAACCTTCGAACCCCGTAAGGAATGAAGACGAACAGATAGACTATCCCACAACACCTGTTTGGCACCATTATCACAAGCCGCGTACACATTGGCAACATAGAACTCTTCCTGAGAGGACACGAACCTATCATGAATTAACAGAACGTGATCAAAACTAACCGAAGACCACACCTCTACCAACAAACTATCGCACAAGGTCAATAAGCCTCCCGACGCCCCAACAGAAGGGTGAAAAGAGAAACCAGGAGTAGAAGCTCCCCACAAAGAGAGACGGAGAAAAACATCACAAACAGATAATTTTGTTTCTTGCAGACACACAATAAGAGGACTTTTTTCCTGAACCAGCGACCTGACCTCTTTCCTCTTCTCAAAACCGCCCAACCCCCTAACATTCCAAGATATTATCTTCATCAGAACAACACTCCTCCTTCCCCCACCCCACAACACCGCACCCCCTATGCGCCCCTCCCCTCCACTACGCCATTCCCCCCTCCTTGATTAACACATGACGCCTTTTTTCCTTTCCCCGCTCTAGATAGCACACTGAACATGTTCTGACTGTTACCATTGAATTTAACCCCTAAAGCTTTACCAATACCCCCACACATCCTCAACTGCCACCTGCTCATCACCATGCATAACCACCCAGTTCTCCCGATCCTTATTAACTGAAGAAAATGAAGAGCATCCCCCACTAGAACATGGAGTAACAACTGACGCCCCCCTACAAACTTCCCTCCCACTACTTCTCTTTCTCCCTTTTTTCTTCAAGATTTTTAGAACTATATCACGGTCTTTGGTTGGTAAACGGGCAACTTTCTTCAAACTAAGAACCGGGTGACGAAGAGTACCACCAACTTTCTTTCTTGTAGGACCGTTACTAGACACCTTACCGTGACCTCCTGTTGATTTGGACACTGACGATGTCTGGATTTTGATGGAAAAATGATACCGACATCGCCGTGAGTATGGTCATGGAGCCAATCTAAACTCCAAGGGCCCCTAACCAAGGACCGATATACCCCTGGAGGACAAGAATTAGATCTCTTACTCCGAGCAATATTATTGTCCACCACCAGTTTCAAAGGGGAAGCAGGTGCATTATGAATAGTTGAGCCTACCTCCTGCTGAAATGAAAGCACAACATCACCAGGGACACCCCCAGAAGCACACTCCTGTGCAATAGGGGACGTAGTACCAAAAACAGCGCCATCGTCGTCAACCGATTGAGTGGCGACGCCACAGAAATGTCGCGCGGAGGTATCTAGACCACAAACATCTGCTACCTGTTCGACCACAAGATCAATATCTTTACCAACCTCATGCGCTCTTCCTTCATCATCATGATCGGAGTGAGAAACGACAGATTCAGTTTCCTCTTCAAATAAACAAGCATCCTCACCTATGTTAAAGCCCCATTCTTCGACAATTTTTATCTCCGTCAGAACACCATCCACCAGAATATTATCAACCAAATTAATTATCTCCAAGCCCGATGTTGCTACCAAAACCCGAGCATAATCAAACCTCTCCCTATCAAGGGCAATATCATCTGTGCGCAAGTAACGACCACACTCCAATACACAAAGCTTGAAAAAGGATTCAGTCCAGACATGAAGAGGAACACCGTAAATACGAAGCCAGGCGCCTCTTTGAAAGACCACACTTTCCTTATTCCAAGGCTCTAAACTTGCGAAACAATGATGAAAAAAATCCTTAGCACCATCAACAATTACCTTGGCCGAAGTGTCTGAAGAACTGTGAATAAAAACTCTGTCTGCACCCATGGGAATAATATTTAAATCCTGAAAACCCACGTCAGCGATCCTGGTTTGAACTACTGGAATGGATTCCCCATTGCGCACCAGAGCCACCAACCCACTGCGTGCCCAAGACAAGTCAGCCGCCACAGACCTGAACATCCGTACCAACCTTCCTGGTTTAGCTCCAACCACTGAATAAGGTGCCGCATTTGTAGAATTGCCACCAGCAACCTTATCAAGAACATAAAGTCTGTCGTCCACGACACCCCTAAAATTAGCCCCCACCACAACCTCGCCCTTCTCAACCGCCCTCACCCCACCCAAAACTTCCTCCGTCCTCCCAACCCCACACACGGCCCCCTCCCTCCTCTCCACAACCCCCTTCTTACCTACACCTCCCACACCCTCCACCCCAAAGCTCACCATTTTTCTCCCTCCCCACGTCTAATTTTTTCTCCCTCACCTATGACCACCGCCCCCTGAATACCCCTCTCTAGAGGTCTGACACCTACCACCGACTTGGCCTTCACAGACGTACCGCGCTCAAAACACGCAACCATAGCAGACACACGAAAATTACCAAACCAAACGGCATTCAAAGCCTTCAGCAACTTGTCCACATTGCGAACATTAACATACCTCACGAAACCATAAACCTGACCCTTTGCATTCCGTTTAGGAGCCACAAAAATATCATCCAAAATCCCACAAACCTCAAAGCCTTTGCGTAAATAGAAATAAGGAGATTGTTCCAGAAAATTAGTGATATAAAAAGTAACAAACCTCTTCACCTCCGGAATCACAGCCGCAGCCGTACAACCTGAAAGATTACCAAGACCCAGCCCTTTCGAACTAGCACCCTCACGCGACTGTGCAACAACAGAACGGAAAGAGCGGCGTCCACCGTGCACAACCGCGCAACCCACATCTACTTCAGCCTGCAAGAACAGATCCTCCCCTGCCAAGCCTAGACCGTCGAACCCTCGAAACCGAATCTCTCCCTTGCCGCGAGTCATCCCGCCGTCTGTCCCTTCCTCTAACAGCCTGTACCTGCACTTTCCGACAGTCGAAAACCCTCAACAGAACCGCCTCCCCTGTCCCCCTGCCCTATTTGGTGGCACCCAACCAGGGACCCGACCCCACCCAAAGACCCTCACCGCCGGCGAAGCAGACGGCCGGTGCGGCTTGCCTGGACTGAGTCCGGGCGCCGCCCCTCTCTCGCTCACTCATCTCTCCGCTCTGCGATGGTTACATAAATAATTTTTAGTTAACCATCCAATTGATGTTGTAAGTGAGCAAGTAGTTAGATAGAAGATGATCATATGGTTCTAACCATCTTAGATTTTTTAGGTTCCTTTGGTATATGAATTTTATCAAGCAATTGTGAATTTTAAGTTGTACTAACACATTTTATGTTTGAAATATATGTACGATAGTTAAATTTTAAATGGAAATTTGAATACTTTAATAAAATGAACTATGCATTTTTCATCTGCTATAAATTATAAAATTATAAAATGTTAAAAAGGATATTTTTTAACAATACAATTACTAATAAGGCGGAATATTTTTCAGTAGAACTACACTAAGGAAAGGAGGATAGAAACCCCTATAAATTAAAATAGAGGAGGGGTTGTAAACCTCCAAGAATTTGTGCAAAACTCCGTAAATATAAGCGTGATACATGGAAGACTTTAGAGAATTGCTTTATCCATCATATAAAGCTAAGAAACACCAGTATTTTACGTTTTTAACCCCATCGGCAGTTAACTGCCGATGGGAAGGAAACCAGCGACAGTTAGCTGTCGTTGTCATGTTTTGCCTATATTTTCCAAAACTTCACATTTTTCATCTTAATGTGAACAAAAACGATAAAATGACATCCGATTAAAGTGAAAAAGCTAAAAAAAAAGACACTTAATTGTTTAACTTAAAAACTGTTTTAATTTTTTTAAAAACAGATTTAATTTTAACAAAAACTAATTCTAACATAGTTTTAATTTAAAAAAAATTGATTTTCAAAAATCAATTTTTATAAATTGTTTTAATTTAAAAACAGTTTTCAATTTATTAAAAAAACAGCTTTATTTTTTTTTATAAAAAAACTGTTTTCCAACAATAAAGTGTTTTAGTAAATTATTTTTTATGAGGTATTTTTATTAAAAAATTAGTTTTTTAAATTAAAAAGTAATAATTTTTTAAAAACAAATTTAATTTAACAAACAATTTTACTTTTAAAAAATATCAGATTTATGACTACACAATGTGGTTGTGAATGTGTTGTTAGTTATGGATCAATGGTTGCCTTCGTGCGAGGAAAATCAAAATTTCAAGGTGATTGGTTTTCTATGTTTTGTTTTCTTCACATGCTCCACGACAGTTAAGTGCCGATGAAGTGTTTTTTTTGGAACGACAGTTAACTGCCGATGGAGACATTTGAGTAATTTACTTGTGTGTTTTAGCTTTTTCTTAAGTGTATACATCAATTTTCAAGACTTAAAAGAAAACTCATAATCCATTTTGCGGAGGTTTAAAATCCTCTATAAACCATACAAAACCCTAGCTAAATCATCATATGAATTTTTACGTTTTGGATGGGACATCACCCACCTATGCTCTTGAGCCACTAGTAATAGTCAAGATTGAGTTGTTTTTATTATTATTAATCAATGGTTACTTTTTAGTTTACCATGACGGACAATTAAATATAGTTCACCATGTTAACGATCATTAGGGATGACAATTTGACCCAAACCCGCTGGACACCTACAAAAAATACTATCAATGATAAGGTAAAAACTCACTTTTATGGATATGGGCTTAGGTAATTACTCACAAATTTGAATGGATATGGGTACACATATATGAATATATAGTGATTATTTTATATAACCTAAATACTTAATTATGATATTTATTTTAATATGCACTTTTTTTGTAACACCCATGCTAATTTTATCTAGAATATTAACATGTGCATTAAACTAATACTTGATACATCAAGGTTTTCAATAATAATAATACAACACAACTGAATGAATACAATTTTGCTCGTTTATACAACCTTTCAAGTACCATGATAAATACATAAACAAAAGTCTGATAAGATCCTGAGCTGGTACATGACGAGCAATTGCACTCCATTCAGCGTCTCCCTGCTGATCTTCCTCACGAATCTCGTGCTAACCTGAAAACCTGCACCAGAAGGAATGGGATGAGACATAATGTCTCAGTGAGCTCCACCCAACCTACTGTTGGCAACCTCGGGGAACCTAGGGTCGCCATGCCTACTTTTGGCAATCTCGGGGATTCCTATGATCGCCAAGCTTTAACCTTTCCCATATGGGTATACCTGCCTATTCCTGCTATCATGTGTAGTCATAATAACTAAACTACATCCTGCTAAACTAGTGATCAAGGGGAAACCTAGGATCACTGCCTGAGCTTGATAACTGAATAGTCATGAAATCTAGACTATAACCTGATAACTTGGTGATCGAGGGGACTCCTAAGATCACCACCTGATACCTGGTAGGTAATTCTCCCTGATAACATAATAAAGTATATACTAATATTATTATGTTAGATGTTAGCGTTGAACAAACATTATTATTTGAGTTCATTTTACGGAATGCCCCCGAGTGGAGTAACCCCGGAGCACATTCCCCTGATAACCGGTGAAAATTCCTATCTGAGGCTAATCACCGGACTCCTCTTGCCTGTATTGTGTGGGTTATCCTCGCGGAAAGTTCCTCCCATTCCAGCTATAACTGGAACCCCCTGTGCTCTCTAACTGCGAAAACACAGAAGTCACAATAATCCTTAAATAAACTTATGTGTGGGTTATCCTCACAGAAGGTTCCTCCCATTCCAGCAATAACTGGAACCCCCTGTGCTCTCTAACTGCGAGAACACAGAAGTCACATAAATTTAGCCTGATAATAATTATTCCTGGTATATAAAATATACATTAACCTTGATAACTTCCTGAACATATATATATATATATATATAAGAGTCGTCATGCAGGCTCCCTAACGGGCTGGCCTATCCAGAATAAATCTGAAGCCTGTGCCACGACTTGTCAACATATATATATATATATATATATATATATATATATATATATATATATATACACACACACATAATTTGTATAATTCCTGATAATATCCTTGTACCACTATCTAGGGTACATCTATCCTGAACTGATACGTGTACCCTCAGTGTCACTCTGACGTGAACAACTGAGGTACGTCCTGATGTACATATAAATGTACCTGCCTGATTAAGGGTATCCTGAAAAACTAACCCTTAACATACCTGATACTATTCTCATAAGAATCCTTGAATGTTAAGAAACATTCCTAGTACTCATGTACTTCCAACGGAGTACCTCTTAGTTCCTCTTAACCTATTAAAGGTTCTAGACATATCGTTATCATATGTCATACTTATGGGCTTACTATCTCATCTGTAATAATTCTCGTGGATAAAATACCCATCACTCTGCATGACACATATCTTTATCATAGGTTAATCCTGGAAAGTCTGTGGGTATCTTCACCCCAAAGCATATCAAAGATCATTGGCATGGTACAGTTATTTGTTAATAAAAAGAGGTTCTGGGCCTATTTCGCTCTAGCGATCCTACATCTGATCCTTCAAACTCCGAACATTCAGAGTCTGAACCTTCAGACGCTGGTATTCCTGAGTCTGAAGCTTTGCAGAGCGTCCAAGGACTTTGCTCTGCGAACTCAGCTTCTGATAACTTTGCAAAGCGAAGTCTAGGCGTTGGTAGGCAGTAGCAAAACTCTGCTACTTCGTAGAGCAAACTCCTGGTCGCTCTGCGACTGTAGCAGAACTTAGGATTTTCTGAAAAACGTGTTTCAATCGTGAAAAACCTTTGGTACCCAACTGCCCAGTGATCCTTGAAACATGCCAGGGACTCATTTTAAACCATAAAAACATATTGTACCCAAGGATTAACTGGAATCAAACATATGTATCAAAAAGGGGAAAAACCATCCTTTCTCTAAACCTTAGCAATTAAGTTGTGATCTCACACAATACTGACCCAAAAGGTAAATTGCTACTCTAAGGAACCCACCTGAATTCTTGTTGGTCTTGCCAAGCTTTCCCAAGTCCTAACTTGATTCTTCTCCAAAACCCTAGCTTTGGAATTCTTCCTTTGACTTTGTTTTCCTTAGTTCCTTTTGCTTCAATCTTCCCCAAAAGTTTGCTTGCTGTCCAAGAGTTGAGGAAGAAATCTGGTGGATTAAGGGCTGCTGATGTTGCTGGCCGAAATCTTAGAGAGAGAGGGAGAGAAAACCAGACTTAGTGAGAGAAGGAAATGGGGAAGAATGAAGAAATATTCAATCTTATCCCTATTTATGCCCCTTCCTCTCCAAATTACCATTTTGTCCCTACTCACTCATAATTCCTCTGATACTGATAAAAGTTACGTTTAAGTGGGATGTTACACTCTACCCCCTTAAAGAAATTTCGTCATCGAAATTTAAAATCCTCCTGAGACCACGAATGAATAGATCCTTTCTACCTCTTTCTTTACTAGCCCATTCTCCAATTCAATGCTTATTGGGATTCCATGGCTACTCTATGGCCTGACATGTAGATTGTTCATGCACCTCGATTAAATCTGACTGGTTAAAGCTGTTCCCTAGCCATAGTTTCCATCTCTGTAAGTCAAAATATTTGACAATCTCTTCCTTAACTGAAAGTCTGGAGGTACATTACACAATTCTTACATAGTAGGATGTATGGTTGTCTGAACCAATACCCGACTCACTTGTCTATAACTCCTGTTCTCACACTTAGTGCGAACCCAACTTAAGATTATAAAGCATTGGATACTCGTACTGAATTCATAAGTTTCATTCATTGACCACTTGGTCTTATCCTGACGACATCAGGTCAATTTTATCCTCCTCAATTAATTCCACTAAATCCTCATCTTTGACTTTTGCCTCGAAAGACGACATCTTACAGTTACAATCGTACCATTCTTTATATAAAATTATCCTTACACTGAAAAGCACCTGATGTTGAGTATTCTCAACTGGAAGTAAAGACTGTTATAACCACTTCCACCATTCATATTCTAGTTCTTGTCCCTTTCTTTTTGACATCCTGGTGTGACACTCATCTCAACTGTAAGCATTATTCCGTTCCCATTGCGGAAATCCTTAAGGCTCGAGAAATCTTATAGGCTACTCGTGCTCACCTTAACTAGTTGACGACAATGCGTATCTTTGTGATTTAGGAATTTTCCTCCTTACTAGGATTCTGACAATCTTGCATCATACAAGATATACCTTGGTCGTAACGGGGCGAGTAAAACTGGTCTCATGAAACCCGTCTACAACTTAATTCATGTCATTCAAGACACTCCTCGTTTTCGAAAAGAAAACTACTCTGATTGCTACCAAAAATAGCACACTTAATCTTTTAATCCTTTATTCATAACCTGAACTTACGTAGCCCTTTTTCTGTAGACTACAAGTGACATTTTGATCTGCATAAAAAGCTCTCCTTCCTCTTCCTGTGAGCATTAAGTTCAAGAATTCCGAACTCTTCAGCTAAGATATGTTTGATATCAACAAACCTGTTTTGGTCAATACCTTCTTACTTAAACATTCCTGACTGCGGACCACGGTTATTAATACATGTTACATAACTGAAAATTTGTTACACTACTATCTGAGTAGTATAAACACTGCCTGATAAGTATACATAATACTAAACATAACCTGATACATGCTACATGTTAACATACGTGGGCACAAAGTGGAATAAACTCGTATACCACTGCATTGTCGTTTCTGATCAATGCTTCAAATTCGAAAATATCCTCTTGCAAGTGCAACCTTTACTAATGTTGCCTTATGCATAATCCTTTTTGACTAAACTTACTCTCTTCAAGTTCACTTGAAGTTACTAAGCTAAAATAGTTAGATTACCGTATTAGCGGTGACTTCCCTTGCTCTAGACTTATTGTGCTAGAAACACATCCTTCTTATTTCTTATCACATAATCTTAAACTGCTTTCGATCCATTCCTCATGAGTTTCGAAGTTCATAGTATTCCTTAGTTTAACCTTTAAAATTTCCTGTTAGAACTTATGATAAGTTCGAGTTGTCACTGCTCACTGCTACTCTGTGGTTCAATAATTGGGCACTTATTGCCTTTCCTGCGGTCCATCTGACAAGGACTTCACAAGCATCCTTGTTCCCTAAGCTTCTGCTTAGAATTGTTAGTTAACCCATCCTTGGATTACCTCTCCGCTGCGCGACTCTGATTTTAAACAATACACCTTGGAATAGGGGTAATACACCACTATTAAATTTCCTGGCTAACCTCGTTCCTTAATGACTTCGTAGCTATCATAGCAGAATCATCTTACATTTGCTAATTCTCTTGTGGCTTAAACCACCTGTTTAACTTACTAATTGATCATCACCTAACTTGTGTTCCTTTCGGACATAAACCATATACTTACTTTCGCGAAAATACGCCAAAACCTGTAAACAGTTTTCCGCAACATGTTACGAGCCCAACAATGCTCTTGCCAAAACATCTTATACATTGATTCTAACTTTACTCTCCATATTCTGAATTCTGTAACCATCATCATGGTCAGCTCAACATGTACAAACATTTAAACATTGCAGAAACCCGACTGAAAGCATACCTGAAGCAACTTAAGTTCACACATTAATCACTTGTGGCAACTTCTAAAAAAACAATTTATAACTTATGGAAATTCACATCTTTCATACACTGAATCCACTGATGATTCAAGTCTCGTTCTATTATTATCCGTAAGGATTTCATATCCATAACCTTCTCCAAGACAACTTAGGTCCACATAACTTTACCAACATAAGGTGATCTCTGTCGGCTTTCCTGAATACTTGTGTAAGGAACCCATCAAATGAAAACATAGAACTCCTTAATAATAACCACAACCTTAACTTTAACTTGTGCGTTAGCGACGATCTTTCTGATGCTAGAGCCTCACAATAGTTCTTTACTTCATGCCCTTACCAGGGGTCTCCTACCACTTATCGCTAAGCTTGCGTTTTAAACCTCAAAATCTTGGTTCCTAGGTTGAAAATCATTCCTCAGAGTATTCCATAAGGAGTCATACTCATAGTCTTTTCCGAGACAACTTCGGTCTCTAAAGTCTCACCATAATTCCTTACTTCTTATGTCTCTTCAAACGAGACATTTCTCAATGACGCGTCCATCTGTTTTAAGGTACTTCACCTTATTCTTAAATATCTTTAATATTCCTGAAACTCGGCCATTCACATGCTCCGTTACTTTACGGTTTGATAACCACCACTTGGCATTGAATACTTCTTCACCAATTCCTGTCTTAAAAATATGACATCTTAAACAACGCTCTTCATTCCTCCACGATCACATTCAACTCTCAGATATTTATCCTAACTGTCATATACTAGAATGAGTTGATCAGGCTCAACTAGATGTGACCCTTAGAACAATATCCGGAACCCAATGATCCCACTACTTTTATTGAATCTTTAATGACCCAAGACACGATCTGAATCGACCTGCTCTGATACCAATTGTAACACCCATACTAATTTTATCTAGAATATTAACATGTGCATTAAACTGATACTAGATACATCAAGGTTTTCAATAATAATAATACAACATAACTGAATGAAGACAATTTTGCTCGTTTATACAACCTTTCAAGTACCATGATAAATACATAAACAAAAGTCTGATAAGATCCTGAGCTGGTACATAACGAGCAACTGCACTCCATCTAGCGTCTCCCTGCTGATCTTCCTCACGAATCTCGTGCTAACCTGAAAACCTGCACCAGAAGGAATGGTATGAGACATAATGTCTCAGTGAGCTCCACCCAACCTACTGTTGGCAACCTCGGGGAACCTAGGGTCGCCATGCCTACTTTTGACAATCTCGGGGATTCCTATGATCGCCAAGCTTTAACCTTTCCCATATAGGGTATACCTGCTTGTTCCTGCTATCCTGTGTAGTCATAATAACTAAACTACATCCTGCTAAACTAGTGATCAAGGGGAAACCTAGGATCACTGCCTGAGCCTGATAACTGAATAGTCATGAAATCTAGACTATAACCTGATAACTTGGTGATCGAGGGGACTCCTAAGATCACCACCTGATACCTGCCTGATAGGTAATTCTGCCTGATAACATAATAAAGTATATACTGATATTATTATGTTAGATATTAGTGTTGAACAAACATTATTATCTGAGTTCATTTTACGGAATGCCCCCGAGTGGAGTAACCCCGGAGCACATTCCCCTGATAACCGGTGCAAATTCCTATCTGAGGCTAATCACCGGACTCCTCTTGCCTGTATTGTGTGGGTTATCCTCGCGAAAAGTTCCTCCCATTCCAGCTATAACTGGAACCCCTTGTGCTCTCTAACTGCGAGAACACAGAAGTCACAATAATCCTTAAATAAACTTATGTGTGGGTTATCCTCACGGAAGGTTCCTCTCATTCTAGCAATAACTGGAACCCCTTGTGCTCTCTAACTGCGAGAACACAGAAGTCACATAAATTTAGCCTGATAATAATTATTCCTGGTATATAAAATATACATTAACCTGATAACTTCCTGAACATAATATATATATATATATATATATATATATATATATATATATATATATATATAA
Organism: Medicago ruthenica; assembly: GCA_018208015.1. NCBI lineage: Eukaryota > Viridiplantae > Streptophyta > Magnoliopsida > Fabales > Fabaceae > Medicago > Medicago ruthenica. The sequence goes on from CM031375.1 coordinate 19,485,972, forward strand.
GAGTCGTCATGTAGGCTCCCTAATGGGCTGACCTATCCAGAATAAATCTGAAGCGTACCTGTGCCACGACTTGTCAACATATATATATATATATATATATATATATACATAATCTGTATAATTCCTGATAATATCCTTGTACCACTATCTAGGGTACATCTATCCTGAACTGATACGTGTACCCTCAGTGTCACTCTGACGTGAACAACTGAGGCACGTCCTGATGTACATATAAATGTACCTGCTTGATTAAGGGTATCCTGAAAAAACTAACCCTTAACATACCTGATACTATTCTCATAAGAATCCTTGAATGTTAAGAAACATTCCTAGTACTCATGTACTTCCAACGAAGTACCTCTCAGTTCCTCTTAACCTATTAATGGTTCTAGACATATCGTTATCATATGTCATACTTATGGGCTTACTATCCCATGTATAATAATTCTCGTGGATAAAATACTCATCACTCTGCATGACACATATCTTTATCCTAGGTTAATCCTGGAAAGTCTGTGGTTATCTTCACCCCAAAGCATATCAAAGATCATTTGCATGGTACTATTATTTGTTAATAAAAAGAGGTTCTGGGCCTTTTCGCTCTGTGATCCTACGTCTGATCCTTCAGACTTTGAACATTCAGAGTCTGAACCTTCAGACGCTAGTATTCCTGAGTCTGAAGCTTCGCAGAGCGTCCAAGGACTTTGCTCTATGAACTCAGCTTCTGATAACTTTGCAAAGTGAAGTCTAGGCGTTGGTAGGCAGTAGCAAAACTCTGCTACTTCGCAGAGCAAACTCCTGGTCGCTCTGCGACTCTAGCAGAACTTAGGATTTTCTGAAAAACGTGTTTCAATCGTTAAAAACCTTTGATACCCAACTGCCCAGTGATCCTTGAAACATGCCAGGGACTCATTTTAAACCATAAAAACATATTGTACCCGAGGATTAACTGGAATCAAACATATGTATCAAAAAGGGGAAAAACTATCCTTTCTCTAAACCTTAGCAATTAAGTTGTGATCTCACACAATACTGACCCAAAAGGTAAATTGCTACTCTAAGGAACCCTCCTGAATCCTTGCTGGTCTTGCCAAGCTTTCCTAAGTCCTAACTTGATTCTTCTCCAAAACCCTCGCTTTGGAATTCTTCGTTTGACTTGGTTTTCCTTAGTTCCTTTTGCTTCAATCTTCCCCAAAAGCTTGCTTGCTGTCCAAGAGTTGAGGAAGAAATCTGGTGGAATAAGGGTTGCTGATGTTGCTGGCCGAAATCCTAGAGAGAGAGGGAGAGAAAATCAGACTTAGTGAGAGAAGGAAATGGGGAAGAATGAAGAAATATTCAATCTTATCCCTATTTATGCCCATTCCTCTCCAAATTACCATTTTGTCCCTACTCACTCATAATTCCTCTGATACTAATAAAAGTTACGTTTAATTGGGATGTTACATTTTTTTTATACATCTGCTGTTTTAAATTTGGATAAATACTATGTTTTCAAATATTTTACAAGTTGATTTTCAAGATTTTGGATCATTTTTTAAAACATTGTGTTTACACTTAAAATAATTATCCTCTTAGCAGAACTTGGCAAATAGACGATTTAGCAACCAGGGGAGTCTGCCCCTCAAGGAGTGATGGATATGCGATGCTAGAGCACCCGAGCGAGGGAGCTGATTATTTCTCAAGGCCACTAACTTAGAATGCGGGTCTTCAAAGGCTCAAAATTGAGTCAAAGCATAGTGGAACTAGACAATAACATTTTAAACCCACTACCCCTGCTATCAACACAAATAACCGCTTTGAGGAACGCGTGAAAAGACACAACCTATAGTAAAGTTACGCATAAAAGGACATTGTCAAATGATCATGTTGAGGAGAGAAGATTAAAGTCGGACAAGGGGCACAACAATCCCACTACCAAGGCACACAACCCCCGCAAAACTTAGTCGAATATGGGTTACACATTGTAGACTACATTGTTTAGCTAATATGCAATAGTTGTAGAGAGCACGGTGACGATGTGTCACCCCCTCATGATCGCCGCCAATCAAAGTCTGTGGAATAGAGCTCTTACGACGACGAACTAACCGTAAAGAATGCATTCACCAACAAATTAACAATTACTCGATATCGAAGGAGCTTCAAAAGCCGCTCAACGTCAAACCCTATGATGGGATCACATACCCATATGACCATGTAGAGACCATAGACACACTCTTATCATTCCGCGATACCCACTGTCCAAAAGCTGTTCGTTTTGACCCTATAGGAAGGAGCTATGGCATGGTTCAAAAGCCTTACACCTTGAGTTATTGATTTTTGGACAGAACTATGCAAGAGGTTTAGAGCTCACTTCACGACCTTGAGCAACAACCGAAGTCCATAAATAGTTTGGGCGTCATAGTCTATAACAAAGGAAAGTCCCTAAGGGACTATATAGAAAGGTTCAACAGGCCCAGGATGAAAAAATGAAGACCTATCTATTTAGGAAAGGTTTACTGCTAGAAACTAAGTTTGCATAGCACATCGACCTAGAACAACCCAAATATTTCAACCACTTGTTAGAGAAGGCCGAAATATACATTCAATATAATGAGATGCTAAAGGCCGACAAGGTGATAACAACCTATAATACGAAGCAACTCGAGAAGCCCCGAGAACAAAAAGTCAGGGAAAAATAGCGAGAAGTCCGACAAGTCTAGCAAGAGGTGCCTCCAAAGACACCAAGAGTATACCCGTTAAACGCCTCACACGAGTGAATTTTACAAGAATGCCTGAATGGCGAGTTCAAGGATGAAGGAGTTGATATAGGAGGATTGCATGCATCTCAAAAGTTGAGGAATACACAAATGACAAGGAAAGGGGCCGAAACAACATGATAAGTCCCCACCTTTAAAGAAGAAGTCTGCAAGCAATGTTTAGGCCCCTAAGAAGGAGAAGAATAAGATCATAAGAATTTCCTTGTTGCACTCTCAATGTCTGGACGAATACTCTGTGAATGGGAAGACATATTTTTACCTGATATAACATATTGATATTTTGAACACATAATGGGACAATATTTTAGCCATCACAACAAGAAATGAGCCTGCACTTAGAGAATGGGAACAACCCCTTTGGGCTGTTGGAGATTTCAATCCATACTCTGCAAGCCCACATATTCCTTTTGGACTAGAGCGTCACTCGCGGGTTTTAGAGGATATCCAGTCATGTCCAACGACCCCTAACGCTCCCTTCAGACCAAATGAGATGTGGTGACAGGTCATCTTACGTTATTTTCAACATATTTTTCAGTAATCTTAGTAGTGATTTGACTCAAATAAGAGGAGTTTTAGATAAGTTGCTTATGGTTTAAGGAACATTTTCTAATGTTTTCATACCAAGTCATGTAATTCTAGTTTTTCCCTAAACCATGCAATTCTTAGGTGCTTTGTAAGTATTCTATTGAAAAATCATGTAATTCGGCAAAACAAGACACCTCATGAAGAATTGGGAAGACATGGAATGAAGATTCAAGAGGCCTTTGAAGACCTTACAAGTTGGGAAAATTCTATCCCAAGTCCCAAGACAAGTTTGGAGGAAGAAAACACTCAAAAAGATGAAGAAAAAGGCAAAAACGCACTAGAAGTAGAAGCCAAGCGCCCCGGGTGTGCGAAACAGTGATGAAAAGCATTGTTTTCAGCATGCATGCACAAGGCGCACCAACCCACGCGCGAGGCGCGTGAGGTTCCGAGAAAATACAACTTTCAATAGTGTTTTCTCTACGGGTTTAGGGAAAAAACCCCAGTTTTTCAACCTAAACCCAACTTGAAACTTGCCTATAAATACAAGAGCTCTCATTCACAATCATGCATTCAGAACTTGGTGGTTCAAGAAGAAGGCAAGCACTACAGGATCAAAGGAGGAGTCTCTCCCCAACTTTTGTTCATAGGGTATGCTTTATTTCTTTTGTAAGTTATTTTTAGTTACCATGAGTAACTAAACCTTAATTGGTTAGGGTTCCAAATGAAACACTATTTGTTTGTAGGATCAAATTAGTTCATGTTTTTATTCAGTTATGTTTTGAGATCTATTTAATTTTTATATGCCAAAGTCTAATGCTTTTACGAATTCTAGGGAGTGTGACATACCTATAATCTTTGACTGATAATAAAAATAGGAGGCTGTAGAAGATTTTTCTGGTCGACTTTTTCGAATGTTGCATAGAAACTTTATTCTTTCCCATTGTAGGGTCAACCCTATTCATTTAATCTCCTCAGGATCTGTCGCGGTGATTTTCGGAGATCAAGCTATTGATTAGCGTTGACTCACTAATTTTATTTCACGACTGAACTTTTAATTTTTCAAAAGAAAAGTGGAAAAAAGTTCTAAATTACCACATTTTTAAAGATTAGAGTTCGGGGGTTAGTTACGTTTAAGGAAGGTGTTAGCACCCTAAACGTTCTTAGTATTTTACGAGAACCTCTTGATTTTATTTATTTATTTTGGCTATAACTTGCTTATATTTTTTTTAAAAGAAAAGAAGGAATTAGAGTAGTGAAGAAAAAATTGTTTTTTTTTTATTTTTTATGATTTGGAAGGACAGGGTCCTTTGCCTACGTACCCGTGAGGGATCAAAACCTCGTAGTTCGGGGTAAAAATGACGATTGATTTGTTTTGTATTTTTTATTGGTTTTAAAAAAAGTTTTAAAGATAAAATAAAGGCCAAGTGGCAAAATGAGATTGGTTTGTGTTTTTTATTTTTTGAAAATGATTAAAGTGTTATTAAAGTGGATTAATGGTTATTTAAGAAAATAAAAGAAAAAAAAGGGGCACTTGATTGAAAATCAAGGTTTGTTTAAGAAAAGATTTTTTTTGAGTTTTGACTATATGCATGTTTTTGTTTTTTGTTTTTAATAGTAACTAACTAAGACTAAAACGTAACAAAAAGTTAAATACGAGGAATTTCCGTGGTGACGTTGGATCACCACGAAATCCTTTTGAAAATAAACTAACCTAATATTTTTGTAGTTTTTTTTTGTAAAGCGAAAATAAAAAAAAGACATAAAGCGGAATAAATAAAGTGTGGGTGTCAGTGCATATTCTCATTTATTATTTTACATCGGTCCTAAATACATTGTAATAAAATGAAATAAAATTAAAATGATAAACAAAATAAAAAAACGAAATTGCAAATGCGTTAAAATAAACATGCTAATAATAAAAAGAAAATAAAAATGCATGAAATAAAAAGAAAATAAAAAAAATAAAAATGCATGATGTGCTAAAAATAAAGGCGGTGAAGTAAAATGCATGAGAATAAAAAATAAGACTGAAAATAAAATGCAAGAAAAGAAATAAAAGGAAAGAAAATAAAGAAGGAAAAAAAATAGAGAAGAAAGGGGGTGCAGTAAGCAGGAAGGGGGGTGCGGATAGTAATCAGAAATATAGAGGGAGAAGAAGTTGGGCCATGTTAAGCCTGTTGGGCTGAAAAAGAAGAAAACCGGACCGGTTCGGTTTAAGCGAACCGAACCGGTTCGGTGTTTATAAAAAAGAAAGTAGCCGGTTTTTTATTCATTTTGAAAACTCTTTCTCTCTTTTCTTTTCTTCTTCCTCTCTGACCTCTCTCCCCTTCTCTCAAGCTTCTCTGGCCGGACTGGTTTTCCGGCGCGGTGGCCGGCCAGCCCAGGCGGCGGCGCCGCCGCACCGGAGTTAGAACTCTCCCTTTTTAAAGAAAAAAATTGCTTTTTGAAAACCCCTTTTTCCCCTCTCTTCAAATCCACCCTCAAAACAAACCAAAAAAAAATTATAGAGACCTAGATCTAAGAACTATACCTCGGTGTTTTTGTGGCTTGGGTTTGAATTCGGATTGTGTAAGGCTTTGGTGTTTGTGTTTGATTCGGCTTGGGAAAGGTTTGGTTTTATTGTTTTTTTTTCGTGTTGGTGTAGGGTGGTGGAGGCCGAATGGTATGGTGTTGTGGTGGTTGGCCGCGGCTCTGTGGGATGTTAGAGTGGTGGTTGGCAGCGCCTTTGCGTGTGGTGGTTGTGGTTTATGGTTTTTGGACTTGTTGGTGTTTGTTTTTTTTATTTTGTTTTGGTTTGAGAGTTTTATGTTTGTTGGCTTGGATTCGGATTAAAAGGTTACGTGTTTGTGAGTTTTCGGATTTTTGATGTGGTTCTTGGTTTGGTGATGGTAGGGGTGATTCGGTTTTGTAGTGTGGTGGGGAGGATGGAGTGGCGCGGTTGTGCGTAAGTGAGGGGTGGCCGTATGTGATGATTGTGTTGGTGTGTTGGGAGGTTGAGGTGAGGCCGAGAGTGGTTTTGGTTGTGTGGAGGGTGATGTGTGGTTGTGTTGTTGTTTGTTCTGGCTGTGTTGGTCGCGAATTTTCGTGGATTGCGGTGTTTTGCTTTTTGGTTACTGATGGCTGAGTTGTTGATCTGAGGGTTTCGTTGTACTGATTGTGGTTTTTTTTTTCGTGCTACTGATGACTGACTGACTCTATATACACTAATTTGCCATCACTGTCCATAAAGGTCAATGAATGGCAGCTTAAATGACAAATTAAAACAAAATACATTATTAACAAAGCCTCCTCTACAAAAAGGTCAGCTGTAAAAATTAAAAAGGTAACTAAAAAAAATAATAGCCGGACGAAAACCAAAAAAAGAATAAAAACAAAAAGACAGAGCCGGACGAAACCAAAAAAAAATGAGGTATTTTAAAATACCTCTCTGTCGAAATTTCGTCTGCGACGACGAAAAATTTCGCACCAAAGGACGAGTAAAAAAAAAGAAATTTTAGGTCAAAAATTGGGGTATGACAGGATCAATAGGGGTATGTGGTCAACTTCTAAGATTCATAGGCATAAGTGACTCATTTAGATGACAATTTAAAAATAAAAACTTTGTTTATGTTTCAATTACCTATGAAAGAGTAGTCCCCACCTAATAACTATCTGATCGCATATGGATCCCTATAGGATTGATGACCCTGTACCCCTTATCGCACATATGACCTTAGGTGATCAGTAGGAGCAACTTGACATATGGAAGGACTTAGGTGAACTCACCAAAGAACGTATTGTTTAAAAGAACTTTAGTTTGATTCTTAGGTAGAATAATTCATGCCCATACTTTACTTATCTCAAGTCTAAATTACCAATGCCCCTTTCCTCTCAGAACTAGAAGGTTAACAAAAAAATCAGAAAAGAAAAATCAAAAGTAGATAAGAATATCCATATTATACAAAAAGAAAAAATACAATCAAGTGGGTGTCAGTCAAAACGATTTAAAAGATCAATTTAGGTATAATATCATACCTTTTAAAAGAAATATGCACAAGACCGTTTATTTTGAATGATTTTTTATAAAAGTAATGTGAATCAAATTTTGTATACCATTGACCTTAATTTCTTTGAATTAGTATATGGTAGTATAATAATGAATCTACAACCATAAATTATAAATTTGCATAAAAAAACAGTAAAATACATAGATATGGAAATAACAATCTCCCTATGTTCCAAAACTACTTTTAACTTTTTTATTTTGTTTTAAAATAACGACTGTTTTTCAAGTTTATAACTTACCAATAATGTTTTATGACTAAATAGTAATTTACAAATGTATGATGGACTCGCCCACTCTCCATCTCTCCTATATATACAATACCCTTTGACATAAATTTTCATCTACAAACTTTTAGTTTGTTCTAATTTTAAATTACTTAAGAAAAAATGTTTTCTAAATTAGCTTTGCTCATCCAAGGCCTCTTGGTCATGGTTGTTTTGATCTCTTCCATGGGAGAAACTAGAAACTTGGGTAAGATTTCTCCAATAAATAGAACTATGAAAAATTGGGTTTTCTTGCATTTGATTTTTTTTTTTCATAAATAAAATAATTGCTACAATTAAGCTATACTCATATCGACATTTTATTTAAAATTTATGTACCTCGACACTGAAATATGTCTTTATTCATTACCTCTTCCCTATCAGAGCCTTCTCTTTTTACATGCTATATAAGCACCCATTGTTTATATTGACCATGAAAATTCAAGTAGTAAGACATCATCAACTCTTTCAGTTTAATCGGTTATTTTTTATTAGGAACTTTTATTGTTTTATTTTGTCCATAAAGTTTAAGTGATCATCTCATGCACCTAACACATTTGCATATGGGTATATGTTATATATATATAAACTATGACTAACCAATTTTTAATTTGTGTTCTTCATTCATAAATTACTGCTTTCAAGGTAAATTTGATGGAAGATATGTGTAATTTGATTTTATTTCTGGTTCTTGTTTTTGCAGTTGAGGTTGCTACAAAGCAAAATAAGATGGATGATGTGAGATATTGTGATAAAACAAATTCTGAAGACAATGATGGTGAACGTTCTGATTGTTTCATACCTGGTATTCCAAACATACCTGGATGGCCAAGCATACCTGGATGGCCAAGTATACCTGGATGGCCCGGCATACCTGGATGGCCAGGTACACCAAGTACGCCTTCAACTCCTAAAACGTCAAGTCCACCTCTAGAATCACCAAGCTCACCTCCTGAATCTCCTACTTTTCCTCCTGTATCACCTAGTTCACCATCTGAATCACCTGATTCTCCTCCTGAATCGCCCAATTCGCCTCTTGAATCACCCAATTCTCCTGCTGAATCACCTAGTTTGCCTGTTGAATCATCCAATTCACCTTCTCAAACACCCGATTCACCTTCACCTAGCCCAACGTCATAGATATAACTTAAGTTATTTTACTAGCAAAAATAATGTTGATTGTATCATTATGTGATACTGCATATTAGAAATATATTCAATTTAGTTTTGATAACAACAACATCTATACTCCATGCTGGCAAGTGGAATATGAGAGTAGAATATGTTCTTTTATCATATCATTATATATGTAATGGACTTAAGTCTCTCATCTATTATTAAGAATAAAAAAAATTATAAAATTACTATATATCTAGAAAAATGGTTATCACCAAATGCATGCTTTAAATTGATATTATTGTGTATTTTTGTAGTTGGACCTAATTTTTTTTATTGGTAAGTTATTTCCTTGGTGGTGTTTTAACTTCAAAATATAAGGGAAAAATTATAGTCAATATATATTGATTAGGGCTGGACAAACGGGTGTCATCCGACCCAAACCTGCATAAAAAAAGAGTGATGGGTTGGGCTGGATCGATTGTATGAGTCAAATGGATGGCCCATTCGGTTTGAGGTGGGTAAATATAGATCGGTTTGGATGGTTGGATTTGGACCAACAATACCCGTAACTCGCCCGAGTATATGACATTGCATATGTTTTTTTTTTAAAAAAATATTTTTATATGTATGTATACAACGTCGTTTTAGGAAACAACATTCTCTACCACATTCAGTCACACGCTCCCTGCTCTCTCTCTCTCACTTTATCAAACCCTAGTAAGTTACAACCTCTTCCTGTCAATCTCTTGTTAAATCTTCACCATAGAAACATATAAATTTAAACAGTATGTATAAATCAATATGATCTCAATAACATTTATCTCAAAATGCCTATTTCATTACACAATAGCTATTGATTGCTTAATGAGGGTGGCATCTGGTAAAAAATAAACACTAAATTGAATGGCAGTAACTGAAGAAGAAATTTTGATGAATATAATAGAAAAAAATGAAGGATAAACAATAAAGTAGAAACAAAGAATTGGTTGTCACCGTTCTGCTTGGCCAAAACGATCTCCTTTATTTATCGTTGTCTAACCATCTCTTTATATCCGCTTCAATGTTGCCGCCGTCGCAGATCCGAAGTCGTTTCCTCTTTGTCCTTCATTTCCCCCCTTGGTTTATGTGATTGTAAATTGAAATTTGAAAAGGAAACCTACATGTAGAAGTTTTTTTTTTAAGCCATACATGTAGAGGTTATTTAACTGTGTGCCTCTTTCGTGGGGTGGTTGTCATTACAATTTGCAAACCACAATCAAAAACTAAAACCAGACATAGAAATTCAATTAATTCACATCTATGTCACTAAAAGATTGAAGCCCAATGGAGGGTGAACCACTGCATTACCTTAGCAACCATAGGCTGATGAGAATAACAACTTGATTTGTTCATTGTAATTCTGGTTCATATTTTCCTTTACCAATTTCTCCCTCTGAAACATATACACAATTAATCTCACGAAAATACAAAATGCAATGGATTCCAATCATTCATTTGAATCTCTTGTACCAACAAATCTATTTTGAAACATAAATTAAACATCTCACTTTCAAGTATGTCAGTTGAATGTTTCCCTTTTAAAAGTCTTAAGAATCAGCATTAGAATCATTTGATGTTCATCAAATATCTTCACCCATCATGACCATATTTAGCAGTTACCTCTCTTTCAATTTTGACAAACCATGCATTATTCCTTTATTTTTTTGACAAACCATGCACTATTCCTATCAAAGAGAAAAAACAGAAACATTAGTAAATAAAAAATAATAAAGAATGGGAGAGATGGGTTGCCATTTTCCGGAATGAAGAAGAAAAAGTAGAAGGATAATCATTAACCTCCCTTATGGGCAGGAAGTTGTAATTAAATTTAAATAAACCTACTAAATTGTCTATTTTGACCGGAAGTTACTTTTAGTTGTGGCATATGGGTGAAGGGTAGTTTTGGAATGGAAAAAGGCTACACCAAAAACAAACAAATTGTTGTAGATTAGTTGATTTTGCCTAAATAAAAGCCATCGGTAACAATTCATAGTATTAAGTGGCTTTATGCGTAATAAGACAACAATAGTGCTAACAACACTCTTTTTTGAACAATCTTTCTAACACTTACTTTTTTACTGGTTTAAATCAATGTGGATCTGCACTTTAAAAATTGAACCTACATAAAGTGGTGGAACATACAATGGTTTCATCTAATAAGAGAATGTTAGAGAAAATGTTCAAAAGAGAGTCTTGCTAGCATCTCTCATTAAGGCAATGCATTCTGAAAAATTATTTTTCAATGGTTTGTTTGATTTGATCCATTAATTGAGCAATTTTTATGACTCTTTACAAAATATGCATTATATATTACCGCCTATGTTCCTAATTACATGTCTCAGTTGACTACTTCACACATGTCAATTAGGGGTAGGAATAGGTCAGGTCAGACTTTGATAGGCCTGAGCTTGGCCTACGAAATTTTTTGCAAGCCTGATCATGATTTATGGCCTTTCGTAGGCCTATTTTTTTTTATCCTGGCGTGACCTATTTAAAAGCATGGCATGACCTGAAAGCCTATTTACAGGTCTACTTCAAATTAAAGTTATTAAATAGTCTATTTTATCTACTTTTAAATAGGCCAAATTGGCCTTAAAGCCTATTTAATTGTAAAGCTTGTCTATCACATAAGGCCTTAAAAACCTATTTCACTATAAGGACTTAAAGCCTATTTAAAAAGTCAATTATTTGAGTTTTTTTCTTGATTTTTATGTTTAATATAAGTTATATTTTAATATAAATAAAAAATAAGTTTTAATAATATACATAAATAAGGTTATATTTTCGTAGGTTTTTTTGGTAGCCGAAGCCCGACCTATTTACTTAAAAAGACTTTTTAGAAAGTCTAAACCTAGCATTTTTCATAAACAGACCAGTCTAGCCTAAACAGGTCAGGACGTAGGCCCCTGTAGGTCAGTCTGACCTATTCTCAACCCTAATGTCAATGCATAACTTTGATCATTAATATCTTTAATTATCTAGAACAAAACATTTAAAAAGTTCATATTTTAAAAATAATCAGACAAATTGAACATCTTATATGCTAACATTTGTCTTTATATATCAATTTAAAAATGTGATCAACATAGATTATGTGAATAATGCAGATGGTCAAAATACAATATGTATTTAAGAATGGAGAAAGTAATGTTTATTTTTTTTTTTTTTTTTGAAAAATGCTAACAAGTGACATTTTGTTTAGAAGTCAAAAGAAAAAGCTTTTTTCTGTATTCAAGACATTGAAACTTCAAAAAGAAACTTTTTTTTTACATAAAATTTATAAATCATTTCTTCTTTTAAATCCTTAAACTTTTTTTAAAAAAAATCAATCTTGTATCTTTCTTTCTATTTTTTCTTTTTGCTAATAAAGAGGGCCTATCTTTCTTTCCATTTATGACTGTGTGCATCATTAACAAAGACTAAAAAAACAAAAGTATATTTTTGAAGGGAAAAAAAACACAAGTATTAAAATCTACGTAAAAAAACACAGTATTTAGTATTTAATGCCTCGTTTCTACACTTAAGAAACTTGAATTTAAGAATGAAGTTATACATATTTAACCTCATTTCATCCTCAAATGAACATGTCTCATAACCAAGCAATTGATTTTGTTAATGAGCCCTATCAAAAACGAATTGTTTAGGAGAACTTAGGTTAAATTTTTTAAGTATTTTTCTCTGAGAATCGGAAGATTTATTACACCTAAAAAATGAACATGCCTCATAATTATACACAAAATTCGAAATGCAAGGCAAAATATCATGTTTGCTGGGGAAGAAGAAGTGTTGAAGGTAAAATAGAAAGGAAATCAAATAACTATTCACCATTATAATATTTAAAAACTAAATACGATATCAAACCAGTGAGATCTCCAGACTATAGTTCAATTGTTTGAAATCGTTTAAACTACGACAAAATTGCAATCGAGCCACTCAAGTAATTAACTGTAGACAATTCCAATTCATGCCTTGAACTAGCATGATTCAGTTCAATTTTTAAACATTTTTTTTTTGAGAGAGAAATTTGAAAACATTGTTATTCACCAAGAATCCTTGAATGGCTTCTCCAACAAAGCAGAAAGGTACATTTCCTGAAATTGGGGTCCCTTATCAAGCTTCTTCCCAGTTACCCACTTAACTTTCTTAAACCCTACACTTTCAATCATAGGTCCATAAACATTCTCCAATTGATCCCCAACACAAAAGAAATGGTCCAACCAAAACAACCCACCAGGTCTAAGAACCCTATAAACATCAAACAACAAAAAATGAAGCAATGTTTCGGGTATCCAATTACTCAAAACATGCATGGAATGAACAATATCCAAAGTGTTATCAAAAAACGGAAACCGTTGTGAAATACTCATGTATAAAGGAACAACCCCTCTTGAAGCTATGAAGCTATTAAAAGGACCGTTTAAGTTTAACGACGTTGTTATAATTGTAATGTTTCTATCTTTCATTCGAACCGCGAAAGTGGCAACTCCACCACCTATGTCTAAACCAATTCGAACCGAACCAGGTTTTCGTGTTTTTAAAACATCATCGATACTGAAATCTAGACCGTTCGATCTAGGGTTTGTCCAACGGTGCTTCTCGCGGCCGTTGAGGTCAAAACAATCTTTACAATCATCGAAGCCTCTCTGCGTGCGGGAACGCTCAATGAGACATGTGTAGGATTTGCATGTGTAAGCTGTCCACACGACGGAGGAATTTGAGGGTGTGGACCAGAGACTTGAAGGGAAGGGGATGGGCGTCGGGAAATTTGGTGGCGCTGCCGGACGGCAACGGCGGCGAGGGAGAGGCTCGCAGCCTTTTAAGAGGAGTCTTTGAGAGAGAATCTCGTCGTCTGGACATGATCCGTTCACGTCGTAGGACATGAAGCGGCGGAGGTCGTCGGGAAAGAGGGTGCAGGCGCTGCCGGCGGGAGGGTGGACGGTGTCGGAGTTGAAGTTTCGGTTGAAACCGAGTGGGAGTTTTTGTGGTGATGTGGAGGCAAAGAATTCCGGTGGGAGGTTACCGTCGCCGGCACTGTCTTCAACGGCGGTGGCTGTGGTGGAGGTTGTAAAATTTGGGGTACACGTGGAGGAATGGTAAGTGGAAGAAAGAAAGAGGGTTACGAGGTTTGTGAATAAAAGGAGGGAAATGAAGAGTAAATTGGTGGTTAGGGTTTTTGGATTAGGGTTAATATTAGAACCCATGTTACGAAATAGGAATGTGTGTTTATTGGTTTGTTATAGATTGATTTTGAGTTTGATTATGGTCACTAAGCTTTGAAGGTATCCATTTTTATGTGCAGATTTTAAACATTTTCTTATTAAGTTATTGTCAAGTGCTAAGGATTCCTTTGGTCATAGTATTATATTGCGTGCTAAGCACTAAGTGGAGGTAGACCATGAAGAGTTTTGACTTATAATGTGTTTTGTAGAAAGTCAACAGTTTAACCAAGATTTTCCATTTGTTATGCTCTTTCGTTTCGGTCTTGAGGTGATGGTGGAAGTTTTTTAAACCTTGAAGAATATTGGGACGTGTTTGTTATGCAATAAGAATAAGAATTAGCATTTTATTATATTGTAGGATTGCAAATTGCATACACAAGACATGCATTACAGATCCCTAGTTCCTTGTGGATTGACAACGGAGGGGAAAAACCCGCTTAAGATCCGGCAAGAATCTACATGAACAAACATGATGCATATGATCATTGACTTCTATATGCAAGTTGCGAGAAGTTAATTAATATTCTTAAGAGTAATTTTCATGTGAACACAAAAACTTGGACACATTATTTGATCACACACTTCTAAAAACGTACATTATATAATCACTTAAAAATAAGTTATTTAAATCCGTCAGCTTCATTGATAAATAGGAAGAGAGTTTGACCCAACGTTGAATCTAGTTGTATCATTAAATTTGGGTCCACCTATCAAAATTCAGTTTTTATAATGACTATATATTATCACTTTTTTCATTTCTTTGAAAAAAAAAATCCAATTTTTAGAAAACCTTTTAATTTTGAAAACAGGTTTTCCCGAAAATTAAAATTGAAATCTAAAATTCTAATTAAAGCCTTAATTCTCTCCGCTTTTCCATCTTAATATAAAATTAGATTTGAAACTATAAAAACAGGAAATCTAAATCTCTCTTCTTCTCCATCGTAGTGCTAGTTGAACAAACTTCACAGATAAATTGGTTATCTTTCATACTGGTATGCCTCCAACTTTCGTTTTAATCTAACAAAGTATATGGGTTTAGTTGGGTTTCATTGATTTGGGTTTTTACTTTTGATTCATAAGTTCGATTGTTTCGCTTCATTGTGTTTAGAATTGCAAAGTTGAAGGTGTCTACCAGAAAAACTAAATGCATAGCAGAAGCAGACGTTCATGAAGGTATGTAGAACTATTTCGATTGAAACAATAGGGATTCATTTGGTACAAATGGTACTTTGAAGTTTGAATGTTGTATACAGTGTTATTAGGTATTCTTTTTAAGTTTTCTAATATATTTTTTAGGGTTCTTCGTTTGATATTGTGAGGTTATCACATTAGAATTTCTAATCACGATTCATGATTTTCTAAAGTTATTTTCTTCGTTGTTATTCATATAAATTTAGAAGACGAGACACTTGTATGTTTGTTTAATATCAGGATCCACACAGATGGATTCTTTGGGATCTCAGGAGATGATTTTGAGTATAAGATGAGTATTGACTGTGAATTTTCGTTTGATCACGTTTGCTAGTCATATTTTTAGATTTTGGGCATTCTCAATGAGAAAGGTTACCCCAAAGTTATATCAATTTATTACAAGGCTGATAGGAAAGTTAAGTAGTTAAAGAATGATAAAGGTGCAATGGAAATGGTCACTAAATCTAGTGTTAACGGAACAATGGATTTGTATGTTCTTCCTAAACGTGTTTTTTGTGCTAATGTTCGTGGTGAAAATATGAATGTGATGTTGAGGTTTGTGAGTCTTCAAAGAGTGGTGCTCATATTGATGATCTTTCAACAGAAGTCATACCTCTTGATCTTGAAAATAAGATTGAAAAACTTGAAAAGTTGGTTTGTTAAGGAATATATATATTTGGAAAATAGTTTGAAATTAGTTAGTAGTCCATTTAGAATCTAATAAGTAGTTAGTAGTCCATTTAGAATAAATATTTAGTTATTTCAAGCAATAAATATTTGTATTAAACTATATTTTATGATGTTGAAAATCCAACTTTCTATTCATGATTTTATGTAATAATTTGCAAATTTTTGATTGATACTAGTTAGTAGTCCATTTAGAATCTAATAAGCAATTTTTTGAGATATTTTTGCTACATAAAATATTAGAAATTAAATAAAAACTTAAATAAATTATTAAGAGGATAAGATCAAACTAATATATGGAGTTTGTTGAGATATTTATGCCACTTAAAATATCTACTAACAATATATAAAAATTGAAGTAGAACAAAATTTCATAATCGTCCTTATTAAAACTCATGATCTCCTTAATTTTATCTGCATAATGGTCAATGTGCAAAATTTAATTTATTTATTTTTCAAAAATTAATCACAGATAATGCTTTTCACAAGTGTAACGAATTTCCACGAATAACAATGAAGCTAATTTATTTGTTTTTTAAAAAATTAATTATGGATAATGTTTATATATTGATGTTTATATATTGAAAATAATCATGAGTTTCTAATATTTTATCATAATAACGTTCTCATATATGTATATAAAATTTGTTTTTGCAGATATAAACATTTAAAATATGCAACAGGAACAGTGCAAACATTGAACATTGTTTTACACATAAAATAAAAATTTAAATAATAGAAACACTGCATTAATGTTGATATTTTGAAAATAGTCACGACTTTTCAAAATTTTATCATATCGACTATCAGATATCGGTACATAAAAAATTTCTTCTCCATGTATAAGCATATAAAATCCTCAGCGAGTGTGGTTTAAATATTTAACGTTGTTTTAATATAAAATAAAAATATATTGAATAAACACACTACATTAATGTTAATATTTGGAAAATAGTCATGTGTTTCAAAAATTTTATTATATCGACTTTCTCATACATGTATATAAAAATTTGTTTATATAGATATAAGTACATAAAATCTGCAACTGGTGCGGTGCAAACATTGAACAGTGTTTTGCATATAAAATAAAATTTTATTTAATAGAAATACTACATTAATTTTGATTTTGAAAATAGTCATGAGTTTTTAAAATTTTATCATATCGACCTTCTCATATATGTATATAAAAATTTGTTTATGCAGATATAAATACAAAAAATTTACAACGGGCGCGATGCAAACATTGAACAATCTTTTGCATATAAAATAAAAAGTTGTTTAATAGAAACACTACATTAATTTTGATTTTGAAAATAGTCATGAGTTTTCAAAATCTTATGTACATAAAGATTTGTTTTCGCATATATAAGCAAATAAAATCCATAACTGGTGTGACTCAACTATTTAACAAATTTTTGTTTATATAAGAGAAAAAAATTAATAGAATCATTACATTAATATTCATAATTTTCATTTAATTTTTATATACATTCTACAATATTAACAATATAATTATTTTTTATATAATTATCGCAATGTTACGTGACATAAAAAACCAAACAACTAAACAAATTGAGAATAAACGTGGAAGTGACACGTGACATAAAGAACCTTTATATATATACTAGCGAAAAGACGGACACTCATGTGCCGGTTTTTTCGCTCTTTCTTTTTTGCGCTAATATTTGTAAATTATTAACGATATTTTTCTGAAATTTTGATTTTGATTAAAAGAATAAGTATAGATCTTTAATAACGATTTTAATTATTCACTAGTAAAAGACATGTGCATTCGCACGGGTCACATAACATTGCGATAATTATATAAAAAATAATTAGAATTTTAATATTATAGAATGTTTATAGATATTAAATAAAAATTATGAGTATTAATGTAATGTTTCTGTTAAATATTTTTCTCGTATATATACAAAAAGTTTGTTTTTTAAAAGATTATACAAAAATTTGTTAAATAGTTGAGTAACAACAGTTATGGATTTTATTTGTTTATATATGCGAAAACAAATATTTATATAGATATACTCCCTCGTCCCAAAATATAAGCAAAAATTGGTCAACAAAAGTTAATGTATTTGGTTCAAAATTTGTACCAAATACATCAACTTATGTTGACTCATTTTTGCTTATATTTTGGGACGGAGTAGTATATGAGAATATTGATATGATAAAATTTTCAAAAGTCATGACTATTTTCAATATCAAAATTAATGTAGTGTTTCTATTAAATAACTTTTTATTTTATATGCAAACGACTATTCAATGTTTGCACCGCACCCGTTGCAGATTTTATGTACTTATATCTGCATAAACAAATTTTTATATACATATATGAGAAAGACGATATGATAAATTTTTGAAAACTCACGACTATTTTCAAAATCAAAATTAATGTAGTTTTCAATTAAATAACTTTTTATTTTATATATGCAAAAGACTGTTCAATATTTACACCACACTCGTTGTAAATTTTATGTATTTATATCTGTATAAACAAATTTTTATATACATATATGAGAAAGTCGATATGATAAAAATTTGGAAACTCATGACTATATTCAAAATATCAACATTAATGTAGTGTGTCTATTAAAAAAATTATTTTATACTTAAAACACGATTAAATATTTAAACCGCACTCGTTGAGGATTTTATATGCTTGTGTATGCAGAAGAATTTTATGTACCGATATGTGATAATCGATATGATAAAATTTTGAAAACTCATGACTATTTTCAAAATATCAACATTAATGCAATGTTTCTATTAATTAAATTTTTATTTTATATGCAAAATACCGTTCAATGTTTGCACTGCTCCCGTTGCAGATTTTAAATGTTTATATCTGCAGAAACAAATTTTATATACGTATAAGAGAAAGTTAATATGTTAAAATTTTGCAAACTCGTGACTATTTTTAAAATATCAACATTAATGTAGTGTTTCTATTAAATAAATTTTTATTTTATATTTAAAACACCTTTAAATATTTAAACCGCACTTGTTGAGGATTTTATATGCTTATATACGTAAAAGAAATTTTTTTTTGTACCGGTATATGATAGTCGATATGATAAAATTTTGAAAACTTGTGACTATTTTCAAAATATCAACATTAATGCAATGTTTCTATCAATTAAATTTTTATTTTATATGTAAAACGCCGTTCAATGTTTGCACTGTTCGCGTTGGAGATTTTAAATGTTTATATCTGCATCAACAAATTTTATATGCATATATGAGAAAGTCGATATGATAAAATATTGGAAACTCATGATTATTTTCAATATATAAACATCAATGTAGTGTTTCTATTAAATAAATTTTTACTTTATATGCAAAACATTATTCAATGTTTGCTGGACGAACATAAAATTAAGGAGATCATGAACTTTAGTAAGGACGATTATGAAATTTTGCTGGACTTTGATTTTTATATATTGTTAGTAGATAGTTATCCGTAGAAATTGGTTACACTTGCGATTATCTGTAATTAATTTTTTAAAAAACAAATAAATTAGTTTCATTGTTATCCGTGGAAATTAGTTACACTTGTGATTATCCGTAGTTAATTTTTTTAAAAACAAATAAATTAAATTTTGCACAAAACAAATAAATTAAATTTTGCAAAATGACCGTTATGCACATAAAATTAAGGAGATCATAAGTTTTAATAAGGACGATTATGAAATTTTACTGGACTTCAATTTTTATATATTGTTAGTAGATAACGATGTTTTGATTTTGGATGGTCTTGGGTGTTTATTTGTGTTTTGTTGGGGTAGGATTGCTGCATATATACGGCTAGAGCTGTAAAAAATGGGCAGGGCTAACGGGCCAGGCCCATTAGCCCACTTTTTGGGCCGGGTCGGGCCTCAAAATGTCGGGCCAAAAAGCAATCGGGCCTTTTTGGCCCAGCCCATTCAGCCCAATTTAAAACATGGGCCATGCCGAGCTGGCCCATCGAGCTTCGGGCCGGCCCATTTAAAATAAATATAAAAAAATTAATTAAAAAATATTTTGGTATGTGTTTATTTCTTTTTTTTAGAAAAAAAACCACTTATTTTTTAGGCCCACACCAAGTCCAACACAAAACTCTTATATATCTTACGTTCTTGCCTAAGCCAAAGTCAGATGTAGTAGAAGTAGAATAGATACACTTGTACGATGAACCAAGTGCTCAAGAGACTTAGAGCAAGAGATACACTTTTTAGTAATTTTGAAGTGCTCAAAGGGACTCATAACATTTTGAATTGTCAGACTCATTTTGAATTATCGTTTTGAACCAAGTTCTCACTTCTCATGTATTATAATTTCTTTTGTTAATCCATTTTGAATTGTCAGGCTCATGATATTTTATTATTTAAGGTTGCACTTTGTAAGGTTGGGTGAATGTTTATACCCTAACTATTTTGCGCGGATAATATTTGATGATGTGGTAGTTATTTTGTGAGTTTTTGTTTGTGTTATTGATCCTTTTGGTGTGTATGTGAAAAAAGAGTAGTTTTTTGTTGTATATTTCATCGCTTAAAAAAGTAAAAAATAAAAAATAAATACGGGCCGGGGCGGCCTATCGGGCGGCTGGCCCATGTAAGGGCCGGGCTCAATTTTTATAGCCCATACATCCGACGGGCCGGGCTGGCCTAGCCCAATTATACGAATTGGTCCACCGGGCCGAGCCGGACTCGGCCGAGCCAGCCCATTTGACACCTCTATATATGGCGCCCTTTTTTTAATTTTGTTTCTCTATGGCTTAACCGTTGTTTTTGTGCGGTGTAGGTTTCAATAATTTCTTGTTTCAAAAAAAAAAATATTAAAATATAGTTGTTGCCTTGTTGAGGCTACAGTGAACTTAGAGGAATGAATTCAACTTAAATATATTTTACTGATTTGTTTGCGTGACTATGTTCAGCCATGATCCTTTAGAAAAACAAAAGTGCAGCTATGCTAGGGAATGTCACTTTAGTCATATTCTTCATCAAGCATGTTATAATATAAACAGTTAGTTCTAAATCATATTTGTAGCCTAAAATAGAATGCGATTAATAATAAAATGTATCCCCGTGAACTTAGCTCAGTTGGTAGGGATATTACATATAATATGCAAGGGGTCGGGGTTCAAACATCGGACACCCCACTTCTCCACATTTGAAATGTGTGAGTTTTAACCACTAGACTACTTGACAAAAAAAAATAGAATGTTAACACAATAACACTAAAGAATCGAGGACAACTTCATTGATAGAGGCATTGCATGTAAATATATTGGGGTTCGAACTCTAGATTCTCACTTATTTATCTTATGAGGTGAATTTCTTGCAACTAAGTTACTAAAAAAAATTGAAGACAATCATGATAATATTGTAGTTTAGTTGTCCTTGGCCTCCATTTAAGTGGGTAAAAAAGTCGAACACTCGTTAATGTAGTAATATGTGAATGGGGTGGGTGGTTGATTAACAGAAATCAGCCACATTTAATATTTACCTATGGAAAGAAGGAGAATCACAAACTCATCAGCTAACTTGTTTCCACATTCACTCACTCTTAAAAAACAGAGAAACGTAAATCCCATGGTTTTATATGTTCCTCCAACAATATAAGTTATTTTGAGTCCATAAAAAAAAATCAAGACAATTTGGTCCCTAACAATAAATAAAAATAAACAAATATATTTGTCTTAAGATAAGACCAAATAGTAATTTTTTATTGACATAATTGTCTCTTATATTTAGATCATTATAATAGTTAAAAAGAGACAATTTGGTACTTACGACATAAGAGTCTCTATATAGTTTCTTTTTAATAAATTATCTATTTTTGTTCTTTTTATCTTATTTTAGCATTTATAGAAAGTCATTTAATCTTAAAATAGTCACCGACTCTATTTTCTTCAAAAAATAAAGTCGCCGACTCTATTAATATTTCACACTAGTCTTATTTTTGTCAAACATTTTTCAGTTATGTCTTTATCTTTATGCTTTTTTTTTACATGACAGATACTAGCGGAATGACCTAACTGAAAAAGATTGACAAATACTATTTTAAAATATTAACAGAGTCGTATGTGACATACTTATAGAGATAGAAATCAATTTGGTGGTTTCCTCAATTCCTATAGAAGTAATATGGTGCAAAGATAAATGTGTGAATGAAATGTGTACAGATACAAACCAAATCGGCCACCATTCTCTTTAGGGAAGGATAAGCATAAAAAAGTATCTCAATATGTATGACTCAAATCAAAACTTCCATAAAAAATTTGATTTTCAAAAGTTCAATTGAATGTTGGAGACACAATTTGTGTCCTTTTATGTGTGACTGTGTAACTATGTACAAGAGATATTCTGTTTAAGACAATATTAAAAAGAAAAACGAAAAGGAAATCAAATGTCATCCTTAGTCCTCATAGATAAATTAGAATGGCTTCTTAAGGTGCACAAAAAAGACAAATTCACCAATGACTCCATATTTTGCCTAGTTGAAATTTTTTGTAGAAGCACTTCCGACCTACACATTAACCTTAAGCATGTTCACCAATGACTCAACATTCCCTTCAATTTTCACCAATGACTCAACATTCATTTCCTTAAGCAACAAAGAAGCATTTTGCCTAGTTGAAATTTTTTGTTTATAATTTAAGAACACAACCAAACAACTCAAAGAATTTGAATATACCAAAAAGACAAATTTACCCTCTTCAAAATAGGACGCATCCAAGTTAGCACTTCCAAATCTCTTAAAAAACAACAATGTTCTTCTCAATCAAACCACATGTGAAAGAATAAAAAACCTTAGCAAGAACAAGAGGAGAACCATTTGAAACTATAACCTTTTTGTTCCTGCCATTCTCTTTTCCTCAACCCTTTATATTTTTCACCAATTCAAAACACTTGCTCTCATCCCCATGTTGAACCGTCGACATAATCCAATTACACGTGTCAGTAACTTCATACGGGCCGGGTTACTAGAATATGTGTTGTTGGGAATCTTTCGTCGCCGAAGAAACTCTGTTGGACACACCAATATTGAAGTAGGGTATGCAAGGCGGTCTCATGATAAGATAGGAAATTGACGGTTCATGAGACCTTTGAGCATTTCTGCCGGAAGGTTTTGCTTAAAGGTGGAACACGTCGAGACTTTATCATTGAATATTCAATATTTGGATTATAATTTCGTTTGATTTTTTAATTTTGTAGGTTACTGATAGTTACTTCGTATTTTCAAATATTTTAATCAGACTTAAATTTCAGGATCTTTTTAAATACTTATTCGTTTATAAACATTTTTGGACTATAGATGCGACGATTAAAGGATCAACTTAAATCAAATAAGTCAAACAATTTGAAGTAACTCCAAAAGAAGTCAGATTGTCTACACTTCTGTGTAGATGTAAAAAGAACATTATATACCACCATATAAAGGGAACTACAAAACACTTTTGTGTAGATGTAAAAAGAACATTATATACCACCATATAAAGGGAACTACAAAATCAACTGAAGATAAATATTCATTTTGGACAGATATTTTTCTTCACGAATTTACACCAACTCAGTTATTTTTAAAATTCAATTTAAATATAAATCATAATTAAAAGGAAATAATGGATGAATGTTCACGTTTCTCTTCTTGCAACTAAGTTATCTAAAAATTAAAAATAAGAATAAAAAAAATCAAAAGTGGATAAGAGCATCCATACTATACAAAAGAAAAAAAAAATTCAATCAATTGGATGTTAGTCAACAATTTAAAAGGTCAAATAAGTATAATTTGATACCTTCTCAAGATAATATGTACAAGACGGTTTATTTAGAATGATTTTTATAAAAGTAATGTGAATCAAATTTTGTATACTATTTTCCTTCAAAAGTGAAAAATTGTTTGAATTTGTATATGGTGGTATAATAAAGTATCTTCAACAATAAAGTATACGAGTTGCTTAAAAAACAACTAAATATATAGCTATGAAAATAATAGCCTCCCTATTCTCCAAAACCATTTTTACCTTTGTTTCTTTGTTTTAAAACAATAAGTGCTTTCAAAGTTTATAATTTACCAATAATGTTTTATGACAAAAAATTAATTTACAGATATATGGTGGACTCGTCCACTCTCCATCTCTCCTATATATACAATATCTTATGACACAAATTTTCATCAGCAAACTTTTAGTTTATTCTAATTTTTATTTACTTAAGAAAAATGTATTCTAAATCATCCTTGCTCATCCAAGGCCTCTTGGTCATGGTTTTTTTGATCTCTTCCATGGGAGAAGCTAGGAACTTGGGTAAGATTTCCCCAATCTATAGAACAAGAAAGAGTTAGTTTTCTTGCATTTGATTTTTTTTTTCTTTCATAAATAACATAATTGCTACAATTAAGATCTACTCATATCGACATTTCATTTACAATTTGTGTGATTCTCCACTGAAATACCTTTGTTTACCTCTCCCCTAACATAGCCTTCTCTTTTGACATTATATTTAACGACCCATTCTTTAGATTAACCATGAAAGCTCAAGTACTAAGACATCTTCGACTCTTTCACTCTAATTGATTATTTTTTATTAGGCACTCTTAGAGCTCGTTTGGTGCGCATGATATGATAGAGACATGATAGGATAAAGAAATTGATAAGGATATGATATGATAGTGACAAGATAACATTTATCCTATCACGCGTTTGGTGCACACTTGATAAAAAAGATGATAACATTATTTTATCATATCCTGCGTTTGGTGCACAGTTTCTATTGACATGATAAAAAATATATTCTATTTAAATTACGAAGTTTTCCTTGCGAAACAAATTCATACTTTTTATGAAGAAAAAAAAAATAATTTTCATATTTTTAATTGACAATAAGAAGAAGCTATTACAACTATAAGTTATATTTTACTTATACATGAGTCGTTTCCATTTGATTATTACAACTATAATATAGACAAGCACGAGAAGCCCTCAATTTTTCTTCTGTTACTTATACATGAGTCGTTTCCATTTGGTTATTACAATTTACATCACAATTTAATGAACATTTCCATTGAAAAACAGGGACATGTTTTATTTGATTACATCTATACTCGCCTCAATCAACAGTTATTATTTGTTTCCACTACGTGACTAGCTTACAAGACATACACAAATATTATCTAACAAATCTTATAAACTGAAGTAGTGGAGGTTTTACACCAAATTACTTTTCCAGAAACTGTATTTTCACGAAAAATATTTTCAGAAATTATCAATTCAGAGCCGTAAAACAAACCTAAGAGTGAGCCGTAAAACAAAACTGCAGTCGTATTCTACATGAAGGTTTTGAGTGAGTGAGAGAGAGAGAGAGAGAGAGAGAGAGAGAGAGAGAGAGAGAGAGAGAGAGAGAGAGAGAGAGAGAGAGAGGACTGACCTGAGAGTGAGAGAGAGGGGATCACGGGAGAGAAGAGTCGAGAGAGATGGACGGGAGAGAAGAGTCGAGAGAGATGCTATGAAACAATGATACGCGTTTCTACTCCTATCAGGTTTGTAACCCAGCCAAAAATTAAGGATTAAAATAACAAAGGAGGAGTGGGATAGGATTAGAAATAGGTTAAACTTATCATTTCATGTTGGCGCACCAAACAACGGACTGAGTCAGGATAGGATATTCTAATCATATCCTGTCTCCTTATCCTGCGCACCAAACGGGCTCTTATTGTCTTATTTTATCCTTAGTAAAATATATGCGATCATCGCATGCACTTAACACATTTGCATATGGATATATGTTATATATATAAATTATGACTAACCAAAATTTAATTTGTGTCCATTATTCATAAATTACTACTTTTCAAGGTATATTTGATGGAAGATATGTGTAATTTGATTTGTTTCTGGTTCATATTTTTGCAGTTGAGGTTCCTACAAAGAAAAATAATGCGGATAATGTGAGATATTGTGATAAAACAAGTGCTAGAGATAATGATGGTGCACCTTCTAATTGTTTCATACCTGATATTCCTGACATACTAGAATGGCCTGATATACCAATCATACCCGGTATACCAGACATACCTATACCTGATATTCCTGACATACCTGGATGGCCTGATATACCAATCATACCTGGTATACCAGACATTCCTATACCCGATATACCAGACATACCTGGATGGCCAGGTATACCCGGATGGCCCGACATACCTGGATGGCCGGGTACACCAAGTACACCTTCAAATCCTAAAATGTCCACTCCACCTCAAGAATCGCCAAGCTCACCTTCTGAATCACCCACTTCGCCTCCAACATCACCTAGTTCACCATCTGAATCGCCAAATTCTCCTCCTGAATCGCCCAACTCGCCTCTTGAATCCCCCAATTCACCTGCTGGATCACCTAGTTTGTCTGTTGAATCGCCCAGTTCACCCGATTCACCTTCACCTAGTCCAACATCATAGGAGCAGCTAAAGTTATTTTGCTAGCAAAAATAATGTTGGTTGTATCATTATCTGATACTTATTTTAACACAGTAGAAATATATTTAATTTAGTCACGAGAGCGACAACGCTTTTACTCCTTACTTGCAAGTGGAATATATTATATTTTCATATCATATATATCTAATGAGCTCAATTCTCTCATCTATTATTGAGAATAAAAAATTATAAATGACTACATATCTGGAATCATAATTTGATTAACATTGTTATCATCAAATTCATGTTTTAAATTGATCTAATTGTGTATTTTAGTAGTTGGACCCAATTTTTTTATTGGTAAGTTGTTCACTTGAGTGGTGTTTTAACCTGAAAATATAAGGGAGAAATTCTAGTATATATTTAAAATAGAGTAATTAAACTTGTTGAAATTGACAGAGGTGTGTCAAAACATTGAGCAAGTAGATCAGTTACCTGCTACAGTTAACGTCTGGACTAAATGAAATTATGAAAGTAATAAATATTTAATAAATTTTCCAACGGTGGTAAAACGGCTAGCTTAAGAATAGACAGAGTTATTTTTTTTTTTTGTAAATCGGGTATTCTCCGCGCGCACAATTGCGGAGACTAATCCCTCGAGTTTTGTGGGACTCAAATGGGTGGCAAACTCTCCCTACGAGTTTTAACACCGCTGCATGCCCAATGCCGGATTCAAACCCAGGACCTTAGTTAAACTAGAAAAGACTCGTGTCATCTTATAAAATATAATATGATAATACAACATAGTTGTTACTCCCTCTATATATTTTTAAATATCGTGGGTTTAGAATAGTATATAAATTTTGTTTTTTTAAAAAAAAAAATCTAGTTTTATTGAAAATGATAAAGTATGAATAATTGAAAAGAGTATAATTGATAAAACATAGCTTGAAGCTATCAAAACAACATAAACAAAAGTCTATTCAAACGACATTTAAAGAAACAATTGGGGCAGTTGAACGAAATATTAAGATATCTAATTAGCATAACTATTGGGGCAGAGTCTGCACTCTAGAAACAACAATATTGCTCGACATTAGCATATATGACTATGACATAAGGTGCCTTTTGGTTTGTTGGATAACGTGTATAAATTACCGTAATTTTTATGAAATTTTGATTAAAATTATTTTGATTTTGATTAAAATTATAAGTATAGATAATAGATATTTTACACTTTTATATATTATGACAAACTCTATTTTGTTTTTCAATGATACTAAAAATATAACAAATGTAATATAAATTTTTATATTTTTTAACAACACAAACAAAATAGCATTCTTATAGTCAAATTTGTTTAAGAGTATAATTAAAATTGAAAACGCCAACCAAAAATTATGTATTATATATATATATAATATAAATATAGATTTAAGATCAATACACACGCCTAGGTCACACAACTTTCTTTTTTTTGTTTCTTACAAAAAAAACTTTATTTATTTTATTTGTGAGAATCCCACGTGTGATGGCATGTGGCTCGAAAGTGTGTTGGTAAGTGGTGGACAATAACCACTCTTACAAATCAATTTTGAAAGGATTGTGTTTGGTCTAATCTAAACTGTTTTATAGCCCGTAAAAAAAAACCGTTGTTCAAAATAGAGAAATCATTGTGATTTTTTTTTTATTTTGCAATGACAGAAAAGCATTGCTTTATAGAACTTAAAAAACCGTTTTGCAAAGGTTCATAAGCCTACGGTTTACGTAAGTAGTTGCCTTTTGTGACTAAAATGGTTGCAGAAGGAAAGCGCAACGCTTTAGTTTTCCATCACGACTGTAAAATAGTTCTGGTAGTCAACAACAATGGTTTTCTTTTTGCATTTCGATATGTTTTTTTTTTTTGTGTAGCTGTAGAGCCAACATGTTGTAGTAAAAGTGTACTCAAACGACATTTAAAAAAGATAGAGGGAGTAATATTTTTAAGTCAACGAAATATTAAGATATGTAATTAGCATAATTATTGGGGTAGGAGTCTGCACTCCAGAAACCACAATATTGCTCGACGTTGCATATATGAATATGATATGAAGGTGCCTTATGGTTTGTGTTTTATTATATCTTATTTAAGATCAATACACATGCCTAGGTAACACAACCTTCTTTTTTTTGTTGCTAATAAAAAAAACCTCTTTTTTTTTTTATTTGTGAGAGAGTTCCATGTGGGGTGACGTGACTTGAAAATGTGTTGGTAAGTGGTGGATAATAACAACCCTTATAAATCAATTTTAAAAGAGTTGAGTTTGATCTAATCTATAAGATCCATTGGACCAACTGTTATCATATCACTCAAGTCAGACACCAAACATTGATCTAGTCATGTGCATAAGGGTGTGGTTTTGAGAGTCTCGGGGTGAATATGACCTACTAAATTATTCACACGTAGTCTTATCCATTACAGGTTCATTGACGATGTACTTTGGAGATGAAAATTGAAAAATTAATAACAAAATTTTGAACTTTTCTCATATCCCTCCATACCCTGGTTGTTAATTGGCTAATAGCAAGATAAAAATGGATTTTATTATGTTATAAGGTTACATGAGATCTTATGGCAACATGAAATTGTTTATACATATTATTCGGCATTTGTATTTTATTTTTCATTAACAATATCTTATATAGTGATATCCTTGTAGAGTTGTAGTAGTGTTTGGGACCGTTATATCAAATCTGAAGGTGAGAAAAACACAAGAAGAGATGTTGAATTGTGTTGATTTTTTCAAACTTTTTCTAAGTGTTTATGCACTAGTCAAAGTCTGATGGGTACAGAGTTTGACTCAAAGTCTGATTGCAACAGATATATCAAACACAAAGATAGATAGAGAGAGAGAGAGAGAGAGAGAGAGAGAGAGAGCAATTTATACTGGTTCCTCCTACAATCTAGGAGTAGTTCAGTCCCCTTGCACTTCCAAGGGATTTCACTATAATCACAACTGATTACAATTGCTCAATGACACAACCAAGAGACTTCCAAATGCTCAAGCACACAAGTAAGAGACTTCCAATGCTCAATCACAACAAAAGGAGACTTCTAAATGCTCAATCACAACTGCAAGAGACTTCAAAAGTTTACAAATAAATAGATTTGTTCTTACACTTGATATACAATCAGAGGTGTAAACAATACAGAACAGAACAGACTCAAATACTTAGAATTTCTAAGATACAAACTCTGATAATAAATTCTTAAGTGTTCTATCCGCTTTTTAATTTGATAGAGTAAAGGCACAATTAAAATAGCAGAGTCTTGTTATTGTTATTCAAGTTTTCAGCTCCTTATATAGACAAGAATTTGATAGACGTTGAAGAAGAGTGTTAGTGCATTAAGAGTCGTTGAGAAGCTTCAAATCAAGGATGTTGGACCATTGTCTGATATGGATAATGTCGTTGATTAGACATTTGAAATTTCTTTGCTGAAACTGGAATTATATGTTCATTCTCTTTATCCTTGCAGTTGTTTGTTTGTTTCTACATATGGTCAGAAGAAGACAAATTGTACTATCAGAGTCTTGATAGGGACAACTTCAGAAGATGACAAATCTGATGTGGCTCTTGGGTCCCTCAGGATCTTATGTTCTTCAGAATCTGATGCAGATCTTCAGCTTCTGAGTAGCTTTTTTTTCTTCTGATCCAAAACATTGACTTCTAGTTTACCTTTCTTCAAATCTTCTATCATAGTCTTTTAGCTTCTTTTTGTGCTTCTGATGCTCTTATATATACATGTTCAGACCATGTTAAATTTTAATCTATGGTCGTGAACACTTGAACATATATTAGCATATTCGATTGTTCTTTAATACTTTGTTATCATCAAAACTCTAGAGAAATTATTCAAACTAATTTTGTTCCAACAAAATCCTTGGTTTATAATATACTTTAGGAGATCTCTAATAATATCTTATATAGCGATTTCCTTATAGAGTTGTAGTAGTGTTTAGGATTGTTATATCCAATCCTTGGTTTATATTATACTTTAGGAGGTTTCTGGAAACCCAAATACGTTACAATTATGTATCAATTTTGCCACTTTCACTGTTATCTTATAGGCCAAATACACATTGTGTCCCTATAAGTTTAACTTTTATACCTGATTAGTCCTTTAAGTTTTGTAAATTTAAAATTGGTCATTTATGTCATACAATGTTTAAAGCCATGTAAGTATAGTGTTTTTCATAGTTGAATGAAAAATGGTAACGTTGTAAATGTTATTAAAGGATCGATTTAGAATTAAACAACTTAAAGAAGAAATTCGATACAAAGGTTAAACTTAAAAGACGGCATAATATATTTGGCCTATTTTAAAACACAACTTTCCTTCTGTCATGAAGTTCTACACTTCTATGACATTTAATTTTACCACTCGCTAACTTGCATAATGATAGGAGCATTGTCCAGCATTCTCAGCATAATCATTAATGACTGATTTCTTCAACACCAAATACCTTAAGATGAGTTCTGATTTGTCGTCCACTACTTCTGTTCTCCCCAACATTGATGAAGTTGCCCAAATAGTTTCTGGCCCAATAAAAAGATATTTTGTTTTTTCTAATATGCTTCCCCCTTTGTTGAACTTGATGCTACTTTTTTCACTACAACATTTTTTAATTTAGGCCACACTTCAAAAAGAGTAGTCATAACTGAAAAATCCGTGGCGTAAGCTTTAGGCCACGGTTTGGCCACTCTTTTTGAAATGTGGTGTATGCGCCCGTGGCCTATTCCCTGTGGCCACGGTTTTTTTCCTTTGCCCACGAAAATGTAAAAACCGTGGTTTCAGAGACAGAAATAGGGCACGGTTTTCTGGCTTAGTAGAAACCACGGTTTTTTGATTTGGTATAGGCTACGATTTTACAGTTGTCGCCTAAACATTAGACCACACTTCTATAACTGTGGCTTCAGACATTTAAATATTGCCAAGATATTAAACCACGGTTCTAAACATTGACTTTATTGTTGTTATATACTACTCGTTGCCTAAACTTTTGAAAACAAGCGTTGTCGATAAATTTAAACTGCAACGTTGTATGTTTATTTTTGTTCCATATTTTCATATATTGCTTAAAATAAATAAACATAATTAACTAAAAAATCTATTAAATAAAGGAACATAAATTAACAAAATTGTTCCTTAAAATATATCAAACATAGGAAAGACAAAGTCGTCTTTATCAAATTCAGGTAACATCCATAAAAAACATATCCATGGTTCATCAATAATAACAACCAATTGTCTTGTCTTCCAAAAAATTCACATAACTAAGTTTTTCATTCCAAAAAAACAAAATACAACCAAGTCTTGCACTTTCAAAACATAAAAAAAGTATTACGTGCATTCCACTAACTTCATTCCTTTTGAGGATAATCTTCGGGTCCGAACTGTAACAAAAAAATTAAGTTAATAATAATAAAACAAAAAATAATTTGATATAGAACATAATGCAAAATATTAAAGAGTGATTAAAATGATGTGAGTATTATAGGATACATATGTGCCAAAGACCATAAGAAAGACATTAGCTCGTTTTAATATCGAATAACATAAATTGCACCAATGCCAAAAGAACACAACATAAATAAACCAAAGCTCCACTAACCCACATCATTCCTCCAATACTCATCTACTGCGTATTCAAGACAACTCATATTATCATGCACAAAGTGTTTTATGTTTTGGTACTGATAGAAATGTTTCAATACTTATAAAAATATTTCTAGCTCAAGAGTTGGATTGGAAAAAAAACACATGAATTCAGAGAGTTGTTGAAATATTGGAAATCAAACATCATAGGTAATTTTCAGAAAATTATAGAATCGGATTGAGAGAATGTTACTGACCATCGACGGTTTTGAAATGGAATAAGAAGATTTGTAAATGGATTGTGATAGTTGAGGCAACCCGAGAGCATCCATCCTTTTCTTATTTTCTTCTATCGTTTTTTGTCGAACTTCTTCATATGATGATGGTGGCTTCATATTCTGCACGCATTGAAGACAAAGTCAAAAGAATAGAAAGATACAAATAATCTTTGTTAAAATTGTTGAAATAACATAAATACCTATGAAGCACGGACTCCGACACGGCTCATATAAGTGTTATATAGGTGTCGGACACCGGTTCAAGGAGTGTCAAAGTAAAGATGAAAACAACTTATTTATGACACTTGTCTGACATGTGTCGTAATAAAAAAATGATATTATAAAATTGAGTTTCAATACTAATAAATTGAAAATAGTAGAGAAACGGTACTAGCTTAGCTAACTCAGATCACAAACCTATCCACCTAAGATCTCACCAATATTTTAAAGAGCTGAAAGCTAGCTAATCCTAATTTTAAATACATGTTGCAAATGTCTTAATATAAAGAAGTTAACAATTAATATTTGACAAGAACACCACATGGGTTGTTAGTCATATAACAGATAGTATGGATATGGTATAAGGAATTGAGAAACGATTAAAGCACTTGATGTAGGAGCTCAAAAAGTTATATTCTTTGTTTCTAATTGCATTTCTCCAAAAGTTGAACTTAACAAAAAATAATGATATATATGATATAGTGGGAGGACTTAGTAGGATTTTAAAATAAGTTATTCACACTCTTGGTCATCTTTTGTGGATTTGAATTAATTCATTAGAATTGTACAAAGTTTCAGATAATACTAGTATATAAACTCTTTCTCTCTTTTTTAATTGTTTAGTTTTGTATTATTTCTGCTCAAAAGTTGTTGTGCAAATTCTAGTGCTTAATGTTTAGATGATTTTTTGTTAAGAATTCAATATGAATTATTCTAATAAAAAGGACAACGAGGATGGTAGAGCTGAGCATAGTTACATAGAAACTGACCCAACTGGTCGCTATGCCAAGGTAATTAAGTACTAAATATTATGTTTTTTTTTAGAAATATTAAGTTATATTGTTATAATTTTTTTAAGAAGCTAGATAGGCCACCAAGTGATAGTGTCGTGTCGGACACCAATACGTGTTGGACATTAAGACACGAGTAAAATGTGAAGTGTTGGTGTTATATAGCTTGTGAGAATGATGAGCCATGTGATACTCTGTTATTTGATATAGTGAAATCAATCCTAGTTTAAAAAAAATAGGTGATTCTAAAATTATAGTGAAACTATGTCTCTCCCTGCTAAAAACTATTTTTGATTTTCCTTCTCAGAACTTTTGAAAGGGCTAAGGATAAGGTTCTGTTCTATATAAAAGTATATAATAATTCTACAACAATAACAATATCTAAAAATTAAGACCTGAATTTATTGAAGACTTAACAATATCTAACAATATCTCTTTGCATGTTTTACAATGTTGATTCTAAGCCTTATGCCTATAAAATTAGCACCTAATCAATTAGAGAGTGATGACATAGAGTTGACTCCAAAGGACCTAATCATTGAACTTCATTGGCTTTCTTAATATTGGATTATGAGCTCACTGTGAACTTCATTTTACTTCCCTGATCTACTTGTGTCTATGACCTTGTAAAATCATTCATTTGAAATTATATCTGACTAGATGAACCTGATGTCACCATTCAAAGATACACCATAGTGATTCTCTCTTTCAGTGATTCTGTGTTTCTTTATTGTGATACCTCACAAACAATTGTTCAATTTAGCTGAAATGGAGGATATGGAAAGCCATAATTCCTTACATAAAATAGGAAATATAGAGTTAGAAGTCCACTACAAAACAAAAGTTCCAAACTAAAAGCCAAAACACATGCTTCCCGATTTAAACACATGCTTCCAAACGATTAAAGTAGAAAGTACCAAACTAGTGTATCAAAAACACTCATTTCCAGTCCACAATTTAAATTAGATTGAGATACATGGTACACTCATCAAAGGCACTCATTGTAACAATTGAATTGGCTAATGGGATAAACCTATCTGCCATAACAAAAGCCTAAAGGATGATGATCATGGTTCTGATGTAAAGTTAAATTCCAATAACAAGATTGTTGGTTTAATAGATGCATCTTAGCAAAAGAGAATTCTTAAGCATGATAATCCATCAATACAGTGACAATTAAACTCAAGAAACAAGATCATACTAGAAAGATCATTTATAATGTGTGATTAGGCAATGAATTAGATGTTCTCATGTGTAATTCTCTTTCTTATAAGTAAGTCACAGTGGCCAATGGCCGTAGAAATTTTAAAGAATCCATACAAATGAAAACATATTTAAACTTAGTCCCTTATAAAAAATAAGCCCAAAATCAGTGTGGAAAATCCTTAGTACCTATAAATCACATGCTCGAACACGAACTCAAACGCGAATCAAGTTGGCGAATCTTGTCGAAACCGCATCGGACACGGAGACACACCACAAAACCGCCACTTTTGTGCTTCACAGGTTAGTACCCTTATTAGAAATAAGCCAAAATTAGAATTATTGATATTGTTATCTATAAATTGTAAATAATAAAAAATGAATTAAAAATAGGAGAAGCAACCCAAAAAGGGGAAACGAAGGTAGAGAGAAGTACCAGAAAAGCGAATCAGA
Source organism: Medicago ruthenica (assembly GCA_018208015.1). Lineage (NCBI taxonomy): Eukaryota > Viridiplantae > Streptophyta > Magnoliopsida > Fabales > Fabaceae > Medicago > Medicago ruthenica. The sequence continues at coordinate 19,520,811 of CM031375.1, forward strand.
ACAAAGAGCGAGCCATAGTGGTGGAAAAGCAAGCAGTAACAAAGGGTTCGTACTTGATTGACTATCACTAACGAGATCGAGAGACGGGCTCGACTGGGTTACGTGATTGGATTCGAAGGTAAGAGATGGGTTCGAAGGTCGAAGAAGGGTTCGATTGGGTGAGAGAGAGCTTGGTCGCAGGAAGAGGAAGAGCTGAGAAAGCCGCTGCCGGAGATTGGGTAACGTGATTAGATTTAAGAGAGAGAGAGAGAGAGAGAGAGAGAGAGAGAGAGAGAGAGAGAGAGAGAGAATGGGTTTAGAGAGGTGAATTGTTTTTTTTTTACTAAAGTTGGTTTTATTAAAAAAGAATGTTTTTTTTCTAAGTTCAGATCTCAAAATTGGAAAAGTACCGCCCATTTTTTCATTCCCGCGACATATATTGGTAAAGTCTTTAAGGCACGGTTCTATAAAACTAAACAGGGCACAGTTATTATCGTTGCCTAAAATGTCATAGGGCACGGTTTTTTGGAACTGAAAAGGGTACGATTATTATATGTAGATAAACAGTTGCCTAAAATAACATAAGCCACAATTTAAAATTTGTGGTTATTAAATGCGAATAGGCCACGTTTCGTTGTGTGGTAAAAAATATCCACAATTTTATACTGTGGCTAAAGTGTGGCCTATAATATAATAGGCCACGGTTTTTTGTTTGAAGTCATAAAATGTACTCTGTATTCAATTTTTAAGCCATAGCCTCAAAATTGTGGCTTATTCTTGTTTTAAGCCACACTTTTTTTGCCGTGGTCATGTTAAGTGTGGCGTAAACTCAAAAATGTTGTAGTGTTGTCGCGGTGATTTTTGGACATCAAGCTATTGATTAGCGTTGACTCGCAATTTTAAGCTCACCACCGATCTTTTATTTTTCCGAGGAAAAGGGAGAAAGTTCGAAAACCCTATTTTTTTAGAGATCAAAGGTCCGGGGGTTGGTTACGCAAAGGGAAGGTATTAGCACCCTAAACGTCTATAGTACTCTATAGGAACCTCTTGTTTATTTTTATCTTTATGCTAAGTTGATTATTTGTTTGTAAATAAATGCTTAAGTGTGAAAAGATTAAAGCGATGAAATTGAAAGAAAAGGGAAAATGTTTTTGTTATTTTTATTGATTTGGAAAGACAAAGTCTTTTGCCTACGTACCCGAGCGGGATCAAAATCACGTAGTTCGGGGTAAAAAGCATAGTGATTTGTTTTGGTTGATTTTAAAGTTTGAAAAAGATTTTAAGAAAGATGAGAGGCCGTAAAGGCATAGAAGAAATAAAAGAAATGAGTTTGATTGATTTTAAATTGAAGAAAAATGTTTTGATTGATTTAAAGTTGATTGAAATTTGATTAAGAAAGAAATGACAAAGATTAAATTTTTTTGAAATTTTGATTATAAAATGTTTTTGGATTTTGACTTTTTTGACTTTTTTTGTAAAAATTTTGATTAAGTCCTAAGGTCCAGAGACTAGTTATGCAGAGATAGGTCCAAACGCGTCGGATCCCTCAAAATGACGTTGGATCAAGTGAGGGTCCTTTTCCTCGGATACGGTCCAAATTACGCTATCGTCCTCGACATAAAGCATAAAAAAATAAATGTGGTGTCGGTGCATATTCTCATTTATGTTTATTTACATTGGACCTAGATACATTCTAATAGCAATAAAATAAATGACAAGAATAATAAAAATTGCATTAAAGTAAATATACTAAAAAAGAAATAAGAAATAATGCATGAAATGCAAAACAATAAGTAAATATGGTGCGTAAAATAAATAAAGAAAATAAAAATGCAAGACATAAAATAAATATGATGCTGAAATTAAAATAAAAAGAAAATAAAAATGCAAGGCATGAAATAAACATGATGCTAAAGAAAAATAAAAAATGCAAGACAATAAAATAAATATGATGCACAAAATAAAAAGAAAATAAAATGCAAGACATAAAGTAAATATGGTGCAAAATAAAAAAATAAAAATAAAAAATGCATGGGTACTGAAAATTAAAGACAAAAAAAATAAAGTGCATAAAAATAAAAGAGATAAAAAAATAAAAGTGCAGGAAAAAGAAATAAAAAAATAAAAAGAATAGAGAAGAAGAAGGGGGGTGCAAAAGTAATAGGGGGAGTGCAGAAAGTAAAAGAGTAGAGAAAAAAGAAAAGGAAATGGGTCCAAACAGGTCAGATCTGGACCGTCTGATCAAATAGAGCGTCCAGATCTGATCACAGGGAGACAAAGCCTTCAGCCATTAGATTTAAATCTGAAGGTCACGGAGAGCGGAGGAATACAGAAAGAAATGGAGAGACGCGCATCTGATTACAACAGGGGTTAAGCCAAGGCCGTTAGATCTACGATCTAACGGTTAGATCTACGATCTAACGGTTGATCCCTGAAGGTCCATAAGAAGCAGGAGGAAACGCGCGCATGGGAATTATGTCATGGCAGTGATATAAAAATGCAAATGACACCCACAAGCTCCATAATTCCCATCCGATTCTCTCTCTACTTTCTGCATTCTCATCCTCTCTCTCCCTCCCAAAACAAGGTCCGGCCATAAAGTTCCTCCGGCGTGGTGGTTGGCCGGCGGCGCCACCGCGCCGGAGTCAAAACCTTGTTATTTTTTAAAAAAAAAACATGTTCTAAAATCCTTTTTTATGCTCTTTCTGTAAACCAACTCAGAATTTTCAAAAGCTTCCTACAGAATTCTAGATCTGGATTTTTGTTTTGAAAAGAAAACCACCTTTTGTGTTCTTTTTTTGGGCTCGGATCTGGCTTCGGTGGTGCTATTTGGGTTCCGATTTCGTGATGTTTTGGATTCGGTTTGCGTTTGTGGTTTGGTTTAATGGCTCGGTGTAGTTTGCGTTTTTTGTTGTCTTGATTTATGGTTCTGTTTTCGGGTTGATGGCTGAGGCAGTGGCTTTGTGATTGTTTGGATGTGGTTGTGACCGATTTATTGTATTTCTGTGGGGTTGTTTTGATTTGTGGTGTTAGTTTTGTGGTATGGTGTGGTTATGAAAGCCTGGCCGTGTGATGAGCGTGAGTTTTGTATGGTTTTCTTAACTTTTTGTTTTCCGGTGACCGGAATTTGCTTTTGCGGTGGCTGTGTTGGTGGTTGGTGGTGGATGGGAAATTCTGACTATTTTTTATTGTTGGTACTGTACTCGGGAACTGTGTGAACAGTACAATTAATGTACTATATATAGTAAAAGAGCCAGATGAAAATGGACAAAATTGCCCTTCTGATACTGGACCAAAAAAGTGGACTTAAAAAAAAAGATAAAAAAAAAAGACAGAATAATAAAACTGAAATAAAATAATAATAATAATAATAATAATAATAAATAAAAAACGAAAATAAAAATAAGAAAAATAATAAAAAAAGCTAATAATAATAATAACTAAAAATAAATAACAAAATATAATAAAAAGAAAATGGCCGCCTTCGGAACAAAAAAAAATGAGGTATTTTAAAATACCTCCCTGCCGAAATTTCGTCTGAAACGACGAAAATTTCTGGCCTAAAAGACGAGAGAAATGAAATAAAAAGCAGGTCAAAAATGGGGTATGACAGATGCCCCTATTTAAGTTTCTTCGTTACGGAGATTTAAAAAAATGAAGTTTTAAAATCGACGGGTCGAAGAGACTTAAATACAGAGTACACCATTTTTGACCAGATTCAACTGCAAAATGCTTATGAATGCAATGATGTGCATGTGATGTTATGCATGTAACGTTGTGAATGCTCGCGATGCAAGTATGAATGCAAGGCGGCAAAGATGACTCGACTGGGGATAACAAAACAAAAGGATACCCGAGTCTGTTAAAGAAACGGGGTCCGACTCCACTGGGGATAACATGGTTTCACTGGGGATAAATGTAAGTTGTCTACTATCGCACTAATTCAGAACGATAGCCTAACAAAGACAAAGACTGATGTTACCTACTATCATGTAAATGATAGCTTAAAAAAAGGTAATCGAAAGAGACATCGTCTACTATCAACAAAGATGATAGCTTAAAGAAGACAGATGACATCACAGGGGAAAATGACATGTATTACCTACTATCGTGTACTGATAGCTTAAAAAAGGTAATAGAAAGAGACATTGTCTACTATCAACAAAGATGATAGCTTAAAGAAGACAGATGAGATGTATTACCTACTATCGTGCATTGATAGCTTAAAAAAGGTAATAGAAGGAGACATTGTCTACTATCAACAAAGATGATAGCTTAAAAAAGACAGATGACATGTATTACCTACTATCGTGAACTGATAGCTTAAAAAAGGTAATATAAAAGGAGACATCGTCTACTATCGTTGTATGGATAGCTTAAAGAAGACAGATGACATGTATTACCTACTATCGTGAACTGATAGCTTGAAAAAGGTAATATAAAAGGAGACATCGTCTACTATCGTTGTATGGATAGCTTAAAGAAGACAGATGACATGTATTACCTACTATCGTGAACTGATAGCTTGAAAAAGGTAATATAAAAGGAGACATCGTCTACTATCGTTGTATGGATAGCTTAAAGAAGACAGATGACATGTATTACCTACTATCGTGAACTGATAGCTTGAAAAAAGGTAATAGAAGGAGACATTGACCTTGCCTACTATCGGTGTGCGGATAGCTTAAAAAAGGCAGACAAAAAATTTTTACCTACTACCATTGTGAGGGTAGCTTAAAGAAGGTAGAATGTAAATGTCAGCTGTTCGGGATGTTGCCGAACTGCCACTGACGACAAGAAACAAAGGTAAATGCCAACTGTCCGGGTTGTTGCCGGACTGCCATTGACGACAAGAGATAAGGTGCACAAACTGTTCAATAAAGAATTGCCACTTGGCGGAGAGGGAGTGACATCTCGGGACCAGACACACTGGGGATGACACTTGGGGAAAGAGAAAGATACAAATTTTCATGATTGATTGATATGGAAAAGATAATTGAGGCAAGACTCGTGGTGGTTAATGCAGCCATGTATGAATGATATTGTTTTTATTGTATATGCATGACTGTGTGTATGCATGAATGTATGAATGCATGAATGACGACACGACTTGTATGACCGTGTGACTGATTAACTTGTGATTGTATGAAGGATTGACTTGTATGATTGTATAACTGATGGACTTGATGAGACAAAATTGGACGGATAAGATGGAAAGTGACCCGACGTCGCATCACAAACACTTGGTAATCTTCAATGGGGATGATGCCACTGGGGACATATCAAAACAAAGACGGTGTAAAGCCCGGCATGTGCAACAACTGATGGGGAGTAAAAATTCCTGGGGAGAGCGTGCTAATCCAAAAACCTGGTAGAAGAACTGGTGCTTCTGTGGTCATGCTTATTTTGTTTTGTTTTCTTGTTGTTTGTCTTTTTTTTTTTGAGTCCCTAATTTTTGCCTGGACCGCCTTTTCAGGTTTTCAGTCCACCGGGAAAATATTCTTTTTGTATGCCCCTAATTTTGCCTGGACCGCCCTTTCGGGTTTTCGGTCCACCGGGAATATATTCTTTTGTATGCCCCTAATTTTTGCCTGGACCGCCCTTTCGGGTTTTCGATCCACCGGGACGCTCATTTTTGCCTAAGCCGCCCTTTCGGGTTTTCGACTTACCGAGCTCATTTCTTTTTCTCTTTCTCTTTTTTTTGTTCTTCTTTTTTTTAGCAATTGACCATGTTTAGCCTGCAAAGTTTGTCCGCCCTCAGGATAGCTGTTGACGCACCCTTCATTTATTCATGAATTCAGAGAAAATGTGTTTTGTTGTTTATGCTTTTTCAAAAAGACATGAAAAATATTTTGTTTCAAATACTACCATCAAAAATGGAAGAAGTTTTTTTTTTTTTAAACTGAATAAATGGGAATTCCAAATGAAAGGCAATGGGCTCAAATTTATTTAAAAGAGTGGTGACCCGCCAATGGCATGGCTCCACGGATCTTACAAAGTTTGGAAAATGGTAAATATAAGGGAAAGGTACATTGAACACAATAACCGTTATTCTCCCTGTCAACTTTGAATTCCACTGTTTAGATGCTTCAAATTCAGAGTCTCTTTGATGTTCAATTGTGCTCCAGTTGAGTAAAGGTCAACCCAATGCAGTTACTTTGTCTTTTGATCCTTAACTTTTGCATAGATCGCCCTTTCGGGTTTTCGACCTATCAGGATGATTATTTTTCTGTTTGATGTCTCTAATTTTTGCCTGGACCGCCCTTTCGGGTTTTCGATCCACCGAGACGCTCTTTTTTGCCTAAGCCGCCCTTTCGGGTTTTCGACTTACCGAGCTGTTCTTTTATTTTTTAGACAAAGTATTACTTGACTGCATCAGCATTCACAGGACGAGGGAGCTCATCACCATCCATAGTCGTAAGAGTTAAAGCGCCACCGGATAAAGCTCTCTTGACGACATATGGGCCTTCATAATTAGGCGTCCACTTGTCCCTAGAATCGGGTTGGAAAGATAAAACTTTCTTGAGCACAAGATCTCCTTCTTGAAACACCTGAGGACGAACCTTCTTGTCAAAAGCTTGCTTCATCCTCTGTTGATAAAGTTGCTCATGGCACAAGGCCTTCATGCGTTTCTTTTCAATCAAGTTCGAACTGATCATATTTGTTTTGGCACCATTCAGCCTCTGACAACTTGGCTTCCATTAAGACTTTCATACTGTATACCAAGGAAGGGGGTTGCCCCTGTTAAGGTACGTACCGAAGTGCGATATCCATGTAAAGCATACAGTAGCATCTCATGCACGTCCTTGTAGGTGGTTACCATCTACTGCACCATCTTTTTGATGTATTTTTCTTTAGTTTTTTTTTGCTTTTGTTTTTTTGTTTGCTTTCGACCTTTTTAGTTTGATTTTTGCTTTTGATTGATTTTTTTTCGCTTTTGCTATTGTTTTTTGTTTGTTTTTTTTTTTTATGCAGCCTAGATGGCACCATTCATCTGGGATTTTATCAGGAATACCGTAGCAGCAGTCCCTCGGAACTCAAATTTATCACTTCCAGTGCTTCTTGATGAGACTGAATGATGTTCTTTTTCATATTTCTGTAGCAGAGAGATCTTTTCGAAGAATCCCTTCATCCTCCTCCTCTTCAGCTTCGTAAACAGGGAACTCAAAGTCGGGAGAGAGCATAGGGTTACAGTGTTCAACGGGTTTATTGATGCTTAGTCTGCAAATGATTGATGATTGATTTTAGAAGATGAGTGAACAATGCAGACTTTTTGAAATTGATTGAAAACAGAAAATGAAAATAAAATATTTTTGGGTTTTTTGTGTTACCATTTTCCAGAAAAAGCTAAGAATAATAAAGCATAGTTAGGAACAAAACGACTTCTTATTTGATGATGGGAACGATGAAACAAAAACCCTAAAAAGTTCACTTTCGTCTCGGGCGGAACGAAAGGAATTTTTTTTGAAAAAGACGAAACAACAAAACACATTATTTGGACCTATGAGTTACTTGAGGGAATGTCAACAGCGACCTAGTTGCGGTAAACTATGCCATGTGTTACAAAATTAACTGTCACCTTCTTCAACAGGGTAAACTTCTGAACAATCTTGCATCAAATTAACAGATGGAGTCCCATGGCCAGGTAGTAGATTAGCTTGCACACTGGAGTTCGACTCTTTGAAGGACAAGATGTTAGCCTGGATCAACTTCTGGACTTCGGCTTTCAAGGCATAACAATGCTCAACGTCATGACCGGGTGCCCCTTGATGGAAAGCACAAGAAAGATGAGGTTTATACCCCCTTGGCAATCTTTCAGGTACCTTAGGAGGTGCCTTAGTTTGAACAAGATTTTTATCAAGCAAAGCGGGGAGCAACTCTGCATATGCCATGGGGATTGGATCAAAATGCGATATCCGCTGAACCCGATTCTGTTGTCGAGGCTGTTGTTGATGCTGTTTCTGAGGCTGCTTATGGGCCACCATACCTACCTCTTGCTCTTTCTTTCCTGAAAATCCATTCCCAAGCTTCTTTGTACTGTTGGCACCAAAAGCACTTTCCATAACCAAGCGTCCTTCTTGGACTCCTTCTTCCAGACGCATTCCCATATTTACCATCTCGGTGAAATCTGTTGGCGCACTGGCAACCATCTTCTCATAATAGAATTGACCAAGGGTCTTCAAGAAGATTTTGGTCATCTCTTTTTCTTCTAAAGGTGGGACAACCTGAGCTGCCACTTCCCTCCAGCGGTGAGCATACTCTCTGAATGTTTCTTTATCCTTTTGTGTCATCGCGCGGAGCTGGTCACGATCTGGGGCCATATCCAGATTATACTTATATTGGCGAATGAAAGCCTCACCAAGATCATTGAAAGTGCGGATGTTGGCACCGTCCAGGTTCATATACCATTTCAAAGCAGCACCAGTCAGACTGTCCTGAAAGAAGTGGATAAGAAGCTTGTGATTATCAGCGTGCATAGACATCTTCCTCACGTACATCACCAGATGGCTACGTGGACACGAATTCCCCTTGTATTTTTCAAAGTCAGGGACCTTGAACTTAGGCGGTATTACAACGTCAGGAACCAAACAGAGTTCTCGAACATCTTTGCCAAACAAATCTTTTCCACGGAGGGTTTCAATTTCTTGTTGCATTCCGTCAAACTTCCCTTGAAGCTCGTCTATCTTATCGAAGGCTCCAACACTTTCGGTATGAAAGATAGGCTCTGCCTCTTGCTGAGCAGTGTGGATAAGAGGGGTTGGATTAGGAAAGGTGAAGCAATGGTAGAGTGGCTGTTCAAGAGTAGTGACGAAAGGCTGAGGAACTGACGCCTGGGCTTGGGAAGCTAACAAAGCATTCATCATGGAGGTCAACTTCTCCATCCCCTCCCTGAGACTAGCTACCTCTTCCCGGAGGTTTTGGTTTTCTTGCTCTAACAGATCCATTCTTTTTCTTTGATGTGCTCGAGTGTTGGGAACGCGAGTAGGCTTGAACACGTCGGGCCTCTTTCCTTGGACGGCGGCTGATTGACCTTTTATTGGTGAACAAAATGTGTGAGACTCGATTTGGAAACTGTGAATGCAGTATGATGCATGATTATGCTTATGCAAAAAAGGGAAAGATTTGTTATCGAAGGGCTTGTCGAAGTAATTGTAAACATCATAGTTTTGAATGTTTCATTTAAAATATTACAAACAATCCCCTTGTTAGGAACAAAGCCAAGGGATATGCTCGGAAGTTCATCAGGAGAAATCTTAAAAAAGTCCCGATATTTCAAACTTGAGGATGCCGAATGATCTCCCCTAACGAGTTCGAGAAAATTCTTCGGACTAGTCATTAAAGATCCCAACCTCCTTAAGTTTGTCAAATCCGAGCTTTTGAAATTGTATTTCTGAGTGTTTCTCTTTGTGAGGTTCATTCCTATGATGTTTACAACAAAACTTGTCTAAGTCCTTTGATACTTAATGAAAAATGTTTATGAATGAGTGCATGTATGCATGATTATGCTAAAGAGCGGAGAAAACATAGTGAGTTTAGGTCCATAATGTTGGAGCTGAGGGTAAACACGCCATGTGGTAAGGACTATGGTTTCATATGTACCTGTATCACGGGTTCTACCAAGTTCTCAAAGTCATTGACCACTTCCGAATATTGTCGGATTACGGGACTGACTCCCGGTCGAACAACGTCCGTAGGAAAGTCTCATTTGAGTGTAGTATCGCGTATCAACCAATTCAAGACTACTCTTGATTAGCCGCCGCACTACGTCCTAAAAGGCCAAGATGGGTTAGGTAACTAAAGGTCCTCAACTTCATAGGTCACTTGAAAATAGCAATGCCAAACACGACTACTCATGTTGACATGGTACTACTCTTAAGAGACCTCCATTGAGCGGGGTTATCACATGTACCAAAACCCAAGACTACTCCTGGTATGGCACGTTGATTATACCCCATCCTATCTTATGTTTCCCTCAAGTCCGGGTATAGGACTTATCTCACCACTCACGTAAAAAGATAAACACTTAAGCATGTATTTACAATTACAAACAATAATAAAGCATAAAGATAAAGAAAAGCAAGATAGGTTTAACCCACTTAGGATCTGTCCCCAGTGAAGTCGCCATTTTTCTGTCGCGGTGATTTTTGGACATCAAGCTATTGATTAGCGTTGACTCGCAATTTTAAGCTCACCACCGATCTTTTATTTTTCCGAGGAAAAGGGAGAAAGTTCGAAAACCCTATTTTTTTAGAGATCAAAGGTCCGGGGGTTGGTTACGCAAAGGGAAGGTATTAGCACCCTAAACGTCTATAGTACTCTATAGGAACCTCTTGTTTATTTTTATCTTTATGCTAAGTTGATTATTTGTTTGTAAATAAATGCTTAAGTGTGAAAAGATTAAAGTGATGAAATTGAAAGAAAAGGGAAAATGTTTTTGTTATTTTTATTGATTTGGAAAGACAAAGTCTTTTGCCTACGTACCCGAGCGGGATCAAAATCACGTAGTTCGGGGTAAAAAGCATAGTGATTTGTTTTGGTTGATTTTAAAGTTTGAAAAAGATTTTAAGAAAGATGAGAGGCCGTAAAGGCATAGAAGAAATAAAAGAAATGAGTTTATTGATTTTAAATTGAAGGAAAATGTTTTGATTGATTTAAAGTTGATTGAAATTTGATTAAGAAAGAAATGACAAAGATTAAATTTTTTTGAAATTTTGATTATAAAATGTTTTTGGATTTTGACTTTTTTGACTTTTTTTGTAAAAATTTTGATTAAGTCCTAAGGTCCAGAGACTAGTTATGCAGAGATAGGTCCAAACGCGTCGGATCCCTCAAAATGACGTTGGATCAAGTGAGGGTCCTTTTCCTCGGATACGGTCCAAATTACGCTATCGTCCTCGACATAAAGCATAAAAAAATAAATGTGGTGTCGGTGCATATTCTCATTTATGTTTATTTACATTGGACCTAGATACATTCTAATAGCAATAAAATAAATGACAAGAATAATAAAAATTGCATTAAAGTAAATATACTAAAAAAGAAATAAGAAATAATGCATGAAATGCAAAACAATAAGTAAATATGGTGCGTAAAATAAATAAAGAAAATAAAAATGCAAGACATAAAATAAATATGATGCTGAAATTAAAATAAAAAGAAAATAAAAATGCAAGGCATGAAATAAACATGATGCTAAAGAAAAATAAAAAATGCAAGACAATAAAATAAATATGATGCACAAAATAAAAAGAAAATAAAATGCAAGACATAAAGTAAATATGGTGCAAAATAAAAAATAAAAATAAAAAATGCATGGGTACTGAAAATTAAAGACAAAAAAAATAAAGTGCATAAAAATAAAAGAGATAAAAAAATAAAAGTGCAGGAAAAAGAAATAAAAAAATAAAAAGAATAGAGAAGAAGAAGGGGGGTGCAAAAGTAATAGGGGGAGTGCAGAAAGTAAAAGAGTAGAGAAAAAAGAAAAGGAAATGGGTCCAAACAGGTCAGATCTGGACCGTCTGATCAAATAGAGCGTCCAGATCTGATCACAGGGAGACAAAGCCTTCAGCCATTAGATTTAAATCTGAAGGTCACGGAGAGCGGAGGAATACAGAAAGAAATGGAGAGACGCGCATCTGATTACAACAGGGGTTAAGCCAAGGCCGTTAGATCTACGATCTAACGGTTGATCCCTGAAGGTCCATAAGAAGCAGGAGGAAACGCGCGCATGGGAATTATGTCATGGCAGTGATATAAAAATGCAAATGACACCCACAAGCTCCATAATTCCCATCCGATTCTCTCTCTACTTTCTGCATTCTCATCCTCTCTCTCCCTCCCAAAACAAGGTCCGGCCATAAAGTTCCTCCGGCGTGGTGGTTGGCCGGCGGCGCCACCGCGCCGGAGTCAAAACCTTGTTATTTTTTTAAAAAAAAACATGTTCTAAAATCCTTTTTTATGCTCTTTCTGTAAACCAACTCAGAATTTTCAAAAGCTTCCTACAGAATTCTAGATCTGGATTTTTGTTTTGAAAAGAAAACCACCTTTTGTGTTCTTTTTTTGGGCTCGGATCTGGCTTCGGTGGTGCTATTTGGGTTCCGGTTTCGTGATGTTTTGGATTCGGTTTGCGTTTGTGGTTTGGTTTAATGGCTCGGTGTAGTTTGCGTTTTTTGTTGTCTTGATTTATGGTTCTGTTTTCGGGTTGATGGCTGAGGCAGTGGCTTTGTGATTGTTTGGATGTGGTTGTGACCGATTTATTGTATTTCTGTGGGGTTGTTTTGATTTGTGGTGTTAGTTTTGTGGTATGGTGTGGTTATGAAAGCCTGGCCGTGTGATGAGCGTGAGTTTTGTATGGTTTTCTTAACTTTTTGTTTTCCGGTGACCGGAATTTGCTTTTGCGGTGGCTGTGTTGGTGGTTGGTGGTGGATGGGAAATTCTGACTATTTTTGATTGTTGGTACTGTACTCGGGAACTGTGTGAACAGTACAATTAATGTACTATATATAGTAAAAGAGCCAGATGAAAATGGACAAAATTGCCCTTCTGATACTGGACCAAAAAAGTGGACTTAAAAAAAAAGATAAAAAAAAAAGACAGAATAATAAAACTGAAATAAAATAATAATAATAATAATAATAATAATAAATAAAAAACGAAAATAAAAATAAGAAAAATAATAAAAAAAGCTAATAATAATAATAACTAAAAATAAATAACAAAATATAATAAAAAGAAAATGGCCGCCTTCGGAACAAAAAAAAAATGAGGTATTTTAAAATACCTCCCTGCCGAAATTTCGTCTGAAACGACGAAAATTTCTGGCCTAAAAGACGAGAGAAATGAAATAAAAAGCAGGTCAAAAATGGGGTATGACAAGTGTTTATTCACTTTTACATATTTGTTTGGAGATATTCTTTGAGCCATGTACCACTCATTGTGGTCAGAGGTGCATATCTAATTATTGATTTCCAATTATAACTATGATAGAATTTTGTGATGATTTTGGTTTTTCTATATTTGCTCAATTTTTGGTTTAGAATCTACAATTTTGTAGTTTCTGCAAAATATGTTTGCGATATTCCCGTGCATATGTATGGCCGAAGGTACCCTATATTCAGAAAATCGATAAGATACTTATAAAATAATTGGATTTGCAGAGCTAAATGTTATTTGAACAACTATTTGTAGAACAAATTATGAGACAACCAAAGATAAACAAAAAAAAATGTATTATCACAGAAACAAAAGCAATAGAATGAGAGTAAGAATACAATGAAAGTATCAAATATAGAATTATTCCAAAAGTTGTCTTCTAATAATTATACAAATATCATTTCTTTTTTGCAAAATCACACTCAAAACTACTTTTCTTCCATAAATTGTTGTCTCTTCAATTATTTAAATTTTGTTACAGCATTGGAGAATCTTACGGTTTGAACATAGTTCTTTGCACATTTCCTAGTGAAGTTGAAGCAAGGGAAGCAATTGAAGATTTAAATAGAACAAGGAGTTTTATTGCACAACCTTCTCGAGAATCCATCAATTCATTGATTCCTAGGAACTACTATACGAAGCACATACACAATATGTTATTGTGCGTGTTCTTAGGTGCAATGAGTCGCATGATTGTGGTCTATGCCTTGAATGGTTCACCACTATCTAGCAAGACTTTTTTTGTCGAGTAGTTTATGCCTAAAAATTCATCTTTTTTGGTGAATAAATATAGTGTTTGGGGTTTGTACTCCGATCTCTACATATATTATGTAATGTCTCTACCAACTAAGTTAAGCTCACGGAGACTACATATCAAGACTTATATTAGGCGCATGACATTCATTTTAATATTGAACTAGATTTAGACTCACACGTTGTGCTAATATTTTGCATTTTTTATGAGAAATAATGACGATGTATACATGTTAGCTTTGTTTTTTATATTAAAAAACATGCATTACTTGTTCTTTTGAATAGATCATTGTGTTTTAGAGATAATTATGATATGATCCATACTTTATTGAGTATTATCAATAATAATTGAAAATTATGGATTCATTATTATGTTTGGAGATGTCAATGTGTTACAATCACATATAAATCAAAGTGAAAGTAAATTCTAAAAAAAAATGCAAATAATGAAGATACGAATTAGAATGAATAATATATGCAACATATGTGCATGGGTGATTCCTCAACATCACTTTTCACTTAATAAAATTATCTACATTTAAATGGAAAAGAACTTTAAAAGTATACTAACAATGATTTAATAACCAACAAAATGCACAATATTGAGAGAGGTAAAAAAAGATGAATATGAGTTGAATATATATAAAATGGAACATTAGCTTGTCACCAACAATAAATTGGTTCAGTGTGGTATAATATTTATGTCTTTTAAACAAGTGGCTAGTTGTTTGATCTTTAAAACTTACATATGAAGAAAATGTGGTTAGAAAAAAAGAACTTACCTAATGTGTCTAACATATTCTTTAAGAGAGGTTAGTAACCACTAAAAAGCGAAAGAAACTCATATTATAACACGGGTGGCATTTAGCATGGGAAAGGAAAGTAGTTTCCTACCATGGAAAAGTTAATTTTGACCGTTCGATCTAATAATGAACACATTTTTATCATGGTCTATCAACACCATATTTTTTCACACTATCTTCTACAACCATTCTCTCTCCTATGTCTCTCTCTCACCCACTAGTTGCAGCAATCCCACTTGACCCGTTTAAGAACATTCCCACATGCACCTTATAATCCATGGTAGAGGAACCCTTTAACCTCCTCCTCTTCATTCAACTCAATCGAGATTTTTGATGGTGGGTAGACCAAACTTGGACATCTTCGTAAAGCATTTCGAGGAAGACCCAAAGTTACAAATTACAATAATAATAAATTATAAACTTGATTGAATTAAAAAAAAAATTAAATCACCCAAAAAATAAAGGAATTGATGTTAATGCTAATCAACTTACTGGTTGATTGCTTTTGGAATGAATTGTATATCTTTATATCCTTGCCTTCCATTTTATATGCATCATGATCATGAAAATTATTTAAAAATTAGTATATAATTAGAGTTATACAGTTTTCAGATCTACGCAGTGGCCATTTCTGCTTGTATCTCAGTGGTGGATTTTGGGTTTTTTAATGTCTAATTATGAAAATGGGTTTTCAATGTTGGAACAATGCTACATGGTGAATTTTTGTCTTCAACGTTTGTTAGATCAGTTGAGGGGGGATTGAGGGAGAAGTCCGATCAACTATGGTGGGGCAAGGAGGGAGATGAGTATGGAAGGTGGGTGGTTAGATTTGGTGTTGTGAGACCATGATAAACAAGGTTACAAAAAGAAAGTAACATTAAGCGATTGTGCCAAGTATTTAAGTCATATAACAAGAGAGTTGTTGATGTTGAAAGTTGAGATTATAAAATCAAGTATGAATTGTTATTACTTACATCAATATGTCGTGGTGTACTCGTATAACACACTGGGGAGTTAACCAAATATTAATATTTGCACTAGGTCAAACTCTGAAAAATGTTAAACAAGAGTGTTGTTTATCCAAGTGAAGTTCAATGGTTAGTTTTATTAAATTAAGCAATCATTCTACAAGTATAGAGTTTAACATATAAAATTTTAGATCTTAAATCCTATTGGACATGTTCGTAAATTTCCAAGAAAGTATAGAATAAGTATTTCATTCAAGAAAATAAGATGTTATTCGTAGCCATAAATAGAACGTGATTAAAACACTAAAGAATATAGGACATTCACGATAATATTGTGTAGTTTAGTTGGCCTATGCCTCCCTTTAAGCGTAAATTAAAAAAGTGGCGAACACTCGTTAATGTATCATTTCAGTACAAACACTCGTTAATGAAGTTTAAGGAAATCTCTCCAAAAAAAAAATGAAGTTTAAGGAAAATAAGCACAATTGATCATATGTGTGTGTGTGGGTGGTTGGTTGATTAATAGAACTCAGTCACAGTTAATCAGTCACAGTTAAGGAAAATAGCTGACTTGTTGCCAAATTCACTTAAAAACTGAGGAACATAAATTCAATGGTTTTATATGTTCCTCCAACAATATCAGGTTCTTGGTTCTCATATTTATCAATAGCCAGCGGAAAAAAAAAACCAATGCAATTATATAATTTATAGTCAAAGACTTATTGTTGATCCTTAGAAAAAATTGCAAAATCCAATTAGTCCATATAAGTTATTTTTAGTCCATAAAAAAAATCAAGACAATTTGGTCTCTACCTAAACCACCGTCTGAAAAGAGATAATTAGTCTCTTACAATAAATAAAAATATACAATTATATTTCTCTTATGATAAAACCAAATACATTAACTTTTTTGACATAATTGTCTCTTATATTTAAAACGAGAGGGTGTAATATTTAAAAAGAGATAATTTGGTAAAAAAACATAAAAGTCCCTATATAGTTTATTTTTTAATAAACCATTTATTTTTCTTCTTTTTATCTTATTAGTATTCAAATTACTCACCCGATTCTATTCTTTTAAAAAAAAAGTCACCGACTCTATTAATATTTCAAACTAGTACTGTCTTTGTCAAACGATTTTTGGTCAAGTCTCTATCTTTATGTTTTTGTTACAAGATAAATACTGATCGAAGGATCTAATTGAGACACGATTGACAAAGACTATTTTAGAAGGGTTTATCTAACATGTGCAATTTGCACATGTTAAAGAATTAAAAGTAGTAACATTTCATTGAAAAACAACAATTATTAATTAATAAGTTATATACATTTATAAAATGCATAAGTTTCAATACAAATTTACTATTTTGAACTTCTTAAGAGAGATAGAAACCAATTTTGGGGTTTTCTCAACTCCAAAAGAAGTAATATGGTCCAAAGATTAATGTGTGAATGAAATCGATAGGATAGTTAGAATAAGGAGCACTAATATGGCGACTCAGCTAGTTCTAGAAGTTATTATGACTCTCCTTAATCTAGAAAGATCTAGAAGGTATATTGTTAGTAGGATAATATTGAGTATGTTAGGGTGCACTTATCTTATTGTGAGTATGCACAAGTCTATATAAGCATTGTATGCCTAATTAGAGAATCAATGAAAAATAATGAATTTCCTTTCTTTTATCTCTAATTTCTCTCTTTAAATTCTGGAGTGTGATCCCTACTCGAATTTGGTCGTATCAGAAATGAGTACAAATACAAACCAAATCGGCCACCAATGTTTTTAGGGAAGGATAAAAAAAAAAGTATCTCAATAAGTATCACTCAAATAAAATTCCAATAAAAAATTAAATTTCAAAAGTTCAATTGAATGTTTGAGACACAATTTGTGCCCTTGTATATATGACTATCCCAAGTTGAATTGCCTCGTTCAAAATACCTTACTCAGCCTAATCACAAATCTTGTAAACAATAGAAACAACAAAACTAGAACTTAATTCATAAGAAAACTGCTTTATCCACTTCATAGAAAGCTAAGAAATACCAGTATTTTACGTTTTTAACCCCATCGGCAGTTAACTGCCGATGGGAAGCAAGCCGGCGGCAGTTAACTGCCGATGGGAAGGAAACCAACGGCAGTTAGCTGCCGTTGCCATGTTTTGCCTATATTTTCCAAAACTTCACATTTTTTCATCTTATTGTGAACAAAAACGATAAAATGAGTGAACAAAAACGATAAAATAACATGCAATTAAAGTGAAAAAGCTAAAACAAAAATGGCAGCTAATTTTTTAACTTAAAAACTGTTTTTAATTTTTTTAAAAACAGATTTAATTTTAACAAAAACTAATTCTAACATAGTTTTATTTAAAAAAAAACTGATTTTAAAAAATCAGTTTTTATAAATTGTTTTAATTTAAAAAACAGTTTTCAATTTATTAAAAAAAATAGCTTTATTTTTTTTATAAAAAAACTGTTTTCCAACAATAAACCTTTTTAGTATATTATTTTTTGAGGTATTTTTATTAAAAAAACTGTTTTTTAAATTAAAACAATTAATTTTTAAAAAATATCAGATTTATGACTCCACAATGTGGTTTGTGAATGTGTTGTTAGTTATGAATTGATAGTTATTAATGGTTGCCTTCGTGTGAGGAAAAACAAAATTTCAAGGTGATTGGTTTTTTATGTTTTGTTTTCTTCAGCCAAGTTTCATGCTCCACGACAGTTAAGTGCCGATGAAGTGTTTTTTTGAAACGGCAGTTAACTGCCGCTGCGAAAGAGTCATCGGCAGTTAACTGCTGCTGCGAAAGAGTCATCGGCAGTTAACTGCCGACGAGGTAAAACCGTCTTTTACCGGTGTGTTTTAGCTTTTTTTAAGTGTATAGAGCAATTTTCAATTCATAAATCCTCAAATGCTTCTTGATAACAAGAGGCGAAGTCAAAACCTTTGACTTTTCTATTTGCACCCCATTTTTACTATCGCAAAGACAATTCAACACACATAAACCTTTCTCACAAACCCCTTTTTCAGTATCAACAAAAATCTCCAATAAAATTGAAACCAAACACAATTCAACAAACCTCTCAAAATGACTTTTCTACTCTTTGTTGAGTAAACCAAGTGAAAAATTGTTGACAAACATGCTTTTGTAGAAGCACTCCCAATCTCAACATTAACCTTAAGCATGTTCACCGATGATTCAACAATCCCTTAAATTTTCACCAATGACTCCCGATTTATTTCCTTAAGCAACAAAAAAGCATTTTGCCTAGTTGAAATTTTTTGTTGATCATTTAAGAACCAAACCAAAAAACTCAGAATTTGAAGATCCCAAAAAGATAAATCTACCCTATTCAGGAATATGACGCATCTAAGTTAGCACTTCAAAAAGTTCTTCTCAATCAAACCACGTGAGAAAGAATCAAAAACCTTAAAATAACAAGAAGAGCACCATTTGAAACTATAACCTTCTTGTTCCTCTCACTCTCTTTGCCCTTAACCCTTTATCTTTCTCGCCAATTCAAAACACTTTCTCTCGTCCCCTTGTTGTGTTGTCGACAAAATCCTACTACTCATATCGGTAACTTCATATGGCTTTACCAGAATATGTGGTGATGGAATTCTTTCGACGTCGTAGGAACGGTGTTGGACATACCAATCTTGAAGTAGGATATGCTAGGTTGTCCCATGATAAGATTGGAAATTGACACTTGGTGAGACCTTTGAGCATTTCAGCTGGAAGGTTTTGCTTAAAGGTGGAACACTTTGAGACTTTCTTATTGAACACTGAATCACCCTAGCTAGATACTTATCTTTGTTTGATAGGGGGGAGGATCCTCTCCACTTTTCTGCGGTCAATAAATTTCAACCACTAATTACACTCTCTCTCCCTTTTTAATATTAAAACACATTTTCCACCTCTTTAACCGAGGCCATGATCACACTTGAGAAAAAAACACCAAAGACAATCTCCACTAGGCTGGCTTCTCTACCTTTATCAAACCATGAACTAGATGCATATCACATTGTCATCCATTGTTGATAATTGGGAAATTATTATGTATTATGAAGTTATGTTGTTGATGTTTATTAGTACTTTTGAGTATATATGGTGAATCACTTTCTTTTGTGTTTACCTTGTTGTTGACAAGTGAAGATGCAATCAAGAAAAGAGCTAAAGAGTGTACGGCCTAACATTATCACACTCAATAGTTTTTTATTTTATCGTTTTATACGGCGCCGTGTTAGTTGGCTAATAATTTGAGATAATGTAGAATCTATTTAGATTATAGTGAAATTCAATATTTGGATTCTAATTTCGTTGATTTGTTTATTTCGTAGGTTATTGATTGTTACTTCGTAATTTTGAAATATTTTAATTAGACCTAAATTTTTGGGTCTTTTTATATACTTATTCTTTTATAGAAAAATTTGGACTAAAGAGTGCGACGATTGAAGGATCACATTAAATCAAATAAGTGAAACATTTTGAAGTCACTCATAAAGAAGTCAGATTGTCTAAGAGTTGTTTCCTTCCGTGTAGATGTAAAAAAACATTATATACCATCAAATAAAGGGAACTACAAAATTGACTGACGATAATTATTCATTTTCGTCGAATATTTGTCTAAACGTATTTACACCAACTCAATTATATTTAAATTCAATTTAAATATAAACCATAATTAAAAGGAAATAATGGATGAATGTTCACGTTCGTCTTCTTACTACTAAGTTATCTAAATATTTAAAGAGTAGTGCTATATGGCACGACAACTTTGTCGCACCATTTGCTCGAATACTTCACCAAGTGTATATAACTCACGCCTCAGGCTATTTAGCAATTTTTTGACACAAGTAAGTTAATATATTGTTTTCTGACACAAGTAAAATAATATATAAACTAAATTATTATTATTTCACAATATGAATTGAATTATCTTTGTAATGGATTACCACAAAATATTCTCCACCAATAGTTTGCAGCGGTGCTTCTGCCACAAAACATCCTTTGGAAATATTGTAGTGTAAATTCAACAAAGCCACACCATCAAGGTGCACATTGTATGCCAAATTATACATAACAAACTTAGTGATTCCATTTTTCTGCTATCAAAGGCAAGTGTCGTAACCAAAACAAAAACGTTGAAGTGATAATAAAGAGAGATATGCTGGAATTAGACTTTAAAAGAGGATTGCTATATGGTGCAAAGAAAACATAACACGACCGGCACACGATACATGGACTCAGTGGTATTTTATTTTGAAAATAAATTAAAGTCAAAATTAATTGCAATCTAAAGCAAATCATACGGCTCATAACCATTTGATTTGATAAGAGTATCCATATTATTAGGGGTGTTCAAAATCGAACCAATCTAATAGAAAAACTGCAAATAGAATCAACCCAAACCGAAACCGCAAAAAACTGCATTTGGTTCGGATGTATTCGGATCATTTTTCTACCTAACCGCATGGTTTGGTTTGGTTTGTGGTTTTTATTTTACCAACCTAACCAAACCAAACCGCAACATAAGAAAAACACTAATTAAATATATGTCACCAAAACCAATACTTATAGAAATTCAATGGAAACTTTTATAAAATGACATATATTTTCTCTTGATAAGTTTCTTCTTTACTTTTTATTTCAAAAGTGTTTTCATATGCTACTTGAACTTTTAGTGAATGTTAAAATCTTAGTCTTTTGTATTTCTTACAAAATATGCTTACTTTTTGTTTACGTTTTAAATTTGGTCTATGTAGTTGGGAAATTTTTTAAATGAAAATGAAATTGTAATGTTGGATGAAATTTAAAACATAGTTGAAAATATATTTTTAACTTGATTTTAATGTTGGAAAAAAATTGTTTTGTCTCGAAAAAACCGCATCAACCGATCCAAACCAAACCGCATTAGTTTGGTTTGGTTTGGTTCGGATTTTATTTTAAAAGTCAACCGAACCAAACCAAACCGCATGCTTTTTTATCTTGCGGTTCAGATGACTTTTAGCCTCAAACCGAACCAAACCGCACCACAAACACCCCTACATATTATACAAAAGAAAAAAAATTCAATCAATCGGGCGTCAGTCAAAACAATATGAAAAGGTCAATTTAAGTATAATTTGATTTGATACCTTCTAAAATTAATACGTACAAGACGGTTTATTTAGAATGATTTTTATAAATGGCACATGTATCGTGAAGCTTTCGCTATGTGTAAATTCACTGGCTTTAGCATTTCCGTTTTATAAAAGTAATGTGAATCAAATTTTGTATATATACCATTTGCCCTCAAAAATTAAAAATTGTTTGAATTTGTATATGGCGGTATAATAAAGTATCTTCAACAATAAACTATACAGATTGCTTAAAAAAACAACAAAATATATTTCTATGGAAATTATAGTCTCCATATTTTTCAAAATCACTTTTACCATTGTCATTTAATTTTAAAACAATTAGTGTTTTTGAAGTTTAAAATTTACAAATAATGTTTTATGACTAAAAAGTAATTTACAGATATACGATGGTCTCGTCCACTCTCCATCTCTCCTATATATACAACACCCATTGACACAAATTTTCATCTGCAAACTTTTAATTTATTCTAATTTTAATTTACTTAAGGAAAATGTCTTCTAAATTAACCTTGCTCATCCAAGGTCTCTTGGTCATGGTTTTGTTTATCTCTTCCACGGGGGAAGCTAGAAACTTGGGTAAGATTTCCCCAATCTATAGAACAAGAAAGAGTTAGTTTTCTTGCATTTGATTTTTTTTTTCTTTCATAAATAACATAATTGCTACAATTAAGATATACTCATATCGACATTTCATTTACAATTTGTGTGATTCTCCACTGAAATACCTTTATTTACCTCTCCCCTAACACAGCCTTCTCTTTTGACATTATATTTAACGACCCATTCTTTAGATTAACCATGAAAGCTCAAGTACTAAGACATCTTCAACTCTTTCACTCTAATTGATTATTTTTTATTAGGCACTCTTATTGTCTTATTTTATCCTTTAGTAAAATATATGTGATCATCTCATGAACTTAACACATTTTCATATGGGTATATGTTATATATAAATTATGACTAACCAAAACTTATTTTGTGTCCATTATTCATAAATGACTACCTTTCAAGGTAAATTTGATAGAAGATATGTGTAATTTGATTTGTTTGTGGTTCATATTTTTGCTGTTGAGGTTCCTACAAAGCAACATAATGTGGATAATACAAGATATTGTGATAAAACAAGTGCTAGAGACAATGATGGTGCATCTTCTAATTGTTTCATACCTGATATTCCTGACATACCTGGATGGCCTGATATACCAATCATATCTGGTATACCAGATATACCTATACCTGATATCCCGGACATACCTGGATGGCCTGATATACCAATCATACCTGATATACCAGACATACCTATACCTGATATACCAGACATACCTGGATGGCCAGGTATACTCGGATGGCACGACATACCTGGATGGCCGGGTACACTACATACGCCTTCAAATCCTAAAACGTCCAGTCCACCTCAAGAATCGCCAAGCTCACATCCTGAATCACCCAGTTCACCTCCAATATCACCTAGTTCACCATCAAAATCGCCAAATTCTCCTCCTGAATCTCCCAATTCGCCTCTTGAATCACCTAATTCACCTACTGAATCACCTAGCTCGCCTGCTGAATCCCCCAATTCACTCAGTTCACCTTCGCCTAGCCCAACATCATAGATGCAGCTAATGTTATTTTGCTAGCAAAAATAATGTTGATTGTATCATTATTATGTGATATTTATTTTAACACAGTAGAAATATATTCGGTTTAGTTATGAGAGCGACAATGCTTTTACTCCATGCTTGCAAGTGGAATATGTTATATTATCATATTATATTTATCTAATGAGCTCAATTCTCTCATCTATTATTTAGAATAAAAAATTATAAATCACAACATAGTACATATCATGATTTGATTAACATGGTCATCGTTAAATTTCATGCTTAAATTAATCTAATTGTGTATTTTAGTAGTTGGACCCAATTTTTTATTGGTAAGTTGTTCCCTTGAGTGGTGTTTTAATTTCAAAATATAAGGGAGAAATATTGTTCAATGTATACTAAAAAAATTACAAGGGTCTTGTTAACTAGAGCTCCTTGAGCACTAGTTAACAAACTAAAAGTAGAAAGAAAAATCAAGTTTTGTATTAAAAAGAACACCTTTTCAACTTTCAAAAAGTAGAATATACAATTTTCAAGAGAATTTTCCTTTTATAATTCCTTAACAAGTGCCACTGAGACACTTGTTAACATCTCCCTTAAAAAAACAAAAAGAAATAGGGAGTAAGTAAACTTGTCGAATTTGACCGAGACATGCCAAAAGACTTAACAAATAGGTCTGTTACCTTGCAGTTGACCTCAAAGTTAATACTCTTTAGGAAATTCTTGCTAGCATCGTACTTAAATTAAACCATTATTCTTATGATGTCTCCCTTCTCTATAACAGTACTTCTCATATACATACACCAAAGCCAAAGCTCATACTTCAGTAGAAAATTTTAACCAAAAAAGTGGGAAAATAGTTGTTATCAAGACCTAATCAATGCGTGGACTAAATGCAAGTAAGAACTATTCAATAAATTTTTCAACACATCTTGGTTAAGAAACAGTAAACTATCATAATATGAATATATGATCAAGTCAAGAAAATTAATCAAAAATAGCAATTAACTTTCAAATAAATAATTAAGTAACAACACGTCTTGGTTTCCACTTTCAAGGATCCAATCGAGCTTGTTTTCTTCTTCACTTCCGGCACAAGCTCGAGAGAAGGCTGCTCGCACTCATTCGATAATTGTACCTTCTCTCATTGCTTTTATCACAGAAAAACAATGTTTTGCCCTCTAAAAAAAAAATTGTTTTGTGGACGTGTACTTTTATTAATCTTATATGATACAATAATTTTTTTTTATTAAAACTATGTTTTGTGGACGTGTACTTTTGAACTTGGAGGAATGAATTCAAGTGAGGTTTTAAATAAAGCACGCGGTCACAGGTCGTGTTAAGGTTGTTGCGATTTGGAATGTTAGAGATGTTGCGTTACAGATTACCGTCGTCGCGGTTGAATTAATCACAACATCGCACAATTACCCTCACCACTTACTCTCATTCACCCCACTTTATTCTTTCCGGTTTCTACTTTCTCACTTCTTTTTCAATGTCACCATATTGAAGCAAGCAACCATGAATTCATAAACACCAAAAATCTCATCTCTAAATCCAACTCACATCCATATTCACACAAAGACACACTCAACTCAAAGTTCCAACTTTTTTTTCTCTAAAATCTCATTTCATCTATGTTATATACACACTTACTCAACAACGCCAAAATTAAGAGAGAGTGAGTGGAGGATAAGAGATCTGAGAGTTGAAGGAGAAATGAAACTGTAAATAAAGAGGTGATGACCGGGATCTGAAAACTGTGTTCTTTTTCGCAGCTGTAACGGTCAGTCACGGCCAAAACGTCGTGTCGCGGCCATAACAGTGTTAAGTAAAGGTGTTTTCCTTTGATTTTTCTTCCCACCGTTAAAACGGCTGATAACGGTATCGCCGCCTGCCTATACCGTTTTGTAACAGCCGTTATTGCGGTAACGGCCGTTTTTTAAAACCTATTTTACTGATTGTTTGCGTGACTATGTTCAGCTATGATCGTTTAGACAAAAACAAAAGTGCAACAACAACATGGTTATCAACAATAGCAGTTATGCTAGGGAATGTTACCACTAAATAATTTGGGAGAACTTGTTAATTTTCATCCGGTGTCATTTTAGTCATATTCTTCTACAAGCATGTTATAAATAGTTAGTCTAAATCTAATTCGTAGCCTAAAATAGAATGTGATTGTTAACAGTAAAGAATCGATGACAACTTCATTGGTAAGGATATTGCATGTAATATACAGAAGCTCAAGTTTGAACTCTACATTTTTTACTTATTCACCTTATGAGATGAATTTCTAACCATTACACTATTTGACCAAAAATAAATAAAAATTTAAGAGAGTCATGATAATATTGTAGTTTAGTTGCCCTTGGCTTCCCTTTTAAGAGGGAAAAAAAGTGGGGAACACTCCTTAATGCAGTGAAAACAGTATATCTAACTACGAATACTCAAAATGATTGGGAGAGCATTGCTTGTACATGAAATTTAAGGAAAATAAGCTCAATTGACATGTGTGTATGTGTGGGTGGTTGATTAATAGAAATCAACCACAGTTAATATTTACCTATGTAAAGAAGGAGAATCACAAACTCATTAGCTAACTTGTTGCAACATTCATTCACTCTAAAAAACAGAGAAATATAAATCCCATGGTTTTATATGTTCCTCCAGCAATATCAGGTTTTTGGATGTCTATCACCCATTAATCTCAATATTGATGGCCAGGCTCTCATATATTTATCAATAGCCAGCGGAAAAAAACCAATGCAATTATATAATTTATAGACAAAGACTTATCGTAGACACTCAGAAAAAGTTGCAAAATCCAATTTAGTCCCTAAGAAAAATGTACGTTACTTTTAGTCCATAAAAAAAAAGACAAATTGGTCTCTACCTAAACCATCCTATGAAAAGAGATAATTAGGTCTCTAACAATAAATAAAAATAGACAATTGTGTTTTTTCTAGGGAAGCCCGGGGCACTAATAAGGATTTTAAATTACTTTCTCTGTTCCTTTTTAAGTGTCTCTTTTGGAGAAATTTTTTGTTCCTATTTAACTGTCACTTTTAAAGTTCAATGCAACATTAAATGTTGTTTTACCAATATTACCCTTATTATTTATTGCGGAGAGAGAAATATATGAAATGAAATATTAAATGAATAAGGTCATTATAGTAAAAGTATAAATTATTGTATCAAAAGTAGTCATATTTATTGATTGTCTTGATTTGTGTAAAATTTCAAAATGTGACAATTAAAAAGGAATGGAGGTAGTATAACTTTTTATAAAAGTTTGTGTAATAAAGTGCATTGAAAATTGAAAACATTGACATTGTTAAAGAATAATTACTTAATTTAGAATGCTTAAAGAGTGCCCCGGAGACACTCGTTAACAAAACCTTTCTTTTCTATGATAGAACCGAATACATTAAGTTTTGTTGACATAATTGTCTCTTATATTTAATACCAGAGGGTGTAATAGTTAAAAAGAGACACTTTGATACTTACAACATAAAAGTCCCAATATAGTTTTTTTTTTTAAATAAACCATCTATTTTTCTTCTTTTTATCTTATTATTTAGCATTCAAAGAAAGTCATTCAATCTTAAATTAGTCCTCAAAGTATTTGAAATTAGTCTGTCTTTGTCAAACATTTTCAGTTAGATCTTTGTCTTTATATTTTTGTTACATAACGAATACTAACGGATGGGTCTGACTGAGAAACAATTGATAAAGACGGACTATTTTTAAATATTAATAGAGTTAAAGACTAATTTGAGAGTGACTTACAAATACATAAACCAATTTGGTGTTTTCCTATATTCCAATAGAAGTAATATGGTGCAAATATTAATGTGTGAATGAAATGTGTACAAATACAAACCAAATCGGCCACCATTGTTTATAGGAAAGGATAAACATAAAAAATTATCTCAATATGTATGACTCAAATTAAAACTTCCATAAAAATAATTGTAAAAGTTCAATTGAATGTTGGAGACACAATTTGTGTCCTTGTATATGTGACTGTGTAACTTTGTACAAGAGTATATTCTGTTTAAGACAATATACAAAAGAAAAACAAAAGGGAAATCTAATGTCATCCTTAGTCCTCATAGATAAATTAGAATGGCTTCTTAAGGTGTGTGAAATCCAATGATGATGAATCAACACACTCTGCTTTGCTTTTATAACCATTCAACAATTTCAACAACTCAGTAGCTTTCTCTTTGGTACTCTCAGCACAACCTACTTGCAACAAAACAAGTAGTTTCTGAAACATCCCAAGTTGAATTGCCTCAATCATAATACCTTCCTCAGCCTTGTCACAAATCTTGTAAACAATAGAAACAACAAAACTAGAACTCAATTCAGAAACCCTCAAAAGCTTCTTAATAGCAAGAGGCAAAGTCAAAGCATTTGACTTTGCTATTTGCACCCCATTTTTACTATCACAAAGACAATTCAACACACCTAAAGCTTTCTCACAAACTCCTTTTTCAGCATCAACGAGAATCTCCAATAAAATTGAAACCAACCCCAATTCAACAAACCTCTCCAAAATCACTTTTCTACTCTTTGATGAGTAAACCAAGTGAAAAATTGTTGACAAACATGCTTTTGTAGAAGCACTCCCAATCTCAACATTAACCTTAACCATGTTCACCAAAGATTCAACAATCCCTTCAATTTTCACCAATGACTCAACATTCATTTCCTTAAGCAACAAAGAAGCATTTTGCCTAGTTGGAATTTTTTGTTGATCATTTAAGAACCAAACCAAACAACTCAAAGAATTTGAAGATCCCAAAAAGACAAATCTACCCTCTTCAGACAAAGGACGCATCCATGTCAGCAGTTCCAAAATCTCTTCCAAAAGAACAACGTTCTTCTCAATCAAACCATGTGAGAAAGAATCAAAAACCTTAGCAAGAACAAGAGGAGCACCATTTGAAACTATAACCTTCTTGTTCCTCTCACTCTCTTTTCCCCAACCCTTTATCTTTCTCACCAATTCAAAACACTTGCTCTCATCTCCTTGTTGCATCGCCGAAAGAACCCTATTACATGTATCTGTAACTTCATAACGAGTTACTGGAATACGTGGTGTTGGGATTCTTTCGACGCCGTAGGAACGGTGTTGAACACACCAATCTTGAATCATTCTACGAAGGGAGTGATTTGGTACGATGTCAAAGGATGTTAACTCTGTTTTTGTAACGGGACATGTGTTGTTACCTGATTCAAACCATTTTTCGATGCTGTCTCTGTCGTAGGTTATGCCGGTTGAAAGTGTAACGGGGTCTTTCATTAAGTCTAGTGTAACTGGGCAACGAAAATGAGTTGGAATTGCTATCTCCACTTGTAAATCGCTGCATGAATTTGATAATAACTCTTTTCCTTTTCTTGCACGACGGAAAACCCTACTACCTTTTGTCCATGATAAAACCATTTTGTGGCTTTTGATGATGTTGTACTGTTTTTGATCGTTTGTTGTTGTTGTTTTTGTTGTTGTGATTGTGATGAATGATGAATGATGAAGGAAAATGAGTTGTGAGATTTGTTAATATATAGGAATGGAGATAGAGGGTTGTCTTGTTTGACACACGGGTCAAAGGGAGCTAAGTAAGACCAAGAGAGGAATAGTTTATTGAGAATGTTTCAAACAAGAGAAAAAATGAATATGATAAAGGGTTATTAAGTGTGAATTTTTTGGTTTTGTTAACGTGTGGTTGAACGTTGAACGTTGAAAGAGTCCGAAAGAGAAAAAAAACTCGGTAGGAGGTGGAGGTATAATTTTGAAATAAAGGAAAGGAGTGTAGTTGAGGACTAATTAATTAACTTAATTTTTTTTAGGTAGTTCTTAAGAAAAAAGGGTGCTGTTAATCTGGAGTTTGATCAAAAGGTAAATAAAATTTGATAAAAAATTGTTTTATCTAGCGTTCATCAAACACATGTTTTCCTAAACAACTTGTACTTGTTGAATCTCGTTAACTATTTGAGCTCGATTGTTTATTAGTTAAATTAATTTAACTTAACATGGAGGGGAAGTAGTATAGAAGTAGTTGTCGTAATAGGACTGTAAGAGGGTTGAATGTTTGAACAGCCAGCGTGGGATGGGAGGTGAATGAGTGAGTCAACTGGTCGGTGGTGTGCTGATCTGGTATAAGATTTGCATGGTCATGTTGTGTGGGTTTTGTTTTGTTTTTGTAGTTGTACTTGCACTATTGAATTTGAGTCATATCTACTACTAGTGCGCGTTGCCAACTTCACGCGTGCGTTTTTCTACCATTCGCGTAGGAAACATGCATGGTCGGTGTTCCGGCGATTTCTTTTTTATTAGTTCAAATCAACGTTACATAACACAATTTAGACAGTCAAAACAGTGATTGATATTAGGGTAAACTCTACACTCTCTACTAAAGAAGTGCTCCGCGGCATGGACGGATCCAAAACTAATGTTTTGATGTGGCTAAAATAGTAGTGTCAAAAACTTTGTCTAATAAAATGTTGGAGATTTCCAAAATAGGTGAGAAAAACTGAAAAACAGAAAATTACACATGGTAATCGATTACCATATTGATGTAATCGATTACATCAAGCAAAATTTGCAAACGGTAAACAGAGACTTTGGGTAATCGATTACCTGCATATGGTAATCGATTACCACGGGACTGGATGTGTTTTTCTGCACTTTTTCTCATAGTTTTGGGTTCCAAAAGTTGTAACTCTTCATGGGAATGACTTGTATACATTGGGAAGTTATCATTTACTGATAAATCATGAATCATTGCATTGATTCAAGCCAAAAGTTGAATGTATATGGTTGTAACTTTTGATTAAAAGTTGCATTCTCTCATATGAAGGGGCATATGCTGCACTATAAATGCATGGCATTTGTGTATCAGAAGGAGCACGTTTTTGACATCAATTACAGCCAAATTCTCCCTCATTCTCATACTCTAAATCATCCATCAATTCTCTAATGCATGAGTGAATTGTTGGAAACATATTTCTGTCAAATATTGTTAGGAGATACGCTTGGTGTGATTGTGCAATACACATCAAGGAACTCATAGTATCCTGAAGGGGATTCGCTGGACATTCCTATTGCATCCAATATAAAGTTATTGGTGGGGGCGAATCGAACCTAAAGGTTAGTGTGGCAACCCCATACGCTTTGAGTTTTCGTGCATAACCATTAATCATTTCAGGTTTCAAGTGCAGCAGCCTCTTCCCAACAATTCAAGATTATTAACAATCTTTAGGTTCGATTTTATGGCTGCTTCATTGAAAGAAATGACCTCTGACTTTGTTAAGTTGGAAAAGTTTGATGGAGGAAACTTCATCCGTTGGCAGAAGAAAATGAAGTTTCTTCTCACAACATTGAAGGTGGCTTACGTTCTGAACATGGCAAGGCCCGTGGAGAAAGATGATGAAACCATTGCTGAGACCAGAGAGAGACAGAAGTGGGACAACGATGACTACATCTGCTTGGGACATATCTTGAATGGTATGTCTGATTCTCTGTTCGATATCTACCAGAGCAGCCCATCGGCAAAGGATTTGTGGGACAAATTGGAAACCAGATACATGCGTGAAGACGCTACAAGTAAGAAATTCCTTGTCTCACAATTTAATAATTACAAAATGGTAGATGGTAAGCCTGTTATGGAACAATTATATGATATTGAACGTATTCTTAACAACTACAAACAACATAACATGCATATGGATGAAACTATCATTGTGTCATCCATAATTGACAAACTCCCTCCTTCATGGAAAGATTTTAAACGATCCATGAAACATAAGAAGGAAGATATCTCTCTTGAGCAATTTGGAAATCACCTTCGTTTAGAAGAAGAATACCGAAAATAAGAAGGTATTAAAAATCAAATTACTCAAGAGAAGGTGCATGTTGTGGAAGAGGGAAAATCAAGTAAGACTTCCAAAAAGAGAAATCATGAAAATGATGAGTCTCAAAACCACAATGGTAATAACATTAAAAAGAAAAAGAAAGGTAAATGTTATTTTTGTGGGAAAGAAGGACACTTTAAGAATGAGTACAGGTTCTTGAAAAAGAAGAACAAAGAAAAGAATTCAAGTGCAACAAA
Organism: Medicago ruthenica; assembly: GCA_018208015.1. Taxonomy (NCBI): domain Eukaryota; kingdom Viridiplantae; phylum Streptophyta; class Magnoliopsida; order Fabales; family Fabaceae; genus Medicago; species Medicago ruthenica. Next base: position 19,552,116 of record CM031375.1, read on the forward strand.
TGATGATCTTGTTGCGGTCATTTCTGAAATCAACATGATTGAAGATGTTGATTCTTGGTGGATAGACTCTGGTGCTACTCGTCATGTGTGCAAAAACAAGGAATTGTTTAAGACCATCAATGAAGATGGGAGTGTTTTGTACATGGGAAATGCTTCAACTGTGCAAGTCCAAGGAAAAGGGACCATAGAGATTGAATTCACTTCTGGAAAGACACTTACTCTTAAAGATGTATTTTATGTTCCTGAAGTTAGGAAGAACTTGATTTCTGTACCATTACTTAATAAGAATGGGTTCAAATCTGTATTTGAGGGAGATAAATTTATCCTCTCAAAAGGGGGTATGTTTGTAGGAAAGGGATATTTGTGTGAGAATATGTTCAAATGTAATATTGCAAATATTAATAATAATGATATGATTTCTGCTTATATTGTTGAGTCTTGTGACTTATGGCATATGCGATTGGGACATGTTAATTTTAGAAAATTGGAGGATATGATGAAATCAAATCTAATTCCTAATCTTGATAAAAACTTTGATTCATGTACTACTTGCATGTTGACTAAAATTACAAGACAACCTTTTAAAAGTGTTAAAAGAAGTTCTAGGGTGCTAGATTTAATTCATTCAGATGTATGTGATTTACATGGTTGGCCCACCATTGGTGGTAAAAAGTACTTTGTTACTTTCATTGATGATTGCACTCGATTTTGTTATGTTTATTTAATGCATTCAAAAGATGAAGTCTTAGATAAATTCAAAATGTTTAAAGCACAAGTAGAACTTCAACATGAAACTTTCATTAAATGCTTTAGAAGCGATAGGGGAGGAGAATTCTATCATCCGAGTTATTTTGAATCCACCGGTATTGTGCATCAAGTTACTGCACCATACACCCCACAACAAAATGGAATAGCAGAAAGGAAGAATAGGACTTTGGTAGAAATGGTTAATGCCATGTTGTCCTATTCTGGATTATCTAAAGGATATTGGGGTGAAGCAATGCTTACAGCATGTTATATCCTCAATAGGGTTCCAAACAAAAGGAACAAAATAACCCCATATGAACTTTGGAAACAAAGGAAGCCAAATCTTAATTATTTAAAAGTTTGGGGTTGTAGAGCAATTGTGAAAGTGCCTGAACCAAAAAGAAAGAAGTTGGGTGAAAGAGGAATTGAATGTGTATTCTTAGGCTATGCAGAAAATAGCAAAGCATACAGATTCTTGATTATTGAATCGAATGACTCATATTCTGTCAATACAGTAATTGAGTCAAGAGATGCAATTTTTCAAGAAGATAGATTTAAATCATTCTCTTATCCCAAGGACATTGTTCATTCTAATGTACCAAATTTAGAAAACAATGAATCAAATGTAGATACATTGGATGGTTCAGAACTTAGAAGGAGTAAGAGGATCCGAAAAGAAAAAGATTTTGGACCTGACTTCTTCATGTTTCTTATAGAAGGAACTGGTACATCCATAAATAGTTATGGACCAATTTGCTTTAACCTTGAGAGTGATCCAGTGACATATGAAGAGGCTATAAAGTCTCAAGATTCAGCCTTTTGGAAAGAAGCTATCCAGGAAGAAATGGATTCAATTATGGGTAATAAAACTTGGAAAGTAGTAGATCTCCCACCCGGATCCAAACCAATAGGTTGTAAATGGATCTTTAAAAGGAAAATGAAAGTTGATGGTACCATTGATAAATTCAAGGCTAGACTAGTTGCCAAAGGGTTTACACAAAAAGAAGGAATTGATTATTTTGATACATATGCACCTGTTGCAAGAATTGCATCAATTAGAGTGCTAATTGCACTAGCATCCATCCATAAGTTTGTTATCCATCAAATGGATGTTAAAACTGCTTTCCTAAATGGAGAGTTGGATGAAGAGGTATATATGAAACAACCAGAAGGGTTTGTGATCAAAGGTCAAGAAGATAAAGTGTGTAAATTAACTAAGTCTTTATATGGGTTGAAACAAGCACCCAAACAATGGCACCAAAAATTTGATCAAGTTGTGTTAGCCAATGGATACATTATAAATGAATCTGACAAGTGTATTTACAGTAAATTCCACAATGGAAAAGGTGTCATGATTTGTTTATATGTAGATGATATGTTAATTTTTGGCACAAGTTTAGATGAGGTAGAAAAGACTAAAGCTTTCTTATCCAAAAATTTTGATATGAAAGATTTAGGCGAAGCAGATGTGATTTTAGGAATTAAAATCATAAGAGATGGTAACCACATTGGTTTATCCCAATCTCATTATATAGAAAAGGTGCTTCAGAAATTCAATCATTTAGATTGTAATCCGGTCTCTACCCCATTTGACCAAACTGTTAGTTTGCAACCAAACAAAGGTTGTCCGGTGGCACAACTTGAATATGCAAAAGTAATCGGATGCTTGATGTATGCCATGACCTGTACAAGACCTGATATAGCATATGCTGTTGGAAGGTTAAGTCGGTATACTAGCAATCCAAGTAAAGAACATTGGCATGCTGTGAAACGAGTATTAAAATACTTGAAAGGAACAATGAATTATTGTTTAACGTATAGTGGAGACCCTTCAGTTTTGGAAGGATACACAGATGCTAGTTGGGTAACTTATGTTGAGGATCATGCTTCCACAAGTGGATGGATCTTCAACCTTGGTGGAGGTGCAGTTTCTTGGGGTTCAAAGAAACAGACATGCATTGCCGACTCCACCATGGCTGCAGAATTTATTGCATTGGCTGCAGGAAGTAAAGAGGCAGAATGGCTAAGGAATTTGTTGTATGAGATACCAGTCTGGCAAAAGCCAATGGCACCAGTATCCATACATTGTGATAGTCAATCCACACTATCAGAGGCCTATAGTCAAGTATACAATGGGAAATCAAGGCATATTGGTTTAAGACATAGCTATGTAAGAGACTTGATTTCTAATGGAGTAATATCCATCATGTTCGTAAGAACAGAAAAGAATCTTGCAGATCCTTTGACGAAAGGTTTGACAAGAGACATGGTGTTGAAGACATCATTGGGGATGGGACTCAAGCCCATATCTAATTGATTACCAATAATGGAAACTCAACCCACACTTGAGTAACATCAAGTCTTGGGTTCAATGGTGAAAGTACATTATTAGAGTAATTGAAGTACTTGTTAATAGATACATCCCAAGGTTAAAAGTACTTGGACCATAAGATTAAAAAATGGTAGGTTGAGATTTTTCTCTTAATGGACATATAGCATACATTTGCTGAAATGCATACTTATGGGGCATTTCCGATATAGTCTACCTATGTGAGAATGAAGTTTGGCCGCTTCACGGAGTTCAAGGGCTTGACTCTTAAGTTTTCATGAAAAGGGATATATGACACAAGGCCTTATTAATGTGTCATCTTACAGTTCTCTTTATTAATGATATTGAGATTCTATGTGTAAATTATGTACACTTGTTCTAATGAATAGTTGGTTCAAAGCTTGCCTACCATACTATTTGGGAATGAGCAAAAACTTAATTTACTAAGTAATGGTTCAAATCGTGAGATACCATTATCTGAAACCATGGAATTTCCAGTTTTATGGGATTTAGTATTTTGAAAATGGTGGGGGATTGTTGGAGATTTCCAAAATAGGTGAGAAAAACTGAAAAACAGAAAATTACACATGGTAATCGATTACCATATTGATGTAATCGATTACATCAAGCAAAATTTGCAAACGGTAAACAGAGACTTTGGGTAATCGATTACCTGCATATGGTAATCGATTACCACGGGACTGGATGTGTTTTTCTGCACTTTTTCTCATAGTTTTGGGTTCCAAAAGTTGTAACTCTTCATGGGAATGACTTGTATACATTGGGAAGTTATCATTTACTGATAAATCATGAATCATTGCATTGATTCAAGCCAAAAGTTGAATGTATATGGTTGTAACTTTTGATTAAAAGTTGCATTCTCTCATATGAAGGGGCATATGATGCACTATAAATGCATGGCATTTGTGTATCAGAAGGAGCACGTTTTTGACATCAATTACAGCCAAATTCTCCCTCATTCTCATACTCTAAATCATCCATCAATTCTCTAATGCATGAGTGAATTGTTGGAAACATATTTCTGTCAAATATTGTTAGGAGATACGCTTGGTGTGATTGTGCAATACACATCAAGGAACTCATAGTATCCTGAAGGGGATTCGCTGGACATTCCTATTGCATCCAATATAAAGTTATTGGTGGGGGCGAATCGAACCTAAAGGTTAGTGTGGCAACCCCATACGCTTTGAGTTTTCGTGCATAACCATTAATCATTTCAGGTTTCAAGTGCAGCAGCCTCTTCCCAACAATTCAAGATTATTAACATAAAATTAAAGATTATGTATTATTTCATTAAAAACAAAGTTTTAATGATTTTATTAGGGTTAATTTTATTAGCTCGTATGCATTTGTAATTTTAACAATCGCTAATTGAACAAAATGAATCGTCAGCCTTCTCTAACATTATATTCTTCTTATTGCTTTAAAAAATATTCATCTTTCAATAGTTTTAATAGACATATTCTTCATATGTAAAAAATAAAATAAAAAATTGGTGTTAGGCTTAGAGTGGATCCGCCCATGCTCTGTGGTGATTTATTTCTGAAAATGAACTGTTGGAAGTTCAAAAAATAACAACCGGTCAATATTCTAAGAGGGACAATGGTATGAAAGCTCTGATTAGAATAGGTGGAGGAGTGGTAATGAGATCATGTCATCATGATGTTGGATCATTGTATCGTAAGTCTTTCTGACAATGTAGTCATCATTCGCTTTTTATTGGTAATTACGATGGTGCAAGTATAGTGATGTGAGACATCCCCGCTTGAGGGTAATGATATAGTTGGTATTCAAGTTTGAATGGAATGTAGTCTTACATCAAATATTTTTCTCTTTTTATATCAAAAATAAATAAATTAAGTCATCGTCGGTTTTGATAATACCTAAAGTTTATTTAATAATTTAATTAATTTTATTGTATTTTATATTATCAAATCAAATAAATCAAAACCGACGATGACTTAATTTATTTATTTTTTATATAAAAAGAGGGCAAAGGCCAACGATGACTTACTTATTAACTGAAATTAAGTAAAATAAAATAAAAATGTGAGCTTGATGGATTTTTTAATAAAGGGATGTTTTAGTACTTCCAAAAATAATCAACATTTCTCAGTCTTTTATTTCTCTTAAATCAAACAATACATTAAATCTTCTCTTTTTTTCTCTCTTGGTGTAATTTCTCTCACTTATTTATCTTTTCTCAATTTCTTCTCACAACCAAACACATCCTCAATGTTTGAGTGAAGATGCGGTGATCATCCCTTTGTTATTCTTGGAGCATTGACTTGTTGTTGCTTACGACATTCACCTAAACTTCCCAACATCAACAATGATAGATGTTGTTTTTTTAAAGTAGAAGTTCACACTTCTCCTCGTTCTCAACAATCAAGATGATTAATTTGGTCAATGTTGATTCGACAAAAACAAGAGAAGACAAATATGAGATTCTACTTTGAGTTGTCAATCGTGTTAGAATTTCAAGTAATTTTGAAATACTTGTCTCACCTTATCATGTGAGATCCATATTTGTAAAAGTAGTAAGATAAGATGAACATGAATTTTTCACTTATTTTTTTTACCAAAGCATGAATTTTTCACTTAATAATAAGGAGAATAGTAAAATTAAAATCTTTGAGTTAGTGATAGCAATGTTGTCAGACTCACGAGTCTACTTAGACTCGAAAAGGGTCTGTAGACTCGACTCGTGGACTCGTATGAGTCTATGGAAAATTAAAATTGACTTTAAAAACATATGTAAGTGACACATAAATGACATATATATTTATAATAGAACACCAATAAACATAAAAATTAAAATTTCAAACTCCATAACAAACTTTTTAACAAAAAAAACCATATTAGAGCAAGCAAAGTAGAAAAGTAAGTAGATAAGGTCCTAGTTCCTTCCTAATTGACTCCTATATATACCAAAAAAATCATAAAACATATATGATTATGGCTTCAAACATCCACACTCCTGTGAAATCTTGTTCATCATCAAAATCACCACCATCATCATAGTCACCATCATTTTCACCAGCATTCTGACTATCATCATCAAACTCAAACACCTTATTCCATCATTAACAGTAACCTAACTTGGATTCTTTTTACCTCCACCCAATTCAACATTGCCTCCACCACTTTGCACATCATTATTATGAACATCAGTTTCCACAATATTTCGATACACAACAAAAAAACGTCGTCTATGAATGAAGAAGAAAATGTCGTCGACGAAGATGAGTATGACCAGAATTCTTCTATCATTGGTTAGAGTGAGAGCATTGTTTCTAAATTGATACTGAGATGGAAAAAGAAAAGAGGTTTCAAGGTTTTTTTCCTTTCAAATTTTGTTTAGTTTGAATTTTTTTTTAAAAATGTTTTTTCAAAAAAACTCATGGACTCATAAACTCGCCATAGACTCGCTAGTCTACTCGCTAGTCTATGTGAGTCTGTACGAGTCTACATGAGTCTGCCACAAAAACAATTCTATGAGCGAGTCCACTCGTTTTATCCTTCTAGACTCGTAAACTTGTACGAGTCTACTCGCGAGTTTGACAACCATGAGTGAAAGTGAATGTATGTATCACTTTATTTTGGCCTTTTATGTTTTCTTTCATCGTTCCGCATGATGTGCTGAATTAGAGATCTATATCATATATGTAGTAAATTTCGGATAGCTATATGTAATTAATGATGGAAAAAAATAATGAGTAATGACATTTGTATAACCATTTGGTGACAATTCTTGAGATAACCTTATTTTTTTCTCTCTTCTTATTGGTCAACAACAATATAGAAAGAAGAAAGAAACTAAGCAAATGATGTGAGTATGATAGAGAGGTTCAAAAGTTGTCACAAAATATTTGTACAAATATCATTTCTCAAAAATAAAATCCCTTTCATTTTTTATCATAAAACTTAGAGAGGAATTTAGAGGGAGATTTCATGTTTTACCTCTCTGATTTTTCTCTCACTAATTTAAATGTTTTTAAGAGGGTTAAATATGTTTTTAATTCATATAAAAGTTTAGTTCTTATTTAATGTGAAGGGACGTAGAGAAATTGTAATTCTATTTTTTAATGGCAGAAATTGTAATTTCTCGATGTCGAAGTATCTCCAACCTTTTAAATATGAAAAGTGTTATTCGGACAACCATTTTAAGACAATTTTTAGACAACCTTTTTTTTCTCTCTTTTTATTGAACAAAAACAATAGAGAGAAAGATGGAGAGAGAAAGTAAGAATACAATAAAATTATAAGAGAGAAAGTTGTCCAAAAATAGTTGTACAAATATAATTTCTCTTTAAATATACAATATTATAGTTTTTGTAATCTACAATTTTTTTTGCTTAAAGACATCGTTTTATGGAAAATATTAATAAATCAGTTGATTATGTTAGTTTATAAAGTTTGAACTTTAAATTTCGTGGAGAACTTTGTTAACGTCACTTAAGTTCACCAACTATGTTATCTGCTTGGGATGTTTGATAATAATGGTTCACTATTTTATCGTGTATATATTATTGTAATATGTTTTGTATATTGTTTCGGTGTAGAATAAGAGACTTCACGGACGGTGTGTCATGATCAAAGTGTGTGTTTGCAGCAATGAGACCTCCTTTGTAAATTAGATAGGCTCTTCTATTTGAAAAGGTTGTGAGAAGCAGTTATGAGAGAAGTTACTAATATTGGAAAAGTTAATAAGAGCATGAAGTTCCTAATTTGTCACTGGCTGATCGAGTTTTAAGTTAAATCAACTTTTATTTTCTTTTATTTTATTACAATTGAGTGGACTTTTATAATTGTCCCATTCTTCAAGCAATCTCTAGTATCTTTACGACAACTAGGAGATGTACTTGCCTAGTTCATCCCCAATCTCTCTCGTGTTTGTTACTTTGTTGTTGTGGTGCTTTTTGGGACCTTAAATCGACTAGGCTAAGTGGTCTTGGATATTTTGGATACTGTTTTGGAAAGTGGCCTTTGTGGAGTCGTAATTGATTAAAGGTTGTTCTTTAAGTCTTTTAAGTTGATCAACCCTTAAAAAAGATCGATCAGAAGATAACTTCCCATTGATTTATTGGAAGATAAATTCTAATAGATTTGTATCAACGAAAGATGCAAAGGGGTTTTAAAGAAAAACTAAGGGAACTATAAAGCAAACTCTTAACTTTTTTTAAGTGTTACCGGTTCTCAACATCAATTTATCAATTTGGATGCATGTATCTAAAAAATTATCAAATATTTGCTATCTGAAGTTGTACTTTCAGACAATTTGTCTGGTGAGAGTGTGCATTTCCAAAAACATGGGTAATAGAAGGTGAGTTTCCCTTCTTGGATAAGGAGTGGCATATCAAGACGTGGGATCCAATTGAGTAATACTACTCCGTCCCAAAATATAAGCAAAAATGAGTCAACATAAGTTGATGTATTTGGTACAAATTTTGAACCAAATACATTAACTTTTGTTGACCAAATTTTGCTTATATTTTGGGACGGAGGGAGTATGTTCTAATTGTAGTCCATTGCGGTCGTGGAATGGTCATTGTAACAAAGAAAGAGACATTTTATTTGAGCTTTACTAATAAAATCATGATATGTTTAACATGTAAACCAAGAATTGCTTTTATAAAACTATGATTCTCTAGCCAGATTGAAAAGAAGGGGCTAAACGAATTTTTTTTTTTTTTCATATAAGAAATAGTTTAGATATGTTGGGTCTTGGAGACTCACTTGAATTAGGCAAAACATTAAGGTTGATAGAACGCTAACAAATATACTTACCAACCAATGAGATTGTCAAATCAACAATGAGATTCAAATTTATATCATGGTAAGATCTACATTGAATCTTTATCAATTGGATCAACCTACGGGTAAAGGTACTCGAGATTTTTAAACATGGTTAATGAATTTCTCTATACTTTATCAATCTAAAATTACCATTAAGTAAATGAGGTGTGTAGAATAATCAAAGTCTTAGATGTAAAATGATGTCACATTGATCTTATTATTTTTTCTTAAAATGAAATATTGTTTATGAAATACCATTCGCTCTGAGTTTCCGATTGTTTTCCTCTTGCATTATTATCTATGTAAATATATTTTTATAATATTAGTCATATTTTACACAAAAAGATATATACACTAGATACAAATTTAACTCAACTTGACATGTGGATGTTGTCATCAATGGTTTGATGCTGATATATTTTATATTCTTGCTTAGTTGTTTGCTGTTCCTACATGTTGGATTTGGACTTCTACCATACTATTATCATAGTCCCGTTATGTCAGCACTTTTAGGTGAACAATTAACAACTTCGAAGTCATCATCTTACCCGTTCATTATCGTACGTATCTGCCCAATTGTCCTTATACACCAATTAACAATATTAGTCTGAAGTCCTCATTTGAGTATACATTTTAGTACACCAAATCTAGAACAACATCCTTTGGTCACAAGCTTAAATAAAATAATTTAGACACACACAATAAAATACATATTAGTTTGATTTTGAAAAATACGTATTATTTAATTCACTTATGTGTGTCAGCCTAAATTTATTTTATTTAGATTTACGACCAAGCAAGTATCTATCTCAAATTTATTGTGTTTTGATTCTTGTAAATCAAATATACAAAACATGCATAACGCGTTGGTTGAACTTTAATTGTGATGAGAAACAAACTCATCACAATTAAAGTGGAACAAAAAGAACTACAATGTGATAGTCAATGCACTTTTAAGTAGAACTCTCAAAATAGGTCGGTTCAATTAATCGATTCGTTCACTCAAATTTTAGCATGGACTAGATTAGCAAGAAGGAAGTCTAAAAACAATTGGAACTTGTTTTGCCAGCACAATTAATCCAAATAAAAAATTGGGTCGGGTGGGTATGATCTAATCTGCTTTGGGTTTGTCTAATTCTAACATTTTCTTGTAATTTTTGAAAAAATAATATTTGTAAAAGCTTTAATAATTATTATCTAACATAAATATTAGTAATAGTAGTATATTTAAATATGTAAACTTAATAGAAAGCTATTCAATTAGCTAAAACTTTTAATGTTTAAAAATTATTAATTTGGTTCATTTCAAGAAAAAATTGAGTTTAAATGATATTCATTGTTAATGAAAAGAAAGAAGAAAAAAAGTACACGGGATTTAATGATCATATCTCACCAGATATATAATTGTGAGAAACTAATTTATTAAAGTGACATAAAAGATGAAATGAGTGAATAAACCAAATAAACAAAAATGAAGTCGGATCGACTCATTGACCCATAGCTCATAGTTTTTTTAGGGGACCCATTACATCCCATAACTCAAAAAATTGCTCTTTTCACATACACTTTTGCTCATTCCCACCTCAAACTGCCTAAAATAACCTCAATGTGAGTTAACTCATGTTCGGTACCATCAACGTGACTTAAATCACATTGAGCCAACGTGAGTTAACTTGTGTTGTAAGTCAACGTGAGTTAACTTGAGTTGGTTTTAGGTAAGCTAACAAACCATCAATTTTTGACAGAGATGTTTTTTTAAGCTCTTAAACGTACAATATATTTTGTTCATTTTTTAAAAGCATGTCTTAGCTTAAATAATACGCTAATACGCAAAATTTAAATATAGAATACGACAAATTTATTTAGTTTAAATTTCATCTCCGTTCAAATTGGACAATAAATGTAACGTTGTGTTACATTAAATTACATTCTCCCTAAGGATGTTGTATCATCATGATGTTGGATTTAAATTAAATTCTTGAAAGTTTGCCGAAAATGTCGGAATTAAAGTGTCTTATACTTAGCCTAAAAATTTGGTAGTCTCGTTGAAAACTCACAAGACTGAAGAGAACACATCACATGTATTCTCCAGAATCAACTATATAGGTTATCACATTGAATTCCCTCATATAAGATGAATAATGACAAAAAGGAGTGCATTCCAATATATTCTTTTGAACTTAATGTTACTGTCCTGCCAACTGACAAGTTTCAATTGACAGAGGAGCATGATCAAGCACAAAACAAAATCTTAGAAATGCATTCTCGTTCGTCACACTCATCTTATACGAAGGAATTCGATGTGAAAACCTATATAGTTGATTCGGTAGAATACAAAATGTGTTCTCTTCAATCCTCTGACTTTTCAAAGAGACTACCAAACCTTTACGCTAAGTATAAGACATTTCAATGCCGACATCTTCAGCAAACTAACAAGAATTAAACTAAAATCCAACAAAATACTGACACAACACAATAATACTACCTAAACATCTTCATCTAGCCGAATCAAACTCTTGAGAATATCTTCAGGCGATCTCAGCAACGAAGCATCCATCTCGATCATCGGGGACATGCTGTGCTGACCAAATATCGAGAACATGCTCCTCACGTCGTCGTCGTTCGTGAGCATCATCTGGCTGAACGTCAATCTCCCGGCTGAGTCGAACGATGGACGTTCATACCAAATGTCTTCCTCCCTCCTTGTGTCTTCGTGGTTGAGTCATTGGATGATTTCATCCAGTTGATCCTTCAGATCTTTTAACGTGACATCGACCCGAACCCTGAACAACTTGTTGGGCTTTCCACCGTTGAAGCAGACTTCAGCTGACATTGTGTTCGGATATACTCGAGAATTGGCCGTTGATTCAGATCTACACCATAAGAAATTAATAACAATCAATGAAAAAGTCATTCAAACATTTCATCAAACACTTAGAGTGCAAATTTTACATAAACCTTAAAACTAAAAACTACAACATAAACATGCAAACATCTAAACATTTAATCAGCATAAGTCATTTACATGTAAACATTGTATCATTTCTTGTCAAAAAAATCAAAATTTAAATAAACCCTAAAACTAAAACCTTTCTAATTTAAGAGGAAAAATGTAATATATAAACATAAAATGTCAATAGTAATTGATTATGAAAACTTACTTATTATTGGAGTGTTGGCTGATTTGAACTTGAAGAAATTAGGGTTTGGATGATTTGAGAGAGTTTTTAGAGATTTTAGATGTAAAATGAAGAAATGAGCACTACATGACCTATAAAAGAATGCCACATCAGTTAACTCACATTGGATGTACCGAACATGACTTAACTCATGTAGGTTATACCTCAACGTGAGTTAAATCACATAGGTTATAGTCCAACGTGAGTTAACTCACGTTCTGTCTGTGTCATTTGACATAACAAAAGAATTGGATTTTTTCCTTGTTTTCCTTCATTCATTCATTCATTCTTTCATACACTCATTCATTCATTTTCATCCATGTTCCATCCATTCATTCAATCATTCATTCATTCAAGATTATAATACGCAAAATAAAACCGAAAATTAAACATAATGTCGAAAATATATTACATCAAAATCCGCCAAAATGTAAAATAAAATCTAAAAATATACAAATGTCATAAAAACACTAAAAAATGATCATACTGCTCCAGACTATGGCTCTGCCCCCTATCATCTTTCCTAGTCCTCATCCTGGGAACCGGCCCCTCCTGGATCATGCGTTAATCCTCCTGGATGCTCATAATACACTGGTAAAGTATGGATGTGGTTCATGATATTGCAATGTTGTCTCAACTTTGGCGGAGATGCTCCCTGTTGGGTTTTTGTAGATTGGCTACATTTTGCAAAAACATCTACTAGCCAGATGCTGGGACAGATGCGGTAGCATATGGAACAGCATTATGTGACTTGTGCTTTTCGTGCCAGCTAGCGCTTTATATTTGTGTTCGCAATCTTCCAAAGATTTGCTTGAAGTTTATTTTTTCCTCTAGCTTGCTGATCAAGGTGCGTGTATCTGATTGAAGATTTGCTTGAAGTTTTATTTGCCTTGCTATTTGTTCCACAAGATATCATTCTATATTTGGAAGCTTTTTATTATTTCTTGAAGATTGTTTCAGCTGGACCGGACAATGTCCACGCTCTATTTTGAAGCCCAAACCCGTGATATCTCAGTGTTATATATTTGTGAAGACAAACCCTAGTTGGGTAACTAAAAACGGTGTGTGTTACCAAAGCGTGTGTTTAAGGTTTTTAGGGTTTCTTTTGTTAATTGTGAGCCTTGCTTGTATCTTCCTGATTCAAGCTAAGGACTGAGTTTTGTTTTGAGTTGTAATTGTAAGCTGCTCCTAAGCTTTTAAGTACGGAGTGAGTATGTGTTATTAGAGTGTGTTTCTCTTGGTGTGTTTTGCGTAGTTGATAACAATATTGATTGTGTTGTTCGTAGGAATTGAGACGGAGTCTCATATCTAGGAGTTCCTAGATAGAGTTGCCACTGGTAGGGTCTAGGTGCAAAGTCAAGTAGTGTGTCTGCGTTGGTCTTTTCACTAGAACTATAATAGTGGAATCATTCCTGGATTGGTATCCCCCAGAGTAGGAGAGTTGCTCCGAACTGGGTTAACAAACTCACTGTGTACTTTATATTTCCGTTGTGTTCCTTTTAATTTGTGCTTTGTTACGCTGCGTTATCTTAATTGTAGTTCTGAGTAGACAGGTGCTCGGACAGTTGTGCCAACATTGTGCACAGCATCTTTCAGTCAGGTTGCCAGGAATTTCAATTGGCATCAGAGCAGGCACCCTGTTCTGTGTGGGTGAGCTCCAAGGAAAGAATTTTCTGGCTTAATGGATAAAGAAGGAGGACTGGTGAACAGACCACCCTTGTTGGATGGGTCGAACTATGACATTTGGAAATCACGCATGACAGCATTCTTGAAATCTCTAGACAGCAGAGCTTGGAAGGCTGTGATCAAGGCATGGGTCCCTCCTAAAATAAAAGATGCGAATAATGTTGATACTGATGAGTTGAAACCAGAAGAGGAGTGGTCTACAGCAGAAGACACTGCAGCTATTGGAAACTCTAAAGCCCTGAATGCTTTGTTTAATGGTGTAGACAAGAACATGTTCAGGTTGATTAAACAATGTACTATTGCTAAGGAAGCTTGGGATATCCTAAGAACAGCTCATGAAGGTACTCAAAAGGTCAAGAAGTCAAGGCTACAACTGCTAACAACACAGTTTGAGAATTTGAGAATGAAGGAAGGAGAGAGTGTTCATGATTTTCACATGAATGTGCTAGAATATGCTAACACATTTGAATCCTTGGGGGAAAAGATTTCTGATGAAAAACTGGTAAGCAAAATCCTCAGGTCCCTGCCTAAGAAATTTGACATGAAAGTATGTGCTATTGAGGAGGCCCAAGATATTGGAAATATGAAAGTTGATGAGTTGATTGGATCTCTTCAAACTTTTGAATTGAAGGCTAATGAAAGATCTGAAAAGAAAGACAAGAACATTGCTTTCATCTCCAACACTGATGAAGATGATGTGGAGAGTAATTTAGATACTGATGAGAGCATCTCTGAAGCTATTGTGTTGTTGGGCAAACAATTTAATAAAGTTGTGAAGAGGATGGACAGACGCCCTAGGACAAATGCTCCGGACAACAGTCGCAGCATCTATAAAAATGTCAACAATCAGAGGAAACCTAGAACTGATGACAAAATCAATCAAAGCAAAGGGGTACAATGCCATGAATGCGAAGGATTTGGTCACATCAGAACTGAGTGTGCAACGTATCTGAAGAAACAAAAGAAGGTGATGACTGTTTCTTGGTCTGAAGAGGATGAATCAGAAGAAGAATCTGAAACTGCAAAACATGTGAATGCCTTGACTGGAGTGTGCACATCTGACAATGAATCTAGTGATGAAGAGGTAACATATGATGAATTGGCTGATTCTTACAAGGAGCTATGTCTCAAAAGTGAGGAAGTTTGTAGAACTTTAGAAAAACAAAAGAGGACCATTGCTCTCTTGCAAGCTGAGAAAGACAAACTTCTGAAAATAAACTCAAATCTCAATGATGAGGTTATCTTACATACTTCCAAGATTGACAATATGAACAAGCAACTGCGGATGATGAACAAAGGTACTGATGCTTTAGACGAAATTCTGGAAATAGGACAGAAACCTGGAGATTCTAAAGGTATTGGGTTTGACTACAGTTCCTTGCCTCAGCAGAAACAACTACCAGTGAGACAGTTTGTGCCATCTGTTAGTACTCATGATCATACTATGTCAAGACAGATGCCCCAGCATCAGGTGGGACAACAGGCATCTGGATATAGGCCCAGATCAAAAGGAAGGTATTATGGTTGGGTATGTCACTACTGTGGAAGAAAAGGACATATCAGACCTTTCTGTTTCAAATTGTATGGTTACCCAGACAGGACCCATTCACCAAGACCTGATCCCACAGTAAAGATCACCAAGAAGCAGTGGAAGCTGATGAGATTGCTCAAATTGCTCATACATCTCTGAGAGTGTCATCCAGAAATGATTGGTACTTTGACAGTGGATGCTCCAGACATATGACTGGTGATAAAAATTACTTAACTGATGTTAAGCCTTATGCTACGAGTTTTGTGACTTTTGGAGATGGAGCCAAAGGAGAAATAAAGGGTGTAGGAAATCTTGTGGAAGAGGGCCTACCCATACTTGATAAGGTGCTTCTTGTGAAAGGATTAACTGCTAACTTAATTAGTATTAGTCAACTGTGCGATCAAGGAATGAAGGTCAACTTTACAAAGAGTGAATGCTTAGTTGCTAACAGTGAAGGGGACATCCTGATGAAAGGTGTTAGATCAAAGGACAATTGCTACTTGTGGGTCTCTCAAGATAACGCAAAGTTATCTACTTGCCTAATAACCAAAGAAGATGAAGTTAAGCTATGGCACCAAAAGCTTGGACATCTGAATCTCAGAAGCATGAAGAAAGCTATTGCTGAAGGAGCCATCAGAGGTCTACCAAAACTCCAAATTCAGGAAGGAAGTATATGTGGAGAATGCCAGATAGGAAAACAGACCAAGATGCCTCACCAGAAGCTGCAACATCTGTCCACATCCAGAGTTCTTGAGCTATTACACATGGACTTAATGGGACCTATGCAAGTCGAAAGCTTAGGTGGTAAGAAGTATGCATTTGTTGTTGTTGATGACTTTTCCAGATATACTTGGATAAATTTCATTAAGGAGATATCAGACACTTTTGAAAAATTCAAGGATCTTTGCTTACAACTTCAGAGAGAAAAGGATTGTGGGATTGTTAGAATCAGAAGTGACCATGGGAAAGAGTTTGAGAATGGTAAGTTCTCTGATTTCTGCATTTCTGAAGGAATATTTCATGAGTTCTCTGCACCCATTACTCCCCAACAAAATGGGATAGTTGAGAGAAAGAACAGGACTTTGCAAGAATCTGCCAGGGTTATGCTACATGCAAAGAAGCTGCCATTTTTCTTTTGGGCTGAAGCCATGAACACAGCCTGCTATATTCATAATAGAGTGACTTTGAGAAAAGGTACATCTACAACCTTGTACGAGCTATGGAAGGACAGGAAGCCAACAGTGAAGCACTTTCATGTGTTTGGTAGTAAGTGCTATATTTTAGCTGACAGGGAACCAAGAAGAAAGATGAATGCTAAAAGTGAAGAGGGAATTTTTCTAGGCTATTCAACAAACAGCAGAGCCTATAGAGTATACAACTCCAGAACCAAGACAGTGATGGAATCTATAAATGTTGTTGTAGATGATGAAGGTAATAATGTTGTGCCAGATGATGCTACATTTGCCTCAGCATCTGACCTACAGGAAGAGAAGAAAGAAGATGAAGCAAGTAGTAAGCAAGATTCTGAAGTAACTGGTCCAGAGAAGACTGCTCCCAACAAAGGATCATCTATCAGAGTTCAGAAAAACCATCCCATAGATCAAGTCATTGGCGATCCTAACCAAGGGATTACAACTAGAAGGAACTATGATGAGGTATCAAATTCTTGCTTTATATCTAAATTTGAACCAAAGAATGTTAAGGAAGCTCTAACTGATGAGTACTGGATAAATGCTATGCAAGAAGAATTAACTCAGTTCAAGAGAAGTAATGTGTGGGACTTAGTTCCTAGACCAGATAATGTGAATGTCATAGGTACCAAGTGGGTTTATAAAAACAAGTCTGATGAAAATGGTACTATCACTAGAAACAAAGCTAGACTGGTTGCACAAGGATATTCTCAAATTGAAGGTGTAGACTTTGATGAGACTTTTGCTCCTGTAGCTAGGTTGGAATCTATTAGATTGTTACTTGGGATTGCATGCATACTAAAATTCAAGCTGTATCAGATGGATGTCAAGAGTGCCTTTCTCAATGGGTACTTAAATGAAGAGGTCTATGTGGAACAGCCTAAAGGCTTCATTGATCCAAGTTTTCCAAACCATGTTTACAAATTGAAGAAAGCTCTATATGGCCTGAAGCAAGCCCCTAGAGCTTGGTATGAAAGACTTGCTGAGTTTCTAATTAACCATGGCTATAGGAAGGGAGGAAATGACAAAACCTTGTTTGTGAAAGATGAAAATGGACAGCTGATGATTGCTCAAATATATGTAGATGACATAGTCTTTGGAGGAATGTTTGACCAGATGATAGAGCATTTTGTTCAGCAAATGCAATCTGAATTTGAGATGAGTCTTGTAGGTGAGCTAAAATTCTTTCTTGGTCTTCAAGTGAAACAGATGGAAGATACTATATTTATCTCTCAAAGTAAGTATGCTAAAAATATAGTCAAGAAATTTGAGATGGAAAATGCTGCTCATAAAAGAATACCTGCTCCCACACATGTTAAATTATCAAAGGATGAGAAAGGTGTGGATGTTGACCAAAGCATGTATAGAAGTATGATAGGGAGTCTTCTATATCTTACAGCTAGTAGGCCAGATATCACATTTGCAGTTGGAGTGTGTGCCAGGTACCAAGCTGAACCAAAAATAAGCCATCTGACTCAGGTAAAGAGAATTCTGAAGTATGTGAATGGTACCAGTGACTATGGTATGTTGTATTCTCATGGGGAAAGCACTGTGTTGTTTGGGTATTGTGATGCTGACTGGGCTGGAAGTGCATATGATAGAAAGAGTACTTCTGGTGGATGTTTCTTTCTGGGCAACAATCTTATATCCTGGTTCAGTAAGAAGCAAAATTGCGTTTCCTTGTCTACAGCTGAAGCTGAGTACATAGCAGCTGGTAGTAGTTGTTCTCAATTGTTGTGGATGAGACAGATGCTGAGTGAATACAATGTCAAGACAGATGCTATGACATTATATTGTGACAATCTGAGTGCAATTAATATCTCCAAAAATCCTATACAACACAGCAGGACTAAACACATTGACATTAGACATCATTTTATTAGGGATCTGGTTGAAGAAAAAATTGTTACTCTTGAACATGTTGCAACTGAAGAGCAATTAGCAGATATTTTTACCAAAGCTCTTGATGCTAATCAATTTGAAAAATTAAGACGGAAGTTAGGGATATGCTTATTTGAGGAATTGTAGCAATTAATGTGCGAGAGGAGTGCAGCTGAAATTTTCTCCCTCCTCAACTGCTTGATGCACGTCACTCAAGGAGGTTATTTTAAACTTCCCTTTTTTAGACCGCTCACACGCTATCATTGTTATCTGTGTCTTAACTTCTCAAAACCTCTCATCTCCTCTCTTACCGCGCGCATCATCATTCAAAAATCGCCCTCTCTTCATACCTTCAAACACAAAATCATCACCATGGCTGATTCTACCTCTCATCAAACTATGCAAGATCAAGCTCCTGAAGCGGTCATCACCGATGCGCAACCTCTCACTACTATTCTCAGCTCTCCTACAAAGAAGCGACGAACTAGGTCGTCTGCATCACGAAGGAAGACTTCTGCCAAATCTAGCAAAGCTACCTCCTCTACTGCTGTGAACACGAGGTCAAAATCGAAAGGTAAGACTTCTACCACTCCCGCTGTTCAACGAGTAGGGCTTAGCATGGATGATTTGTACCTTAAGGACAATCCTTTTATATCGACTGTTGTTGAACCAAATGTTGAACCTTCTGTCAACGAATCTGAGAATATTGCTGTTGAAAGTACTGTAGCTACGTCTGAAACCCTAGGTCCTGATAACCCTAAGGTATCTGACAAATTAGTTGATGATTCTTCAAATTCCCCTACTGAGCAAGATGTTACCACTATTTCTGTTGAAAAGAATGTTGTTAATCCGGATGTTTCTGAGACACCTGCTATTCCCCCTGCCACAACAAAGGATGCTGTGACAGATGCTCGAGCATCTTTGTCACAAGCTCATGAGGAGCCTGATGTGGTGGTTCCAAACATCTCTGGATCTGTGAGTGTCCCTGAGAATGAGTCCTCAGAGTCTGAAGATGAAGGTACTGAGACCCAAGATGTTGTAGATAATGCTGAGACTGTTATTTTAGACCATGCTGACACTATTGCTGTTGAGGAAGCTGTGCCTGAAGAAAGACCTCAGGAAGAGACTGGTGCTATTGGTGTTGCTCGCAGGACTAGGAGCAAATCTGACAAAACTGCTGCTATTGTTAGTGAAGGACAAAAAGATAGGAAGAAGAAAACTGTTAATGCAGGGAAGAGGCCCGTGTATGGTCCCCCCAAGGCTGGGAGCAAGAAGGTGGCTCAACATGATCACAAGAAGAAGAGCCTCAAAAGAAAAGACCCTCCCTCTAGTGACTCTGAGTTTGAGGTTGCTGAGCTTGAAGCTGCCACATCTGGTGGAGCTTCCAAAAAACTTTGAAGGGTATGAAGATTCCTCTCACCATCCCTCCTGCCCCTCTTGATAATGTCTCCTTTCACTTGGAAAATGGATCCTCTAGGTGGAAGTTCATATACCACAGAAGACTGGGTCTTGAAATAAATTTGAAGGAAGAGGTTTTCAAGTGTAAAAAGCTGGTTGATGTGTTGGAATATGCTGGACTGATGAAGACTGTGAGAAATCTGGGTCCATGTTATGATAAGCTGGTCAGGGAATTTCTGGTGAATGTTTCTGATGAGTGTGATGACACAAGAAACCCTGAGTATAGGAAGGTTTTTGTTCGAGGTAAGTGTGTCAACTTCTCTCCTATGGTGGTCAACACATACCTAGAGAGATCTGTTGAGGAGACTCCTGAGCTAGAGGTCACTGAGGACACCATCTGCAAGGCAATCACTGATAACAAGATTAAGAATTGGCCAAAGCATTTGTCTTCTGCTCAACTGTCTCCCATGTATGCTGTTTTGAATAGGATCTGTGCTCAAAATTGGACTCCAACCACTAACTCAAATTCTGTTGCTTCAGGGTTGGTGTCATACCCCAATTTTTGACCTAAAATTTCTTTTTTTACTCGTCTTTTTGGTTCGGAATTTTTCGTCGTTTCAGACGAAATTTCGGCTGAGAGGTATTTTAAAATACCTCGTTTAGGGTTCCGAAGGCAACCTTTTTTTCAGTTTTATTATTGTTTTATTTTACTTTAGTTTTTTTTATCTTTTTCCTTTTTAATTATTTAATTTTCGGATTTGTTCTATTTTTATTTTATTTTTCATTTATTCTATTTTGTTTTTATTTTTATTCTTAATGGTTATTTTTTTGGTCTTTATTGCTAATCAAATCTATCCAAAGTCCAAGGTCAAAGGTCAAATGTTTGATTTAATGGCTTTGACATATGTGATTTAATGGCTTTGACATATGTGATTTAATGGTTTTAATCTCATTTGATGGAGATTTAATCCTTGTCTCCTTATTGTCAAAAGTCCACCCCAATGTGTATATAAAGGCACACGCTCCGGCAACCAAGGGGGGGAAAAAACTCATCAGTACACAAGCCACAATTATTTCCAAACCAAAAATTAATCACAACCCCAGCAAATCGAAACCACAAAAACCATATCTCAAAACCAAAATCAATCATCATCCATAATCAAAACCACAAACTCGGCCACCTCCACCACCACCACAATCAATCCGAACCTCCTCCCTAACCACCTATAAACCACTAACACTAATCTGAACCACCACATATCACAACCACATAAAGCCACACACACGGCCAAACCCACAACCAAACAACCACTACGCAAAACCGCACCGCCTCTTTACAACCCTTTCCTGCTCACTGCACCCCTCTTTTCCTCTTATTTTTATTTATTAGTTTTATTTCTTTTTCTTGCGTTTTCTTTTTATTTGTTGCATTTCTCATCCTTTATTTATTCCTCATGCATTTCATCTTATTGTTCTTTTTATCTTTTGCATTTTCTTCATTCTTTTTACTTTATTTTATTTTCTCAATTTTGTAGTTTTCTTTAGGTTAATTATCATGCTTTTTTTCACTTTATTCATTTTAATGCTTTATAATTCAGCATCTCATGCATTCTTTTACTTTTATGTGACATGTTTATTTCTTTGTTTTGCATCTCTTGCTTTTTTTTTCAGCATATTTATTTTATTATATTAGCAATTTTACTTTTATTATTTATTTTGTCATTTTCATTTTTATTAGAATGTATTTAGGAACAATGTAAATATAAATGAGAATATTGCACTGACACTCACTTTATTTATTTCGCATTATGTCAAAAAAACAAAAAAATACAAAAATATTAGGTTAGTTTATTTTCAAAAGGATTTCGTGGTGATCCAACGTCACCACGGAAATTCCTCGTTTTTAACTTTTTGTTACGTTTTAGTCTTAGTTAGTCATCATAAAAAAAAACAAAAACATTCAAATAATCAAAAACACAAAAAAATATTTTCTTAAATAAACCTTGATTTTCAATCAAGTGCCCTTTTTTCTCTTTTATTTTCTTTAAATAACCATTAATCCATCTTTAATAACACTTTAATTATTTTCAAAAATAAAAAACACAAACCAATCTTATTTTGCCACTTGGCTTTTATTTTATCTTTAAAACTTTTTTTAAAAAACCAATAAAAAACACAAAACAAATCAACCGTCATTTTTACCCCGAACTACGAGGTTTTGATCCCTCACGGGTACGTAGGCAAAGGACCTTGTCCTTCCAAATCATAAAAAATACAAAAAAAACATTTTTATTTTTCCTCACTATTCTAATTCATTCTTTTCTTCTAAAAAAATAATAAATAAGCAAGTTATAGCCAAAATAAATAAATAAAATCAAGAGGTTCTTGTAGAGTACTACGAACGTTTAGGGTGCTAACACCTTCCCTAAACGTAACTAACCCCCGAACCCTAATCTTTAAAAATGTGGTAATTTAGAACTTTTTTCCACTTTTCTTTTAAAAAATTAAAAGTTCAGTCGTGAAATAAAAGTAGTGAGTCAACGCTAATCAATAGCTTGATCTCCGAAAATCACCGCGACAGAAATGGCGACTTCACTGGGGATTCCCTAAGAGGGTTGAGCCTAACTTGAATTTATTTAATTATTTTGTGCTATAACTTGCTTAAATAAAAATAAAAATGTAAATACGTGTCTATGTGTTTCTTTTCTTTTGCGTGAGTGGTGAGATAAGTCCTACACCCGGACTTGAGGGAAACATAAGATAGGATGGTGGTATAATCAAAGTGTCTTTCCGAGAGTAAATTTCGGATGTGGCACATGTGATAACCCCGCTCAATGGAGGAATCTTGGAAGTATTATTATTATGTCGGCGTGAGTAGTCATGTCCGGCATTATTCTTTTCAAGTGACCTATGAAGTCGAGGACCTTTAGTTACACTTAACCCATCTTGGCCTTTTAGGACGTAGTGCGGTGGCTAACCAAGAGTAATCTTGAATTAGTTGATACGCGATACTACACTCAAACGAGACTTTCTTACAAGTATTGTTGGACCGGGAGTCAATCTCGTAACCCGATGATGTTTGGAAGGGGTTGAGGACTTTGGGAACTTGGTAGAACCCGTGATACAGGTACATGTGAAACCATAGTCCTTACCAAATGGCGTATTTACCCTTGACTCCAACATTATGGACTTAACATCACCATGTTTTCTCCGCTTCTTTAGCATAACCATGCATGCATGCACTCATTCATAAACATTTTTTCATCCAATTATCGAAGGACTTAAACAAGTTTTTTTAAACATCATAGAGGAGCACTAGGAAGTACACCTTTAAGAGCCCTGATTTGTTGGATTTAAGGAAGCTAGGGGTCTTTAGATTTTTTTTAAAAATCTAGCTTCCACTAAAGGACTTTTGAATTGGTCCCTTGGCTTGGTTTCTAAAAAAAAGAACTATTTTGTAAGGCCTTGATGCTCAATTGAAATGTTCAAACCATGATGTTTACAATTACTTCAACAAAGTCCTTCGATAACAAATATTTCTTCTTTTTGCATAAGCATAATCATGCATCATATCGCATTCATAGTTTCTCAAGCCGAGTCTCACGTCTTGTTTTTCCAAAGGTCAATCTGCCGCAGTCAAAGAAAGTGGCCCGGCGCATTCATTACAAACCCACTCGCACCTACAACACTCGTGCGGACAAAAGAGAGAAAATGGGTGTGGTCATGCAAACACAAGGAAGGATTTGCCGCAATTGGGTCGCTGTTGACATTCTTTCAGTTACTCATGGGTCCAAGTAATGTGTTTTCGTTGTCTTGTCTTTTCAAAAATCCTTTCGTTTCGCCCGATACAAAAGTGAAATCATGTAGGGCTCTACTTTTGTCTTCAAGTTACCACTATCAATGAAAAATTGTCGTTTCTTTCGCGACTTTTATTTTTATTTTACTGCTTTTTCTGGAAAATGGTAACACAAAAAACCCAAAAAAATATTTTATTTTATTTCAAAAGGTCTGCATTTTTTCACTCATTTTCTAAAATCAATCATCAATCTTATGTAGACTGAACATCAATAAAACCGTTGAACACTGTAACTGTCGTGGTGATTTTCGGAGATCAAGCTATTGATTAGCGTTGACTCACTAATTTTATTTCACGACTGAACTTTTAATTTTTTAAAAGAAAAGTGGAAAAAAGTTCTAAATTACCACATTTTTAAAGATTAGGGTTCGGGGGTTAGTTACGTTTAAGGAAGGTGTTAGCACCCTAAACGTTCGTAGTACTCTACGAGAACCTCTTGATTTTATTTATTTATTTTGGCTACAACTTGCTTATATATTTTTTTTTAAAAGAAAAGAATGAATTAGAATAGTGAGAAAAAATAAAAATGTTTCTTTTTGTATTTTTTATGATTTGGAAGGACAGGGTCCTCTGCCTACGTACCCGTGAGGGATCAAAACCTCGTAGTTCGGGGTAAAAAATGACGTTTGATTTGTTTGATGTTTTTTATTGGTTTTAAAAAAGTTTTAAAGATAAAATAAAAAACCAAGTGGCTAAATAAGATTGATTTGTGTTTTTTAATTTTGAAAATGGTTAAAGTGTAATTAAAATGGATTAATGATTTTTTAAAGAAAATAAAAGAAAAAAAACGGACACTTGATTGAAAATCAAGGTTTATTAAGAAAAGATTTTTTGTGATTTTTGTTATTTGAATGTTTTTTTGGTTTTTTGTTTTAATAATATGGACTAAGACTAAAAAAAAACTGAACGCGAGGAAATTTCGTGGTGACGTTGGATCACCACGAAACCCTTTGAAAATAAACTAACCTAATATTTTTGTATTTTTTTGAATAGCGAAATAAATAAAAATAAATAAAAAGATGTAAAGCAGAATAAATAAATGTGAGTGTCAGTGCATATTCTCATTAATATTTACATTGTACCTAAATACATTCTAAGAGATGACGACATAAATAATAAAAATAAAAATTGTACATGCACTGAAAATTAAATAAATATGCTAAAAAATAAAATAAAAATGCATGAAAATAAAAGGAAAATAATAATAAAAAAAAAATGCATGAAATACTATAATATAAATGCAATGGAATAATATGCATGAGAATAAATGAGAAATTAACAAGATAAAAATGCAAGAAATGATGAGAAAAAAATAAAAAGGAAACAAGGGGGTGCAGAAGCAGATGGGAGGGGTGTTAAAAGTAAAGCAGTAGAGGAAAGAATGGAAAGGAAATCTGGGCCGCAGATTTGGACTTGGGCCTGGGTTACTACATAAATTTTTTCAGATTTTTTTTCTTCCCCCATTTCCTCCTCCATTCTTCTCTCTACTTCCTCCTTCTTCTCTCTTCCTTCATCCTCTCTGACCTTTTCTTAACCTGGCCTGGAAAACGAAAACAAGGAAAAAAAACGTGAGATTGGGGTGTTGTTGGGTTGGTTTTGCGATTGGTTTTGTGGGTTACGGAGGAAGGTGAGTTGCGGCCGTGAATGGGTTAGGTTGTGGTGTCCGTTTTCTGGCCGTGTGGATGTGAAGGAGCTGGCTGTGTGTGGATGGTTGTGAATAGCGTTTACATGATTTGTGGGTTTGGAGGGCTGAATGTTTGTGCGGTTTGGTAATGGTTATTGGCCGTAGGTTGTTTGCGTTGTGGTTGTGTGAGGGAGTGAAGGGTGGCCGTACGAGTTTGTGGTATGGTGAGTGTGGAGGCCGAATGAGTTTATGGTATGGTGAGTGTGGCCGTGAGGTTTTTTTGCGTTGTGGTTGTGTGAGGGAGTGAAGGGTGGCCGTACGAGTTTGTGGTATGGTGAGTGTGGCCGTGAGGTTTTTTGCGTTGTGGTTGTGTGAGGGAGTGAGGGGTGGCCGTACGGATGTGTTTGGTTGTTACTGTATGGTTTGTAACTGTGGTTGCGTGAGTGTTGTTGTTGGGTGGTGGTTTGGGATGATGAGGAGTGGTGGAGCCGTATGTTTGGTTATGGTGGCTGAGGGATGGATGGATGTACAGTTCCTGTGTGGTCGCGTAGTGTTTTCTCTGTGTTGGAAAAATTGTTACTGATTCATTCCCCCCTTAGTGTTGACTGGTGCCTGACTCTATATACACCGATTCATTGTCCATAATGGTCAGTAAATGGCCACTTAAATGACAACTTAAAACAAAATAAAACACTAACAAAGTCTTCTCTACAAAAAATAAAAAGTCAGCTGTTTTAAAAAAGGTAAGTAATTAAAAATAAAAATACTAAATAAAATAACAAATAAAAAATTTAAAAGAAATAAAAATACATAGAAATAATAATAAAACAAAAAGACGGACCCGGACGAAATAAAAAAAATGAGGTATTTTAAAATACCTCCCTGTCGAAATTTCGTCTGAGACGACGAAAAATTCCGAACTAAAAAGATGAGTAAAAAATAAATTTTAGGTCAAAAATTGGGGTATGACAGATGCCCCTATTTAAGTCTCTTCGTCCGGAGATCTGAAGAGAAAATCTCGGATTCGACGGGTCGAAGGGACTTAAATACAGAGTACGCCAATTTTGGACCTAAAAAGAAAAAAAAAATGTGAGATGCTCGTGATGCAAATGCAAATGCAAGACGGCGAAGCTGACCCGACTGGGGGTAAAACAAAACCAAAGGATACCCGAGTTTGTTAAAGCAAACTATTGATTAGCGTTGACTCACTAATTTTATTTCACGACTGAACTTTTAATTTTTTAAGAGAAAATGGGAAAAAGTTCTAAATTACCACACTTTAAAGAGATTAGGGTTCGGGGGTTAGTTACGTTTAGGGAAGGTGTTAGCACCCTAAACGTTCGTAGTACTCTACGAGAACCTCTTGATTTTATTTATTTATTTTGGCTATAACTTGCTTATTTTTTTTTTAGAAAGAAAAGAATTAAAGTAGTGAAGAAAAGGAAATGTTTTTTTTTTATATTTTTTATGATTTGGAAGGACAAGGTCCTCTGCCTACGTACCCGTGAGGGATCAAAACCTCGTAGTTCGGGGTAGAAATAACGTTTGATTTGTTTGATGTTTTTTATTAGTTTTAAAAAAAGTTTTAAAAATAAAAGCCAAGTGGCAAAATGGGATTGGTTCGTATTTTTTATTTTGAAAATGGTTAAAGTGTAATTAAAGTGGATTAATAATTTTTTAAAGAAAATAAAAGAGAAAAAACGGACACTTGATTGAAAATCAAGGTTTATTAAAAAAAGATTTTTTTGATTTTTGATATTTGAATGTTTTTGTATTTTTTTTGTTTATGGACTAAAACTAAAAATATAAGCGCGAGGAAATTCCGTGGTGACGTTGGATCACCACGAAACCCCTTTGAAAATAAACTAACCTAATATTTTTTGTATTTTTTCTTTATATAAAGCGAGATAAATAAAAAACGTAAAGCAAAATAAATAAAAAAAGTGCGAGTGTCGGTGCGAATTCTCATTTATGATTTACATTTGTTCCTAAATACATTCTAATCAAAATAAAAAAAAATGACAAAACAATAACTAGAAGGGAATTGCAAATGCACTAAGATGAGTAAATGTACTAAAAGTAAAAATAAAATGAAATATGCATGAAAATAAAAGGAAAATAAAAAAATAAAAAATGCATGATGATTATAAGATAAATTCAATGGAATAATATGCATGAAAATACCTAAAAAAATTAACAAGATAATATGCAAGAATGATAAGAAAACTAAAAAAAAATAAAAGGGAAAAGGGGGTGCAGTAAGCAAGATGGGGGTATGAGAAGTAAAACAGTAGAGAAATGAGGAAAAGAAAAATTGGGCCGCAGATATGGATGTTGGGCCGTGGATTACAAATGTGTTTTTTTCAGAAAAAGAATTCATTTTCCACTTCTTCTTCCTCTCACTTCTCCTCTCCATTTCTCTAAACTTCTCTCACGTTTTTTTCACATGGCAAGTTTGAAAAGGAAACACAAACTCACCAAAGCCTCAAAAAGCAAGCTGGTTATAGAAGGTTGTGGGGGTTTTCGGTTTTGGGTCTAGGTGCGTGGGTGAGAGAGATGGCCGAATGGTGTTTGTAGCACTGGATGGTTGAAGGGTTGGCTTGGCCGATTGGAGGGATGGTGGATTCGTTGGCTGGGATGAGTTGTGTGGGAGAAGGGTGGAGGGTTGGAAGCTGGCCGTGCAGTGTGTTGTGCTTGATTGTGGTGTGTACTGTGTTTGTTTTGTGGGTCTGTTTGTTTTTCGTGGGGGGTTTGGGAGGTGGAGCCGTACGGCTAGGAATGGGTTGTGGTGTTGCGTGGAGGGGCTGGTTGGCGTGTGGGTTTGGGGTGAAGGCCAGTTTGGGGTAGGACCTTGGGGAATGGCCGAGTGGATGGTTGTTTGATGGAGGAGGAATGGAGGCGTGAATGAGTGTTGGTGTGTAGTTGGGGTTGAGTTTTTTATGTTGATTTTTGATTGAATTTTGGAAAATGTTGTTGATTGCAATTCTGTTTTTGGCTCTAGTTACTGATGAGGTTTTTTTGGATTTTTGATTGAATTCCCTTTTGATTGTGTTTCTGATTGTGTGATGAAATGGCCGTGTCCCCTTTTCTTGTGTTGCTGATCCCCCTTTTAAAACAACTAATTGCCATCACTAATGTTTAGTAAATGACAAGTTGACAAAATAATTGCAATAAAACTCAATAAAAACAAATAAGTGACAACATAAAAACACATTAATTTTATGACAAAAGTCTTCTTCCAAAATAAAAAATAATAAATAAAAAAAGTCAGCTAATTAAAAAGGTAAAAAAGGAAGAGAGAAATAAATAATAAAAATGTTAAATAAAATAACAAACAAAAATATTTAAAAGAAAGAAATAAAGATAGAAATAATAATAAAAACTAAAAGACGGACTCGGACGAAATTTAAAAATAAAAAAATGAGGTATTTTAAAATACCTCCCTGTCGAAATTTCGTCTGAGACGACGAAAAATTCCGAACTAAAAAGATGAGTAAAAAAAATAAATTTTAGGTCAAAAATTGGGGTATGACAGATGCCCCTATTTAAGTCTCTTCGTCCGGAGATCTGAAGAGAAAATCTTGGATTCGACGGGTCGAAGGGACTTAAATACAGAGTACACCAATTTTGGACCTAACAAAAAAGATGTGGAATGCTCGTGATGCAAAGGTGAATGCAAGACGGCGAGGATGACCTGACTGGGGATAACAAAACGAAAGGATACCCGAGTTCGTTAAAGAAAGGGATCCGACTCCACTGGGGGGATAACATAGTTTCACTGGGGAAGAGATCAACCATCGTATTGATAGCTGAAAAAGGAAGTATGGTATGGGAACGACACCGACCACAAGCTACCCGTTTGTAGAGCTTGCCACTTGAGGTGAAGACGGAAACAAAAGTAATATGTTATTGACGACGAGAAACAAAGGTGAATGTCAGCTGTTCGGGATGTAGCCGAACTTGCCACTGACGACAGGATAGATGATAAAATGCCAGCTGCTCGGGATGTAGCCGAACTTGCCACTGACGACATGATAGAAGATAAAATGCCAGCTGCTCGGGACGTAGCCGAACTTGCCACTGACGACATGATAGATGATAAAATGCCAGCTGCTCGGGATGTAGCCGAACTTGCCACTGACGACGGGATAAATGATAGATGTCAGCTGCTCGGGATGTAGCCGAACTTGCCACTGACGACAGGATAAATGATAGATGTCAGCTGCTCGGGATGTAGCCGAACTTGCCACTGACGACAGGATAAAAGATAGATGTCAGCTGCTCGGGATG
This sequence comes from Medicago ruthenica, assembly GCA_018208015.1. Lineage (NCBI taxonomy): Eukaryota > Viridiplantae > Streptophyta > Magnoliopsida > Fabales > Fabaceae > Medicago > Medicago ruthenica. The sequence continues at coordinate 19,581,647 of CM031375.1, forward strand.
TAGCCGAACTTGCCACTGACGACAGGATAAAATGATAAATGTCAGCTGCTCGGGATGTAGCCGAACTTGCCACTGACGACATGATTGATGATAAAATGCCAGCTGCTCGGGATGTAGCCGAACTTGCCACTGACGACATGATTGATGATAAAATGCCAGCTGCTCGGGATGTAGCCGAACTTGCCACTGACGACATGATAGATGATAAAATGCCAGCTGCTCGGGATGTAGCCGAACTTGCCACTGACGACATGATAGATGATAAAATGCCAGCTGCTCGGGATGTAGCCGAACTTGCCACTGACGACATGATAGATGATAAAATGCCAGCTGCTCGGGATGTAGCCGAACTTGCCACTGACGACGGGATAAATGATAGATGTCAGCTGCTCGGGATGTAGCCGAACTGCCATTGACGACAAAGAAATAAAGGTAGATGTCAACTGTTCGGGTTGTTGCCGAACTGCCATTGACGACAATGAACAAAGATAGATGCCAACTGTTCGGGTTGTTGCCGAACTGCCATTGACGACAAGAAATAAATGTTGATGTCAACTGTTCGGGTTGTTGCCGAACTGCCATTGACGAGAAGGAATAAAGGTAGATGTCAACTGTTCGGGTTGTTGCCGAACTGCCATTGACGACAATGAACAAAGATAGATGCCAACTGTTCGGGTTGTTGCCGAACTGCCATTGACGACAAGGAAGTAAAGGTAGATGTCAACTGTTCGGGTTGTTGCCGAACTGCCATTGACGACAAGAAATAAATGTTGATGTCAACTGTTCGGGTTGTTGCCGAACTGCCATTGACGACAAGGAGTAAAGGTAGATGTCAACTGTTCGGGTCGTTGCCGAACTGCCATTGACGACAAGGAGTAAATGTAGATGTCAACTGTTCGGGTCGTTGCCGAACTGCCATTGACGACAAGGAGTAAATGTAGATGTCAACTGTTCGGATTGTTGCCGAACTGCCATTGACGACAAAGAAATAAAAGTAGACACAAGCCGTTCGTTAAAGAACTGCCACTTGGCATAAAGAGGGTGACATCTTTGGACCAGACACACTGGGGATGACACTTGGGGAAAAAAGTTACAAATTGTTCATGATTGATTGACATGAAAAGCAAGACTCAGGGTGGTTAATGCAACCATGTATTGAATGATGTTATGTGCATGAATGTATGAATGTATGAATGATGATGTGGCTTGTATGACTGGCAAGACTGATTAACTTGTGACTGTTTGAAGGATTGACTGGTAAGATTGTACGGAAGACTGACTTGTATGATTGTATGAGAGACCGACTTGTATGATATAAGATTGGACGGATAAGATGAAAAGTGACCCGACGTCGCATCACAAACACTCGGCAATCTCCAATGGGGATGATGCCACTGGGGACATATCAAAACATTGACGGGGTAAAGCCCGATGTATGCAACAACTGGTGGGGAATGTATGCAACAACTGGTGGGGAGTAAACACTTCCTGAGGGAGATGTGTTAATCCAAAGACCTGGCAGAAAAACTGGTGTTTCTGTGGTCATGCTTTTTGTTTTTTTTTCTTTTTTTGAATCCCTAACTTTTGCCTGGACCGCCCTTTCGGGTTTTCAGTCCACCGGGAATATATTCTTTTTGTATGCCCCTAATTTTTGCCTGGATCGCCTTTTCAGGTTTTCGATCCACCGGGACGCCCATTTTTGCCTAAGCCGCCCTTTCGGGTTTTCGACTTACCGAGCTCTTTTCTTTTTCCTTCTTTCTTTTTTTCAAGCAATTGACCATGTTTAACCTGCAGAGTTTGTCCGTTCTCAGGATAACTGTTGACGCACACTTCACTTATTCATGAGTTCAGAGAGAATGTGTTTGTTGTCTATGCTTTTCAAGAATAAAAAGATTTATAATTTTGAAAAAAGTTTTGCTTCAAGTACTACCATCAAAAATAGAAGGAGTTTTATAAACAGAATAAATGGGAGTTCCAAATAAAAGGCACAGGCTCAAATTCATTTTAACAGAGTGGTGGCCCGCCAATGGCGTTGCCCCACGGATCTCTCAAAAGTTTGGAAAATGGTAAATATAAGGGGAAGGTACATTGAACACAATAACCGTTATTCTCCCTAACAACTTTGAATTCCACCATTTAGATGCTTCAGATTCAGGGTTTCCTTGACATTTAATGTGCCCCAAGTGAGTCATGGCCAACCTGATGCAGTTACTTTGTCTTTTGATCCTTAACTTTTGCATAGATCGCCCTTTCGGGTTTTCGATCTATCAGGATGATTATTTTCTGTTCCATGTCTCTAATTTTTGCCTGGACCGCCCTTTCGGGTTTTCAGTCCACCGAGACGCTCATTTTTGCCTAAGCCGCCCTTACGGGTTTTCGACTTACCGAGCTGTTCTTTTATATTTTTTTTTAGACAAAGTATTTCTTGACTGCATCGGCGTTCAAAGGACGGGGAAGCTCATCACCATCCATAGTCGCAAGAGTCATTGCACCACCGGAGAATGCTCTTTTGACGACATATGGGCCTTCATAATTAGGCGTCCATTTGCCCCTGGAGTCCGGTTGAAATGATAAAATCTTTTTGAGCACAAGACCTCCTTCTTGGAACACACGGGAACTGCCCGTGACACAAAGCATTCATGCGTTTCTCTGATCATATTTGTTTTAACATCATTCAGCCTCTGAGAACTTGGGTTCCATTAAAATTCTCATTGATGGAATCTCAATGTCCACAAGGAGTACTGCTTCTATGCCATACACTAAAGAAGAGGGGGTTGCCCCTGTTGAGGTACACACTGAAGTACGATATCCATGTAAAGCATATGATAACATCCCATGCAAGTCCTTGTAAGTGGTTACCATCTTCTGCACCATCTTTTCGATGTATTTTCTTTCTTTGTTCTTTTGCTTTTGTTCTTTTTTTTGATGTTTGTTTTTTTTTGTTTGATTTTTTTTTGCAGCCTCGATGGCACCACTCATTTAGGAATACCGTAGCAGCAGTTCTCCGGAACCCAGGTTAATCATTTCGAGTGCTTCTTCCTGAGGCTTGAATGATGTTTTTTTTTTATCCTAGTATCAGAGAGATCTTTTCGGGAATCTGTTCATTCTCCTCCTCTTCAGCTTCGTGAACAGGGAACTCAAAGTCGGGAGAGAGCATAGGGTTACAGTGTTCAACGGGCTTATTGATGCTTAGTCTGCATATGATTGATGATTGATTTTAGAAGATGAGTGAACAATGCAAACTTTTTTGAAATTTATTGAAAACAGAAAATAAAAATAAAATATTTTTGGTTTTTTGTGTTACCATTTTTCCAGAAAAAGCGGTAAAATAAAAATAAAAAGTCGCGAAAGAAACGACAATTTTTCATTGATAGTGGTAACTTGAAGACAAAAGTAGAGCCCTGCATGATTTCACTTTCGCATCGGGCGAAACGAAAGGATTTTTGAAAAGATAAGACAACGAAAACACATTCCTTGGACCCATGAGTAATTGAGGGAATGTCAACAACGATCCAATTGCAGTAACCTTTGCCATGTGTTACAAAATTCACTGCCACCTTCTTCACCAGGGTGAGCTTCTGAGCAATCTCGCACCAAATTAACAGATGGGGTCTCATGGTCAGGTAGTAGATTAGCTTGCACATCGGGACTCGACCCTTTGAAGGATAGGATGTTGGCCTGGATCAGCTTCTGGACTTCGGCTTTCAAGGCATAACAATGCTCAATGTCGTGACCGGGTGCCCCTTGGTGGAAAGCACAAGAGAGATTAGGTCTATACCAACGTGGCAACCTTTCAGGTACCCGAGGGGGCGCCTTAGTCTGAACTAACTTTTTATCAAGCAAAGCCGGAAGCAACTCTGCATACGTCATAGGGATCGGATCAAAATGGGATATCCGCTGAACCCGATTTTGTTGTCGGACTGCTGGGGAGCCTGTTGTCGAGGCTGTTGTTGACACTGTTGCCGAGGCCTTTGTTGGGGCTGGAGCTGATTTCTGGATAGCCGGAGTTGGGATTCCGAAAGAAGTGGGATGAAAACCTTCGTCTGATAGAAATGGCATCCCCCATGGGTAGGATCTAGACATGCCGGGCGGTGGAGCAAGTATGGTAGAAGTTGGTAAAGCAAATAAGATCGGCTGCTCAAGAGTAGTAACAGCAGGCTGAGGAACTGACGTCTGGGCTTGGGAAACCAACAGAGCATTCATCATGGAGGTCAACTTCTCCATCCCTTCCCGGAGATTGGCCACCTCTTCCCGGAGGTTCTGGTTAGATCCATTCTCTTCCGATTAGCCATAGTGTTGCAAATGCAATTCAGTTTGTGGAGAATTCGTCGGGCCACTTTCTTGGACTAGGCAGATAGACCTTTTGAAAAAACAAGACGTGAGACTCGGCTTTGAGAAACTATGAATGCGATATGATGCATGATTATGCTTATGCAAAAAAGAAGGGTTTGTTATCGAAAGACTTTATTGAAGTTATTGCAAACATCATGGTTTGAACATTTCATTTTGAGCACTAAGGCATTACAAAATAGTTCTTTTTTAGAAACCAAGCCAAGGGACCAATTCAAAAGTCCTTTAGTGGAAGCTAGATTTTAACAGAATTTTTTTTAAAGACTCCTAGCTTCCTTAAATTCAACAAATCAGGGCTCTTGGAGGTGTACTTCCTAGTGCTCCTCTATGATGTTTTAAAAAACTTGTTTAAGTCCTTCGGTAATTGGATGAAAAAAATGAGTTTATGAATGAATGCATGCATGCATGGATATGCTAAAGAACGGAGAAAACATGGTGAGGTTTAAGTTCAAAATGTTGGAGTTAAGGGTAAACACGCCATTTGGTAAGGACTATGGTTTCATATGTACCTGTATCACGGGTTCTACCAAGTTCCCAAAGTCCTCAACCCCTTCCAAATATCATCGGGTTACGAGATTGACTCCCGGTCCAACAATACTTGTGAGAAAGTCTCGTTTGAGTGTAGTATCGCGTATCAACTAATTCAAGATTACTCTTGGTTAGCCACCGCACTACGTCCTAAAAGGCCAAGATGGGTTAAAGGTAACTAAAGGTCCTCAACTTCATAGGTCACTTGAAAATATCAATGTCGGACACGACTTACTCATGCCAACATAGTAATACTTCCAAGATCCCTCCATTGAGCGGGGTTATCACATGTGCCACATCCGAAATTTACCCTCGGAAAGCCACTTTGATTATACCACCATCCTATCTTATGTTTCCCTCAAGTCCGGGTGTAGGACTTATCTCACCACTCACGTAAAAAGGAAAAAAACACATATGCACATATTTACATTTTTTTTGTTTTAAGCAAGTTATAGCACAAAATAATTAAATAAATTCAAGTTAGGCTCAACCCTCTTAGGGAATCCCCAGTGAAGTCGCCATTTCTGTCGCGGTGATTTTCGGAGATCAAGCTATTGATTAGCGTTGACTCACTAATTTTATTTCACGACTGAACTTTTAATTTTTTAAGAGAAAATGGGAAAAAGTTCTAAATTACCACACTTTAAAGAGATTAGGGTTCGGGGGTTAGTTACGTTTAGGGAAGGTGTTAGCACCCTAAACGTTCGTAGTACTCTACGAGAACCTCTTGATTTTATTTATTTATTTTGGCTATAACTTGCTTATTTTTTTTTTAGAAAGAAAAGAATTAAAGTAGTGAAGAAAAGGAAATGTTTTTTTTTTATATTTTTATGATTTGGAAGGACAAGGTCCTCTGCCTACGTACCCGTGAGGGATCAAAACCTCGTAGTTCGGGGTAGAAATAACGTTTGATTTGTTTGATGTTTTTTATTAGTTTTAAAAAAAGTTTTAAAAATAAAAGCCAAGTGGCAAAATGGGATTGGTTCGTATTTTTTATTTTGAAAATGGTTAAAGTGTAATTAAAGTGGATTAATAATTTTTTAAAGAAAATAAAAGAGAAAAAACGGACACTTGATTGAAAATCAAGGTTTATTAAAAAAAGATTTTTTTGATTTTTGATATTTGAATGTTTTTGTATTTTTTTTGTTTATGGACTAAAACTAAAAATATAAGCGCGAGGAAATTCCGTGGTGACGTTGGATCACCACGAAACCCCTTTGAAAATAAACTAACCTAATATTTTTTGTATTTTTTCTTTATATAAAGCGAGATAAATAAAAAACGTAAAGCAAAATAAATAAAAAAAGTGCGAGTGTCGGTGCGAATTCTCATTTATGATTTACATTTGTTCCTAAATACATTCTAATCAAAATAAAAAAAAATGACAAAACAATAACTAGAAGGGAATTGCAAATGCACTAAGATGAGTAAATGTACTAAAAGTAAAAATAAAATGAAATATGCATGAAAATAAAAGGAAAATAAAAAAATAAAAAATGCATGATGATTATAAGATAAATTCAATGGAATAATATGCATGAAAATACCTAAAAAAATTAACAAGATAATATGCAAGAATGATAAGAAAACTAAAAAAAAATAAAAGGGAAAAGGGGGTGCAGTAAGCAAGATGGGGGTATGAGAAGTAAAACAGTAGAGAAATGAGGAAAAGAAAAATTGGGCCGCAGATATGGATGTTGGGCCGTGGATTACAAATGTGTTTTTTTCAGAAAAAGAATTCATTTTCCACTTCTTCTTCCTCTCACTTCTCCTCTCCATTTCTCTAAACTTCTCTCACGTTTTTTTCACATGGCAAGTTTGAAAAGGAAACACAAACTCACCAAAGCCTCAAAAAGCAAGCTGGTTATAGAAGGTTGTGGGGGTTTTCGGTTTTGGGTCTAGGTGCGTGGGTGAGAGAGATGGCCGAATGGTGTTTGTAGCACTGGATGGTTGAAGGGTTGGCTTGGCCGATTGGAGGGATGGTGGATTCGTTGGCTGGGATGAGTTGTGTGGGAGAAGGGTGGAGGGTTGGAAGCTGGCCGTGCAGTGTGTTGTGCTTGATTGTGGTGTGTACTGTGTTTGTTTTGTGGGTCTGTTTGTTTTTCGTGGGGGGTTTGGGAGGTGGAGCCGTACGGCTAGGAATGGGTTGTGGTGTTGCGTGGAGGGGCTGGTTGGCGTGTGGGTTTGGGGTGAAGGCCAGTTTGGGGTAGGACCTTGGGGAATGGCCGAGTGGATGGTTGTTTGATGGAGGAGGAATGGAGGCGTGAATGAGTGTTGGTGTGTAGTTGGGGTTGAGTTTTTTATGTTGATTTTTGATTGAATTTTGGAAAATGTTGTTGATTGCAATTCTGTTTTTGGCTCTAGTTACTGATGAGGTTTTTTTGGATTTTTGATTGAATTCCCTTTTGATTGTGTTTCTGATTGTGTGATGAAATGGCCGTGTCCCCTTTTCTTGTGTTGCTGATCCCCCTTTTAAAACAACTAATTGCCATCACTAATGTTTAGTAAATGACAAGTTGACAAAATAATTGCAATAAAACTCAATAAAAACAAATAAGTGACAACATAAAAACACATTAATTTTATGACAAAAGTCTTCTTCCAAAATAAAAAATAATAAATAAAAAAAGTCAGCTAATTAAAAAGGTAAAAAAGGAAGAGAGAAATAAATAATAAAAATGTTAAATAAAATAACAAACAAAAATATTTAAAAGAAAGAAATAAAGATAGAAATAATAATAAAAACTAAAAGACGGACTCGGACGAAATTTAAAAATAAAAAAATGAGGTATTTTAAAATACCTCCCTGTCGAAATTTCGTCTGAGACGACGAAAAATTCCGAACTAAAAAGATGAGTAAAAAAAATAAATTTTAGGTCAAAAATTGGGGTATGACAGTAACCCTATGCTCTCTCCCGACTTTGAGTTCCCTGTTTACGAAGCTGAAGAGGAGGAGGATGAAGGGATTCCCGTAAAGATCTATCGGTTATTAGTATGACATGAAAGCCATTCAGCCTCATGAAGAAGCATTTGAAATTATTAACTTGGGTTCCGAGGAGCTGCCACTACAGTATCCCTGATAAAATTCCAGATGGATGGTGCCATTGAAGCTGCAAAAAAAAGAACAAAAGCAAAAAAAACAAAAAGGAAAATACATCAAGAAGATGGTGCAGAAGATGGTAACCACCTACAAGGACGTGCATGAGATGTTACAGAATGCTTTTACACGGATATCGTACTTCAGTGCGTACCTCAACAGGGGCAACCCCTTTTCTCTTTGGTATACGGTATGAAAATTCTAATGGAGGTCCAGTTGTCAGAGGCTGAATAATGTCAAAACAAATATGATCAGTTCAAACTTGATTGAAAAGAAACGCATGAATGCTTTGTGTCACGGGCAGTCCTCGTGTGCTCCAAGAAGGAGGTTTTGTGCTCAAGAAGATCCAATCTTTTCAACCCGATTCCAGGGGCAAATGGACGCCTAATTATGAAGGCCCATATGTCGTCAAGAGGGCTTTCTCCGGTGGCGCTATGACTCTTACGACTATGGATGGTGATGAGCTTCCCCGTCCGGTGAATGCTGATGCAGTCAAGAAATACTTTGTCTAAAAAATAAAAGAACAGCTCGGTAAGTCGAAAACCCGAAAGGGCGGCTTAGGCAAAAATGAGCGTCTCGGTGGACTGAAAACCCAAAAGGGCGGTCCAGGCAAAAATTAGAGACATAAAAAAGATAAATAATCATCCTGATAGATCGAAAACCCGAAAGGGCGATCTATGCAAAAATTAAGGATCAAAAGACAAAGTAACTGCATCAGGTTAGCCATGGCTCACTTGGGGCACATTAGCGGTCAAAGAGACTCTGAATCTGAAGCATCTAAACGGTGGTATTCAAAGTCGTTAGGGAGAATAGCGGTTATTGTGTTCAATGTACCTTCCCCTTATATTTACCATTTTCCAAACTTTGTGAGATCCGTGGAGCCACGCCATTTGCGGGCCACCACTCTGTTAAATGAATTTGAGCATGTGCCTTTTATTTGGAACTCCCATTTATTCTGTTTATAAAATTTCTTCTATTTTTGATGGTAGTACCTGAAGCAAAACTTTTTTCAAAATAAATCATAAATCTTTTTATATTTTTTTGGAAAGCATAAACAACAAACACATTCTCTTTGAACTCATGAGTAAGTGAAGTGTGCGTCAGCTACCCCGAGAACGAATAAAATCTGCAGGTTGAACATGGTCAATTGCTTGAAAGAAAAAAAGAAAGAAAAAAGAAAAGAGCTCGGTAAGTCGAAAACCCGAAAGGGCGGCTTAGGCAAAAATGAGCGTCCCGGTGGATCGAAAACCTGAAAGGGCGATCCAGGCAAAAATTAGGGGCATACAAAAGAACACATTCCCGGTGGACCGAAAACCCGAAAGGGCGGTCCAGGCAAAAATTAGGGGCATACAAAAGAATATATTCCCGGTGGACCGAAAACCCGAAAGGGCGGTCCAGGCAAAAGTTAGGGATTCAAAAAAAGAAAAAAAACAAAAGGCATGACCACAGAAACACCAGTTCTTCTGCCAGGTCTATGGATTAACACATCTCCCCCAGGAAGTGTTTGCTCCCCACCGTTTGTTGCATACATCGGGCTTTACCCCGTCAATGTTTTGGATATGTCCCCAATGACATCATCCCCAATGAAGATTGCTGAGTGTTTGTACTGCGTCGTCGGTCCACTTTCCATCTTACCTGTCCAGTCTTGTCTCATCAAGTCCATCAGTTATACTGTCCCACAAGTCAATCCTCCATACAGTCATACAAGTCGTATTGTCTTACATACATTCATACATTCATGCATATACACATTCATGCATACACAACATGCACATAACATCATTCAATACATGGTTGCATTAACCACCCTGAGTCTCGCTTTTCATATCCATCAATCTGAACAATTTGTAACTCCTTTTCCCCATGTGTCATCCCCAGTGCGTCTGGTCCAAAGATGTCACCCTCTTTTCGCCAAGTGACAGTTCTTTAATGAACAGCTTGTGCATACCTTTTACCATCGTGTTGTCAGTGGCAAGTTCGGCTACATCCCGAGCAGCTGACATTTACCTTTTTATCCTGTCGTCAGTGGCAAGTTCGGCTACATCCCGAGCAGCTGACATTTATCTTTTTATCTTGTCGTCAGTGGCAAGTTCGGCTACATCCCGAGCACCTGACATTTACCTTTTTATCCTGTCGTCAGTGGCAAGTTCGGCTACATCCCGAGCAGCTGACATTTATCCTTTTATCCTGTCATCAGTGGCAAGTTCGGCTACATTCCGAACAGCTGACATTTACATTTTACCTTCTTTAAGCTACCCTCACAATGGTAGTAGGTAAAATATTTTGTCTGCCTTTTTTAAGCTATCCGCCCACCGATAGTAGGCAAGGTCTTCTTTTTATATTACCTTTTTTAAGCTATCAAGACACGATAGTAGGTAATACATGTCATCTGTCTTCTTTAAGCTATCCATACAACGATAGTAGACGGTGTCTCCTTTTATATTACCTTTTTTAAGCTATCAATACACGATAGTAGGTAATACATGTCATCTGTCTTCTTTAAGCTATCCATACAACGATAGTAGACGGTGTCTCCTTTTATATTACCTTTTTTAAGCTATCAATACACGATAGTAGGTAATACATGTCATCTGTCTTCTTTAAGCTATCCATACAACGATAGTAGACGGTGTCTCCTTTTATATTACCTTTTTTAAGCTATCAATACACGATAGTAGGTAATACATGTCATCTGTCTTCTTTAAGCTATCCATACAACGATAGTAGACGGTGTCTCCTTTTATATTACCTTTTTTAAGCTATCAATACACGATAGTAGGTAATACATGTCATCTGTCTTCTTTAAGCTATCCATACAACGATAGTAGACGGTGTCTCCTTTTATATTACCTTTTTTAAGCTATCAATACACGATAGTAGGTAATACATGTCATCTGTCTTCTTTAAGCTATCCATACAACGATAGTAGACGGTGTCTCCTTTTATATTACCTTTTTTAAGCTATCAATACACGATAGTAGGTAATACATGTCATCTGTCTTCTTTAAGCTATCCATTCAACGATAGTAGACGATGTCTCTTTTTATATTACCTTTTTTAAGCTATCAATACACGATAGTAGGTAATACATGTCATCTGTCTTCTTTAAGCTATCATCTTTGTTGATAGTAGACAATGTCTTTTTATATTACCTTTTTTAAGTTATCAATACATGATAGTAGGTAATACATGTCATCTGTCTTCTTTAAGCTATCATCTTTGTTGATAGTAGACAGTGTCTCCTTCTTTTACCTTTTTTAAGCTATCATTTACACGATAGTAGGTAACATCAGTCTTTGTCTTTGTTAGGCTATCGTTCTGAATTAGTGCGATAGTAGACAACTCTTTCCCCAGTGAAACTATGTTATCCCCCAGTGGAGTCAGATCCCTTGCTTTAACAAACTCGGGTATCCTTTTGTTTTGTTTCACCCCCAGTCGGGTCAGCCTCGCCGTCTTGCATTTGCATTTGCATCTCGAGCATTTCACGTTTTTTTTAGGTCCAAAATTGGCGTACTCTGTATTTAAGTCCCTTCGACCCGTCGAATCCAAGATTTTCTCTTCAAATCTCCGGACGAAGAGACTTAAATAGGGGCATCTGTCATACCCCAATTTTTGACCTAAAATTTCTTTTTTACTCGTCTTTTTGGTTCGGAATTTTTCGTCGTTTCAGACGAAATTTCGGCTGAGAGGTATTTTAAAATACCTCGTTTAGGGTTCCGAAGGCAACCTTTTTTTCAGTTTTATTATTGTTTTATTTTACTTTAGTTTTTTTTATCTTTTTCCTTTTTAATTATTTAATTTTCGGATTTGTTCTATTTTTATTTTATTTTTCATTTATTCTATTTTGTTTTTATTTTTATTCTTAATGGTTATTTTTTTGGTCTTTATTGCTAATCAAATCTATCCAAAGTCCAAGGTCAAAGGTCAAGGTCAAATGTTTGATTTAATGGCTTTGACATATGTGATTTAATGGCTTTGACATATGTGATTTAATGGTTTTAATCTCATTTGATGGAGATTTAATCCTTGTCTCCTTATTATCAAAAGTCCACCCCAATGTGTATATAAAGGCACACGCTCCGGCAACCAAGGGGGGGAAAAAAACTCATCAGTACACAAGCCACAATTATTTCCAAACCAAAAATTAATCACAACCCCAGCAAATCGAAACCACAAAAACCATATCTCAAAACCAAAATCAATCATCATCCATAATCAAAACCACAAACTCGGCCACCTCCACCACCACCACAATCAATCCGAACCTCCTCCCTAACCACCTATAAACCACTAACACTAATCTGAACCACCACATATCACAACCACATAAAGCCACACACACGGCCAAACCCACAACCAAACAACCACTACGCAAAACCGCACCGCCTCTTTACAACCCTTTCCTGCTCACTGCACCCCTCTTTTCCTCTTATTTTTATTTATTAGTTTTATTTCTTTTTCTTGCGTTTTCTTTTTATTTGTTGCATTTCTCATCCTTTATTTATTCCTCATGCATTTCATCTTATTGTTCTTTTTATCTTTTGCATTTTCTTCATTCTTTTTACTTTATTTTATTTTCTCAATTTTGTAGTTTTCTTTAGGTTAATTATCATGCTTTTTTTCACTTTATTCATTTTAATGCTTTATAATTCAGCATCTCATGCATTCTTTTACTTTTATGTGACATGTTTATTTCTTTGTTTTGCATCTCTTGCCTTTTTTTCAGCATATTTATTTTATTATATTAGCAATTTTACTTTTATTATTTATTTTGTCATTTTCATTTTTATTAGAATGTATTTAGGAACAATGTAAATATAAATGAGAATATTGCACTGACACTCACTTTATTTATTTCGCATTATGTCAAAAAAACAAAAAAATACAAAAATATTAGGTTAGTTTATTTTCAAAAGGATTTCGTGGTGATCCAACGTCACCACGGAAATTCCTCGTTTTTAACTTTTTGTTACGTTTTAGTCTTAGTTAGTCATCATAAAAAAAAACAAAAACATGCAAATAATCAAAAACACAAAAAAATATTTTCTTAAATAAACCTTGATTTTCAATCAAGTGCCCTTTTTTCTCTTTTATTTTCTTTAAATAACCATTAATCCATCTTTAATAACACTTTAATCATTTTCAAAAATAAAAAACACAAACCAATCTTATTTTGCCACTTGGCTTTTATTTTATCTTTAAAACTTTTTTTAAAAAACCAATAAAAAACACAAAACAAATCAACCGTCATTTTTACCCCAAACTACGAGGTTTTGATCCCTCACGGGTACGTAGGCAAAGGACCTTGTCCTTCCAAATCATAAAAAATACAAAAAAACATTTTTATTTTTCCTCACTATTCTAATTCATTCTTTTCTTCTAAAAAAATAATAAATAAGCAAGTTATAGCCAAAATAAATAAATAAAATCAAGAGGTTCTTGTAGAGTACTACGAACGTTTAGGGTGCTAACACCTTCCCTAAACGTAACTAACCCCCGAACCCTAATCTTTAAAAATGTGGTAATTTAGAACTTTTTTCCACTTTTCTTTTAAAAAATTAAAAGTTCAGTCGTGAAATAAAAGTAGTGAGTCAACGCTAATCAATAGCTTGATCTCCGAAAATCACCGCGACAGTTGGCTAAGTTCATTTATGCTGTGGGGACCAAGTCTCCCTTTGATTATGGAGCCTACATCTATTATCAAGTCTTGGAGCATGCTAAATCTTTTGCTATTAAGTTTCCAATTGCTTTTCCTACCCTCCTGTGTGGAATTATTCTTCAGCAACACCCTGATATTTTGATCAGTAGTGATGAGCCCTGCAAGAGACCTGGTCCTATGGCTTTGGATTGCAGTTTGCTGTCTGAGACACATGATGCTGATGTAGCTGGTACTTCTGTCCGGACATATGGTGTGCTCTCCAGAAAGCAGATGATTGCTGATCTTACTGAGACTAGTGTGGCCCTTGGAGCTAGGAAGGTGAAGATTGACAGGATCATTGCAGCTTTGAAGGCTGAAGCTGCTGCTGAGGGTGAGCAGGATGAAGAAGAAGGAGGAAATATGCCTGATGCTTCTGCTGGAGACACTGAGAATGACACTGATGATTCTGATGATTTCTGATTATGTTGTTTTGTTCTGATCTTTTTGTTGTACTTCTTTTGCTTTAGTTGGTGACTGGGCTATGCCCTGAATTTCTTATGCACCTTGTGTGCTTCTGGTCTGTAATATGCACTCTCTATGGTTTCTATGCACTTTCTATGAGTATGCACTATCTGTTATTTGTCAGAATTTATGGCTAAAAAGGGGGAGTAGATGCAATGTGCATGTGCATGTGTGTAGCTTATAGCTTATATTATCTTGGCTGGTTGTGTGCATGATTTGAAGCTTATATTATGTATGGTTACATGTGTTGAGGGGGAGTGTAGTATATGTTGAGGGGGAGTACTGGTACATGTTTTGAGGGGGAGCTTCTTGTTGTTGATTTTGATGTGTGGAAATTTATTTTTTCCCTTCTCTATGTGAATCCACTATATGAGAGTTTATTTCTCTCTAGTTGTTCCTATGAGGCTAGATGTTTGTGTTATATGGTGCATGCCTCTGATACTCTTGCAAGTTATCTCTGTCCAAATTTTCTCGCTTGGAAGTAATCTTATTATTTGCTACGATATTTTCTTTCCTTGTTGTGTGCCTATGTTGACGTGAAGGAAACTTATCTGTGTATCTCCCAAAGAACTGGCTCGAGAATGTTTTAGCCAAAAATTTGCCAAAGGGGGAGATTGTTGGGTTTTTGTAGATTGGCTACATTTTGCAAAAACATCTACTAGCCAGATGCTGGGACAGATGCGGTAGCATATGGAACAGCATTATGTGACTTGTGCTTTTCGCGCCAGCTAGCGCTTTATATTTGTGTTCGCAATCTTCCAAAGATTTGCTTGAAGTTTATTTTTTCCTCTAGCTTGCTGATCAAGGCGCGTGTATCTGATTGAAGATTTGCTTGAAGTTTTATTTGCCTTGCTATTTGTTCCACAAGATATCATTCTATATTTGGAAGCTTTTTATTATTTCTAGAAGATTGTTTCAGCTGGACCGGACAATGTCCACGCTCTATTTTGAAGCCCAAACCCGTGCTATCTCAGTGTTATATATTTGTGAAGACAAACCCTAGTTGGGTAACTAAAAACCGTGTGTGTTACCAAAGCGTGTGTTTAAGGTTTTTAGGGTTTCTTTTGTTAATTGTGAGCCTTGCTTGTATCTTCCTGATTCAAGCTAAGGACTGAGTTTTGTTTTGAGTTGTAATTGTAAGCTGCTCCTAAGCTTTTAAGTACGGAGTGAGTATGTGTTATTAGAGTGTGTTTCTCTTGGTGTGTTTTGCGTAGTTGATAACAATATTGATTGTGTTGTTCGTAGGAATTGAGACGGAGTCTCATATCTAGGAGTTCCTAGATAGAGTTGCCACTGGTATGGTCTAGGTGCAAAGTCAAGTAGTGTGTCTGCATTGGTCTTTTCACTAGAACTATAATAGTGGAATCATTCCTGGATTGGTATCCCCCAGAGTAGGAGAGTTGCTCCGAACTGGGTTAACAAACTCACTGTGTACTTTATATTTCCGCTGTGTTCCTTTTAATTTGTGCTTTGTTACGCTGCGTTATCTTAATTGTAGTTCTGAGTAGACATATGCTCGGACAGTTGTGCCAACATTGTGCACAGCATCTTTCAGTCAGGTTGCCAGGAATTTCACTCCCAATAACCTGAAGTGGGTCGGGAACCTGGCTCACAAACTGCTGCTGAACAATAACCTCCTCACAAGGAGGGACATGAGCTGGGTACTCAGCAACGGATGCAGGGTCGCTCATAATAGGATGAGAGACAATGTAGAACGAAGTCATGTACCCATTCCTACACCTCCACTGATCCGCTACTTTCTGCCAACCCCGATCAGCATGTGGAAGGACATGGAGCAGATAATCCTAGAAGGCCACAACTACATCCTCTGCCTCAAGAGCCACAAACATAGTAGGAGATCTGGGAATGGTCTGCACATATCCTTACTGCTTGAGAACCCGCTCCAGCAAGTGAAAGCACATCGTCGTACTGGTGCCATGATCCAACCGGAGTACCAGCAAATGTCGTGAAAAGGAATAATGTCCCGCTGATCCTCGTACGGCCTTCATATGACATCAACATTCACATCAGATCAATGAGGCCTCAGTAATGTGAAGGATCAAAATGGCCCCTTGGCGGTTTAAACCGGCCAGCACGCGGGTCACGAAGTTCATACCCCTTCACAAGCTTCCCCAGATAGAGCTTTTTGAAGTGCTCCATAACACATGCCTACAAACACTAACAAACATAATATCAAGACATGTATATACAAACAAATTTTTCATAATCACATACGCATAAACAAACGCAATAATATCATAAGTCATTTATAATATGCTATAGAAAAGCAAAAAAATACCACCTTAAGTAGAGACATGTAACCTCCAATGGAGCCAACTCCCGGGTCCGTAGCCTCTGAAAGATGAGAGTAGAGAAAAGCAAGTGTCATCCCACCCTGACCACTCGTTCACCTTGTACAAGTCCTACATCCCCATCAACCATATCACATTAACGTTTTTGTTGGTCTTCTTAGCGAAAATGGTTACGCTCACCAAGAACAACAAAAACGCCTTAATGCAGTGCGTCCTAGTTCTCTGGAGCTCCTCCGCCTCCTCCTCATCAGCATGCTCCTTCAACTAATTACAGCTATCCAAGAGTATATCATACAGTTTCTTCAAGTTATGAATACTAATATTCTCACCCCACTATGTGCTCGTCTCATCCTCAGCCTTCTTATCTGTCAAACCCAACTCACTCTTTAGCAGCTCAATACACAACTCGTAGCTGCAGTCGTCGTAGTCCATGAGCCTCTCAAGGACGGGGATGTGTAGAAGACACGCCACATCATATAGTGTGACGGTCATCTCCCCAACGGACAGATGGAAGCTGCTGGTCTCCTCATGCCATCTCTCTAACAAGGCAGTGATGAGGGCAGAGTTGATGTTGGAATACCCAGTCTGAGGGAGGGGGCAAGACCGGATCCATCCACCCCTCTCCCTGAACCAAGCAGCTTCACGTCCCGGGACTGTCAGCTGGTCACTCCTAATTTTCCTCTAGTGCGAGGAAGGGTTAATCAAATGCTCCTCCCTAAACTGAAATACAAAAAATTAAACGAACAACAAACCATTAAAAATATAAACATTTGAATAACTAAAAAAGACATAGCAATTTAATCGTAAAAAAATAAAAATTAAAATAAACATTAAACATTTTTTAACATAACAATTAAATCGTAAAATTAAAATAAATACTTTAATATGACAATTGAATCGTTAAAAATACAATAATTAAAATAAACAAATAAACATATCAATTAAAATAAGCTTATCAATTTAAGCGTAAAAAAGACAAAAATCAAAATAAACACTTTAATATAACAATTGAATTGTTAAAAAAAAGACAGTAATTAAATAAAACTAAAGAATTAAACTAACCACAGCGTCACTCCTGAGCCTGCATGCCATGTGCTACCGAAACTCTGTAGAAGTGACAGGTCGGTAGGGCCTCCATGAAAACTATCTGGTATGGTACGGCCTCCTGCTGAGCCTTGCCCTGCGGCTGAGTCTCACCCTCCTGATGCTAAGGCTGCTCATAGCGTTTTGTGGGGTCCACTACTTGGGACAGATCCGCGTGGGACGACGTCCCATCCCTATTCTTATTGCCCTCTCTCTTTCTAACAGGAGGGCGCTTAGACTGCCTATTGGCCCGTGCACTGCTGTTCATGGTCTCCCTGTCTCCTCTCAGCCTGTTCGATCTCTCAGACATATCTACACAACATAAAATAATGCAAAAAATCAATTATTTTTTTCATAAGGACATTGTGTCATTTCTAACTAATTAACATCAACCGTTCAATTTCGGTAGTGTCATTTCAATCTCTAAACTACCACATTGCACTCAAAATCACTATAATCAACATTAACAATCCAATTTCTAACTAATTTCATCATTAACATGCAAAATATCAAACAATTTTTCATTGAGACATTTTATCAAACACCTAGAGTTCAACATAAAATCTAACAATTTCTAACTCTAACCTACCACATTTGAGTCAAACTTACTCTAATAAACATCTAAACAACAATTTCTAACTTAATTCATCATTAACAATAAAAAAATCAAACATGCAAATCAACCCTAAAGCCTAAAATTTCACAATTTCATCCAAAAAAATCTAACATTTAAACCAAAAAAAGCTAATGTAAAAGGTTAGAGAACACTTTCTTGTGATGGAAGTAGAAGTTGATTTGGTTGAGTTTGATGAAATTCGTGCTTTGAGGGAGAATATTCGCAACTTTGGCTTTGGAACACAATGGTTCTGTGTTCTGGTTGTTCTGTTTCTATAACAGAACGCAACGTGAGTTAACTCACGTTGGTATGTACCGAACGTGATTTAACTCACGTTGACCCAACGTGACTTAATTCACGTTGATGATATCGAACGTTACTTAAGTTATGTTATGGGAATGAATAATTTTATTTGGGAGAAGAGCAATTTTCCATAACTCATAGTTGTCGGGTGAGACTAATTACAAATATATAGTCCAATGATAAGTGGACCGGTCCAATCTGACCCATTTATGCAGTCAAGTCCATCACGCTTCTTGGATTTGATCATATTAGAGATTAGTATATCTTGGATGTTGATTTCGCTTCTTTGTCATGATTGTGAATTAATGGCACATGGTACATATTGTAGACATAATGGTTATTTATTCAAGGGCAATAGAGACGCATTTTTAAGTGTTCATTGAGGGAATTGCTTTGTAAAGAGATGCATGAGGGGTGTTTAATGGATCATTTTGCAGCATAAGACTCATGTTGCATGAACATTTCCATTGGCATAATATGAAACATGAGATATGTATTTATTTTATTCTAGGTACATTTTTAGTTTGTAAGAAAGTTAAATTAAATATAAAAGCATGCCTCTTCATTTGTATCCACATCTTCCTATTCCTTCTTCTCACTGGCTTGTACATGAATCGTATTTTAGGGCTACCCAAGACCAAACATGGTCAGACCATCCTTAATGGTGAAGTCTTCACCATTTAAGACCCGGTACCTAATAGGTACCCTCATTTGAGGAAATTTTTTTGGGGTCTTCTAAGACCCATGGTCTCACTTAAGACCTTCATTCTTAAGTGGACCCCACACAACTTTTTATTAAAATAATATGTTATTGTTGGAATGTAAATGATGAAGAGTTAGTGGTGGGACTCATTTAGACTTTTTGTCATAGGGTCTCTATTTGAGTGACTGAGTGCTTATTAGGTACTGTTATTAAAAAATTATAAAAGAGTGATGTGTACGCGTGAGACTTGTTTAAGAACTCCAAATTGAGGGTCTCCATTGTGGATGCTCTAATATATAATTATAAACCATTTTTGTTGTTTTTTTATCGCTTTTGTAAGATGACATGTTTCATTAATTGACATGAAGATGACGATGCATTCCAAATTTCTAATTTGTTTTTCAAAGAGATTGTGAATTTGTATGGTATACCAAAATCCTTCTGATAGGATGCTAAAAAAATTAATCACGATTGCAAAACCTTGTGAGCTAAATTAGGCACCAGGTAGTTATTTTCAACTACTTGCCACAATAAAATGGATGGAAAAATATTGACGTGGAAATAAAACCTTTGCACCATGCTTTAGAACATTTTTGCATGAAAATCGGTTACGATTTAAGCCTGTGAAGAGAGTCCAACTCAAAATACTAGTCCATTAAGTGTGAGGACCTCATGATTTAAGTATCGCATTGGAGACTTTTATCTACTCAATGTAGAACTCCTAACAAAATTCAAAGGCTCGGGAAGGGTAATTGTCATTTACTAAATTTGAATATGATAGAATTCTACCTGAAATCACATCATTTTCCCCATCCAAGGTTGCATATGGTTTTAACCCAATAACTTTTAGTGATAATGATGAGCAGGGACGTCCAAGAAAGAGCCAGTTATGTCCAGGACTTGCATGTTAAACTGAAGACCAATATTAAGAAGAAATTGGATCACTATGCCCAAAAGTGTTGACAAGACTAAAAAAACATGGTCTTTGAATCCGGTAATATGGTCAACTTAAGGAATAAGAGACTTCCATTCTTGAGGAAATCCAAGCTTCAATCAAGGGATAATGGTCCTTCGAGATTTGGATAAATAATAATTCACACAAAATATATTATGCAATGACTCTACCAATTAATTTATGTTCACGGGGAGTGTTGTGGTTATTTAGTTATTAGATTAAATACACTTTTTCTTTCTATTTTACTTCAGATTTTAGTATTCTTTTATTAGCATATTTTTTTTTTTTAAATTTCATAAAAAAATATTTTCTTATATTTAAATAATCAGTGTTAACTGTTAGTTGTTATTTTTGGGTTAAAGGGAAGAGTTGAACTCTTAACCTCTTTATCACTTCAATATCTATGTTCCTTGCAAACCACCTTATGACTCCCTCCCATTTTAAATTTTGGTAATTTTGGGCCTCAAATTTATAAATGTTGGACATCTTCTCCACTTGAGACATGTGAAGTTGTGGTTAAAATTGAGCGACACATTAAGTGATATATGAATGTGACAAGTGAGTTGTTGATGTAGCAATACCCATTTATGCCTTGTGGATAGACGAGGGGAATGAGTTTATAGTTGATAGTAGATAAGATAATTGATAAGGATAAACTAATAAATTAAATTGACAATGTTTAATAAAATTAGCGGATGAACTAGGTGATGAATATGAAATGACATGAAAATGTATTTTTAAACAATATTTTTTTCAATTAAGATACTAAGGGCAAAATTGAGAAAAAAATAAGTTATAACCTCAAACACCACTTGAAGTAGTTTATCAAAAATGTTACAAGTTAACAAAAATCTATAAACTCGTGAGAAAGAAATGTTATCAAACATGTCTATTATGATCATATGAACTTATAAGCTATAACTATCCGCTATAAACTCAAAATTTTGTTTCCTAAAACTCATTCATATACTATTCGTTCCATCAAGTTAGTTCATGGATTAAAGTTCGTACCAATCCAGAAAATGTTGTTTGGCAAATGTGAGGTAAAAGTTTCACATTTGATGGAAAATGAGTGATTGAGTATTGAGCAATATATAAGTGAAAGGACCCATATAAACGTCTCAAGGTTTTTGATGATGTTCAATTTACTTGTGTGGTTGCTCTTGGCCCAATGTGCATGATCATATAAGCTCCTATCATGATCCAACAGTGGTATCAGAACTGATTGTTTAACGAAAGAGATCAACTCTTTTTGTTGAAGGTATTTCTGACGATGGTGGTCAGATAGCGTGTCTCGTTGAGTGCAGTGACAGCTACGACACAAGTGTATGTGGATAAAAAAAAAGCTTCATAGATAGATGGCTCACACTTGAAAGGGAGATTATTGTGTACCGAATGTGAGGTAGAAATCTAACATTAGATAATAATAAAAGTATTGAGCAATATACAAGTGAGAAGACTCATAAGATAAATGTTGAAATGTGGGATAACCTAAGTTGTTGCTCTTATAAAGTTGTTTGGGTGGCATAGATACAAAAAAAATTCTACTCTCCAATATCAATTTCAAAGCTTGATTTGAGAGCTTCCACGGCAAATCGAACCGATTTTGAATTTTATTGTTTGACACTAATATTTCTTTTATCTAAAAGCAATTTTGATGTAACTATTCAAACAACATGAGTTCAAAAGAATTACTTTTACATTAATCTATCCAAACATAAACTAATTTACATTCAACTCATTTTTAATCAAATTCAATTCAATCAAAATCAATTTTATAGCTGTGAAACCAAATATTAAGGTGTAGTATCCAAGTCCCTTAATATTTCTCTTTTGAACAATGTGAATGATCACTAACTCCGTCATTACCCAACGAAAAAATATAATTCGATAGCCTTCTTTTTAGCTATAATTTGATGAAATGAATGAATAATACATGGATGAGTTTTGATCTAATTGACATTGCTCAATCAACAAATCACTTATTACATCAACACCTCGCTTGCCATCTATGAACTTGTGGACTAAAATTATATGTTCAAATTTAGACACTAAATTCGTGTATAAAATTAAGAGGATAGACAGGCATGTTATTAAATTATGAAGATTATATCTAACCATGTTTTTACCCATATGATAAGCGCGTATGTATTAGGGAAAAGCTTAATGGTAAGAGGGGAAACTCGACGAAAAGCAACTTATACTTTTCTTTTTGAAAGAACCAAGTTATACTTTTATTAATTTAAAACAAAATAACACAAACCAAATTTATCTTAGACCCAAGAGCGTTTAGATGAGATGACACATGTCTCTTCTAGCTTAACCAAGGTCGTGAGTTCAAATCTAGCCTTGGATATGCAGCAACGTTAAAACTCTTAGGGAGAGCTTGCCGCCCATTTGGCTCCCACAATGCTTGAGGGATTAGTCTCCGCAGTTGCGCACGGAGGATACCCAATTTACACAAAAAAAAACCACATTTATCTTATCCAATCGCACATGTATCTTTCGCACTATATATCAATTCTCTATGTATTATTGTTAGTTTTGATTAATTTTCGCCCGTGAAGACACGTAAGGTAAATAAATCTCTTCCAATTAGTATTCTACATTCAAACTATGCGTGTTTCACGCGCCCTATTTTTCTCCACCTTATGTGTTTCTCACGCGCCCTATTTTTTTTCCTTAAATACCCCCCGGATTTTAAAATCCGAACACATCCAAACTAAGTTTGAATTTTATAATCCGAAATATGCTTATGTATAATCTGCAATCAGAATCTCTTCCATTTCAGTAGTTTTGAATTTTGCTTTTAAACACAACCAAAAAACAAAGTAAAAAAAATGATAAAAACCTATCAAATAAAATCATAAAAATACCACAAAAATTCTAAAAATCAATTAAAACTTGTCATACCCCATTTTTTGACTCAATTTCGACTCATTTTTAATCGTCTTTTAAAGCCGGAAATTTTCGCCGGTTCAGACAAAATTTCGGCAGAGCTATTTTAAAATAACTCATTTTTTTGGTTCCGAAGGCGACATTTTTAATTTTTTGTTTTTATTTATTTTATCTTTATTAATCTTTTTTTTATTATTCATTTATTTCCTTTTTTTAGTTTTATTATTATTTATCTTTATATTTCTATCTTTATTTTTTATTTTTATTTATTTATTTTCCTATTTTTTTATTATGTTTATTTTTATTTAATTGTTTTTTTTATTTTTTACTGTTATTGTCGTTTTGGTCCTTCCAAGGGCATTTTTGTCCAAAAAATACACCAAACCCTAATTTCTAACACTATAGAAACAACATTAATTGCACTGTTCCCACGAGTCAGAAAAATCAGAGAAAAAACAGAGAAATCGGCCACCACCAAAATTCAACCAAAACCCTAATTTTCTCACACCTCCTTCATCAACACCAAAACCAAATCAAACAACCACCAACATAAACAAAACAACACAACCAAAATCACAAACATCCATCAAGAAAATCAAAACAACACAACCGAAACCATAAATAATCACAGACAGAATCTGAACCAAAGCAAAAAAAAAGGTAGTTTTTTTTTCAAAATAAAAACTTAGATCTAGAGGTTTTGAAAAGGTTTTTTGGGATTTTTGAGTGGATATTTAGAAAGAGGGAGAAAAAGGATGTTAGAAAAGTGAGAAAATTTTAAAAATCGGGAGTTGTTCTACTCCGGCGCGGCGGCCCCGCCGCCTTGGCCGGCCGGCCACCGCGCCGGAATTCCCTCCGGCCGGAAAACCGAGAGAGAAGGGAGAGGAGGAGAAGTTGGGAAGAGAGAGCGATTTTGAAAAATGTCATTTTTTTACAAAAAAAAATGAGGCTATTTATAGCCTATTTCCATATTGAATCTGGAGCGTTGATCAATCAACGACTCAGATTCAATCTAGAAAGCCCGCGACCCATCATCTTAAGCCCCTTTCTCTCTTCCTGTTACTTCTGCACCCCCCCTTCCTTTTTTTATTTTACTTTCTTTACTTTTTATTTTTTCTTTTTGCATCATATTTTTTTATTATTATTATTTCTTCTGCATTTTTTATTTTTATGCTCTACTGCCCTTTTATTATTTTTATTTATTTATTCTATTTTGTTTTATTTCATTTATTGTATTTTTGCTCTTTATTATTTTTTGCTATTTTTCTTTATAGTCTTAGTTTATTTTTAATGCATTTTTTTTTATTTCTTTTGTAGTTTATTTTTATTATTTATTGCTTTTATTTAATGTCTAGCATCTCATGCATTTTTTATTTTCCCTTTTTTATTTTATTTTCATATTTATTTAATGTCTAGCATCTCATGCATTTTTATTTTCCCTTTTTTATTTTATGCAACATATTTATTTAATGTCTAACATCTCATGCATTTTTATTTTCTTTTTTATTTTATGGAAAATATTTATTTAATGTCTAACATCTCATACATTTTTATTTATTTTTACTTTTTTTGGCATATTTATTTATTTTAATGCATTTGCAATTTTATTTTTATTTATTGCTTTGTCATTTTTATTTTATTATTTATACTTTAGAATGTACTTAGGGACAATGTAAATATAAATGAGAAATCTTGCATTGCATGCATATTTATTTATTCCGCTTTATGTCAAAAAACGATAAAAAGCCAAAAATGAAAATGATCCGAGGAAAATGACTCTCACTTTGATCCAACGTCATTTTGAGAAATCTGTCGCGCTTTAGCTTAAGTCATCACACTTAGTTTTATTGGACTTTAGGAAAAATAATCAATATTTCAAAAACATTCAAATAACCCAAAAAATCAAAAAAACCAACCTTGGATTTCAAACCAAGTGACTTCTCTTCTTTCTAAATCAAACTTCAATCAATTTTAATTATATTAGACTTTATTTTCTTCAATTAAAAACAATCAAACCACATTTTATTCTTCTATGCCTTTTCGGCCTCTTATCTTCTCAAAAACATTTTCAAAACTTTAAAATCAATCAAAACAAACTACCCGGCTTTTTACCCCGAACTACGTGATTTTGATCCCGCTCGGATACGTAGGCAAATGACTTTGTCTGTCCAAATCAACAAAATAATAAAAACTTTTTTTCTTCTCTTTTACTCATCACTTTAGTCTTTTTACACTTAGGTATTTCTTTACAAATAAATAATCAATTTAGCATAAAGATAAATAAAAACAAGAGGTTCCTATAGAATACTATAGACGTTTAGGGTGCTAATACCTTCCCTTTGCGTAAACAATCCCCGGACCTTTGATCTCTAAAAAATAGGGTTTTTCGAACTTTCCCCATTTTCCTTGGAAAAAATAAAAGATTAGTGGTGAACTTAAAATTGCGAGTCAACGCTAACTAATAGCTTGATATCCAAAAATCACCGCGACAGAAAAGCGGCGACTTCACTGGGGACAATGTCCTAAGTGGGTTAAACCTATCTTGTTTTTCTTTATCTTTATGCTTTATTCCTATTTGTAATTGTAAATATGTGCTTAAGTGTTTATCTTTTCACGTGAGTGGTGAGATAAGTCCTACGCCCGGATTTGAGGGAAACATAAACAGGATGGCGGTATAATCAAAGTACCATACCGAGAGTAAGTTTCGAGTAATGGTACATGTGATATAACCCCACTCAATGGAGGTCTCTTAAAGGTAATACCATGTCGACATGAGTAGTCGTGTTTGGCATTGTTATTTTTAAGTGACCCACAAAGTTGAGGACCTTTAGAGTTACCTTTAACCCATCTTAGCCTTTTTAGGACGTAGTGCGGTGGCTGATCAAGAGTAGTATTTGAAATTCTGGCCAGGCAAAACTAAGAGAAAACCAGGTTCTGAACCAGACAGGTTCTGAACAATAAGCAGGGCACAATAGATCGCAAAACAGAGCACAAGTAAACACAATACAAGAGCAGCAAAATAAAGTGCAGGAAAGTAAAAGGCACAGAGGTTTGTTAACCCAGTTCGGAGTAAACACCTCCTACTCTGGGGGATACCAATCCAGGAAGGAATTCCACTATTGGAATTAATCCTTAAGACTCAGACACTGACTCCCAGTTCCTATCCCAAGCAATTAATCTCCACCTAGTCTTGAATTCTACCCAACACGTTGAGTATTAGAAAGACCTCTAACTTCCTATTCAAGTAACAACAACCCAGCCACTTGAACTACCCTATGAACTTAACCAGTTCTGAAACACAACTACCATGTTTTTGAGATAACCTTCAAAGACAAAACTTCATTCGTACCTAAAGGCTTAGAATGAATTACAACTCTATAAAACTCTAAACCAACTCAAACTGAGTGGTGCACAATAAAGCTAAAAGCTTAAAATACTAAGACTCAATTTTCTGATCTTAAACTCTATTAATCGTCTCTTGAATAGCAGCAGCTCTCCTCTATTTATAGCCTTCAGTCTTGCAGAATAAAATAACAAACTAATCTTTCTGATTTGATTTGTTACTGAAATAAGATTGGTCCAATAATGTAACAAATAAAACTGTACTGAATCTTTTAAAGATTATAACAGGAAAATATGAATTTCATATCTTTGAACCAAATCTTCAATAAAATCTTCTCCAAATAAATCAACATTCTAGAAGCCATATGCGTGGATAAATCTTCAATAAATCTTGCAAAGATTCGCATAGAAACACCTTGAAAATAACCAGCTTCTGATGAAGTCAACATAAGTCAACGCTGGCATCAGAACCTGAATTCAGCTTCTGAAGGGCTTCAAAACACAAAGCTTGCAACTGAAGAAATGTTTCAAATATGGAGATGCTTCTATTCAATACTTTGGTTTTTGCCAAAACATGCAGCCAACACAAAAGACTCAACAATCTCCCCCTTTGGCAAATTTTTGGCTAAAACCATCCAAGTTCTTCAATCTCCCTTATAATCAACTCAGCAATGAAGAACTCCACAATGATCAATCATAACATAGCATAGAGCTAAGCAGCGGACAAAGTTATGACTATCATGTAATACACAAAACAGCTTCAGTTTGATGGTATCAGAGCAAGTACTGATTAACAGCTTCAGTTCAAGGTATCAGAGCTACTGATCAACTCCTGATCATCACAAACACTCCCCCTGAAGCTTCACAACAAACACTCCAGCTTCAGCTTCTCACAAAAATCACACAAACTCCCCCTGACTTCTGAACTGCAGAGAAACATGGTATCAGAGCACACTTCAGAGTACAATTGTTCTTCAACACTCAGGATTTTAATAACCATAATCTCCCCCTGAGACACACTCCCCTTCAATAACACAGTGACAGCTCTGGTTGCATTGATTCTGAATACTGAGCTTCACATATATAACTTCTGAATAACAACACTTTGCATAAGACTTTTGGAATCAGAGCCAACACATTACATATGATTTTCTCCCCCTTTTTAGCCATAAAATTCTGACAAATCATAGTCTTCAAATAGGGAATAAAATCAAAACAGATAGCACAGATCCTTGAAAACTTGTTAGATTCAGACTCAGGTTCAGGATCACACTTAGCATAGGCACAACTGGCAGGTACTCTATCTTCCTCACATCCAGTTTGCAGTAATTGCTATAACTCTTCATACAAACACACACCTAACTTGCTTCTCAGATTCTCAAACTGTTTAGCATCCAAGGCCTTTGTGAATATGTCAGCAATTTGTTCTTCAGTGTCCACATGTTCCAGTTGAATAATCTTGTCCTCCACAAGGTTTCTGATAAAATGGTGTCTGATGTCTATGTGTTTGGTTCTGCTATGCTGAATTGGGTTTTTAGAGATGTTGATAGCACTCAAATTATCACAAAACAATGTCATAACACCTTGTTTCATGTTGTACTCCTCCAGCATCTGTTTCATCCACACCAGTTGTGAACAACTACTCCCAGCAGCAATGTACTCAGCTTCAGCAGTTGACATTGAAACACAGTTCTGCTTCTTGCTGAACCAAGAAATTAGATTATTTCCCAAAAAGAAACAACCTCCTGAGGTGCTCTTCCTATCATCAGCACTTCCAGCCCAGTCAGCATCACAATATCCCATCAGTTCAGAACTTGAACTATGTGAATACATGATTCCATAGTCACTTGTGCCATTCACATACTTCAGGATTCTTTTGACTTGTGTCAGATGACTCATCTTAGGATCAGCTTGATATCTTGCACAAACTCCTACAGCAAATGTGATATCAGGCCTGCTTGCAGTTAAGTACAATAGGCTCCCAATCATGCTTCTGTACTGACTTTGGTCTACTGAAACTCCATGTTCATCCTTAGTTAACTTCAGGTGAGTAGCAGCTGGTGTCCTCTTGTGAGCAGCAGATTCCAATCCAAATTTCTTCACTATGTTCTTGGCATACTTACTTTGAGAAATGAAGATTGTATCTTCCATTTGTTTGACTTGTAACCCAAGAAAATAAGTCAGTTCACCAACTAAGCTCATTTCAAATTCTGACTGCATTTGCTGTACAAACAGTTTGACCATCTTCTGAGACATTCCTCCAAACACTATATCATCCACATAAATCTGAGCTATCATCAGATTCCCATCTTCATTTTTCACAAACAAAGTCTTATCAGAACCTCCTTTTCTGTAACCTTGAGCCACAAGAAACTGAGTCAGCCTGTCATACCATGCTCTTGGTGCTTGCTTCAATCCATATAAGGCCTTCTTTAACTTGTACACATGTTCTGGAAACTTAGGATCCACAAAACCCTTAGGTTGTTCAACATATACCTCTTCTTGCAAATATCCATTCAGAAATGCACTCTTTACATCCATCTGGAATAACTTGAACTTGAGAATGCAGGATACCCCCAACAGTAGTCTTATGGACTCTAGTCTGGCCACAGGTGCAAAGGTCTCATCAAAATCCAATCCCTCAACTTGAGTATAACCCTGAGCAACCAACCTTGCCTTGTTTCTGACTACAGTACCATTTTCATCTGTTTTGTTCTTGAATATCCACTTAGTCCCAATTACATTCAGCCCTTCAGGTCTTGGAACTAGATCCCACACTTCACTCCTTTTGAATTGATTCAACTCATCTTGCATTGCTTCAATCCAAAATTCATCAGTTAGGGCTTCTTTCACATTTTTAGGCTCAACCTTTGACACAAAGCATGAATCAGTAGTAACTGGTTCTGATCTCCTGGTTCTGACCCCTTGATCCAAACTCCCAATGATAAGCTCCTTAGGATGATCCTTCTGAACTCTAATTGATGGCCCTTTATTGGTAGGATCATGTTTTGGATGAACTTCTGCTTCTTCAGACTCTGGATGAATTTCTGCTTCTGAAGTTTGTTCTTCTGATGGTTCAGATTCTGGAACAACTTCAGACTCACTTCTATCTTTCTCAGCAGTCAGATCATCAATTACCACATTAATGGACTCAATCACAACCTTGGTTCTGGAATTAAACACCCTATAAGCTCTGCTGTTCACTGAATAACCCAGGAATATGCCCTCATCAGACTTAGGATCCAGTTTTCTTCTATTCTCTCTGTCAGCCAAGATATAGCATCTGCTCCCAAAAACATGGAAATATTTCACAGTTGGCTTCCTCCCTTTCCATAATTCATATAAGGTACAAGTTGTTCCCTTCTTCAGAGTGACTCTATTATGGATATAACATGCAGTGTTCATGGCTTCAGCCCAAAACATATATGGCAACTTCTTAGCATGCAGCATAACTCTTGCACATTCTGCTAATGTCCTATTCTTCCTCTCCACTACACCATTTTGCTGAGGTGTGATAGGTGCAGAGAATTCATGTTTAATTCCTTCAGAAGCACAGAATTCTGAAAAACTCTTGTTTTCAAATTCTTTGCCATGATCACTTCTGATTCTGACAATACCACAGTCCTTTTCTCTTTGTAATTGAGTACATAAGTCTTTAAACACTTCAAAAGTATCAGACTTCTCTCTAACAAAGTTGATCCATGTGTATCTTGAGTAGTCATCTACCATTACAAAAGCATACCTCTTGCCTCCAATACTCTCTACTTGCATAGGCCCCATCAAATCCATATGAACAAGTTCTAGTACTTTAGTAGTTACCTGGTGAACTAATCTGGGATGAGACTTTCTTGTTTGTTTTCCAATTTGACAATCACCACAAACATTGTCCTCATTGATCTTCAGATTAGGTACACCTCTGATAGCTTCAGTACTTAGGATTTTTTTCATGCCTTTCAGATGCAGATGTCCCAGCTTCTGGTGCCAGAGTTTGACTTCCTCTTCTGAGCTCATAAGACAAGAAGTCAGACTTCTTTCTTCTTCAGAAACCCACAAATAACAGTTGTCTTTGGATCTGCAGCCCCTCATCTGAATTTTACCATCCTGATCAGTAACAATACACTCCTGCTTGTTGAAATTCACTTTTAAATCCTGATCACATAGCTGGCTAATACTGATCAGATTAGAGGTTAATCCTTCCACCAGTAGCACATCATTAAGTTTGGGCAGACCTTCTCTGATCAAATTACCAATTCCCAGAATCTGACCTTTTACACCATCTCCAAATGTCACATAACTTCTGGAGTATGATCTGATATTGCTCAGTAGCTTCTTCACACCAGTCATGTGCCTTGAACACCCGCTATCAAAATACCAGTCTTCTTTTGAGGTGGCTCTTAATGAAGTATGAGCAATCAGGCCTACATTCTGAACCTTCGGTTTCCACACCTTCTGAACACTGTGTCTGGGTGCAGCTGGTTGCACTCTTCTATATTGAAAGTGTTCAGGATAGCCATACAGTTTAAAGCAAAAAGGTTTGATATGTCCCTTCTTACCACAATGATGACATGTCCATGTATGATTCCTCCTTCTTCTGTTGTACTTCTGGGGTTGCTTCTGAGGTAGCATCTGAACATGCTTCTGACCTTGCATCTGAGGTCTCTTCTGAGCTAGTTTTTGAGGTCTCATCTGAATATGCTTCTGACCTTGCATCTGGGCTTGCTTCTGAGGTCTCTTCTTTGATGTTCTAGCCATAGAATCATGAGTTTGAGTAGCAGGTACAAAACTCATTTGTTTAGGAATCTGAGTCTGATCAACAAAACCTAAGCCAGTTTTTCCTTGTTGCTGATTCCCCAAAATGTCCTCCAACTTATCAGTAGCAGAGTTCAACATCTTCACTTGCTTCTTCAATTGATCAAGTTGGGAGTTCAGTTGATTCACTTCTTCTTTTAAATCTGAATTCTGCACTAACAGTTCACCTTTTTCAGCCTCCAGTTGTAGAATAGTCTCCTTTTGATCCAAAACTTGTTTGCAGACCTCAGCACTTCTGGTATACAGCTTCTTGTAGTTATCAGCTAGTTCATCATATGAGGTTTTAGCAGCCTCAGACACAGATGAGGCTTCAGACTCTGAGTCAGATTCTGAAAAAGTCTCAGACTCTAAAACAGCTTCTTCCTTCAAGATAGCTCCTGACCTCACTACCAGACCAGTATCACACATATCAGATTCACTAACATCATCATCTTCAGAACCATCATCAGACCATGCAACAGCTAGGCTCTTCTTCTGTTTCTTCAGGAAAGTAGGACATTCAGATTTGATATGTCCAAAACCCTCACACTCATAGCACTGCACACCTTTAGCTTGATTACTTTTCTCCTCAGACTTGGTCTTTTTCTCATCAGTTTGTTGCTTCTTGTTATTGAATCTGAAGTTCTGACCTTTGGCTTTGGCTTTTCTGTTAACATTCTTCAGAATCTTGTTGAATTGTTTTCCCAGCAACACAAGAGCTTCTGATAAGTCATCCTCTTCAGACTCTTGTTGATCATCAGCTTCAGAATTCACACTAAAAGCTACACCTTTTCCTTTCTTCTCAGTCTGTTTACAAAAGGCAGTTTCAAAGTTGAGCAATGACCCAATCAGCTCCTCAAGCTTCATAGTTGAAATATCATGGGCCTCTTCAATTGCTGTTACCTTCATATCAAACCTTCTGGGCAGGGACCTGAGGATTTTTCTGACTAACTTCTCATCAGACATCTTTTCACCAAGAGAGTCAAATGAATTTGCCATATCCAGCACATTCATGTAAAAATCCTGAATGGATTCATCTTCCTTCATCTTCAGGTTCTCAAATTTGGTGGTCAGCAGCTGCAATCTGGACATCTTTACCTTAGAAGTTCCTTCATGAGTGGTCTTCAGAATTTCCCAAGCATCCTTAGCCACAGTACATTGTTTGATAAGTCTGAACATGTTCTGATCAACACCATTAAAGATAGCATTCAAAGATTTTGAATTTCCCAGTGACAGATCATCTTCAGCTTTGGTCCATTCCTCCTCAGGCTTCAGAACCTCAGTCTTGTTACCATCTTTGTCTGTATACACATGATGATCCCAGCCTTTAATCACAGCTTTCCAAGTCCTACTGTCAATAGACTTTAGAAAAGCACACATCCTTGACTTCCAATACTCATAGTTTGTGCCATCTAGTAGGGGTGGTCTATTGACATAGCCTCCTTCTCTATCCATGCTTACCAGAAATTAATCCCTCTGGATCTCACCCAAAATACAGGCAGGGTGCCTGCTCTGATGCCAATTGAAATTCTGGCCAGGCAAAACTAAGAGAAAACCAGGTTCTGAACCAGACAGGTTCTGAACAATAAGCAGGGCACAATAGATCGCAAAACAGAGCACAAGTAAACACAATACAAGAGCAGCAAAATAAAGTGCAGGAAAGTAAAAGGCACAGAGGTTTGTTAACCCAGTTCGGAGTAAACACCTCCTACTCTGGGGGATACCAATCCAGGAAGGAATTCCACTATTGGAATTAATCCTTAAGACTCAGACACTGACTCCCAGTTCCTATCCCAAGCAATTAATCTCCACCTAGTCTTGAATTCTACCCAACACGTTGAGTATTAGAAAGACCTCTAACTTCCTATTCAAGTAACAACAACCCAGCCACTTGAACTACCCTATGAACTTAACCAGTTCTGAAACACAACTACCCTGTTTTTGAGATAACCTTCAAAGACAAAACTTCATTCGTACCTAAAGGCTTAGAATGAATTACAACTCTATAAAACTCTAAACCAACTCAAACTGAGTGGTGCACAATAAAGCTAAAAGCTTAAAATACTAAGACTCAATTTTCTGATCTTAAACTCTATTAATCGTCTCTTGAATAGCAGCAGCCCTCCTCTATTTATAGCCTTCAGTCTTGCAGAATAAAATAACAAACTAATCTTTCTGATTTGATTTGTTACTGAAATAAGATTGGTCCAATAATGTAACAAATAAAACTGTACTGAATCTTTTAAAGATTATAACAGGAAAATATGAATTTCATATCTTTGAACCAAATCTTCAATAAAATCTTCTCCAAATAAATCAACATTCTAGAAGCCATATGCGTGGATAAATCTTCAATAAATCTTGCAAAGATTCGCATAGAAACACCTTGAAAATAACCAGCTTCTGATGAAGTCAACATAAGTCAACGCTGGCATCAGAACCTGAATTCAGCTTCTGAAGGGCTTCAAAACACAAAGCTTGCAACTGAAGAAATGTTTCAAATATGGAGATGCTTCTATTCAATACTTTGGTTTTTGCCAAAACATGCAGCCAACACAAAAGACTCAACAGTATTGAATTGGTTTATGCGCGATACTACACTCAAACGAGACTTTCCTACGAATGTCGTTAGGCCGAGAGTAGTCCCGTAATCCGAAAATATTCGGAAGTGGTCGAAGACTTTGAGAACTTGGTAGAACCCGTGATATAGGTACATGTGAAACCGTAGTACTTACCAAATGGCGTGTTTACTCTTGACTCCAACATTATGGACTTAACCTCACCATGTTTTCTCTGTTCTTTAGCATAATCATGCATACATGCAAATTTTTGGCTAAAATCAAATAAACCACAAAACTAAGTTCTTCACTCTTCAAAAATAAATCAACCATGAAGAACTACACATATCAAACATAGCCACAGAGTCAGCAGCGGATTAATAGCTATGTTAAACATAAACAGCTTCAGTTTTTGAAATCCATAACAGTTCTGAAGCACACACCCAACTTCACATTTTCTGAAGTACACAAATACCACAACACAAAACACTCCCCATGCAACATACAACAGTAGTTTCTGAGGAACAGCTAGCTTCTCCCCTTGAAACACAACACTCAGGAACTCCCCCTGAACAACTCAGCTCAAGAACTCTCCCCCTGAAGCAAACAGATTAGCAATCACACAGATTTCTCCCCCTTTTTAGCCAAACAAGTTTGACAAAACACCAGCAAACACCAGGAGCAAGAAACACAACATAGAAAAGCAATCAAAAATCAGCATCAACACTAGAAGCACAGAACTCAGTACAACACACTTGCAAACCAGAAACACAAAGGAAATCCAGAACATCAGTCACTAACTAGCCAGTCTTCAGACTCAGCATCAGAAGTTGCTTAGTCTTCATTAGACACAACACCAGATGCTGCTCAGTTGATGTGTGCCTCATGCACATTCAGAACCTTCTTCCTAGCAATCTTCTTCTGAAGTTTAGCAATCCTCTTCTGCACAGAGAGTCTGATGTTATCATCATCCTCATATTCACTAGGATCCAGTCTCTTTTCTACACTTTGTTCAAGCCTATTTCCAATGGGTTCATCATCGGACTCCACATCAGAACCTATGTCAGAACTAACTTCTTGAACTTCTTGGTCAGACACAGTATCCTGGGAATTCTCATCAGTCTCCTTCTCTTGCAAATTGTCAGAAGGTGACACAACAACAAACTTACAAGCATACTTTCTAGGAGTCTTTTCTTGACTGGCTCTCACAGGGTCATCAGAACCATCATCAACAGACTTACTCTGGATCCTTTTAGTACCAATGGTATTCACCCCTTTAGGTCTCCATTCTTTCTTGACATTGCTTTTGTTCACAACTGGTTCCACTTTTCTAACTTGAACGAAAGTATGGCTGACCTTTGATTGAACATGATGTTTTATTTGTTGATAGTGCTTAGGGTATCCATGC
Organism: Medicago ruthenica; assembly: GCA_018208015.1. NCBI lineage: Eukaryota > Viridiplantae > Streptophyta > Magnoliopsida > Fabales > Fabaceae > Medicago > Medicago ruthenica. The sequence goes on from CM031375.1 coordinate 19,616,748, forward strand.
AGCTTGTAACAGAATGGCCTAATGTGTCCCTTTTTACCACAGTGATGACATACCCAAGGATGAGAAACCTTTTTGTCTTTAGATCCCTGAGTCTGGTTCTTAGGTTTATCATAAGTTTTAACTGCAGTATTGAACCTTGTAGCTGGATTTTGCTTTTTATTGTTCAAGGTCCTATCATCAAATCCAATACCACTTGGTTTCCCTTGGTTCTGACTTTTCAACATTCTGACCTGTTTCTTCAAATGTTCAAGTTGAGAGTTCAAATGGGTTACCTCATCTTTGAGATCAAAAATTTGTCCCAAATGTTCACTTCTTTCAGCCTGAAGTTGACTGATAGTCTTCTTCTGATTTTCTAGTTCCTTGCACACTTCTTCAGTTCTGATGTATAGTTCTTTGACATTAGGTCTTGGCTTTCTGTCCAATCTCTTCAAATTTTTATCAAATTGCCTGATGCTTTCTTCAGTATCACACTGAACAACTTCCTTATCCATTCTTGCCAGAAAAACCTTCCCTGGAGCTCACCCAATAACAGGCAGGGTGCCTGCTCTGATGCCAATTGAAATTCTGGCAGGTATGAATCAGAACACAAAAACAGAGCACGATGAATGTAAAACAGAGCACAATAAAACTATTTCAGAAGCAGCAAATAAAAGTGCAGAAAGTAAAGAACACACAGTATTTGTTAACCCAGTTCGGTGCAAACATCACCTACATCTGGAGGATACCGATCCAGGAAGGAAATCCACTATGAGGAATTAATCCTAAGACTCAAGACACAGACCCCCTGTTCCTAGTCTTCTGACTTAATCTCCACCAGTCAAGATTTCTACCCAGTAACTCCTAGGTATAAGAACCCCCTCTTAGTTCCTAATCAAGTAACTACAACCCAGTTACTAACAACTCTGTAAACAAACCAGTTATGAAGACACTCTTCAATACATCAAAGACATCACTCGTACTTAAAAGCTTAGAGTGATTTACAACTCAAAACAACTAAACCAACTCAGAACATATGAGTGGTGTACAATCAAAGCCTAAGCTTACACAAAAACACAAAGACTCTTAAGATAATATCTGATTTTGACTCTAGCAATCTTCAATGATGCAGCACGTCTTCTTATATAGTCTTCAGCAGCTCTCATAATTCTGAATCATATCTTCTTCAAAATACAATTCTGAAATTCTTTGAAGCTCAAAAAGGAAACATATATTTATGAACCATATTGTCATACCCCATTTTTTGACTCATATTTTTCTTTGTCTTATCTTTTATTATTTCATCATTTATTATTACTTTTTATCATTTCATTTTTGTTGATGGATTTTATTTACATTTATCACCATAAGCATTACTATTACCTTTATTAATATTGTCATTGTCCTTATTAATACCATTGCTTTTGTTTTTTTAATAATATTATTATTATTATCTTTTTTATCAATGTTTTATTATTATTATTATTCATTATTATCATTATTTTTTAATTACTAATATTGTTAACTTTTTCATCATTTTATTATCAACCTCATTATTATTCTCATTACTATTTTTTTGTTTCCATTATCATTTTCATCATTTACTATTATCATTATTGGTTTTTTATTTTTATTTATTTTTAAGAAAATACAAAAAAAATACAAAAAAGGGGAGTTCGCACTGCGAAGTGACATTCGCACTGCGAACTCTGCGTTTTTTCTGCAGAATTTGATTTCTTTGATTTATCTCTTTTGTTTTCATTTGTAGTTATTATTATTATCCTTTATTATTATTATTATTATTATCATTGTTATTGCCAATTGTGGCTGATTAGATGCACCAAAGCAAGAATCAAAGGTGTGACATTAAAGGTTGAGGTAAGATAGATTTTCTTCCAACCTAGCATGTGCTCAAGCAATTGGGCTGCCCTTGGTCAGCTCTTGTCCCTCCCAATTGACCTATCATTAAACCTGAGCTTGCCAGCCAGCTACTTGTTCCCTTTCCTTCCTTCTTTCTCCACCAAAACCAGTCAAACACAAGTGGTTTCTTGCCCAAAAAAGCTGTTTGGTGTGCCCTGTTTTCAGCTGTATTTCTCCTCCCTCACACCAGCCCACATGCTCCCTTTTGTTTTCCCCCAACCTCTGTACATGGCAGTACACGTTTTCCTTGCTTGACCTCTCAAGATTGCAAGGATTGATCCCAAGAACCACACAATTGCAGCTGCCCTGTTTTTCAGTTTTTTTTCTCATCATTGCATTCAAAGATCAGCTGCATTTGTGGCTGAAATCAGATAATGTACCCCTCATTGGTACTAAGGGATGCATTAACTACAATCCGGTCCTCTCTCTCCGCCAGCTAGGCTATCCAATGGAAGACAAACCCGATGATCTCTTGTTAGAACCTTTCTTCTTAAGGGAAGGAGATCAAGACCCGGCCTTGCTAGAGAGAATCCGAAGAGCTTGGAATCAAGTGCGCAAAGGAAAGGTTGGCAAGAAGAATTGTGTGGCCAAGCCTCTTTATACTCAATGGGTGAAGAAGAGGGTTAAAACAATCAAGCTACCCTTTGAGGTCATATGCCCTCCAAAACCTCCTACACCTAAGCCAAGCACAACCATTCCTAACAAAGAAGCGGAGGAGCTCAAAGCTAAAATTCGAGAACTCCAAAATAAAAATGGAGAGTTAGAATTAAAGCACCTCCAAGCTTTAGGAGAAATCACTAGGACAAAGAGAGATCGAGATGAAGCGGAAAATTCTCTCCTAGTGTGCCAAAAGCGGCTAAAGATCTCCGAGGGGAAGAGAGATTGGATCGGAGGTGGTTTGGTTAGTGCGGATGTCAAACTTTTAGCCAAGGACGAGGAGTTGGAAAGAGTCTTGCATTCCAACCAAGAACTAAAAAAGTTCGACGACCTAGCCATCGAAGCTCAAAAGAAATGGAGGTTGAAGTTTCAAGAGAAAGATCAACAACTCCAAGAAGTCATAAAGGGCTATAAAGAGCAGCTCCAAGCCGATCGTGTCTAACGGCAAAGGTATGAAGGCCTTTCTCATCAAGGGAAGCTACAATGCAATCGTCTCTGTCGTGTCGAATTTCGGATATCAAGCAATTGGGAAGCGTTGAATCACTGATTTTAAATCACGACTGAACTTTTAATTTTTTGGGGGAAAAGGAAAAAAGTTCGAAATTACCTTTAAAAAGAGATTTTAGGTTCGAGAGTCGATTATGCGAGGGGAAGGTATTAGCACCCCTCACATCCGTTGTACTCAACGGGAACCTCTTAGTCGACTTAGGCTTAAAATGTTTTCAAAGTTTTGCTTGCGTGTTTGGACATATAAAAGGGAAAAAGAAGATATGATAAAAAGGGAAAAAAGATAAAATACGATAAAGGGGAAAAAAGAAAGGTTTTTTATTAATGGGCTTGACAAGATGTGAATCCTGCTCCTACGTATCTCCCGGTAGACGGAGAATTCAAAGCGTACGTAGTTCTTTGGTAGAAAAAATTTATATGTTGATTCGTTTTAATAAAAAAAGATTTGAAAACGCACAAAGGCGTAAAACGTTTAAATGATAAAAGAGACGAACGCGCATTAAGGCGATGAAACTTGCACAAGGCGTAAAAGTTTGAAGATAAAAAGATGGACGCAAATTAAGGCGATGAAAATCGCACAAGGCGTAAAACGGTTTGAAAGATAAAAAGACGGACGCACATTAAGGCGATGAAAATCGCACAAGGCGTAAAAGGGTAAAAAGATAAAAAGACGGACGTACATTAAGGCGATGAAAATCGCACAAGGCGTAAAAGGGTTTGAAAGATAAAAAGACGGACGCACATTAAGGCGATGAAAATCGCACAAGGCGTAAAAGGTTAAAAGAAAAAAGACGGACGCACATTAAGGCGATAAAAATCGCACAAGGCGTAAAAGTTTTAAAAGATGCGCAAAGGCGCGAAAAGTTCGAATTGACCACGAGGGCCAAGAAAAGGTTTAACATGGTCACGGGGACCAAAGAACTGTTAAGCATGCTAGACGCGTCGAAAGTGGAATGACGATTACCCGAACGACGAGACATACGTCACGCATTCGTGCAACCGGGGTTTGGAGAGACATACGTCAAACCATTCCTTTTTCATTCAAGTTCTCGTCTCGTTGAAACTCAAAGATAATCTCAAAGGGACAAAACACTTGGTTAAAACTTTAGAGGAAAGTGGTAAAAAAAAAAACACGAACAAATTTGTTGTTTGAGTTTGTTGAAAATCATGAACATCACTTGTTGTTTAAGTTATTGAAACTTAAGAACAAGTGTTTATTCAAGTTTGGATGATGAACAAATCATGGAAACATGCATAAGTTTGGAAAATGCACAAGTTCGGCTCAATTTTGAGCTTGGTTTAAAAAGTGAGCAAGTCCGGCTTAAGTTCATGTTTTGGTTGAAAATCATGAACAACATTATTGTTCAAGTTTAGTTTTGAAGGAAAAGAACTTAGCTTATTGCTCAAGCTTGATTTTGAAAATTTAAGAACATAACTTGTTTTGCAAGTTACTCAAAATTAATTGCACGAACTTGTGAAATTTCCAAAGACATGCAATATTCTTGATATGGTATGAACAAAAATGCATTTTAACCTTCCTAGGTTCTGAATCAAGGGTTAGAACCCCAAAAAGTTTGGCCTTTGGAAGCCTGATTCATGTTCTGAGTTTTACAGACTTCGCAGAGCAACCAGAACTTGGCTCTGCGAAGCCAGGTTCTGATATGGTCGCACTGCGAACATGACTTTGCTCTGCGAAGTATGCGAAAAATTGAACTCAGAAGCTGCTTCTGAACAGAAGTTCAGAAGCTGCTCCTGAGCAAGCTTCAGAACCTAAAGGGGATTAAAAAGCTTCGCAAATTTGGGGGAAAAGGGGTATAACAACTCAGTTTTGGTGTTTTGCAACTTTGAAATTCCCTTTGAGTTTCAAAAGGGGTTTTTTGCACAAAATGAAATTTAATAAAACACAAGATGCAAACAGCTATTCAAAATGAAAGATAAAGATTATAGAACACTACACAACTCCTAGCAATGCTTGTACAAGATAGGAAGTGGCTTGGTTGATTGTAGTTGCAATGTTGAAATGTTGGACAACAAAAGCTTTGATGTTCCAATTGGTTCTTGCTATGAATTGAACTCTACTCTTGCTCTCACAATGTTGTAATTGCTGTGTGTATAGTGGTTTTTCAGTGTGTAAATTTGTGTGTTGAATGGCTAAATTGGTTCCTTTCTCTTGTGCAAGGCATCCCTTTTATAGGCCAAAATGCAATCCAATGCAATGATGGGAAATCTATAGAACCTAGCTGATTTGTGGGCTAAAACCAGGCTAAATTACTTTGCATTTAATGCTAAAGGATAGAGGTTGCTTTGCCTTGTGCCAAGGGTCAAGACCTTGACTGATTTCAGCCACAAATGCAGCTGATCTTTGAATGCAATGATGAGAAAAAACTGAAAAAACAGGGCAGCTTGCAATTGTGTGGTTCTTGGGATCAATCCTTGCAATCTTGAGAGGTCAAGCAAGGAAAACGTGTACTGCCATGTACAGAGAGATTGGGGGAAGCAAAAAGAGCATGTGGGCTGGTGTGAGGAAGAAGAAAGACAGCTGAAAACAGGGCACACCAAACAACTTTTTGGGCAAGAAAACCACTTGTGTTTGACTGGTTTTGGTGGAGAAATAAGGAAGGAAAGGGAACAAGTAGCTGGCTGGCAAGCTCAGGTTTAATGATAGGTCAATTGGGAGGGACAAGAGCTGACCAAGGGTAGCCAATTTGCTTGAGCACATGCTAGGTTGGATGAAAATCCTTCTTACCTTTACCTTTAATGTCACACATTAAATCTTGCTTTGCTGCATTTAATCAGCAACAATTGGCAATAATAATAATAATAATAACAATGATAGAGAGTAATAACAATAGCTAAAATGAAAACAAAAGCAAGAAAAATCAAAAAATAAAAAATCTGCAGAAATTTCGCAGGAGTCGCAGTGCGAACTCCCTTTTTTTTTGTATTTTTTGTTTTTTCTTTAAAATAAATGATAAAAAATAAATAATAAATAATAATGATAATAGTAAATGATGCAAATAACAAAGATGGTAATGATGAAAATGATAATGGAAACAAAAATAGTAATGATAATAGTAATAAAGATAAAAATAATAAAAATAATAAAAATGATGAAAAAGGTTAATAATATTAGTAATTAAAAACAATGATAATAATATAATAAATCATTGATAAAAAAGAAGATAATAATAATATTAGAAAAAGGCCATAGCAATAGTATGATAATATTACTAATAATGATAATGGTGATGGTGATACACATTAATAAATACAATCTAAAAATGAAGATAAAAACAACAAAAGGTAAATAAAATAAGAAAAAATGAAAATTACAATGGAATGAGAAATAATTTTATGATAATGAATTAAGAAAAATATGAGTCAAAAAATGGGGTATGACAGATGGCCCTATTTAAGTTTCTTCGCCCCGGAGATTGAAAGTGAAAATTTGAAATTGACGGGTCGAAGAGACTTAAATATAAAGTACACCATTTTTGACTAAATATTTTTCTTGAATTGAAAATGCTATGAATGTATGCATGCAATGCTGCGAATGCTCGTAATGCAAGTATGAATGCAAAGACGGCAAAGATGACCCGACTGGGGATAAAAAGAGACAAAGGGATACCCGGGTTCGTTAAAGAAGCGGGATCCGACTCTACTGGGGTAACATGGCTCCACTGGGGGAAGAGTTGTCTACTACCAGAATGATAGCTACTACCGTGGTGATGGCAGCTTAATGAAGGTAAAATATGCACATCAGCTGTTCGGGTTGTATTCCGGACTGCCACTGACGACAAGAAAACAAAGATGGATGCCAGCTGTTCGGGTTGTATTCCAGACTGCCACTGACGACAAGAAATAAAATTGAATGCCAACTGTTCGGGTTGTTGCCGAACTGCCATTGACGACAAGAAATAAAATTGAATGTCAACTGTTCGGGTTGTTGCCGAACTGCCATTGACGACAAGAAATAAAATTGAATGTCAACTGTTCGGGTTGTTGCCGAACTGCCATTGACGACAAGAAATAAAATTGAATGTCAACTGTTCGGGTTGTTGCCGAACTGCCATTGACGACAAGAAATAAAATTGAATGCCAACTGTTCGGGTTGTTGCCGAACTGCCATTGACGACAAGAAATGAAATTGAATGCCAACTGTTTGGGTTGTTGCCGAACTGTCATTGACGACAAGAAATGAAATTGAATGCCAACTGTTCGGGTTGTTGCCGAACTGCCATTGACGACAAGAAATGAAATTGAATGCCAACTGTTCGGGTTGTTGCCGAACTGCCATTGACGAGAAGAAATAAAATTGAATGTGTGCACAAGCTGCTCATTGAAGAACTGCTACTTGGTGACAACACTGGGGAATATGCACAAGCTGTTCATTGAAGAACTGCCACTTGGCATAAAGACATAAAAAAGAGATGCGCAAGCTGTTCGTTTGAACTGCCACTTGGCATAAAAGGTGACATCTCTGGACCAGGCAGACTGGGGATGACACTTGGGGAAAAGGAGTTCACGAATTGTTCATGATTGATTGGCGAGACTCATGGTGGTTAGAGTAACCATGTATGAATGATATTGTAGTATGTTGTATGCATAAATATACGTATGCATGAATGTATGAATGTATGAATGTACAAACACCTGAATGTACGAATGTACGAACGTATGAATGTACGAATGTATGAATGTATGAATGTACGACTCTCACTGGGGATGTCGTGTGAAAGATTGACTTGCAATGGGGATACACAAATCGTTCGTCAAATAACTGCCCCTTGGTATAAGAATATGATGAAAGATTGCACAAGCTGTTCGTTAAAGAACTACCACTTGGCAACAAAGAGGGGTGACATCACTAGACCAGACAGACTGGGGGGTGACACCTGACTGATTTGATTAATTGCATGACCGATAAACTTGGTGAAACAAGATTAGGCCGGTAAAATGAACAGTGGACCGACGTCGCATTGCAAACACTCGGTAATCCTCAATGGGGATGATACCACATGGGATACATCCAAAAATTGACGGGGTAAAGCCGCAATAACTGATAAAAAGATAAATACCTCACGGGGAGATTGTTAATCCACTAGGGAATCGTGCTAATCCACTGGGGAGAAGAACTAGTGATTCCGCCAGGAATGCTTATGCTTTGGTTGGCTAATCTTTGCCTGAATCGTCCTTTCGGGTTCTTGATTCATTGGGGATATTCCCTTTTGATTTACCGATGACTTTGCTGGGGAATCCCTTGAAAGAAGTCCAATGTGGGATAAACATATGTCATGTTTAACACTGGGGATAATGATTGGATGCCGAACAAGGTCGGGCTTTGATTGTGATTAGTTGCCGAGCGAGGTCGGGCTTTGGATGATTGGATGCCGAGCGTGGTCGGGCTTTTGTTGTAGTTGGATGCCGAGAGAGGTCGGGCTTTGGTTGTAGTTGGATGCCGAGCGAGGTCAGGCTTTGGTTGTAGTTGGATGCCGAGCGAGGTCGGGCTTTGGTTGTAGTTGGATGCCGAGCGAGGTCGGGCTTTGGTTGTAGTTGGATGCCGAGCGAGGTCGGGCTTTGGTTGTAATTGGATGCCGAGCGAGGTCGGGCTTTGGTTGTAGTTATGGGTGCCAATGAGAATTGGGCTTCTATTGGTAATGTGGGTGCCAATGGGAATTGGGCTTTTGTGGACTGGGGAATCCCGTCTTTCATGAAATTTCAGATTGCATGATTCATATGAGATTTGCGCAGGCAATTTTGATGTTCCCATTAATCCAAGATTGCACAAATAATTTTGAAACAATACCAAACACAAAATTTATATCATACAGTTCAAGTTAAAAATATGTTTATCAATGAACCACACCTATCACACATTTTTGTCAAAATAAATGAACAAATTGAATATCAATTGTGAGGGTATTGAACACTCATCCGGCAAGTTTGCTAACATTCCGATCAAGTTATGTGTCCATCTAATCATCGTTTCCAAAAGCATAAAAGCATTGATCACAAGGTCTTTGAGGGTTGTAATTTGGCTTGGTTACAAAAGAAATGTCATATGTGGGAAAATTGAATTCAAATGGCCAAGCAAAAGGAACATTCTTTCTAAATTACACACTTCTTCCTTATTCAATCACAACTCTTGGTGATTTTACACATATTTGTCTTTGATCTTGACAACCTTTTTTGATTTATTGATTTTTCTTTTTCTTTTCTCTTTTCTTTTTCTTGGTTTGCTTTTCTTTCTTTCTTTCTTTTTTTTTCTTTTTCTTGGTTGTCAAGATCAATTGCAAAATTCACTATTTCTTGACTTTCACAACCTCCTTTTTTTTCAACTTAATCAAAGGTGATACCCTAATTGAATGTTCCTTTCTCTTTTGGCAAGGGACAATAATCATGATGGTTAAGGGTTCAAAAATTGAAAGAAAATTTATCAGAATTCAGTGATGATTTAACCATGAACTGAAAAAAAAAAGTTTTACAAACTCCGGCAATCTCATTAAGCAATTGAGCTTATGAAAGTTGGCAGTTCATAGTTAATAATTCTGATTCGTTAGGCTCAAAGGGGTTAACAAATACTCACTTCTCACAGGGTGGGCTATTTGTGGTCAAGTATTTTCACTCATTACAAAAAAATGCCTCGATCATGTCAATGCTTTCATACAATTTAAAACAACGTTTAGATTTAACATAAAAAGACCGAGTTAACAAAAATGCCGGTCTCCTGCATATGTGTATGATGATTTTGAGGATTCCTCACATTTTGGCTGGTTCTAAATGATTCACAGAATAAACATATTAACAACGCAAACTGTATAGTATAACTTTTGTATTGAGTACATATTCTCCTTTCAAGTTTAACCATAGAAAAACAAGAAACATGTATTTTAGCTTTGCGCAAATTAATCAAATCTTATCATCACCATACATCTGTGGCTGAATGCTTTGGATCAATCCATATGATGTGATTGGATGCCGATCAAGGTCGGGCTTTGATTGTGAATTGTGAGTGGGAATGCCAATGAAAATTGGGCTTTGGATGGAAATTGTATTTGTATGTGCCAATGAAAATTGGGCTTTTTGTGGGAGATTGAGGAATGTCAATGACGACTGGGCTTTTTGTGAATTGTGAGGGAGTGCCAAGCATGGTTGGGCTTTGTGAATGAAAATTATGCTTCACGTTTACCCACACATCTGAATAAGACCAGGTCATAATTTCATCTTGGAGAGTGTGCCCCCGCAGAGGAAAACTGTGATGCCAATCTCTTGAGGGTTCTCTTGGTGAGGTTGTTTTGGGACGACGAGCCACTTTCCTTGACGGGAAGACGCGTAGTGTTGCGAATGAAATGCGAACACCGATGACTCAATTCGGATTGTAAGAAATCCCGATAAGAAGGGGAAGGAGTTTTGGACTCGAAACAAATGTATGCATGTTATGCATGATGTTAATGCAAATGCATGCAAAGGTTTTTTTGTTTTTTGGGAGCACATGCTCCAATTGTTAGACAATTGCAAAACTGCCTTTGCAATTCCCTATAAAGTAAAATGACATGCAAAAATTATTTTCATGAATGCAAATGTATGGTATGCATAGGTATGACATGAGTGTTCAAAATTTCCCCCCATCCACACATGTAGGCTCTAGAGATGAGATATCCTAAAAAGGTCCCTAGAGTCATGGATCCCACATGGAATTAAGGTCGTCGATTGCGAACTTCGCAATCTTCAATTCATTCCAAGTGAAAATCTCCTCTAGGCGGGGTTTGGCATCCTACCTCACGGACATACGTCAACGCGGGCTTCCGCTCACAACCACCATTCTAACTTAATTTTCCCTCAAGCTCGGGTAGAGAGCCTCACACGTCCGGCATTAACCCGAACAATGTGGAGTAACATCGCTCACGTAACAAACCCCCACAATTGATATATAATTATATGAAGCAATATGAAATATAAATATAGAGCAAAAAGATAGAAACAAATAAAGATAATAAGCTACAAACACGTAAGTAAAATAAAACATTTTAGCCTAAAAGTCGACTGAGATAGGTTTAACTCGTCATACACAAACAAAGTGTTTTATGCATTCTTCCCCAGTGAAGTCGCCATTTTTGTCGTGTCGAATTTCGGATATCAAGCTATTGGGAAGCGTTGAATCACTGATTTTAAATCACGACTGAACTTTTAATTTTTCGGGGGAAAAGGAAAAAAGTTCGAAATTACCTTTAAAAAGAGATTTTAGGTTCAAGAGTCGATTATGCGAGGGGAAGGTATTAGCACCCCTCACATCTGTTGTACTCAACGGGAACCTCTTAGTCGACTTAGGCTTAAAATGTTTTCAAAGTTTTGCTTGCGTGTTTGGACATATAAAAGGGAAAAAGAAGATATGATAAAAAGGGAAAAAGATAAAATACGATAAAGGGGAAAAAGAAAGGTTTTTTATTAATGGGCTTGACAAGATGTGAATCCTGCTCCTACGTATCTCCCGGTAGACGGAGAATTCAAAGCGTACGTAGTTCTTTGGTAGAAAAAATTTATATGTTGATTCGTTTTAATAAAAAAAAGATTTGAAAATGCACAAAGGCGTAAAACGTTTAAATGATAAAAGAGACGAACGCACATTAAGGCGATGAAACTCGCACAAGGCGTAAAAGTTTGAAGATAAAAAGATGGACGCACATTAAGGCGATGAAAATCGCACAAGGCGTAAAACGGTTTGAAAGATAAAAAGACGGACGCACATTAAGGCGATGAAAATCGCACAAGGCGTAAAAGGGTAAAAAGATAAAAAGACGGACGCACATTAAGGCGATGAAAATCGCACAAGGCGTAAAAGGGTTTGAAAGATAAAAAGACGGACGCACATCAAGGCGATGAAAATCGCACAAGGCGTAAAAGGTTAAAAGAAAAAAGACGGACGCACATTAAGGCGATAAAAATCGCACAAGGCGTAAAAGTTTTAAAAGATGCGCAAAGGCGCGAAAAGTTCGAATTGACCACGAGGGCCAAGAAAAGGTTTAACATGGTCACGGGGACCAAAGAACTGTTAAGCGTGCTAGACACGTCGAAAGTGGAATGACGATTACCCGAACGACGAGACATACGTCACGCATTCCTGCAACCGGGGTTTGGAGAGACATACGTCAAACCATTCCTTTTTCATTCAAGTTCTCGTCTCGTTGAAACTCAAAGATAATCTCAAAGGGAAAAAACACTTGGTTAAAACTTTAGAGGAAAGTGGTAAAAAAAAAAAACACGAACAAATTTGTTGTTTGAGTTTGTTGAAAATCATGAACATCACTTGTTGTTTAAGTTATTGAAACTTAAGAACAAGTGTTTATTCAAGTTTCGATGATGAACAAATCATGGAAACATGCATAAGTTTGGAAAATGCACAAGTTCGGCTCAATTTTGAGCTTGGTTTAAAAAGTGAGCAAGTCCGGCTTAAGTTCATGTTTTGGTTGAAAATCATGAACAACATTATTGTTCAAGTTTAGTTTTGAAGGAAAAGAACTTAGCTTATTGCTCAAGCTTGATTTTGAAAATTTAAGAACATAACTTGTTTTGCAAGTTACTCAAAATTAATTGCACGAACTTGTGAAATTTCCAAAGATATGCAATATTCTTGATATGGTATGAACAAAAATGCATTTTAACCTTCCTAGGTTCTGAATCAAGGGTTAGAACCCCAAAAAGTTTGGCCTTTGGAAGCCTGATTCATGTTCTGAGTTTTACAGACTTCGCAGAGCAACCAGAACTTGGCTCTGCGAAGCCAGGTTCTGATATGGTCGCACTGCGAACATGACTTTGCTCTGCGAAGTATGCGAAAAATTCAACTCAGAAGCTGCTTCTGAACAGAAGTTCAGAAGCTGCTCCTGAGCAAGCTTCAGAACCTAAAGGGGGTTAAAAAGCTTCGCAAATTTGGGGGAAAAGGGGTATAACAACTCAGTTTTGGTGTTTTGCAACTTTGAAATTCCCTTTGAGTTTCAAAAGGGGTTTTTTTGCACAAAATGAAATTTAATAAAACACAAGATGCAAACAGCTATTCAAAATGAAAGATAAAGATTATAGAACACTTACAGAACTCCTAGCAATGCTTGTACAAGATAGGAAGTGGCTTGGTTGATTGTAGTTGCAATGTTGAAATGTTGGACAACAAAAGCTTTGATGTTCCAATTGGTTCTTGCTATGAACTGAACTCTACTCTTGCTCTCACAATGCTGTAATTGCTGTGTGTATAATGGTTTTTCAGTGTGTAAATTCGTGTGTTGAATGGCTAAATTGGTTCCTTTCTCTTGTGCAAGGCATCCCTTTTATAGGCCAAAATGCAATCCAATGCAATGATGGAAAATCTATAGAACCTAGCTGATTTTTGGGCTAAAACCAAGCTAAATTACTTTGCATTTAATGCTAAAGGATAGAGGTTGCTTTGCCTTGTGCCAAGGGTCAAGACCTTGACTGATTTCAGCCACAAATGCAGCTGATCTTTGAATGCAATGATGAGAAAAAACTGAAAAACAGGGCAGCTTGCAATTGTGTGGTTCTTGGGATCAATCCTTGCAATCTTGAGAGGTCAAGCAAGGAAAACGTGTACTGCCATGTACAGAGAGATTGGGGGAAGCAAAAAGAGCATGTGGGCTGGTGTGAGGAAGAAGAAAGACAGCTGAAAACAGGGCACACCAAACAGCTTTTTGGGCAAGAAAACCACTTGTGTTTGACTGGTTTTGGTGGAGAAATAAGGAAGGAAAGGGAACAAGTAGCTGGCTGGCAAGCTCAGGTTTAATGATAGGTCAATTGGGAGGGACAAGAGCTGACCAAGGGTAGCCTATTTGCTTGAGCACATGCTAGGTTGGATGAAAATCCTTCTTACCTTTACCTTTAATGTCACACATTAAATCTTGCTTTGCTGCATTTAATCAGCAACAATTGGCAATAATAATAATAATAACAATGATAGAGAGTAATAACAATAGCTAAAATGAAAACAAAAGCAAGAAAAATCAAAAAATAAAAAATCTGCAGAAATTTCGCAGGAGTCGCAGTGCGAACTCCCTTTTTTTTGTATTTTTTGTTTTTTCTTTAAAATAAATGATAAAAAATAAATAATAAATAATAATGATAATAGTAAATGATGCAAATAACAAAGATGGTAATGATGAAAATGATAATGGAAACAAAAATAGTAATGATAATAGTAATAAAGATAAAAATAATAAAAATAATAAAAATGATGAAAAAGGTTAATACTATTAGTAATTAAAAACAATGATAATAATAAATAATAAATCATTAATAAAAAAGAAGATAATAATAATATTAGAAAAAGGTCATAGCAATAGTATGATAATATTACTAATAATGATAATGGTGATGGTGATACACATTAATAAATACAATCTAAAAATGAAGATAAAAACAACAAAAGGTAAATAAAATAAGAAAAAAATGAAAATTACAATGGAATGGGAAATAATTTTATGATAATGAATTAAGAAAAATATGAGTCAAAAAATGGGGTATGACAGTCTCGAAGCGGACATCAAGAAATTCGAAGTATACTTCGACAAGATTGCAAGAGAGCATGGAAACCATATCGCACGACTCCTTGATGAGATTAGAAGTGCAAATATCCAGCTAGCCCAACGCAAGGAAGTAATTGAGTTTGTATGGCAAGACGCCACCCGACTAAGTGAGGACTTCGCTAGATTGGTCACATTCTCAAACTTGGTCATTGCCAAACTTCCGAAGAAACTAGCAAAGGCCGAGATGGTCATGCCTTACTTTGTCATCCCAAAAGAGATCCAGAAGTTCATGAAGTTCTGCAAAGATATTGTAGACTTCTATAGGGAGGAGATAGACAAAGCGGAAAAGCGAGCGGCTATTTGATTTGTATTAGCATTAATTACACTTTGTAATCTCAATGTTATTCAATCAAATAAATATATTTTGGACAATGTTAATTTCCTGGCCTTTAATACTTCTAATTGCTAATATTAATTGCACACTTTTAATTTCCTTGTAAAGCAAAATAATTTTTTTTTTTACATACATCATTCATATCATGCATACGTTCGTCTTCGAGTCCAAAACTCATTTCCCTTTTCTTATCCTCAGGATTTCTTATAATCCGAATTGAGTATTCAGTGTTCGCATTTCATTCGCAACACTACGCGTCTTCCCGTAAGGAAAAGTGGCTCGTCGTCCCAAAGCAACCCACACATACAACACCCGAGCAACCATAAAGAGAAAGATGGAGAATTTAGAACAAGAGAATCAGGAGCTCCGTGGAGAGTTGACATCTATGCGGACGGAGATGGAAAAGTTAACGGAGTTGGTAAAGTTACTAGCGGCCGCACATGTCCCAACACCTCCTCCTCCCTCTAGCTCTCAAGCTCAAGCGTCAGCTTCTACTTCAACCCCAACACTACATGCCGGTACTCAGCAATACACTAGACCCCCCGGTTGTACATGGGGCATGCCATTTGACTTTGGTGAGGAATTCATCCCTATTCCCACTACTCTTCAAGAGACTCCGGTCTCTCAACCCGAAGTTACCTTCACCCAGGCTACTGCGGCCTTCTCAGCACCAGTGGTTCATACCACTCCGTTTGATCATGGGCCTATCTTTCATGCCGAAAGTTTAGGTGCCCAAGATAGAATGGCTGATTTCCAAGAAAAATTTGATGAAATGCAAAAGTATAAGGGGAACACTTGCCCGCAAAGTCACCTAGTAATGTACGCTAGGAAAATGTCGACTCAAACCGACAACCATCAATTGCTCATTCACTACTTCCAGGATAGTCTAACCGGTGCCGCTTTAAAGTGGTACATGGGTTTGGATAGTACCAAGATCCAAACCTTCAACGACTTGGGAGAGGCATTTGTCCGCCAATATAAATACAACTTGAACATGGCCCCGGACCGGGACCAACTCCGAGCCATGACCCAAAAGGACAAAGAGACCTTTAAAGAGTATGCACAAAGGTGGAGAGAGGTGGCGGCTCAGATTAGCCCGCCTCTAGAAGAAAAGGAAATGACCAAAATCTTTTTGAACACTCTTGGTTCCTTTTACTATGAGCGAATGATCACGAGCGCGCCAAGTGACTTCACACAAATGGTGAGCATGGGCGTACGTTTGGAGGATGCGGTCCGAGAAGGACGCTTAGTGAAGGAAAGTGCTCCATCTAGCAGCACAAAAAGATTCGGGAGTAGCTACCCAAGAAAGAAAGAGGAGGATATTGGCATGATTGGCCATGGAGGACCTCACCAAGGGTACTCGGCATATCCACACGTCTCTAGCATTTCACCTTCCATGTCTACACCTCCAAACTACCAAATTCAGGTCCCACAAAGGCCTCCCCCTCATTATCAACAATCATATCAGCAACAACACCCACAAAACCCACAACCACATTATCAACAGCCTCGCCCACAAGGTCAACAACAATTTCGACCTCAAGCACCTCAACCCTTCAATCATCAGAATCGCCCGAGAGCGGCATTCGACCCAGTGCCCATGAAGTACGCGGACTTGCTCCTTGCTTTAATTGCAAGAAATCTTGTACAAACAAGAGCACCACCTCCCGTACCAAGTGTACCCATATGGCATCGCCCTGACCTTACTTGTGCTTTCCACCAAGGGGCACCGGGTCATGACATTGAACATTGCTTCCCTCTTAAAAATGAGGTCCAAAGGCTAATCCGTACCAAGGTTCTGACCTTCAAGGACTCAAATCCAAATGTCCAAACCAACCCTCTGCCGAACCATGGTTCCTCTATCAACATGGTTCAAGAACATCAAGAAGCCAGTCCTATTTTAAAGGCCCAAGATATCAGGACGCCTCTGGTTTCACTACACATCAAGATGTGTAAGGCAACTATGTTCAAACATGATCATGCTAGTTGCAAAGAGTGTTCAGAAGGTCCTCAAGGATGTATGCAAATTCAAAACGACATACAAGGACTAATGGACGAGAAGGAGCTTATTGTCACAAAAAGGGACAAAAGTGTATGTGTTATAATCCCGGAGTTTGATATCCCGGAACACTTGGAGTTAGCCTTCAGCAGCCAGGAGCCTGCTGCTACTCCACTCGTAATATGTTTACCGGGACCTACCCCATACACCTCCAACAAAGCAGTTCCTTACAAGTACCTTGCAACCATGTTGAACAACGGTCAAGAGGTACCTATTTCCCCCTCAGCCCCTGTCGGTAATATCACGGACAGTAGCAAAGTGCTTAGGAGTGGACGTGTTCTTCCCACGACAGTCCAAGAGAAGGTCAGTACCCCGGTATTTAAACCAAAGCAAACCCAAGACCCCTGCACAAACAAAGATGTAGGTCAACCCAGTGGGGCTAATGCCGATTCGGATCTCGATGAAGTGTTAAAGCTAATCAAGAAGAGCGAATACAAGGTCGTAGACCAGTTGTTGCAAACGCCTTCCAAGATCTCTATGTTGTCCTTATTGTTAAACTCTGACGCTCATAGAGAATCATTAATGAGAGTCTTGGACCAAGCCTTCGTGGAGCACGACATAACCCTTGGCCAATTCAGAGGCATCGTCGGAAACATCACTGTCTGCAATAATTTGAGCTTCAGTGATGAGGAACTCCCCGAGCAAGGAAGGCACCATAATCTGGCATTACACATATCGGTGAACTGCAAGACGGATGCTTTATCAAACGTACTTGTGGACACCGGCTCTTCATTAAATGTAATGACCAAGACAACCCTTGACCAGCTTTCCTTCCAGGGGACCCCCATGAGGCAAAGTGGGGTAGTTGTTAAAGCCTTCGATGGCTCGAAGAAATCAGTGATCGGGGAAGTGGATTTACCTATTACAATTGGACCATCCGTCTTCCAAATTACCTTCCAAATAATGGATATACAAGCAGCGTACAGTTGTTTGTTAGGCCGACCGTGGATCCACGAGGCCGGAGCAGTGACATCCACGCTGCATCAAAAGCTGAAATTATTGAAGAATGGAAAGCTAGTAACCGTGGGAGGAGAGGAAGCTCTGTTGATCAGCCATCTGTCGGCTTTCTCTTTCATCGGTGCTGATATTGTTGATGGGACATCATTCCAAGGTCTTTCCTTAGATGATGAGAGTGCCACAAAGAACGGAGCATCCATGTCTTCTTTCAAGAGCGCACAAAAAGTAGTGCAGGATGACTTACTCCCGGATTGGGGAAAGATGTTAAGTCTGCCGGAGCGTAAGCATAGAGAAGGGTTAGGTTATACTCCAACTACAAGAGTTACCGAACCAAGCACTAGCATTGAACTGCTCGAGAACATTTTCCGCAGTGCTAGTTTCATTCATTCCATAAAGGAAGCTAATGCCATCACTGAAGATGGGCCGGAAGAAACAGCATGTGATCATGTAACGCCCGGAGGAGCTTGCCGCAATTGGGTTGCTGTCGATGTTCCTTCTGTTATTCAGTCTTCAAAGTAATGTGTTTGTTTATTTATCTTTTTCAAAAAAAAACCCCTTCGTCTCGCCCAAAGCGAAGGGAGGCTCATGTAGGGCTTGTTTAATGTACTATCATCAATTAATAAAAATCGTTGTTTCTATCACAACCTTTACGTATTTATACGTTGTCCTTTTCTTTTTGTTATTTTTCAAAAAAATGGTAATACAAAAAAACCAAAAGCATATTTTCTATTTTCAATTTCAAAGAGTCTGCATTTTTCATTTTTTACTAAAATCAATCATCCATCATATGCAGACTAAGCACCAATAAACCCGTCGAACACCTTAACCCTAGGCTCCCTCCCAACTTTGAATTCCCTGTTTACGAAGCGGAAGAGGAAGAGGATGAAGAAATTCCGGATGAGATCAAGCGCCTATTGGAACAAGAGAGGAAGACCATTCAGCCTCATGAGGAAGCAGTAGAGGTTATCAACTTGGGTTCTGAAAAAGAAAAGAAGGAAATTAAGATTGGAGCATTATTGGATGCGTCCATCAAAGAGAAAATAGTCAAGCTTCTTGAAGAGTATGTGGATATCTTTGCATGGTCATACCAAGATATGCCAGGATTGGATCCTGAGATTGTAGAGCACCATTTACCTCTAAAACTTGAATGTTCGTCTGTCAAACAGAAGTTGAGAAGGGCTCGCCCTGACATGGCTCTCAAGATCAAAGAGGAAGTGTAAAAGCAGATTAATGCTGGATTTCTTGTTACATCAGAATATCCTCAGTGGTTGGCCAACATAGTGCCTGTTCCCAAGAAGGATGGTAAAGTCAGGATGTGCGTCGACTACCGAGATTTAAACAAAGCTAGTCCAAAAGACGACTTCCCTTTACCCCACATTGACATATTGGTCGACAATACTGCCAAATCCAAGGTGTTCTCCTTCATGGATGGCTTTTCTGGATACAATCAGATTAAAATGGCTGTTGAAGATAGAGAAAAGACGTCTTTCATTACACCTTGGGGCACCTTTTGTTATCAAGTGATGCCTTTTGGCTTAACAAATGTGGGTGCTACCTACCAAAGGGGCATGACCACCCTCTTCCACGACATGATACACAAGGAAATTGAAGTGTATGTCGACGACATGATTGTCAAATCAGGAACTGAAGAGGAGCATGTCGAGTATTTGTTAAAGATGTTTCAACGCCTAAGAAAATATCGGCTTCGCCTAAACCCCAACAAATGTACATTCGGCGTGAGATCGGGAAAACTCCTAGGTTTCATTGTCAGTCAAAAGGGTATCGAAGTAGATCCCGATAAGGTCAAAGCTATCAGAGAAATGCCTGCTCCTCAAACTGAGAAGCAAGTAAGGGGATTTCTAGGACGTTTAAATTACATCTCTAGATTCATATCCCATATGACACCCACTTGCGGGCCCATCTTCAAGCTGCTCCGCAAAAATCAAGAAGTGGTATGGACAGAAGATTGCCAGAAAGCTTTTGACAGCATCAAGGAGTACCTGCTAGAACCTCCAATACTTATTCCTCCAGTTGAAGGAAGACCTTTGATCATGTACTTAACCGTATTGGAGGACTCCATGGGTTGTGTACTCGGACAACAAGACGAGACCGGTAGAAAAGAGCACGCCGTCTACTACCTAAGCAAGAAGTTTACGGACTGCGAGTCCCGATACTCTCTACTTGAAAAGACTTGTTGTGCATTAGCCTGGGCTGCTAGGCGTCTTCGTCACTATATGCTTAATCATACTACTTGGTTGATATCCAAAATGGATCCAATCAAGTACATCTTTGAAAAGCCCGCCTTAACCGGAAGGATCGCCCGTTGGCAGATGTTGTTATCAGAATATGACATCGAGTATCACACTCAGAAAGCCATCAAAGCCAGTATTCTTGCCGACCATTTGGCTCATCAACCAATTGAGGATTATCAACCGATTAATTTTGACTTCCCCGATGAAGAAATCATGTATCTAAAGATGAAGGATTGTGACGAACCACTACTCGGCGAAGGTCCATATCCCGAATCTAGATGGAAGTTAATCTTTGATGGAGCTGTCAATGTCTATGGCAATGGAATTGGGGTAGTCATCGTCACCCCTGAGGGCAAACATCTCCCTTTTGCTGCAAGACTATTATTCGACTGTACAAACAATATGGCAGAGTATGAAGCTTGTATCTTAGGAATTGAGGAAGCCATTGATCTAAGGATCAAGAACCTTGACATTTATGGAGACTCAGCTCTTGTGATTAATCAAATCAATGGAGATTGGGAAACTCGCCACACCGGCTTGATTCCTTACAAAGATTACACAAGACGTTTGCTAACCTTTTTCAATAAAGTCAAGCTACATCACATTCCTCGAGACAAGAATCAAATGGCGGATGCTTTGGCAACCTTGTCTTCTATGTATGAGGTCAGCCGTCGAAATGAAATTCCAACAATCAAGGTTCAGCACCTAGAAAGGCCTGCACATGTGTTTGCAGCCGAAGCAGTCATAGATAACCAGCCATGGTTCCATGACATTAAATGTTTCCTCCAAAAGCAAGAGTACCCGCATGGGGCATCCAACAGGGATAAGAAAACTCTGCGAAGATTAGCTGGCAACTTCTTTCTAAATGGGGAAGTTTTATACAAGAGGAATTTTGATATGGTGCTGCTCAGATGTGTTGATAAACAAGAAGCAGATCTTATAATGCATGAGATACATGAAGGTTCCTTCGGAACTCATTCCAGTGGGCACACAATGGCTAGGAAGATCTTAAGGGCCGGATATTACTGGATGACCTTGGAAAGCGATTGCTACAAGCATGCCAGGAAATGCCACAAATGTCAAACTTATGCGGACAAGATCCATATGCCACCAACGACTCTGAATGTCCTCTCTTCCCCATGGCCTTTCTCTATGTGGGGCATTGACATGAATGGTAGGATTGAACCCAAAGCTTCAAATGGACATCGCTTCATCCTAGTGGCAATTGACTACTTCACCAAATGGGTTGAAGCTGCATCATATGCCAACGTCACCAAACAAGTGGTGGTCCGATTTATTAAAAATCATATCATCTGCCGATATGGTATTCCCAATAAGATCATCACGGACAATGGAACCAATCTGAATAACAAAATGATGAAAGAGCTATGCGAAGAGTTCAAGATCGAACATCATAACTCTTCTCTTTATAGGCCTCAGATGAATGGCGCAGTTGAAGCTGCAAACAAAAACATCAAGAAAATAGTGCAAAAGATGGTAGTCACATACAAGGATTGGCATGAGATGCTACCATATGCCTTGCACGGGTATCGTACTTCAGTACGTACATCAACAGAGGCAACCCCTTTCTCTTTAGTATACGGCATGGAAGCAGTGCTCCCCGTAGAAGTTGAAATACCGTCATTGAGAATCTTGATGGAAGCCAAGTTGTCAGAAGCTGAATGGTGTCAAAACAGATACGATCAGTTGAACTTAATTGAGGAAAAACGCATGACTGCTTTGTGTCATGGACAACTGTATCAACAGAGGATGAAACAAGCTTTTGACAAGAAGGTTCGTCCCCGTGAAATCCAAGAAGGAGACCTCGTACTCAAAAGGATCCTATCTTTTCAACCCGATTCTAGGGGCAAATGGACGCCTAACTACGAAGGCCCTTATGTAGTCAAGAGAGTTTTCTCCGGGGGAGCCTTGATTCTCACAACAATGGACGGCGAGGATTTTCCGCGTCCTGTGAATTCCGATGTAGTCAAGAAATACTTTGTCTAAAAACAAAAAAAAGAGCGTCTCGGTGGACTGAAAACCTGAAAAGGCGGTCCAGGCAAAAATTAGAGACATAAAACAGAAGTAATCATCCCGATAGGTCAAAGATCTGAAAGGATGACCTATGCAAAAATTAAGGATCAAAAGACCAAGTAACTACATCGGATTGGTCGTGATTCGTTTGGGGCACATCAATTGTCTAAAGACTCCGAATCTGAAGCATCCGAACAAAGGATTCAAAGTTTTTAGGGATAATAGTGGTCATCGTGTTCAATGTACCCTCCCTTTTATATTTACCATTTTTTTCTCGAACTTTGTACGATCCGTGAAGCCACGCCTTCGGCAGGCCACCACCCCGTTAATAAATTTTTTCCTTCCCGGCATTCTTTTGCTTTTTATCAAAGTTCCCATTTATTCTATTCATTCATTTCTATTTTTTGATGATAGTACCTTAAAACAAAACTTTTTCAAAATTATTTTTGTGAGTCTTTTATCTTTTATAAAATAACAAACACATTCCTTCTGAACTCGTGAATATTTGAAGTATGCGTCGATATCTGTCCTAAAAGCGGATGAAGCTTCGCAGGCCAAGCATGGTCAATTGCTAAAAGGGATTCCCCTGCAAAGTCATCAGTAAATCAAAAGGGAATATCCCCAATGAATCAAGAGCCCGAAAGGACGACTCAGGCAAGGATTTGCCAACCAAAGCATAAGTATCCCCAGCGGAATCATCAGTTCTTCTCCCTAGCGGATTAGCACGATCCCCCAGTGGATTAACAATCTACCCATGAGGTATTTATTCCTCATCAATGGTTGCGGCTTTTCCCCGTCAATTTTTGGATGTATCCCCTGTGGTATCATCCCCATTAAAGACTACCGAGTATTTGCAATGCGACGTCGGTCCACTTCTTATTTTTTACCGGTCTAAATCTTGTCTCGTCAAGTTTGTCGGTCGTACCATTAATCAAATCAGTTAGGCGTCATCCCCAGTCTGTCTGGTCTAGTGATGTCACCCCTTTTTTACGCCAAGTGGTAGTTCTTTAACGAACAGCTTGTGCATCCTTTGACATATTCTTGTACCAAGGAGCAGTTCTTTGACGAACGATTTGTGTATCCCCATTACAAGTCAATCTTTCACACAACATTCCCAGTGAAAGTCATACATTTGTACATTTGTACATTCATGCATTCATGCATTCATATATTTGTACGTTCGTACATTCACACATTCATACATCCATGCGTAGGTACATTCATGCATGCAACATACCACAACATCATTCATACATGGTTGCTTTAACCGCCATGAGTCTTACCAATCAATCGTGAACGATTCATAACCTTCATTTCCCCAAGTGTCATCCCCAGTGTATATGGTCCTGAGATGTCATCTTTTTATGCCAAGTGGCAGTTCAAACGAACAGCTTGCGCATCTTTTTATTATGTCTTTATGCCAAGTGGCAGTTCCTCAGTGAACATCTTGTTCATGTCCCCCAATATTGTTGCCAAGTGACAGTTCTTTAACGAACACTTGTGCACAGTTTTTATCTAATTCTCATCATCAGTGGTAGTTCGGAATTTAACCCGAACAGCTGGCTTTTTATCCTTGTTTCTCCTTCAGTGGTAGTTCGGAATTTAACCCGAACAGCTGACTTTTAACCTTTTTGTTCCCTGTTTTCAGTGGTAGTTCGGAATTTAACCCGAACAACTGTCCTTTTAACCTTTGTTTTCTCTTTCAGTGGTAGTTCGGATCTTAACCCGAACAGCTGTCCTTTTAACCTTTGTTTTCTCTTTCAGTGGTAGTTCGGAATTTAACCCGAACAGCTGACTTTTTATCCCTTTGTTTCTCCTTCAGTGGTAGTTCGGAATTTAACCCGAACAGCTGACTTTTTATCCTTTTGTTCCTTACCTTCAGTGATAGTTCGGAATTTAACCCGAACCGCTGACTTTTATCCGTTGTTTTCTTATCCCCAGTGGCAGTTCGGAATTTAACCCGAACGACTGACGTTTACATTTTTTACCTTCATTAAGCTACCGTTGCAACGGTAGTAGGTAAAACATTTTCCCCAGTGGTTAGCATACTCTGTCTTCTCTTACCTTCATTAAGCTACCCTCATAACAGTAGTAGGTAAGATGAAATCCCCGGTGAAGCCACCAAGTAACCTTGATCTGTTGTCTTTATTAAGCTATCATTCTGGTAGTAGACAACCCTTTTCCCCAGTGGAACCATGTTCCCCAGTAGAGTCGGATCCCACTTCTTTAATGAACCCGGGTATCCCTTTGTCTCTTTTTATCCCCAGTGTGGTCATCTTTACTGTCTTTGCATTCATATTTGCATTACAAGCATTCATAACATTTGCATGCATACATCCATGACATTTTCAATTAAAGAAAAAATTTAATCAAAAATGGTGTACTTTATATTTAAGTCTCTTCGACCGGTTCCGTGGCAAAGAAACTTAAATAGGGGCATCTGTCATACCCCATTTTTTTACTCATATTTTTCTTTGTCTTATCTTTTATTATTTCATCATTTATTATTATTTTTTATCAATTCATTTTTGTTGATGGATTTTATTTACATTTATCACCATAAGCATTACTATTACCTTTATTAATATTGTCATTATCCTTATTAATACCATTGCTTTTGTTTTTTTAATAATATTATTATTATTATCTTTTTTATCAATGTTTTATTATTATTATTATTCATTATTATCATTATTTTTTAATTACTAATATTGTTAACTTTTTCATCATTTTATTATCATCTTCATTATTATTCTCATTACTATTTTTTTTGTTTCCATTATCATTTTCATCATTTACCATCCTTGTTATTTTCATCATTTACTATTATCATTATTGGTTTTTTATTTTTATTTATTTTTAAGAAAATACAAAAAAAATACAAAAAAAGGGAGTTCTCACTGCGAAGTGACATTCGCACTGCAAACTCTGCGTTTTTTCTGCAGAATTTGATTTCTTTGATTTATCTCTTTTGTTTTAATTTGTAGTTATTATTATCCTTTATTATTATTATTATCATTGTTATTGCCAATTGTGGCTGATTAGATGCAGCAAAGCAAGAATCAAAGGTGTGACATTAAAGGTTGAGGTAAGATAGATTTTCTTCCAACCTAGCATGTGCTCAAGCAATTGGGCTGCCCTTGGTCAGCTCTTGTCCCTCCCAATTGACCTATCATTAAACCTGAGCTTGCCAGCCAGCTACTTGTTCCCTTTCCTTCCTTCTTTCTCCACCAAAACCAGTCAAACACAAGTGGTTTCTTGCCCAAAAAAAGCTGTTTGGTGTGCCCTGTTTTCAGCTGTATTTCTCCTCCCTCACACCAGCCCACATGCTCCCTTTTGTTTTCCCCCAACCTCTGTACATGGCAGTACACGTTTTCCTTGCTTGACCTCTCAAGATTGCAAGGATTGATCCCAAGAACCACACAATTGCAGCTGCCCTGTTTTTCAGTTTTTTTTCTCATCATTGCATTCAAAGATCAGCTGCATTTGTGGCTGAAATCAGCCAAAGTCTTGACCCTTGGCACAAGGCAAAGTAACTTCTATCCTTTAACATTAAATGCAAAGCAATTTAGCCTGGTTTTAGCCCACAAATCAGCTAAGTTCTAGAGATTTTCTCATCATTGCATTGGATTTCATTTTGGCCTATAAAAGGAATGACTTGCACAAGGATTTCACACATTCATTCACACGAAATTTACACCAAAATACACTTGAAAAACCATTACATTGCAGCATTGTGAGAGTAGAAAAGCAGTTCAACTCAAAGCAAAAACCAATTAGAGTTATTTGTCCATAACCTCTAATATCCCAACTTTGCAAAATCAATCAAGCAAGCCACTTCCTACCTCTTGCACAAGCATTGCTAGGAGTTCTGTAAGTATCCTAAAGTCTCTATATTTCATTTTGTTTGCTGTTTGCATCTTTTGTTTTGTTAAATTTCATTTTTGTGCAAAAAACCCCTTTTGAAACTCAAAAGGAATTTCAAAGTTGCAAAATACCAAAACTGAGTTGTTATACTCCTTTTCTTCCAAATTTGCAAAGCTTTTTAACCCCCTTTAGGTTCTGAAGCTTGCTCAGGAGCAGCTTCTGAACTTCTGTTCAGAAGCAGCTTCTGAGTTCAATTTTTCGCATACTTCGCAGAGCAAAGTTATGTTCGCAGTGCGACCATATCAGAACTTGGCTTCGCAGAGCCAAGTTCTGGTTGCTCTGCGAAGTAGGCAGAACTCAGAACATGAACTCAGGCTTCCAAAGGCCAAATTTTTGAGGTTCTAACCAATGATTCAGAGCCTAAGAGGGTTAAAATTTATTTTTGTTCAAACCATATCAAGAATATTGCATGTCTTTGGAAATTCCACAAGTTCGTGCAATTAATTTTGAGTAACGTGCAAAACAAGTTATGTTCTTAAATTTTCAAAATCAAGCTTGAGCAATAAGCTAAGTTCCTTTCCTTCAAAACTAAACTTGAACAAACAACTTTGTTCATGATTTTCAATCAAAACACGAACTTGAGCCGAACTTGCTCACTTTTAAAACCAAGCTCAAAATTGAGCCGAACTTGTGCATTTTCCAAACTTATGCATGTTTCCATGATTTGTTCATCATTCAAACTTGAATAAACACTTGTTTTTTGAGTTCCAATAACTTAAACAACAAGTGATGTTCATAATTTTCAACAAACTCGAACAACAAATTTGTTCATGATTTTTTACAACTTTCCTCTAAGTTTCTAACCAAATGTTTTGTCCCTTTGAGATTTCTTTGAGTTTCAACGAGACGAGAACTTGAATGAAAAAGGAATGGTTTGACGTATGTCTCTCCAAACCCCGGTTGTACGAATGCGTGATGTATGTCTCATCGTTCGGGCAATCGTCATTCCACTTTCGACGCGTCTAGCACGCTTAACCTTTTCTTGGCCCTCGTGGTCAATCTTAACTTTTCTTTGGTCCCCGTGACCATTTTAAAACTTTTCTTGGCCCTCGTGGTCAATTCAAACTTTTCTTAACTTTTCTTTGGTCCCCGTGACCGTTTTCTTTTTAACCTTTTACGCCTTGTGTGATTTCCATCGCCTTAATGTGCGTCCGTCTTTTTAACCTTTTACGCCTTGTGCGATTTCCATCACCTTAATGTGCGTCCGTATTTTTAACCTTTTACGCCTTGTGCGATTTCCATCGCCTTAATGTGCGTCCGTCTTTTTAACCTTTTACGCCGTGTGCGATTTCCATCGCCTTAATGTGCGTCCGTCTTTTTAACCTTTTACGCCTTGTGCGAATTCCATCGCCTTAATGTGCGTCCGTATTTTTAACCTTTTACGCCTTGTGCGAATTCCATCGCCTTAATGTGCATCCGTCGTTTTTCATTTAAAACTTTTACGCCTTGCGCGAATACCATCGCCTAAATGTGCGTCTGTCTTTTATCATTCAAACCCTTTTACGCCTTTGCGCGTTTTTCAAACTTTTTCGCTCGGGTGCGATTAAATCTTTTAATTAAAACGAACCAACATACAAATTTTTTCTACCCTGCAAAGAACTACGTACGCTTTGAATTCTCCGTCTACCGGGAGATACGTAGGAGCAGGATTCACATCTTGTCAAGCCCTTTAATAAAAAACTTCTTTTTTCCCTTTTATCATATTTTCTTTTTCCCTTTTATATATGCAAGCACGCAAGCAAAACTTTGAAAACATTTAAGCCTAAGTCGACTAAGAGGTTCCCGTTGAGTACAACGGATGTGAGGGGTGCTAATACCTTCCCCTCGCATAATCGACTCTCGAACCTAAAATCTCTTTTTTAAGGTAATTTCGAACTTTTTTCCTTTTTCCCCGAAAAATTAAAAGTTCAGTCGTGATTTAAAATTAGTGATTCAACGCTTCCCAATAGCTTGATATCCGAAATTCGACGCGACACATATTAAGCAAAGATCCCTTTGAAATATATTCATTCATAAACATGAAGCCAATCTTTACCAAGATCTTCACCAAAATTATCAGCATTAATAAATCTTCACCAAAATTATCACCAAAATTATCCCAAATGCATGAATAAATCTTCAATAAATCTTCAATAGATACGCACAGAATTAATCAGAAATAATGCAGAAAATCAGCTTCTGAAAACAGCTTATGAAGTTCAGCTTCTAAAGGTCAACGCTAGTCAACGTCTAAAGGCAGCTTCTGAAGCTCAACAGAAGTCAACGTCTGAACAATGTATCTGAAGACCTGTTCAGCGTCTAATGAACAGTTCGGCGTCTGAAGGCCAGTTCTGCGTCTGAAGGCCATTCCAGCTTCTGATGAACAGTAAATCCAGTTTTCAGCTTCTGAAACTTCTCAAAACCAATATCCAGCTTCTGAAGACACAAATAAACATCTGAGGACACTTTGCTTGCATACTTTGATTTTACCAAACATTTAGCCAACCTTTAAATAAACAACATAAAGGATTTGGAAGCAAGATTGAGTATGAGCTGCAATTTTTGTGGAGGCTATCACAATAATTACTATTGTGAGACGCAATTCATCGAAAAAGAAAAAGAGCAAGAGGTGATCAACATCGATTACAATACTCAATTACAAAATATTTTAGATGAATTCTTGAGGTTAAATCGAGATTCATTTGAGAAATTTGAAGTTCAGTGTGGTAATCTTGTTGAAAAAGCATATGAGTCTCAGAAGAATTTGGTTGAGATGGAGACTGAGTGTCAGGCTATTGTGGTTGAAGAAAATCCACAAGTGTGGAATGCTGGTCTCTACCTGAAGTCTCAACAAACGGGGTTTAAAGAAACCATTCATGTGCAAATGGATACATGTCCTTCTCCAAGGTGGGAGAGCTCAAATACAGTGGGTGCATGGGAGTATCTGACTCTTTGTGCCAAATTCATGGAATTCCTACCAAACAAGAGGAAGAAGAAGGATGATATATTTTTTCTGTCATTTCTGCCACCCTAACAGTGGTTGAAGCGTCAAGCTCAATGACGTAAAACAAAAGCGCTTGATGGGAGGCAACCCATCCTTTTATTTTTCTCTAATGTTTTTTATTTTGTTTGTTTCCATTGTTGAGTCAAATAATTGTCAGCATGTTGGAAGAATTTCGAGTATGTCCCTATTTTGTAATGAATTTTCACTTGTTTATTATTGATGAATTTGTTTGTTTAATTGATTTTTTCCAGTTTCGTAACAATTGTTTGATCAAGTGGTAATCAAAAGTTTATAAGGAGGTAGAGGCTTGGAACTCAAAGGCGAAGTGTACGACATTGTGCGGATAGGTAGTCACAACTCCCAGAAATCATAACTTGTAAGGTCATTGCTAAAATTTTATTTTTCAATTTACTTTAAAGAGTGTTCCATGCAACTACATTTCTAGAACTTGTGATTTTTTCTATTGTTGGTTGGTCTTGTCATACACACACTAAGGCAAAGTGCTTGGTACCATGAGCCTTTTTGAAGCCTACATGGAGTATTTTTGTTTGAATCTTATCCTTTTGAAAAGCCAATTTGAGCCGGTAGGTGTAGATCCTTTTGTTTGGTGACAAACTACATATTAAGCCTATAGATTTTAAAGTTACATGACCCAAATATTGGTTTGGAGTTAGGCTGTAGGATGTTGATAAAACATAAGTTTGGGGTTGCTTTTGGAATTTGCAACCAACTAAGTTTGGGGTAGGGATACTAGAGAACTAAAGAGAGTCAAATACCTCTCTGAGATTGAAAATCGAAAAAAAGAAAGAAAAAAAAATGCACAAAAGGTGCAAGAAAAAAAAAAGAGAAGAGACAAGATAAATGAATTAATGAAAATATTATTGTCTTAAAGATGAAAGAGTTCTCTAGTACTTGTGTTTATTTTATGGGGTGAATGAGGTAAATGTTCAAATTTTCCAATATAGTAGGAAAGCTTAACTCCAATATTTGTTTAACCTACTTTTCCAAAAATTATCTCACCTTCACCTAAGCCCCGTTATAACCCTTAAAGACCTTTACGGTGTGTGTTGACATGGACTTTGATTGATGTTTAGAAATTTTTCAAGCGTATGGTAATATGTAGACCTGCATGTCGACTGTGGGAAAACCTTTATCAAACTGTTGCGTGGAGTTGTGAATGGTGGATGTAGTCAAGTCAGCTGGCCCATCGAATGGCTAGCAAGGAGATGAACTTTTGGTGCTATCACTTGGTTAGGTAAATTGTTATTTTACTGTCATTTGTCAATTTTACAAGTAAATTCCTTGAGGACAAGGAATGATTCAAGTTTGGGGTTGTGATGACATGCTGTCATTACATGTTTTTATCAGTTGTTTTGATGTTTTTATTGAGTCTGTAGCATTATTAGACAGCCTGAAGGTACAAAAAGCAGGAAAACAGTAAGATTTTGAATTAATTGCATCGTGTCACGATTTGGGTATCGTGTCACGATTTCTTACCAGAATTGGAAGATTGTCACTGCCTATAATATCGTGTTACGATGGCATAATCGTGACACGATTATGAAGCTGATTTTGGAGAATCATGGGACTTTAATGCACAATCGTGTCACGATTTTATCAAATCGTGTCACGATTTGAGGAGCAGTTGTTGCCTATTTAAGCTGAACTGTTTTCAGAAACAAGAGGTCAGAAATTTGGAGATTGGAGGCACGATTTGGAGAGCACAAAACTGAAGAGGTGGCCATTCCATCCAACTCATAGTCAGTTTATGTATGTTTTTATGCTTCAATTGATTATGTTATTTGTAATTCATATTATGAGTAGCTAAATCTCTTAGAGATTAGGTCTGGAGATGAATCTGATGTATTATGTTTGAAACATGTGGCTGTGAAACTCTATGGTTTATGAATATTAATCTAGTTTTATTCAATTCAATTGTTCTTAATGCTTTCTATATACTGACAATATATAACAATGATTTGGTGAGAATGAATGACTACTGACCCTAGCTTTCAACTTAGACCTAATTGAATTGTTCAAATAAACAGGGTTAGTCTAGGAATGGATAATCGTTTATTTATGATAATAGGTTAACGTTCATAAAACCTTCGAGGAATATTAGATCACCTAAGGGATTAGGGGCTGTAATCCGAGAAGAGGGTTCTAACTCAAGGGATTGATTAGGACTATTTTTGTTAATCATCGTAAAACTAGAGGAGGATTCATAGAAATAGGTGCAGTTTACCAAACAGAATTAATCAGAGGATTCGAAAGACTTGATCTCATCTCTCCTTATATATTGAAAACCACTTTTATCAGCTTTTTACTTTTTATGCAATCAAACCAACTGCCTAGGGCAACCCCCATTTAATACATCCTTAATAATAACGACATTGCGGAGTAGAAGTTGAAACAGTCCCTGTGGATACGAACTTATAAATTTTATTACTTCGATAGTTTTAGTACACTTGCTAAAAGTCTATCAAGTTTTTTGGCGCCGTTGCCGGGGACTGTTGAATCATTTCAACTGTGAAATTTCATTATTATTTAGGATTTCTGTCATTTACGTTTTTGTTTGTATAGTGAAAAAAAATTATATAAAAAAAATTATGATTTATGCTCTTCATATCTCTTTCTTGTGCTTTACTACTGGAAGGTATTTCTGAGTTTTGTAGCAATGTGGGATAGTCGGTCGCTGATTGATTCAGAAGAGATCGGTATCCTTTGTTATGAAAAATGGATGATCTCTCTACATATAAAGGATTTGGAAGCAAGATTGAGTATGAGCTGCAATTTTTGTGGAGGCTATCACAATAGTTACTATTGTGAGACGCAATTCATAGAAAAAGAAGAAGAGCAAGAGGTGATCAACATCGATTACAATACTTAATTAAAAAAATATTTTAGATGAATTCTTGAGGTTAAATCGAGATTCGATTGAGAAATTTGAAGTTCAGTGTGGTAATCTTGTTGAAAAAGCATATGAGTCTCAGAAGAATTTGGTTGAGATGGAGACTGAGTGTCAGGCTATTGTGGTTGAAGAAAATCCACAAGTGTGGAATGCTGGTCTCTACCTGAAGTCTCAACAAACGGAGTTTAAAGAAACCACTCATGTGCAAATGGATACATGTCCTTCTCCAAGGTGGGAGAGCTCAAATACAGTGGGTGCATGGGAGTATCTGACTCTTTGTGTCAAATTCATGGAATTCCTACCAAACAAGAGGAAGAAGAAGGATGATATATTTTTTGTCATTTCTGCCACCCTAACAGTGGTATAATACCATGTCGAGTAATTTTACATGTGATATAACCCCACTCAATGGAGGTCTCTTAAAGGTAATACCATGTCGACATGAGTAGTCGTGTTTGGCATTGTTATTTTTAAGTGACCCACAAAGTTGAGGACCTTTAGAGTTACCTTTAACCCATCTTAGCCTTTTTAGGACGTAGTGCGGTGGCTGATCAAGAGTAGTATTGAATTGGTTTATGCGCGATACTACACTCAAACGAGACTTTCCTACAAATGTCGTTGGGCCGGGAGTAGTGCCGTAATCCGACAATATTCGGAAGTGGTCGAAGACTTTGAGAACTTGGTAGAACCCGTGATATAGGTACATGTGAAACCGTAGTACTTACCAAATGGCGTGTTTACCCTTGACTCCAACATTATGGACTTAACCTCACCATGTTTTCTCTGTTCTTTAGCATAATCATGCATACATGCATCCATTCATAAATATTTTTTCCATTAAATATCGAAGGACTTAGACAAGTTTTTATTTTTAATGCTCAAATGAATGTTCAACTATGATGTATGCAATTACTTTGATAAGTCCTTCGATAAAATAAAAAGTTTGTTGTTTATTTTTGCATACACATATCATGCATCATATTGCATTCATAGTTTCCAAACCGAGTCTTACATTTCATTCATTAAACAAGGTCAATCTGCCGCAGTCATTTCATGTTTTCCTTAGAATAGTGCAACTTGAAACCTATCAGTGGTACTTTCCATTGCGTCGGGTTCATCCATGCCCCACTTGAAGCCAATGCTGTCTTAGAGGATGACCCTGAAGAGGTGGCACCTGCTTTCGTGACACCAGGAGGATTTACTCGTAATTGGGACACTGTGGACATACCTTCAGTCATTCACGCGTCCAAGTAATGTGTTCTGTTATTTTGTCTTTTCAAAAATCCTTTCGTCCCGCCCAGGGCAAAAGTGAACTCATGTAGGGCTGTTTTAGCTTCAAGTGTTTCCATTATTAATGAAAATGTCGTTTTTTTTCCCGACTTTTATTTCATTTTACTTTTATTACTTTTTCTGGAAAATGGTAACACGAAAAACCCAAAAAAAAATCTTATTTTTCTTTTTCTTTAATCAATTTTAAATATCAGCATCAACTCATTTTATAAATCAATCATGAATCATATATGCAGATTAAACATCAATAAACCCGTTGAACAATGTAACCCTATGCTCTCTCCTAACTCTGAGTCCCCTGTCTACGAAGCTGAAGAGGAGGAGGATGAGGAAATTTCAGATGAGATCTCTCGGTTACTAGAGTATGAAAAGAAAGTCATTCAGCCTCATGAGGAAGCGTTGGAAGTGATCAACTTGGGTACCGAAGAGGATAAGAAGGAAGTCAAGATCGGGACACTACTTGAAGTGACTGTCAAACAAAGGGTGATAGAACTGCTCAAAGAATTTGTGGATGTGTTCGCATGGTCATACCAGGATATGACAGGTTTGGATCCTAACATTGTGGAGCACCGTTTGCCTTTGAAACCCAAATGCCCGCCAGTTAAACAAAGGCTGAGAAGAACACACCATGACATGGCTCTGAAAATCAAAGAAGAGGTACAGAAGCAGATTGACCCAGGTTTCCTTGTTACATCTGAGTATCCTCAATGGTTGGCCAACATAGTGCCTATCCCGAAGAAGGATGGTAAAGTCAGGATGTGTGTCAATTACCGAGATTTGAACAAAGCCAGTCCTAAGGATGATTTCCCTTTACCTCATATTGATGTGTTGGTTGATAGTACAACCAAATCCAAAGTTTTCTTCTTCATAGATGGTTTCTCCGGGTACAATCAGATTAGGATGGCACCTGAAGACATAGAGAAGACATCCTTTATCACACCTTGGGGCACTTTCTGCTACGAAGTAATGCCTTTTGGTTTGATAAATGTCGGTGTTACTTATCAAAGGGGCATGACCACTCTTTTCCATGACATGATGCACAAAGAGATTGAGGTGTATGTGGATGATATGATCGTCAAATCAAGCACCGAAGAAGAACATGTTGAGTATTTGGTGTTAGATCTAGGAAGCTATTGGGCTTCATTGTCAGTCAGAAGGGTATTGAAGTAGATCCTGACAAAGTCAGAGCTATCAGGGAAATGCCTGCTCCACAAACAAAAAAGCAAGTAAGAGGTTTTCTCGGATGCTTGCACTACATCTCCAGATTTATCTCTCACATGACTGCCACATGTTGGCCAATATTCAAGCTACTCCATAAAGATCAAGAGATTGTTTAGGCAGAAGACTACCAGAAAGCCTTTGACGACATCAAAAAGTATCTATTAGAACCTCCAATTCTTATCCCTCCAGTTGAAGGAAGACCACTGATCATGTACCTAATTGTATTAGAAGACTCTATGGGCTGTGTGCTCGAACTGCAAGATGAAACCAGAAGGAAGGAACATGTTATCTATTACTTAAGCAAGAAATTCACAGATTGTGAGTCTTGATACTCCCTACTTGAGAAAACTTGTTGTGCTCTAGCCTGGGCTGCCAAGCGTCTCCATCACTACATGCTCAACCACACCACTTGGTTGATATCCAAAATGGATCCGATCAAGTATATCTTTGAGAAGCCTGCCTTAACAGGAAGAATCACTCGTTGGCAGATGTTGTTGTCCAAGTATGATATTGAATACCACACTCAGAAAGCAATCAAAGGCAATATCTTTGCTGATCATCTGGCTCACCAACCAGTTTAAGACTACCGGCCTATCAAGTTTGACTTTCCTGATGAAGAGATCATGTACTTGAAGATGAAAGATTGTGATGAACCATTGCCTGAAGAGGGTCCAGATCCCAAGTCAAGATGGGGTTTGATCTTCTTTGCTGCAAGGCTGCAATTTGATTGTACAAACAATATGGCAGAGTATGCAGCGTGTATCCTGGGTATTGAAGAAGCTATTGATTTGAGAATCAAGAACCTTGACATATATGAGGATTCAACACTTGTAATCAATCAGATCAAAGGAGAATGGTAAACTCGCCACCCCGGCTTGATTCCTTACAAAGACTACGTAAGGCGTTTGCTGACTTTCTTCAACAAAGTTGAGCTGCACCACATCCCTCGTGACGAGAAGCAGATGGCGGATGCTTTAGCTACTTTATCTTCTATGTACAAGCTGAATCATCGGAGTGACATGCCGACGATCAAAATCCAACGTCTTGATAGGCCTGCTCATGTGTTTGCAGCCGAGGAAGTCTTTGACGACAAGCCATGGTTTCATGATATCAAGCATTTTCTCCAAAGTCAAGAATATCCACCTGGAGCGTCTTACAAAGACAAGAGGACTTTGAGAAGATTGTCCGGTAACTTCTTCCTGAACGGAGACGTATTGTACAAGAGAAACTTTGACGTGGTATTACTCAGATGTGTGGACAAACATGAAGCAGAGACGTTGATGCACGAGATACATGAAGGCTCCTTCGAAACTCACTCCAATGGGCACGCCATGGCTAAGAAATTGTTAAGAGCAGGTTACTACTGGATGATGATGGAATCTGATTGTTACCAACTACTCTCAATGTCCTTTCCTCTCCTAGGCCTTTTCTAT
The DNA here is from genome assembly GCA_018208015.1 of Medicago ruthenica. Classification (NCBI taxonomy): domain Eukaryota; kingdom Viridiplantae; phylum Streptophyta; class Magnoliopsida; order Fabales; family Fabaceae; genus Medicago; species Medicago ruthenica. The sequence continues at coordinate 19,652,794 of CM031375.1, forward strand.
GTCGGGCATTGACATGATTTGTAAGATCGAACCGAAGGCATCAAACGGACATCGTTTCATTCTAATGGACATTGATTACTTCACCAAGTGGGTCGAAGCAGCATCTTATGCCAATGTGACCAGACAAGTGGTAGTCAAGTTTATCAAGAATTAGATCATTTGCCGCTACGGTGTGCCTAACAAAATCATCACGGACAACAGAACAAACTTGAACAACAAGATGATGAAAGAGTTGTGTAATGACTTCAAGATTGAGCACCATAATTCTTCTCCTTACAGACCTCAGATGAATGGGGCTATCAAAGCTGCAAACAAAAATATCAAGAAGATTGTTCAAAAGATGGTAGTCACTTACAAGGACTGGCATGAGATGCTCCCATTTGCTTTGCATGGGTATTGTACCTCCGTACGCACATCAACAGGGGCAACCCCTTTTTCGTTGGTATATGGCATGGAAGCAGTATTTCCTGTAGAGGTCGAGATTCCGTCATTGAGAGTTCTAATGGAAGCCAAGTTGTCTCAGGCTGAATGGTGCTAAGACATATATGATCAGCTGAATTTGATTGAAGAGAAACGTATGAATGCTTTATGTCATGGACAGTTGTATCAAAAGAGGATGAAGCAAGCTTTTGATAAGAAAGTTTGTCCTCGTGTGTTCCAAGAAGGAGATCTCGTGCTCAAGAAGGTCTTGTCTTTTCAACCCGATTCCAGGGGCAAATGGACGCTTAACTATGAAGGCTCGTATGTCGTCAAGAGAGTTTTTTCCGGTGGTGCGATGACTCTTGCAACCATGGATGGTGATGAGCTTCCCCGTCCTGTAAACGTCAATGCAGTCAAGAAATACTTTGTCTAAAAAAATAAAAGAACAGCTCGGTAAGTCGAAAACCCAAAAGGGTGGCTTAGGCAAAAATGAGCGTCTTGGTGGACTGAAAACCCAAAAGGGCGGTCCAGGAAAAAATTAGAAACATAAAACAGAAAAAATAATCATCCTGATAGGTTGAAAACCCGAAAGGGCGATCTATGCAAAAATTAAGGATCATGACAAAGTAATTGCATCGGGTTGGCCACGACTCGCTTGGGGCACCTTAGCTGTCAAAGGACCTCTGATCTGAAGCATCCAATAGTGGAATTCAAAATTGTTAGGGGGAATAGTGGTTATTGTGTTTAATGTACATTTCCCATATATTGACCATTTTCCAAACTTTGTGAGATCTGTGGAGCCACACCATTGGCGGGTCACCACTCTCTTAAATAAATTTGAGCATGTGCCCTTTCATTTGGAATTCTCATTTATTCTACTTGCAAAATTCCTTCTATTTTTTTATGGTAGTACTTGAAGCAAAACTTTTTCAAAATAATAAATCTTTTTCATGTCTTCTGAAAAGCATAAACAACAAACACGTTCTCTCTGAACTCATGAGTAGATGAAGTGTGCGTCAACATCCGTCCTGAGAACGAATAAACTCTGCATGTCAAACATGGTCAATTGCTTAAAAAAAAGAGCTCGGTAAGTCGAAAACCTAAAAGGGCGGCTTAGGCAAAAATGAGCATCCCGGTGGATCAAAACCCGAAAGGGCGGTCCAGGCAAAAATTAAGGGCATACAAAAGAACATATTCCTGGTGGACTGAAAACCCGAAAGGGCGGTCCAGGCAAAAATTAGGGGCATACAAAAGAAGATATTCCCGGTGGACTGAAAACCTGAAAGGGCGGTCCAGGCAAAAGTTAGGGATTCAAAAAAAAGAAAAGAAACAAAAGATAAGCATAACCATAGGAGCACTGGTTTTAGGAAACGAGATTTCTGCCAGATTTTTTTGGATTAGCACATTTTCCCCAGGAAGTGTTTACTCCCCATCAGTTGATGCGTTATGTCGGGCTCTACCCCGTCAATGATTTGAGATGTCCTCAATGGCATCATCCCCAATGAAGATTGCCGTGTATTTGTACTGCGACGTCGGTCCACTTACCATCTTACCTGTCCAATCTTGTTTTGTCAAGTTCATCAGTTAAACAATCACACAAGTTCATACATTCATACATTCATACATTGATGTGTTCATACATTTATACTAATACAACAAGCATCATTCATACATGTTTACACTCTCAAATGTCTAAAAGTCTCCCAAAGTCCCGCTTCGGTCATCTTTCTCCAAGTTCGGTCTTCAAAATGTTTCAAGTAGCAGGCTCTATAAACGAGCAACTTGCAAATATGTTTCTCTAAACAGTGTCACCTCTTCTTGTGTCAAGCGGCAAGTTCTACAAATGAACAGTTTGCACATACTCTTTACTTTCATCTTTGTCTTCAAGTGGCAGGTTCTACAAACGAACAACTTGTAACCCTCTTTCTCCCCAAGTGTCATCCCCAGTGTGTCTGGTCTAGAGATGTCACGCTCAGTACGCCAAGTGGCGAGTTCTACAAACGAGCAGCTGGCAAGTTACCTTTTTATCTTTCACCTTTGTGCCAAGCGGCAAGTTCTACAAACGAGCAGCTGACAAGTTACCTTTTTTACCTTTTTTGTGTCAAGCGGCAAGTTCTACAAATGAACAGCTGGCAAGTTACCTTTTTTACCTTTTTTGTGCCAAGCGGCAAGTTCTACAAACGAACAGCTGGCAAGTTACCTTTTTTTACCTTTTTTGTGCCAAGCAGCAGGTTCCACAAACGAACAGTTTGCACATACTCCTTACTTTCACCTTTGTGCCAAGTGGCAAGTTCTACAACCGAACAGTTGGCAAGTTACATCTATTTTCACCTTTGTGCCAAGTGGTAAGTTCTACAACTGAACAACTGGCAAGTTACATTTATTTCCGTCTTTGTGCCAAGTGGCAAGCTCTACGAACGAGCAGCTTGTAATCAATGTCTTTTCCCCATATCATCTTTCTTTTCCAGCTATCAATACGATAATCGACCTTTTTCTCCAGTCAAACCACATTATCCCCAATGGAGTCGGATCCCGTTCTTTAACGAACTCGGGTATCCTTTTGTTTTGTTTTATCCCCAGTCAGGTCATCTTCGCCATCTTGCATTCACACTTGCATCGCGGGCATTCATATCATTTTGCAGTCTAAATTGGTCAAAAATGGTGTACTCTGTATTTAAGTCTCTTCGACCCGCCAAATTAAAAATTTCATTTTTAAATCTCCGTAACGAAGAAACCTAAATAGGGGCATCTGTCATACCCCATTTTTTGACCCAATTTTGACTCATTTTTAATCGTCTTTTAAAGCCGGAAATTTTCGCTATTTCAGACGAAATTTCGGCAGAAAGCTATTTTAAAATAACTCTTTTTTTTTTGTTCCGAAGGCGACATTTTTAATTTTTTGTTTTTATTTGTTTTATCTTTATTAATTTTTTTTTATTATTCATTTATTTCCTTTTTTAGTTTTATTATTATTTATCTTTATATTTTTATCTTTATTTTTTATTTTTATTTATTTGTTTTCGTATTTTTTTATTATGTTTATTTTTATTTAATTGTTTTTTATTTTTCACTGTTACTGTCATTTTGGTCCCTGTCCAAAAGAATGACCACAAGGGCATTTTTGTCCAAAAAATACACCAAACCCTAATTTCTGACACTATAAAAACAACATTAATTGCACTGTTCCCAAGAGTCAGAAAAATCAGAGAACAATTAGAGAAAAAACAGATAATTCGGCCACCACCAAAATTCAACCAAAACCCTAATTTTCTCACACTTCCTTCATCAACACCAAAACCAAATCAAACAACCACCGACAGAATCAAAACAACACAACCGAAATCACAAACATCCATCAAGAGAATCAAAACAACACAACCGAAACCACAAACAATCACAAACAGAATTCGAACCAAAGCAAAAAAAAAGGTAGTTTTTTTCAAAATAAAAACTTAGATCTAGAGGTTTTGAAAAGGTTTTTTTGGGATTTTTGAATGAATATTTAGAAAGAGGGAGAAAAAGGATGTTAGAAAAGTGAGAAAATTTTAAAAACCATGAGTTTTTCTACTCCGGCGAGGCGCCGCCGCCGCCTTGGCCGGCCGGCCACCGCGCCGGAATCCCCTCCGGCCGGAAAACATAGAGAGAAGGGAGAGGAGGAGAAGTTGGGAAAAGAGAGAAAGATTTTGAAAAATGTCATTTTTTTTACAAAAAAAAAAGAAGCTATTTATAGCCTATTTCCAGATTGAATCTGGAGCGTTGATCAATCAACGGCTCAGATTCAATCTAGAAAGCCCGTGACCCATCATCTTAAGCCCATTTCTCTCTTCCTGTTACTTCTGCACCCCTCCCTTTACTTCTGCACCCCCTTCCTTTTTTTATTTTATTTTCTTTACTTTTTATTTTTTCTTTTTGCATCATATTTTTTTTATTATTATTATTTCTTCTGCATTTTTTATTTTTATGCTCTACTGCCCTTTTATTATTTTTTATTATTTTGCCTAAGAACAGCTAACAATGACCTAAAACAGAAGGATGAGAGTTAGGAAGATTAATATTATCCTTAAACTGGTTATCCATGTTACAAACAGACTCAAAATTTGTGCTGATACAGTTTGGATTATATAATCGGAACTGTTTTTCCCCTGAAAAGGGTGTTTATGGGGTGTTTGGATTCTATAATCTGAAAAAAGCAAGGAACGCGCCCAATTTTTTGAGGTTTTTGGATTATAAAATCCGAATTGGTGAAAAACTCATTTTTTCACCCTCATAACAAAGGAAAAACTGATTTCGGATTCTAAAATCCAAAAATCACATGAGCATTTTCGTAAAAAAACATAGGGTGCGCGAGAAAGTGATAAGGTGGAAAAAGTAAATCACAATTTTTAATCACTCACTTAAGAGACTGTAACCCTTAAGCTAGAAGCCTATAACCATCTTAAAAAATGGGCTATTACTTTTCCCACCCTATTAGGTTCTCCCACACCCTATTCTTTTTTCCAAAATACCCCTCGGATTATATAATCTGGAAACCAGTTTCGATATATATATATATATATATATATATATATATATATATATATACAAGAGCAGCAACTTCCCCCATTTTTACAGTTTAACTTTTCACTTTCCATTTCTCTCTCCTCTTATCCCAAAATTCGAAAATCAACAAATCGGTCGAATCTTGGCTTTTTTTGCTCAAAATCATCACATTTCAAGGTTTATCAAACACCAAATTGAAGGTTAGGACTCATTCCCTCTGCATGCAATCCTTTGAGTTCGAATTTTTTTTTCTGGATACTGAAGTAGTTCAGATTTTAAAATTGAAACATGATTGTTGCAATTTCAATTTTATAATCTGAACTGTACCGGTATGAAGATTTTTTTGACTTTTATGTATTTTTGTTGATAGTACTTAACCTTTTTATGCATGTTACAGGTATGGAACAACCTGTTGGTCGCACCAGGGGTCAAAGAACAACTATGCATGCTTCTGTTATGAGGGAGCATATGGAGAGGATGAAAGCGGAGGGGGGAGAGTCCACGCGTGGCAGGGGGCAGGGGCAAGGGAAGGGCACGCCGTGCCGGTACTGATGGCGAGGAAACCACCCAAGAGAACTATGATGAGCCACAGTACGAGCCTCGGATAGAGATGGAGGAGCAGGTGGAGGGTGACCAGGAGGTGGAGGTAGACGATGATGAGGAGCAGGAGGACAATGTGCCAGAGCCAGACCCAGAGGAGCTTGACGACTATCCTGGTGGCTCACACGACTTGACGGTGCTGACGAAGTACCATGTTCATGTGGCTAGGATGGCAGCTGAAGGAGTGGTAAGACACTACACCTTTTAGCTTAATGGAAATTGAATTTCTATGTTGTTTTAATAATGATTGTAAACTGTTGTTTATTATTGTCATGTATTATTCTGATTACTGTGAAACTGATGTTAATTTGTTGTTTTTAATTTTTGCAGTGGCGTGACAATTTTAAGTGTGTGAATAACGAGAAGAAGATTGAGGCAATTCACAGACCAAACAAGGCACGGATGACAACATAATGGTTTAAAGATGGGCTGAGAGCCACCGGTCTTCAGTGGATGCAGGATACCAGCTACAGCCAGATCGACCACGGCCTATGTTCGACATTTGTGGACAGATGGCACGAGGAGACCTCGAGCTTCCATCTTCCGTTTGGGGAGATGACAATGACACTTGATGATGTGTCATGTTTGTTGAATCTCCCCATTGAGGGCGTGCTCTTGTCCTACGAGAGTATTACCAGGGCTGATGTTGTTGGGTTGATGATGGAGTTGTTGGGGGTTGATGCGGGGGAGGCATGGGTGGAGGTAGAGAAGACAAAAGGGAGCCATGCACTGTTTAGGTTCTTGAAAGATGCTTTCAAGGAGCGTCTTCAGGAGGCACATGATGTCTTCCATGCTGGTGATTTGGATAAGATGCAGAAGAAGCGGGACCAGTCTCTCCGTATATATTTGCTCTGCCTGGTGGGTATCACGCTCTTCACTGACAAGAGCGCCCGCTATGTGGATGTTGCCTACTTGAGGTACTTCAGAGACTTGGGGCTCGTCTCTGATTATGAACGGGGAGCTGTTGCCTTTGTCCACGTGCTTTGATGTATCTGCCGCTGAGGGGTCTATCTTCACCAGACGAGTATAGGACGCATCTGGATCAGCTGGATCTGTCGGGTGTTGTCATGTCCCCTTATGAGGCGCACCGTGAGGTATGTCCCTTCGAGCGTGTCAGCCTTTACTCTAGATGGCTGAGATACGGTTCTCGTAGGGTGAGATATCTGTAGAAGCGGGTGCTACACCAGTTTGGGTATCTCCAGACAGTCCCCAGAGATCCATGCGAGAGTGCATCTCCTAGATGACCTTGACGGAGATCAGCCACATATATGCACATTACCTTGATCACATGCTAACACCCCGAGACTTGGGGCTTGTAACACCCTAACCCTTAACCGCCGATTATTAACTTTAATAAAACAAAACGTTAAGGACATAGGAAGTTACAACATAATGAAAACGCATTTTCATAAACAACAACAGATCAAAGTACATTTGATTCCCATGCAGCGGAAAAAGAATAAACAAAACAGAGAACAGAGACGATACCCCTTCTATACAGGATACCCCTTCTATGCTCATACCCCTTCTATATCAAACAGCTCATACCCCTTCTATATCAATATTCACAAATATCGATTGCATCATTTTGTTTCCGTTTTCAAAACACAATACAACATTCCACATGTTCATACCAAAGACCAATCTAAAACAAAGAAGAGTGAAAAAGACGTAAAAACATAAATCTGAAAATGCTGTCACAGCACAAATCCATTAAAACCTCCTCTGAGTATTTTCATCATAACTCGAAAACTAAAATTCATTTTCACACCAAACCAAAGCCACTGGAAAGCTAACAAAATTATCTAAAACTTTCATGTTTACACCCAAAGCCAATTCTGTACTGATCGGTACCAGTTTTTGTTTTAAATCCGGAAAAGTTGTGCAGAAAACTCATAAAAATTCACTGTGACATACAGCAGAAATTCAACCATAACTCAAGTTCAATAAATTGTTTTGACATCAAACCAACGGCATTAGAAAACTAACATCCATATCTACAACAGAGATCATTACCAAAGTTATACATACACGTTCAGATACCCAAAATGGTGTTACAACTATCAGAGCCCTAAACTCTAACTAGGATACAACACCTAGTACAAAAAGTAAGGATAGCTAAGCTATGCCCTCACCACTACGCAAGCTTCTAAACAGCAAAAGCTAATCCTCGACGATATGCTCGTCTTCCTGAAAATCTGGATCCCCAAAGATCCAGCACATAACACAAAACAGAGAGTGTTAGTATCACAACCAATAAACATGTATAAATGACATATTATTATGCATAACTAAAACACAACACATAATCGACAAAACACAAAAACTCATCAACCACACACGAAACTCATCAACCACACACGAACTCATCAACCACACACGAAACTCATCAACCACACACGAAACTCAGGATTCTCAACCCCACACGAACTCAGGATTCTCAACCCCACACGAACTCAGGTTTCTCAACCCCACACGAACTCAGGATTCTCAACCCCACGCGAACTCAGGATTCTCAACCCCACACGAACTCAGGATTCTCAACCCCACGCGAACTCAGATAATATCACTTAGCAATCATTATGCACACATAATTCTTCAAACACAACACTCATCAATAACAATTATCACTTAACAACCATTATGCACACATAATGTCACAAAAGATGCATGCCTCAAATGCATTCACTACTACATGTGGTACCAAATCATTTCGCGGATAAACCTATATCCTTACCAAGCACTCTTGATAACCAAGCACTCTTGGATTTCTTCGGATAAACCTATATCCTTACCAAGCACTCTTGATAACCAAGCACTCTTGGATTTCTTCGGATAAACCTATATCCTTACCAAGCACTCTTGATAACCAAGCACTCTTGGATTTCTTCGGATAAACCTATATCCTTACCAAGCACTCTTGATAACCAAGCACTCTTGGATTTCGCCTTTCATCGACTGCACCTCGGTCGTGCATATGACCAATAATAATTGGATTTCATTCTTACTCAGGCACTCATGGCCAATCATAATACAAACATGCATAAATCATCAAACATGGTTCACAACATCATCAGCAACATCATACTAAACCAAACTCACAACATCATCAACAAAACACAACCACTAAATTATCAGCACTCTGATAATTATCACGACAACAACAACATCAAACACCACCACTAGGCTTCTCATGGCCTAATCATAAGATACAACATGTATATACTCAACCATGTTCAACAATCTCAACTAAACCAAACAATCATACCAAAATCTCAAACACATAAGGGTTTCAAAGGAACACCCACACACTTTGATAACTTATCCATTTCAACCTATTCATCACTTCTCACACCTTAGTCTTTAATATTACTAAGTCCAAACCCACTTTCAAAACCTTAGACACACTCTATTAGTTCCTAACAGCCATTTCAAACATTATATGACTCATACTCACACAACATAATGACTTTAACAAAAACCACCATTGTTAGGGTTCACGCAAGCTTTTCTTGAAACAACAACATCATTGTCGAATACCCAACAGCAATAAACATCATATAACTTCAATTAAACATACTATCAAACATCACTTAGCATCAAATGAACATAACATAATCATTAACAGCATTTCTATCAAAACCTAGACAAAGTGAAAGGAAGTTTGGGATGGAGAAATAGACATTCTCCCCTTCTCAATCATTTGTGAATAAGCAATACTACCTCTCTTACCTCTAAATCGATGAATCAACGAAAGTTCCAAGCCTTCTCTTGCTCTCTCTCGTGAGCTCTTGCCCTAGCTTTCTCTCCTAGCTTTTCTCCTTCTCTTTCCCTTCTCTTTCACGTTTTCAGCTTTCCAAAAGATAGTGAATAGTGATTCACAAAGTCTTTGTGGTTATCTCTTATAACCCAATCAATTAATCATGGCCATCCAATCTTTACTAACTCTCAAGGACCAATCCTAGCCCTTCAATCCAATCCAAGCTCACTAAATCTCATCCACTTGATCATTACCACTTATTCATGACCAAGCCCATTACTATTCATCTTCTTGGCCCAATTCGCTCAAAACCTTAAAAACTCACGAACTTACGCTCGCGCTAAATAATTATTTATCGATTACGAGAAAATATTTTTAAAAGCCAAACAATAAAATAAAATATATAAAAATATAACATACGAAAATAGGGTCGTTACAACTCTACCCCCCTAAAAAGAATTTTCGCCCTCGAAAATACCTGAAAACAACTCTGGATAGGAGTCTCGCATCTTGCTCTCGATCCAAACCAACACAAAGGTGTTCTACATCTTCTCCCATACAATGCTTCAAAAGGTGCCATACCAATGCTCGAATGAAAACTGTTGTTATACGTAAACTCAATCAATGGTAAGCAAGCTTCCCAACTTACTCCTTGCTCCAAAATACATGATCTTAATAAATCCTCCAATGATTGAATCGTCCTCTCCGACTGACCATCCGTCTGCGGGTGATAAGCAGAACTCATCCGCAACTTAGTCCCCAACGCCTCTTGCAAACTTTCCCAAAACCTTGAAGTAAAACGGGGATCTCTATCTTCATCCCTTGCCACCAGAACATTTTCCTCAGATCTTGATACATCTTAGTAACACCAGGATGAATACTTAAGTTGCTTCTGTGACCTTCCTCCAAGATCATCCTCTTCAATTCTGGCACATCTGGTACACATAACCTCCCTTGACATCTCATCACGCCTTTCTCATCGATCTCAACGTTTACCTTTTTCCCTTGCTCGATGAGCGTCTTAAACTTCGTCAATCTCACATCAGACTCTTGTGATCGCTGAAAACCTCGAACCTTGACCCATACAAGTAGTGCCTCCAAATCTTGAGAACAAACACAACAGCAGCTAGCTCCAAATCATGCGTAGGATAATTCCTCTCATGAATCTTCAGCTGTCTTGATGCATAAGCAACGACTTGTCCCTTCTGCATCAACACACCACCTAAACCCATCTTCGACGCATCACAATAAACCACGAACGGTTCCTTCGGATTTGGCAGAATTAGCACAGGTGCAGATGACAACCTCCTCTTCAGCTCTTGGAAACTCTGCTCACACTTGTCATCCCAAATGAAAGCTTGACCCTTCCTAGTCAACTGCGTCAACGGCAACGCCAACTTTGAAAATCCTTCGATGAACCTCCGATGGTAACCGGCCAAACCAAGAAAACTTCGGATCTCAGTAACAGACTCCGGCGTTCCCCAATCTTGCACGGCCTCTACCTTAGCAGGATCCACTGCTATACCACCACTTGAAATGACGTGACCCAAAAAGCTAACTTTATGCAACCAAAATTCACACTTAGAAAATTTTGCATAAAGCTTCTTCTCGCGCAACACCTCCAACACAATCCTCAAATGCTCGGCATGTTCCTCTTCCGTCTTCGAGTATACCAAAATATCGTCTATGAAGACCACCACGAACCGATCCAAAAAGGAATGAAATATACGATTCATATATTCCACAAACACTCCAGGTGCATTAGTAACTCCAAAAGGCATAACAGCGTACTCGTAGTGACCATACCTTGTTCTGAAAGCAGTCTTCGGTATATCCTCCGCCTTAACTCTTATCTGGTGATATCCCGATCTCAAATCAATCTTGCTGAACACACAGGCTCCCACTAACTGATCCATCAAATCATCTATCCTCGGAAGTGGATACTTATTCTTGATAGTTGCTTTATTCAACTGACGAAAGTCGATGCACAAACGCATACTACCATCTTTCTTCTTCTCCAACAGAACATGCACACCCCACGGCGATACGCTCGGTCTTACAAACTTTTTCTCTAACAGTTCTTCCAATTGTTCTTTCAACTTTTCAAGCCCTGCAGCTGACATACGATACGGCGCCATCGAAATTGGACTAGTACCAAGTACTACGTCAATTGCGAATTCAACCTCTCTCTCGGGTGGTAAATCCAAAATATCATCTGGAAAAACATCTGCAAAATCACGCACCACTGGCAACGCATCAACCTCATTCTTCTCTTCCACTCTCAGCGAAGCAAACATAGCAAACACGTCCTCTTGAGCCTTCACAGATCTTACCACTTCTCGACAACACATGAGCTTCGAACACAGCTCTGGCTCCGGTCTTGGAAACATAACCGTCCTCTTACCGCAGTTGATATGAACACGATTAAATTCTAACCAGTTCATACCAAAGACAACGTCTATTCCGCTCAACGGAATGCAGACTAAATCCATTCCAAAGTGTCGACCATACATAGTGACTGAACAGTCAACACAGACTAGAGTAGTCGATACCGAACCACTCGCAGGCGTTTCTATAACCATGCGTCCCATCATGTTCTCTACTCTAAGACCCAACCTCTTCACGCAATCCACAGAAATAAACGAATGGGTAGCACCCGTATCAATAATAGCAGACAAAGGAGTATTATTGATAAAGCATGTACCTCTGATCAAGTTGTCCGCCTCTGCATCACCACCATCCAAAGCGAACACTTTTCCTCCAGCCGCTCTAGGCTTCTTACATACGTTGCTCTTATGACCCGCTTCTTTGCAGTTGAAGCACACAATACCCTTCTTGCACTGATCAGCTTTGTGGTTAGGATCACCACACTTGAAACATTTTCCATCACTCTTCGGGCACTCAAAAAAACGATGTCCCGGTTGTCCACACTTAAAACAATTCTTACCACCTCCAGTTTTACCACCACTGCTTCCACCTCCATCCGGCTTCTTTCCCCGGTTATCATAAGGCTTTCCTCTTCCGAAGGCTCTCCTCCTCTTCTCATTCACAGCCTTGTAGTAGTTAGTCTTGGCTTCCTGTGCTGCTCTATCAGCCGTCCTACTCACAGCCTTCTGAACCATGGCATTCGCCATCAATTCCATCGCATCGGCAAATGCTTTCTGCGCCATAACCTGAACCAGCACCACGCACCACGAGTGAGGATACGCTTCGTTTCCTCAAAACAGTATAAACAGTGTTTTCCTAACACATGTTACACAAAGGGTAATCTACACCTAATTGATCCAATGGATCGACCTGCTCTGATACCACCTATTGTAACACCCTAACCCTTAACCGCCGATTATTAACTTTAATAAAACAAAACGTTAAGGACATAGGAAGTTACAACATAATGAAAACGCATTTTCATAAACAACAACAGATCAAAGTACATTTGATTCCCATGCAGCGGAAAAAGAATAAACAAAACAGAGAACAGAGACGATACCCCTTCTATACAGGATACCCCTTCTATGCTCATACCCCTTCTATATCAAACAGCTCATACCCCTTCTATATCAATATTCACAAATATCGATTGCATCATTTTGTTTCCGTTTTCAAAACACAATACAACATTCCACATGTTCATACCAAAGACCAATCTAAAACAAAGAAGAGTGAAAAAGACGTAAAAACATAAATCTGAAAATGCTGTCACAGCACAAATCCACTAAAACCTCCTCTGAGTATTTTCATCATAACTCGAAAACTAAAATTCATTTTCACACCAAACCAAAGCCACTGGAAAGCTAACAAAATTATCTAAAACTTTCATGTTTACACCCAAAGCCAATTCTGTACTGATCGGTACCAGTTTTTGTTTTAAATCCGGAAAAGTTGTGCAGAAAACTCATAAAAATTCACTGTGACATACAGCAGAAATTCAACCATAACTCAAGTTCAATAAATTGTTTTGACATCAAACCAACGGCATTAGAAAACTAACATCCATATCTACAACAGAGATCATTACCAAAGTTATACATACACGTTCAGATACCCAAAATGGTGTTACAACTATCAGAGCCCTAAACTCTAACTAGGATACAACACCTAGTACAAAAAGTAAGGATAGCTAAGCTATGCCCTCACCACTACGCAAGCTTCTAAACAGCAAAAGCTAATCCTCGACGATATGCTCGTCTTCCTGAAAATCTGGATCCCCAAAGATTCAGCACATAACACAAAACAGAGAGTGTTAGTATCACAACCAATAAACATGTATAAATGACATATTATTATGCATAACTAAAACACAACACATAATCGACAAAACACAAAAACTCATCAACCACACACGAAACTCATCAACCACACACGAACTCATCAACCACACACGAAACTCATCAACCACACACGAAACTCAGGATTCTCAACCCCACACGAACTCAGGATTCTCAACCCCACACGAACTCAGGTTTCTCAACCCCACACGAACTCAGGATTCTCAACCCCACGCGAACTCAGGATTCTCAACCCCACACGAACTCAGGATTCTCAACCCCACGCGAACTCAGATAATATCACTTAGCAATCATTATGCACACATAATTCTTCAAACACAACACTCATCAATAACAATTATCACTTAACAACCATTATGCACACATAATGTCACAAAAGATGCATGCCTCAAATGCATTCACTACTACATGTGGTACCAAATCATTTCGCGGATAAACCTATATCCTTACCAAGCACTCTTGATAACCAAGCACTCTTGGATTTCTTCGGATAAACCTATATCCTTACCAAGCACTCTTGATAACCAAGCACTCTTGGATTTCTTCGGATAAACCTATATCCTTACCAAGCACTCTTGATAACCAAGCACTCTTGGATTTCTTCGGATAAACCTATATCCTTACCAAGCACTCTTGATAACCAAGCACTCTTGGATTTCTTCGGATAAACCTATATCCTTACCAAGCACTCTTGATAACCAAGCACTCTTGGATTTCGCCTTTCATCGACTGCACCTCGGTCGTGCATATGACCAATAATAATTGGATTTCATTCTTACTCAGGCACTCATGGCCAATCATAATACAAACATGCATAAATCATCAAACATGGTTCACAACATCATCAGCAACATCATACTAAACCAAACTCACAACATCATCAACAAAACACAACCACTAAATTATCAGCACTCTGATAATTATCACGACAACAACAACATCAAACACCACCACTAGGCTTCTCATGGCCTAATCATAAGATACAACATGTATATACTCAACCATGTTCAACAATCTCAACTAAACCAAACAATCATACCAAAATCTCAAACACATAAGGGTTTCAAAGGAACACCCACACACTTTGATAACTTATCCATTTCAACCTATTCATCACTTCTCACACCTTAGTCTTTAATATTACTAAGTCCAAACCCACTTTCAAAACCTTAGACACACTCTATTAGTTCCTAACAGCCATTTCAAACATTATATGACTCATACTCACACAACATAATGACTTTAACAAAAACCACCATTGTTAGGGTTCACGCAAGCTTTTCTTGAAACAACAACATCATTGTCGAATACCCAACAGCAATAAACATCATATAACTTCAATTAAACATACTATCAAACATCACTTAGCATCAAATGAACATAACATAATCATTAACAGCATTTCTATCAAAACCTAGACAAAGTGAAAGGAAGTTTGGGATGGAGAAATAGACATTCTCCCCTTCTCAATCATTTGTGAATAAGCAATACTACCTCTCTTACCTCTAAATCGATGAATCAACGAAAGTTCCAAGCCTTCTCTTGCTCTCTCTCGTGAGCTCTTGCCCTAGCTTTCTCTCCTAGCTTTTCTCCTTCTCTTTCCCTTCTCTTTCACGTTTTCAGCTTTCCAAAAGATAGTGAATAGTGATTCACAAAGTCTTTGTGGTTATCTCTTATAACCCAATCAATTAATCATGGCCATCCAATCTTTACTAACTCTCAAGGACCAATCCTAGCCCTTCAATCCAATCCAAGCTCACTAAATCTCATCCACTTGATCATTACCACTTATTCATGACCAAGCCCATTACTATTCATCTTCTTGGCCCAATTCGCTCAAAACCTTAAAAACTCGATTACGAACTTACGCTCGCGCTAAATAATTATTTATCGATTACGAGAAAATATTTTTAAAAGCCAAACAATAAAATAAAATATATAAAAATATAACATACGAAAATAGGGTCGTTACAGGGCTCGCTGCTATGACTGGTGTGGAGACTTCACAGGGATATATCAGATGGTTTTATACCATCTCACATCCACGCGTCATTCTTCAAGCAGGGGTACTTGAGGCCACCCGAGCAAGAGGCCCTTGATGAAATTGCTGCTGAGCAGGACGGAAAGCAGGGGTACCTGGCGCTGACCGAAAGGTTGGATCGTATCAGAGACCATGTATATGTCGTCATGTCCAGTGGTGTGGTGGCGCAGGAGACTGATGTGTGGTGCCATTTGGAGGCTATCCTGGCGGTGGTTCATGGAGGGCAAGTTTATCGCCGTAGGCGTTTTGTTGGGGGCAGAGGTGGCGGGGCTTAGTTTTACTTATTTATGGTTTTGTAATGGATAATTTTGAATTTTATTTCTGAACAATCGGTTTGTAAATTATGAAATTATTTTAGTATTTATGTCTGAACAATTGAATTTTATCGTTTCAATTACAACATTTTTTGTTATTTATTCAAGAATGTATGTTTATTTCACAAGATTACATAATCTGGGAAAAAAACACACTTCTGTTTCTGCAACACAGCTTATGTTTCTGTATTGATATACTTCGGATTATATAATATGGAATGTTTAATGACATTCCGTATTATATAATCCGAACTGGTCAATTTTTTTACTTTTTTTTATGCCAAAGTTAGGCTTTTATGGGGTGTTAGGCATGGTTCGGATTATATAATACGAAACGTCTAAAATGATTTCGTATTATAAAATACGAACAATATTTCACAGAGATTTCACAAACTTCTTCAAGGTGCTCTATGGTTCAACAGTTTAAGAATGATTCAGATTTTATAATTCAAACTGTATCTGGATTATAAAATCCAAACAAAGGATATTATGGAGAAAAAAAAATAGGACGCACGAGAATGTCACAGAGTGAGAAAATTAAAAGCCTAAAAGATGCATGAAAATATGAAAGCCCAAAAGTCATATTCTTACGTGGCCAGGTGTTAACTTTTGAATATCTCCAAAGGCTAGAAAGGATGTTCAATCAATTTTTATTTTGGTACAAAAAGGATGATCAATTTTATTGATTTCAGCTTTTTATAATGTTTGAACTTAAAAGATAAAAATAAAGTGATTAATGGAAGCCAGTTGGAAAGGGTAGCACATGCACATCTTTTGGCTTAACTTGCACATGCATTTTGTCATATTGTTCCCTTTTCTCACAAGAAGGTAGGCAACAACAAATAATATTTGATTCCTTCTTTAACTACTTCCTTATCTGTCCATTTTGTCCATTTCATAAATTCATGTTAATCCAAAAATGGATGATACACACCAGATTGATAGCAACCTTGCGGCTTGTAGTAACAACTTCCCTTCACATAACTTTTTACTAGTAGATTTCCCTCGCTTTCAATGAAGCAATTATTAGTAGCTGATTTTCAAATTAGTTGATTATAGTTTGGATTAACCTTTTTGACTTATGAAACTTATTAAAATTGAGTCTATCTGCCCCCTAAGATACACAACAAAAAAGAGGTCCACTCTTATTTTCACTTGTTATGGCAGGTAAATTCAAGAGTTTTTTTATGCATATTAGGTGCACTCTTAAGTTTATAATTCTTACTTTTTTTAAAAGAAAAATGTATGAACTTCGAGAATAGTTAGTTTCTCACATTCACCTCAACATATAATGAAAAGGACAAAACTTAGGTACAATTCTTTAGGTGCTTTTCGTATGGTTCTTAACTAAAAATACAAATTTTTTGGATATAACAAACTTTGAGAAAATTAAGGATTTAAGGAAATCATGGTGAATTTAGTTAAGAACCATACGAAAAGCACCTAAGGAATTGTAACTAAGTTTTTTCCTAATGAAAATTTAGTAATTTGCAATCATTTTTAAAAAAACAATTGATAAGTAAGTTTATGTGTTAATATGACGAAATTTTTTAATGGATGTTGGCGTAAAACTAATTTACACTACAATACATTACTATTAAACTCATAAGCTTATAAATGTTTACAAAGAAATTAAATAAGAGAGCTTATGAAAAAAATTGAAAGAGAGAAGCTAATCTCAACTTATAAGATGAACTTTAGTTAAAAAAAATATTTATTGTAAGATTCTTTTTAAAATATTTCGGTTACTGTATGTTCTTGTTGATAAGTCTAAATTAACTTGTGATTGTTTCTTGGTCCCTAAGAATTCGTTTGTCATCTACAACTTGCAATCAATTGAAATGAATTAATCAAACTAGTAGCTAGCTACAGCTTCACATATCAAAATTAACTAAAAGGGGGAAAAACATGAAACAAATCTCAAGCTGAGAATCTCTTCTCAGTTAGTCAGCAAAACTCCTTAAGTGTTACACAAAGAGTATAAGATTAATCATGGAAGAAAACTACACCATGAAAAAAGATAAACAAGTTCACAAATGTAAAGACAGCACAACAAGCAATTAGAATCAACATACACGCAAAAGAAATCACCTTACAATTATTATGTACAAAACCAAGTATGATCATCTACCATCCGCTGATGTAAAAGAATCGGCAAATCCATACGGGCGATTAGGTATACTTGTTTGTGTGTTATCCAAGCTTGGAACAAGCGAAGATGAAGATGACTCCAGTTGACTTGCACCTTCATAATGCCTGCCATTTCTTGAGTGCTTGTGGTAAAGATAAGTCAAGGTCAATACCATATATGTCTTCAGCATTCGTATCGGATGGCTTCCATTGTTCTACAAGAGAAGAAAGCACGTTAACCGCATGACCCATGTCAGGCCTTTGATATGGCTCCCTCGCACTGCAATGACCAGCTAATTCAGCGACAGTGTGAATACTAGCAAGCGTTTCTTCATTGATATCAATTGTAGGGTCAATGGCCTTGCGGAATGTGTCCTTATCTAAGTACATTCTTCGGAACCATGCTACAAGGTGCATGCTGTCCTCAGGTTGGCTGTCGTCAAGTGCTTTTCTTCCAGTTATAAGCTCCATCAATATTACACCAAAGCTGAACACATCAACTTTAGTTGTCACACGACCGGTAACTGCAAGCAGATAGTTGTTTGCATGTCAGGGATTAAGAGGTATTTGCCGACAAATCAATGAACAACCAAGAATTATCAAACACAAACATTCAAAATATTTGTACTATCAAACAAACAAATCAAAACAAAAATCTACACACAACCATTCAATCAAAATGCACCACATAGTCACACTCCAAGGCAAAAGCAAGTTAGTTCCTCCGAAGACACGTGAAGCCATTTTTACAAATTGAACATGAAAAACATTTTAGGACACAAGTTACATCATTGACTTTCACTTTCTATTAACAGCATGAAGTTGTAAAGAAGGGTTTGCTTAACTTTCTTAGTTATGTAGCTGCATTCAAACCAAGTCAATATATTGACTAAGTTCTTGACTATCTCTGCATTTATTTGGGAATACTAACTAAAATTGGCATAGCAAACAGAAAACAAGTGAAGCGGATGAAAGATGAACAACAAAAAAATACCTGCATATTCTGGTGCCAAATATCCGAAAGTTCCTGCAATTCTTGTTTCAATTGAAGCTTTCCCTTCTGGAGCAAGACGCACGAGACCAAAATCTGCGACCTTTGCCCTCATATCATCTCCAAGGAGAATGTTTGAAGGTTTCAAGTCTCTGTGTATGAAGCTTTGATGAGCCAAGCTATGAAGGTACTCAACACCCCTAGCAACATCTAAGGCAATGACCAATCTCCTATTCCACCCGAGTGGTTCGAGTCCTTCGTCTGGCCAATTAAAAATATACCTACTTAGGGTCCCCTGAGGCATGTACTCATAAACAAGAAGCTTTTCATTCCCATCCAAGCAGTAACCAAGAAGAGCAACAAGGTGCCTGTGACGAACCTTTGTCAAAACAGCAATTTCAGGACTGAAATTCTGCTGCACCCTTCCCAACTATTGCCCCACACATCATTCTTTTCACTGCGATTCTTGTACCATCATGGAGTTCGCCTTTATAAACCGTTCCAAAACCTCCTTGCCCCAATATATTTTTCTCGCTGAAGTTGTTCGTGACACTCCTCAGAACCTGTATTGAAATTACCATGTTTCCCGCTTCAACCATTTGAATATCTCCCATCTCACTGTTGGGTACGGTGTGAGCTTCACTCACACCTCCAACACTTACACTCGAACCTGCAACCGTTATCTTCACACTTTCATTATCTGATCCAGAATGCCGAGGGTGAATAACTAATGCATTTGGACTCTGCACCCTGCTTAACTTCTTTTGCCTCATCCTAAACAAACAGAAAACCAAGAGACCAATCAAAGATGCCACAAAAACAGCACCAACCACAGCTAACACAATCAAGCCCACATGTGAAGAAGACTTTTTGCCGCCATTTTCCGAACTCCCACCATTTCCACCACTTGCATTGGTACCATTAGGAGACACCGAAGGTGACAAGCTGCTTTTATCCTTCCCTATATCAATGTTCCCACTAGTACTCACAATCACATTGCTCCTAAAACTCGGTACCTTCCCGAAGAGATGATTGTTAGCAACATTCAATTGAGTTAGCATAGGCAAAGTAGTAAGCTCATTCGGAATTGAACCAGTGAGATTATTATCAGAAAGAATAAGTCTTTGCAGTGATTTCAGCTTAGCAAAATCTGGAGATATCATACCACTAAGACCCATCTTTTGAAAATTAACAACACTAATGTTCCCATTACTACAAGTAATCCCAATCCAATCAGCACAAGGATCATTCCCCTTCCAACTCTCAGCAAACCTTAAAGGATAACCCATACCCCCAACAACAGAAAGAAGAACATTCACCCTAGGATCACAATCACCAGGACTAGGCAAACAAAAGCTATTAGAATCCTTAATACTATCAACCTCAACACCAGCACCAAAAACCGGCACCGGACCTTGAAACAAGTTATTAGTCAAGTTCACAACTTTAAGCGATTTAAGTCCAACCAACGAACTAGGAACAACACCAGTAAAAGAATTATCCCTTAAACTCAAAACTTCCAAATTTTTCAATCCTTCTAAATCAGGCAAAGGACCATTAAACCCATTAGAATGCAACCAAACCTCAGTTAAAGAAGTCATATTCTGCAAAACCTCAACTGACCCACTAAGCTTAACATCACTTTTCTGACCATTCAACCACAAAGACTCAACCTTTAATCCATTAAACCCCTTTGGCAACACACCTTCAAGTTTATTAAAAGCTAAATGCAATAGGGCCAAACCAGGAAAAACCTCATCACTAAAAAAATCAGGTAACTTACCCTTCACATTAGCATTATTAGCAGAAAAATTCTGAAGAGAAGAAGCATCTTTCAAAGACATAGGAATCTCCCATGGCTCAAAAGGGTTATCATCAATCTCAACAGAAACAAGCTGAGACAAACCAGCAAAAAAATCACTAGGAAAAGATGAAAAAGTGTTACCACTCGCCATGAAAACTTGAAGAGAGTTTAAACCGTTTAAGCTTGGAAGTGGACCTGTGAAGTTGTTGAATTGAAGCTCTAAGTGTTGTAAGTTGGTAAGGTTTTGAATGGTTTGTGGGAGAGTACCATGGAGATTCTGGCGACCGATTTGTATTCTTGTGACACGGTTGTCGTCGGAGCAAGAAACGTGGGTCCATTTACATGGATCCGGGTCGGACCAACCAAGTGAAAAAGGTGGTTTAAGGTTGTTTTTTAGGGTTTGCATGATGGAAGCATCGTTGTTTTGGGAGTGAGTGAAAGTGAAGAGGGTGGTGATGGAGAAGAATAAGGTGAAAAAAGTTAAGGGGTGTACGATGATGTTTTTCTTCATGTTTTGTTGTTGAAGAGAAGAAGGTGGTGATGGAAATTAAAATGGTGAAGAAAGAGTTTTGGTTAGTTAAGAGTGAGAAGAATGGGGAGGAGAGTAATGCAGTAGCACATGCAAGTGGGGCCCATGTATCTGAAAGACAGGGTTGTCATGACCATTGCTGAAGAAGAAAGTATGAGAGGAGAGGCTGTTGTGTTGTGTTGTGTACTGTCATGTTTGTGTGATTCTGGTGTATGGTCCACCTCTTCCTCATCTTCATTTATGTATTTTCCTTATTATTATATTTATATATGTTATGTTAATGTATACATGCATATTAAAAGGTGGAGAACTTCTACATTTACAACTCATTAGTATCTGGAAATTTGTAAATATTCCACTTTAATATTAGTATTTTCTTGACATGGTATATTCGACTTTAATATTGAAATATAAATATGTGAACATTATGCTTTTTAATACTCTATCCGTTTTAAGATGTCTAACTGTTTGACATGTGACAATACAATATATAATTTTGATAATTAATATATTATGTGAATAATATATATGGTCAAACAAGATCAATTATTTTAGGAGAGATCAATATATACATACTTAAGAGCGGTTGATCCAACTACAATCCTATTAATTTTTTTAAAAAAAGAGTTGTTGATCCAGATAATTTAAGTCTCTTTCAATTTAACCAAAAATCATAAATCTAAATGCATTTATTAAAATGTAGCAATGGTAAAACTTTTGAGAGATAGTTTTATCGCTCTTTACGGTCATATGGGACTTTAACCATGTGAGAATGATCAAAGTTTTCTTGGAGAAGAGGTACTTCTTTGTTTGGAAAGTTGATACGGTAGGAGCCTTTTTATATCAATTGGCGGCTAGCTACTAATTTATCCCTTGTGATAGATCAATGGTATTGATGGAGGGATTTGGATTCTCTCATATGTGATTTATACATGATTGGACGATTCAAAATAAAAAATAAACATATTAAAAAAGATAATATACTTCTTTTTCATTTTGAATGGTGTTAGATCGAATATTACTCTTTTATGTGTGAATCACACTTGACATGATCCATTTACTTGGAATAGGGAGATCCTCAGATCAAGATAGAGATATGTTTTCCGTTAAATGTTTATGCTTCTTTATTCACTTTATATCTTCCACATCTAGTTTTTCCAGTCGAGGTCACTTGGGCATTACATAAACAATGGAAGTTTTGCCTCCTCTAGGGTAATAGTTTTTGCTTGGTTGATTTTAGGTAAACTTTCAACTAGGTTAAACATGAATTAAAGAAAGGTCGTTAGGGATATATATGGATGATACTAACTGTGTTTGTTCCCTCGGAATCAAGAATTGCAACAACATTTATTCTGTGTGCGAAGTTTGCATTAATATTTGGTATAAAGTGTGCAAAAAACTTGGAGTTTTGATGGTTACCCCAAGAGATTTAGAAACTTTGTTTCTGGTAATTAGCTAGACTAGCTAGGACGAAACAAAAAGGGGTGAAGGATCTAGCCTTAATTTGACAATCAATGATTTAGGAAATTTGAGCCACAAAAAATTGAAGAGTTTTTTCAGACTCGATCATGGAGGTTTCTCCTAGCATGATTGAACTTGTTAAAACACAGTCTTAAAAATGATTTCAGACAAAGACAATGGGACACTGTCTTTTCTACAAGTGGTGTGTTAATCTGATGGATGTCTCCTTAGGTTGTAGTTTAATACAAAAACTCTGGAGGGTTCTTTTATGTGTTTTTTATTCTCTATTTTCTTGTTTCTTTGTCTTGTATGTAGTAGGTCCAGTGACTAGTAGTACCCTTTATATTCTCTTCTAATTGGAATTTTGCTTTGTTGTTTCAAAAGATATATATATGCAGATGATATTCGACCTGCGGTAAAAAAAATACTTAGTACTAATATTTTCAATATATTCTCTTATTTATATGAAATCAACATAACTTAAACGAGATTAATTTCAATTTTAATTAATAAAGAATATGGTAAAAGTTACATTGTTAACACTTCAGATATTATTTATAGATACGGTTTTTTGACATCTTCAAATATGGTCCCCTACTTGAGTTCTTAAATCCAAGTGTTAAATAACAGTTTAGTTTTCCCTTTTTAATAACTTTGAGCTCATCCACATGGCGTTGGATTCCTTAAAATTAAGTAATGTACTTTTATAAACAATCAACCCATTCTCCTTAGGAAAAAAAAAATCAACCCATTCAGAAAAAGTATAAAAGTAGTGATTGCTTAAAAAATATAGGGTTAATAAATAAGTTTTTGTCCCTATAAATATAGTCAATTTCATCTTTAGTTCTTATAAAAAAAATGTTTTTAGTTCTCATAAAAAAATTGACATGTTTTGGTTCCTATAAAAAAAATTCTGCATGTAGTTTTAATCCATGTTAAATTAAAATTTGTTTAATTATGCTTAAACTTTTGAATGACTTTTTAAAAGATTTGTTTAAATCATTATAAAAGTTCCTCTTCAAAAAATTAGCTCAAAATTTGATTTTTAGGTCAAAATTTTAATTAGTCCTAACATGAAATTTTGACGTTTTAAAAAATTTATATTTAATTCATTACATGTTTAAAAATTCTAATTTTTTATAAAAGAGTTTCTTATAATGTTATTAAAATGTCTGTAAAAAATCATTAAAAATGTAAAGATTTATGCATAATTAAACAAATTTTAATTAAATAGGGACTAAAAATATGTACTGAAATTTTTTATTAGGACTAAAAACGAAATTGCCTATATTTATAGAGACTAAAATTTATCTAACCCAAGGATATATCATTATATCAAAAAATTCTTTGGAGTATTTTTTTAATAAAAGTGTATGAATTATTTACATATATTTAAATTTATGATGTAATAAATCACTTATAATAATATATGTGCAATTCCTTCAAACAAAAAAAAATGTGCAATCTAAAGTTTTTTTCTTAAAAATTGTCCGTTAAAGATACTATTTTTTTTAATAAGCACTAAAGATACACTTAATGTATTATCATAAATTAATGGGTTAACTATATTTTTAGTCCTACAAAATCATGAGTTTTCAAGTTTAGTCCCTCTAAAATTTTAATGACAATTTTAGTCCTTCATAATATTGTAGTTAGTAAGAATAGTCCCTATTTTGAA
This sequence comes from Medicago ruthenica, assembly GCA_018208015.1. Taxonomy (NCBI): domain Eukaryota; kingdom Viridiplantae; phylum Streptophyta; class Magnoliopsida; order Fabales; family Fabaceae; genus Medicago; species Medicago ruthenica. Next base: position 19,677,350 of record CM031375.1, read on the forward strand.
ATCTTTTTACAAAAATGGATACTTTTAGTCCTCCAAAATAGTCCCTATAAAATACAATTAGGGACTAAAAGTGAATAAAATTCATGTAGGGACTAAACTTAAAAGTTTGTAATTTTGTACGGATTAAAAAAATATTTAATCATATATTTAATCCTAAATTAATGTTGCTCATGTCAATCGTTTTTTTGAGAAAATATCAACCTTTTTGCTGTTAGAACAAAAGGGAAATTGGGATATTTGAAAAGAATATGGTTTGAGAGAATTGAGAGAAATTGAAGAGAATCAAAAATAATTTACTGAGTTGTTTATGTTACATTTAAACTACTTGTAACAAAATATTTTCCCACTTGTAACCAAAGAAAAAACTACTCTGCAATGTGTATTTATATTATAAGGGAAGCTGCAATAGCAGCTGCTTCACCCCACAAGTAATGAGGTATTTCCTATTGTTTCAACATGTTTCTCATCGTGTTAACAATGGTTTTATTATTTGTTTTTCTGATATGTTATTGTGTTGTGGAGTGTATTGTGCAGTCACTTCATGATTTATGTCATTTGATAAACAAAAATCCTTAAAATCACTCCATCTATTCTTAACCCGCTAATCATTTCATCACTTTAATTCTAAATTGGCATTCTATACTTCTTAAACACTTCAAGCACACAATTTTTCTTGGCTATCAAATAAATCCAAAACTTCCTAGTAAATTCATCTATGGATGACACAAAATAGTTGTGGTCTCACAGAGATTTGTACTCAAATGGTCTACAAACATCAGAACGAATAGTTTCAAGCTTCCTAGTTGCCTTAAATGAAACTTCAGTTTTGTATGAACTTCTTGCTTGTTTTCCAGTGCAACACTTATTACACACTTGACTAAGTAGCTTGATTTGTGGGAATCCTCACCATTTTCTTCTCATTTAGCATGCTCAAATCTCTAAAATTCAGATGTCCATATCTTTAACCCTCAATCATATTAATGTTGATCTTGAAAGTTCTCTGCTTTGACAATAGATCCTTTAGGATCAACCTATCCTTGCAATCACAGACTCTCATAGTTTGTGCTTCCATCTTCATAGTATATCCATTTTGTAGTAATTGACCAATACTAATAAGATTATTTCTCATATTTGGCATAATAGTACATCAATAATATATGCTTTATTGCCATTTTTATGAATCAAAACATTACCAATTCCTCCAACACAAACTATACTATATATTATCTACAAATCTTATCTTTCTGTTAACTGAACCATCTAATTTAGAGAACTAAGACTTTTTAACTGTCATGTGATTTGAGCATCATGTATCCATATATCATTCATCATTTTGTTCCTCACTAGTTTTGATTGCAGCCATCAAGAGGACTTCATCTAAATCATAACCCTCATTATGATCAAACTGTGCTTCATCACTTTTTTTTCCTTGGGACTTTCTTAGACTTGCACTCAGATGCATAATGCCCCATTTTTTACAGTTATATCATTGAATCTTCTTCTTATCAACTATCTTCTTCTGGCTTAAGACATTCTTAGTTCCATCTTTCGTGAAGCTTTCTTGATTTTTACTTGAATCTTTATCATTCTTGGAAGCTTGATCCTTCCAATAATTCTTTCCTTTCTTGTATTTCCTTTTCTTTGCATACTGAGCTTGCAAAGCTTGATCTAATGCAAAACTTTGGATTTTTCCTTGTTCCTATCAGTTAACCTCAATTCATGTGTTTTAAGGCTTGCTTGAAGTTCTTCAATCTTCATCACATCCAAATCTTTAGATTATTCCAAGACCACAACAATATGATCAAACATTGGTGTCTTATGAGAACCTTTTCTATCTTCATCAAATCAGTTGTTTTATCACCATTTCTTATCATCTGATTTGTTAGATTCACCACTTTATCAAAGTACTAACACACATATTCACCTTCCTTCATAGTCAACATCACATATTGTTTTCTTAATGCTTGAAGCTTCACTTTCTTCAAGTTTTCATCTCCATAATACAATCTCTCAAGTGTATCCCAAGTTTCTTTTGCATTTTCACAACGCACGATCTTCTAAAAAATATCACTATTCACACACCGGTGAATGAGAAACATTTCCATCTTTCTTCTTCTTCACATCTTTATCTGTAGTTTGTCGAACCTTTGTTGCATTTCTTGCAAGTGTTGGTACACCATCGTTCACAACATCAAGAACATCTTGGTATCTGAAGATTACCTTCATCTTCACAATCCATTCATCACAGTTCTTGCCATTGAACATTGGTAAATATGCAGGGAAACTTCCATTGTCGTGGGTTGTCATCTTTCACGATTCTCCAACAATGGTGATAAAAGAACTTTTTATTGAATTGAGAAGGATATGGTTTGAGAGAATTGAGAGAAATGGAAGAGAATCAAAAACTTTTATTGAATTGCTTATATTACAAGTACTCTTCCACAATATGTATTTATACTATAAAGCACAACAAACTTCTAAATACTTTGAGTTAACTAACTTCAGTTAACTTGTAACACAAGTTAACTCCTTAACTCTTAACTAACTAATTGGATTCTATCCTTCTAATATTTGAAACAAAAATGTGAAAATCACAACCACTTTTGGAAATTTCGAGAGAGAAAAAAATAAAAGTTTATGAAACGATGCTTTTAAAAGCATAAAATTTTATAAATATCTCGTTAGTTGGAAAAAGAATATATCACTCTTTTATTTATTGTGTAACTGTTGTTTGAGCTTCTGTAAAAAAAAATCTATTAGCTTTAATTTTTCTCTATCTTATAGTGAGAATTATTCTATATTTGACAAAAGAAATATCAAAACTCTTTCATTAGTCAGCATACTTATAAACTCGTTTTAGTTCACTACAATAAATTATCAATTTATCTAGGAATTATACCTAGGAATCTATTTTCCTCGCTAAAGACAATGTTTACCTAGGAAATTTTCGTCGGTAAGCTTATTTGACCAATTGACCGTTGAAAAGCTGACAATGGCAGGCAGTGAGGTGTTTAGCGAGGAAAATTTTCCTAGGTAAGCATGTGGCAGAATGCGGCAGCTTTATATGCCAGGCTTAGCAGAAAAAGGCATTGGCAGTAAAAAAAAAAAAAGGCGGGCAATATTGAAGGCTTGCAGGTGAACAGTATTGAAGGCTTGCAGGTGAACAGTATTGAAGGCTTGCAGATGAACGTTAATTAGTAGGTGAATGTAACCGTTGCTTATTTAATTGGGTTCCTATGTGTGTGTGTGTGTGTGTGTGTATATGTCTTTCATGCTTACTTTCCATTCCATATTTTCAGCACTTAATCTCACTGCAATTTTATTTTTCATATCTCTACTACATTTTTCATTTCTACCATTCAACAATTGCAGTTGCATTATTTTTTTTTCACATTAGGTAGCTATTTTTTTAACTGATTTGAACTTTGATATTTATAAATAAAATGTTAATTTAATTGTTAATGTAATATATGTTGTATTATTTTTTGTAGTTAATACTTGGTTCCATTTCCTATTACGAGTTGTTGTTGTTGCTGCTGCTAGTTGCTACTTTTCTGGGCTGCATTATCATCAGATTATATTATTTGAGGTTAGTTTTTCTTATTTATTTAAAATTATTAGTAAAAAATATAGTGATTAGCATTAAAACTGTTTGTTAATAGATGTTAGTAAAATATATGTTAGTTATGATGACAACTCTATTTTTCAAACCCACTTCTAAAATATATGTTAGCATTAAAATTGTTTGTTGGTGTCGAAGTTGGGATTGGAAGTTAAAAAGATTGATTGTTGTGTTAAAGGGTGCATGTTGTTTTACGACAATGAATTTGGTAAGAATGATGACGCGTTGGAGGAGTGTAAATTTTGCAATTCATCAAGGTATGAAGTCAGCGGCGATGATGTTGATCGTAAGCAGAAACGAGTTGCAAGTCAAGTCAATGTTTTACCTGCCAATAATACCAAGACTACACGGCCGGTCATATGACAAGGCATTATTACAATAAAACAAATTCAGAGGTGATGTGGCATCCTTGTGACGAGTGGCATGGCAGCACTTTGATGCGGTACATCCCGATTTTTCAAAAGATCCACGTAATGTGAAACTTGGATTATGCTCTGATATGAATTTACTGCGTATAACACAGCGTCGACAAGGCCTTATTCTTGTTGGCCAATAATTGTTACCCCATATAATCTTCCTCCTGAGATGTGCATGACAAAACATTACATGTTCTTGAGTTGTATTTTACCAGAACCGTTAAACCCAACTGATGGCATTGATGTGTTTTTACAACCCTTAGTTGATGATTTCAAAAGGTTGTGGGTTGGTGAATTGACGTATGATATTGCAAAGAAGGAGAATTTCACATTGAGGGCAGTTTTAATGTGGACTATTAACGACTTTCCTGCATATGGTATGATGTCTGGATGGTTGACTCACGGTAGATTAGCTTGTCCTCATTATATGGAACACACAAAGGCGTTTAACTTGAAAAACGGAGGAAAGATTTCGTGGTTTGACTGTCATCGTAGGTTCTTACTAGACAATCATGAATTTCGGAGGAAGAGGAATCGGTTCATGAAAGATAAAGCAGAAAAAGATGGTCCACCTCCCAAGATAACATCAGATGAAGTATTTTGTAGAGTCAATAATCTATGGAGATTTTCAGATGTTGGCAAAAGAGTCAAATATGAAGGATACGGTGTAGACCACAACTAGACCAAAAGAAGTATTTTTTGGGACCTCCCTTACTGGAAAGACAATTTACTAAGATATAATCTTGATGTTATGCACATTGAAAAGAATTTTTGTGACAATATAGTGCACACAATGATGAATGTCTCTAGTAAAACAAAAGATAATGAGAAGGCTAGAATGGATTTGCCAATGTATTGTAAGAGACCAGATATGGAGTTAAAACTTCTTCCAAATGGAAAATATCTGAAACCCAAGGTTGTTTATAGTTTAACTGGTGATGAAGTGAAATCTGTTTGTCGGTGGTTAAAAGAATTGAGGATGCCAGATGGATATTCTTCTAACTTGTCAAGGTGTGCCGACGTAAACCCTAGAAGATTGCGCGGGATAAAAAGTCATGATTCTCATGTTCTCATGGAACGCTTACTTCCAATTGTGTTTTGTTCATTGCCAAACCATGTTATAAATCCGTTGACTGAAATTAGTCAATTTTTCAGAGACTTGTGTGCTTCAACATTGAGGATGGATGAACTTATTAAAATGGATCAGAATATTCCTATCATTTGGAGCAAGTTTTCCCCCCAGGTTTCTTTGATTCTATGGAACATCTTCCGGTACATCTCGCGTACGAAGCTTGGCTCGGTGGGTCTGTTCAATACAGGTGGATGTATCCTTTTGAAAGGTTCATGGGTTATTCAAAGCGAACAGTGAAAAATAAATCAAGGGTTGAGGGATCAATAGTTGCAGCTTACTTGGCTCGGGAAATCTCATATTTTTGTTCTCATTACTTCAATCACTTGATGTTGACACCAATAAGTATTAGAAATGAAGTTATTGCCGAAAGTGAATGGATTTCCGTCAACCTTATCAGTCTTTCGTCTTCTCGGTCGTCCTTCTGGATCAGGAAAAGAGTACTAGGATGAACGATGCAGAGTTGCGGTCGGCCGAAGTTCATGTGTTGATTAATTGTCATGAAGTTGGATCATACCTTCACATCTTTCAAGTACTAAATGTTGGGGAGATATACACTAGTTTTCCAAGTTGGTTTAAAGATAAAGTGTTAAATGCCGAGCCCAATATACATATATTACATTTGAGAGGATTAGCTGATGGTCCACATAGGCGTGTCACAAAATGACACACTTACTTTGTCAATGGATTTAAATTTCATACCAAATCATGGACGGTAGGCAAAAAAAACAATTAACAGTGGTGTTTACGTTAAAAGATCCGGTGAGGGAGGTGAAGATGACTTCTATGGTGTGATTAAACACATTTTTGAATTGAGTTACACATATGTTGACCAAGACAACAAAGTTGTGTTATTTTATTATGAGTGGTTTGACCATGCATACCTAGGAAACCATGCATACCTAGGAATTTCGCTTCTTTTCCTAGGAAATATTTCCTAGCTAACTTTAATGTTTCTTGTAGTGGTTGTGGCCTACAGAATAAACAAATTGATAAGAAAATTAAATATTTCAAAATAATAACTCTACTTTAGTTGTACCCTAATTTTTTATAGATTAGAGTACTTATGTACATATGACTTACCTTTTTTGTTTGTGCTTTTATTTTTATAAATTTTAAACATTTTTTTTTGTATGTATTTTTTAGTTAGTACTCTTTGCGTTGAGCTCTCAATGCATTTAGCAGGGTACACTTTGTAATGCAACTATCACTATAAGAAATTTCACTTTTAACAAAAAATATATTCTGTCACTAACTTATACTAATCATTATAACTCTTCCCCACAATTTTGTCGATATATAATATAGCTTAAAAATAGAAAACTTACATCCTAAATGAGTCCTTTGGTAAATATGCATATAACTTTTTCTAATTTGAATTTTTGTTTTCATTAATTTAACTTCAGCTTGTTTAGTCTAACAAATTAATTTATAATATGTTCAACTGATTCCTCTTTTTTGTGAAGTGTTCAACTAGCTACCTGCAAAAGGAGAGGGAAATAGTAAAAATTTGAGGAAAGCACAAAAAACTTGCGTCAAGTTGCTTAGGTTTTGTTAGTTATGTTCCTAACTAGACACGAGTTTAACAACCATCAACTGCTTCCACCTAAGGTTGTATCATTTAACTGTTATTTAACTAATTTTGCATCTTTTAAGTGAGAGGACATGATCAACTAGACTTTAATTTTGCATCTTTTAAGTGAGTTGACTAGCTGACTATATCTCTATTGATGAAATTAAATATGCAAGAATGAAACATGACATATATAATGTCACAAACCAAAGCTAAGAATGTAAAGGATACAAAAACAAAAAAAAAAAAAACGTACCCTTGGTGAAATTTCAATAAAATATAGTTTTCTCCTATAGAATAAATTATTGTTCATATATTGGTGGCAACCGCATACCAACCTAGGTTTATGAAGCACGAACACCTCTAGAATTAGGCGTGCCACTGTGTCCGACACTCTTATGACATTCGTACGACACATGTCGGACAAGTGTCGTAAATAAGTTGTTTTCATCTTTACTTCGACACTCCTTGAACCGGTGTCCGACACCTATATAACACTTATATGAGCTGTGTCGGACAACTAAGACAAATGTATGGATTTGCTTCTCTTCTTCCACACACCGTAGATTCAAGAGTTAAAGATGTGTGAGAAATTTTGATCAAGAAGAGGTTATAGTCATTAAAGTTTATTACAACGTTTTAAATTTTCGATAGTAGATAGATAAATAAAGGTCGAATACTATTGTATCTTGTTATAAAACTTTTTTTAATGAAAAAAATTGCTGAAGTTAGAAGCATATATATGTACTTTGATTCTCAGTTTAAATATTTTATAAATAAATTAATATATAGTAGCGGTGTCGGTGTCCTATAGTTTTTACATAAGCTGTTCGACGTGTCCGTATCAATGTCGTGTCAGGTGTCCGTGTCAGAGTCCGTGTTTCATAGGTATATGTTAATCAAATTAGGGACTAGTACAAATTAATCAAATGAACAAAACTAAATCGATTAACAAACCATCTGTACTGTTCCATTATATGGAGTTGATCACTATATAATATCATGTTTGTTAAAGCAACTGAATTGGATGTAAATTTTCGATTAAAAAATGATACACATACATTCTCAATTTTTCCAACAATCATTCAACACCTAAGCAGGTTAACACTTCTTCTTCACCAAGATTAATTAATCATATTTTCAAATATTGAATAAGAACATTACATTATTGGCTTACGCTTTACAAATCATGCTTAATAAGGTTAACACTCCTTCTAGTCCCACTCTATAGATTTCTCGCGCGTCCTAAGCAGTTCGGGTTATAAAATCCGAACGGCATAAAAACCTCCAAAACACATTAAAACATTTAGGATTTTAGAATCCGAATAGGGCGTGCGAGAAACTCATAGGGCGGGAAAAGTAACAACCTAAGGTTAATCATTAATTGAATCTTGACTTAACTCACAAGTTACAGGCTTTCTTTGGAGTACTACTAATACCGTGAAAGAGAAAAGGAAAATGCTCTTTGAGCACCTAGCAATTGCTCACATATAACTAAAACACGCCGAACAATAGTTAATTGTTGTTCGGATACTTTTTATATCGTTTGGCGCCGACTGTAATTAACCACCGTTTGATTTTTTGTAGGGTGCCTAATGAGCAATTGCCAAGAGAAAAAGGAGTGCTACTTATGATCTTATGTAAAAGAAATACTTTTTTTTTACTAAATAGTATAATGTGCGAATGAAGGCATATATTTTAGTACCCTGTTAATGTTATCCCTTTTGTGTATATGGTGACCGATAGGTTAGGCGAATTTTTGGAAGAAGATGAAGAAAATATCTTTAAAATCCTTGAAAATATGAGAAAGTTGTTGCATAAAAGTAGGGGCAAAATATTTATTGGTACCAAATTGGGCCATTGCCAGAAGATTTCCTTTACTTCTATGCAAGACATTTTTTTTTTATAAACATGACATTTTTTTTGGTTTGGCTCTTTTTATTGCTATTTTGGATTTTATACATGTTTCCTCTATTGGAGGTAATTTTTTATTTAAGTCATTGTTTGTTAGACACTAAACATAGATGTTTTATTAAGAGTAATTGTTAGTTAGTCAGTGCTGATGCTCTAGTTAGTAATAGATTGTTGTTAGTTGCTAACTAATTGTAACTGTTTTCTTTCATTTTTCAGTTAGTAGTTAGATCTTCATCACTAGTTTATATATGATGAGCTCATTTACTTTAAAGTTCACTTGATCAATAATGAAATGCATATTGCAATCACAACTAGTTTTTTCTTTGGAGTGTCATGCTCTAATATGGTATTAGAAGATATTTCTCAATATTCTCTTCCGCTTTCTCGATTTTTCTCAATCTTTCTTCTTCTCGACGATTTCTACCATAGGTAATCATGATGGTTCATACGTTTTGCATTCATCCAATCATCCCAAAATAATTTGCAACTCCTCATCGGTGACAATTTCAACTCTTGATGTTGAACAATGTTGATGGCTCTCGATGGCAAAAACAAAATAGGCTTTGTTGATGGTTCTCTCCCAAAATATGCTGAAAACGATCTTCAATTTCATTCTAGGATGCGAAACAACATCACCATGTCATCTTGGTTGTTAAATTATATCTCCAAAGAAATTTCGGTGAGTGTGATCTATGTTGTAGTTGTTGCTGCTATCTGGAAAGAGCTTCATGATCGTTTTCAACGGAAAATGGTACTCGTGCTTTTCAATTGAAGAAAAATATTCTCAATTGCACAGACAAGGTTCATCATTGACCATCTTCAAAGTAAGCACATCCTGAATTTTCTTATGGGACACAATGAGTCTTTTAATAAGGTCTGTGGCCAAATCCGGCTAATGGATCCATTACAATCTATCAATGATGTTCTATCAATGGTTTCTTCAGATGAAAAGTAATAAGAGGTCTTTGTCGCCTCAACTTCAGCTGAATCTCAGGTGGCTTTTGCGGTCCAAAACATTGTAAAAATCACCAAGAAAGATTAACATATTTTCTCACATTGTGGTGTTATTGGACACAAAAAAGAAAAAGCTTTCAAAATCCATGGTATCCTCCAACTACAAGAAAGGTCAGAGTTCAAAACCTACTTCTTAAGCAAATCAAGTCTCGGACGGTGTTCTTGACAATTCAGAGACTACTCGAGATGCATCTGCTATGTCTGCTCAACATTGTCAACAACTGATTCAATTCCTGCAGGCTCCATTTAACAAAGCCACCATACCAGAAGTAGGAGCTTTAGTCAATTTAGTCATCGGTACAAGTTTCTGAATTATCGACTCTTATAAGTGACAATTTTCCAACACCTAGATCATCTACTTAGGTTACACTTCATATAGTTCTTGCAATTTTTCCCTCTATGTTAATTATAAACCTTTAAACAATAAATTTTTCACTCTTCCTAGTAACCATCAAGTATGTGTTTTAGCTATAGTAGAGATCTTTGAGTAATTCTTTAATTTTTCAAGAAGTTCTTTACATTTCTACATTTATTGTCAATCTTCTATATGTGAGAAAATTACTTCTTAATCCTACTTTAAATCTAATTTTTAGTAGTGACAATTTCTTTGCCCAAGAAACCCATAAATTCAAGATTATTGGCAAGGATAGCATCACTCATGGAATGTACATATTTGTAAACAACAAGAACAACTTAGACATTCAAGTTATCAATACTGCATCTTGTTGTAATTCAGTTTCTTCCATGAAGAATGCCAATTTATTGCAAATTGCTAGCGATAAAGTCCCTTCTGCTGTTCCTTCCAATTTTAATTCCCACAAATGCAACATTTATCTCCCTGTTCTTTTGATTGATTTCATTGTGATATATGGGGTCCTTATCGTGACTCTACGTATGAAAGAAAATCTTATTTTCTAACAATTGTGAATGATTTTAGTTGTTTCACTTTAATTTACTTTGATTGCTCACAAATCAGAAACGCCTACAAAATACAATAACTTTTTGCACTGGTTACAATTCAATCTGGTAAAGTAAAGTGATCAAAATCTTAGAACTAACAATGCACTGGTTAATGAATTGTTCTCTAGATCATTTCACATTTCTAGATATGTCCTATTCCATGAAGACATTTTCCCTCAATGCTTACCTCATTTAACTACACCTCAAGTTCGTTTTCAAAATATTGTTTTACCTATAATCCAATTCCTTATCATAGTTCTAGACCTGCTACTGTCCCAAACATTGAACCTGATCATGAACCCCATGTTATTGATCCTAGTCCTGATACAATTACATATTAGACTTCAACATAAGCACTTAGATATCCTCTAGACAAAATAGAACACATGCACAATTACAAAACTATCACAATCATAAAAAGAATTTGTCCTACAAGTATCATCTGTTTATGAACCTAAATTTTACCATCAAGCCTCTAAACTTCCAAAATATTGTACAGAAATGAGTAAGGATATAACATCTATTGAGGCAAATAATACATATATTGTGCAATCTTTACCTCCTTCCGTGAAAAATATAAAGCCGAGATGGATCTATAAGTCAAAATTCAATGTTGATGGATCTTTGGATAGACGTGAGACACAACTTGTGGCTAAAATCTACACTAAGTAACCTGGTCTAGAGATGGATAAACAATGATTGGCTTGTCAGTGTACTTCTAAGTTTTTCTGCTTCCAAACATTGAAAACTTTCGCAATTAGACGTAAAAAATGATTGTTGAATGAAGACCTTTTTTTAAGAAATATGTATGGATCTACAACATGGAGATCCAAGTGAGGGGGAATGTGGTATGCAAACTCAACAAGTCCTTATATGGTTTGAGGCAAGCATGAAGGCAATGGTAGTATCATCATACATATTTGACATGGTTTCCATTATCATAATCCAACATGGTTTCCATCAATCATCGGTTGATCACTCCTTGTTCACCAAAGGTACTGACACTACCTTGGCAGTCTATAAGTCTATGCAGGTGACGTAGTGTTGTCAAGCCCAAACTCGACCTTGATTCAACAAACTCAAAACTTATTGCAGAGTTTATTCAAGCTTAAGCTGTCGGGTGATCTAAAATACTTCCTTGGCTTTCTAGATGCCAAACATCTTCATCTACCTATGGATCCTAATTAAACTTTTAATGATGATGATGGATTTTTACTGGAGGATTCATTTCATTATAGACGATAAATCGGAAGGCTGTTGTATTTGACAATTTACAGGCCAGTAGAAATCTTTTGTTGTTAATAAGATCAGCCAATACATGGCACACCCAAGACAACCTCGTCTTCACGGGATATATCACCTTCTGCAGTATTTGGAAGGAACACTACTAAGACATGGCATACTTTTTTCCTCAAGTTCAAATTTACATGTTTTAGCATACTCATATGTTGATTAGGGAAGTTGCATATCCACAAGAAAATCAATAACATGCTTTTGCATATACATTGGTGATTATCTAGTTAAGGAACACTAACATGTGTCCTAAGAGCACATCTTAGCATTTTTCTAAGTTCAATATCCTCTCAATAACACCTGTCATTGGTATCTGACCAGTGACCAATAATAATTTTGTTATCTAAAATTCAAACTCAATGGATAATTAAGTGGTTAATTTCAATACGGAAAAATCAGTTCTTCGTATTACAAAGTTTAATTACTATAGTCTACACAGGGGAAAAGCTCTCCAATTAGTTGGAATCATGAACACGTGTTTGACACTAATTAGAATATAGAAAAAGACATTATGATCATGAATACCTATCAAAACTAAGAGTAACTCTAGTGGACTCTAACTAAACAACCCTAACTAAAATGTTTATGGTAAATAATTATAAAGCAAGGAAGCATGAGAATATATTTAATTGATTAAAAACCAACCTATCGCAGAATTTAAAATTTCTAATACTATCTCAGTTGAGAGTGTAATCATGCATCATCACCAATGTTATCATGTATTTATTTTTCTGCATAGTATATACTAATAGTTTATTACCAATGCTGATTAAGCTATGCATTGAGACAATATAATAACAAAAGTGTGTGGTGTAGGGGACCAGTTTGTGCCTGTTTTGGAGGTTTAAGGTAGTGGAGGAGCGGCTTCTTGGGAACTGCCTTAAACAAAGGAAAGATGGACTTGTCTCTAACTGTCATGACCAAAAGTTGTAGCTAGAGTTACTTGGTCACGTGCCATTTATAATGTGATAGAGCAAAAGCTAGCAAAACAAAATACTATACATAGATAGCATGATTCATGTATGTTTGGTTTCGTCTTTGGAGTTATCAAAATGATTCTAGAGGTCAAATGAATTTTTGTCAACGTAGAATCAAACACATACATTCAACTCGTTTTTACATAAATGCATGTCAACATAATTTACTTTATATTTTACTCATTTTCAGACATAAACAATTTTATACGATCAATTCATTCAAAATCAATTTAGTTATTGCAGAGTCAAATAAACACTAAATTGTATGTTGTCTTTGGCAGTTTCTTATACTTGTTAGTTTCCATAGAAAAAGTATTGTCCCAATGTATTGAACTATTGTTTATTTCTTAGGCATTGTAATATTTATTTCATAGTACTCTCTGATCTAGTTAAGAAAATCACTAATCTACTTTGTACATGTGCTTAGGTCTCAATGGCCAAATTAGTAGGTATAGCCTTAGTCTTTGAAATTCTTTTTAACTGGACAAAGCTATAGAAAATTTGCTAAGTTTTGAGAAGCATATAATATATAGGTGATGTGTCCTTTCTTTCTCCACCTTGCTACTTTTTCTATTTTTTTGAGTGTTTAAAGACCAATCATCTTTGAACTTGTGCTTAAGCTATTTAATTATGTTTAACTTGGGTTGGTTCAACCCAAAAGCATCATGCAAGATCCAATTTTGCTAAGATATTATATTCTTCATAAAGTACTTTTTGTAAGATATGCATAGTACTTACTTTATAAACTTTGCCTTGTCATCCCTTTATACAAGTGCTTCTCTAATATTCTTTCTCCAAGTTTCCCTTTAATTTTAACTATTATTTTGGCCTATGCATGGTTGGTGCTTTGAAGATAAACACTTAATTAATCAAGCATAATACACCAAATTTAGTGATGCAAAGACACACTAGATTTTATTAAGATATTTTTGCTTTGATATTAACAACATGAAGTTGGGAGCTGGCCACTATATGACATTCATAATAGTACATACATAAATTAAGAAAATATCTCGGATTTTTTCTCTCTTTTCAAGTTGTGGAATCTTACAGTGGCAACCTTAAAATAAACTGATCACTGATTTATTAAAAGTCAATTATTTCACGGAAAGATTTATTCAACACGCATAACTACATTTATGCATGAAAGGATTGAGAGGAACAAGCATGGTTGGTGGTTAAGATAAGTCTTACATTGCATACTGATATGAAAGTGTGTTGTAGACATATAAGTTCCCCAAAACTCTCAAGGAAGGTTTGGATAAACAATTTAATTAAGTGGCATATCATATATAAGTGCAGTTATGTATAAGTTATGGTTGTATCTAATATGAACCTTTAAAAAATTGTTAACGGTGTATCCTTAATATCTTTAATAAAAAATAATTTTATAATAATAAAAATTGAGAACAAATATAATATTTCATTAAAATTTACTAAAAATTATAATGTTCACTTTAGACTAATTAAATCTATTGCTATACTTTAGCCAAAGTAAATAGAACGTTTGTTTGTCCCTGAGTTTAGCTCAGTTGATATTTTTTTGTCAAAAGAAAAGGAATATTGTGGTACACAAGACTCCATACTATATATATATATATATATAATTCTACCATGGCCCTCACATAATAATTTGATGTTACCACTTGTATATATGATTTGAAAAAAAAAATGTTAATTGAATTTATGTATAATCATCAAGCCACAAAATTTTTGTTTTGTGGGCTTACATATAAAAATGACCTATTATTGAGTGTACTGATGCTATCACTTCCCACATATATGCTTTCGTGTAAATTCAAATTATTGATTAGTGACACAGTTGAAGTTGAGTTTGTTTATCATTTGAATCACTTTAATGGGTAGCCACATAATAATTGTGCACAAGTCCTGCTCTGACAACCATGTGTGAGTAAAATTGGTAATTAGATTTAAAATCAAACTCTAATGACACTTGCTAATGATTCAAAAAAGAAAATAATTGGTAAGTTTTATTTAAAAAATATTTTTAAAAGTTTTTATATGGTGAATATACCAGTCCCAATATAAAGGAAAATAATTGATAAGTTTATGAAGAAAAAATTATTTTTAAAGTTTTAATGCGGTGAATATACCGGTCCCAATATAAAATTTCTCTTTTGATTTTTTTGGGTATTTGTTAGTGTTTTTCTTAGATTTATATTTCAATACGTATTATATAGGATTATAAGCTTCAATCAAAGACAAATTGTACGTAACAACTTGAGTTTAAATCCTAATTGAGATAATTTTTATGAAATTTTATTTATCTTTTAGTCAAATTTTGGATTATGAAACACTTTCTCCTAAATCCATATGATTAACCAAAAAAATGAATGATGACATTGTTGGATAGTTTCCTAGCATGATGAATTTGTGAGAGCCATTTATTTATTCCTTCTCGTGCTCACAAGCAATTGGATTACAAGTCGCGTGGTTGAAATTTTAAGATCAAAAAAAGAAAAGGGACTCTTACAAGTTGAAAAGAGAAAATGTTGGATCTATTGCCATGATGCTTCCATAATTTCAAGAGTGGAATAATGGACCATATATCCCATTATCTTCAAATTTTATCCGGTTAATGATTTAGATTGAAGGCCATGGAAAGAAACCTTTCATTATATTTCCTCAAATTCATATTCACTCAAATGGTTTTCTTATCCTAGCCTTTTTTTTTTTTTATAGACAACTATCAGTGGCTAATCTGTTAGGGGAGGGAGAAATTTGTTAGTAGTAAGATTGAACTCATGATCTTCTTCTTACTAAAAATTTCTTACTTGAGGAAAAACTAATACTTGCATGCTTTAATTATTGTCTCTTATAGTTTTATATTAAACTTGCAACAAAATGTAGTGACTATCTAGCAAGGATAAAATTTCAATAAATATAAAACGGTTGTTGGGAAGAGGACATTTGGTGTATTATTATTTGTGGTGAGTGGAGTAGTTATTAGAAAAAGAAATGATGTTATATTATAGTACATACTACTTTTTTGACAGAATATCATAGGACATACTATGAATAATATATGCTGGAAGACGTGACAGATGGAACCAAATATGAAACTTTGAAAGCTGACCCCATACATTGTGGAGCTATCTAAAGTACTTTTGAAGTGGGGGAGAGGGACAAAGAAAGAGAAGGCTAGAGAATCATTGGTGGGAACAATGACCACACAGGCACACACTCTTGTTTGTTTAATTTTGGTTCTTCCTTGTACTATCTACAATAAGTCCAATTGTAGATTGAACTTAGGAAGTGGAAAAAGTAGTTGTTACTTGTTACTACTAGTTGGCTTTCTTGAAAAATCCCAAAACTGGAAGAAAAATGAATAAAAACCCTATTTTATCTTGTATTTACAACAGATTAATCTCATTACTAGAGCGGAACCCTTGGTGCTTGTTTGGAACCACGTCACATTTGCTCTAATCGTGTATTTACCAAGAAGCTACATACCGTGGCTTCTCTATTTTCACATCTACGGTGCCTCGAAACATGATGTTCAAGGTGCAAACGTGCATCCAAACACACAACAACAACAACAACAATTGCAACCATTAGTTCAAGATGACATTTAACATACACAAGTAACTCTTTTTGTGTATCATACCAAAATGGTTTTTTCACCATTGATGTATTAATATTTTATTCAATGGCTAGGATTAAAGAAAGGTTACCTCTTTAGTAGGTTATGTGATACAATGTGTGTATTTGCAATATCACTCCCCAAATTATATGTAATTATATTTATGGTTTTTTTTAATATGAATTAAAATTTTGATGAATTGTTTACTTTTTTTTTACCAAATAAGTTTTGATATCTTGCAATTTATTAATTAATAAATGTTATGTATACACAACCTAATAAATTAAATAACATTTAATTATGTAGAAAAAAGTAAATAACATTTAATTAAATTTTATTAAATGATATTTGTGATTTAAATTGGAAAAATGATATTTGTTTTTAAAAATAAATAACCCTGTTTTATTGTCCATAATAACCCTGTTTTAAATTGGAAAAAATGATCAAAATTGTAAATTTTATATGTTTTTTTTTTTGTGGTGAAACTTTATATGTTTAAATAGGAAGAATAAATGGTTAGAAATTTATTTATTCTTTTGGAAAGGAAATGGTATCATTGTATTGAACGTTTAATTTCTTTTATTTTTTGACAAATCTACGTTTTCATTTCTAGTTTCTTTAGTTTTTACCTTTTATAAATATTTTATAAAATCTTGACAAATATAAATTGATAAAATTGTTAAAATCTTTTGAAGAGTATTAATGATTATTCTAAAATTGATAAAAAAAATATATATTGGAGAAATTAATTTGACCAAAGTATTATATTGGGTTGTTTTAGAGAGGTACTTTGAATTAAACAACAATTGGGGCCAATTTAGAATTACATATAAAACTGGTTCACCTGCTATTAAAGGTAAAAAAAAAGCTTTTTGTATGGTACACAAAAAGAGTTAATTGTGTATGTTAACCTTCACTGGTGACACTTTAGTTGATAGATTGTTTGGTCAAAAGTATTACATCTCCGCCTTAGATAATCTAATAGCGGAAATACGGATGGGATGACTTTACCGTACAACCGCTACAGAGGAACCAAATCCCTTATTATATGTCTCGATCTTCCGCAATTATTGTGCAATGCAACCCTCTACATAGTCAGTCATTAAATTAAGTGAGAGAATGTCATGTGTATGAATCTTCTACAGCGGTTGTGTCGTGTAGTTAGTTGTAGAGTTATTATATTAAGTCAGAGAACATCTAAATTACTTTCTCTCATTTAATATAACAGCTCTACAACGAACTGAATGGTGCAACTGCTGGAGAGGATCTAACTTCTTTTTATACTTCTCAAAACCTCATTTTTCTCCTCTTACTCCTCTGTTCCCAAACCCTCCACTCTTGATCCTTTTAATACTCAAACATCAATAGTCAACAATCTCTCTCTCTCTCCATTTACTATTAATATATTTTTATTCCTTTTCAGTCCAACTTACTAATTAAAAAATTATTTAAATTCACACCTCCTTACTCTTTATTAGTCTTTCAGAAACATTGAAAATACAAGAACCAGTTCTGTCTTCTCACAATCAGTCATAGTTAAGAAAAAAGCAACAATGAAAATAGATGTCTCCAATTCCAAAGCACAGTGTTTAGGTGATTTTCAGAAGCAAACCACTTTCACTTGATCTTGAAATTTGAGAAACTCTTTTACTGTCATCTCTGTACTTGAGCTGCTAAACTAATGGTTCTCTTCTTATTTCACCTTTTCCACTTCTTATCTTAAAGCTTTTCTTGCCATGTTTTTATCACCACTAAACTCTTCCTCTCTTGCAAAGGCTTCAAGTTCAAAGTAGTTTTCATCACTAAACTATTCCAAGTAAGTCTTTCTTTGTTTGTTCTTGTAGAATGAAAATCTTTGTAGATTTTAATGAAAGAAGTATCTGCATGCACATCTTTGTTTTTGGATACTTTGATGTTGTTAGTTTTCTATATTAATGTTTATTGTTTCTTTCTACCTTGTGTTCTGAAAATGAGATTAATCTATCTCTTATTGCATCTAAAACTTGAGCTGCACTTGCATGCTGATAGTGTTCATATTTAATTTGATTTCTGCTCTCTCTCTCTTTCCGAGTAAGGGACTGTGGTGCACTTAATCATGGTGTTCAATCTTATACTACCTCCGCACCGGTTGATTAAATCGCATGAATTAAGAAAGTTGTTAGTAATAATATAAAATTTGTCGAAAAATGATATTATTTTACAAGTTTACTCTTCAAAAGAAAGAATTAATTTATATTTCCATCATAGTATTTATTACTTGTTATAGAAAAAGATGTGTACTTACAGGTATGTTTGCAAAAAAAGTAATTAATGTAGTTGAAAGTTTGAATTGACACTTATAAAAAGGGATATGTAAATCGTAAGAGAATCTTATATTTTGGGACGATAGTCGGTTGGTTCTTAAAAAAGATATAATAAGAAACAATCTCCAAAAAAGTTTCCATACTGATTTTAGATTAGATGGTAGTAGGTTAAAGATTAGAGTAAACAATGAAAGTAGATTGATTTCTTGGATCATTTATGATGCTTAGGCCCATGGTTTTAAATAAAGGTCCGCGGCCGTCAATTGAGCTGCGGCATAACCTGTTTTTATGCTGCTGAAACCACAATGCGACCGCGGATGAGGTTGAGTCAGCCGCGTTTGATCGTGATTTTCTGCAATATATATGAAGGATTGCGATGCGACCAGACAACCATTGCCGTAAATGCTATTTAAGACCCTTCTTAGCCCATGATGAAATGAGAAAACATCATATATTGGTTAACTAATAATTCATGAAGCTCATGGCATGTATCCTTGCTACTTTATTCCACTTTTTAATTCACTTGCTAGAGATAAAGCCAACATAACAAGCATGTGTGAAGATTCAATCAGAAATAGTTTTTTAGTAAAGGTGCTCAATTGTTTTCTCCAATATGAATAGGCAACCTTGTCTGGCTCCACCTTAAATCCAATCACATATTTACAAATGGGATGTTTCATATTCAACAATTAGCATAGGATGATTATGTAATAAAATCAAAAAACATGGTACATAATTGTGTGATTGTGTATCTATGCCAAGACTAATTAACTTTCACAAAAGAGACAAATCATAATATGATTATGTTCAGTTATATAAATTTCATAGCAGCAATTACCAATATAAAAAAACACTGGCACACTAATTTCTTGTTTTCATGATATCTACATATGAGCTCATAGGTTATCCTAATTGCAGGACAAAATAAAATTTTCACTGCTAAAGCATGAAACAAAACATTGATCTTGAAGTAGAAGCTTGTGCAGAATATGAATCTGAAGTTACAAGCCAAGTTGATTCTAACGTATCAACTCAAGAAACCTTTTACCACCTCACAAATCCTAATTCATATGATATATCTCTTGATTTAAGTCTAAATTTCAAGAACAGTGAGATACCAACAAGAGATTCAAATCCAATAGGATTCTCACTTTCAAGCACTTCTGAGAGCAGCAATGAACCTGCAGCAGCAACAATTCCAAGATTTTTCTCATGCAATTACTGTCAGAGAAAGTTTTTCAGTTCTCAAGCTCTTGGTGGACACCAAAATGCACATAAGAGAGAAAGAACATTAGCAAAAAGAGCTATGAGAATGGGAATTTTTTCTGATAGGTATAATGCTAGTTTAGCATCTCTACCTTTGCATGGTTCTTTTAGGTCATTAGGGATAAAAGCACACTCTTCAATGCACTATGGTTTCTCACCAACAACAATTAGGCCTCATCATGAGGTGAAAAATAATATGAGATTCGAGCAACAAGGGTGTGTTGGATTTCCAATATTCTTGGAAGATGAGGAGTCAAAGTTTATGTGGCCTGGTAGTTTTCGACAAGAATCCGGGGCGGGTGGTGCTCAGCAGAATTTCATACTCACTGAGGTGAATCCATGTGTAGACATAGAAAAATCTACACCAGATTTGACATTGAAACTTTGAAGGAGGTTATTATTGGTAAAGATTTGGCTTTGAATTAAGTTTTCTGCATTAATATTGTTATATTTTTGTATAGTAAACATGTTGGCTTTTCTTTTATTTTCATTTTTTAGTTTTGTATTCGGAGTACTTAATTTGGTATTTTGTTCTGTATGTTTCTCATTGTATAATAGTTCTTTGAGGACAATTAATTTGGACCTTCTTTGGTTGACATATATATCATCTTTTCCGACGATAATATATTTAGCTTCAACTAATTTCTCAAGTTGAATAGAACCATGTGACGTTAAAACTCTCCTTAAAGAGCGAGAGTTTTAATACGACTGTATTTCCTTAGCACAAATTTAAACTCGAAATCACTTATTAAGGTGAAAGAAATTGAGTATCATCTTATCAAGCATTTTTGGGTGATTGCGAGTAAGTTTAATTAATGGCTAGGTAGAGACCACATAACTCTGTCCAAAGTTTAATGCCTACATAAAAAAATTCTTTTTGGTTTTAAACAAATTTTTTTTATTAATGGTTGCATAATAAATTAGTTAAAGCACTCAGGAATAAAAAAAGGTTAAGATTTTTTCTTAAAGGATATTGAAGGTTAATTATCTTAAAGGATATTAACAATAAAAATAATTAGCACAACCGCCATTGGATGTGATATGTGGTTTACATTTATTCAAATTGTTAAATGTGTTACTTGAAACTGATTTTGGTCTATAAGTTTATCAATTTGATCAGTCCTTTGTATGATTTTAAAATAATCAAATTGTGGTAAGGAAGTTTAGGGTTATGTATGATAGATAGACTATGTTTTGGAGATAAACATTTCAGAGATAGATAGTTAAGTTTAATCTAAGAGATATATTTGAGGATCATATGCTTGAATGATTACTTGTGTTTGACATTCCCATTGTTATACTTGTACGTAAATATTAGCTTTATATCTTCTGATGTGTTTCTCTCTATATATTTATATTCCATTGAAGAGGAGTTCAAAGGTATGCGTTTCTTTGCACTCCTTACGATTTTTTTACAGTCAGGGTGTCTATTGAAGTCTTATGTGTTGAATACTTAAGTTATTGTATTTAAGATACTTGGTTTCACGTGTACCACATAGGGTCTAATGGATCCACACACTTTTGTCTTTATGAATAAGGGTTATTTACACTTTTAGTCTCTGTAAATATGGCGCATTTGGAGTTTGGTCCCTGTAATCACTAATTATTTTAATCACCCACTGCAAATGTTAATCACTTAAAATTTGGTCCTAGTCAAGAATGTTTGTTGAGTTGGAGATTGATTAGCGATGTGGCGCCTACGTGGCAAGTTGTGACTAGGTACGTACAAGTGATGGCACGTCAGCAAGACATATCTGAATGAACATTTTTGCCCTTAATGATACTAGTCACAAAGGAAATGACATATTTGCCCCTTGCTTCATCTTCTTATTCCTCCTCTTTTTTCTTGCTCACTCGATCTGCAAATGTAACATCCATACTAAATTTATCTAGAAAATTTAGCATGCGTATTAAATCTTGATATTGGATACATTAAAATTTTCAATACTAATACAATACAACTTAATGAATACAAGCTTGCTCGTTTATACAACTAATTCAAGTACCACTAAATATACATATACAAAATACTGATAAACTCCTGAGCTGGTACATGACGAGCAATTGCACTCCACTCAGCTTCTCCCTGATAAATTTCATCACGAACCTCTGGCTTACCTGAAACTGAAACAAATGGATTGGGATGAGACATAATGTCTCAGTGAGCTCCACCTATCCTAGGTTGTGTGGCAACCTCGGGGGAAACCTATGATTGCCACATTCTAATCTCAACCCATTTCGGGTTTATACGTGTCTGTGCCTGCTATACAGTGTAGTCGTGAAACTAGACTACAATCTGCTACTTAGTGATCGAGGGGAAAACTAGGATCACTTTCTGATATCTAATGACTACTTTGTCATATTCTCATTAAATTATAATCAACCTTCTGGTATTATTAGGTTAGAAAGTCAGCGTTGAACATACAATAATTATCTTGGTTCATTTTATGGAGTGCATCCGAGTGGAGTAACCCCGGAGTACATCTCCCTGCTACCAGTGAAAATTCTTATCATATCAGGCTAACACCGAACTCTTCTTACTTTTGTACGGCTATCCTAGCGGATGGTAACTCCACCGTTCCAGCTCTATCCGGAACCCCCTGTGTTCTAACTAACGAGAAAACAGGAGACACAATTTAACATTTTAATTAACTCTTATGTGTGGCTATCCTCGCGGATGGTAACTCCACCGTTCCAGCTTTATCTGGAACCCCCTGTGTTCTAACTAGCGAGAAAACAGGAGACACATCTTATCTTTTAATTAATTATTAACTTGTATGTGGCTTTTGACATTCCAACTAGCGGGAACTGTAAGAGGCACGTCTTAACTTAATCTTAACTGAACTTTCTGATCTTTGAATGTTAAAACATTCCTTGTACTTTCGTACGCTTAATTGATTACATTCTAATCTTGCTAACCTAACATAGGTTCTAGACATATCGTTGTCATATGTCGTTCTTAAGGGCTTATCATCTCATTGTAATAACTACCCGACTCTTCTAACTCTGCTCTTGCACCTCTAATGCATTTCTGAATCCTTGTTCACCTATTCCTTATATGTTAAATACCTTTCGGATATGTCAAAATGGTGTTTTCTTAGAAATTAGGGTTTTCATTTAAAACAGGTTGCAAAACGCCTCGCCTAAGCGCACATAAGCTCACCCAACGCAACTCAGCAGACCAAGATGGTTCTCCCAAGACTCGCTTGGGGTGAGCCATTCCCTCGCTATAGCGAGGTTAACCAAGATGAAAAATGCTGTGCTCGCTGTAGCGAGCATGACAGTACAGAAATTGCTCAAAACGTGTTTTTTTTTTCACCATTTTGACATATCCAAACTTACCCAAGCTTCCAAACAGCTTTAGGAATGGTTTTAAACTACCAATTGATGATTTAATTCATGGATTAACAAGGATTTAGCATGCATTAGAGATTAGGGCACAAAATTGATAACTTTCTAAATAAAGGGGTTTTCACCCAAAACATACCCAAGGTGGGTTCTAATCTAAGGAACTCGCCTAGTAATTGTTTTGATCCTTGCCAAGCTTTTTCTCTCAAACCCTAGCTTTGATTCCTCTTCCTTTCTTGTTTCACTTTCCTTTCTTGACCCAAACTTTCCAAAATTGTGATTGCTTGCATAAGAATTGAGAGATGGAAATGAAGTTTGATGAATATTGGAGGAAAGGGGAGGGTGGCGCAAGAGAGAGTAGAGAGAAGGGAGAGGAGTTGTTTCTAGAGAGAGAAGTGAGGATGAGAAATGAAGGGAAAATGGGGTTTTTCCCCTTTTATAAGTCCTTGGGCGGCAATTACCAAATTGTCATTCGTTTAAAATATATCTGATACATCGTTTCAATACTGGTAGTTATTTGAGTCTGAAGCGGGATGTTACACTCTACCCCCCTTAAAGAAATTCCGTCCTCGAAATTTAGAATTCTCTTGAGATCATGTATGAATATACTCTTCATACCTTTGTCTTAGTTATTCCAGATATTCTCTGCTAGCTGATTCTTCCATCCCATCTGACTATCAGAACTCCATGGCTACTCTAAGGTCTGACATGTAGACTATACATACACCTCAATCAAAGTTGGCTAGTTAAAACTGGTTAACGGCCATGGTTTCCTATTATATTAGTCGAAAATACTCGACAATCTCTTCCCTAATTGAAAGGCTTGACGTATATCGCATAATTCTTACCTAGTAGGATGTGTGGTTGTTTGAACCAATATAACCGACTCACTTGACCATGTCCTCTGTTCACACGCTTCATGCAAATCCAACTTAAGGTTACTTATGCTCGAATACTTTTGCTGGATAATCTTATCCTGACGACATCGAGTTGATCTTATCTTCCTCAAATATTTTCCACTCTTGGAGAGGTCTATTGCACTACAACTAATTCCAATGAGTTTTTATCTCTGTTCTTCGTCTCGTATGACGTTATCTTACATATATATTTATATCATACTTCGTAAAGAAACAAATCGTTCAACACTGGAAAGGCATCTGATGTTGTGTATACGTATACGGATGCAAGGACTACTCCAACTTCCTTTAATTTTCAAAGTACAAGCAGGAGGCATCACTTCTAGCACCTGCTCCTTTCTTTTCGACATCTTGGTGTGCTACTTATCACAAATATAACCATTACTTCCACTATGAAATTCTCGAGAGCTCGCAGAACTTTATAGATTACTCGTGCTCCGCTTCAATTAGTCTATGACATCACTTATCTTAATAACTTAGGAATCATTCTTCATTACTAGGAGTTTGATAATCTTATATCCTTCGTGTCACAACTTATTCCCAAATTCTTATTGTGGCGTTAATATTTTCTATACTGATAAATCCAAAGCTTATAGGAGCTTAGTCCAAGTGATAAGTGGTATACACCGTCTCACATATCATCATATGGTACAATTCATAGCACATAATTTTACATACATGTTCGAGTACGTGTACACTACTAACGGGTACACAGTACGTCACATCGTCTTTGTCCGATTAACGGGACAGCATACTTAATCAAAATATATTTGAGACAATACCACATCAACTGGAGACCTTCTTCTTATTCTTAACTCATGTTTATTCCCTGAGCATACATTATCCCATAACATAAATTACAGTTACATTCTATCGGTATTATAAACTTATTTCTCATTTCCGAACATCGAGTTCAAGATCCTTAAATGTTCTCAACTAAAACGCAATCGGTATCATCAAACCTGATCTGAGTGGTGCCTTCTCACTTAAACACTAATGACCACATACAACGGTTACTGATACATGTCACATCACTGGAAGAATATATGATGCACTACTGTCTGAGTAGTGTGAGTACTGACTGGCGAGTACAAAATATTGAACATAATCTGGTATAAGAGACATGTTTACATAATGTGGGTTCTACATGAAATGAACTCATATGCCACCACATTTGTCGTTCCTGATCGACGCTTCAAATCCAATTATATCGTCGTGCAAGTGCAACCTTTACTGTCATTGACTCATACATAATTCTCTTTTGGGCTAAATGTACACTTCAAGCTCCCTTGAAGTTACTGAGCTGAATAACTAGATTACCATACTAGTGGTGACCTTAATCGCTTTAGACTTAATGTGGTAGGAACACATCCTCCATATTCTTACCACATACTCTTAAACTACTTCGATATTCCATTACTCATGAGTTTCGAGGTTTGAAGTATCCCTCAGCTTAACTTTTAAGATTTCCCATTGGAACTTATGATATGTTCAAGTTGTCTCTACTTACTACTATTTTGCATTGTAAGAATTGAACACTTAATACCTTTTATGCGATTCTTCCGGCTAGAACTTCACAAGCCCTCTTGTTCCCTAAGCTTCAGCTTAGAATTATTTGTTAACTCATTCTTGGATTACTTCTCCGCTGCGCAACTCTGATTTTAACAACTCGCTTTGGGATAGGAGTAATACACCACTATTACCATATAAAATCTCTTGACCAATCTTACTCTTTTATAACTTTGTAGTTAGTCTAATAGAACATTCTTACGTTCGTTACATTCCTTGTGGCTTAGACCACCTGCTTCTATGTTTTCCTTCAGACGTAAACATTAGACTTGTTCTCGCGAATTGATTTCTTGAATACTCTTCTAGATTCACTTCTTTCGTAGACTAAAACCCACTGTTGGCTCGATTCTCGTTCTCATTCATTCTATTTTTATCCGTAAAGATTTCATACTCATAATCTTTTCTGAGATAACTTCGGTTTCCATAACTCTATCATGTCCATTAGGTTACTCTTCGAGTACCCGACTGTTGGATATTTGGTCGTTGGCTACATGTTTGCTAAAATCAAATATACAAGCAATGTGCGTCTTCAGAAGTTGGACCTCAGAAACAGTACTTCAGAAGCTTAACAGTACTTCAGAAGAAGGGTCATCAGAAGCTGAACAGTACTTCAGAAGTTGGGTCTTCAGAAGCTGAACAGTACTTCAGAAGCTGGGTCTTCAGAAGCTGAACAGTACTTCAGAAGTTGAACCTTCAAAAGCTGATGTTCAGAAGCTGTGTTCAGAAGCAACATTCAGAAGCTGTGTTCAGAAGCAACCTTCAGAAGCTGAAATGTTCAGACGCAAAACTTCTTCAGAAGTACCTTCAGAAGCTGGTTTTCTGCGTTCTTTTTTCTGCGCCTTGGAGTGTTTATTTTCTCATGTGATTTGTTGAAGATTTAATTAAAGAATTCTCCAAGCTGCGTTTCTAGAAGGAAGAACAATTTCGCAAGATATTTTCTGTAGATTGAATTCAAATATTTGTGAATATATTTTCAAAGAAATCTTTGGAAAATATGAAATTCTGGCTGTCGCGGTGATTTTCGGAGATCAAGCTATTGATTAGCGTTGACTCGCATTTTAGGCTCACCACCGATCTTTTATTTTTCCGAGGAAAGGGGAGAAAGTTCGAAAAACCCTATTTTTTAGAGATCAAAGGTCCGGGGGTTGGTTACGCAAAGGGAATGTATTAGCACCCTAAACGTCTATAGTACTCTATAGGAACCTCTTGTGTTTAATTATCTTTATGCTAAAATTGATTATTTGTTTGTAAATAAATGCCTAAGTGTAAAAAGACTAAAGTGATGATTAAAAGGAAAGAAAATGTTTTTGTTATTTTTATTGATTTGGAAAGACAAAGTCTTTTGCCTACGTACCCGAGCGGGATCAAAATCACGTAGTTCGGGGTAAAAAGCCGAGTGATTTGTTTTGATTGATTTTAAAGTTTGAAAAAAAGTTTGAGAAAGATATGAGGCCGAAATGGCATAGAAGGATAAAGATGTGAGTTTGATTGATTTTAATTTGAAAAAAAAAAGGTTCGAAATAATTAAAATTGATTGAAATTGTTTTTGAAGAAAATGTAGGAGTTAATTGACTTAAAAATGAAATTTGATTGAGAAAAGATTTTTTTGGCTTTTTTTTTTGTTATTTGAAATGTTTTTGATTTTTGATTAAGTTAATTAACAAAAAAAAAAAAACTAAGTGGTAGTCAAAATAAAACTAAGCGCGAGGGTTTTCTCACAAAGACGTTGAATCAAAGTGAGATCCCCTTTTCCTCGGATACGTTCGTTACTTTTGCGTTTTAAACATAAAGCGGAATAAATAAATGTGTGTGTCGGTGCAATATTCTCATTTATATTTACATTGTTCCTAAATACATTCTAAGTATCAATAATGAAATAATAACAATAAAGCAACAAATAAAGAAAAATAAATTGCGAGTGCATAAAAATAAATAAACATGCAAAATAAACAAAAATAAATAAAAAATGCATGAAATGGATTTTACATTAAGCAAACATGCTGCATGAAATAAGAAAGAAAATAAAAATGCATTGGAATAAATAAAGAATAAAGATGTATGATGTGCAAGGCATTAAATAAATATGTTGCATAATAAATAAAAGAAAATAAAAGAATGCATGACAATAAAAAGAAAAATAGAAATAACAATAAAATGCATGAGATACTGAAATATAGAAGCTATGAAATAAAGTGCATGAAATGGATGGAAATTAAAAAATAAAAAGCAAGAAATAATAAAAAGAAAGAAAATAAAAATAGAGAAGGAAGGGGGGTGCTGGAAGTGAGAAAACTGATCAGATTAAAAGAAATAGGCCCAAAATGCATTGGGCCAACGTACTCTGATATGGGCCGTCTGATTAATCAGATGGCCCTGATCTGATCACAGGGGGGAAAAGCCAGGGCTGTCTGATCTAAATCAAGTGGTCTGAGGAGGCGAGGGTGCACGCTAACACGTGCACCCACGCACACTGAAACAGGGAGGGGTATATTTTTTCCCCTTTCCTTCACAAAACCATTCATTTTACAAACTCTTTCTCTCTCCTTCTCCTCTCTCTAAATCGTGTTCTTCATTCTCTCCCCCTTCTCTCTTCTTTGCTCGGCCGGAAAGGAATTCCGGCGTGGTGGCCGCCGGCCTAAGCGGCGGCGCCACCGCGCCGGAAGAGAAAAACTTCCCCTTTTCACAAATAAACCCCTTTTCCTACATCCTTTCTTCTTCTCATCCCAAATCCAACACTATTTTCTCCAAAATCCCCCCCAAATCGGTCTAGATCTAGGTTTAAAAAACACAAAAAATTTACCTTTTCCTCTTGCTTTTGGTTCGGTTCAGCTGTGTTAGGCTAGGCTGTGTTCTTGGCCGTGTGTAGTGATTTCTGGGTTCGTATGAGTGTGTTGTGTGTGTTGTGGTTGTGTCTTGGCCGTGGAGGGTTTGTGTGGTGTGAGTGTTTGTGTGTGGGCTTGTGTGGTGTGAGTTTATGTTAGGGTTTTTGCTGGTGGTGTGTGTTAGGGGCGTGTATGCTGTGCTGTTGTGTTTGTGTTATGGTTTTGGGTTTGGGTTAAGTGGTGTTAGGGCTGGGACGTGCGTGAGTGTGTTGTGTGTTGGTGATGCTGGAAATGTTTGGTTTATGATTTGGGTCGTGTTGTTTGTGAGGGTTTGGTGTGTAGGGCGTGAGTTTGGGTTTGATGAGGGTGGAAATGTTTGAGTTTGGTTGCTTTGTGTTTGCTGGAAATTTTGTGGTGTTGTTTATGCTGTTGATAAAAAAAAACTGTTCTGTTTAAAATTTCTTCTCCATTATATAGGCAGACTGAGATTTTTGTGATGATTAAGAGTGGGAAGAAGTCTTTGTTTTCTGAAATTTGGTGAATGGTTTGTGTGAAGCAATGAACAAAAGGAACAGTGGGTTTGGTGAAGGCAGGATAAGGGATGGGCGCAGGCTGAAGGCAGTGTGCAGTGTACACTGTACACTTTAATGACTTTGACCAAAAAATAGTTAAAAAAAGAATTTAAAAAAAAAAGATAATAATAAAAAAGATAATAATAAAAAGGAAATAATTAAATAGTAATAATAATGATAATAATAATAATAATAAAATGGAATAAATGAACAATAAATGAAAACTGAGACTAAAAAGTAAAATGGAAAAAAATAAACATAAAAAAAAATAACAAGTGGCCCTAAAACGAACCGAAAAAAAATGAGGTATTTTAAAATACCTCCCTGCCGAAATTTCGTCTGAAACGACGAGAATTTCTGGCTTAAAAGGACGAGAAAAACAAAAATGAAAATGGGTCAAAAAATGGGGTATGACAGATGCCCCTATTTAAGTTTCTTCGTTACGGAGATTTAAAAGTGAAATTTTTAATTCGACGGGTCGAAGAGACTTAAATACAGAGTACACCATTTTTGACCAATTTTGACTGGAGAATGCTATGGATGCAATGTTATGCTTGCAATGCTGCGAATGCTCGCGATGCAGGTATACATGCAAGACGACGAAGATGATCTGACTGGGGACAAAACAAGGCAAAAAGACACCCGAGCTCGCTAAAGAAATGGGATCCGACTCCACTGGGGATTATGTGGTTTGACTGGGGGATAAGTGTCAGCTGTTCGGGTTGGTGCCGAACTTGCCACTGACGACAGGATAAAAGATAAACGTCAGCTGTTCGGGTTGGTGCCGAACTGCCACTGACGACAAGAAACAAAGGTAAATGTCAGATGAAAGGTGAAAGCTAGATGAAAAGTAAAAGCTGGATGAAAAGATAAAAGCTGGATGAAGAGATAAATGCTGGATGAAAGATAAAAGCTGGATGAAAGATAAAAGCTGGATGAAAGATAAAACTGGATGAAAGATAAATGATGAAGGATAATTTGCTGGATGAAAGATAAATGCTGGATGAAAAATAAAACTGGATGAAAGATAAATGCTGGATGAAGGATAAAACTGGATGAAAAATAAATGCTGGATGAAAGATAAAACTGGATGAAAGATAAATGATGGATGAAAGATAAATGATGAAGGATAATTTGCTGGATGAAAGATAAATGCTGGATGAAAAATAAAACTGGATGAAAGATAAATGATGAAGGATAATTTGCTAGATGAAAGATAAATGCTGGATGAAAAATAAAACTGGATGAAAGATAAATGCTGGATGAAGGATAAAACTGGATGAAAGATAAATGATGAAGGATAATTTGCTGGATGAAAGATAAATGCTGGATGAAAAATAAAACTGGATGAAAGATAAATGATGAAGGATAATTTGCTGGATGAAAGATAAATGCTGGATGAAAAATAAAACTGGATGAAAGATAAATGCTGGATGAAGGATAAAACTAGATGAAAAATAAATGCTGGACGAAAGATAAATGCTGGATGAAAGATAAATGCTTGATGAAAGATAAAGGTTGAATGAAAGATAAATGCTGGATGAAAAATAAAAGCTACATATAAGCTGTTTGCTAAAAACTGCCACTTGGCATAAAGAAGATGACATTTCAGGACCAGACACACTGGGGGCGACACTTGAGGGGAAAAGAGTGTTACAAATTATTCACGACTGATTGGCATGGAAAGATATTCAAAACAAGACTCAGAGTGGTGAACGTAACCATGTATCAATGATATTGTCTTTATTGTTTATGCATGAATGTATGAATGCATGAATGACGACACGACTTGTACGACTGACATGACTGATTAACTTGTGATTGTATGAAGGATTGACTGGTATGATTGTATGAAGGATTGACTGGTATGATTGTATGTAGGATTGACTGGTATGATTGTATGTAGGATTGACTGGTATGATTGTATGTAGGATTGACTTGATGAGACAAGATTGGACGGATAAAATGGAAAGTGACCCGATGTCGCATCACAAACACTCGGTAATCTTCAATGGGGATGATGCCACTGGGGGCATATCAAAACAATGACGAGGTAAAGCCCGACATATACAACAACTGATGGGGAGTAGACACTTCCTGGGGAGAACGTGCCAATCCAAAAACCATGGTAGAAGAACTGATGCTTCTGTGGTCATGCTTATCTTTTGTTTTTTTTTTTTTTGAATCCCTAACTTTTGCCTGGACCGTCCTTTCGGGTTTTCGATCCACCGGGAATATGTTCTTTTGTATGTCCCTAATTTTTGCCTGGACCGCCTTTTCAGGTTTTCGATCCACCGGGACGCTCATTTTTGCCTAAGCCGCCCTTTCGGGTTTTCGACTTACCGAGCTCTTCCTTTTTCTCTTTTTTTTTCTTTTTGATCTTTTTTTTCTATTTTATTTTTTATTTTTATTTTTTTTGTATTTGACCAAGTTAAATCTGCGGAGTTTGCTCGTTCCTGAGATGGATGTTGATATACACTCTACTTATTCATGGGTACGAAGAAAATGCAATTGTTTGTTTACACTTTTCAAAAGGCATGAAGAAGATTTTATTATTTAAAAAACTTTACTTTCAAGTATTGCTATCAATAATAGAAGAATTTTTTTTTGAAAAATAAAATAAACGAGACTTCCAAACAAAAGGCACAAGCTCAAATTTATTTAATAGAGTGGTGGCCTGCCAATGGCGTGGTTCCACGGATCTCACAAAGTTTGAAAAAAATGGTAAATAAAGGGGAAGGTACATTGAACACAATAACCGTCATTCTCCCTACCCACTTTTAATTCCACCGTTTAGATGCTTCAGATTCAGAGTTTCTTTGACAGCTAATGTGCCCCGAGTGAGTCATGGCTAACCTGATGCAGTTACTTTGTCTTTTGATCCTTAATTTTTGCATAGACCGCCCTTTCGGGTTTTCGACCTATCAGGATGACTGTTTTTCTGTTTTATGTCTCTAATTTTTGCCTGGACCGCCCTTTCGGGTTTTCAGCCCACCGAGACGCTCATTTTTGCCTAAGCCGCCCTTTCGGGTTTTCGACTTACCGAGCCGTTCTTTTTATTTTTTAGACAAAGTATTTCTTGACTGCATCGGTGTTTACAGGACGGGGAAGCTCATCACCATCCATGGTTGCGAGAATCATTGCACCACCGGAGAAAACTCTCTTGACAACATACGGGCCTTCGTAGTTAGGAGTCCACTTGCCCCTGGAGTCGGGCTGAAATGATAAGATGCTTTTGAGCACAAGATCTCCTTCTTTGAATTCACGGGGACGAACTTTCTTGTCAAAAGCTTGCTTCATCCTCTGTTGATATAACTGACCATGGCACAAGGCCGCCATGCGTTTTTCTTCGATTAAATTCAACTGATCATATCTGCTTCGACACCATTCAGCCTCGGATAACTCAGCTTCCATCAGGACTCTCATTGATGGGATCTCGACCTCTACGGGAAGAACTGCTTCCATGCCATATACCAAAGAGAAAGGGGTTGCCCCTGTTGAAGTGCGTACGGAGGTACGATACCCGTGCAAAGCATACGGTAACATTTCATGCCAGTCCTTGTAGGTGACTACCATCTTCTGCACTATCTTTGTAACACCCATACTAACTTTAACTAGTATATTAGCATGTGCGTTAAACTGATACTGGATACATTTAAAAATTTCAATAATAATATTACATCACAATAGAATAAATACACGTTTACTCGTTTGTACAATAATCCAATACGGTTACAATACTTTTACAAATGTCCATAAAGCTTCTGAGCTGGTACACAACGAGCAAATGCACTCCATCCAGTGCCTCTATGAAGATCTTCGTCACGAACCTCTGACTAACCTGTAAACCTGCACCAGAAGGAATGGGATGAGACATAATGTCTCAGTGAGCTCTACCCAACCAACTGTTGGCAACCACAGGGAACCTAGGGTCGCCATGCCTACCTTGGCAATCTCGGGGATTTCCTATGATCGCCAAGTCTTTTATCTGCCTATGACTATAAGTCCTTCTGTAATTATCACTTGAACTGCCTATAACCTTTGTTGTGACTATCTATGACCATGACTGTAATCTGCCTATAACTTTAACTTAGTGATCGAGGGGAAACCTAGGACCACTTTCTGTTAACTGTCTATAACTATAACTATGAGGTTCCTATGACTATAACTGTAACTGTAACTTTGACTATAACTATAAAACATAAAACATATACACAGTTCGATAGCAGTTTTATGTTAGCTGTTAGCGTTGAACAAACAATTAATCTGAGTTCATTTTACGGAGGGCACCCCGGGTGGAGCAACCCCGAGATACGTCTCCCTATGACCCGATGAAACTCCTGACAATCAGGCTAGCACCGGACTCCCTATGAAATTGCATGTGGATAACCCTCTCGGAGAAATCCCATCCGGCGTATCCCGGAGTCTGCTGAACATGCCTATGACTGTGAAACGTGCAAGCACGCCAATATCTTTGATCTTTAATTCTTTAATTCTTTAACTTTAACGTATGAACATATAATCTGTTACTGTAATCAAAACAATCCTATAACGTATAAACTATAATCTATGATACTTGGCTTATCGTTCTCATAAGCCTCCTATGATTGTTGGAGAACCAACACTATAATCTTATCTGTAACTTCAAATGCCGAAGCATTCCTATTACTCTAGTATTCTAATCCGAATACATCTATAACCTTGTTCACCTAAAATAGGTTCTTGACTTATCCAAGTCATATACTTTTCCTTAAGAGTCAACAACTCACAAGTAATGGAATCAAACCATTAAATTCCTATTCTCATACTCTGAAATTCTATTATCCTATAAAGGATTTGACATATCGTTATCATATGCCGTCTTAGGATTGTCTATTCAATTAACCCTTATGCTCATCATGCGTTGCTAATCCCGTGTTCATTTTATTCCGTATACGTTATATGCCCTCGGATATGCCCACAATGGTGTTTTTCTTATAAAATAAGGTTTTTCTTTGAAAATGGTTACCAAAAGCCTCGCCTGACACGTGCACAGGTCACAGAACGAAGCAGAAAAATCATAAACATGCTGCCCATTTTCGCTGGGCGAAATTCATTTCGCTGGGCGATTTGAGGCAGGGAAATTTTGGTGAAAATCGTCGTATTCTCGCCCTGCGATCGCCGAGCGAAATTGACAGTTCAATACTAGTTCAAAACATGATTTTTCCACCATTTTTGACATAATAAGGCATACCCAAGCACTATAACATCATAAGGAATGATTTACAACTATGAATTGATTGATTAAAACAAGTTTGAACAAGGATTTAGCAAGCAAAAAGGGATTAGGGTTCAAAATGCAAACTTTACTCAAAATACACAATACTCTTAAAAAAAAAATCTCTCAAAGTGGGTTCTATAAACCCCTAGGGAGCTCACCTCAAACTGATTGGTGCTGGTTTAACCTTTTCTTCAAACCCTAGCTTGATCTCTTTGATCTCTCTTGCTTTCCTTTAACTTCTTCTTCTTTCCAACTCCTTAAGCTAAGCTTCTAACCAATATTCCTCAAGTTTGGATGGAGATAAGGAAGATAGTGGTGATGATTGATGATGGGGGCGTGAGACAAGAGAGGGGAAGGGAGAGGATCAGATTTTGAGAGAGGAGAAAATGAGTGATAAATATGAAAATTTCATATTTATCCTATTAGCCACTTTTCTCTCAATTTACAACTTTGCCATTCCAAAATTACAACATTGCCATTGCGTTCATTTAATTCCTGTAACACTGTTAAAAGTCATGCTTAAGCGGGATATTACAATCTTCTTGATGTTCTTGTTTGCAGCCTCGACTGCGCCATTCATTTGAGGCCTGTAAGGAGAGGAATTATGATGTCCAATCTTGAACTCTTCGCACAACTCTTTCATCATCTTGTTGTTCAGATTGGTCCCATTGTCTGTGATGATTCTATTAGGCACACCGTAGCGGCAAATGATATGATTCTTGATAAAACGGACCACCACTTGCTTGGTCACATTGGCGTACGATGCAGCTTCAACCCACTTGGTGAAGTAATCAATCGCCACTAGGATGAAACGATGCCCATTTGAAGCTTTGGGTTCAATCTTGCCAATCATGTCGATGCCCCACATGGAGAAAGGCCAAGGAGACGAAAGAACATTCAGAGCAGTTGGCGGCACATGAATTTTGTCAGCATAAATCTGGCATTTATGGCATTTCCTGACATGTTTGTAACAATCTTTTTCTAAAGTCATCCAGTAATATCCTGCTCTCAAGATTTTCCTAGCCATCGTATGTCCACTGGAATGAGTTCCAAAGGAACCTTCGTGTATCTCATGCATTATCCGGTCTGCTTCCTGCTCATCCACACATCTGAGCAGCACCATGTCAAAATTTCTCTTGTACAACACCTCTCCATTTAGAAAGAAATTGCCAGCCAGTCTTCGCAAAGTCTTCTTATCCTTGTTAGATGCCCCAAGTGGGTATTCCTGCCTTTGAAGAAAACGTTTGATGTCGTGGAACCATGGTTTGTTGTCTATCACCGCTTCAGCTGCAAATACATGCGCGGGCCTCTCTAGGTTTTGAACCTTGATCGTTGGAATCTCATTTCTACGGCTGACCTCGTACATAGAAGATAAGGTTGCCAAAGCATCCGCCATCTGATTTTCGTCACGAGGGATATGATGCAACTCGACCTTGTTGAAGAAGGTTAACAAACGCCTTGCGTAGTCTTTGTAAGGAACCAGGCCGGGGTGGCGAGTTTCCCATTCTCCTTTGATTTGATTGATCACGAGCGCTGAATCTCCATAAATGTCAAGGTTTTTGATCCTTAGGTCAATGGCTTCTTCGATTCCCAGAATACACGCTTCATACTCTGCCATATTGTTTGTGCATTCAAATAACAGTTTTGCAGCGAAAGGAAGATGCTTGCCCTCAGGGGTGACAATAACTGCCCCAATTCCATTACCATAAACGTTAACTGCCCCGTCAAAGATCAACTTCCACCTAGACTTAGGATCTGGACCTTCTTCAGGTAATGGTTCGTCACAATCCTTCATCTTCAAGTACATGATTTCTTCGTCGGGAAAGTCAAACTTGATTGGTTGATAATCCTCAATCGGTTGATGAGCCAAATGGTCGGCAATGATGCTGGCTTTGATGGCCTTCTGAGTGCGGTATTCAATGTTATATTCTGACAACAACATCTGCCAACGAGCAATTCTCCCTGTTAAAGCGGGCTTTTCAAAGATGTACTTGATTGGATCCATCTTGGATATCAACCAAGTAGTATGATTAAGCATGTAATGACGAAGACGCTTGGCGGCCCAAGCTAGTGCGCAACAAGTCTTCTCAAGTAGGGAGTATCGAGACTCACAATCTGTAAATTTCTTGCTCAGGTAGTAAATAGCATGCTCCTTCCTACCGGTCTCATCCTGCTGCCGGAGTACACAACCCATGGAGTCTTCCAACACCGTCAAGTACATAATCAGAGGTCTTCCTTCAACTGGAGGGATAAGAATTGGAGGTTCTAGCAAGTAATTCTTGATGCTGTCGAAGGCCTTCTGGCAGTCTTCTGTCCATACTATCTCTTGGTTCTTGCGAAGTAATTTGAAAATAGGTCCACATGTGGCTGTCATATGAGATATGAATCTGGAGATATAGTTTAAACGTCCTAGAAATCCTCTCACTTGCTTATCAGTCTATGGAGCAGGCATTTCTCGGATGGCTTTGACTTTGTCGGGATCCACTTCAATACCCTTCTGACTGACGACGAAACCTAGAAGCTTTCCAGATCTCACACCAAACGTACACTTGTTAGGATTCAGGCGAAGCCGATACTTTCTCAATCGTTGGAACATCTTCAGCAAATACTCGACATGCTCATCTTCAGTACCTGATTTGACAATCATGTCATCGACATAAACCTCAATTTCTTTGTGCATCATGTCATGGAAGAGAGTGGTCATGCCTCTTTGGTAGGTAGCACCCGCATTCGTCAACCCAAAAGGCATCACTTGATAACAGAAAGTACCCCAAGGTGTGATAAAAGACGTCTTTTCTCTGTCTTCTACTGCCATTTTGATCTGATTGTACCCGGAGAAACCGTCCATGAAGGAGAAGACTTTGGACTTAGCGGTGCTGTCAACCAATACATCGATGTGGGGTAGCGGGAAATCATCCTTTGGACTAGCCTTGTTCAGATCTCTATAATCAACACACATCCTGACCTTACCATCTTTTTTGGGAACGGGCACTATGTTGGCCAACCACTGAGGATATTCTGATGTAATAAGAAAACCTGCATTAATCTGCTTTTGCACTTCCTCCTTGATCTTGAGGGCCATATCAGGGCGAGTTCTTCTCAGCTTCTGCTTGATTGGAGGACATTCAGGCTTCAAAGGTAAACGATGCTCCACGATCTCAAGGTCCAACCCTGGCATATCTTGATACGACCATGCAAAGATATCTACATATTCTTTGAGAAGCTCAACCATTGTTTCTTTGACAGACGCATCCAACAATGCCCCAATCTTGACTTCCTTCTTGTCCTCCTCAGAACCCAAGTTAATAACCTCCACTGCTTCCTCGTGAGGCTGAATGGCCTTTCTCTCTTGTTCTAATAAACGTCTAATCTCGTCAGGAACTTCTTCATCATCCTCCTCTTCAGCTTCATAAACGGGGGATTCGAAATTGGGAGGAAGCATAGGGTCACGGTGTTCAATGGGCTTATTGATGTTTAGTCTGCATATGATTGATGATTGATTTTTAGTAAATGAGTGAATGATGCAGACTTTTTGAAATCGATCGAAAAGAAAATAAAATGTTTTTTTTGGTTTTTTGTGTTACCATTTTTTCAGAAAAAGCAGTAAAATAAAAAATAAATGTCGTGGAAGAAAACGACGATTTTTCATTGATAGCAATAACTTAAAATCAAAGTTGAGCCCTACATGACTTCACTTTCGTCTTGGGCGAGACGAAAGGATTTTTGGAAAGAAAATAAATCAAACAAACACATTACTTAGACACATGGATGGCAAGGGGCACGTCAACAGCATTCCAGTTGCGGGCAGAGCTTTCTGGTGTCACAAACACAGGTGCCACCTCCTCCGGATCATCCTCCAGGATAGCATTGGTTTCCGGCGGGGCGTGAACAAACCCAGCGCTATTGAACGTGACGTTGGCGGGCTCCAAACCCATGTCGGCCTTAAGGACACTTGTTGATGACGCAAAACCCAAACCTTCTCGGTTCTTGTTCTTGGGTATCTGTACTAGTTTTCCCCATCTTCCTGCAGCTCCTTCCTTCAGAACCTTCTGCGCATCTCTCAAAGATGCCATGGATTCCTTGCCTGAACTCTCGCCTTCTATAGAAAGTCCTTGGAAGGACGTTCCATCTATCTCATCTGCACTGATGAAAGAAAAGGTCGACAAATGGCTTACTAGCAACGCTTCTTCACCATTCACAGTGATCAGCTTCCCATTCCGCACAAACTTCAACTTTTGGTGGAGCGTGGATGTGACCGCCCCTGCTTCATGAATCCAAGGTCTTCCCAACAAGCAACTGTAAGAGGCTTGAATGTCCATGACTTGGAAAGGTATCTGGAAAACCTGGGGTCCAATAGTAATAGGCAACACTATCTCCCCCATCACTGACTTTCTTGATCCGTCAAACGCCTTCACAACAACCCCACTGTACCTCAAAGGCGCACCTTGGTATGACAACTTATCGAGTGTAGTTTTTGCCATCACATTCAAAGACGACCCGGTGTCCACCAACACATTAGACAGAGCGTCCGTCTCGCAGTTAACAGAGATATGCAAGGCTAGGTTATGATCTCTTCCAGCTTCTGGGAGCTCTTCATCACTAAATCCCAGATTGTTGCAAGCGGTTATGTTGCCAACTAATCCTCCAAACTGGCTAGTAGTCACGTCATGATCAACATAGGCTTGGTCTAGCACTTTCATCAATGCCTCTCTGTGAGCATCGGAATGCAATAACAAGGATAACATTGAGATTTTTGAAGGTGTCTGCAACAGTTGGTCGATGATCTTGTAATCACTTTTCTTTATTAATTTCAGCACTTCATCTGATTCTGAACATCCACTCCCGCTAGCTGGCACTGGATCAATGACTGGAGTGTTGATCTTCTCTTGCACTATGGTCAGAAGAATGCGCCCACTTCTCAATACTTTGCTACTGTCTGCAATGTTGCTAACAGATGACAGAGGAGGTATAGGGGACTCTTGTCCATCGCCCAGGATAGTTGCATTGTACCTGTATGGCACCGCCTTCAATGATGCATGCGGTAAGGCTCCCGGTAAACAGATCACCAAGGGAGTAACAACAGCATTCTCTTGATTACCAAGGGTTAATTCTAAATGTTCTGGGATGTGAAATTCGGGCGTTATCACACAAACATTCTCACTTTTTCTCGTCACAGACAACTCCTTGTGGTCCAACAAGCCTTGGATGTCATCCTGTACTTGCGCACATCCTCGGGTATCCACAGAGCAAACCTTACACTTCAAATGATCATGTTCGAACAGACCTGCTTTACACATCCTTGTGTGCATCGGGACCAGAGGTGTCCTGATGTCTTGAACATTAAAAATAGAGCAACCTTCTTGGTCATCTTGGACCATATTAATAGAGGACCCATGGTTAGGTAAGGGATTGGCCTGGACGTTGGGACTTGAGTCGGAATCTTTGAAGGTCAGAAGTTTCACCCGGATTAGCCTTTGGACCTCGGTTTTAAGAGCAAGGCAATGCTCAACATCGTGGCCAGGTGCTCCTTGGTGAAAGGCGCAAGTCAGGTCATGCCGGTACCAAGGAGGTAAAATATCTGGTGTACGGAGTGGTGCCCTAAGCTGGACAAGGTTTTTGGTGAGTAATGCAGGGAGCAAGTCAGCATACTTCATCGGGATTGGATCAAAGGTTGTTCTTTGGCGGTTTTGTTGGTGATATGGTTGCTGAGGGGTTTGTGGTCGATTTTGTTGTTGTTGAGGGTATAATGATTGTGGGCGAGGCTGTTGGAAATTTTGTGGGTAGTTTTGTGGGTAATGGGAGGGTGGTCTTTGAGGTATTTGGAAATTTTGTGTTACGGGTGGTGAAACATTGGCAATGTGTGGGTAAGTTGGGTACTGCAACTGGGGTCCTCCGTAGGCGACCATACCTACCTCTTGCTCCTTCTTTCTCGGATAGCTACTTCCGAACCTCTTAGCATTGTTAACAGGGGCAATTTCCTTCACTAACCGTCCTTCTCGGACACCTTCCTCGATTCTCATCCCCATCCCTACCATCTCTGTGAAGTCATTGGGAGCGCTTGCAACCATCTTCTCGTAGTAGAAAGGACTAAGTGTGTTAAGGAACAGCTTGGTCAATTCTTTTTCTTCTAAGGGAGGGCGAATTTGCGCAGCCAACTCTCTCCATCTTTGTGCATATTCCTTGAACGACTCCTTCTCCTTCTGAGTCATTGCCCTGAGCTCATCTCTATCCGGGGCCAGATAAGAATTGTACTTGTATTGTTGTATAAAGGCATTAGCAAGGTCATTGAAAGTATGGATATCAGCACCATCCAAATCCATGTACCATCTCATAGCAGCGCCAGTCAAACTGTCCTGGAAGTAATGAATCAGAAGCTTGTCATTGTCCGTCTGCGTGGACATCTTCCTCGCATACATCACCAAGTGTGCCCTGGGACAAGAATTTCCTTTGTACTTCTCGAAATCTGGGACTTTGAATTTGTGCGGGATTACCACATTGGGAACTAGACAAAGCTCGTGAGCATTTGAGCCGAACAACTCTTTTCCTCGAAGAGCTTTCATTTCCCTTTGCATCTCATTGTACTTATCCTGCAGATCGTCCACCCTGTCGAAAGCTGCGACACTTTCGGTATGAAAAATAGGTCCTTGATCCTGGACTGTGTGTACTAGAGGCGCGGAATAGGTCATCGCAGCTTGGGGAAAAGGCAGGCCGGATTGAGGAACCGGTGCTGATTGTTGAACGAAGGGAGGCGGAACTTCTGTCACAGCGGGTTGGAGACTTTCACTAACCGGGGGAGGCATTCCCCATGAACAGCCCGGAGGCATAAACAGTGGTTGGGAAACTGCAGTGGAGAGTAGAGTGGTGCTTACAAACGGTTGTTCTACAGCAGCAGCAGCGGACTGAGAACCCTGAGCAGACAAAAGAGAACTCATCATTTC
Organism: Medicago ruthenica; assembly: GCA_018208015.1. NCBI lineage: Eukaryota > Viridiplantae > Streptophyta > Magnoliopsida > Fabales > Fabaceae > Medicago > Medicago ruthenica. Next base: position 19,718,847 of record CM031375.1, read on the forward strand.
TGTTAATCTGTCCATCCCCTCTCGCAGACTGGCGACCTCTTCCCGAAGGTTCTGATTTTCCTGCTCGACAAGATCCATCTTCTTCCTCTGATTAGCTCGAGTATTGTAAACGCGAGTAGACTTGCGAAGAATCCGTCGGGCCACTTTTGGGAGCAGGTAGACCTTTTTATGGAAAAAATAGAAGATGAGACTCGACTTTTGAGACTACATATGCAACATGATGCATGATTATGTTTATGCTAAAAGAATACTTTGTTATCGAAGGACTTTGTCAAAATAATTGTAAACATCAAAGTGAACATTGCATTTGATCATTAAAATATTACAAAACAACTCTCCTTTTAGCAAACAAAGTCAAAAGGACAAGCTCAAAAGTTCTTTTAAATAAAAGCTTAGAATCTTTGAAAAAACTCGAGAACACCCGGTATCTCAAACTCTTGAAGTAGATTGGCCATCAGAATCCGAATGGGGACCGGAGAAAAAGTCCATATGCCTCTTCTTCCTCCTAGCATCTTTCCTAAGCCGAAAATCCTTCTGTTGGAGTAGATCATCCTTCTCAATGATTTGCTGGTTTTGGATGAAGATCATGTGGTCTTTCTGTTCTAATTTTCCTCTCAATGTCTCAATTTCAAGTTCAGCCTCTTGATATCTTCTTTGCCAAGCATCCCTCTCAAGCTTTAGTTCAGTCATCCGATCTTGGAACTCCTCTTGAGTATCAAAAGGTATGGGTAGGGATGATGGCGGAACGGTTGAAGATAGGTGTCTGGGTAGGGGGTATGGTAAACCAAGACTCGAAGCTCTGTCGATGACCCACTGAGTGTAAGATCCATGTACAAAACCTGTCCTTCTTCCTAACTGATTTCTATCAAGCCTATGAATAGTATGCCAGGCTCGCACAAATTTCATCCTCATATTTGCATGGTCTTCATGGTTGAGATAGAATTCACCGGTTAAGGAGAGATTATTAAGTTTTTCCTTTATGGGGTATCCGAACTGGCGCCTGGCAAGAGTAGGGCTATAGGTAATTCCCCCGCGTGTACCAATGAGGGGCACGTTGGGAAACTCTCCACAACTGTCGATAATCACCCCAATGTCACTGGCTGGTCGGTACCACACGATGTTGGCTGGGGTAAGGGACATGATTCTTTGGGGCCAACGGGTTTTTTCTGGATTGGTTTTGAAAAGGTGGGTTTGGGGTAGATGCGAAGTGAACCATTTGTATAGCAAAGGTGCACAACAAATAATAACTCCGCCTTTCTTTTGTGTTCTATGGTGGATGGAATGGTAGGTATCTGCAAGCAGGGTAGGGACAGGGTTTCTGGATAGGAAGATTTGGATTGTGCTGATATCAACGAAATCGTCAATATTAGGGAAAAGTATGAGACCATAGATGAGCAGGGCAAGGATGGATTCGAAGGCATCAGTACTGGCGGATTTGGCAAAGGTAAAGGCTTTTTGGTAGAGGAAAGTGGAAGTTAGGCCTTGGGAGCCTGCTTTAGTAGTGAGGTTAGTGGCTATGTCGGAGGTTTCTAGATGGAGGGTCGCGGCGATGGTTGAAGGTTTGGGAGTTTGTTCGAGGCCACTGAAAGGTAACTTGTCAGACACCGGTAAGCCGACCAAGTAGGAGTATTCTTCCAAAGTGGGGACAAGCTGGTAATCCGGGAACGTGAAACAGTGATAGAGAGGGTCATAAAACTGGACCAAGGTATTAAGGATCCCTTCTTCAACGTTTGTCTTGAGGATGCTGAGCAAATACCCATAACGCCTTCGGAAATCCTCCGGACTAGCTACCAAAGACCCTAGCTTCCTTAATTTTGTCAAATCCGGGCTTTTGAAGTTATACTTCTGAGTGTTCCTTCTTGTGAAGTTCATTCCTACGATGTTTACAACAAAACTTGTCTAAGTCCTTCGATACTTGATGGAAAAAATGTTTATGAATGAATGTATGTATGCATGATTTATGCTAAAGAGCGGAGAAAACATGGTGAGGTTAAGTCCATAGTGTTGGAGTTGAGGGTAAATACGCCATTTGGTAAGGACTATGGTTTCATGTGTACCTGTATCGCGGGTTCTACCAAGTTCCCAAAGTCATTGACCACTTCCGAATATTGTCGGATTACGGGACTACTCCCGGTCCAACGACGTTCGTAGGAAAGTCTCGTTTGAGTGTAGTATCGCGTATCAACCAATTCAAGACTACTCTTGTTTAGCCACCGCACTACGTCCTAAAAGGCCAAGATGGGTTAAAGGTAACTCTAAAGGTCCTCAACTTCATAGGTCACTTAAAAATAACAATGCCAAACACGACTACTCATGTTGACATGATATTACCTTTAAGAGACCTCCATTGAGTGGGGTTATATCACATGTACCAAAACCCAAGACTACTCCTGGTATGGCACTTTGATTATACCACCATCCTATCTTATGATTTCCCTCAAGTCCGGGTGTAGGACTTATCTCACCACTCACGTAAAAAGATAAACACTTAAGCACATATTTACAATTACAAATAAGGATAAAGCATAAAGATAAAGGAAGAACAAGATAGGTTAAACCCACTTTAGGATATAATCCCCAGTGAAGTCGCCATTTTTCTGTCGCGGTGATTTTCGGAGATCAAGCTATTGATTAGCGTTGACTCGCATTTTAGGCTCACCACCGATCTTTTATTTTTCCGAGGAAAGGGGAGAAAGTTCGAAAAACCCTATTTTTTAAAGATCAAAGGTCCGGGCGTTGGTTACGCAAAGGGAAGGTATTAGCACCTGTCGCGTCGAATTTCGGATGTCAAGCTATTGGGGAAGCATTGAATCACTAATTCTAAATTACGACTGAACTTTTAATTTTTCGGGGAAAAAAGGAAAAAAGTTCTAAATTACCTTGAGAAAAGATTTTAGGTTCGAAAGTCGATTATGCGAGGGGAAGGTATTAGCACCCCTCACATCCGTTGTACTCAACGGGAACCTCTTAGTCGGCTTAGGCTTAAAATGGTTTGATGTTTTACTTACGTGTTTAAATATGTATAAAAGGAAATATATAAAAGACAAAATGCGGGATAAAGAAAGAGATAAAAACAAACGAAAAGGGAAAAACAAGTTTTTTATTAATGGGCTTGACAAGATGTCGATCTTGCTCCTACGTATCTCCCGGTAGTCGGAGAATTCAAAGCGTACGTAGTTCTTTGGTAGAAAAACGTTTGTATGTTGATTCGTTTTAGTTAAAAAAAAGGTTTGATCGCGTCCGAGCGAAAAAGTTTGAAAATAAAGAAAAAGTGTAATGAAAATAAATGTCAACTGCTCGGGTTGCTGCCGAACTGGCCATTGACGACAAGAAAGTAAAAGTCAGCTGCTCGGGTTGTTGCCGAGCTGGCCACTGACGACAATGCATGAAAATAAATGATTTGATGAAAAAAGTTTTACGCTCGGACGTGAGCAAAGGTTTTTAAAAACGTACGAAGACGTACAAAGTTTTGAAATGGTGAAAGATGGACGCTAGGCGATAAGCTCGCGCGAGGCGTGAATGTTTTAAAAATAAAAGACAAACGCACTGAGGCGAAAAATTCGCGCAAGGCGTAAAGAATAAAATATAAAACGCGCAAGGCGCGAAAGGTTCGGATTGACCACGAGGGCCAAGAAAAGGGTAAAAATGGCCACAAGGGGGCCAATGGAAAGTTGAGCGTGCTAGACGCGTCAAGGGTGGAATGACGATTGCCCGAGCGACGAGACATACGTCACGCATTCGTGCAATCGAGGTTTGGGGAGACATACGTCAAGCCATTCCCGTTTCATTCAAGTTTGGTTTTGTTGCTCTAAGGAATCTCAAAGGGAACCAAAGCTTTAAAAGGAAAGTTAAAGAAAAGAAAAACGACACGAACAAATTTGTTGTTCGGTTTTACTAAAAATCATGAACGTTACTTGTTGCTTAAGTTATTGAAACTCAAGAACAAGTTTGGTTCAAGTTTGAATGGCAAACACAATCATAAAACATGCAAAAAGTTGGAAAGTTCACAAGTTCGGCTCAATTCGAGCTTGGTTTTAAGAATGAGCAAACTCGGCTTAAGTTCGCATTTGGATTGAAAATCATGAACAACGTAGTTGTTCAAGTTTGTTTTTGAAGTAGACGAACTTAGCTTGTTGCTCAAACTTGGTTTTGAAAATGTTGAGAACATAACTTGTTTCACAAGTTATTCAAATTTTGTCGCACGAACTTGTAAAATCTTCAAAGTTTGTGCAAGATTATGAGTTGGGTTTGGACCAAAATGGTTTTAACCCTCTCTAGGTTCTGAATCAAGGGCTAGAATCCCAAAAATTTGACATTTGAATGCCTGATTCATATTCTGAATTTCACATACTTCGCAGAGCAATCAGAACTTGGCTCTGCGAAGTCAGGTTCTGGTGTGTTCGCAGTGCGAGCAAGGCTTGGCTCTGCGAAGTATGCGAATTTCCAACTCAGAAGCTGTTTCTGAACAGGAATTCAGAAACTGCTTCTAAGCAAGATTCAGAACCTAAAGGAGGTTAAGAAACTTGACAAAAAGGAAGAAAAAAGGGTAAAAAAACACAGTTTTAAAGCTTGGCCCCTTTGAGGTCCTTTTTGAGGCTCAAAGGAGGTTTTGGTTCACAAAACAAAATTGGACAAAGCAAGATATGTAAATAGCATATACAATGAAAAAGAAAGGTTATAGGAGACTTACAGAACTCCTAGCAATGCTTTAATAAGACTGGAAGTAGCTTGCTTACTTTGTGAAAGGTTATGAACAAGGTTCAAGGTGTTTGTGATGAACTGGTTTTGTGTTGCAATGCAAGGGTTTTTTGAAGTGAATTTCGTGTGTGTTGGCTCTCTGGATTGGTATGTTTTTGACTGGTTTTCAATGTATTCAGTTGTGTATTCAATGGTATGAAATCCTTGTGCCTTGCATTCCCTTTTATAGGCAAAAATGCAATCTATGTAATGATGAACAATGATGAATAAAATCCTAAAACACTAGCTGATCATGAGCTAAACTCAGGCTAGATCACTTTGCATTTAATGCTAATGGATAGGAATTGCTTTGCCTTGTGCCAAGGGGCAAGGTCTTGACTGATCTCAGCCACAAAAGCCATGGATTCTAGAAGGTAATGATGGCAAAATCTGTAAAACAGGGCAGCTGCAAAAGGGATGATTCTTGGGATCAAACCTTGCAATCTTGGAAGGTCAAACAATCAAAACGTGTACTGCCATGTACAGGGAGATTGGGGGAATCAAAATCAGCATGTGGGCTTATGTGTGGGGGGAGAAATTCAGGTCAAAACAGGGCATGTCACACAGCTTTTTTGCAACATAAACCACTTGGGATTGACTGGTTTTGGCAGGGAAAAAGGGGAAGAAATGGATCAAGCAGCTGGCTGGCATGTTTAGGTTGGGTGAGGGGTCAATTTGGGGGGACAAAAACTGACCAAGGATAGCCAATTTGTTTGATCACATGAGAGGTTGGAAGAAAGTTCTTCTTTCCTTTCACCTTTAATGTCACACATTAATTTCTGCCTTGCTGCACCAAATCAGTCACAAAATAGCAAGAATACAAGTAATAATGCTACTAATGATAATTGTAGTTGAAAGCAAAAAAGATAAACAACTGCATAAAAATCTGCAGAATTTTCGCATAGGTCGCAGTGCGAAGGTGAGTTCGCACTGCGAACTTCACTTTTTTTGATTTTTGTATTAAAAAATAAAAGGCAAAAATGGGGAAAATAATAATTATATATAACAATAATAATGATGATAAAAATGCAAATGGTAATAAAAATGAATAAAAATAGTAATGACAATAATAAATCTTAATAACATTAAAAGATAAAAACTAATAGTAATAAAATAATAATAATATTATTAAAAAACATAACAATAATAATATTAATATTAAGGATAATGATGATGATATAAAATGTTATAGCAATAATAAAAATAATAAAAGGTAAAAATAAATAATAACAAATATAATACCCAAAAAATATAAGTCAAAAAATGGGGTATGACAGATGCCCCTATTTAAGTTTCTTCGTCCCGGAGGTTGAAAATGTGATTTGAAATGGACGGGCCGAAGAGACTTAAATATAGAGTACGCCATTTTTTGACTAAATATTTTCCCGAGTTATAAATGTTATAAATGCATGCAATGCAAATGTTATGAATGCTTGTAATGTAACTATGGATGCAAAGGATGATAAAAAGGAAGACCACACTGGAGATAGGTGTCAGCTAGTCGGGTGGTCACCGAACTGTCACTGACAACAAAGAATGAAAAGGTAAATGCCAGCTGTTCGGGTTGTTGCCGAACTGGCCACTGGCGGCAAAAGAATGAAAAGAATGTCAACTGTTCGGATGTTGCCGAACTTGCCATTGACGACAGGAAAATAAAATGTCAACTGTTCGGATGTTGCCGAACTTGCCATTGACGACAGGAAAATGAAATGTCAACTGTTCGGATGTTGCCGAACTTGCCATTGACGACAGGAAAATGAAATGTCAACTGTTCGGATGTTGCCGAACTTGCCATTGACGACAGGAAAATAAAATGTCAACTGTTCGGATGTTGCCGAACTTGCCATTGACGGCAGGAAAAAAGAAATGTCAACTGTTCGGATGTTGCCGAACTTGCCATTGACGACAGAAAAAATAAAATGTCAACTGTTCGGATGTTGCCGAACTTGCCATTGACGACAGAAAAAATAAAATGAAAGATGTCAGCTGTTCGGATGGTTACCGAACTTGCCACTGACAACACTGGGGATGCGGCTGACGAGCCGTTCCTTACAGAAATGCCCCTTCAATTGGGGAGAAAGAATGCACAAGCTGTTCATTGAAGAACTTGCCACTTGGCACAACACTGGGGAGTACGCACAAGCTGTTCATTAAAGAACTGTCACTTGGCGTAAAGACATGATAAAAAGACGCGCAAGCTGTTCGTTTGAACTGCCACTTGGCGGAAAGGGGTGACATCTCTGAACCAGACAGACTGGGGATGACACTTGGGGAAAAAAGAATTCACGAATTGCTCGCGATTGCTTGATGAGACTCATGATGGTTTGAAATAACCATGTATGATATGTTGTATGCATGTATGCATATGCATGAATGTACGAATGCATGACTGTCACTGAGGACATCATGTGAGAGATGGACTTGTACTGGGGATACCCAACATATTTGTTAGGGAATTGCCCCTTGATACGATGAAAAACTTGCACAAGCTGTTCGTTAAAGAACTATCGCCTGGCGAAAAGGAGGATGACATCCCTAGACCGGATAGACTAGGGAGGACATTCGACTATTTGTGGGAAATGCATGATATGAATATGAGATGCATGTTAATGAATGACTATGATATGATGCATGAATGTATGAATGTATGAATGTATGACTTTCACTGGGGATGTTGTGTGAAAGGTTGACTTGCAATGGGGATACACAAACCGTTCATTAAAGAACTGCCCCTTGGTACAAGCATATGATGAAAGATGCACAAGCCGTTCGTTAAAGAACTGCCACTTGGCATAAAGAAAGAGGTGACATCACTAGACTATACAGACTGGGAATGACACCTGACTGACTTGGTAGATAAAAGCTTGTTGCGACCTATGAACAAAGGTTGTTCAAATTATTGAAAAAAAAGAAAATGTTTTGTTTGTTTTCTTTTTTGTTTGGTTTGGAAGGACAAGGTCCTTTGCCTACATACCCGAATGGGATCAAAACCGATGTAGTTCGAGTTCTCGCCCGGGTACGACCGACAAACTTGGTGAGACAAGATTAGACTGGTAAAATGAAAAGTGGACCGACGTCACATTGCAAACACTCGGTAACCTTAATGGGGATGATGTCACATGGGATACATCCAAACTGACGGGGTAAAGCCGTAACCACTGATGAGGAACACATACCTCCTGGGGAGATTGTTTTAATCCACTGGGGGATATGATTGGATGCCGAGCGAGGTCGGGCTTTGGTTGTAATTGGATGCCGAGCGAGGTCGGACTTTTTGATTGGTTGCCGAGCGAGGTCGGGCTTTGGTAAGGTGCCGAGCGAGGTCGGGCTTTGGTTGGTGCCGAGCGAGGTCGGGCTTTGGTAAGGTGCCGAGCGAGGTCGGGCTTTGATAAGGTGCCGAGCGAGGTCGGGCTTTGGTAAGGTGCCGAGCGAGGTCGGGCTTTGGCAAGTTGGATGTGGGAATGCCAATGAAAATTGGGCCTTTTTTTGTGATTGTGTTTGTAAGGGCCAATGAAAATTTGGGCTCTTTGGAAATGGTATTTGTATGTGCCAATGAAAATTGGGCTTTTGATGGAAGTTGTATTTGTGTGTGCCAATGAAGATTGGGTTTTTGCTATGATTGGGTGCCAAGCATGGTTGGGCTTTTGGATTGCTTTCGGGAGTGCCAATGACAATTTGTGAGGAATGCCAATGACGACTGGGCTTTTTGTGAATTGTAGTTGTGATTGCCAATGACAATGGGGCTTTGCTTGTGATTAGGTGCCAAGCATGGTTGGGCTTTGTTTGGTTAGGTGCCAATGAAAATTGGGTTTAGGGTTTGCCAATGAATATTGGGCTTTGGGTCGCCAATGAATATTGGGCTTTTTGATTGGTTGCCGAGCGAGGTCGGGCTTTTTTTTTGGGTTGGCAATTTTGATGTTCCAAGGTTGCACTAAACACAAAGTTTATATCATACAGCTTAAGTTAAAAACATGTTTATCGATGAACCATGCCTATCACACATTTAAGTAAATAAACAAATTGAATATTAATTGTGAGGGTAATGAACACTCATCCGGCAAGTTCGCTAACATTCCGATCGAGTTATGTGTCCATCTAATCATTGTTTTTTTAAAAGCATAAAAGCATTGATCACAAGGTCTTTGAGGGTTGTAATTTGGCTTGGGTACAAAAGAAATGTCATATGTGGGGAAATTGAATTCAAATGGCCAAGCAAGAGGAACATTCTTTCTAATTACACACCTCCTTATTGTTCAATCACAACTCTTGGTGATTTACAATTATTTTCTTTTTTGATCTTGACAACTCTTTTTTGATTTATTGATTTTTTTCTCTTCTCTTTTGAGATTTCTTGATTTGTTTTTTCTTTCTTTCTTTTTCTTTTGTTTCTTTGTTGTCAAGATCAAAATTCACCATTATTTGATATCCACAACCTCTTTTTTTCTTCAAAGATGATACCCTAATTGAATGTTCCTTCCTCTTTTGGCAAAGGACAATAATCGTGATGGTTTAAGGGTTCAAACTGAAAGAAAAAAATCAGAATTCAAAATGGTTTAACTATGAACTGAAAAAAAAAATTTTTACAAACTCCGGTAATTTCATTAAGCAATTGAGCTTATGAAAGTTGGCAGTTCATAGTTAATGATTTTGATTCATTAGGCTCAAAGGGGTTTAACAAATACTCACTGCTCACAGGGTGGGCTATTTGTGGTCAAGTGTTTTTACTCATATTAAAAAAAAATGCCTTGATCCTATCAATGCTTTCATACAATCTAAAACAACATTCAGATTTAACATAACAAAATCGAGTTAGACAAAAAAAAAAAAAAAAATGCCGGTCTCCATGCATATGTATAATGATGATCTTGAGGATTCCTCACATTTTGGCTGGTTCTAAATGGTTCACAGAATAAACATATTAAAAACACAAACTGTATGATATAACTTTTGTATTAATGCTTGTCAACGCAAACTGTATTCGATGCCGAGCAAGGTCGGGCTTTTGTTGATTGTGCCAATGATGATTGGACTTTTGTTTGAAATTGGGTTAAAGGCCGCAGTAGCCTGGGGGAAGGTAACCTCGGGTTGAGGTACCGAAATCTCTTGAAGAGTAGTGGGAATAGGGATGAATTCCTCATCAAAGTTAAACGGCATGCCCCATGTACAACCGGGGCCTATTGTTATATGTGTGGGTTGCTTTGGGACGACGAGCCACTTTTTCTTGAAGGGTTGACACATAGTGTTGCGAACAGAATGCGAACACCGAAGACTCAATGCGGATTGTAAGAAATCCTTGAGGTAAGAAGGGGAACAAGTTTTGGACTCGAAGACAAATGTATGCATGTCATGCATGATGCTAATGTATGTATGCAATGTATATGACAAAATATGCCCTTTTTTTGAAAATGCATATGCAAAAATCATTTTTATGAATGTAAATGTATGGCATGCATATGGTATGGTATGTATGATCAAAATTTCCCCCCATCCTCACGTGTAGGCTCTAAAGGTAAGATTTCCTAAGAAGAGGTCCCTAGAGTCATCGATCTCATATGGAATTAGGGTTGTCTATGGACATACGTCGACATGACTTCAATTAATTCCATATGAAAATCTCGTCTAAGCGGGGTTGGGCATCCTACCTCACGGACATACGTCAACGCGGGCTTCCGCACACAACCTCCTTCTAACTTAGTTTTCTCTCGAGCTCGGGTAGAGAGCCTCACACGTCCGGCATTAACCCGAACAATGTGGAGTAACATCGCTCAAGTAACCCCCACAATTGAGATATATATATATATATATGAAGCACAAAGGATATATATATGTATGCAGAGTATAAGAATAAACAAGACAAAAAATGACAAGAAAATAGAAACACGTAAGTAAAATGAACCAATTTAGCCTAAAAGCCGACTGAGATAGGCTTGACTCGTTTATGCAAAAACAAAGTGTTTTATGCATGGTCCCCAGTGAAGTCGCCATTTCTGTCGCGTCGAATTTCGGATGTCAAGCTATTGGGGAAGCATTGAATCACTAATTCTAAATTACGACTGAACTTTTAATTTTTCGGGGAAAAAAGGAAAAAAGTTCTAAATTACCTTGAGAAAAGATTTTAGGTTCGAAAGTCGATTATGCGAGGGGAAGGTATTAGCACCCCTCACATCCGTTGTACTCAACGGGAACCTCTTAGTCGGCTTAGGCTTAAAATGGTTTGATGTTTTACTTACGTGTTTAAATATGTATAAAAGGAAATATATAAAAGACAAAATGCGGGATAAAGAAAGAGATAAAAACAAACGAAAAGGGAAAAACAAGTTTTTTATTAATGGGCTTGACAAGATGTCGATCTTGCTCCTACGTATCTCCCGGTAGTCGGAGAATTCAAAGCGTACGTAGTTCTTTGGTAGAAAAACGTTTGTATGTTGATTCGTTTTAGTTAAAAAAAAGGTTTGATCGCGTCCGAGCGAAAAAGTTTGAAAATAAAGAAAAAGTGTAATGAAAATAAATGTCAACTGCTCGGGTTGCTGCCGAACTGGCCATTGACGACAAGAAAGTAAAAGTCAGCTGCTCGGGTTGTTGCCGAGCTGGCCACTGACGACAATGCATGAAAATAAATGATTTGATGAAAAAAGTTTTACGCTCGGACGTGAGCAAAGGTTTTTAAAAACGTACGAAGACGTACAAAGTTTTGAAATGGTGAAAGATGGACGCTAGGCGATAAGCTCGCGCGAGGCGTGAATGTTTTAAAAATAAAAGACAAACGCACTGAGGCGAAAAATTCGCGCAAGGCGTAAAGAATAAAATATAAAACGCGCAAGGCGCGAAAGGTTCGGATTGACCACGAGGGCCAAGAAAAGGGTAAAAATGGCCACAAGGGGGCCAATGGAAAGTTGAGCGTGCTAGACGCGTCAAGGGTGGAATGACGATTGCCCGAGCGACGAGACATACGTCACGCATTCGTGCAATCGAGGTTTGGGGAGACATACGTCAAGCCATTCCCGTTTCATTCAAGTTTGGTTTTGTTGCTCTAAGGAATCTCAAAGGGAACCAAAGCTTTAAAAGGAAAGTTAAAGAAAAGAAAAACGACACGAACAAATTTGTTGTTCGGTTTTACTAAAAATCATGAACGTTACTTGTTGCTTAAGTTATTGAAACTCAAGAACAAGTTTGGTTCAAGTTTGAATGGCAAACACAATCATAAAACATGCAAAAAGTTGGAAAGTTCACAAGTTCGGCTCAATTCGAGCTTGGTTTTAAGAATGAGCAAACTCGGCTTAAGTTCGCATTTGGATTGAAAATCATGAACAACGTAGTTGTTCAAGTTTGTTTTTGAAGTAGACGAACTTAGCTTGTTGCTCAAACTTGGTTTTGAAAATGTTGAGAACATAACTTGTTTCACAAGTTATTCAAATTTTGTCGCACGAACTTGTAAAATCTTCAAAGTTTGTGCAAGATTATGAGTTGGGTTTGGACCAAAATGGTTTTAACCCTCTCTAGGTTCTGAATCAAGGGCTAGAATCCCAAAAATTTGACATTTGAATGCCTGATTCATATTCTGAATTTCACATACTTCGCAGAGCAATCAGAACTTGGCTCTGCGAAGTCAGGTTCTGGTGTGTTCGCAGTGCGAGCAAGGCTTGGCTCTGCGAAGTATGCGAATTTCCAACTCAGAAGCTGTTTCTGAACAGGAATTCAGAAACTGCTTCTAAGCAAGATTCAGAACCTAAAGGAGGTTAAGAAACTTGACAAAAAGGAAGAAAAAAGGGTAAAAAAACACAGTTTTAAAGCTTGGCCCCTTTGAGGTCCTTTTTGAGGCTCAAAGGAGGTTTTGGTTCACAAAACAAAATTGGACAAAGCAAGATATGTAAATAGCATATACAATGAAAAAGAAAGGTTATAGGAGACTTACAGAACTCCTAGCAATGCTTTAATAAGACTGGAAGTAGCTTGCTTACTTTGTGAAAGGTTATGAACAAGGTTCAAGGTGTTTGTGATGAACTGGTTTTGTGTTGCAATGCAAGGGTTTTTTGAAGTGAATTTCGTGTGTGTTGGCTCTCTGGATTGGTATGTTTTTGACTGGTTTTCAATGTATTCAGTTGTGTATTCAATGGTATGAAATCCTTGTGCCTTGCATTCCCTTTTATAGGCAAAAATGCAATCTATGTAATGATGAACAATGATGAATAAAATCCTAAAACACTAGCTGATCATGAGCTAAACTCAGGCTAGATCACTTTGCATTTAATGCTAATGGATAGGAATTGCTTTGCCTTGTGCCAAGGGGCAAGGTCTTGACTGATCTCAGCCACAAAAGCCATGGATTCTAGAAGGTAATGATGGCAAAATCTGTAAAACAGGGCAGCTGCAAAAGGGATGATTCTTGGGATCAAACCTTGCAATCTTGGAAGGTCAAACAATCAAAACGTGTACTGCCATGTACAGGGAGATTGGGGGAATCAAAATCAGCATGTGGGCTTATGTGTGGGGGGAGAAATTCAGGTCAAAACAGGGCATGTCACACAGCTTTTTTGCAACATAAACCACTTGGGATTGACTGGTTTTGGCAGGGAAAAAGGGGAAGAAATGGATCAAGCAGCTGGCTGGCATGTTTAGGTTGGGTGAGGGGTCAATTTGGGGGGACAAAAACTGACCAAGGATAGCCAATTTGTTTGATCACATGAGAGGTTGGAAGAAAGTTCTTCTTTCCTTTCACCTTTAATGTCACACATTAATTTCTGCCTTGCTGCACCAAATCAGTCACAAAATAGCAAGAATACAAGTAATAATGCTACTAATGATAATTGTAGTTGAAAGCAAAAAAGATAAACAACTGCATAAAAATCTGCAGAATTTTCGCATAGGTCGCAGTGCGAAGGTGAGTTCGCACTGCGAACTTCACTTTTTTTGATTTTTGTATTAAAAAATAAAAGGCAAAAATGGGGAAAATAATAATTATATATAACAATAATAATGATGATAAAAATGCAAATGGTAATAAAAATGAATAAAAATAGTAATGACAATAATAAATCTTAATAACATTAAAAGATAAAAACTAATAGTAATAAAATAATAATAATATTATTAAAAAACATAACAATAATAATATTAATATTAAGGATAATGATGATGATATAAAATGTTATAGCAATAATAAAAATAATAAAAGGTAAAAATAAATAATAACAAATATAATACCCAAAAAATATAAGTCAAAAAATGGGGTATGACAGCACCCTAAACGTCTATAGTACTCTATAGGAACCTCTTGTTTTTAATTATCTTTATGCTAAAATTGATTATTTGTTTGTAAATAAATGCCTAAGTGTAAAAAGACTAAAGTGATGATTAAAAGGAAAGAAAATGTTTTTGTTATTTTTATTGATTTGGAAAGACAAAGTCTTTTGCCTACGTACCCGAGCGGGATCAAAATCACGTAGTTCGGGGTAAAAAGCCGAGTGATTTGTTTTGATTGATTTTAAAGTTTGAAAAAAAGTTTGAGAAAGATATGAGGCCGAAATGGCATAGAAGGATAAAGATGTGAGTTTGATTGATTTTAATTTGAAAAAAAAAAAAGGTTCGAAATAATTAAAATTGATTGAAATTGTTTTTGAAGAAAATGTAGGAGTTAATTGACTTAAAAATGAAATTTGATTGAGAAAAGATTTTTTTGGCTTTTTTTTTTGTTATTTGAAATGTTTTTGATTTTTGATTAAGTTAATTAACAAAAAAAAAAACTAAGTGGTAGTCGAAATAAAACTAAGCGCGAGGGTTTTCTCACAAAGACGTTGAATCAAAGTGAGATCCCCTTTTCCTCGGATACGTTCGTTACTTTTGCGTTTTAAACATAAAGCGGAATAAATAAATGTGTGTGTCGGTGCAATATTCTCATTTATATTTACATTGTTCCTAAATACATTCTAAGTATCAATAATGAAATAATAACAATAAAGCAACAAATAAAGAAAAATAAATTGCGAGTGCATAAAAATAAATAAACATGCAAAATAAACAAAAATAAATAAAAAATGCATGAAATGGATTTTACATTAAGCAAACATGCTGCATGAAATAAGAAAGAAAATAAAAATGCATTGAAATAAATAAAGAATAAAGATGTATGATGTGCAAGGCATTAAATAAATATGTTGCATAATAAATAAAAGAAAATAAAAGAATGCATGACAATAAAAAGAAAAATAGAAATAACAATAAAATGCATGAGATACTGAAATATAGAAGCTATGAAATAAAGTGCATGAAATGGATGGAAATTAAAAAATAAAAAGCAAGAAATAATAAAAAGAAAGAAAATAAAAATAGAGAAGGAAGGGGGGTGCTGGAAGTGAGAAAACTGATCAGATTAAAAGAAATAGGCCCAAAATGCATTGGGCCAACGTACTCTGATCTGGGCCGTCTGATTAATCAGATGGCCCTGATCTGATCACAGGGGGGAAAAGCCAGGGCTGTCTGATCTAAATCAAGTGGTCTGAGGAGGCGAGGGTGCACGCTAACACGTGCACCCACGCACACTGAAACAGGGAGGGGTATATATACCCCTTTCCTTCACAAAACCATTCATTTTACAAACTCTTTCTCTCTCCTTCTCCTCTCTCTAAATCGTGTTCTTCATTCTCTCCCCCTTCTCTCTTCTTTGCTCGGCCGGAAAGGAATTCCGGCGTGGTGGCCGCCGGCCTAAGCGGCGGCGCCACCGCGCCGGAAGAGAAAAACTTCCCCTTTTCACAAATAAACCCCTTTTCCTACATCCTTTCTTCTTCTCATCCCAAATCCAACACTATTTTCTCCAAAATCCCCCCCAAATCGGTCTAGATCTAGGTTTAAAAAACACAAAAAATTTACCTTTTCCTCTTGCTTTTGGTTCGGTTCAGCTGTGTTAGGCTAGGCTGTGTTCTTGGCCGTGTGTAGTGATTTCTGGGTTCGTATGAGTGTGTTGTGTGTGTTGTGGTTGTGTCTTGGCCGTGGAGGGTTTGTGTGGTGTGAGTGTTTGTGTGTGGGCTTGTGTGGTGTGAGTTTATGTTAGGGTTTTTGCTGGTGGTGTGTGTTAGGGGCGTGTATGCTGTGCTGTTGTGTTTGTGTTATGGTTTTGGGTTTGGGTTAAGTGGTGTTAGGGCTGGGACGTGCGTGAGTGTGTTGTGTGTTGGTGATGCTGGAAATGTTTGGTTTATGATTTGGGTCGTGTTGTTTGTGAGGGTTTGGTGTGTAGGGCGTGAGTTTGGGTTTGATGAGGGTGGAAATGTTTGAGTTTGGTTGCTTTGTGTTTGCTGGAAATTTTGTGGTGTTGTTTATGTTGTTGATAAAAAAAAACTGTTCTGTTTAAAATTTCTTCTCCATTATATAGGCAGACTGAGATTTTTGTGATGATTAAGAGTGGGAAGAAGTCTTTGTTTTCTGAAATTTGGTGAATGGTTTGTGTGAAGCAATGAACAAAAGGAACAGTGGGTTTGGTGAAGGCAGGATAAGGGATGGGCGCAGGCTGAAGGCAGTGTACAGTGTACACTGTACACTTTAATGACTTTGACCAAAAAATAGTTAAAAAAAGAATTTAAAAAAAAAAGATAATAATAAAAAAGATAATAATAAAAAGGAAATAATTAAATAGTAATAATAATGATAATAATAATAATAATAATAAAATGGAATAAATGAACAATAAATGAAAACTGAGACTAAAAAGTAAAATGGAAAAAAATAAACATAAAAAAAAAATAACAAGTGGCCCTAAAACGAACCGAAAAAAAATGAGGCATTTTAAAATACCTCCCTGCCGAAATTTCGTCTGAAACGACGAGAATTTCTGGCTTAAAAGGACGAGAAAAACAAAAATGAAAATGGGTCAAAAAATGGGGTATGACACTGGCCAGGCAATGAGACAGAGTAACCAGGTTCTGAACCAAGAGGTTCTGAACAATACGCAGGGCACAGTAAATTGCAAAAACAGAGCACAAGAAACACAATGCAAGAGCAGCAAAATAAAGTGCAGGAAAGTAAAAGGCACAGAGGTTTGTTAACCCAGTTTGGAGTAAACACCTCCTACTCTGGGGGATACCAATCCAGGAAGGAAATCCACTATTGGAATTAATCCTTAAGACTCAGACACTGACCCCCAGTTCCTATCCTAAGCAATCAACTTCCACCTAGTCAGACTTCTACTCAACTCTTGAGTATTAGAATCCACTAACTTCCTATTCAAGCAACAACCCAGTTACTTGAACAACTTGAACTAAACCCAGTTCTTAAACAAAACTACCCAGTTTGTGAAGAACACACTTCAATACAAAAACTTCATTCTTGCTTAAAAGCTTTGAATGAATTACAACTCAATAAAAACTCTAAACCAACTCAAACAATGAGTGGTGCACAAACAAAGCGAAAAAGCTTACACACTAAGACTCTATTTCTGAAAAATAACTCTGCTCTTCGTATATCTTGAATAGCAGCAGCAGCTCTCCTTATATAGCCTTCAGCAATCAGAATTAAACTGATTCAAATCTTCTGAATTGATATGTTTCTAATTTATGCAAGGCTCAATTAGGAAACATATAATTCTGCAATGTATCTCTTCAAATATTTCTTCTGAAAATATGATCTTCATAAATACGAGCCAAATCTTCATTAGATCTTCCACAAATCAATCAGCATTTTAGAAGCATTAATCCATAATAAAACCTTAGCATATCTTGCAAAGATTCGCGTAGAAATAACTTGAAAATAACCAGCTTCTGATGAAGTCAACAGAAGTCAACGCTGGCATCAGAACCTGAATCAGCTTTTGAAGTGCTACAGTGCTTCTGATGAGCATTCAGCTTCTGATGTAAATTTCAGCTTCTGAACAGCTTCTAATGAGAAAACTTATAACTGAAGAATTGCTCTAAATAAGGAGATGCTTCCAAACAACACTTTGGTTTTGCCAAAATATGCAGCCAATACCAAAATACTCAACAATCTCCCCCTTTGGCAAATTTTTGGCTAAAACCATCCAAGTTCTTCAATCTCCCATAAAATCAACTCAGCAATGAAGAACTCCACAATAAAATAACATAGCATAGAGCTAAGCAGCGGACAAACATAATCTGAGCTATGCTTAAACCAACAAAAACCAATCAGTTTCAGCTTCTGAACACTGATACACAAATAACAGCTTCTGAATACATTCAGCATCACTTCAGGACAGCTGAAACCACATAAAACTCTCCCCCTGAAGCTTCACACACATAAACAAACACTCCAGCTTTACAACACCCCCCCTGCAACTCAGCTTCTCATACAAACTCCCACTTACTACTGAACTACAGAGAAAAATGGTATCAGAGCACTCAGTGCACAATTGTTCTTCAGCTCCACACTTCAGGACCAAGGACAGCTCTTCACTCAGGATGTTAACACACATGTACTCCCCCTGAGACACATATTCCTCTTTGATCATATCTGGACATATCTTGTTGCTGCAAAGGTTCTGAACTTTGAACATAATGCTTGGTATCAGGGCAAAACTAGTCACCTTCTGAATCAATGACACACATTCTGAACTTAAACATAAGATTTTCTCCCCCTTTTTAGCCACAAAATTATGACAAACAATAGTCCTCATATAGGGATTAAAATCAAAATAAGTAACACAGATCCTTGAAAACATATCAGACTCAGACTCAGGTTCAGGATCACACTTAGCATAAGCACAACTGGCAGGTACTCTATCTTCCTCACATCCAGTTTGCATTAATTGCTATAAATCTTCATATAAACACACACCTATTTTGCTCCTCAGATTTTCAAACTGTTTAGCATCCAAAGTCTTTGTGAAAATGTCAGCAACTTGTTCTTCAGTAGCCACATGTTCCAGCTGAATGACTTTATCCTCCACAAGGTTTCTGATAAAATGGTGTCTGATATCTATGTGTTTAGTTCTGCTGTGCTGTATTGGGTTCTTAGAGATGTTAATAGCACTCAAATTGTCACAATACAATGTCATAGTTCTTTGTTCAATGTTATACTCTTCCAGCATCTGCTTCATCCATACCAGTTGTGAACAACTACTCCCAGCAGCAATGTACTCAACTTCAGCAGTTGACAATGAAACACAGTTTTGTTTCGTGCTGAACCAAGAAATTAAGTTATTTCCTAACAAGAAACAACCTCCTGAGGTGCTCTTCCTGTCATCAGCACTTCCAGCCCAGTCAGCATCACAATAACCCATCAGTTCAGAACTTGAACTGTGTGAATACATGATTCCATAGTCACTTGTGCTATTCACATACTTCAGGATCCTTTTAACTTGTGTCAGATGACTCATCTTAGGATCAGCTTGGTATCTTGCACAAACTCCTACAGCATAAGTGATATCAGGTCTGCTTGCAGTTAAATACAATAAGCTCTCTATCATGCTTCTGTACTGACTTTGATCAACTGATACTCCTTGTTCATCTTTGGTTAGCTTCAGATGAGTAGCAGCTGGTGTCTTCTTATGAGCAGCAGATTCCATACCAAACTTCTTCACTATGTTCTTGGCATATTTACTCTGAGAGATAAAGATGGTATCTTCCATTTGCTTGACTTGCAAACCAAGAAAGTATGTCAGCTCACCAACCAAACTCATTTCAAACTCTGATTGCATTTGCTGAACAAACAGTTTGACCATCTTCTGAGACATTCCACCAAATACTATGTCATCAACATAGATCTGAGCAATCATCAGACTCCCATTTTCATCTTTTACAAACAATGTTTTATCAGAACCACCTTTTCTGTATCCTTGAGCCACTAGAAATTGAGTAAGCCTTTCATACCATGCCCTTGGTGCTTGCTTCAATCCATATAAGGCTTTCTTCAACTTGTACACATGATCTGGAAAATGATGATCCACAAAACCTTTAGGTTGTTCAACATACACTTCTTCTTGCAGATATCCATTCAAAAATGCACTCTTCACATCCATCTGGAATAGTTTGAACTTGAGAATGCAGGATACACCCAACAGTACTATTATGGACTCTAGTCTGGCCACAGGTGCAAAGGTTTCATCAAAATCAAGTCCCTCAACTTGAGTATAACCCTGAGCAACCAACCTTGCCTTGTTTCTGACTACAGTACCACTTTCATTTGTTTTATTTTTGAATATCCACTTAGTGCCAATCACATCCAACCCTTCAGTTCTTGGAACAAGATCCCACACTTCACTCCTTTTGAATTGATTCAACTCATCTTGCATTGCTTCAATCCAAAATTCATCAGTTAGGGCTTCTTTCACATTTTTGGGTTCAACCTTAGACACAAAACAAGAATCAGTAGCAGCTGGTTCTGATCTCCTAGTTCTGACCCCTTGATCCAAGCTCCCAATGATAAGCTCCTTAGGATGATCCTTCTGAACTCTAATTGATGGCCCTTTATTGGTAGGATCATGTTCTGGTTGAATTTCTGCTCCTTTAGACTCTGATTGTTTTTCTGCTTCTGAAGATTGTTCTTCTGATGCTTCAGACTCTGGAACAACTTCAGACTCACCTCTATCTTTCTCAGCAGACAGATCATCAATCACAACATTTATGGACTCCATCACAACCTTGGTTCTGGAATTAAACACCCTATAAGCTCTGTTGTTCACTGAGTAACCCAGGAATATGCCCTCATCAGATTTAGGATCCAGTTTTCTTCTATTTTCCCTGTCAGCCAAAATGTAACATCTGCTCCCAAACACATGGAAATATTTGACTGTTGGCTTTCTCCCTTTCCATAATTCATACAAAGTACAAGCTGTTCCCTTTTTCAAAGTGACTCTATTGTGTATGTAACATGCTGTATTCATTGCTTCAGCCCAGAACATATATGGAAGTTTCTTAGCATGCAGCATTACTCTTGCACATTCTGCCAAAGTCCTATTCTTCCTCTCAACTACACCATTTTGCTGAGGTGTGATAGGTGCAGAGAACTCATGCTTTATACCTTCAAAAGCACAGAATTCTGAGAAACTCTTGTTTTCAAATTCTTTGCCATGATCACTTCTGATTCTGACAATACCACAGTCTTTTTCTCTTTGTAATTGAATGCACAGGTCTTTAAATACTTCAAATGTATCAGACTTTTCTCTAACAAAGTTAATCCATGTGAATCTTGAGTAGTCATCTACCATTACAAAAGCATACCTTTTTCCTCCAATACTTTCTACTTGCATAGGCCCCATTAAATCCATATGAACAAGTTCTAGTACTTTAGTAGTTACCTGATGAACTAATCTGGGATGAGACTTTCTTGTTTGTTTCCCAATTTGACAATCACCACAAACATTGTCCTCATTGATCTTCAGATTAGGTACACCTCTGATAGCTTCAGTACTTAGGATTTTTTTCATGCCTTTCAGATGCAGATGACCCAATTTCTGGTGCCAGAGTTTGACTTCCTCTTCTGAGCTCATAAGACAAGAAGTCAGACTTCTTTCTTCTTCAGAAACCCACAAATAACAATTGTCTTTGGATCTGCAGCCCCTCATCTGAGCTTTTCCTTCCTGATCAGTTACAAGACATTCTTATTTGTTGAAATTAACTTTTAAATCCTGATCACATAGCTGGATAATACTGATCAGATTAGAGGTCAGTCCTTTCACCAACAGCACATCATTCAATCTAGGCAAACCTTCACTGATTTAATCACCAATACCCAGAATCTCCCCTTTTGCACCATCACCAAATGTCACATAACTTCTGGAGTATGATCTGATATTGCTCAGCAGCTTCTTCACTCCAGTCATGTGCCTTGAACAACCACTATCAAAATACCAGTCTTCTTTTGAGGTAGCTCTTAATGAAGTATGAGCAATCAGGCCAACATTCTGAACCTTAGGTTTCCACATCTTCTGAACATTGTGTCTGGGTGCAGCTGGTTGTACTCTTCTATATTGAAAGTGTTCAGGATAACCATACAGTTTAAAGCAAAAAGGTTTGATGTGCCCCTTCTTACCACAATGATGACAGGTCCAGGTATGATTCCTCCTTCTTCTGTTGAACTTCTGGGGTTGCATCTGAACATACTTCTGAGGTCTCATCTGAGTATGTTTCTGAGGTCTCATCTGAGTTTGCTTCTGACCTTGCATCTGGGCTTCCTTCTGAGGTGTCATCTTAGATGTTCCAATCATAGAATCATCAGTCTTAGTGGCAGGAACAAACTTTTTAACAAAATTCATCTGTTTAGGAACCTGAGTCTGATCAACAAAGCCTAAACCAGATTTTCCTTGTTGCTGAGCACCCAAAATTTCATCCAACACATTAGTAGCAGTATTCATCATTCTAACCTGCTTTTTCATATGCTCAAGTTGGGAATTTAGCTGGTTCACTTCTTCTTTTAATTCTGAATTCTTCACAAGAAGTTCTCCTTTTTCAGCCTCCAGTTGAAAAATAGTCTCCTTCTGATCCAAAACTTGTTTGCAAACCTCAGCACTTCTGGTATATAGCTTCCTGTAGTTGTTAGCTAGTTCATCATACGAGGTTTTAGCAACATCAGACACAGATGAAGCATCAGACTCTGAGTCAGACTCTGAAAATGTTTCAGACTCTAAAACTGCTTCAGTCTTTGAATTTGCTCCTGACCTTACCATCAAACTAGTGTCACCCTTAGTAGATTCATTCTCAAAATCTTCTTCTGAATCTTCATCAGACCATGAAATAGCTAGGCTCTTTTTCTGCTTCTTGAGAAAAGTGGGACATTCAGACTTGATGTGTCCATACCCTTCACACTCATAGCACTGCACACCTTTAGCTTGATTACTTTTCTCCACAGACTTGGTCTTTTTCACATCAGTTTGTTGCTTCTTGTTGTTGAATCTGAAGTTCTGACCTTTGGCTTTGGCTTTTCTGTCAACATTCTTCAGAATCTTGTTGAATTGTTTTCCCAGCAATACTAGAGCTTCTGATAAATCATCCTCATCAGACTCTAGTTGATCATCAGCTTCAGAGTTCACAGTAAAAGCTACACCTTTTCCTTTCTTCTCAGTCTGTTTACAAAAGGCAGTTTCAAAATTGAGCAATGACCCAATCAGGTCCTCAAGCTTCATAGTGGTAATATCATGAGCCTCTTCAATTGCTGTCACCTTCATATCAAACCTTCTGGGCAGGGACCTGAGGATTTTTCTCACTAACTTCTCATCTGACATCTTCTCCCCAAGAGAATCAAAGGAATTTGCCATATCAAGCACATTCATATAGAAATCCTGGATATTATCATCCTCCTTCATCTTCAGGTTCTCAAACTTAGTGGTCAGCAACTGGAGTCTGGACATCTTGACTTTAGAGGTTCCTTCATGAGTGGTTTTCAGAATTTCCCAAGCATCCTTAGCCACAGTACATTGTTTGATGAGTCTGAACATGTTCTGATCCACACCATTGAAAATTGCATTCAAGGCTTTTGAATTTCCCAGAGACAGATCATCTTCAGCTTTGGTCCATTCCTCTTCAGGCTTCAGAACCTCAGTCTTGTTCCCATCTTTGTCCAAAACTACTGGATGATCCCAGCCTTTAATCACAACTTTCCAAGTCCTGCTGTCAATAGACTTTAGAAAAGCACACATCCTAGACTTCCAATACTCATAGTTTGTGCCATCTAGTAGGGGTGGTCTATTGACATAGCCTCCTTCTCTATCCATGCTTTCCAGATATTAAGTCCTCTGGATCTCACCCAAAACACAGGCAGAGTGCCTGCTCTGATGCCAATTGAAATTCTGGCCAAGCAATGAGACAGAGTAACCAGGTTCTGAACCAACAGGTTCTGAACAATACGCAGGGCACAGTAAATTGCAAAAACAGAGCACAACAAAACACAATGCAAGAGCAGCAAAATAAAGTGCAGGAAAGTAAAAGGCACAGAGGTTTGTTAACCCAGTTCGGAGTAAACACCTCCTACTCTGGGGGATACCAATCCAGGAAGGAAATCCACTATTGGAATTAATCCTTAAGACTCAGACACTAACCCCCAGTTCCTATCCTAAGCAATCAACTTCCACCTAGTCAGACTTCTACTCAACTCTTGAGTATTAGAATCCACTAACTTCCTATTCAAGCAACAGCCCAGTTACTTGAACAACTTGAACTAAACCCAGTTCTTAAACAAAACTACCCAGTTTGTGAAGAACACACTTCAATATAAAAACTTCATTCTTGCTTAAAAGCTTTGAATGAATTACAACTCAATAAAAACTCTAAACCAACTCAAACAATGAGTGGTGCACAAACAAAGCGAAAAATCTTACACACTAAGACTCTATTTCTGAAAAATAACTCTGCTCTTCGTATATCTTGAATAGCAGCAGCAGCTCTCCTTATATAGCCTTCAGCAATCAGAATTAAACTGATTCAAATCTTCTGAATTGATATGTTTCTAATTTATGCAAGGCTCAATTAGGAAACATATAATTCTGCAATGTATCTCTTCAAATATTTCTTCTGAAAATATGATCTTCATAAATACGAGCCAAATCTTCATTAGATCTTCCACAAATCAATCAGCATTTTAGAAGCATTAATCCATAATAAAACCTTAGCATATCTTGCAAAGATTCGCGTAGAAATAACTTGAAAATAACCAGCTTCTGATGAAGTCAACAGAAGTCAACACTGGCATCAGAACCTGAATCAGCTTCTGAAGTGCTATAGTGCTTCTGATGAGCATTCAGCTTCTGATGTAAATTTCAGCTTCTGAACAGCTTCTAATGAGAAAACTTATAACTGAAGAATTGCTCTAAATAAGGAGATGCTTCCAAACAACACTTTGGTTTTGCCAAAATATGCAGCCAATACCAAAATACTCAACAAAATATATTTCTGGAAAATAAATTGCTTCTATATATTTCTAAAGTATTTTGGAAATATATATTTGAAGGATTTGGCTCAAGTTTATGTTGATGCTGAAGCTATAAATAGATGACGTTGCCATTGAAGAAAATAATCTTAACCAAAAAGCTATCATTGAAAGAGTCTTAGGTTTTGAGTCTGTTAGTTGTGAGTTGTATGCTCTGGTTTTATGTACACCACTCAATTGTTTAGAGTTGGTTTAGTTTATTGAGTTGTAATCACTTGAAGCTTTTAAGCAAGAGTGACTGATTATGTTTTGAAGAGTGTCTTCATCTTTGTTTGTTTAGAGTCTGATAATCATTGGGGCAGTGATTGACTGAGGGAAGTGAGATGGGATCTCAGGTCTAGGAGTTCCTAGGTTGAAGTCAATACGGGTAGTGATTAAGTGAGAAGGCTGTGAAACAGGGGTTATTGTCATAGGACTTTGAATTGATACTATCATAGTGGATTTCCTTCCTGGCTTGGTAGCCTCCAGATGTAGGTGTGTTTGTCACCGAACTGGGTTAACAAATCACTTGTGCATCTTTACTTTCTGTCTGTTTTATTCTGCTTATGAACTACTGTTTTGCATACTCTGTTTTACTGCACCAGTACTCTGTTTTACGTTCAGGACCAGGTCCTGCCAGGAATTTCACCGACTAAATGATCTTAAACTTCAGTACTTTAACATCACCTATTCAATTCATGATCTTATTATCTGAATGATCCTCCCTTTATGCTAAGTAATCTCCACAGGTTTCCTCGACCATTATTTCGATTAATCCTCAAAGTACTGGTCCACTTTAATCTTGTGTTATCTTAAACTTGCTTGCCGCATCCAATTAAAGAAGTTAGATATTGTTCATCGCCAGTTCACTAGATTCCAACAACTTATTATTCCATTTCCATTTCCAGATTCTGTTGAAAAATTTTACGTCTCATCTCTTGCCCTTTTCAAGGGTGCCATTCACTTGTTGCTAAGCTTGCATTTTCATACAACATCTCAACGACTCATGTTAAAGGAAGGTAATCTGATCCACTTTTCATTGTGTAAAATTCTCGTTAAGGTACCAACTCATTCCTTAAGAGTATTCCATAATTCCTTACTTTTTATGCCTTCCGCAGACGATGCATCGCTCAGCGACGCGTCCCACGATGTTAAGGTACTTCACCTTGTTCTTATATATCTCCAATACCCCTGAAACTCGCCATCAACAGGCTTCATTACTCCATTATTTAATAGCCACCATTTGCCACTGAACACTTCTTCGTCAATTTCCGTCTTATAACTGACACCTTAATCTTCACCTTCATACGCTTCATTCCTCCACGGCCTCATTCAGCTCTCAGACATTTATCCTACTGTCATATACTAGATTGAGTTGATCAGGCTCAACTAGATGTGACATTTAGAACAATATCCGGAACCCAATGGTCCCACTACTTTTATTGAATTTTTTAATGACCCAAGGCACGGTCTGAATCGACCTGCTCTGATACCAATTGTAACACCCATACTAAATTTACCTAGAATATTTAGCATGCGTATTAAATCTTGATACTGGATACATTAAAATTTTCAATACTAATACAAAACAACTGAATGAATACAAGCTTGCTCGTTTATACAACTAATTCAAGTACCACTAAATATACATATACAAAATACTGATAAACTCTTGAGCTGGTACATGACGAGCAATTGCACTCCACTCAGCTTTTCCCTGATAAATTTCATCACGAACCTCTGGCTTACCTGAAACTGAAACAAATGGATTGGGATGAGACATAATGTCTCAATGAGCTCCACCTATCCTAGGCTGTGTGGCAACCTCGGGGGAAACCTACGATTGCCACTGTCATACCCCATTTTTTGACTCATATTTTTCTTTGTTTTATCTTTTATTATTTCATCATTTATTACTTTTTATTATTTCATTTTTGTTATTGTATTTTATTTACACTTTTCACCACTTTTATTACTATCATTTTTATTAAATATTATCATTGTCATCATTGTTATTAATATTATTGTTATTATATTTTAATATCCTTATTATCCTTTATTATTAATGTTTTATTATCTTTATTTTTTAATTACTAGTATTATTAACCTTTTTACCATTTTATTATTTTTACTATTATCATTTCTATTTTATCATTTACCATCTTTGTTATTTGCATCATCCATCATCATCATTATTGTTTTATTATTTATTTATTTTTTATCTTTTGTTTTTATTTTAAAGAAAACAAAAATTCAAAAAAAAGGGGAGTTCGCACTGTGAAGTTGCCTTCGCACTGCGAACTCTGCGAAAATTCTGCAGATTTTTATTTTTTTTATTTATCTTGCTTTTGTTTTCATTTTAGTTATTGTTATTATTATCTATTATTGTTATGATCATCAATTGTGGCAAATTGACTGCACAAAGCAAGAATCAAGGTGTGACATTAAAGGTAAAGGTAAGAAGGATTTTCATCCAACCTAACATGTGCTCAATCAAATTGGCTGCCCTTGGTCAGCTCTTGTCCCTCCCAATTGACCTATCATCCAACCTGAGCTTGCCAGCCAGCTGCTTGATCCCTTTCCTTCCTTCTTTCTCCACCAAAACCAGTCAAACTCAAGTGGTTTTGCTTGCAAAAGAGCTGTTTGGTGTGCCCTGTTTTCAGCTGGATTTCTCCTCCCACACAACAGCCCACATGCTCATTTTGCTTCCCCCAATCTCCCTGTACATGGCAGTACATGTTTTCATTGCTTGGCCTTCCAAGATTGCAAGGATTGATCCCAAGAATCACACAATTTCAAGCTGCCCTGTTTTTCTGTTTTTTTTCATCATTACCTTCTAGAATCAGCTGCATTTGTGGCTGAAATCAGTCAAGGTCTTGACCCTTGGCACAAGGCAAAGAAACTTCTATCCTTTAGCATTAAATGCAAAGTGATTTAGCCTGGATTTAGCCCACAAACCAGCTAGGTTCTAGGATTTTGTTCATCATTGCATAGATTTGCATTTTGGCCTATAAAAGGAATGCCAAGGCACAAAGACACACAACACATTGAACACAATTGATACACCAGAAAAACAGCCATATACACACACAATACACACGAAATTTATACCCAAAAATCCATCACATTGCAGCATCAAAGCAGTTCATACCCAAAGCAAAACCAATTAGAGTTCATTGTCAATAACCTCTAACCAATCAAGCAAGCCACTTCCAACCTCTTGCACAAGCATTGCTAGGAGTTCTGTAAGTCTCCTAAAGCCTTTATCTTTCATTTTGTTTGCTGTTTTCATCATTTATCTTGTTCAATTTCATTTTGTGCACAAAAACCCCTTTTGAAACTCAAAAGGAATCTCAAAGGGGCCAAGCCTAAAAACTGAGTTTTTATACTCCTTTTTTCCCAATTTTGCCAAGCTTTTTAACCCCCTTTAGGTTCTGAAGCTTGCTTAGAAGCAGTTTCTGAACTTCTGTTCAGAAACAGCTTCTGAGTTCAAATTTTCGCATACTTCGCAGAGCAAAGTATGTTCGCAGAGCGACCACATCAGAACCTGACTTCGCAGAGCCAAGTTCTGGTTGCTCTGCGAAGTATGTGAAACTCAGAATATGAATCAGGCTTCCAAATGCCAAATTTTTGGGGTTCCAACCTTTGATTCAGAACCTAAAGAGGGTTAAAATCATTTTTGTTCAAACCATATCCATAATATTGCATGTCTTTGGAAATTTCACAAGTTCGTGCGATAAATTTTGAGTAACTTGCACAACAAGTTATGTTCTTAAACATTTTCAACATCAAGCTTGAGCAATAAGCTAAGTTCTTTATTTTCCAAAGCCAAACTTGAACAACAATGTTGTTCATGATTTTCAATCAAAACATGAACTCGAGCCGAGCTTGCTCACTCTTTTTTAAACCAAACTCAAATTGAGCCGAACTTGTGCGCTTTCCAAATTTATGCATGTTTTTATGATTTTTATTCATCTTTCAAACTTGAACAAACACTTGTTCTTGAGTTTCGATAACTTAAACAACAAGTGATGTTCATGATTTTCAAATAAACTCGAACAACAAATTTGTTCGTGATTTCCCTTTTTTTTACAACTTTTCTTTAAGTTTCCCAACCAAGTGTTTTGGTTTTCTTTGAGATTCCTTAGAGTTTCACCAAAAACAAAACTTGAATGAAAAGGGAATGGCTTGACGTATGTCTCCCCAAACCTCGGTTGCACGAATGCGTGACGTATGTCTCGTCGTTCGGGCAATCGTCATTCCACCTTCAACGCGTCTAGCACGCTTAACCTTTCTTTGGTCCTCCATGACCATTTTGAACCTTTTTCTTGGCCCTCGTGGTCAATCCGAACCTTTCGCGCCTTTGCGCGTTTATTTTCAAACTTTTTACGCCTCTGTGCGTCTGTCTTTTATCTTTAAACTTTTTACACCTCTGTGCGTCTGTCCTTTTATTTTCAAACTTTTTACGCCTCCGTGCGTCTGTCTTTTTATTTTAAAACATTTACGCCTTGTGCGAGTTTATCGCCTTAAAGCACGTTCGTCTCTTTATCATTTAAACATTTTACGCCTCTGTGCGTCGTCAAATCTTTTATTATTAAAACGAACCAACATACAAATTTTTTCAACCAAAGAACTACGTACGCTTTGAATTCTCCGACTACCGGGAGATACGTAGGAGCAAGATCGACATCTTGTCAAGCCCATTAATAAAAACTTTCTTTTTTTCCCCTTCGTTTGTTTTTATCTCTTTTTTCCCTTTATATCATATTTTCTTTTTTTCCTTTTTTACATATTCAAACACGCAAGTAAAACTTCGAAACATTTTAAAGCCTAAGCCGACTAAGAGGTTCCCGTTGAGTACAACGGATGTGAGGGGTTCTAATACCTTCCCCTCGTATAATCGACTTTCGAACCTAAAATCTTTTTTCAAAGGTAATTTCGAACTTTTTTCCTTTTCTCCCCGAAAAATTAAAAGTTCAGTCGTGATTTAAAATTATTGATTCAACGCTTCCCAATAGCTTGATATCTGAAATTCGACGCGACAAAAATGGCGACTTCACTGGGGATGTCATGCATAAAACACTTTGTTTGTGTATGACGAGTCAAGCCTATCTTAGTCGGCTTTTAGGCTAAGGTGTTTTATTTTACTCGCGTGCTTGTAGCTTGTTATCATTATTTGTTTTTTTCTTTTGCTCTATATTTATATATCATTTTGCTTCATATCTATATCAATTGTGGGGTTGTTACTTGAGCGATGTTACTCCACATTGTTCGGGTTAATGCCGGACGTGTGAGGCTCTCTACCCGAGCTCGAGAGAAAACTAAGTTAGAATGGTGGTTGTGAGCGGAAGCCCGCGTTGACGTATGTCCGTGAGGTAGGATGCCAAACCCCGCTTAGAGGAGATTTTCACGTGGAATGTATTGAAGTCATGCGACGTATGTCCATCGACGACCTTAATTCCATGTGAGATCTATGACTCTAGGGACCTTTTTAGGAAATCTCGTCTTTAGAGCCTGCATGTGAGGATGGGGGGAAATTTTAAACATACATGTCATACCTATGCATATCATACATTTGCATTAATAAAAATGATTTTTGCATATGCATTTTCAAAAAAAAGAGGGGCATATTTTGTCATATACATTGCATACATGCATTAACATCATGCACAACATGCATACATTCGTTTTCGAGTCCAAAACTCGTTTCCCTTCTCATCACAAGGATTTCTTACAATCCGAATTAAGTCATCAGTGTTCGCATTTCATTCGCAACACTACATCCTTGTCAAGGAAAGTGGCTCGTTGTCCCAAAACAACCCACACATATAACACTAGGCCCCCCGGTTGTACTTGGGGCATGCCTCTCAACTTTGGTGAGGAATTCATCCCTATTCCCACTACTCTTCAAGAGACTCCGGTTCCTCAACCCGAGGTTACCTTCCCCCGGACTACTGCAGCCTTTTTACCCACATTTCCATCAAAAGCCCGACCTTGCTCGGCATTCAATTAAAAAGCCCAATTCTCATTGGCACCCACATGTACTTAGTACAAAAATTATATCATACAGTTTGTGTTTTTAATATGTTTATCCTGTGAACCATTTAGAACTAGCCAAAATGTGAGGAATCCTCAAAATCATCATTATACATATGCAGGAGACCGGCATTTTTTGTTTAACTCGATTTTGTTATGTTAAATTTGAACGTTGTTTTAGATTGTACGAAAGCATTGATAGGATCAAGGCATTTTTTTGAATATGAGTAAAAACACTCGACCACAAATAGCCCACCCTGTGAGAAGTGAGTATTTGTTAACCCCTTTGAGCCTAATAAATCAGGATCATTAACTATGAACTGCCAACTTTCATAAGCTCAATTGCTTAATGAAATTGCCGGAGTTTGTAAAAAAAAATTTCAGTTCATAGTTAAATCATCTTTGAATTCTGATATTTTTCCTTTCATTTTGAACCCTTAAACCATCATGATTTTTGGCCCTTGCCAAAAGAGGAAGGAACATTCAATTAGGGTATCATCTTGAAATAAGTTGAGGAGAAAAGGGAGGTTGTGAAAGTCAAGAAATGGTGAATTTCTTAATTGATCTTGACAACAAAAAGAAAAAAAGGGAAAGAAAAACAAATCAAGAAATCTCAAAGAGAAGAAAAAAATCAATAAATCAAAAGGTTGTCAAGATCAAAGACGAATATTTGTAAAATCACCAAAGGTTATGATTGAATAAAGGAGGAAGTGTATAATTAGAAAGAATGTTCCTCTTGCTTGGCCATTTGAATTCAATTTCCCCACATATGACATTTCTTTTGTAACCAAGCCAAATTACAACCCTCAAAAGACCTTGTGATCAATGCTTTTGTGCTTTTAGAAACGATGATTAGATGGACACATAACTTGATCGGAATGTTAGCAAGCTTGCCGGATGAGTGTTCATTACCCCCACAATTAATATTCAATTTATTCATTTACTTAACAAAAATGTGTGTTAGGTTGGTTCATTGATAAACATGTTTTTAACTTGAGCTGTATGATATAAATTTTTGTGTTTAGTGCAATCTTGGATTAATGGGAATATCAAATTGCCTATACAAACCAAAGCCCGACCTCGCTCGGCAA
This sequence comes from Medicago ruthenica, assembly GCA_018208015.1. Taxonomy (NCBI): domain Eukaryota; kingdom Viridiplantae; phylum Streptophyta; class Magnoliopsida; order Fabales; family Fabaceae; genus Medicago; species Medicago ruthenica. The sequence goes on from CM031375.1 coordinate 19,750,547, forward strand.
CCAACCATACAAAGCCCGACCTCGCTCGACAACCAATCACAAAGCCCGACCTCGCTCGGCAACCAATCACACAAAGCCCGACCTCGCTCGGCAACCAATCACAAAAAGCCCGACCTCGCTCGGCAACCAATCAAACCAAAGCCCGACCTCGCTCGGCATCCAATCACACAAAGCCCGACCTCGCTCGGCAACCAATCAAACCAAAGCCCGACCTCGCTCGGCATCCAATAACCAAAAAGCCCGACCTCGCTCGGCAACCAATCAAACAAAAAGCCCGACCTCGCTCGGCATCCAAACAACAAAAAGCCCGACCTCGCTCGGCATCCAAACAACAAAAGCCCGACCTCGCTCGGCACCCAAACCAAAAGCCCAATCATCATTGGCACACCCAAAGCCCAATTTTCATTGGCATCCCAAACACAAATTCCAAAACAAAGCCCAATTGTCATTGGCACCTACTCACAAAAAGCCCAACCACCATTGGCATCTAAGGCTGGATATCGATCATGCTTCCAAAATGATCCTTATATCCCCAGCGAAGTCACAAACAAAGCCCAATTTTATTGGCATTCCCCAGTGGAGTCTCAACCCCAAAAGCCCAATCATCATTGGCACAACCACAACCAAAGCCCGACTTTGCTCGGCACCCAAATCATAATCCCCAGCGTCCAACATGACGTCTGTTGTCCCACATGTCAGCATAATTCATGCATCATATCAAACTCATTCATTAACATGCATCTCATATTCATATCATGCATCCCCCACAATTTGTTTTCCCCCAGCAACAGTCGAGTGTCTTCCCCAGTCTGTCTGGTCTAGGGATGTCAATCTCTTTTTTGCCAAGCGGTAGTTCTTTAACGAACAGCTTGCGCGCCTCTCATTATATTCTTATATCAAGGGGCAATTCCTTAACGAACAGTTTGGGTATCCCCAGTACAAGCCAACCTTTCACACAACATCGCCAGTGAGAGTCATGCATTCATACATTCATACATTTATACATTTATACATTCATACATTTGTACATTCATACATTCATGCATTCATACATACGTACATTTATGCATGCAACATACTACAATATCATTCACGGTTGCTCCAACCACCTTGAGTCTCACCAATCAATCATGAACAATTCGTGAACTCCTTTTTCCCCAAGTGTCATCCCCAGTCTGTCTGGTCCAGAGATGTCACCTTTTATGCCAAGTGGCAGTTCGAGCGAACAACTTGCGCATCTTTTTATTATGTCTTTATGCCAAGTGGCAGTTCAAACGAACAGCTTGTGCATATTCCCCAGTGTTGTGCCAAGTGGCAAGTTCTTTAACGGACAGCTTGTGCATCCTTTCTCCCCAATTGAAGGGGCAGTTCTGTAAGGAACGGCTTGTCAGCCGCGTCCCCAGTGTCGTCAGTGGCAAGTTCGGCAACAACCCGAACAGCTGACATTTACTTTTTGTCTCATGTCGTCAGTGGCAAGTTCGGCAACAACCCGAACAGCTGACATTCAATTTTATTTCCCGTCGTCAATGGCAAGTTCGGCAACAACCCGAACAGTTGACATCCATTTTATTTCCTGTCGTCAATGGCAAGTTCGGCAACAACCCGAACAGTTGACATTCTTTTTTTATTTCCTGTCGTCAATGGCAAGTTCGGCAACAACCCGAACAGTTGACGTTCATTTTTATCTCCTGTCGTCAATGGCAAGTTCGGCAACAACCCGAACAGTTGACATCAATTTTATTTCCTGTCGTCAATGGCAAGTTCAGCAACAACCCGAACAGTTGACATCCTTTTCATTTCCTGTCGTCAGTGGCAAGTTCGGCAACAACCCGAACAGCTGGCATTTACTTTTGTTTCATGTCATCAGTGGCAAGTTCGGCAACAACCCGAACAGCTGGCATTTACCTTTATTTCTTGTCGTCAGTGGCAGTTCGGCAACAACCCGAACAGCTGACATTTATCCCCAGTGGAACCATGTTCCCCAATAAAGTCGGATCCCGTTTCCTTAACGAACCCGGATATCCCTTTGTCTTTTTTATCCCTGGTGTGGTCATCTTTGTCGTCTTTGCATTCATATTTACATTACAAGCATTCATAACATTCGCATACATGCATTCATAGCATTTACAATTCAAGAAAAATATTTAGTCAAAAAATGGTGTACTCTATATTTAAGTCTCTTCGACCCGTCAATTTCAAAATCTCACTTTCAATCTCCGGGGCGAAGAAACTTAAATAGGGGCATCTGTCATACCCCATTTTTTGACTCATATTTTTCTTTGTTTTATCTTTTATTATTTCATCATTTATTACTTTTTATTATTTCATTTTTGTTATTGTATTTTATTTACACTTTTCACCACTTTTATTACTATCATTTTTATTAAATATTATCATTGTCATCATTGTTATTAATATTATTGTTATTATATTTTAATATCATTATTATCCTTTTATTATTAATGTTTTATTATCATTATTTTTTAATTACTAGTATTATTAACCTTTTTACCATTTTATTATTTTTACTATTATCATTTCTATTTTATCATTTACCATCTTTGTTATTTGCATCATCCATCATCATCATTATTGTTTTATTATTTATTTGTTTTTTATCTTTTGTTTTATTTTAAAGAAAACAAAAATTCAAAAAAAGGGGAGTTCGCACTGCGAAGTTGCCTTCGCACTGCGAACTCTGCGAAAATTCTGCAGATTTTTATTTTTTTTATTTATCTTGCTTTTGTTTTCATTTTAGTTATTGTTATTATTATCTATTATTGTTATGATCATCAATTGTGGCAAATTGACTGCACAAAGCAAGAATCAAGGTGTGACATTAAAGGTAAAGGTAAGAAGGATTTTCATCCAACCTAACATGTGCTCAATCAAATTGGCTGCCCTTGGTCAGCTCTTGTCCCTCCCAATTGACCTATCATCCAACCCGAGCTTGCCAGCCAGCTGCTTGATCCCTTTCCTTCCTTCTTTCTCCACCAAAACCAGTCAAACTCAAGTGGTTTTGCTTGCAAAAGAGCTGTTTGGTGTGCCCTGTTTTCAGCTGGATTTCTCCTCCCACACACCAGCCCACATGCTCATTTTGCTTCCTCCAATCTCCTTGTACATGGCAGTACACGTTTTCATTGCTTGGCCTTCCAAGATTGCAAGGATTAATCCCAAGAATCACACAATTTCAAGCTGCCCTGTTTTTCTGTTTTTTTTCATCATTACCTTCTAGAATCAGCTGCATTTGTGGCTGAAATCAGTCAAGGTCTTGACCCTTGGCACAAGGCAAAGCAACTTCTATCCTTTAGCATTAAATGCAAAGTGATTTAGCCTGGATTTAGCCCACAAACCAGCTAGGTTCTATGATTTTGTTCATCATTGCATAGATTTGCATTTTGGCCTATAAAAGGAATGCCAAGGCACAAAGACACACAACACATTGAACACAATTGATACACCAGAAAAACAGCCATATACACACACAATACACACGAAATTTATACCCAAAAATCCATCACATTGCAGCATCAAAGCAGTTCATACCCAAAGCAAAACCAATTAGAGTTCATTGTCAATAACCTCTAACCAATCAAGCAAGCCACTTCCAACCTCTTGCACAAGCATTGCTAGGAGTTCTGTAAGTCTCCTAAAGCCTTTATCTTTCCTTTTGTTTGCTGTTTGTGAAATTCTGGCTAGGCAATACTTAAGAGAAACTAACAGGTTCTGAACCAGCAGATTCTGAACAATACGCAGGGCACAATAATTTTCTTAAAACAGAGCACACACACAAACACTACACAAACAGCAAAAATAAAGTGCAGGAAAGTAAAAGGCACACAAGGTTTGTTAACCCAGTTCGGAGTAAACACCTCCTACTCTGAGGGATACCAATCCAGGAAGGAAATCCACTATTGGATTTAATCCTCAAGACTCAGACACTGACTCCCAGTTCCTATCCCAAGCAATTAACCTCCACCTAGTCAGACTTCTACCCAACTCTGAGTATTAGAATCCTCTAACTTCCTATTCAAGCAACTAAACCCAGCTACTTGAACAACCCTTAACAATACCCTGTTTTTGAACACAATTTCAATGACAACACTTCATTCGTACCTAAAGGCTTAGAATGAATTACAACTCAATCAAAACACCTAAACCAACTCTAACAGAGTGGTGCACAATAAAGCAAAAAGCTTAAAATACTAAGACTCAATTCTCTGATCTTAAACTCTATCAATTCGTAAGTCTTGAAAAGCAGCAGCCCTCCTCTTTTTATAGCCTTCAGTCTTGCAGCATAAATAACAAACTAATCTTCTGAATTGATTTGTTACTGGAATAAGAATGATCCAATAAAGTAACAAATAAAACTGCATCCAATCTTTAAAAGATTTAAAACAGAAAATACGAAGATCATGAAACTGAACCAAATCTTCAATGATATCTTCTCCAATTTAATCAGCATTCTAGAAGCAATTATACAAAGATAATTCCTTGCTAAATCTCCCAAGATACGCGCAAAAACTAATCTGAAAACCCAGCTTCTGATGAGGTCAACATAAGTCAACGCTGGCATCAGAACCTGAAAACAGCTTCTGAAGTGCTACAGTGCATTCAGCTTCTGATGGCATTTTGAGCTTCTGAATTGCTTCAAAACACAAAACTTGCAACTGAAGAAATGTTTCAAAGATGGAGATGCTTCTATTCAATACTTTGGTTTTGCCAAAACATGCAGCCAACACAAAAGACTCAACAGTTTGCATCATTTATCTTGTTCAATTTCATTTTGTGCACAAAAACCCCTTTTGAAACTCAAAAGGAATCTCAAAGGGGCCAAGCCTAAAAACTGAGTTTTTATACTCCTTTTTTCCCAATTTTGCCAAGCTTTTTAACCCCCTTTAGGTTCTGAAGCTTGCTTAGAAGAAGTTTCTGAACTTCTGTTCAGAAACAGCTTCTGAGTTCAAATTTTCGCATACTTCGCAGAGCAAAGTATGTTCGCAGAGCGACCACATCAAAACCTGACTTCGCAGAGCCAAGTTCTGGTTGCTCTGCGAAGTATGTGAAACTCAGAATATGAATCAGGCTTCCAAATGCCAAATTTTTGGGGTTCCAACCTTTGATTCAGAACCTAAAGAGGGTTAAAATCATTTTTGTTCAAACCATATCCATAATATTGCATGTCTTTGGAAATTTCACAAGTTCGTGCGATAAATTTTGAGTAACTTGCACAACAAGTTATGTTCTTAAACATTTTCAACATCAAGCTTGAGCAATAAGCTAAGTTCTTTATTTTCCAAAGCCAAACTTGAACAACAATGTTGTTCATGATTTTCAATCAAAACATGAACTCGAGCCGAGCTTGCTCACTCTTTTTTAAACCAAACTCAAATTGAAACGAACTTGTGCGCTTTCCAAATTTATGCATGTTTTTATGATTTTTATTCATCTTTCAAACTTGAACAAACACTTGTTCTTGAGTTTCGATAACTTAAACAACAAGTGATGTTCATGATTTTCAAATAAACTCGAACAACAAATTTGTTCGTGATTTCCCTTTTTTTACAACTTTTCTTTAAGTTTCCCAACCAAGTGTTTTGGTTCTCTTTGAGATTCCTTAGAGTTTCACCAAAAACAAAACTTGAATGAAAAGGGAATGGCTTGACGTATGTCTCCCCAAACCTCGGTTGCATGAATGCGTGACGTATGTCTCGTCGTTCGGGAAATCGTCATTCCACCTTCAACGCGTCTAGCACGCTTAACCTTTCTTTGGTCCTCCGTGACCATTTTGAACCTTTTTCTTGGCCCTCGTGGTCAATCCGAACCTTTCGCGCCTTTGCGCATTTATTTACAAACTTTTTACGCCTCTGTGCGTCTGTCTTTTATCTTTAAACTTTTTACGCCTCTGTGCGTCTGTCCTTTTATTTTCAAACTTTTTACGCCTCCGTGCGTCTGTCTTTTTATTTTAAAACATTTACGCCTTGTGCGAGTTTATCGCCTTAAAGCGCGTTCGTCTCTTTATCATTTAAACATTTTACGCCTCTATGCGTCGTCAAATCTTTTATTATTAAAACGAACCAACATACAAATTTTTTCAACCAAAGAACTACGTACGCTTTGAATTCTCCGACTACCGGGAGATACGTAGGAGCAAGATCGACATCTTGTCAAGCCCATTAATAAAAACTTTCTTTTTTTCCCCTTCGTTTGTTTTATCTCTTTTTTCCCTTTATATCATATTTTCTTTTTTCCCTTTTTTACATATTCAAACACGCAAGTAAAACTTCGAAACATTTTAAAGCCTAAGCTGACTAAGAGGTTCCCGTTGAGTACAACGGATGTGAGGGGTGCTAATACCTTCCCCTCGTATAATCGACTTTCGAACCTAAAATCTTTTTTCAAAGGTAATTTCGAACTTTTTTCCTTTTCTCCCCGAAAAATTAAAAGTTCAGTCGTGATTTAAAATTAGTGATTCAACGCTTCCCAATAGCTTGATATCCGAAAATTCGACGCGACAGCCACATTCTAATCTCAACCCATTTCGGGTTTATACGTGTTTGTGCCTGCTATACTGTGTAGTCGTGAAACTAGACTACAATCTGCTACTTAGTGATCGAGGGGAAAACTAGGATCACTTTCTGATATCTAATGACTACTTTGTCATATTCTCATTAAATTATAATCAACCTTTTGGTATTATTAGGTTAGAAAGTCAGCGTTGAACATACAATAATTATCTTGGTTCATTTTATGGAGTGCATCCGAGTGGAGTAACCCCGGAGTACATCTCCCTGCTACCGGTGAAAATTCCTATCATATCAGGCTAACACCGGACTCCTCTTACTTTTGTGTGGTTATCCTCGAGGATGGTAACTCCACCGTTCCAGCTCTATTCGGAACCCCTTGTGTTCTAACTAACGAGAAAACAGGAGACACAATTTAACATTTTAATTAACTCTTATGTGTGGCTATCCTCGCGGATGCACTCCATAAAATGAACCAAGATAATTATTGTATGTTCAACGCTGACTTTCTAACCTAATAATACCAAAAGGTTGATTATAATTTAATGAGAATATGACAAAGTAGTCATTAGATATCAGAAAGTGATCCTAGTTTTCCCCTCGATCACTAAGTAGCAGATTGTAGTCTAGTTTCACGACTACACAGTATAGCAGGCACAAACACGTATAAACCCGAAATGGGTTGAGATTAGAATGTGGCAATCGTAGGTTTCCCTCGAGGTTTCCCTCGAGGTTACCAAGCTGAACTCAAGTGGTCACAAAGGATGACGGCTCTCACCGAGGGGGACATCCATTGGTACTCTCGAGAGTTAGAGGATCTGGAAATCATTCTTAGCTGCGGTGAATTCCCTAATGTGCCCTTCATAGGTACTAAGGGATGCATCAACTATAACCCAACCATCTCTCTCCGCCAATTAGGTTATCCAATGGAAGATAAACCCGATGACCTCTTGTTGGAAGCTTTCTTCCTAAAGGAAGGAGATAAGGACTCAGCACTACTAGGAAAGATCCGAAGAGCTTGGAGTCAAATACACAAGAGGAAGGTTGGTAAAAAGAATTGCATAGCCAAACCTCCCTACACTCAGTGGGTGAAGGAAAGAGTCAAGGTAATCAAGCTACCCTTTGCGGTTGTAGGCCCTACTAGACCTCTATCACCTAAGCCAATTATAACCATTCCCATTGAAGAAGCAGAAGAACTAAAAGCCAAGATTCGAGAACTCCAAAGCAAAAATGAGGAGTTAGAATCAAAACACCATCAAGCTTTGGGAGAGATTGCTAGAACGAAGAGAGATCAAGAGGAAACAACAAAATCTCTCCAAGGATGCAGAAAAAGGTTGAGGGTCTCCGAAGGGAAAAGAGAGTGGATCGGGGGTGGTTTGGTCAGTGCGGACGCCAATCTCATAGCCAAGGATGGGGAGTTGGAGAAAGTCTTGCATTCCAACCAAGAATTGAAAAAGTTTGGGGAGTTGGCCGTTGAAGCTCAAAGGAAATGGAGGTTGAAGTACCAAGAGAAAAACCAGCAGCTCCAGGGGGTCGTCAAGGAATATAAAGAGCGGCTACAAACCGAGAGCGTCCAAAGGCAAGAGTATGAGAACCTTTCTCATCAAGGAAAGCTAAAGTGCAATCATCTCGAAGCCAATATCAGGAAATACAAAGAGTATTTTGACCAGATTGCGAGAGAGCACGAGGACCATATGTCATGACTTCATGATGAGATTAGAAGTGCAAACACTAAGCTAGCTCAACGCAAGGAGGTGATTGAATTCGTGTGGCAAGACGCCGTCCGATTAAGTGAAGACTTCACAAAATTGGTCTCGTTCTCAAATGTGGTCATCGCCCAACTTCTGAGGAAGCTAGCAAAAGCCGAAATGGTCATGCCTTACTATGACATCCCTGAGAAGATCCAAAAATTCATGAAGTTCTGCAAAGACATTGTGGACTTCTATAGGGAAGAAATAGACAAGGCTGAAAAAAGAAGGGCTGTTTGAATTGTATTAGCATTAATTACTCCTTGTAATGTAATTTAAATGTTATTCAATCAAATGATAAATTTTTGAAGCAAATGTTAATTTCCCGGCCTTTAATATTTCTGATTGCTTATATTAACTGCGCGCCTGTAATTTCCTCGCAAAGCAAAATGGAAAAAACGCATGTTTTTTCATATACATCGCATACATGCATTTTCATGCATTTTAAAAGAAAAACACTCATATCATTTCCCCCAAAACTCCAGGAAGGAAATCAATCATAGCCAGAAAGCCCAAGAAGCAATTGGCCCAAGAGCCTGTTCTCCGACACTCACACGGGACGCGTGCTAACCATCAAAGGATCATGGATAATTTAGAACAAAATCAGACTGCTTTGAGAGGGGAGGTTGATGCGATGAAAGAAAAAATGGATCAGCTGCTAGAGCTCATGCAAGCTCTGTCCAACAGGGAAAATAACCCTCGCCCAACCGAGAATGCGGCCAATGTATCATGGCCCCCGTACGGTCTTCCTCAAGGTTATACCCCACCTGAAAGTGATAGCCTTATGCCACCTCCTCAACCACAGATTACCATCCCCATTAGGAATGAAGAGCATCGTCCCTCAGGGAATTCCACCACTCAAAATGAGAATGTTTCTCATACTACGGAAGATACCCAACTTAGGCGTTCTGCTCCCAGCAATACCCACCAAGACAGCGATTCCACTCAAATGTATCGTGTTTTGGAGGAGAGGCTGAAGGTTGTCGAACGATTCGGCTCATATGGGTACAATGCCTTGGACATGTGTTTGGTACCCGAGTGGTTATCCCTCCGAAGTTCAAAGTACCAAACTTTGAGAGGTATAAAGGTATTCAATGCCCTAGAAACCATTTGCGGATGTTTTGTAGGAAGATGGCTGCCTACGCTACAAACGAGAAACTCATGATCCATGTGTTCCAAGACAGTTTAAGCGGAGCATCTTTGGATTGGTACATGCAGTCAGAGCGCACCCATGTCCAAACATGGAAAGACTTGGCCGATGCTTTTTTGAAGCAATACAAGTATAATTTGGATATGGCTCCCAACCAGATGCAGTTACAAAACCTTGTTCAAAGGAGTAATGAATCCTTCAAAGAATACGCTCAGAGATGGAGGGAATTGGCATCTCATGTGCAGCCACCGTTGTTGGAAATAGAGCTGGTTGACACCTTCATGGGCACACTACAAGGCCCATACTATGATAAAATGGTTGGAAGCACATCATAAGGCTTTTCTGACCTAGTCATAATCGGTGAACGAGTAGAAGATGGAGTGAAGAGGGGAAAGATTCAAGGCCCTCCTGATACTCAAAGTGGAACCAAGAGATCCCCCAGTAACTATCATAAGAAGAAAGAAGGGGAGACAAACGCTGTTTTGGTAGGGCCATCTCGGGCACCCTCAACTCAGATGCCTCACTACCATTATCCTTACATGGCAGCAGCAGCTCAGGGGCAATAACCATATCAAGTAAGCCCCACGACTCCACCTCAACAACCAGCAGCAATGCCTCAGCAAAATCAGCAGCAGCAAAGAATCGTGTACCAGCCAAGGAATCAAACAGGCCCGAGGAATAACTATAAAAACGTGCAGTTTGATCCCGTGCCCATGCCCTACGGTCAAATCCTGCCTTACTTAATCCAGAAGGGGATGGTCGAGCCAAGACCACTACAACCTATAATGCTACCATATCCACCTACTTATGATACAAATGCTAGGTGTGAGTACCATGCGGGATCACCGGGGCACAACATCGAAGGATGTAAAGCTTTCAAGTACAAGGTCCAGGAACTCATTAACCGGAAGTTGTTGTCCTTCAAGGAGAAAACCCAAATGTGAAAAATAATCCATTGCCGGGACATGTGGGTCCATCTGTGAACGCAGTGGAAGAACTCGAAAACATTGGCCCGATCAAAGAGGTGATTAATGTAAAGACTCCTATGTCGGTCGTGCGAGAAAGGTTGATTGGCTATGGGTTGTTTGAAGAAATGCATGCCAATTGTGAAGCCTGCATAGTAAATTCGGACACATGTGAAAAAAATGAAGAAATGTCTTCAAGAGTTTATGGACCAGGGTTGGGTCCAAATTGGCTATACAAAGGGTAGCGCGGACGTTTCCACTTTGGAGTCTCAAGGCCCAGAGCCTATTGAAATCCCATATCAGAGGAAGGAAGTGCAAATACCGGTAAATCTTATGGTATTCCATGTACATGCGCCTTTTCCCTTCGAGAGTACAAAGAGAGTACCATGGAATTACCAGCCCATTGCTAATATGGAAGGCAAGCCATTGGCAAAAATAGAATCTAACGTCACTAACATTACCGGCGTTGGAGGTATGACAAGAAGCGGTAGAGTTTTCGCTCGGAGCAGCTCAGGAAGACTACTGCAGAGCCACCAAGGGAACCGCTCAAGGAAAAGAATGTGGAAGAGGTGGAGAACCAAGCAGGACCCTCCAAGAAAATAGTACCACAAAAGGAGGCCGAAGAGTTCCTGAGGATCATTCAAAAGAGCGAGTACAAAATAACTGACCAGTTGGGTCAGACTCCCTCTAAAATTTCCATCTTATCATTATTGCTAAGCTCGGAGGCCCATCGAGAAGCATTATTGCGGATCCTTAGCGAGGCACATGTTACTAAGGATATCCCTGTAGACCAATTTGATGGAATAGTGGCAAACATTACCACAAGCAGGTATTTGGGTTTCAATGATGACGAGCTACCCGACGAGGGACATGTTCACAACCGGGCCTTGCACATCTCTGTAAAATGCTTGGACCACATCCTATCCCGAGTGCTGGTAGAGACGGGATCATCCTTGAATGTGATGCCTAAGACCACCCTTTTGAAGCTATCATGTGAAGGGACAGTGATGAAGCCGAGCGCTTTAGTGGTGAAAGCCTTTGACGGGTCAAGAAGGGCCGTCATAGGAGAAATTGACCTACCTGTTCTAATTGGGCCTCAAGTTTTCACCATCACCTTCCAGGTCATGGACATCAATCCGACCTACAGTTGTCTTCTAGGACGACCCTGGATCCACACCGCCGGAGCCATCACCTCTACTCTACACCAGAAACTCAAGTTCATTGTTGATGACAAAATGATCGTAGTTTCTGGCCAGGAGGATATGATGGTAAGCCATCTTTCGTCCTTCCATTATATAGAGGCGGATGAAGAAGCTGTAGATATTCCCTTTCAATCTTTGGAAGTGGCAAATGTCAAATTTGCCACAAGTGGTAGGGATAAACCAGTTGTGTGTGCAGTAGTCGAAGAGGAACTTGACAACAAACCCTGGTTTTACGACATCAAATGATACCTCGAAGAGCAAGAGTATCCAGAGAATGTCTCACAAACAGACAAGAAAACTCTCAGGAGATTGGCATCGCAGTTCTTCCTCAGCGGGGACACACTCTACAAAAGAAATTAGGACATGGTCTTACTCAGGTGTGTGGATAAACATGAAGCAGACGTGCTCATCAAAGAAATCCATGAGGGGTCCTTCGGAACCCATGCCAATGGACATGCAATGGCAAAGAAAATTCTAAGGGCGGGTTATTACTGGCTAACTATGGAGGCTGACTGTTTTCACTACGCCAAGACATGTCACAAGTGTCAAATTTACGCCGACAAGGTGCACGTGCCACCAACTCCTCTGAATGTCATGACGGCAACCTGGCCATTCTCTATGTGGGGCATAGACATGATTGGAATGATTGAACCAAAGGCTTTAACTGGACACCGGTTCATCCTGGTTGCCATCGACTATTTCACCAAGTGGGTTGAAGCGGCTTCTTATGCAAACGTAACAAAACAAGTGGTAGCCCGATTCATCAAGAAGGAAATCATTTGCCGTTACGGCACTCCTCATAAAATTATCACAGATAATGTGGCAAATCTAAACAACAACACAATGAAGGAGTTGTGCAAAGACTTCAAGATTGAGCACCGTAATTCCTCACCATATCGACCGAAGATGAACGGCGCGGTAGAAGCAGCCAACAAGAACATCAAGAAAATCATCTAGAAGATGGTAAAAACCTACAAGGATTGGCATGAGATGCTTCCCTTTGCGCTACAGGGCTACAGAACAACAGTTCGCACTTCCACTGGGGCAACCCCTTTTTCCTTGGTATACGGTATGGAAGCCGTGCTTCCCATTGAAGTGAAAATTCCCTCATTAAGGGTCTTGATGGAAACTAAGTTAGAGGAAGCCGAATGGGTCCAAACAAGATTCGACCAACTGAACCTCATAGAAGAGAAGCGTCTAACAACATTGTGTCATGGACAGTTGTACCAAAAGAGGCTCAAGAGGGCATTCGACAAAAAAGTTCGTCCTCGAGAATTCAGAGAAGGAGACTTGGTGCTGAAAAAGATATTACCCATCCACAACGATCCCCGCGGGAAATGGACTCCTAGCTATGAAGGACCATACGTGGTAAAGAAGGCTTTCTCTGGTGGAGCTTTAACCATCACTACTATGGATGGAGAGGAGTTTCCACTCTCAATAAACTCCGACGCAGTCAAAAAATACTATGCCTAAAAGAAAAAAAGCTCGCTAAATCGAAAACCCAAAAGGGCGGTTTAGGCAATAGAGAGCGTCCTGGTAGATCGAAAACCTGAAAAGGCGGTCTAGGCAAAAATTAAGGACATCAAAAAAGGAAATATACCCCAGTGGACTGAAAACTCGAAAGAGCGGTCCAGGTAAAATTTAGGGGTTCCAAAACAAATAAGAAAGGCAGAAGGCTGCAACATTCAAGATCCTGACAAAATTCAAGAGGGGAAGAATCGGTCTCGTTATCATCTTTCAGAGGCAAAGGATTTCGAAGTCATCGGGAAAATAGCATGTGTTGTATCAAAGCAACACCCAAGCAAATCCCCATTTGTTTTTTACTTTTTCTTTTCTCTATCTTAGTAATCACTTCTTACAAGGATTACATCTTCATGTGTTGTTACCCATTCAAGGGATCAAGTTTCATTGAATAAAAATCATCTTTAAGCCTTTTCATTGTTTTGTGTTCTCACTGGCTCATAAAATGTTGTTTTTATTCGTGATAAATAATGCATTGAAATATGGGAAATAATATAAAAACTTGCAAAAAAAAATGTATTTTACTTGAATTTTTTAAAATGTCGAAAGAATTTCGTTGGTCTCCAGTATTGCATCAAAGGACTCAAGGCCTGAAATCTTCATAAGTCATTTTAAGGTTCTTACTCTTCAGCAGAAACAAGTGTGTAGCTCACGGTACATGAAACGCAAAGATCCCGGGTGTCAGAAGGACGGAATTCCCCAAATAAAACATACCCCACGTTTCTTTCGTCCACTGAGACTAGATATTGATCAGCTTTCAAGATGATCCCATTTTCCAACCAAAGCTCAATCGTCATTGGCACCTAATCACAACCAAAGCCCAATCGTCATTGGCACCTAATCACAAATAAAGCCCAATTTTCATTGGCACTCCCAAACACAATCACAACCAAAGCCCAACCATGCTCGGCACCCAATCACAACCGAAGCTCAACATGTCATCTGCTTATCCCACATGTCAGCATAATGCATGCATCATATCAAACTCATTCATTAGCATGCATCTCATATTCATATCATACTCTCCCTCACAATTTCTCATGCTCCCCAGTGAGTATCCCATATTCACCGACATTCACCAACAAGTTATCCCAGTGTTCCCCAGTGGACCTCCTTCAAGAACTTCCCCAGCAGGTTTCTTCAAAAGGAAATCCAACGGGTCCCTTCACAAACTATCCCAATCTCCATCAAACCTTTTTCACAAACGGATGATGTTTTTATCAATTCTAACGCGATACAAACAAACGCTTAAGCCTCCCACGCGTGAGCATACAAGCTACGTTTAACCGCTAGAATACAATCAAAAGCATCGTTCTTTAAAATCACACATCAAGCTTTTGGCCCCCCGTGGTCAATTAAAATTCAAATCTCTTTTCACAAAAGCACGATGTTTTATCAATTCTAACGTGATACAAACAAACGCTTAAGTCTCCCACGCGCGAGCATACAAGCTACGTTTAACCGCTAGAATACGATCAAAAACATCGTTCTTTAAAATCAACCAACAAACAAACGTTTTCTACCAAAGAACTACGTAGCTTTGAATTCTCCATCGCACCAGGAGATACGTAGGAGCAAGATCCCACTCTTGTCAAGCACACTAATAAAAAATACCTTTTTCCCTTTTTTCTTTTTCCCCTTTGAAATATTAAAACCTAGCAAGCAAGCCTTTAAAACACTTTTAACCCTAAACTAACTAGGAGGTTCCCGTTGAGTACAACGGATGTGAGGGGTGCTAATACCTTCCCCTTGCATAATCGACTCCCGAACCCGTTAATGGTTGTGACGATCATCCTTTACACATCGTCAAGGGTTTTATCAACGTTCCCTTTAAAAATAAAACTTCGGTGACGACTCCGTAGTCATTCCGAGCGTTGGTACGCTCGGGCGTTTTTTTAGAGAGCGCACAGGTACCAATCAACACACAGAGGCCAACATTAAGAGTGTTCAAAATTAAGAAATTTGGGGGAGATTTTTTAAAAGAGAAATCTGTTGTTGAAAGTAACCAGGAGGATACATCCTATGCTGACAAATATTTGGCTAGAAATGTTGACTCAAGTAAAAAAAACTATAGACTAAGTAAAAAACAAAGCAACAAAAAAGCCCCAACAATCAAGCTGGTACAAGCTTTAGACAACTTGATCTTTTGGAATGTTAGGGGCATTGATTCTCATACCTTTTGCTAGTATACCAAACTGGATTTAGCATACACTACAAAATACATCACATAGTAATCAGTGGGGCATGTGGATTTCACACTATCAGCCTTTAACTTCACTGCAAAATGTACCAAAATATAAATGGTGTAATAACACCAAAACATTAAAAAATGTACCATGTAATTAAACTTGACTTGTTATATAAAAACTTGTCAAAGTGATTGTCGATTACAACTTGATATGGCCATTACTAAGCACCAAAATGTACCAAAACATTCAAAAAAAGGTACTAACCAAAATATATATAAGACTAAGCACCATATTACGTTAAATAAGTTCATAGCAAATAAACATAGACATAGTTATAGATGACATTCTCATTCCATTTCAACATTCCCATCAACTCCTTTTCTTGTCTTGGTCTTTTCAACATTCTCATTCCATTTGACTAGTCATGTGACCAGCTCTCTGGCAACCTTCTCCAATTCCTCTGGTGGCAGTTGTTGCAGTCTAGTTAACATTGCTTCCTCTTGATTTCTAGATGAGTTCCCAACTTTCTTGACATGTTTGCCTTGAGCTTTTGAAATATTCTTTTGCCACTTAAGAAGGCCAGCAATTACATCATTGATTGTGTCATTAAGTTGTCTTGGTGGTAGTGTCTTCAAACCATTCACTATCATGTCAACATCATTATCATTGTTAGGCACTTGAGCAGAAGCAGTAGGATCATTGTTGTCTGACTGAGACTGAGTAGAAACATTATGCTCAGTGTTGTGTGACTGAGTCTAACATTAAACAACAAAGCAATGAAATATTTAAAACACAGTTAGACACTTGAGTTTATAATTAGATCTAAACATAGGATTAAGTCAAAACACAGTTGCCTGCTTACAATTTTGACAGTTTGAGAGCTACTACCAACTTGAGTACCTCTCCTAACATTATTCAAATTCAAGACCTTGGGGGGATTTTGCTGAGTTTCCTTCATCTACAATATAGTGTGGATATGTCAACATAGCAGAATGTTAAAGATATAAACATAAATAAAGAATGCAATAGGCCTAATCTTGAACTATGCTTAGAATTTTATGTTATCCTTCACTCAATCACCCAATCAGGCCTATCAACAGAATTTTATGCTTATAATGAAACTATGCTTAGTGTGGATATGCACCACTGTCAACATTCAAAAATTCACTTTCCATTTCCTCAAATCCATCTTGAACTCTCAGTGCTCTCTCATCTTCACTTTCATCAAACCGAACATTGTTTCATCCACATTATGCTCAACAAAAATATTAACAGCATAGAGTTTTTTCAAAGCATAATCTTATATCTAACTAGCATCATCTTCTACTTTAATCACCCTAAAACTAACTTCTTCATTTAACATCCACCACAATTATCCCAGAGTAACTCTACCTATCTTCATCTAACCCTTCCATCAAAGTAACTAATAAGCCCATCTCTAACAAAGCTACCTCCATGATGAACATTATCAAAGTAACTAAAACCCATAACTGGAAACAACGAAAAAAATGTCAAAAAAATCAAGTTCTTTAAATATGTTCATACCATGATTATGCGAAAAAATGGAGAAAAAACTACCACTCAAAAACAACATAATACATTCATATATTGCGAAAAAGATTGTTAATAACATACCTGAATTTCGTTTCTATTCGCTTCTCCAGGTGTTGCGTTCTTCCTTCTAAGTTCTTAAAGCTTCGTGTTTCCAATTCCTTCTAAGTTCTTTATAGTTCTTCAATCGATTCATTTCGATTTGAACAAGATGAAGTAAGTTTTGATTTTCGATTTCCATATTGTGTTCTCCTCTCTGGAACCCTAATTCCCCAATTCGTTTTTTCCAATTCAAGAGAAGATGAAGAGAGGGGTATTTTCGTCCTTTTGTTTTTGTCTGGATAGTCAGGGGTATTTTTGTCCATTCATACCAACTTTTGCTGACTCAGAATGCCACTTGACCAATCAGAAGTGACACCTCAGCAGATTAGTGACATGTCGGTAATTAAGTGGGTAGATGACTAAATTTTAAGTGATTAACATTTGCAGTGGCTGATTGAAATAATTAGTAATTACAAAGACTAAACTACAAATGCGCCATATTTACGGAGACTAAAAATGTAAATAACCCTATGAATAATATACGTTTTGATGTACTTCTGAGTTCTGAATATGTGCACCAGATATATCAAGTGATAAGCATTTTTTATGAGAATGAGAGAAATTAATCTTAGCCATTTAATTGAATAAACAGTTGAGATGAAAATCCAAAATTAAAAAGTCATACAAACTCTCTTTTATTTTATTTTTTGAAACAAACTCCCTTTTATTTTTTAAAACACAAAAAGTCCCTTTTATCAAGGCACCACTATTTTATTTATTTATCCATGGCCGTTGTGAACTTTCTTTTACAGCGAAGAAAAGTTGTTCCAAGCATCTCTTATTTTTTATTTTATTTTTGGTACAACAAGCATCTCTTATTATTATTATTATTATTATTATTATTATCATCATCATCATCTACTCTCTTCATTTCAAAATAATTGGGTCATTTGTAAAAAAAAATTTAAAAATATTTGTCCCAAAATAATTGAGTCATTTCACTTTCAATGTAATATTAATTACTTTTTTTTCAATTATAACTCTAATTAATAATATTTTCATCACTCTTAATTCAATATATTCTACTTTACATCTATGATAATAGTGAATGAACCAATATTTCACAGGGGCACTCATAACCATTTTTTTTCTCTTTTTCATTTACATTTTTTCTTAATGTGTGAAATTAACAAAAGGCTCGGCTATTTTGAGATGGAGTATTTAATTAGACTTTCAAACTATTGTATTCATATCTCATCATTTGTTTGTCATCTTAGATTATTTGTGCCACATTCATCTATATGCAGGGACGTGTCTGGTGTATGGACTTTCACCAAAAAAAAAAATCCACGGTATAGTTCATGCTGAAATTTTGAAAACAAATGTGTGATTAATAGGGTGAAGAAATTAAAGGTAAAAGATTAAAGCATTATTATATGCAATGTTGTTGTGATTAAAGAGAGAAGCACAACTTCATTCTAAAAGAACAAGAGAGAAACATGAAGTCAAAGAAAGGAGAAGAGAAAAAACATAAAAAAGGGTATAAGAAAGGAGAAGCAGTGGCGACCGGTAACATGGTATGAGAAAGAATGCTTTTTCTTTTAGGGTTTGAATTATGGCTTTTACTTTTCCCATCCTATGCTATACTCGCGCGCCCTATAAATTTTCCAAAAATACCCTTTGTTTGGATTATATATTCTGAACCAGATTGTTGGGATTTTTCGGATTCTAAAATCTGAAACATTATGAACTACATTTTTTGTGTTGTATTTGATGTCAAAAGTCTCTGCTGACCGTCGTAGAATCCCCGCATAAACTGCAAAGCAATTGCAGGGATTCTATGAACGGTCAGCAATGACCATGACACCATAAACAATACTAAAAAACTAAAAAAAAATGTTTAAGAAAAAGTAAGCAAAGATGAGAAGTGAAGATTGAATGAAATTGGTGAAGATGCAAGCCTATTTATAGCCTTAAAATAGTTCTAGACCATAACTACAGTCAAAGAAAATGTTTCCCATGATTCAATCGACCAAAAATGCATTAAACATACCACAAACCGTCTAAACTGTTGGCGAAACGCCACGGTCCAACTAGTCTGAGAGGTTTCAGATTATACGATCTGAACCTGTATAAATATTTTCGGATTGTATAATCCGAATAGCACCAGACTGTGTTTAAGTTTCATTTTTGGTAGGTTTTCATGGCCAATGACATAGGAATTTTTTTAAAAAAGATACAAAATTAATAATTAAATAGCTTAAAACAACACAATAACATAAGTGATGGATATTTGACAACATGATGAAGATCTTTAGAATCTAACTATCTATCTTTTTAAATGAACATCTTTAGTGTAAAGTTCAGCGGAGAGATATTTGACAGCATGATGAAGATCTTCATAAAACATTTCTCTTCATATTTCCTCAATGTGTTCCTTCGGTGCAGACAAAAATAAATTTGTGCGAAGAAGAGAAAAAAAACAACATAATTCACAAACATAAAACTAACCATAGATCGAGAACATGGTTCTCACGTCGTCATCGTTCATGAGCTTCATCCAGCTGAACCGCACACTCCCGGCTAAGTCGGTCGATGGACGTCAATACTCAACACCGTCCACCCTCTTGTGTCTTTGTGGTTGAGTTGACGGTTGATTTGATCCAGCTGATCCTTCAACCCGGAGAGATTGACATCAGCGCGAATCCTGAACAGATGGGGTGGTTTTCCACCGTTGTAGTAAACTGCAACTAGCTTGGTGTTCAGATCAATGACAAAAATTTCCATGGTTTTTTTTCTGTGTGGTTTACTGCTAATGAAAACAGGCACACTTATTTATAGATATTTACGGGCGTCGTGGACCACAGAAACTCTCGGTGCAATGTGGACCACACAAAAAAAAATCTTGTACATAATATTTTCGGATTGTATAATCCGAATTATCCGTCACCCTATGAAGTACGAAGTTTGACACATTTTCACTCATTATAGAAGCATTTCAGATTATATAATCCGAAATGCTTTGATAAGTTTCGGATTATATAATCTCAAACAAGTAAGAGTTTTGGACGGCAGGAATGGCACGAAACACATTTTTCAAAGGGTTTAATCAGCTTTAATGGCTGGTAAAACCATTTGAACACGTTTTTTGACCCTTAGTTAAGAGCAATTACACTCTATGCAACACAATCTTCACAAATTTCCCTTATAAATACCCTTCAAACCTTCACCATTTCTCACACCATCATCTCACATTCTCTCCTCCTCTTCCTTCTACAACAATGTGTATTCATCATTGGCCTTTCATAAAAAGATGCTACTTTGGAAATGCATGGATTGTATGAACGGTCAATGGGGATGGTGACACGCTGCAAAGAAGCACGGTTTGTTTGGGTGTCGTGTTGGTCTGTCTGGATGCAAGATTGACCATCAAAGTCTCTTTCGCCCTAGAGAGAAAACAAACCTTACTCCAACCACCTCCCCCCCCCCCCCCCCCCCCCCCCCCCCCCCCAATGTATATTAAAAATTTGGGGTTATTTTTTAGTGGACGTTGACCCATATAAATAATAAATCAAATAATATAAATAAAATTTAGCCCCACCTAACACAAATTCTGGATCCACCTAACTATATGATGCGACACTTTCTATCTTGTATTGCTACTACTGTCTTATTCTTGTAGAATCCATTCTCCTTTGTATGTCTCTCGCAAGTGTCTATACAAGACACAAATTTTATGGTTTGAAGTATTAATATTTCTCATACATTTCATTGGTATTTAATTAGATAATGTATTATTTTACCATTAATCGCATTAGCTCTCCATTATTTCTCAATTAATCCTCACCCACACATATTATAATTAATCTTAACTTCCGTTGCAAAAATGGTGACATGGCTAATAGAGCTTCTGCTGGCCTATATAATGTGGAAATTTTTTATGAGTCAGTGTGCCACATCAGCTGAAATTGCAACATCATTTACGCCAGTTGGAGCTTAAAACTTTGTTAGTCATGTCACCACTTCTGTAACAAAAGTTAACAAAAAGGACTAAAACAAATGATATTTAATTTTGCAAGGATGAGACCCAAACAAAAACACTTACAGGGACCAATGCAAAGAATGACTGCAATTCCAATAAACATTGAAATATTTAAGCCTAAAAATAATTAACACAACGATATTGATTTAAATGATTTTTCTTTACAAAAACAAAACGATATTCATTCAAATTGATAGAGTACATCATTCAACATCGTAAAAAACGTAAAGGATGAATATACAAACAAATCCACAACAACCAAGTTAATAGCTTAAAACAGCAAAATGACTACAAATAATATGATCAAATTAAAGTGACTGGATTACTCATGTCTCCATCTGCAATTTTGACACAAATCATTGATTGAATAGTCAAATTTTCAATATGAATCAAATGAACACCACAACAAAATGGGAAATCAAACAACGCCGCACAAGACGTCGAACAACACAACGTCGCACTCAGAGTACAAAATCACAAAGAAAAAACCTAGATCTATTTGAAAATCACTTATTTAACTTAGATTGAAATATGAAGAAAAGGATGGAGATGGGTGATTTCGGGTAAAAAAAATTGACACAAAACCACCCCCTCATTGAAAAAACAATGGAAGAGAGAACCCATAGAGAAAAAAATTATTTTAATATTAATAAATAGTATTACTTAAAAAGTTATTGTAATATTTTTAATATATAATAAAAATGTTATGTAGATATGGAAAGAAAGTATTTGTATATCTTTTATTTGGTTTCACATAGGTCACCTCCACCAGAAGTAATGCTATTTGAGGAGTGTCGGACACTAAATGTGGTTTGAGGTTCAGATATAATATTGAGTATTTAATTTACTTATTAACAATGTTTGAGGACCAAAATATCTAACAAAAGACATACAATAATATTTGAAATTTCAATTCATTTAAAGTTAGAAAATATAATGACATTGATTCATAGATGAGTTTTTCTATTCAATGATGCTAGAGTTTCAATTTTTTCTTGTTGTTCAACGTTGATATGTTATGCACTGTACAACGACGGTTATTTGATGGTGCAGCATGTAACACCTCGATTTTTAGTATTAGATTTATTTAATATTGTTATATTTGTTAATTGTTTATTTTATTGGGGAATTGGGGAGTTAATGGATTTCTAGTAATTAAGGGTATTTTGGTCATTTACAGGTAAAGGGTATTTTTGTGAAGTGTTAGAAATTAGAAATTTATGAATTAAGAGAATAGAGGTGTGAGAGTAATTATGGGGTTTAAGTGTAGTAAAACAGTAGAGATTATTTTAGTGAATGAGAATTGACTAAGCTCATTAGTGTAAGTGAGTCAAACTCATTAAATAAATAGAATAGTGTGTGTTTTAAATAAATAGAATAGTGTATGTTGTGGTGAAATTATGTCACCTCATTTCTCACAAACACACAAGAGGCAAGAGGCTAGAGACTTGGAGAGAAAGAAGAGAGAAACTCAAGAGCAAGAGGGAGGACGATAGATTTCTACTTGAAGAGCTAACTTTGGTGAAGAATTGAGGTAAGAGGGAATGTTACTTTCACCATCTATGGTTTATAAGTAATTGGGTAGTTGTGAGTGTTTTGAATTATGTTTAATTTCATGAATTGATGATTTTTATATGTGAAATTCGTGCTCCAATTATTATGGTTATTTTGAGTATGTGAAAATTGATGAAATCATGTTGTTGTGTCAAAGTTCATGTTTGGTTATGTGGTTTGGTAACTTTGTGAATTTTGATAAAATTGGTGAAGAACATGATAATTGATGATGATTATGGTTTGTTAAGTTGATTTTAATTATGAGTACATGATAAATGTTGAATTCATGAGATTATGTTGATTTTGTCATGGTTGAAGTTGTTGTTGTGGTGTTCTTGACAATTATGAATAAATTGGTGAAAAATGATGAGGATTGTTGTTGAATTATTGTGTTGATGATTATGTTAATTGGAATATATGTGTATTAGTGTGAAATTGAAGAAGAGTTGTTGCTAATGTTGTTGCTATGTTTGGGTGTGGAGTTAATGTGTCAAAATGAGTTTTTGAGACGATAATTGGGTTAAGTTTGAATTAAATTGATTAATGTTAGCAAATGAGTATGATTAAATTGTTTAATGTGACGATTGAGGAATAATTGATTAGATAATGATAGGTTGATGATTTGGATCGAGTTTGGTGTGTTTGGGATTGAAGGATGTCGTCGAATGAGATTTTTCCGCACCGAAACGCAGAAAAATCAACTTTTCACTGTTTGTCCATAACGCACAACCGTGCGTCCCAAACGCACGGACCGTGCGTTACTTACGACATTGCCAAAATAAAGGGTGCACGAGCATGAGTCTGATACGCACGACCGTACGTTTCCTCCTGAAGCTTGGAACTTCATTTTTTTTGCTTTCTTAAGGATTCTAAGGCATGTGTTTGGGTCCCAAACCCCTAAACTTGATCGTTAACAATGTACTTAAGATGTATTGGATTAATTAACATGGTCTATGTTGAAAGATGACTTAGGAATGGAATTGGTTAGTAATGGACTTGGAAATTAACTAGGATTGAATTAGGAAATGGTTGTAAACTTATGAATTAATTAATGAGGTATGAATGATGATGTAACATGACTAGAATGTGATTGTGATGAGTTAGTTGGTAATAGATTAATGAAACCTTGATCTATTAAGTATGGATTGTGAACTATGTGAATGAGATTAAATGAAGATATTCTGTGATGATGGCTATGAAATATTATTGAATGATAAATGAATGATGATGAGTGTATAATTGTGATGATATAATGTCTTGATTTAATTGACTTGTTAATGTGTGACCGTATATGATTTGATGATGCAATTGGTGTTAATTTGGTGATGATATGTTATATGATGGAGTGATTTATATAACAATGATGTGTATGATTGGTGTGCATTGTCGAGTCTATATATGAGTCCATGCATTCATAATTCAGTCCTATGCAAAGACGAGTATGTAAAGATAGGGGATAATCGGTAATATAACTCTGATTATCCAAATATGTAAAGATGAGGGATCACTCAGTAATAGAACTCTGATATCCAAAATTAGTACCACATGCATGAAGAGTCCTTTAGGCGCATTGCATGAACATGATGAGTCGTATGTGATAATGTTTGGCGTGAACTTGTGCATTTGTGGTAAATGTATAACTGATGATTATTCGTTGGTGAGATGTGAGTGAGATGTATTTCACTTGACAATTATTGTTGATAAGATTATGCTAGGTATGTTTATGAAACCTTGTGTTAGAGTATTGTTGTAACCAGGCTCATAATTGATTATAAATATGTTATGAATGTTTATGATTATAACCAGACTTATTATGATGTATGGTTATATGAAGATGTTGTTTTGTCTGAACTTACATGTGCTTATAATTCTTTTATGTTAAACCTATATCTTACCCTCCAGTGACTTTTTGGTCGCCTGCATCCTCATGGTGTAGACGTGCAGGTTGGGGACTAGTTTTGCTTGTGAGTATGCTGAGGAAGACGTGATGCCTACTCATTTTATTGTTTTGAGGAGTCTATATTAGGTACTCTGATCTAGAATTTTGGGGTTGTCTTATTTTATGTTGGATTTGATGTTGATGGATCTATATGATCATGATGTCGATATAATTATATTATGGAGACTATATGATGTGACCGAGATTATGTTGTTGAGGTTTTATTTCAGTTGAGATCTGTTATATAATTGATGAAATTTTTATTATGAAGACCTTGAATTTGAATATGTGCATGATTTATTATTTAAATATCAGTCTCGGGGTTTAGGGTCTTACACAACACACATACTTAATTTACATTGTTGAGGTTAACTTAAATTCAGTTTAAGTAGGTTCATGTAAACTTAGTTTACATAACCTACTTAAACTGAGTTTACATGTATATACTTAAAATAAAATTACGTAGAATCACTAAACAAGGTTGAACTTTTAGTATGTACACTTAAATTCAGTTTACATGACCTACTTAAACTGAATTTAAGTATGCACACTTAAACTCAGTTTACATGACCTACTTAAACTAAGTTTACATGACCTACTTAAACTAAGTTTAAGATTAAATTACAGTGTCTTGGTGAATGGGTGAATTTGAAAATTAAATTTTATTTAAGGGTTATTTTGTTTTTTTGGGGTGTAACCAGGAATACATAGGGTGTAATTAGAAAAATTCTTCATAGATTCAAAGACCAAAATATCGAAAAATTCTTAAAACTTTTTTTTTAGGGAAAAAATTCTAAAAACCTAATTTCAATATAAGTTATATATACTACACCTTTTTTCTTTTGACTCATTTTTTTTAGATAATAGTAATGGAAGGAGCATTACCAAAATATATTAAACACAAAAGAAGAGTACAAAAAAGAGGGGAACCAGGTCAAGACCTCTTCAAAAGTAAGTGAATCTAAAGTTAGGTAGGTCTAACCCATTCCTGTAATATTCATGCCTAATTACTGCAGAGAGAGAAGGAAACCCTAAGTTAGCAAATCCATTTGTGCAGGAGTTTCCCTCCCTATAAATATGGTTTACAAAAAAATTCATCTGATTCACTAGCTCTAAACAGTTGATCCATTTGTTTCTTAGATCACAAGGAATGATGGTTTTTGATTTGAAAGCAAGCAAGACTAATTGTGAGTCAGTTTCCAACCATAGGTTATGCCAACCTTTTGAAAATGCTATCTCTATGGCCAACATTACTGCAAGGAGCTCTGCTACATAAGATGAATATGTGTCAAGGTTAAGCAAAGCCACCAATGAAGCTAGCATTGCTATCTTTAAATATTCCACCGCAGGCAACTTTACAAGGGGTTTTTTACCATTGCACCATCCGTGTTTACCTTTATCCAGTTGATAAGAGGAGGTTGCCAGATAATTTCCTTGATAGTAGGATCTTTTGGGGGATGGATGATAATGTTGAAAGTTTTTAGGATGATGAATTCACTTATAGAAGAAGTTGAGGTTTTACACCTAACATTAAGTATATCCATGTATTAATATTGAATGTATAAAATTCAAAATATTATTGAAATACTGCTTTAAATAAATCTAATTATTTAAAGCTTCATAAAAAAATCTAATTATTTTTTAAAATAATAAATATGATTACATTAAAAAGTTATTTTAATATCTTAATATATAATATAAAATATGATGCACATATGGAAGGAAAAATATTTTTATATTTTTTATTGGGTTTCTCATAGGTCCCCCTCCATTGGACATAATCTTATTCGAGACATGATGGATGCTAAATGTGAGTACCTTTTGCAGTCGAATTTTAAATCAAATATTGAGTATTTAATCTACTAACTTCCAATGGATTTTTTTGAAATGTTATTATAGGAAAATTGGTAAACATTCATTTTGATACATAAATTTTTGTGGTCCTATTTTTATAGTCCATAAATCTATCAAAATTGCAAATAAATCATAATTGACTTTCTTGTTTGTGATTTTACTGACTAAATTAATTAACGAAAACACATTTGTGGACTAAAATGAAAAATAAAATGTGCATGCGAGAACCAAAATGGCTAGCTTGAAGGCATGTTTGCAATTTCACTTCATTCAAAGGAATTCAATGAATGTGCCTTCAGATTGGGGACCAAAATCGAGGTAGAGAAATGCTAGAAACACTCATTTTCTAGCACTCTCTCTAACACTCACTCTTTTATTGGGTAAAAACTAATGTTGGCCTCAGCACTTTATGTGGGATCCATTTCCAATGTGTAGTACTCACATGGACTTCACCCAATAAGAGAGTGAGTGTTTGAAAGAATGTTAAAAAAAGAGTGTCCATAGCACTCCTCAATCAAGGTATATCCAATAGAAAAAAATTCAAAACTATTTTTCAGTATGGATATCACGATTCATTTTACAAATTAAGTACCATACCTTTTTTTTTACTCATTAAGTATCAAACCTAAAAGTATTTTTATTAGGGAAATCAAACGTAAAAGTATATATTTATTTATTAGTATTCATTGTATAAAGCATAAATATTATTAAAATATTGATTTAATTAAATATATAATATTTATTTAATATATAAATATTTGTCAAAAAAAATTATGCTTTAGGCACAAAATTAAATTCATACTTTGAATGATGTTTAATGACTAAAAAACAAATTAGAATTCTAAGATAAGATAAGACCAAATTTATTTATGCTAATAAATTTTTTTTTGTCTCGTCCACTCTCCATCTAGCTCTCTTATATATAGAGTACATTTTGACACTAATTTTCACACCTTTCATTAGAACAATTTTAGTTGATTCTAATTTACTTCAGAAAAATGGCTTCTAAGCCAGCCTTGTTCATCCAAGGCCTCTTGGTCATTGTTGTTTTAATATCTTCCATGGGGGAAGCTAGAAACTTAGGTATGATTTCCTCAACCTCTAGAAACAATGATGTTTCACTTTGCTTTTGATTTTTTTTAGTAGTTTCGAGCTCTACTCATTTGTTGATCAACATTTTATCTATGTACAATGCTCTTATAGACTTGACTATAAAGGCATAAATTTCGATTAAAAGATTAATTTCCCTTCACAAACATATCCCTAAATTTTTCAGATGGTTACTCCCAATAATACTACCGATCCATCCTTTTTCTAAACCATGAAAGTAATTCGAGTAGTAAGGCTTCTTCACCTCTTTCACTTTGATTAATTGTTTTCATTTGATACTCTTATTGTTCTGCATTATCCATGGTGAAATTCATGTGATCATCTCATGAACCTGCAAATTTGCCGATGGATATATGTCATCAACTATGACTAACCAAATTTCCGAACTTTTGCATTCATTGTTCATGATTTATTACTATTTTCAAAGAAATTTTAATGGAAAATATGTGTATTTTGGTTTGATCATGGCTCATGTTATTGCAGTTGAGGTTGCTACGAAGCAAAAAGACGTGGATAGTGTCGAGTATTGTGCGAAAACAAGTCTTAAAGACAAAGGTGATTCAAGTTCAGATTGCTTCATACCCGGTTTTCCTGGCATACCTGGAATTCCAGGCATACCAGGAATCCCATACATACCAGGATTTCCAGGTATACCTGGATGGCCAGGTACACCAAGTACACCTAACACTCCTGCATCACCAAGTCCATCTACAACTCCTGAAACGCCTGATTCACCTGCACCTAGCCCAGATGATTAAACTTTCAGATGTAGCTAAAGTAATAAAATAATGTTGATCTTATCATTATGTGGTATTTATGTAAGCATATTTTAAATATATTTGGTTTAGTTATGAAAATATATTGCTAGAGTTTTTACTCCATGCTTGAAAGTCAGATTTTTTTTGTTAAAACCAAAATTATACCCTAAACCCTATAATTAATCATGTTAATCATCATAAAGAGTTCGATTCTTGGTTAGAACAATTCTTGACCAGAATTTAGTATGGTCTATTTTACCTATGAACTGGAGGGTTAACACACAAAAAATGTTAATAAACGGAAATGTACAAGAAGCCATGATGATGGGATGTCAATAAATACGGCTACTGCTCTGTGTGATCTTGGAACCATGGCATCTTTATGTATAGAATCAAAATTAGGGTTAAGTATAGGTATTTTATTTCAACCAATCACAAAAATAGAGTTACTCTTTATTTTCTACGTATGAAAAGACTGCAGCCTATTAGATACTCATAAGCCCACATTAACAAATATTTATTAGATCACTTTTAATTGAGCTTAACTTAACAAACAGTCCAAAATACATAACTATTCACATATAAGACCAATGTTGGATTAATGATCTAACAATCTCCCCTTTTGACTATATATGTAACCTTATAACTTTGAATTGCAAGAACTATCCATATGAGCTCAAATTAATATATGTCATTATTAACGTGTTTATAACCAATATGGACTATCAATAATGTCAACATAGGATCTAAGCCGTCTTTGTAACAACCATCATAACTGAGCCCGTCAATGGTCACATATGATGACACAAAAGAACGACATGGATCATGATGTGGAGGTGTATCACGAAATTTTCATGTCATGTGATTTTAACATTCCTAATTTCAATTGACCCTGCTTAATAATTAGTGAGATCAAACCATAACAAACATCAGAGTGTAAAACCAATGTTGGATTAATGGTCCAACAATTTCCATGTTTGTCTATATGTGTAACCTGATAACTATGTATTGCAAGAACTACTCTTATGACCTCAAATTCATGTATTCAGGAGTCTGAAGTTAGTCATAAGGAACTCTGATCAAAACCTCTGATGAAGATGTCCATCTGATAAGATGAACCTTCTGATACCATAACTTCTTACTCTGACAAAATTTTATTTTAAGTGACTGATAGAAAATAAGTGGAACAGGTTTTAAAACTGCTTTCTCAACGCATGTCCCACTTATTTGTCTCATAACTGAGAAGTTTATATGACGTCAGTAGTAACTGTTGGGTAATAACTATTAGACATTGTTAATTGATTTTAATTAATATATTCTCGCGTCCCTAGTTGTCTTTAATGTAAATGTTGTTATTCCTTGAATCTCAAATGTTTACAAACTCACCCACTCACTATACTCACACAATTTCACTATAATCTCAAACTTTTTGATCTCAATCCTCCTTTGAAAAACCCATCTTCTTGAAAAACAACCCTTTAGAACCATAAACCTCCGAATTTGAAATGTCTTATTCATCTTCATCAAATCATGCAACTGACTCAATCAAACTGGATTCTCAGACAGAAATTCAGAAAACACCCAAGACAATGTATTGGAAAGAAGAAGATTTGAGGGTTCTTTATGAACTAATCATCGACTTCGAGTCTCTTGTAGAAAATGGGTTCAATTTGAAAGCTTCATTTGAACATCAAGGATGGTTATCATATTTTGAAACTCTAAACGGTCTTGTTTACATAAATCTTATAAAGGACTTTTGGCTAAGGGCTCATGTTGTGGAAATAGCAGATGTTGAGAAGAAACTAGCCAAGAATAAAGGAAAAATTGTTGAAGAACTGGTATCATAATGATCATTAAAGAAGAGATCAGGTCCTCCTGTGTTGGGTGTTGAGGTCAAAATTAATCAAACTTATATAGCCAAGATCATCAGGTGTGAGAACAGAGGGATGGAAGTCTCTGGAACAAATGACAAGAGTGGTTATGCTAAGCAAATCAGAGATGATTTGTTCACAAAGGATGAGAACACCGGAAGAACCGCAAATCTGCACAATATCTACAAGTTATTCTCAAAGTCATACTTGGATGTCTGCAACCAAGGGACTCAAGTGAGGATCAAATAAGCTGGGATCACATGTTTGCCATCTACTTCATAGCAATAAAGATGAAGATCAACTTGCCCTTACTTACCTTTGAACATCTGAAGGATATTGTCTGGAAATCAAAGAAAGTAAAGAGGAAATTTGTTCCTTTTTGTAGAGTGCTTTCAGAACTATTTCATCAGAGCAGGATGATCAAGACCCTGCATGACTATGGAGCCTCAAATGAGATAGATATAGAGTATGGAAAAACTTTCTCATCTGCCACTCTAGTGACCATGAAGTTTCTGGATAAGGAAAATGCTCAGGAATCAAAAGTTCTTCTCTCTATTAGAAAGAAAACTCATGACTACATGGTAAACTACCCAACCTGAATGTATTTATAACCAATATGGTCTATCAACAATGCCAACATAAGATATAAGCAGTCTTGTTACAACCATCATAATTGAACCCACAATGGTCACATATGATGAAATAAAAGAGCTACATGGATCATGATGTGAATGTGTAGCATGCATTTTTCATGTCATGTGATCTTAACATGCCTAATTCCAGTTGGTCTTCTTTAATAATTAGTCAAAACTTTATTTCTGCAAAAAAACGTTCTTAAGCCTTACATAAACTTAGATATATCTATATTATAAAAGCATTTAAAATAACAAAATTCACTAAAACTGGATATCATTTAATGACATAAAACCCATAAGAGCGGTACACTCATGAAACACTTTGGGTGACAACACTTTAGTTAATGGATATGCAATAAATTTTTCTCCATATATGCTACATATTACTCTTGAAATTTTTCTTTAACAACAAGGAAGTTGAAGTCGATGTGATTTGAATTATCGAGCTCATGTTTTTATTAGAAAAGATAACTACTCATTAATAGTTAAATAATAAATTTAGCATATTTCATTTACATCCACTATACAAAACCTTGTGACAAAGTTTCGCAACCAAGTTCGATGACTGGCTGCCTCATAACACGCTATAAAATCTATTACAATAGTAGAAGAGGTTATATGAATCTATTTACTACACTTTACATAAGTAGATTAAAAAACAAAGAAATACAAAGATTGGGGGGCATAACACCTGACCTAGTAAGTGAATACAAAAGTGTAGGTCAACTCAAACGGGTAATAAAGAGTTACAAAGCAACACAAATGGAGTCTTCTCTAATCAATCCTAACAAACAAGCACTCAATGCAAGAACAACTAAGAAAAATCGCGTACGAGTGCAAAACCATATTGCAAAAAAAAAAAAGATGAAGAATGATCGCCTGCGAGCACCAACCAGAGTTCAAAAGCTATCGAATGGACAAACAACCAGCACGTAATCTGATCCCACATACCATCAAATTCCTACCACGATCAACAACAAGCAATAAATGCCCTTCCAACTGTAACATTTCAAAGTTAAGTTTGATGAATGAACCAGATATGATGACGATGATGGTGAAACACCACAATCTTTGAATTATAACATGTAACCAATAAAACGAGCAATCATATCTAAGACAGACTCGAATGAGACTCGCTTACCTAAACTACCCCACCTTTCAGCACAAAGGAGGTAGATATGGGATCCAAAATTAAAGAACGCTAACCAAACTAGAAAGTAGATCCGACAACACCAAACTCAAAACCCAATAAACACCACCAACCATCCAGAAATATTGGATGCAACATAACAAAGCGACCCTTTACAGACCTTGATGATGCCAACCATGAGGATGACGATGATAGGAGGTTACGATAGCAATAAAATATTTGGACACTAGAAGGAAGAAGGGAAAAGTGACCATGAATGGGTGAACTTCCAAAGCTAGTGGCGCCAGACACCGAGAGATATGGAAGGAGGTGGTGTAGAGAGAAAAATTCTCTTGTCGCACCACAACATGCGACGTTACATCTTGAAGGTTGAGGGTTTGGATAATTAGGGTTAGGGTGGCGTATAAAACTTTTATCTTTTGAAGTTTTTTTTGTAGACTAAATGACAATAAACATTAAAAATTCACACACACAATTGAAGGATCCAGGATTCGAAACTCAGTTACGACATCCAGCCCATCAATTTCAGCATTTTTGCTCGTTGTATATCGACATAGATATCATACTATCTTTATATCTAGTAAAATTAGAGTCGGTATATCCAATTATCTCAATATGATGTGACCACTGATATGTGAGCATGATGCGACTTGTTGGAATATTTCATTATTTAATTATATTTCGATATCATTATGTGGGCATATATCGTAATAATAATTATATTAGCTATTTATCAATTTAGAGCCTTAATTGATTAGTGATCAAATTAAGTAATAAGGCTAATTAGATTTCTATTTAGATAATTAATTAATTAATTGATATGGACTCAATATGAGTGGATGTCTGGATGACCCCATTAACGGAATAATGGGAAACCCTAATGGTCATCCAATATAAAAGAGGCTATGGTCCCCAATACACCGTACACGGCAAAACTCTCTTCTCCCCATCTAAAGAGAACTTGAGGCATAAAGGTACCGGTTGAGG
This sequence comes from Medicago ruthenica, assembly GCA_018208015.1. NCBI lineage: Eukaryota > Viridiplantae > Streptophyta > Magnoliopsida > Fabales > Fabaceae > Medicago > Medicago ruthenica. The sequence continues at coordinate 19,783,336 of CM031375.1, forward strand.
AAGAACCAAATCAGCCGCAGCTACTATGTTGTGTATTTCAGATCATGGTTTCTCCTCTAATCAGATAGTTGTTGAGAGGCTGTCATCCAGGTATTCTTAATACCTAATTATTGATATCATTGATAAATCAAACATGTCGAAGATCCAATCATATTCATGTTCAATATTTGCTTCCGCTATTCATAATTAAATTATATTGATCATGTGTTATGAAATCTGTTATTTGATTTAAGACCTAATTTTTTCCAACACGACTTAGGTTCATTTTCACAATGGAATATAACTGAAAACTTACATAGGTTGGTATTCTTACGGAAATGTATACTTAGAATTTTAGATTGATAGCGTTGGGTAGATTTTCAGTCAAATATAATATGCAACTTTTTAATATAACCACTTGTATAGATGTTTACTTGGATGTACTATTGATCGTTGAACGTCTGCTTCATGCATGATTTAATTTGTTTTTAAGAAGTGTTGGAATATATTATTATTTAATTATATTTTAATGTCATTATGTGGGTAAATATCTTTATAACGTAATAATTATATTAGTTCTTTATCAATTATGAGCCTTAATTGATTAGTGATCAAATAAAGTAAAATGGCTAATTTGATTTCTATTCGGATAATTAATTATTTTAATTAATTGATATAGACTCAATATGAGTGGATGTCCAGATGACCCATGGACGGAATAATGAGAAACTTAATTGGCCATCACTCAATATAAGGCTATCGTCTCAAATATACCGTACACAAGCATATTCTCTCTTCTCCTCATCTGAAGAGTATTTCGGGCATAAAGAGTATCAGTTGAGTAAGAAACGAACTAGCCGCCGTTAACCTTTGTTGTGTTTTAAATTAGATCACTGCCTTTCTTTATTTCATATCGTTGTTGTTGAGATGTTAGTTCATCCATGTGTTCCTAACACCTAATCCCTAATGTACAACATGTCGTAGATTCTAGTTTATACGCATGTTCATATGTTTATTCTATACTAAATTATAATTATGATTTTTTTTGTCAAGTAGTCTAGTGGCTAGAAATTCACATTTATAAGGTGAATAAGTGAGGTGTCTGGAGTTCGAATCTCAGCCCCTGCATGTATTATACAATGTCCCTATCAACTGAGTTAAACTCACGGAAATATGATTATGATTTTAATCGTTATAGAACATGTCTTGTTTTGATGAATTATTAAATTAATTTCAGTATGGGATAGATGATTGGATAATAAATTAATTGGAGCCAATTTGGACAAACTTTTCAACAAGCACTAATAGCTAGGATGAAGAAAAAAAAATGACGTTACAATGAATATGAATATGAGTCTTCTAAATAATAGTGCCTTGTACATGTTAAAATCAACTTTTGCATCTACACTTATTGCATTTACATGTTTTGCTCTGATGGTCATAATCTATTGACAATTGAAGTAGTAATAGGAAGTATATAATATCTTCTTTTTTTCAGCGGAAAAAAGGGAATGTTATGGAGATTGTATATCATTCATTGTTATCAAATTCTAATTTCTTTATGTTATCAAATTTGCATCATCTGGTATTGCATCTTTCTTGATGAATTCATTGTTCACATATGTTATACCTTATAGCATACAATAATCTTAAGAAACATGTCTGATTTTAATGACCATTCTATTATAAATAACATGATCTTTGTTACTTTTGGAAGTACAATGAACACTAAAAATGCTTAGTTCTATTTTTGCTTTTTGCCCTCTCTGCAGCTCCATTGCATAGCATGGAGAAATTTCAGCACGGGTTTCACGCTTGTCATCGTCAAATCATGGCAAGTACATGAATTCTTTGAGCGTAAAGAAGGATACCCCTTGTTTATAAAGAAATGGTAACAAGTGTCCTAGAGGCACAAGTGCCCTAAAGGCACTTGATAAGAAGTTTGAAATAAAAATTTTATCTTGAGATTTGTGTATTCAACACATTAAAATATTTAAAAGCAATTTTTTCTACATGAAAGTTATTAATTGTTTCTGTTCTGGACCGGCCAGAAGGCCAACCAGAAACGACACGTGGACCAGACGTCCACCACTCTAAGGTGTGTCACCTGAAGGTGCATGTCAACGAACCGCGCACGACACCGCACCCTAGCGTGCCCCCGTACATCTGAGGCCGCACACGTGTCCTCTGAACCACTCCTAATCACACGCCACGCGTCCCAGAGACGGTTACGCTCATGGAACGCCTATATAAGGGTGAGGTAGCTTCACCCTCAAGGTACGATTCACTTTACACACACTTTTCATGCACTCTTTCTCAGTTCCATTATTGACTTAATCGTCGGAGTGCTAACGTGCCTGCAGCCACCTTCACCGTTGCCTTCATCGGTCTCTTACTGGACAGATCATTTGGCGCTAGAAGGAGGGGATTGTTCCCTAGCCGCCTTGGTCTAACGATCCTCCACCGTAACCGCTTTCTGTTATGAGACGACCTACCGCACGAGAGCGCGGATGCCAAAGAAGATGGTGTAGGATGTACTCTTTTGGACGCATCCAAGATAATGGGCAAGTGGAAGGCGGCCGAGACTATGGCGGCAAACGCTGAAGCGCGAGCTTAAAGAAAAGCAAGAATCAGACATGTCCTTGGATTCGCAGAAAACGAGAAGGTAAGAGGGGGACCCAATGAGACGCTTCCGTTCGTAGTCACCACCAACATCCTCGGGCACAGTGTCAATAGCTGCCTGATAGACGAAGGCAGCCCGGTGGACATCCTATATCATGACACTTTCAAGAATCTGGAATTAAAGGAAAAGGATCTGGAATACCTCTATGGAGACGGAGTGCAAGGCGTTAATAGGGCCAGCGCGCGCCCATAGGGGTATATCAACCTGAACGTGATCTTCGGCAAAGTGGCAGGGGAACGAGAGCTAGAAACAGCATTCCTGGTAATCCCTGGCACAACGATCTACAATTGCATATGTGGGCGCCCCACGCTGGCCACATTGGATGCAGTAGCTTCCACAGTTCATCTAAAAACGAAGTACCACAGTGAGACTGGCAATGTGATCACCATTCACGCGGACCTGGATAGCGCCGATAAGTGTTATGAGGCTTACCTAAAGTTCGAGTCTGCCCCTACACTGAAGGGAGCCGAAGAACGGAACGTGGCTCCCAATTGACGAGCAGCTAGCGCGGTAGTAGCGCAGCCGCCGTGAATCAGAATTTGAGGACGGCGGCACCCGAGCGTCAAATTAGCTAAGTACTTTAAATTTCCAAATTTTGTTTCCTATATTCTTTAAAAAAAAACTCGCCGAGAGTAAGAAGACCCATTGTAAATCCATCTTTATGATATTAATGGTAAAACAAGCGTTTTCCCTTCAAGAAAAACGTCTTGTTGCGTTCTTTGATTGACAAGACCAGGAAATCCTAGCAAGCAAAGCACCCTCAAAGGAGAATGGCTGGCGCGGCTTCTGCTTTCATAAGGTAGTATAAGCCTAAAGCGACCACGGCAGACCCGCTGATGGGGCTAGCCACCCCACGATAGAGTGTCTCGCCCCCTAAATGCCCTCTAAAGGGGGAACTTCACCTTGGCCGGTCAGCTTCCCCCGGGCACTAAAGAAAGCACAAAGTGGAAGGGATGCGGCGCGGCATGAAACAAAATGCAAACGCGTGGGACGTAGCATGAAGAAAAACCCTAATGAAGGCGGCACCAAACGCTCCCAACGCGGCATGAAATAAAATGCAAACGCATGCGGAGCAAGAAGGGGCATGGCGCGGCATGAAACTAAATGCAAACGCGCAGGAAGCAGCATGAAGCAAAACCCTGATGAAGGCGGCACCAAACACTCCCGACGCGGCATGAAACAAAAGCAAACGCGGGCGGAGCAAGAAGGGGAACGTCGCGGCATAAAACAAAATGCAAACGTGCAAGACGCAGCCGGAAGCTGACGCATAAAGTAATATCTCACAAGACAAGCAAGTAAAGACTAAATAAATGCCCTTCTTCATTAAAAAAGTTGATTCATTGCCAAAAGCGGGCCGTCGTGGCGGAAGTACATGATGAAAGCAAAAAACAAGGAAACTAAGCTATTGAGGGTTTCCGCCAGAACCCTGGGAGGTATGGTGCTCTTTCTGGTCTGGACGAACGTTGGAACGATCGACCTTGAAGGGAGGATAAAAGAACTCTACCTGCACCAGGGCCTCTGATAAGTGCCTAAATTGAGTTTAAAAGCATAGTTAATTAAAGCACTTTTGTAGCTTGTTTTGCAAGTTATCATGGGAAATGATTATAATCAATGATCAAATGCCCACTATTGCTTTTACTTCTTTCCCCATCCAATTGTGCAGGAAAATACAAGCCAGGACATCAACTGAGCAAAGAACATGAAGTTTTGATCAGCTTCCATCGCTACAAGCGCAAGCTTCCTCGCTACAAGCGAGCGTAGGCAGGGAAAATCAGAAGGCCATCGCTAGAAGCGCAGGATTGGTCGCTACAAGCGATCCTTTTGGGAGGTTCATCGCTACTAGCGATGGATTGGTCGCTTCAAGCGACCAAGGGCGGTTTAGTGCCAGGTGCTGACGTGGTGCTTCCTTATTGGCCAGAAGTCGGTCATCGCTACAGCGACAGGCTCGTCGCTTGTAGCGAGCGAACATAAATTCAGATTTATTTAGCCATTCAGCACAGTTTTGTAAAGGAGTTCAGTTAGAGTTCTTAGAGTTCTTTTGTAGAATATTTTAGGTTAACTTTTTAGACATAAAGCAAGGGCTAAGAGCTTTGATCTTCAAGGAGCAAAGGTGATTGGATTGTGGACTCAACCAAAGGCTTTGGGAAATCAAGACTTGGGTTTGTATTTTCATCTCTTCACTTCTCTTTTGTAAAGCTATCATGAAAATGAATAGCTAAATTCCCTTTGTTGGGATTGGATGCACTCTTTCTAACTTAGATGTAATAGTTTGATTATGCAATATATATGGTTTTAGCAATTGATGTGAATTTGAGTTTTTCTTGCCATTCATTGTCATGTTTTGATTTAAAATGATATTGACGAATACTTTTAAATCTTTGGCGAGAATAACTTCTATCAAAATAAGAAAATCTAGAAATGGATTTGGGTTTTGATAATCGCAAATAGTTTCGGAACTTAATGCTTTCGGATCGTTTGATTGATTGGGAAATCGTCGATTAAACGATACGATCGATCTCGCGATGTCATTTGGGAAATCAATGACGTTGTCGAGCGATACGTGGTAATTTCGCTAAAACGCTAAAACTCATATGCATGATCTTTAGATTACATTCGACGTTAGATTGAGGAAATCCTATCTCAACGCTTTTATTCCCTATCTTTTGTCGTCTTTATTTTCCGCATATTTTTCATTACCTTAGTTTATGTACAAACAATTTACAAAACCCCTTTTAGCTCAAAACGATAGCGATTGTTGAACGGTTCGAAGTAACGCACCAATCCCTGTGGAGACGATACAAAAATACTTACCTCGTTTGTTGTTTGAAATACTGCGACAACAAAATGGCGCCGTTGCCGGGGATTGGTGTTCAGATATTTTTGAGCATCGCAATAATTTTTATTGTTTTGAGCTTTTGTAATTATCTTGTTAATATTTTTCTTCTCTTTTGTAAATTATAAAACTGTGTTAGCATTAACCCTCTTTGTTATACAAAGAAAAGTTCCTTGTTAGTTATTTGTGTTTCAGATTCTCAACATAGAGAAAATCATGGCTGATCATGATTATTTCAACTTCTATACTCCAAACGAGTATGAATCCTATCAACAGTATCAACAATATTCGTATGAAGATGAACAAATGGAAAGAACGGAAAATATCTTGAATTTGTTCATGCAACAATTCATGATCAACATGCAAAATACCAACCACAGATTGAGAGCGTTATCAATCCAGTTGGATATTTTGCAAAGTCAATTGAATTGTCTACCAAGAATCATGGAGGTTCAGACCAACAATCAATCCATTTTGGAATTTGGAGAGATTGTTGAAGACGAGGTTGATGAGAGTGAGGAAGAGACGATGTTTGAAGGATGTGGTATTAGGGAATTATTGGAAGAATTAGAAATACCACACACCATAGAACTTCCTCAAGAAATGTCAGATTCTGAAGAAGACATAGCTGTTGATAGTGAAGAAGTGTTGGAGATTGAGAAGAAGAAACAGTTTCTTAACAAGGAAGAAACTTGTGCAAAGGAGGGGGTGATAGTGAGCAAGGCCGAAATTGATTTGGTCATAGATTGCATGTGCTCCTTGCTCACCATATTCTGGATAGGGAGGTATTGGACTCCACATCAGCTATGCTTAAAGTTCATGGAATTCCTCCCACAGCAAAGGGATACTAGAGCTGATGTGCGTTCCGTCTCGTTTTGGCCACCCTAACGAATCAGGCGTCGAGCTAACGACGTAAAACAAGCGCTTGTTGGGAGGCAACCCAATTTTGTAAGTATTTATGTTTTATTATAATTCTCATAATAGTTTTCACATGAAGGGAATGTGGTGCATTTGAATTTTCAGAAAATCTGTTATCTGTCATGGTCGCTATAGCGATGAATTCCATCGCTGTAACGACAAGCTTCAGACTTTTCATCGCTATAGCGGCAGGTGGTTCGCTGTAGCGACGACAGTAAAACCTGTCTATTACAGATTTCAAAACCACTAAAACCCATTAACTTCATGTGATTAACTTATGTTTAATTATGCATTTTTATTTATGTTCAATAAATGTTGAATGAGCTTTAAATTTGTGAATCGCCATCAGATGCATGATAATGATAGAATTTGTTTGATTGTGCAAAGCCAAGTTAATTGTTTCTTGCTTTTCTATGTGTGTACTTGAATTTAATACGAGTACTTTGCATAAGATTTATCTCATACAGTTTTACGTGATAACATGCTTATATGTGAACCACTTAGAACTAGCCCAAAATGTGAGGAATCCTCAAATCATTGTATATATGCAGGAGACCGGCATTTTAGTTTAACTCGATTGTTTTATGTTAAATCTGATAATTGTTTTAAATGGTATGAAAGCACTGATATGATCAAGGCATTTTTTGAATTGAGAATAAACACTTGACCATAAAAAGCCTACCCGGTGAGAGAGCGAGTATTTGATAACCCAATTTGAGCTTAATGAGTCAGAATCCTTAATTATGAACTGCCAATATTCATAAGCACAATGCTTAGTGAATTTGCCCAAATATTTCAAAATCCAGTTCATAGTTAAAATACTATAGGATTCTGATATTCTTACATTCTTTTGAACCCTTATCCATCGTTTTTATTGACCTTTGCCAAAATGATAAAGGAACATTCGATTAGGGTATCATTGAACTAAGTTGGGGAGAAAGGGAGGTTGTGTTTATGTCAAGTAATGGTGAATTGGTGTAATTGATCTTGACAACAAGAAAAAGGAAAAAGAAAAGACAAAAGAAAGAAAAGCAAACCATGAAAAAGAAAAGAGAAAAATAGAAAGGTTTGCAATAAATCAAAGAAAAAGTTGTCAAGATCAATCAAGAAAAGAAAAACCAGTAAATCACCAAGAGTTGTATTTGAATAAGGAGGAAGTATGTAAATAGATTGAATGTTCCTCTTGCTTGGCCATTTGAATTCAATATCCCACATATGACAATTCTTTTGTAACCAAGCCAAATTACAACCCTTAAAGACCTTGTGATCATTTGCTTTTATGCTTTTAGAAACGATAATTAGATTGACGCATAATTTGATTGGTATGTTAGCATATTTGCCGGATGAGTGTTCATACCCTCACAATTGATTTCAATTTGTTCATATACTTTTAAAGAAGTGTGTTAGGTGTGGTTCATAGATAATTATGTTATTGCCTTGCATTGTATGATTTGAATTTTGTGTTTAGGACTTATGTTATATTCATAGTATATATTTAGATTAATGAGAAACTTTATACTTGCCCGCGCAATCCGCATTTGAATTTTGCATCTGAAAACTTTTCATTTCTTTGCATGTATTTTAAAAAAAAAAAAAAAAAATGTCCAAAGCCTTGTTTTTCCATTTGTTTGAGTCCTTTGTTTGAGGACAAACAAAGATTTAAGTTGGGGAGTGTGATAAGTGCCTAAATTGAGTTTAAAAGCATAGTTAATTAAAGCACTTTTGTAGCTTGTTTTGCAAGTTATCATGGGAAATGATTATAATCAATGATCAAATGCCCACTATTGCTTTTACTTCTTTCCCCATCCAATTGTGCAGGAAAATACAAGCCAGGACATCAACTGAGCAAAGAACATGAAGTTTTGATCAGCTTCCATCGCTACAAGCGCAAGCTTCCTCGCTACAAGCGAGCGTAGGCAGGGAAAATCAGAAGGCCATCGCTAGAAGCGCAGGATTGGTCGCTACAAGCGATCCTTTTGGGAGGTTCATCGCTACTAGCGATGGATTGGTCGCTTCAAGCGACCAAGGGCGGTTTAGTGCCAGGTGCTGACGTGGTGCTTCCTTATTGGCCAGAAGTCGGTCATCGCTACAGCGACAGGCTCGTCGCTTGTAGCGAGCGAACATAAATTCAGATTTATTTAGCCATTCAGCACAGTTTTGTAAAGGAGTTCAGTTAGAGTTCTTAGAGTTCTTTTGTAGAATATTTTAGGTTAACTTTTTAGACATAAAGCAAGGGCTAAGAGCTTTGATCTTCAAGGAGCAAAGGTGATTGGATTGTGGACTCAACCAAAGGCTTTGGGAAATCAAGACTTGGGTTTGTATTTTCATCTCTTCACTTCTCTTTTGTAAAGCTATCATGAAAATGAATAGCTAAATTCCCTTTGTTGGGATTGGATGCACTCTTTCTAACTTAGATGTAATAGTTTGATTATGCAATATATATGGTTTTAGCAATTGATGTGAATTTGAGTTTTTCTTGCCATTCATTGTCATGTTTTGATTTAAAATGATATTGACGAATACTTTTAAATCTTTGGCGAGAATAACTTCTATCAAAATAAGAAAATCTAGAAATGGATTTGGGTTTTGATAATCGCAAATAGTTTCGGAACTTAATGCTTTCGGATCGTTTGATTGATTGGGAAATCGTCGATTAAACGATACGATCGATCTCGCGATGTCATTTGGGAAATCAATGACGTTGTCGAGCGATACGTGGTAATTTCGCTAAAACGCTAAAACTCATATGCATGATCTTTAGATTACATTCGACGTTAGATTGAGGAAATCCTATCTCAACGCTTTTATTCCCTATCTTTTGTCGTCTTTATTTTCCGCATATTTTTCATTACCTTAGTTTATGTACAAACAATTTACAAAACCCCTTTTAGCTCAAAACGATAGCGATTGTTGAACGGTTCGAAGTAACGCACCAATCCCTGTGGAGACGATACAAAAATACTTACCTCGTTTGTTGTTTGAAATACTGCGACAACAGCCTCCTCGAAACCTTCATCCCATGATCGCAGACCAAGGTCCGTCGCTTCTTGGGCCCTCCGCTCGCAGGCTTCAGTCTTCCTCAAAACTACTATGTCATCAGAAAGGGCTTTGTTGACCGTCTAATGAGACTTCACCTCATCCTCCAAAAGAGCCATCTTAGATTTTTCCTCTTCATAGTGAGTCTTCCAGGCCGACAAGTTCCCCTCGAGCGTCGTTATCCTTTGGGTTCCATCCAAGACATCTTGATTCAGACGGTCATGGTCGCGTTCAAATCCGCCACCTTCCTCTCAGCCAAAGACAGGGACTCTTGAAGCTTATCGACCTTCTCGGCCTTAGCATTGGCCTCCTCAAGTTGCTTGTGAACGGCTCAAGCTTTCCTCTAGACTCTTCAAGCTTCTTGTTGGCCTTTTCCAGCTTCTCGTCCGCCTCTTCTTTGGACAGCCTTAAAGCCTTCTTATGGGCACCCTCCAGGTCACTCAGCCTCCGCGAAGGTACGAGCTCCATCATCAGACCCTGGCAATGACCCATGAGTCAGACCGGGGATAGAGTCAGAACCGGCCAGCAGAATACACAAGCTGGCAACTTTATAGACGCTAATGGCACCATCTGCAACCAACCTCTGCCGTTCGCGGATATCCATACGATTAAGGAAACCTTGATTCGAGGGCGTCAAGGCGTGCACAAAGTCCTCCCGGGAGCGGAGAAGGGGGCCGGAGAAAATGTTGGGAAGTTGAAAGAAGGGCCCCGAACCGCCCGAAATAGTCGACGTCGCAGTAACCATAGGGAGGCTAACACTAGGAATGCTCTCGTCTTCGACCTGGTGCTCAGAACGAGAAAGCCCTCTATCCTCGCTCCGGGGCTTTTTGGTCCGCTCTCGATCAACGGCGTTCTCTGCCCCGTCACCGCGAGAGGATTCCCTTTTTGAACCCTTCCGGTGATGATCAGGGGCGCTCGAGGAAGGCTAAGAACGATCTTTGGAACCCGCCTGGGAATCCACCCGCGTGTCTTTTGGAGGGCCGAACTTTATTAGAGACTTCAGAGCATCCCTCACGTTACTCTGAGACTTACTTTGGGAGGGAGGCTCCACCCCTGTCGTGGCGACTATCGAAGAAACAACTCCCACCGAAACTTGAGCTTGGGGGGTTCCACCCACAGCAGTAGGAGGGGGGTCGCCCCGCAACAGCACTTGCAAAGCTTCCTGAATGACCATGGAATCTGCAAAAGAAAAAGTAAAGCGATAAGCAAAATATCTAAAGAAAAAGAACACGACAAAAACAGACAAATAAAAACCCATGGGTCCCTTCTCTTTTTCACTCACCAAAGATCTCTCGACGATGAGCGACGTCCCTACCACGGAGGACCAACCTAGTGTCCACGAGCCTCCGCTTAAGGATCGTTTTTGAACGATCCCATAGATACCTGGGGTCGGGGACTCGTTCTTTCTCAAAGGAGGCGACAAAGCACTCCAAGTCAGACTTCAGGAGCCTCCCCACGTGGTTAAGGGCCGCTTCGTCGAAGGAATAAGCGACGACAGGTTTGTCAAAGTGGTCCCGAGACCAAAAATGAGGAAAAAGAGGTCGGTGAACAACTTCTTCAGAGGGCACTGGGACGGAGAACATATCGCCAAGGGTGGAAGCCATATCATCAGAATCAACATCCTCCTCTGGATAAATAGAGGGGACTCGGCAAATGAACTCATGAGCAAGACGGCTCACAGGGCGTAGTACCAGGAATATGTGCCTCCAAGACTCAAGGAAGTCTTCATAATCCTCAAACAGCTTCGTCCTCTGGTAAAGCTTCACCCCAACCAACATGAAGAAAACACACAATGAGGGCTGCCGGCCCTTGTACTCACACTAGAACTGGAAGACCTTCACAAGAGCCCAAGAGAGAGGATGAAGTTGGGAAGGCGCCCCTGTAGATGACGAAGCACACACAGCTCAAAGAAACTAAAGGGGACTGAGATTCCAGGTTCCTGGTGCAGAATGTCATAGGTAGTGAAACAACACCTCTTGAACCGACTGCTCGCCCTCATCTTGGGATTCGGAGCCTCGACATGTCACGTGATAGGCATCCGCCCAGAACACCAATCAACCTCATTAAGACTCTCATTCGACTGATAATATGAAACGACACCCATGACATTCTCGTGAACCAAACTGTAGTCTGCCTCCAAGCGAGGAGCGCCTCGATCATTTGCCATCTGCCCGGCTCCGTCCTTCCTGAAAAGATAGTGGAAACCATGAACACGGGCTCTAGAACATTCTTCCAACCACTAGATAATCTCCCGATGAGAGGGGCGGCGTCCCAAGTGTGCGGTAAGGGATTCCTTCATCTCACAGTACAGTTCGTCCCCTTCAAAGTCGGTCACTACAACCGGATTCTCTAGACCTATTGGGGGAAACAAAAAACCAACTTTTACCCTAAGTTGCTCTTAAGCCTCGCCTCCATGGCCACTAGACGAAAGATCCATCAAGTTCCCATAACAAGCACTCATCCCTCACCCCCAAGTTCGAAAGAAATGGAAAATAGCTAAAACAACGAAAAAAAATGAACAAATTACAGAGAGAAGGATGAGAATACCTCAAAGGTCTGACAGTTTTCTGAGAAAAGAGGAGGAGGCTATGAGAAATCGCAAGAATCACCGAACTGTGGATTGATTAAGAAGGATCCCTCACTCGAGAAAAGCGAAGCAAAGTAAGAAGACAGTGAAGGAAGATTTGCAGGTAGCAGCGGAAAGAGATTTCTAGAATAGTGTATTAGAATGCGTAAAGAATGAGAGAGGGAGAGTTCCCCTCGTTATATAGGCTTCGAAATAATCAGATCAACGACCCAGACTGAAGAGAGTCCAAAAGGCCCTAATCCAACGGCTGAAGGACCACGTCGAACCACAAGAGGGAATCAAGTAGTGCGCGCATGGAACCTAACCTTCAGAACGTGTGAAGGACACGACGTTGACACGTGGGAAGCAAAACTGAACAGCCATGGTGTCCAAAACGGTTCCGCTTAGAGCAGTTAATGCAATTACCTTCCTCTGTCCACACAGGGCGCCGAACCTACTAACGTCGGGTGGCAGCAGAAATTTCTTCAAAGGATTCAAGGGCGCCCGATATTCGAAGACGTCCCCTTAACACGCCACACATGGTTAAACCATTGCGCCCTAAAGACATCAACGGCTTGGGGGCAACTGTTCTGCACTGGCCAGAAAACCAACCAGACAACGACACATGGACCAGACGTCCACCACTCTAAGGTGTGTCACCTGAGGGCGCATGTCAACGATTTACCTTTTAGTTTTATTAAATAACTCATACACCTAGTCTATTTTTAACTCACGTTAGTGTGTTGAAAGGGTATTTTTAACTCATATGACTATGATTATTCATTTAAGATACTTTAACTTTTAATTGAGATACAAAGAATGATCATTGATGGGATACGTATAAGATTTAATTTTATAAAAGAGTTCGTGTTTATTTGTAGAATAGATTTTCTCTTTTTTTTTGCAACCAAAAAAAAAAGATTTTCTCTTCTTTCAAAAAAGTAAATATGTTCGTAATACATATTATTATACTTTTAGTATATATTGTAGTTTTTTTTGTACAAGTATATTGCAATTTAATCAAGCGTTTTCTGGGTCTATTTTTCTCTAGTTGTATTATGAGTATCATTAATACATAATATATAAAATTTAAAATCCCTACTTATGTTTACCTTAAAAAATCTTTAAGTTAAAAGTGAAAGTATCTTAACTTCATAATCATGGTCATAAAAAGTCTTAGGCTGTAGTAATCACAAATTTGAATAAAAAAATGTTGTAATCATGAATATTTTAAGAGCAGTCCTATATATAGCGAACATATTGCTCGCGAATTAATTTTTTATTACATTTTTAAGTAATTTTTGTTGCATTTTTTTACTAAAATAAAAAAATAATAATAAGGTATTGAATAGGGATGACAAAAAAATCCGCACCCGTGGATATCCACGGGTAAAATCTGCCACGGACACGGAACAGATACTTTAATGGATATCCATGGATCAAATAAACGAATATTTTAATTATCCGCTAATTAATTGATACGGATGTGGATTTAATGGTATCCTCAATCGCGGATATCCTTACCCGCTATTAAACCGAGTAAATTACATAAATAATCTTTACATCTTTCACCTTCTTAAGCAAAAAAACCTCGGTATTGTGAGTGTTATTGTTGAATATGACGAGCTTTATTTATTCTTTTGTTAAATCAAAGAACTTTATTTTTATTAAATGTAATGAACTTTATTTATGTTTTTGTTGAGTCAAAGATCTTTGTTGTTATTGTAATATATGGATATTATGTTTTGCTAAAAAAAATGCATACGATGAACTTTTGTTTTTAAATTTTAGCTAAAAAATATTAACAATTTTTTTTTATAAATGTAATCTATATAGATATTTGTGGATTACATTTAATGAGATATATTTCATTAAATATAAAGTCAAAAAAATAATTTTTGAAATATATTTAGATGGTAAGTATTTAATTTACGAACTAATAATGCTTTTTTTAAGAGCTAATAATGCATTTCTTAAAATGTTATTTGTTTTTATAATCTTTATTTTTTATATATGAGTGGCCTAGTGACCCCACACACGTAAGAAGGATAGAAGCCTCATAAAATGCCAATGCAGTTAAACCACTGAACTATAACAACAGAAATAAAAATCTTCAAGTTTCAATGATCCATATATTAAAAAATCTATTATTACTATTTAAATTAAAACCCAAAGTTCCTTAAAAACAATTAAAACCCAAAGTCGGTTACCTTAGAATCACTTGGTTGAAAGTCCGCTCTTCGATTTCATTGCAAAAAATAAAACCCAAAAAAGTTAAAGCTTGAAATATTTCTTATGAAATATATTCAAATTTTGTTTTGATTGAGTGAAATATATTCAGATGTGGAGTATTTAATTTATTTATTGAAAATGTGTATTATTAAATTTTGTCATAGTCTTAACAAAACAAAAAAAAATTATCATAGCAAAATATAAACGCTATTTTTCAGTATAGAATGTTTATAAATTTTTTATTCAATCAATACAGAATATTTCGTAAAGAATGTTTATAAATGTTTTATTCAATCAATATAGATTAATTCGTAACAGTTTACCATGTAAAATTTTAATTTTCCTTGTATTAGAATTTTAATAATTAAAATTATTACCATTTTTATTAAATAAATATTATGCTCACAAAAAGAAATATATTTTTTTAGGAAAAAAAATAATGCTTTGTTGACTAAAAAACAATTTCGAAATTTAAGACAAGACCAAAAAATTTGTGTTAATCTCAATGGTCTCATCCAGTCACCATCTAGCTCTCTTATATATAGATTACATTTTGACCCTAATTTTCATATCTTCAATTTAGAATACTTTTAGTTAGTTCTAATTTACTTCAGAAAAATGGCATCTAAACTAACATTGCTTATCCAAGGCCTCTTGGTCATGGCTGTTTTAATCTCTTTCATGGGGGAAGCTAGGCACTTGGGTATGATTTCCTCAATCTCTAGAAAGAATGAGTTTTCAATTTTCTTTTGGATTTTGCAGTCATACTAATTGAATAAAATGCAATAATAGGTTCAAGAGTTATTCATTTTATGATTGACAACTCTACCTCCTTACAATGCTCCTATAGAATTGACCATAGAGGGATAAATTTCCATTCCATGTTCAATTTCCCTCCATAAACATTTCTTCATATTTTTCCTAATGGTCTACCCCCAATTACATTAAGGATCCACCCTTTTTTTAACTATAAAAAATAATTCAAGTAGTAAGCCATTTTCACCACTTCCACTCTAATTGATTATTTTTAATTGGATACTCTTATTGTCTTGTTTTGTCTATCGTAAAATTCATGTGATCATCTCATGCACCTGCACATTTGTCGATGGATATATGTATGTTATTATTTATGTCAAACCAAATTTGTGAAGTTTATGTTCAATATTCCTAAATTACTAATTTCAAGGAGATTTTGATGGAAAATATGTGTAATTTGATTTGATTATGGCTCATATTTTTGCAGTTGAGACAAAGCAAAATGATGTGGGTACCAAAACAAATGGTAAAGTCAATGGTGATGCAAGTTCTGATTGCTTCAATATACCTGGATTTCCCGGTGTTCCAGGCCTACCGACATGGCCCGGTATTCCAGGCATTCCTGGATGGCCCGGTACAACACCTGTAACTCCTCCATTAACAACTAGTAAAGACAATGGCGATGCAAGTACAGATTGCTTCAATATACCTGGATTTCCCGGTGTTCCAGGCCTACCAACATGGCCCGGTATTCCAGGCATACCAGGATGGCCCGGTACAACAATTCCACCTGTAACTCCTACAACTCCATTAATACCAAGTCCACTTCTCACTCCAGCAGCTCCATTAATACCAAGTCCACCAGTAACTCCTGCAGCTCCATTAGTACCAAGTCCACCAGTAACTCCTGCAACTCCAACAGTACCAAGTCCATCAGTAACTCCTGCAACTCCAACAGTACCAAGTCCACCTAAATAATAACAAGTCCACCTGCAGCTCCTACAACATCTACCCCACCTAGTCCACTATTTTAAATAATCAGATGTAGCTAAAGTTAAGTTAAAATAATGCTGATTGTATTCTTATGTGATATTTATGTTAAAACGTTGGAAGTATATTTGGTGGTTTAATGATGAGAATATATTTCTAGAATTTTTATTTCGTGCTTACAAGTGAAAGTGAAATATCTTCTTTTATGGTAAACCTTACAAGTCACGTAAACTTTTTTTAAGGAAAACTAGAAAAACGTCAACAATGTAAACTTCTTTAAACTTAAAGGACATATGTTAAAAGTAAAACTTCCAGGAAATATTTGGCATAGACGAATAACTTAAAGGGTTAATATATGTTTATCTCTTGTAATATGATCGACTTTAGTTTAACTTACCGTTTGATTTTCTTGTTCAATCTACTTATTCTTCTTCTTAGTATTCAAGTTAAAACCATTGACTCATCGCCAAGGCCTTGCGTACATGAATTCAAAGCTCTCCCTGTTAAACAAACAAAACATAAATTAAATTAAATCAATAATAATAAAAAAAAAGAAAGAAACATGAATATGAATGTGTTCTGAAATAATGGATTTGATTCAGAAAAGCTTCGATTCTTGGAACATGGATTCAAATGAAGACAACAATTGCTTGGACTATAATTTATATCTACATGTCATTAAGAAAATTTATATCTTGGAACATGGATTCTTGACATAAAAGGATAATTTATGATACCCAATTTTCTTGACATGATGATGATTACCCTAAAAATATGGATAATTGTGCAGCTTAACAATTTCATTTAGCATGTTCTCTTGAATTGGTATAGAAACATCTTTGATTTCAAAAATGAAAATGAGATTTCTTACACACATATATTGCAGTAAACACAATGAGACTAAGATGCAAGCAAAAGTCAAATGCAAGATATGAAGTAGCAAGGGAAGAAAAATAGTTAAGTCAAGGATGGATTAAGAAGATTTTAAACCTGTAATAAACTCTAGAATTGAAATTCTGTTGAGTTGATGAAGGAGGAAGAAAATCCAATTGCTTTAGCATCAATGATTTCTTTCCTAGGAGGTTTTTAATGGAGTGATTGATAGTAGTAATTACTTGAAATTTGAGGAAAACAATAATGTGTGCTTAATGTTAATCAATTGCCAAGATACGTTGATAGTAGTAATTGCTTGAAATTTGAGGAAAACAATAATGTGTGATTAATGTTAATCAATTGCCAAGATACGTCGATTGATAGTATTGGTTGTGTATGTTTTGGTTAGTGAAGAATTAAAGCATTGTAGGCCAAATTGGTCCCAAATAATAATATTATAGATGGCTTGGTATACTCACCATCTAGCTCTCTTATATATAGAATACGTTTTGACCCTAGCTTTCACATCTTTCATATAGAAAACTTTTAGTTGATTCTAATTTACTTAAGATAAATGGTTTCTAAACTAACCTTGCTTATCCAAGGCCTCTTGGTCATGATTGTTTTAATCTCTTTCATGGTGGAAGCTAGGCACTTGGGTAAGATTTCCTCAATCTCCGGAAAGAATGAGTTTTCAATTTTCCTTTGATTTTTGTAGTCATGATTATTGAATAAAATACAATAATAGCTTCAAGATTTACTCATCTCATGATTGAGAGTTTTACCTTTGTATAGTGCTCATGTAGACTTGACCATAAATGATACAATATATGTATGTTATCAACTATGACTAACAAAATTTGTGAAGTTTGTGCTCATTATTCCTAAATTACTAATTTTAAGGAAACTTTGATGCAAAATATGTGTAATTTTATTTGAATATGGCTAACTTTTTTGTAGTTGAGACAAGGCAAAATGATGTGGATAGAGTGAAAGATTGTGCAAAAACAAGTGGTAAAGACAATCGTGATGCAAGTTCCGATTGTTGGGTACCTCGTGATCCATTCAGACCAAGTCCACCATCTGTAGTTGAGGTTACTACAAATCAAAATGATGTGCATAGTGTCAAAGATTGTGCAAAAACAAGTGGTAAAGACAGTCATGATGCAAGTTCCGATTGCTGGGTACCTCGTGATCCATTTAGACCAAGTCCACCATCTGTAGCTGAGGTTACTACAAATCAAAATGATGTGGATAGTGTCAAAGATTGTGCAAAAACAAGTGGTAAAGACAATCAAGATGCAAGTTCTGATTGTTGGGTACCCCGTGATCCATTTAGACCAAGTCCACCGTCTGTAGCTGAGGTTGCTACAAAGCAATTGGGAGGATCCATTTTCTAAGTTTATTGATGGCTAAATAAAGAAGACAAACACATGTAAAAGTCGAAACACCACACATGCAACAATATGTTCTTTTACGTGGGTCAAATCATGTGCACTTTCCTTTGTGAGCCCTTGTCCATTAAATATATAAAATAAATAATTGAAAAATGTTTTATGGACTTTTTCTTGTAAACATGTCGTTATTATTAACGAGAAGTATTAAAAAAAACGAGAAGTAAAATTATGGTTAATTTAGTAGATGTATTGATTAATTAATGAGGTTGGATAGCTCAACTAATTTTAATCGAGTTAATTAATGAGGTTTGATAGTTCAACTGATTTTAATCGAGTATTAAAAGAGTTGAAAATTCAAGTTTCAAACTCAAACAAATATTAAGAAACTGATCTAACAAATAATTATTAACATATAATATATTAAAAAAAAAAAGTATATCTTGAATACCATTACCACAAAAAACTGATGAATCATAAATTATTTTTCCTTTATAAAATGATTTTCAATTAATAATAATAAAAGATAGAGTCATGAGAAAAACGAGGGCCGCATTTGTTTGTACTACTACAGTTCCAATCTTTGATGACATTTAGTTCTGTTTTTTTAGTTTTGTATCCTCCAAACTAACTAAAAATTGAGTTGTTCGATCTGAACTTGAAAGATGGCAGAGAAGGAAAACGGAGTAACAGTAGAAGAAGAGAGCTCCAACAAAAAGAATAAGATATACGACGTCGTTCAGAGTCTGATATCAGAACCTTCTTATACTGCAAATCGGATCAAAACCTCACTCTCTCCTTACATTCCCGAAGCTTCTAGAAACTACACTCGCCGTGTTCTTCGTTGGTCTCGTCAAGGCTCTTCCCTTCGACCTCTCCTTCTCATTTCGGTTCGGTCACTCTCTCTGCATATTTAATGAATTTCATATCGGTGTTAATTGTTGTGATTGCAGTTACTAATTGTAGTCACTTAGATCTTCAAAATATTTATATTAACAATCGTTGTTCTCAGAGTGTGATTAATGATTATAGATTACTTCTTAACAAGAAAAATAATAATAAACATTCCAAAAAAAATCAATTAAAATTACTAAATTAGTAACGTTTTTCAGGGTTTTAAACAGCGAGTGTAGTTTATGTGAGCTTAGCTAGTAGGGACATTGCAATATGCAGTGGTCGGGGTTTCAATCCAGGATTTTCCACTTATTCGGATGAAATTTCGGTCACTTGGCTTACTTACCCAACATAAAAAAGGGTGCAATTATTAGTACCAAAAAACTAAAATAAAAGAGTAATGATAGTTAGAGACACATTTTTTCCTACTTCTGCGACACCTTGTTAACCATGTTAAAAAACGTGGTTAATTTAGTTGATTAGATTTTTTTTTTCCAATTCACAATCGATTGTGATTAACTCAAGTACATGATTGGGGGATGGGTAGCTCATTTAGTTGAGCTAAGAATCAAAAGTCCAGAGTTTGAATCCTAACAAGGGAGAAAATATTAACGTAACAACTAACATTATAACATTTTCAATTCAAAAAAAAAAAACTTAAGTACATGATTAACCACAATTTCATAATTTTGAATGTGATCGATCTAAACGAACTATTTACTCAGTTGAATTAACAACAATTTTGCATGTGACTAATCGCGTGTTGCAGCCCACAGGTGTAGGGAAAATTGGGTGTCCATGAAACAATTTGGAGGGGAAAAAAATAGTGATTGCGGTAACGATTGGAATGGTAATCGTGTTGTGATCATTGATGAGCCTCGGTTGTGGTTGCATTATAGTTTCAAAAACATCAAAAATCTGTTATATCGCAGTCTAGGTTGTGATTGTGGACCGGACCTTTATTTAAAATCCTGACGTGCTTAACTGTGAAACATGTAATAATAAGTAATATTAGTAGTATTTGTCAAAAAACAAAAGTAATATTAGTCCTGAATGAATATTAGACTATCATTATGCAAGTTAATTTCACTGTGTAAAATGTTAGTTCTAGACTTTTGTTAGTTTTCCAATTCTGTTACATTGCAGTTAGTTAGTTACAGAGTAGTTAGTTAGTCTGTGGCTTCTATATTTATTCTATGTGGGACATGGGTTTCCCCAATACACCCCCTCACGACATCACTACTGGGCTCTATGTGTTTATAAGCCATTCGCTTGCTCTTTGTTAATCAGTGAATGAGAAAGATGGCATTTCATATCATTTCAGTTTCATCCTTCTGGTTGTGTTTACTGCAATATTTGTGTGTAAGAAATCTCATTCTCAGTTTTGAAATCACAAATGTTTCTATACCAATTCAAAAGAACATGCTAAATGAAATTGTTTAGCTGCACAATTATCCTTATTTTTAGTGTAATCATCATGTCAAGAAAATGGGGTATCGTAAAATTATCCTTTTAGTTGAATGTTTATGCTTTCCTTTTCAAATTGCTGTAGGTTGGGACAATTGCTCTTGTTGCCTTGACAGGACTCCTTACCTTTATGCTTCTCCTTCTGGTTGCAACTATCAATGCCATCATCGTCTCTCTTTTCATTTCTTTGGCGGTAGCCGGAGGATTCTTGGCTCTTTTCTTTGCTTTAGTGACAGCAATATATATTGGAGCATTATCAGTAGCCATATTTGCAATTTCGACAGTTGTGTTCTGGACAACCGTGGCTATTCTGATAACTGCAGGTAACTGGCTGTTTTCCAACCTTTTTCTTTTCTCTTTAATTGCTTAATCTTATTTGCTATTTAAATTGTTATAAACATTTTGATAGATTAGTTATAGGTTAAATTTTCTTAATGACATGTAGATATTGTGTTAGCAGCCAACACTCGGTGGATTTAGTCCCACATCGGATAGATAGGATTCTTGAGAATAGTATATAAAGAGGAGGCACTCCTCACCGTACAATCCGGTTTTGTAAGGATGAGTTAGGCCCCATAATTCGTGACCAATATAAATTGGACTATAATACATGCTAAGATTCTGAATTTGAATTAAATTGCTTCTTTTTGTTAAAGACTGGCATTATTTCAGATCATCGATTGGGCTAGTTTGTTGCGTTACCCTGTATAGAAAGATACTTGAATCTTCCCGAAGTGTGTGTATGTGTGTGTTCTAGTTACTGCATGCATTTTCATGATATATTGAATGTTTTCATTTTTGCATGTAATTGTACACGGACTAGACACAATCTTGTTGACATCTATGAAACATTGACACACACAGACACAAAACCAACACAAACACATAGAAACAGGTCTCTCTGTCGAATGAGTATCATACACTGACACCGGTCAGACACTCGCACACACCTACAACCTGAAGTGTTGATGCTAAATAGGTTTATGTTGACCTCAGAACTCCTTAATCACCTAATGCACATTAGGAAATTAAATGATTTATATGCAAATTATTTGAGTGCTGACACACAGCCAGTCAAAATAGTTGCTGAATACCACAATTACCTGATGGAATTCTTTCTTTCAATCTCAACTCAACAAATTGGAAATGGATTTACTGCAGTTGACATTTCCAACAGTCGTGATCTTGGCAACAGGATGAAAATCAAACAGCTTTGATTTAAGTTGTATTCTATATCCAGTTTAATAAGTTTAAAGTTAAAATACAAGTAGCCGATCTCCATCCAATGGTTGACATTCACCGACTGCAATGATTGCATTGTTTTGCGACTGTAGGAAACCTAGGTCCACTGCTTGTTTGCAGATGTAGCCACTGCAGACCTCTGCACTGCAGAGGTTATGTGGTAGCTCTAACTATAACATGACAATATATTTTGTCCTTGCCACTCTGAAATCAAATGCAATGCTGAAGTTTTTAGCTTTCTGAGATGGATTTTTATCTAAGGTTGCTTTTTATTTTCTCCTTTTTTCTGGTCTAACACTAGTATTGCATTAACATGAAAATAATACGAGCAGGATGGGTTGGATTCTTTTGTACTGCATGGTTGATAGCTAGCAAGAGCCTTGGATTTGCAAAGCACTCATTAAGCGTGAGTGGCTCTGCAATTTCAAATTATTCTGCTGCTTGGGGTAGCCACAACCTTTCACACAAACATTCCGATTAGGAGCTGATCACGGGTAGGAGCTTATGTGTTAGGTTACATGTGGATGCTGTGAAATGGCAAAAGCTTCTTCTGTTGACTGGAATATTCCCAAATCCCACTCACTGTTTGGTTTCGATGGCTATGATTATGTTTGTACTTATGAGCTGAGAGCAGTGTTGATAAAATATGCTGGTTGTATGTATTGTGTTACACAATTAAGGGTTGAAAAAGCATTGGCTTTTCTTTGTTAGCCTACGGAATTACCTGGTATTGTACAACTTAAGCTTGCATGAAATTGCATTTGTGTGGTTAATAATGTAATTTTTAAATGTTTATAGTTAATGTACTTGTATGAACAAAGGTGTATATGCGATATCAGTGTAGCTAGCCATCATAAAGAAAAAAAAAAGTGAAAACATCGGGTATTCAGTTGAAACCAGAGCAGGATCATGTTATAACATGACATGTGATTATAACCTTTAATATAACTGTTATTACGTTAAAACATTGGTCTATTGGTTCGAACATGCCATTTTATGTCTGCAACTTTTGTGAGTGTGATTGAAATTGGCCTAAACTAGATACAAACCTGCCCGTTGCGCGGTGGAATAATATTTTTTCTTTTAAGAAATTACGTGATATTTTAGGTGTTGGAAATGATGAAGATTAAAAGCACACAAGGGATTAGGACGACATGATATAGTCCTTGATTCTAATAAAAAGAGCACAAGGTAGCATAGAAATATATATTAGGTGATGGATATATTGGAGAATACAACTTTTTATTCTTATTTCAGTTGTATATAGGCAATGCATAAATGTTGAATATAACCATTGTTATCTTCCTCGTTTCTGTTGGCAAATTCACATCTACGGTGCAAATTGGGAACTATTTTGCTAAAAGAAATTAAAAGAAATACTTGAAAACATATATTAGTGCCTTGCCTCAAAGTCTGTATATCCAAAGACATTAGAGAGAAGGATTAAAAAATAAAATGAAGTAGAAGTGAAGAATTTTGGTAAAGGCATGTGAAGCTCCAAAACTTGAATATTTTCAACCAAGGCACAAAAACATCTCCCTTCAATGCTATCATGTTTGCCAACCAACAAAGGTTTTAACTGAAGACATCAAGTGGTTGAATATATTTGTGAAAGGCAACTTGATGTCTCTGTTAAGCATTTTAACACAGTTAGGTAGTAAGAGAAAAAGTAAAGATTGAATATAACGATTTTTTCAATTATCGTTTTAGGAAGGCAAGGGTAATAGTGAATGTAGTTGATAGTTTAAATGTGCAATTACCTCGTTTGGCATTTTGTAAATGTCAGAATACAAAGTTAACCAAGTTAAATAATGATCATGTTAGCCACGACATTGTCTTCAATTTATTGTGAGAACCTTTCTCCAATGATGCTTTGACAACGATCGTCTAAACTCTTGGGTTCAAGGATGTATTTTTTGTGTATTGTGGGGGAAAAGTGTTGTGAATGTTAGAAGAAAGGTAACCGACCACATTTCAGTAGGTAAGAAGGTAGAGAGTAATTGTTGAAATGTCATGATTCATACGTTAACGTTAGTATTATGTTTAATACTGGGAGAGGTATGTAACATATAGATAAAATGCATTAAATCCTAAAAAATTGCCCCTAAGAAAAATGTAACGGCAAATTAGTTAGTCCTCATAAAATTGCCCCTAAGAAAAATAAAAAGGAGAAAAGAAAGGGATGGCTTTTCAGTTGACCACTACGCATATATGTGGAGGTGGCAGAGATGATGTGGCATGTAGAATGATGAGATGTCATCAAAAAAGTTTGAGGAACTGATTTAATAAATAGATTGGTGCAAGTGCCATAATCCACGAGTTAGCCTCTCCCAAACGATATATTTTGTAGGGAAATGTAGCAGAAAATTTGTGTTTTCTTCAAATTTAGATAATGCATTGTCTCTCGAGAGATGAGCATCAATAGTTTGGTAAATAGGAAAAAATGGATGGAAGAGAGAAACAAATGTGTAGCACAAAAATAAAGAATTTTTTTAGTCAGACGTCATATATTTCTGAGTATACCCAAATTTACTTAAATTTGAAGTTAATATCAAAGGTGTATTTATCATA
Organism: Medicago ruthenica; assembly: GCA_018208015.1. Classification (NCBI taxonomy): domain Eukaryota; kingdom Viridiplantae; phylum Streptophyta; class Magnoliopsida; order Fabales; family Fabaceae; genus Medicago; species Medicago ruthenica. The sequence continues at coordinate 19,807,770 of CM031375.1, forward strand.
TAAATTTTCTCAAAACTCTTTTTTCATTGTCTCACTCTAAACCGCACTTTAAACTTTCATCCTCTCTCACACCCATAAACAATCATGAATGTGAAACACATCTCAATGAAAGATTAAATATTCTATCATAACATCTTTCATCCATACTCGACTGCATATAGGTAATGAATTTCTTCTTTTTTTTCCAATTTTTCAACGATGTTGGGTTTCCATTTTGTCTTTGTTCCATGTCCTTTAGAGAAGTAGTTCTTCCATGGTGTGTGCGTTAACTAAGTTTAAGTGTTAATCCCATATTAACGTAATTTAAATTTACGTACTTCATCACTTAAAACTTATAATAAGGTTAACACAAATTAAGTTTAGATATGAACACTTAAACTTAATTTAATTATGCACAAACTATAAAAGTTTAGATATGAACCTTGAACAAATTAGGGTTTCCACCGTTGAAGTATACTTGAGCGTTGAACAAATTGTCCATTGTTTAGGATCTACACCATAAAAATTAAAAACAATCAATGAAAAACTCATTCAAACATTTCATCAAACACGTGGAGTGCAAATTATACATAAACCATAAAACTAAAAAGTACAACATAAACATGCAAACATCTAAATATTTAAGCAACATAAGTCATTTACATGTAAACATTGTATCATTTCTTGCCAAAAAAATCAAAATTTAAACAAACCATAAAACTAAAAATTTCTAATTTAAGAGGAAAAATGTAACATATACACATAAAATGTCAATGGTACTTGATTATGAAAATTTACTTGTTATTGGAGTGTTGGTTGATTTGAACTTGAAGAAGTTGGGGTTTGGATGATTTGAGAGAGTTTTTAGAGATTTTAGATGTGAAATGAAGAAGAATGAATAAATGAGGTGATGTTTGACCTACAAAGGAACGCCACGTAAGTTAACTCACGTTGGATGTACCGAACATGACATAAGTCACGTAAGTTATACACCAAATTGAGTTAAATCACGTAGGTTATATCCGGACGTGAGTTAACTCACGTTCTGTTTGTGTCAGCAAGCAGAATAGGCAGAAATGAGTGTTTTCCCTATTTTCCTTCATTCATTCATACTTCCATACATCCATTCATTCATTTTCATCCATGTATTCAACAATTCATGCATACATACATTCATTCAAGATATGAATCATTCATTCAATCAAAATTAAAATACGCAAAATTAAACCGGAAAACTAATTAAAATGTCATAAAAATGCGCAAAGGCGCGAGTGTAAATATAATACATCAAAATCCCTCGAAATGTCATAAAAATAACTGCAAATATACAAATGTCATAAAAACACTAGAATAAGACCTTACTCCTCTGGACTATGGCTCCTAGTCCTCATCCGGGGAACCGGCTCCTCCTGCAGCATGTGATACTCCTCCTGGATGCCCTACAACACACCGGTAAAAAATGGATGCACCTTAGGATGCTCCAATGCTGACTCGACTCTGACTCCGATGTTTCCAATAATCTGGAGTGGGTCGGGAACCTGTCTGGCATACTGCTGCTAAACAACAATCTCCTCGTAAGGAGGGACAGGAGCTGTGTACTCAGCAACGGGTGCATGGTCGCTCATAATAGGATGAGATACCCTGTAGAACCAAGTCATGTACCCATGTTGATACCTCCACTGCCGAGCCTCTGCTGTCTACCGACCCTGAAGCGCATGTGGAAGGACATGGACCAGAAAATCCTGAAAGACTACAACCACATCCTCTGCCTTAAGAGCCTCAAACGTCGTAGGAGATTTGGGAATGGTCTGGACATAGCCGCACTGCCTGAGAACCCGCTCCGATAAGTGAAGGCACATCGTCGTACGGATGGCCATGATCCAACCTGAGTATCAGAACATTGAAAGACGTAATGTCCCGGGTATCCTCGTACGACCTCCATATGACATCAGCATTCACCATCAGATCAATCAGGCCTCAGTAATGTGAAGCAGCAGAATGGCCCCTTGGTGGATGAAACCGGCCAGCACGTGGTCCATGACGATCATAGTCCGCAGTAAGATTCCTCGGATAGAGCTTCTTGAAATGCTCCAATATCCATGCCTACAAAAACTGTTGGGTTTTTATATTGTGTTGGCTGCATTTTGTTAAAACAAGATGTTGTACCATATGTCCTAGACATGTAAGTACGACATCTTAGCTTAAGGTGAAGTGCTTTGTTTCGCATCTTGGAAGATTGTGTTTTAGCGTGAGATCAAAGAAGATTTGATTCACGTGGCTTGTGCTCCAAGAGGCGTGTGTTTCTAGAAGCTGCATAAGACGGTTTAAGCTTTGTCGTATTTCCTAAGTTAAATGTCATAAACATTTTAGGAAACAATATATTTGCTCCTAGAAAATTGTGAAGACCATATACATGTTTTGGTCTGCTGACTTGTTTAGCCCAATTGAAGATCAAGCCCATGCATTCTATGGCTATATAAAGGAAGACTCAAACCTATTGAAGATCATCGAAGTCGTCATTTTGAAAGAGTGTCATTTAGGGTTCCGTGTATGTCCTTGTTATTTGTAAGCCTCTCTTTGTATCACCTTAATGCATTGAGCTGGACTGTTTAGTTGAGTGTGGTACTTTGTTATTTGTAAACCGCTCTAGTGCTTCTAGCAAGAGTAGGTTTTGTTATTTGTAAACCGCTTTAGTCTCTCCTATTTGATTGTAATCATTGTTGAAATCACGGGTTGTGTGATTGAGAGAAAGTGAGGTGTGATCTCATATATAGGGGGAGTCTTAGATAGAAATGCACGGGTAGTGTTTAGGTGTCAAGGCAGTGAACAAAGTTTGTTCAAATAAGACTACGAACCAAAACTATTATAGTGGATTTCCTTTCTTGGCATGGATGCCTCCATATGTATGTGACGTTGCACCGAACTGGGTTACCAAATCTCCTGTGTTCATCCTTCCCTGCACTTTACTTTATTATTGGTTATTGTACTACGTTATTATAACTAATGTCCAGGACATCTTGTAAGACATTCCTGGTGTCCCAGACATCACATAGGACATATGTCCAGGTAGTGCCAGAATTTTAAAAACAAAGAGACAATAATATCAACACAAGTATCATACAAACAAATATTTCAGCATCACAAACGCATAAACAAACACAATATCATAAGTCATTTATAATATGCTATAGAAAAGAAAAAAAAATACTACCTTAAGTAGAGACGTGTAACCGCCAACGGCACCAATGGTCGGGTCCGTAGCAAGAGAAAGCTGGGTGTAGAGAAAAGTAAGTGCCATCCCGCCTCAAGACCACTCGTGCACCGTGTGCAAGTCCTGCATTGTTGTTAGCCATATCAGATTAACATTTTTGTTCTTCTTGTTGGCGAAAATGGTGACGTCAACCAAGAACAATAAAAACGCCTTAATGCACTGTGTCCTAGTCCTTTCCAGCTCCTCCGCCTCGTCCTCATCAGCAGGCTCCTCCAACTCATTACACATATGCATGAGTCTATCATACACAATCTTCAGGTTAGGTATACTAATATACCCACCCCCACTGTTTATTTACCTCACCCTCAGCCTCCTCCGCCGTCAAACCAAACTCCTCCTGCAACAGCTCCATACCGGTCTCGTAGTTTACATCGTCGTCAACCATGAGCCTCCCATGAATGGGGATGAGTAGAAGACACGCCACATCATCTAGTGTGACGGTCATCTCCCCAACGGGCATATGGAACATGCTAGTCTCCCCATACCATCTCTCTAACAAGGTGGTGATGAGGCCAGGGCTGATGTTCTCATACCTAGTCTGAAGGAGAGGGCAAGACCGGATCCATCCACCCGCTCGCAAAACCATAAAGCTCCCCGTCCTGGAACTGTCAGCTTCTCACTCGTAAGCTTCTTCCCGTGCGAGGCAGGGGTCACCCGATGCGTCCTCCGAAACTGAAATACAAAAAATTAAACGAACAACAAACCGTTAAAAATATAAACATTTGAATAACTAAAAAAGACATAACAATTTAATCGTAAAAAAACAATTAAAATAAACATTAAATATTTTAACATAACAATTAAATCGTAAAATTAAAATAAAATAAACAATTAAATTGACGTGTAATTAAAATATTTTAACATAACAGTTCAATCGTAAAATTAAATTAAAATAAACAATAAATTGACGCGTAATTAAAATATTTTATTGTAACAATTAAATCGTACAATTAAATTGACGCTTAATTAAATTGACGTGTAATTAAAATATTTTAACATTACAGTTAAATCGTAAAATTAAATTAAATTAAACAATTAAATTGACGCCTAATTAAATTGACACGTAATTAAAATATTTTAACATAAAAATTAAATTAAAATAAACATATCAATTGACGCGTAATTAAATAAAATTCAACAATAAAACTTATCGTAGCGTCGCTCCAAAGCCTGCATGCCATGTGTCTGCCAAAATTCGGTAGAAGCAGTAGGGCCCCCAAGAAAACCCTCCGGTCCGGCCTCCTCCTAGGCCTCACCCTCATGATGTTGAGGCTGAAGCTGCTCATACTGTACCTGAGGCTGCTCGTGCTGCTCTGTGGGGTCCACTACATGGGACACACCCGACTGGGACGACGTCCCCTCCACATCCTCACTCGTACTGCTCCTAAAGCCATGTCTCCTTCGAACATGAGGACGTGCAGCCACCTTTTCGGTCCGTGCACTCTGTGTCGTGCTCTCCCTGCCTACTCTCAGCATGTCCAGTCTCTCAGACATATCTACACAGCACAAAAAAATGTAAAAAAAAATCAATGATTTTCATAGGGACATTGTGTCATTTCTAACTAATCAACAACAACAATTCACATTGTACCCAAACTACCACATTGTGTCATTTCAATCTCTAAATTACCACATTGCACTCAAACTCACTATAATCAACATTAACAATTCAATTTCTAACTAATTTCATCATTAACATTGCAAAAAAAACTATCATTGAAAATTTTTATCAAACACCTAGAGTGCAACATTAACACTATGAGTTCATTGTCCAATTTTCAACTATAAACTACCACATTTGAGTCAAACTTACTCAAACAACATCTATACTACAATTCCTAACTTATTTCATCATTAACAATCCTAAAACTAACATGCAAATCAAACCCCAAAATCCTAAAATTGTGAAATTTCTCCAAAAAAATCTAACGATTAAACCAAAAAAAGTCAATGCAAAAGGTTAGAGAACAATTACTTGTGATTGAAGTAGAAATTGATGTTGATTTGGTTGAGTTTGATCAGATTCGTGATTTGAGGGAGAAAATTCGCAACTTTTGGATTTGGAACATAATGGTTCTGTGTTCTGGTTGTTCTGTTTCTATAACAGAACGCTATGTGACTTAAGTCACGTTAGTATATACCGAACGTAAGTTAACTCATGTTGGTTCAACGTGACTTAACTCATGTTGGTATATATCGAACGTGACTTAAGTCACGTAGGGGTATTTTGAAAAGTTTCTATGAGAATGAGCAATTCTCTTTGTGAGAAGAGCAATTCTCGGCATTTTAAGCTAAATAGGCTTCTAAAAAAGCCTAGGCCTTCTTTATTTAAGAAAAAAGGCTTTACTTTTCCCACCCTACCCATTTCTCATGCGCCCTATTTCTTTTACGAAAATGCCCATGTGATTTTTGGATTTTAGAATCCGAATTGAGTTTTTCCTTTGTTATAGGGTGAAAAAAACGAGTTTTTCACTGTACTGGCAGTGAGTACAATACTTCTAGAAACTAGGGTTTCTGTGCTGTGTTTTGGTCATGCCTCGGGAATGATCCCAAGGTTACTATTTGTAGCCTTTCTTGGGCCTACCCGGTCATGGTTTTGGGCCTAAATCGTAAAAAGGTCAAAACCATGACTTGGGCGCCCTCGTAAGCTGCTGAGGGCGCCCCCAAAGGGCTATTTGTGATTGTCAAGTGGGCCCTCTGCCCTCTTGGAGGACGTCCAGCCTTATTCCAAGGGTTCACACCCTTGGCTTTGGGGTCTCAAGTCCTAGATAATGAGATCTACGGTCCACAGCCCAACAAGCACGAGTCTTGGTACAAGGCGAAGTGATTAAACTGTTTACAGGGGGTTTGTCTATGACCTTTTGCCCAGCAAGTGGGGCTTACTAGTCACGAAGCCATGTGAAAAAATTTTATGAGTACTAGCCCAACGTGGGTGTGGGCGCCAGCCCAACAGGAATATTTATGCTAGCCCAACAAGCACAAGTCTTGGTACAAGGCGAAGTGATTAAACTGCGTATAGCTCGCCGCGTCCTTTGGACTACGTGTTGAGGACGCCTTTTATTGGGATCCGACGGCTGGCGTGAGGCGACCGTTCGCTCTCGCTGACGTGTCCGAATCTTAGCGGTTCTCGGAAATCGTGCCAACTTAAGTGACGTCATCTGCGCGTTTTCCCAGGCTTTTCACTTTAAACTGAACGCGGATCTACTTACCCTGTCTGCACTGTTCAGCTTTGTCTTTTCACTTTCCTTCTCCTTTCTTTTTCCGAAACGCACATCCTTCGCCAATTGCAAACAGTTCTTAGAATCAACGCGCTCCTCCAGAATCAAATCAGTCCCTTTCTTCGTCCAGCTTTTCTTCATTCGAAACAGGTAATCCCTTTTTTAGAATTCATCCTCTGAACGTTAGCGCTTCGTTTTTTGTAATTCAAACTAGGACATGGTAGTTATCAGGGAGTGTGATGGGAAGGGAAACGTACTATCCCCGGCTAACTCGGAGGAAAGGGATGCGTTATTGAGAGAGGCGGTTAGGCTTGCGAAACGATCGGATGGGACCACCGATTGGGTTGCCTTTGAAAATGCCTACTATGGCCATTCCCTTTTAGGGGAGTTTTCGAGCGACTCGAGTGATAGTGAGGAGAAAGACGATAGCGGGAACTCATCTGATTGTGTTATTCTTTCTGTTCGTCCAGGTCCCTCCTATACGAGAGAAAATCACTGTATGGCGTCCGCTAGTGATTCGGGACTAGGGGGTTCTACTAGCGAAATGATGCGCTCGGAGTCCGTGTTTATGGATCCTGAACGAGTGGCGCTGTTCCGAAGCAAGGTTAATGTTTCTTCGACAGGATGCGAAGATGATGTGATCCTGGAGCCCTGCCGTCCTGGTGAGAAAGTTTACTTACGGATGCCAAGGAGTAGGGCCCACGAGTTCTTCTATATGTATGTGGCGGTCTTTGAAGATTTGGGCGTGAAGTATCCATTCACGCCCTTCGGAGTAACTGTCCTGAGGTGGTTAAATGTGGCGCCCTCGCAGCTTCAGCCCAACAGTTGGGCGTTCATCCGGGCCTTTGAGATAGCTTGCGAGGGATTAGGTTTTGAGCCCTCCGCCGGGTGCTTCTTTAGCTTCTACGGTACTAAGGGGGTGGACAAATCGTCTTGGGTGTCCGTTGGCGCGCACCCTGGGAAACGGTTGTTTCCACCTTATGCCTCTCATTACAAGAACTGGAGACGGACATTCCTTAGGGTGAGGGGAGGAGGGCGCGTACATAATGAATTAAAATTTCCCATCTGCTGGACGAGTTCCCCAGCTTCCATTACTGGGTTTGCTTATGAGCAGTTGAGTGCGTATGAACAAGGTGTCGTTTCCTTCCTGGACAAGATGCTGCCCATGGATATCCGGGAGTTGCTGAATAGAGAGGGAGATGTTGATAGCTTAGAGACCTATTTGCGTGAGTTGATTTCATAACTCTGCTTGTCTAGCTTTTTGCCTTTCCCTTTATTAATTATTTGTGTATTGGCTCTGGTTTTTTGACTTGCAGAATCGATGGCGCCACTAACGGCTGCGGAGAGGAAGCAGTATTTGGCCGAGCTGAAGGCCAAAAGGTCGGGCGGGGTGGCTGACACTAGTGATTCTTCTGGGCTTATCCTCCGTAAGTCTAAAAAGAAAGCCGAGATTGTTCTTGACGCTCAACCTGAGTGTGCTGTGGACGTGGCGCAGGAGAAGAATCAAGAGGAGAAGAAAAGGAAGGCGTCAGATGAGGAGGAGGGGGTGATGAAAGAGAGGAGGTCTAAACGGGCGCATTCTCGTCCCGCCACTGAACTTACTGGTCCCAGCCGGGATGTTCGGTCTTTCTGGGACAAGGATTTTGATTACGAAGCCTACGTGAAAGAGAAGATGGTTTGCAATCCTGATGATGTGACAGCCGGGATGCAGAACCCTGTTCCTTTTGCGACGAGGGATATCGGCGTGAACTGTTTGCGGTCTATTATGCTTTTGATGGCCGTTGATTGCAAATATGCGGAGTCAGTTCGTAATGGAGAAACGTTGCTGGAAAGGGTGAAGCTACTGGAGAAGGAATTACAAGAGGTTCAGGAGGGCAAGGAGAAGGAGGTCAAGGAGGCGGCGGAGGCGATGAGGGTCGAGTTCGATGAACAAATCAGTGACTTGAAGGTTGGTCATGACGCCGACTTAGCTGGGAAGGACGCGGTGATCATACGTTTGAGGAAAGAGGTCGCCTCGGGGGTTGAGAGGGAAGTGGCGTTAAAGGCTGAGGTTGCGGAAGCCAAAGGAGAACTGGCGCTGTCTTTCGAGACTGGGTTTGATCGTGCGAAGGAGCAGGCCGCCTTCCTCCATCCTGAAGCTGATCTTTCGTGTATGGATTCTTTCAAGATAATTGTAGATGGCGTCCTTGTGGACGAACAATAGTCCTTGTGGACGAACAATAGTCTTTGTTGTAACTTTAATTTACTTTGATCTTGAACTTTCTTGAATTTGTAACGATGCATTATTTGTACTTATGTTTCGTTGGTTTCTTATTCAATGACGGTGATGATAATGCTTCTTGGGCGGTAGTTATTACTTGTCTGTTTTCTCGACTTATTTAAGATTGTCAAACCGTTGAGCTTTTCGATGTTATTGCTCTATTGAGGCATCTTCTGCATGAATTCTTTTATTTTCGCGACGTTTTCGTTTTCTGCTTACGACGCCTTAGAGCCCTTTTTTAGGGTTAAGGAATTAGGTGGCGATTTGTCTTTCGGCTCGCGACGTCTTAGAGCCCTCTTGGGGGTTAAGGAATTAGGCGGCGATCTTATTTTCGTCTCGCGACGTCTTAGAGCCCTCTTTTAGGGTTAAGGAATTAGGCGGCGATCTTATTTTCGTCTCGCGACGTCTTAGAGCCCTCTTTTAGGGTTAAGGAATTAGGCGGCGATCTTATTTTCGTCTCGCGACGTCTTAGAGCCCTCTTTTAGGGTTAAGGAATTAGGCGGCGATTTTATTTTAAGCTCACGACGTCTTAGAGCCCTGTCTTTTAGGGTTAAGGAATTAGGTGGCATTTTTATTTTTAAGCACACGACGTCTTAGAGCCCTGTCTTTTAGGGTTAAGGAATTAGGTGGCAACCCCTTTGGGGTTAGGCGCGCCCTTTGTGAGTTGATGCTGACTATCTCGTTTCGTCGATAACTGTGATACTGGAGTCAAACAGAGATAAGAATAAACGGAAATTGGTGCCTCATTAAAAACCTAGCTTTCGCGGGGAAAAGAGTGCTCCCTTATTCCTCTTTGTTAGTTGAAATCAAAATACAAACAATTCAAAAGAAAATGCAAGCAAAACTTTACAGCAGCTCGACCTTGTGTGGCTTGTTTGTAAGAATGGTGAAGTACTCAGCTGTAGTAATGGCGTAGGTTGGCGGCATTCCATGTTCGTGGTATCGTGTCTCCATTCAGCTCCTCCAGCTTGTATGCTCCGGGTGCTAGTTTTTCCCTGACTCAGTATGGTCCTTCCCAGTTGGGTAGTAACTTTCCAATTCGGGTGGGCGCGACGACCTGTCTTAAGACCAAATCTCCTTCTTTCATGTCTCTTGGGATTACTTTTGAATTGTACCGGCGGGCTGCTCTTTGTTTGGCGGCGAATTCCCGGATGTGGGCGGCCTCCCGTACCTCGTCAATCATGTCTATTCCGCATAGTAAGCTCGCCTCATTAGCCTCTTCTGAGAAGTTCTCCCGGCGCCATGTTGGTGTGTCGATTTCTACAGGCAGCATAGCGTCGGCGCCGTATATCATGGTGAACGGGGTTTCCTTGGTTGTGGAATGAGGTGTCGTGTGATATGACCAGAGCACTTCATGCAATTGGTCAGCCCAAAGTCCTTTGGCGTCGTCAAGCTTCTTTTTTATGCCGTTCAAGATCACCTTGTTTGCAGATTCGGCTTGCCCGTTTGCTTGGGGGTGGATGACTGAGACAAACTTCGTCTGGATTCCGAGTTGATTGCAGAATTCTACCACCTTGGAACTGGCGAACTGGGTCCCGTTGTCAGATACTATAACTGAAGGGAAATCGACATACAAATGCAGCGGAAGTTTAAAAAATTTGATTTCCTTTCCTTGGATCATTACGAATATCACATGAATCAGTGATAGAGTTGTTACCTCTTAGTGCAGAAACTGTTTCTTTGATCACAGCTGAGCAAGTAAGCAAAGCCTCTACTCGTCCACACGAACGGCTTCCTTTGATTCCCGGTGCTAGCCAAGCGATCAGAGGTTAGGGAGAGAAGTGGGGATTCGTTTCGCCTTTAGGGTTACACGAAAAAGCATTAGCTGATTTCAGCACTAGAGCTTCTATTTATAGAACTCCTTGCTGCACAAAATCAGCTTGAGCTTCAAAAGCCCATTAGCCCATCAGCTTCCGCTAACTAATTAGCGCTTATTGCTAAACGTACCCCATCATATAAGTACTACTTATATTTCTCCTTTTTACCGTTCTTTTGCGTGTGACCCTATAGGTTCTTGTAACGTTGGCAATAATATTAAATCCTATATTTAATATTATAAACAGTGAGCGGTATCTAGCAACACATCACTACTACCCAAGTGACAAGAATGTCAAGTGATCTGACGAAACCTTTTCCATGATAATATCTATGTGTACGATTACTCCTTTGTCCTAATATCTTTATTGAACACAAGGCATAGATTACGTCACCCTTGTTTAGTTCAATATTTATATTTCTTGATCCCGAAATATACTGAACAACGAATACGTCCAATATCTCATATTGACTTAATTCGGCATGGCCATGCATTTTTCCAGTCATATTCCATCAAGAGGCCCAAAGATATATCTCCTGTTATGAGGAGGGACAAATCCCATCTAGGACACTCATGTCCCTCAGCATGATTCGTCAAGTGCCCATTAACCAACGTTATAGTCATCTTGTTACAGACAACGTTTGAATGGCAATAAAACACTTGAGTCCACATCTAGGGATCATAGTGGTTTCAGGTCTAAGAGTGATATATACACTATTATCATTGTGAGAATAACTTATGACGATTTCATAACATACTATGTAGTATTCTCACGATGGGTCAATCCAGTATAAATATTACTCCTAATACTTATACCTATGTATAGACTTAATATCTCATATTCATGACCCATGAGATGTGGTCATCAGTCTACATACATAATAGTCTCCACGCTTTAATATTATCCCAATTCATATTAAAGCTTGACTATAGATACATTTAAGAATAGTGTTCTTTCGTTGATGTAATCTCATGATTAAGTCACACTTAATATTCCATCACATGAACTAACTATTCTAGGGACTTTATTTATCTTATAACAAGTGTAATAAAGAACGCCATATTTTATTCAATAACAAAAGTCATGATACATATAAAAGTTTGACATAAACTATTGGCCTCTAGGGCTTATACCAACAATCTCCCACTAGCACTAGAGCCAATCAGGCATAGACCTAATACCCATAGATCTAGTATGACCATCATGCTTCTGCTGAGTTAGAGCTTTAGTCAGTGGATCAGCAACATTGTCTGATGTTGGTACTCTGCATATTTTCACATCTCCTCTATCGATGATTTCTCGAATGAGATGATAGCGCCTAAGTATGTGTTTGGATCTTTGGTGAGATCTAGGTTCTTTAGCTTGTGCGATTGCTCCATTGTTATCACATAACAGTTCAATGGGATCCACAATGCTTGGAACTATACCAAGATCAGAGATGAATTTCTTGATCCAAACAGCCTCTTTTGCGGCATTAGATGCAGCAATATACTCGGCCTCAGTTGTAGAATCAGCGACTGTTTCCTGCTTTGAACTTTTCCAGCTAACAGCACCGCCATTTAAGCAAAACACGTATCCAGATTGCGATTTGAAATCATCATGATCTGTCTGAAAACTAGCATCTGTGTAACCAATTACAGAGAGCTCTTCTTGACCTCCATAGATCAAGAAAGTATCCTTAGTTCTTCTCAAGTACTTAAGGATGTTCTTAACAGCAACCCAATGACTGTTACCTGGATTAGACTGGTATCTGCTCGTAGCACTTAAAGCATACGAGACATCTGGTCGAGTACATAACATAGCATACATGATAGATCCAATTGCGGATGCATATGGAACATTGATCATTCGATCCCTTTCTTCATCAGTTGAAGGGGATTGTGCTTTTGACAAACTTATACCTGATGACATAGGTACGAGTCCTTTCTTGGACTCATACATATTGAAACGTCTCAAGACTTTGTCAATGTATGTACCCTGACTTAAGCCAAGCAATCTTTGTGATCTATCTCTATAGATCCTGATTCCTAATATGTAGGAAGCTTCACCTAAGTCTTTCATAGAAAAGCATTTCCCTAACCAAGATTTAATTTCTTGTAGTGTAGGGATGTCATTTCCGATAAGCAATATGTCATCCACATATAATACCAGAAATGAGACTATGCTCCCACTAACCTTCTTGTAAACACAAGGTTCATCTTCATTTTTAATGAATCCATACTGTTGTACAGTTTCATCAAAACGAAGATTCCAACTTCTGGAAGCTTGCTTCAATCCATAGATTGATCGCTGCAATTTGCATACCTTTTGGATGTTATTAGGAATGCCAAATCCTTCAGGTTGTGTCATGTACACATCCTCAAGGAGATTTCCATTAAGGAAAGCAGTCTTAACATCCATCTGCCAGATTTCATAATCATGGTATGCAGCGATAGCAAGTAAGATCCGAATGGATTTAATCATTGCCACTGGTGAAAAGGTTTCATCATAGTCTACACCATGAATTTGTTTGAAGCCTTTAGCAACCAACCGCGCTTTGTAGGTGCTAACCTTTCCGTCCATGTCAGTTTTCTTTTTGAAAACCCACTTGCATCCTATAGGATTAATTCCTTTAGGTGCTTCAACCAAGTTCCAAACTTGATTTGTGTACATGGAATCCATTTCAGATTTCATGGCTTCAAGCCACTTCTCAGATTCAGGACCAGTAATGGCCTCTTGATAAGTCATAGGCTCATCTTGATCCATGAGCAATACGTCACATTCTTCTGATATGAGATACCCATATCTCTCAGGTTCTTGACGTATCCTATTTGACCTACGTGGTTCTTGTGTTATTGGAGTAGGATTTTCTGTCACAACAGCTTGTGTATCCTGCTCTTGTTCCTCCATTGGCGTACTACTTTGTGGGTCTTGAACTTCTTCAAGATCTACCTTTTTGCCACTAATTTCTTTGGAAACAAATTCCTTCTCAAGGAATACTCCATCTCTAGCGACAAACACTTTGCCCTCAGATGGTTTGTAAAAGTAGTATCCTTTAGTTTCTTTAGGATATCCCACAAAGAAACATTTGTCCGATCTTTGTTCAAGTTTAGTGGACATTAGTCGTTTCACATAAACTTCACAACCCCAAATCTTTAAATGTTTCACATTGGGCTTTCGACCACTCCATATCTCATATGGTGTCTTTTCTATCGCTTTGGATGGAACTTGGTTAAGTGTGTAAGCTGCAGTTAATAAGGCGTGTCCCCAAAAGGAGTTTGGAAGATCAGCATGACTCATCATAGATCGGACCATGTCTAACAAGGTTCGATTTCTCCTTTCGGAAACACCATTCCATTGTGGTGTTCCAGGAGGTGTGAGTTGGGATAAGATCCCACACTCTTTTAGATGATTGTCAAACTCTTGGCTCAAATATTCGCCACCTCGATCAGATCGAAGCATTTTGATTTTCTTGCCAAGTTGGTTTTCTACTTCATTTTGAAATTCTTTGAAGAAAGTAAATGATTCAGATTTATGTTTCATTAGATACACATATCCGTATCTACTAAAGTCATCAGTGAATGTAATGAAGTAATAAAAAACCTCCTCTAGCAGGTGTGTTTAGTGGTCCACATACATCAGTATGTATGAGTCTCAAAAGATCACTAGACCTTTCACCTGTTCCGGTGAATGGGGTCTTTGTCATCTTTCCCAATAAACAAGATCGACATGTCTCATATGATTCTAAATCAAAGGAGTCCAAAATTCCATCTTTATGGAGTTTGGAAATGCGATTTTCGTTTATATGGCCTAAACGACAATGCCAAAGATAAGTTGGATTCAACTCATTAGGTTTTATCTTTTTCGTATTTATGTTATAGATTGGCATATCAAGATCAAGAATATAAAGTCCATTACTCATAATGGCATTAGCATAGTGAATATTATTCAAATAAATAGAACAACATTTGTCTTTTATTGTAAAACAAAAACCGGACTTGTCCAAACAAGAAACGGAAATAATATTCCTGCTAATTGCAGGTACAAAATAACAGTTCTCTAACTGTATTAAAAGACCACTAGGTAAAGTCAATTCATAAGTTCCAACAGCTAAAGCAGCAACCTTTGCGCCATTGCCAACTCGTAGATCGACCTCCCCTTTTGCCAATGTTCTACTCGTTCTCAACCCCTGCACATCAGTACAAATATGAGAACCACATCCAGTATCTAATACCCATGATGTAGAAGTAGACATGTTAATTTCTATAACAAAAATACCTGAAGAAGTGGAAGCAACCGTTCCATTCTTTTTGTCTTCCAGATATTTTGGGCAGTTGCGCTTCCAGTGCCCGGTCTTACCGCAGTAGAAGCACTTGCCCTCCTTAGCCACACCTCCAGTAGGCTTCAAGGCTTTGGTTGATGGCTTAGCAACTGCTTTGCCTTTGCCATTTCCCTTAGACCTTTTAGGCTTCTTATTATGCTTTTTGACCTTTCCATTATTAACCATCAAGATGGTCTTACCCTTTCCCTTCATGTTCTTTTCAGCAGTTCTTAACATTGCTGCAAGCTGTGGAAGAGTTTTGTCCATGTCATTCATTAGGAAATTCATGACAAAGTGGCTAAAGCTTTCCGGCAACGATTGCAAGATAAGATCAATAGCAAGTTCCTGCTCAAGGGGTAAACCCAATCGCGCGAGGTTCTCAACGTACCCAATCATCTTGAGTACATGAGGTCCTACAGGACTTCCTTCTGACAGCTTAGTTCCAAAAAGGGCCTTGGAGACATCATACCTTTCATGCCTAGCTTGCTCTTCATAAAGAGTCTTAAGGTGTTCGATCATATCGAACGCAGCCATGTTCTCGTGTTGTTTCTGAAGCTCAGAGGTCATAGTTGCAAGCATGATGCAAGCGACTTCCACGGCATCATTGACATGCTTACTATAAGCATCTCTCTCAGCCCTGGGAGCATTTGCAGCTGGTGCCTCTTCAGGAACAGGTTCATCAAGCACATACAGCTTTTTCTCATGTGTGAGGACAATCCTCAAGTTTCGGTGCCAGTCTAAAAAATTTGTTTCATTCAGCTTATCCTTCTCAAGGATTGATCGCAAAATGTTGTTTGAAGTGTTATTTGCCATCTACAATTTAAAATATACAAAATAAGTATCATGAAAATAACATATTTAATTTGGCCTTTAATTAAATATGCTCCCACTATTTTATTCAAATCAAATGACCTTCAAACATTTAATTCGGAAAATCCCGTTGGAAGATTTTCTAGCGGGTTGAAATCCTTATTTCACCTTGTTTTGAGTCAGCTAGGGCTGATCACCCAAAACTCAGCTATTTAGGTAGGAACATTTCCAATTGTATCTCATACAACTTTCAAATCAATTGGGCGAGTAACTCTTACTCTGATCTATCATATAGATATTTCCCAATTCTTGCTTCTAAATTTATTCTAATCATATTAAAATTAATTTAGTTAAGTTAAACCCAATAGAATAACAATCGGGTAAATGAAATTACCGCACCGCGACTTACAAACATAGAACATGTGCTTCGCTAGGGCAGAACCCACACATTCGATATTAGTCTTGAAGGGTGTTATTCTTTTGGAAAGCATTAAACTTAATATATCACTTTGAAGGATTTTATTTAGTTTGATCTCACCTCACCACGGCTTATATATCATATATATTCGCACTCCAATCATTCAAGCATGCATAACAATTATACAAAATAAAAGTGACATGATTATGGCCTCCTAACGCTATGATTCTCTCAAGCCAATGAAAGAATCTAAACTAATCCTAGAAACGACCTTGCTTCTCCAAGCTAGACTTCTAGGGCTAATCCAACGTCAATGGTCCTATTACCTCCTTGTATTCTAATTACATTACATATAAAGAAACTCGTTTTACATACGAGGGATTGGATGAGAAGAGAATGTACATATAGAATTCAAGAGAGAGGCACGACACGCAGGCCGTATTTCAAAAATCCAAAATAAAAGAAATAATAAGACTAAGGCCATAATCATTCACACAACAACAATAAAACACCTTTTATTATTATTAACACCTCATAATTAAATAAATTAAATTAAAACTCGGCGATTGATCACACTACGCAGATTAGTCGGGGGTTCCCCTGCCCGGTCAGCGGACGAGCGGACAGGGGTCAAGGGGGCAGCGCCCCTTGCGGGGCTTCCAGGGCAGCGCCCCGGAAGCTAATTCATTATGAACGATTCACTTTGAATTCTGGTGCTGTAAAAATCGTGTCACGATTCTGGCATCGTGTCACGATTTTATAGGCAGAAGCAAACAATTTGCTGGGCACAAAATCGTGTCACGATTCTGGAATCGTGTCACGATTTTATAGGTAGAAGCAAACGATTTGCTGGGCACAAAATCGTGTCACGATTCTCTAATCGTGTCACGATTCTGAACCAGGTTTCAGCCTTTTCGTAACCCTAATCATGACGGCACAACACTTGCGGCGTTATGAATCCCGTTGTAACAGTATGATCACACCAATCAAAGTACTCTGATTGTTTATCCAATATGGTGATCAAACTTAGAATGCTTCACCTGATACGGTTCCGAAGCTCCAGTTTACAATCATCCAATATGAGCAAATATCATCTGACTTGATTTAGTGAACGATCATCACGAGTATATCACATATACTTCTGTTACATAGAATTTATCAATCATATTTCTGTCGATATGGATAATCGAAAATATTGATGCTTCACCAGAAAACGGTTCCGAAGCTTCAAACAATTCGAAAAGCCATGCACAGAAAAGTGATACGATTCAATTATGTGCGTATGTGATCGAGCAACACATCTCCGTCGATATGGATAATCGATATATTGATGCTTCACCTGATACGGTTCCGAAGCTTCAAACAAACCGAAAAGCCATGCACGGAAACGTGATGCCTTGCCAATTTTAATTCGTCTTTATTATTTAATTGTATTCGATTATGTTTAATCCAATTAAAACATAAAGCAGTAAACAAAACAATCCGATTCATGGTTTCGTAATTGGCTCTGATACCACTGAAGGGAAATCGACATACAAATGCAGCGGAAGTTTAAAAAATTTGATTTCCTTTCCTTGGATCATTACGAATATCACATGAATCAGTGATAGAGTTGTTACCTCTTAGTGCAGAAACTGTTTCTTTGATCACAGCTGAGCAAGTAAGCAAAGCCTCTACTCGTCCACACGAACGGCTTCCTTTGATTCCCGGTGCTAGCCAAGCGATCAGAGGTTAGGGAGAGAAGTGGGGATTCGTTTCGCCTTTAGGGTTACACGAAAAAGCATTAGCTGATTTCAGCACTAGAGCTTCTATTTATAGAACTCCTTGCTGCACAAAATCAGCTTGAGCTTCAAAAGCCCATTAGCCCATCAGCTTCCGCTAACTAATTAGCGCTTATTGCTAAACGTACCCCATCATATAAGTACTACTTATATTTCTCCTTTTTACCGTTCTTTTGCGTGTGACCCTATAGGTTCTTGTAACGTTGGCAATAATATTAAATCCTATATTTAATATTATAAACAGTGAGCGGTATCTAGCAACACATCACTACTACCCAAGTGACAAGAATGTCAAGTGATCTGACGAAACCTTTTCCATGATAATATCTATGTGTACGATTACTCCTTTGTCCTAATATCTTTATTGAACACAAGGCATAGATTACGTCACCCTTGTTTAGTTCAATATTTATATTTCTTGATCCCGAAATATACTGAACAACGAATACGTCCAATATCTCATATTGACTTAATTCGGCATGGCCATGCATTTTTCCAGTCATATTCCATCAAGAGGCCCAAAGATATATCTCCTGTTATGAGGAGGGACAAATCCCATCTAGGACACTCATGTCCCTCAGCATGATTCGTCAAGTGCCCATTAACCAACGTTATAGTCATCTTGTTACAGACAACGTTTGAATGGCAATAAAACACTTGAGTCCACATCTAGTGATCATAGTGGTTTCAGGTCTAAGAGTGATATATACACTATTATCATTGTGAGAATAACTTATGACGATTTCATAACATACTATGTAGTATTCTCACGATGGGTCAATCCAGTATAAATATTACTCCTAATACTTATACCTATGTATAGACTTAATATCTCATATTCATGACCCATGAGATGTGGTCATCAGTCTACATACATAATAGTCTCCACGCTTTAATATTATCCCAATTCATATTAAAGCTTGACTACGGATACATTTAAGAATAGTGTTCTTTCGTTGATGTAATCTCATGATTAAGTCACACTTAATATTCCATCACATGAACTAACTATTCTAGGGACTTTATTTATCTTATAACAAGTGTAATAAAGAACGCCATATTTTATTCAATAACAAAAGTCATGATACATATAAAAGTTTGACATAAACTATTGGCCTCTAGGGCTTATACCAACAATAACTTTGGGTAGCCCAAACCTGCATATTATTTTCTTCCAGTAGAAGCGTATTACTCTGTCCGCCGTGATTTTGGCGACCGCTTCGGCTTCGACCCACTTCGTGAAGTAATCCACTCCGACTATGAGAAATTTCAGTTGTCCGGGTGCCAATGGGAATGGGCCTACAATATCCACTGCCCACTTATGAAAAGGCCATGGGGAAAAGACTGAGGTGAGTTCGCAAGCATGGGCGTGCTTCTTATCAGAAAACCTCTGACACTTGTCACACTTTCGTACAAAGTCTGCGCTCTCTTGGATCATTGTTGGCCAGTAGTAACCTGCTCTTAACAGCTTCGCGGCCAGGGATCGCCCGCCGATGTGGCTCCCGCATACGCCTTCGTGCACTTCTAAGAGGACGAGGTGGGTCTCGTTTTCACCTAAGCACCTGAGCAGAGGCGATGCCTTGCCTCTCTTGTATAATTTGCCAGCGACCATGCAATACTTCGAAGCCTTCTTTCGTATTTGCAGCTCTTCCTCCTCGCTTTTGGGATTAAACGCTCCCGTGAGGTATTTGATGAGGGGCGTCATCCATCCCTCCTCCTCATTCTCCACGGCGCCTACTTCCATGATCTCTGTGCTGGGGGCCGCCAGCACCTCCTGGATGACCGTTCTGTTGTTCCCCGGGCGTTTGGTGCTGGCCAGTTTAGACAAAAGGTCGGCTCTTGAATTCTGCTCTCTTGGAACGTAGATTGCCTCGAAGAACTTGAAGGTGGAAGCTAAACTGTTGACCTTTGCTAAGTATTTGATAAGTTGACTGTCCTTCGCTTGGTATTCCCCGGTAATTTGACTCGTCACCAACTGGGAGTCGCTCTTCGCCCTCAAGTTTTCCGCTCCCATCTCTTGTGCCAGCTTCATGCCCGCTACCAGGGCTTCATACTCTGCCTGGTTGTTGCTCGCCTTAAACTCAAATCTCAGCGACTGCTCTATGATTAGGCCCCCTGGACCCTCCAACACTATGCCGGCTCCACTACCTTTGAGGTTTGATGATCCGTCGACCGATAACAACCATACAAAAGGGGCGACTTCTTCCACCGGGGATGAGAATTCTACTAGGAAGTCAGCCAGGACTTGTGACTTTATGCTGCCTCTAGGAAGATATTGAATGTCATATTCGGACAATTCCACTGCCCAGGATACCATTCTTCCCGCCAGGTCTGGTTTCCCCAGCACTTGCTTGATGGGGTAGTTGGATTTGACAACAACTCTATGTCCTTGAAAATATGGTCGCAGTTTCCTCGCTGTTGCTACCACTGCTAGAGCCAGGCGCTCTATTTTCTGGTATCTCAGTTCGGCTCCCTTGAATACCTTGCTCACAAAATACACTGGTTTTTCACCTTCGTCAGAATCTTGCACGAGGACGGAACTCATAGCATTTTCCGATATAGATAGGTAGAGGAAAAGGACGGCGCCTGCATCTGGACGATGCAGAACTGGCGGGCTGGAAAGAAACGTCTTAATCTTTGCGAACGCATCTTCGCACTCTTCAGTCCATTGGAAAAGTTCCTTCTTCTTTATTGAGGCAAAGAAAGAGAAAGCTTTATCGCCGGCACATGATAGAAACCTGGAGAGCGCTGCGAGCCTACCCGTCAACTGCTGCACCTCCTTAATGCTAGAGGGGCTTCTCATGTTGATTATCGCCTGACACTTGTCAGGGTTTGCCTCGATACCGCGCCGGGTCAGCATGAAGCCTAGGAATTTTCCTGCGTGAACCCCAAAAGAACATTTGGCCGGGTTGAGACGCATGTTATATGCGCGAACTTGATCGAAGATCTCTTCCAGATCCTTTGCATGGCTTTTGTCATGTTTTGTTTTTACTACCAGATCGTCGATGTAGACCTCCAAATTCTTTCCGATTTGTTCTGCAAAGGCGGTGTCCATCAACCTCTGAAAGGTGGCGCCGGCGTTCTTTAAGCCGAAAGGCATAACTTCGTAGTGGTAGTTGTGGTGATTAGTCATGAAGGCCGTTTTTGGGGCGTCGAGAGGATTCATCTTTATTTGGTTGTAGCCGGAGTATGCGTCCATGAAACTCAGGGTTTGGTACCCTGACGCGTTGTCGATAAGGTGGTCAATGTTTGGGAGGGGATATGGGTCTTTTGGGCAGGCGGTGTTCAGATCGGTGTAGTCGACGCACATGCGCCATTTTCCGTTAGCTTTCTTTACGAGGACGACGTTTGCCAGCCATGTAGGATACTTGATTTCACTTATGAAACGGGCGTCTCTTAACTTGGCCACCTCTTCATCTACTGCTTTCCTCCTTTCTTCGCCTAATTTCCTTTTGCGCTGAGCCACCGGCTTCACTCCTGGGCGTAAGGCGAGGTGGTGGCATACGATGGTAGGGTCGATGCCGGGCATATCTGATGGTTGCCAGGCGAACAGGTCTAAGTTTCTTCTCAGGAGATCCACTAGACTTTGTTCTTCGGCGGGATCCAAAGAAGTCCCCACCTTGGTTGTTTGATGTGGCTCCGGGCCTATTGTGACTTCCTTCAGATCCTCCGTGGGTTCAAGACGCTCTTTCTGGAATTCTTCCCATGGATCTAAGTCGATGACGTTAACTTGCAACGCTTTGTTGTGGCTGCGGAGTTGTTGGATCTGTTGCTGTACTGCTTTCGCCGCCTCTGGGTCCATGAACAACGATGGCGACGATGGTCGTTTTCGGGTCGGTTATCAAGGTTTAAAAATTGCGACTGAAGGCTCCCAGTCGGAATTGCGAATTTCGGAGGGACTAATTGATGTTTCGAACAAGAAACGGGTTGAATGTTTGATTAGAGTTAGGGGTAGGTCTAGGGCTGAATCACGGCGGATTCGAAGGTTTTGAGGTTGCTTCTGGGAAATACGGTGGATACACGGCGCTCTGATGACTTTCAGGGGCCGTGGATCGATCGTTTTTCTCTTGGAGACGGTGGCTAGGTCAGTTTTACCGTAGCCCCACGGTGGGCGCCAACTGTACTGGCAGTGAGTACAATACTTCTAGAAACTAGGGTTTCTGTGCTGTGTTTTGGTCATGCCTCGGGAATGATCCCAAGGTTACTATTTGTAGCCTTTCTTGGGCCTACCCGGTCATGGTTTTGGGCCTAAATCGTAAAAGGGCCAAAACCATGACTTGGGCGCCCTCGTAAGCTGCTGAGGGCGCCCCCAAAGGGCTATTTGTGATTGTCAAGTGGGCCCTCTGCCCTCTTGGAGGACGTCCAGCCTTATTCCAAGGGTTCACACCCTTGGCTTTGGGGTCTCAAGTCCTAGATAATGAGATCTACGGTCCATTCACCAATTCGGATTTTATAATCCAAAAACTTCAAAAAATAGGGCGCGTTCTTTCCTTTTTTCGGATTATAGAATCCGAACACCCCCTAAACACCTTTTTTTAGGGGGAAAACAGTTCGGATTATATAATTCGAACTGTGTCAGCACAAATTCTAAGTCTGTCTGTAACATGGATAACCAATTTAAAGACCATATTAATCTTCCTAACTCTCATCCTTCTGTTTTAGGTCATTGTTAGTTGTTCTTAGTAAAAAATTCGGTTTTCGAGCTACTTGATCAAATTGCTCCGAAACTTCTTCAAAATCCAAAATTTCATCGTTTAGACTCATTTTTCATTTTTTTTTTAAATTTTTCATATTCTCAAAAAAATCCGAAAAAAATTGCATTAGTTTTATTTGATTTTTCGAATTTTTTGTGGTATTTTTATATTTTTGTGATTTTATTTGACATGTTTTTATCATTTTTTACTTTGTTTTTTGGTTGAGTTTAAAAGTAAAATTCAAAACTGCGGAAATATGAGAGATTCTGATTGCTGATCATATATAAACATATTTCGGATTATAAAATCTGAACATAGTTTGAATGTTTTCGGATTTTATAATCCGAAATCTCGTGGACATTTTTGTAAAAACTATAGGACGTGTGAGATGTATGTAGGGTGGGAAGTAAAATCCTAGAAAAAAAGTCTGGCCTAACCTAGTCTATCATAGACTAGACCGTAGACCCCTATAGACTGGCCTGACATGTTCCCATCTCTAGTTCGAACCCAGAGCATCACACTTGAGGTCAATTACCACTAAGTCAACTTGTCGTTTGTTTCTAATTCTTGCATACATACATACATACATACATACATACATACATACATACATACATTACTACTTCATAATTGTTTATTATTTTTGCCAATTTTTTTTTCCCTTCTATCACTAACCCATGTTGATAATATTATATTTATATTATTCTAATTTTTATTAGATTCTAAACATGGTTGAAAAATTGTTAAAATATATGAACAATATTCACCTAACAACATAGACCATTTGTGTAAACGGCGATATTTTGAAGGATTAAAATGTGAGACTTTAATATTACACGTCAGTATCACGTTTAATTCGTTTGAAAAGTTGTGATTATCACCTTTAATATAACTTGTTAATGTTATAATATTGATATATTGGTTTCAACCTTCCATTTTGGGTCTGCAATTTTATGTGTATGGTTGAAATTGATCTTAAATGGTGCTCAGTCCATAACCTATGCCAATATGACTAAGATAGTCTTAGATTCGACTGCCCTAAATCATAATCTTGCGGTGAAAAGACAACAATAACGAAAAAAACGCCTGGTTCACAACAGAGACATGATAACAATATTGATCTGCTACACAAACTAAATATAAAAGTTAGATTCTTTTCAACACAATCTACAGTTTTTTTTTATCAAATTCAAAATGAAAGGTAAAATTGAATTGAAGTTGCATAATCACAACTTAAAAAGTTATAAAAGAATCAAATGAAGGGGGCATAGACATTAATTGTGCCTATATCCCATTATTTTGTTCAAAGAGAAAATACATACATAAAAAAGTTCTGAAATTATTATGTTCACTTATGGAACATGAACAACAAAAATAAAATGACCAAAGAAAGGTCTTGTTAACCGAACAAGTAACCAAAGTTGCTCTTTATGTTTCATTCTTCTTAACCCCCCAAAATCAGCAGCACACGTATGGTATTGTGAGAAGCTATACATGGCTCTCCTTACTATGACTGGTTGTTGTTCTCCAGAAGAAAACATGCTGGTTCACATTTAGCAGTGAAGCTAAATTTTGCTGAGCCATACTTCCTATGTACTCCAGTCAGTTTCCCGGTTCCGGCTTTCTGGTGGAATCCAACCATCAGCATAGAGCACTCTAACAGCTGATCTTCTGAGTAGTTTGTGTGCCACTCGCAAGTCTTGTTCCAGTGTTTGAAACCATTGAGCTGCGTAGACAGCAGCCACAGCAACCAAGGATGGTGAAAACTTCAGCATCTCATATTCCACCAGAGATAGCTCAACCAAGAAAAAAGCCACCAGCTCAAATTTTTTGTCAGCTTGAGCAGCCTTCAGAAACCTTCTCATGAAAACATAAGCAGTAGGAAGAGACATGTTATACTGCAGAGTGTTGAGCATCGACTTCTCCATTTCGAGAATATCCTTCCTTGTGTAAGCTTTGTCAGCTATATGGATTAGATCCGAAACGATAGGCACAGAAACTTCCTCATACTTGCATGCGAAAAGTATGGCAAAAAGACCAACCAGCTGAAGTTTCTTTCTTACTACATTCTGCTTAGCCAAAAATCTGTATGAGATTAACAGTAAGAAACAATGTCTCTTGCATGAGGTCGAATTTGTCATGAACCTCAATCAGCCAGTCAATTAGTATAGCCCTCATCCTCTCATTGAGGTCAAGTTGTTCATCCATGTAGTTTGGTGAAACACAGCCAAGACACTCAATCTTTCTGTAGTAAGCATGGAGATCTTAGATATATTCCACAACAGCAAGAGAATTACTCGCATCACCGCTTTCAATGTCCAAAATCATCTCTCCATCTATATCCTCCATCTCAACCTCTTCCATCTCAAGTGGATCACTATGCATTGGTTCAGTATGCTCCAAAGTCGTAGGCTCTGGTTGGTCTTCTGGTGAATTGTGTTCATCATCAATGGCTATGGAGTTTCCAAACTCATTCGAATTCAATGGATTTGAATTCTTAGTTTTCTCAGCATAAGATTTCTGTGAGCCAGCAATTTGTGCAGCAAACCTCCTTGTGATGGGTGTATGTCCCAGATCAGCCTGTTTCTTTTCACAAATCTAATGTTTGTCAGACAACACCCTCTTGTGTACACACAAGGGTAAGGTCCACCATGCACAAAATTCTGACTGATCCCTCCTAAAGCTCTTCTGTTCTGCCCAACAATTCTTCCACCACCACGACCCACTTGGTTCATTCCTGCTTGAAATTTTCTTGGCATAACTGTGTTGGAATTGTTCTCTTCAGAAGTATTAACCATGTTGTTGTTCTTTCGTTTAAAAATTTTAATAGTAAAAAGAAAAATGAGATCAGCTAGATTAGCTTTAGCTTAAGTTATCGTACAGCATATAGTCAATTACAAGCTTCTTGAATCGTTCGCAATAGAGACACCATAACAATATTGATCTGTACACGCATCAACATCTGTAGGCCACTTTTCGGCACTAATGAGATTTTAAAGTCTCATTGGTTTAATTCAATAATGTAATCATATAATACATATGCATCCATAACACAAGTCCACAAATATTTGTAATTCTTTAGGATATGGACGCCCATAACAGAAATTGTCTTAAGAATAAGAACGCATATGAAATGCCAAAAGAGCTATATATAGGCATTACCAACTAGAGACACCAACCTTTAGCTACCTCATGCCATGAAACATCGATTGAACTTGGCCAAAGCCAAACCTTAGGAAATTAAAATACTATAAAATGAATATCAAATTCAACACAAATACCAGTTCTACATGTTTAGCCTAAACCTTCTAACATCTAAGATGCTCCTATGAGACTCCTAACACTGCAGCATGGTGCAAACTCTAGCCAATTATTCAACAACCTCACAGCAATAGACCCAACATTTGCTTCTTGATTCAACTAATTTTTTTAACAACATTTTGTTTTCACCACCCAAATCAAAATGTTTTCAGGAGGGAGAGAGAAGTTCAAAGTAAGAAGAACTTCTAAGACCTAAGCTGTATAACTGGATAGACTTCTACAGAAAAATGAAGAAGTGCATAGAGGTTTAATTGTGTCATCGGCTGTAGAAATGAGTTGCTTTACAGCTCATAAATTATAGCAATTGAGTTCTCTATTTCTCTTTTGAAAAAGAAATAGAGAAGATCCTACTCAGTTAACTAACCCTTGCATCATATGTTTCTGTACCGTGACCAAAGTTTTTAGCTTTTTCCCTCCCTAGTTAAAACTATAACATGGTTTAGCACCATCATCAACAAGCATTAAACATATTACCTATTAGCCATCCCCGATTCACCAACAACAAAAAGCATTGTCCTAAAAATTTAGATTCACTATTATAACAGAACCATGCAGTAAACAATCTCAGTCATTATTTCAAGATCAAATAGCTCAAATTACACGTTCACCAACTAAGTTCTAAACAACATGTGTCGTTGATTTAGATGGGACTGTCAAGATCAGTAACTACGAGCAGCAATTCTATTTCCTTGCTCTGCAATTCAAACACTAATCACCTCTCCATACGCTTAACTTTGAACCAATATATCTAGCATACTGGAACAGTGTCTACAATTCAAAAGTGTAAATTTGGATACATTCATGTAAATATAAGTCTAGAATCAAAAGTCTATAATTCAAACAATAAACTTGAATGTAAAAATCATTTGTAGATTCAAAAGATACAAATCCTAACTTCCAGTAGAATCGTAACAACCAAACATGTTAAAATCAATTTTATACCTCTAGAATCAATTTTGGCTCGTACAAAAGCGGAACCAAACATACACTATACTCACTCACAAAACCATAAACAGCTACTTTAAATTTAAATTAACAAAAAGAAAACGAAAATAAGAACTACATTTTTCATTTAGCTACAAATTCTTCCCCATTGTTATATTCAATACATAAGACAACACCATGAATCAAAAACCTTGATTCTCCATTCAAAGAAACACATCTAGATTAAAACTACATCAACATAAGAGAAACCACCTTGTATTCTCTCTATCATAATTTCAATTTTTCAACATTAAGACAAAAATTAAATTAAAAAAAAAACTAACTTGTTAACTTACAAAGCGAAACCCTTCAAGTATTCAGGATCACGCTTAGCCCTTTCTTGAAACTTCTTAAACCACCGATCCAAAATATCCATAGGAACAATCAATTTCGAACCATCCACACCACAAAAACTCTGCATAAAATTAAACAAATTCTCACCAACTTTCATTGCCAACCTTTCAATCCTCTTCTCACCAGCAACATCAATTGAACTCAACGACGCCAGATCCTCCACGGAAACACCGATTTTCGCCGAAAGGGGTGCAGCATCCGCTGTTAACTGCGGTTGTATGTTGCCGGAGGTGCCGGGGTCCGGCCAGAGGAGGGAGAGAACAGCGGAGGGACGAGCGATGGTGACGGCGCCGCAGAAGACGAAAGGGGAGCCGGGTGATTGAACGTAGACGGCGAGGGCTTTGTCTGGTGGGAGGGTGAAGTTGTTGAGGAGGAAGATGCAGATTTCGGTGACTTGGTCGTATGCTTCACCTAGATAGATGAGTGTGGTTAGTTAGTTGCTGGACACAGATATCGGATACGACACTGATACAAATACGAGAGAAAAATAAATTAAATGAATGTAATTACATGTGTCGGTGTCCTGTCTGTCGGTGAAAAAACTTACCGACGAATGTGTTCATGTCGAGGATCCAATGGAAAGTGTCGATTTGTGAGAAGGTTGAGATGTCCATTGGGAAACTGCGGTTTGGGAAAACTACTCCGAACATTTTTTTGATTGTGTTGTGAAAAGGATGAAATTGAAGTTTTGTGTGTGAAAGAGTGTGGAGTTGTTGTTATAAGGGTTTTGTTCTATGGGTGAGAAGAGGAAAGGAAGATACTAGAAGAATCTGGATATAAAGTGGGGATAGATATCTCTTTTCTTGTTTGGTATAGGAAGAAAGTAGAATCTAGTTGTTCAAAGAATCAACTTTTGGTTTGGAAGACACTCACAATTTATAAGTCAAGTGACCAAGAGAGATGAGTTTTGTCAGCAGGTCAAGCACTCTAGGTGGCTTTACCTATGGAGCTCCATCTTGCATCCGAAACTAGGTTTAAGGAGACAAATTTTATTCTTGTTTACAATCTAAATCTAAGGGTGTATTGGATTAAGGAGGGTGTATTGGATTAGGATTTTAAGAGATTTTAAAAGATTTTTTTATTATAAAAAAGTCTTGTGGTATTCAATCAAGACTCTTTGCAACTTAAAAAAAGTCTTGTGGTATTCAATCAAGACTTTTTGTCATTTAAAAAAAGTCTTGTGGTATTCAATCAAGACTCTTCATCACTTAAAAAAAGTTTTATGGTATTCAAAATCATTCAAATTTTAAAGGATTGTTTAATAAATTGGATTTTGATGGATTTTGTGGGATTTTCTAGTGAAATTTTAGCATGAAAAAGTCTTTCATGAAAACCTGAGATTTCTTAAGATTGTTTTTTCTTTTAAGATTTTACTATTTATCTCCTCTCTCTCTCTCTCTCTCTCTCTCTCTCTCTCCCTCTCTCTCCCTTCTCTCTTCCTCTCTCTCATCTCTCTCTCTCTCTCTCTCTCTCTCTCCCCTCTCTATCTCTCTTTTTTTGATAAATCAAGAGCACAATGATATAAAAAAGGAATAGAAGACATGAGGATGTCTTGCAGATTCTAGTCTTTGTCAGGTATATATATTATTAAAAAAAAGGAAAAAAGAAATACAAAAAAAACTGGGGACATAAACCTAGCTAACCAGTAATCAGGTGCTACGAAAAAAATAAAAACAACACCAATTGATGTCTAAAGTGGGGTGTATGGACAAACCGTCAACACGAAACGAATCCAAGGACCAACGACTCCTTGCAACACCAACAAGGATAATGTCTCTTTCGAGCCAAACAGTCCAACATCAAACAGGTAGGCCGATGAAGATTTTGAAATCTCCCCCAATTTATATAGTACCAAACTTCATGAAGGTGAGAGATTCGACCGCCAACACGGATACAAAATATTGTGAAATAAAATAAAATAAAATAAAATAAATAAAATAGTATGTACTAAGAATATTGTGAAAGATAGTGTGTTATAATCATTTTCTTTTCAACAAGTCCTTAAAATTCATAAAATATTTTAAAATCTTATAAAATCCCTAAAATCATTTCAAATCCTTTAAAATCTTATGATGTAAATCCATTGAAATCCAAATTGTAAATCTTGATAGTCTTTTAAAATCATGAAAGTCATTAAAATCATGCAAAGTCTTTTAAAATCCTCAAGACTTTTTTAAACAAAAATTGTCCTTTAAAATCCTAATTCAATACACCCCCGTAAGATTTTATGAGATTTTAAAAAAACTTATTTATTATGAAAAGGTATTGTGATATTCAATCAAGACTCTTTGCAACTTAAAAAAAGTCTTGTTGTATTCAATCAAGACTTTTTGTCATTTAAAAAAGGGGATGTATTGAATTAAGATTTTAAGAGACTTTTTTATTATGAAAAAATCGTGTGATATTCAATCAAGACTATTTGCAACTTAAAAAAAGTATTTTGGTATTCAATCAAGACTCTTTGACATTTTAAAAAAATCTTGTGGTATTCAATCAAGACTTTTCATCACTTAAAAAAATTTTTGTGGTATTCAAAATCATTCAAATTTTACAAGATTGATTAATAAATTTTATTTTTTTAAAATAGTTGTTCAAATATCATTTCTCAAATTCTTATTATTGTCAAATTGGTGAAGGACTAAAATGAAATATCTTTGACATGAGAGAAATATCTAATCTGCAATTAGCACTACTTCATTCATTCACACGCCTTTTCCCTTAAACCCTACTTCTTAGTTCTTACACTTTCTCTTCACTCGCGGCTTCATTTCTCTACAACAACACCACAAATCCCACTTCAACATTCAATCAAACATGTCATGTGCAGAAAATTTCCCTGTAAGTTCTTCTTCACTTTCTTCATCTTCTTCAAAATCTCTCACCAAAATTTTGACAAAACCTCTTCTGGGTCACTTTCCACTCCTTAATCCAATACGGGTTTGTCCTCCTCTCACTTGTTTCCGTTCAAAAACTCCACCTTTACCCACAAACGTTTCCTCCTTTAAGAAGAAGAAAAAAAAATATGACAATGTTTTATCTTCAGTTTTGAAGTCATTGGAAACTTCTAATGATGTTGAAGATACCCTTGATTCATTTGGTGAGAGTCTTAGTCCAAAAGAAATAACTATGATTCTTAAAAATCTGAGAAATTGGGAAATTGTTGTTAGGG
Organism: Medicago ruthenica; assembly: GCA_018208015.1. NCBI lineage: Eukaryota > Viridiplantae > Streptophyta > Magnoliopsida > Fabales > Fabaceae > Medicago > Medicago ruthenica. The sequence continues at coordinate 19,838,146 of CM031375.1, forward strand.
TTTTTAAGTGGTTTAGATCTCAAAACGACTATGTTCATAATGTGATTCATTATAATGTTGTGCTTAGGGCTCTTGGTAGAGCTAAACAATGGGATCAATTGAGGCTTTGTTGGATCGAGATGGCGAAAAACGATGTTTTGCCGACGAATAATACTTATAGTACGCTTGTTGATTGTTATGGGAAAGGTGGTCTTGGTAAAGAGGCTCTTTTGTGGATTAAGCATATGAGGGTGAGAGGTTTTTTTCCTAATGAGGTTACTATGAGTACTGTTGTTAAGGTTTTGAAGGATGTTGGTGAGTTTGATAGGGCTGATAGGTTTTATAAGAATTGGTGTGGTGGGAAAGTTGACTTGGATGATCTTGATTTTGATTCGTCGGATTGTGCTACTACCAATGGCTCTAGATCGTCGGTGCCCATTAGTTTCAAGCAGTTTCTTTCTACCGAGCTTTTTAAGACAGGTGGGGGAATTCGGGATTCTAATATGTTGTCGATGGATATGGAGATAGCTCCTCCAAAACCTCGGCTCTCTACCACTTACAATACTCTGATAGATTTGTATGGCAAGGCTGTGCGGCTAAAAGACGCTGCTGATGTCTTTGCTGATATGATGAAATGTGGTGTAGCAATGGATACTTGCACTTTCAATACGATGATCTTTATTAGTGGAAGTCATGGAAATTTGTTGGAAGCTGAATCTTTGCTAGTTAAAATGGAAGAGAGGGGTATATCACCTAATACGAGAACTTACAACATTTTCTTGTCTTTGTATGCTACTGCAGGGAATATTGATGCTACTCTTTCTTATTATAGAAGGATTAGAGAGGTTGGGCTCTTCCCAGATGCTGTAACTTACAGAGCTCTTCTTGGTGCGTTATGCACAGAGAATATGGTTCAGGCGGTGGAAGGTGTGATCGATGAAATGGAGAAAACTTCTGTTTCTGTTGATGAGCATTCTCTTCCTGGTATTGTCAGGATGTATATTAATGAAGGAGATCTTGATAAAGCAAATGACTTTCTTCAGAAGTTTCAAATGTATAGGGAACCGTCATCCATTATATGTGCTGCAATTATTGATGCTTTTGCCGAGAAGGGATTTTGGGAAGAAGCAGAGAATATTTTTTATAGGAAAAGAGATGGAGCACGACAGGCGAGGGATATCATAGAGTTTAATGTCATGATCAAAGCATACGGCAAAGCAAACCATTATGATAAAGCCGTTTTTCTCTTCGAAGAAATGAAGAATCAAGGTATTTCGCCTATTGACAGTACATATAATTCTATTATTCAAATGTTATCTGGTGCTGATTTAGTTGACCAAGCAAGGGACCTCACTGTTGAAATGCAGGAAATGGGGTTTAAGCCACATTGTCAAACTTTTTCTGCTGTTATTGGATGCTATGCTCGTCTTGGTCAGCTTTCTGATGCAGTCATTGTATACCAGGAAATGATAAGTGCTGGTGTAAAACCAAATGAGGTTGTGTATGGTTCTATAATAAACGGATTTGCAGAACATGGTAGTCTTGATGAGGCACTTCAATACTTCCACTTGATGCAAGAATCTGGATTATCAGCAAATTTAGTTGTGTTATCAACCCTACTGAAGTCTTATTCTAAGGCCGGCGACTTGGAAGGGGTAAAATCCATCTACAAGCAGATGCAGAACATGGAAGGGGGTCTCGATTCAGTTGCACGTAATAGTATGCTTACCGCCATGGCAGAACTCGGCTTGGTTTCTGAAGCCAAGCTGACTTTTGAAAAATTGAAAGAGACGGGCCAGGCAGACAGTACTTCATACGGAATAATGATGTATGTTTATAAAGACGTCGGCCTGTTTGACGAGGCCATCAAGATAGCAGAAGAGATGAAAATCTCAGGTTTACTGAGAGATTGTATTTCCTATAACAAGGTACTTACGTGTTATGCCGTTAATAGGCAATTTCACAAGTGCGGTGAATTACTACATGAGATGATGGTTTCTAAGAAGATTTTGCCAGATGATGGAACTTTGAAAGTGTTATTCACGATACTAAAGAAAGGAGGGTTTCCTATTGAAGCGGCAGAACAGTTGGAGTTGTGTCACCAGGAAGGGAAACCTTATGCTTCACAAGCAACCTACACTGCTTTGTACTCTCTACTTGGTATGCATACTTTGGCACTTGAATCTGCTCAAACATTCTTAGAATCTGAGGTTGAAAATCTTGACTCTTCTGCTGCCTATAATGTGGCAATCTACGCATATGCTTCTGCTGGAGATGTTGGGAAGGCGTTGAATATACATATGAAGATGCGGGATAAGCACGTGGAACCGGACATTGTAACGTACATTAATCTGGTTGTTTGTTATGGAAAAGCTGGCATGGTTGCTGGTGTGAAACAGATACATAGCCTATTTGAATATGGAGAGATCGGGCGGAGTGAGTCGTTGTTCAAGGCTATTAAAGATGCCTATAAAATTTGCAATAGTGAACTTGGCCAAGATATGAGATTTACCTTTGACTCAGAGGAATATTCTGAAGGGGAAAGTGAAACTGAATATGACATTGGAAGTGAAACTGAATATTACTCTAATTCTGATGGAGATTTTCCAGGTTTGTAAAATCCTGAGTTAGGGTTTCTTCTTCATACATCAAAACTGTATATATTGTTGTAGTCATTTATTCGTATGAAGGGTCTAGTTTGGTAAAATATAAGTTGGATATACAAAAGTATTTGTAGTCATAGGATGGAACAAAATAAGGTATAGGAGACGACAAAATTTTAAATTTTGTTACTAAAAACTGGGAGTTACTTCTTGTTTCATGTACTGTAAAACTCAATAGTCAATGCCATGTGTTATTTCCCCCTTTCCCTTGTTAGTTGTTGATTCTTGCACGCCTCTGGATTGCGAAATGCTCTCACTCTAGGTAAGGTTTCCTCTCTCATTTCTACAGTAGTGTTCTATAAATTCAATGATGGATGTTTTTTTTTTTTTTGTGAAGAATGATGGATGAATTATTAAGCTATAAAGTAGCAAATAATATAGGGATTTTTTAATAACTGGTTATTTGATTACTCATGACACTTATTGATATATCCACTAACTTGCTTCTGTATTTATCATTTTTTCTCTTTTTGATTTTCTCGTTGGAAAGTAACTGTTCAAATCATCTATTCATATTTCATAAGTCAATAATGATTGCAAATTCAGTTTTCTATCAAGTGGTATTGCAGAGTTAATCCTCAGTTCATGTAAAGGAACAATCACTTTTATCCTAGTATTGCATAATTTGAAAATCAAAATACAGATAACCCACATCTAATTCTCTGTTTTTTTATTCTATTGTATGTATGTAGAAAGAACTTCTTGTAGTACCAATCTAAACCAGGGTCCTCTGATAGTGAGTTTTACACCTAGATTAACAACAAACGCTATTTGATTATCACAATCAAATTACTTGCCCTTGTTTGTTTAACTTATGTGACTAGTCCTAAGTAACTGAATCTTTGAATTAGTGTAAATAGGTGTAAGAAATTATTTTGGATTATAGAATAATTCAACTGCATACGACTTGATGAACCCTAAAAATCAAGTATTGGATTATTGTATATTTTGCTTTGTTAAAAGTCAATGGCCTATTTTCCACATTTTCTAGCAATGATAATCAACTAAGCATAATTACTTTGCTTTGCTAAGTAAGAATTTATTTCTGTTTTATTTGGAAGCTAGCTTATATATTGGTGATATTAATTGAATTTATATCTATGCTATGAAGCACACATACTCCTCGGATTAGGTTGTGTCCTGGTGTCAGATACACATCGTGTCCGACACCGACACATAGTTACATTGAATTGTGTTATTTTCTCAAATTATTATCAGTGTTGCCGTTTTTGTGTCTGTGTTTCATAGTATCTATGGCATTAGTGGATGTAACTTGAGACTTTAAAATACTATGTTCAGTATGTTGTATTAATAATTAGGATCGAGGTGATTTTGAATTGATTTGGTACTACTTCTTGCCAACCAAATGTAAATGTGATCCTAAAAATTAAACAATCCCAAATTTCATCTTGGAAGAATGATGATAGAAGCAGAGTTTTGAATGGAAGAGTTTTAGTGCTCCGTAAACTTTTTCTCGCGTCCCAACCACTATTCACCGTGACAATGCTGAAGCTATAAAGTGGCAAAGTGAAGGAAAACAATGTCATAGGAAGGAAAAAAAAAAACACAACGAGATCCATTCCTGAAAATTGGGAATGTGGACATGCACACCTTACGTGAGGTTTAGTGGCAACTTAGACAAGCACTTCCTTGGGTGCAACAACTTGGATTGTGTTTTGTTACTATCATTTATTATGGTTAACATTTTTTATTCTAGCTGTGAGCCTACTTAATTTAGAATGTCCAAATGCAAAGATATCCTTTCCTTGCCCCAAAATTTTAGTTTTAGTGTATTTGGAGACAAGGAAATTATTTTATTGTGAGGGTGGTGGCATCCTTAGCTAGTCTCAATTTATATTCTTTTTGGTAATTGTATTTTCTATACGGTTAAATATGTTTTTAGTCCCTATAAATATACTAACTTTTTGTTTTAGTCCCTCTAAAAATTTTCTTCCTTTTATAGTCCTCAAAAAAAATTTCCATTTTCACTTTTGGTCACTCCTTTTAAGCAAACTCATATGTAGAATTCATATTTTTGAATAAAATTTTGCATAAAAGTTTATAATATTATAAGAACAACTCACAAAAAAATAGATTTTTTTAAGAAAACATGAATTAAATATGAATTTTATATTTTGGCGGTTAAAAATTAATATTTAATTCACGTTTTCTTAAAAAATTCTAATTTTTTTCGGAGAGATTTTAACAATATACTACATATTTATGCACAATTTCATTAAAAAAAATACATGAGTTGGCTTAAAAATAGGGATAAAAAGTGGTGATTGAAAATTTTATAGCACTAAAAGTCGAAGGAAAATTTTAGAGGGACTAAAACAAAAATTTATAAGGACAAAAAACATATTTAACCATTTTCTATAATGAGAAGTAACATTTGAACAATCAAAATGTGATAATTTTTGAGATAAGCGCATTGAAATACACATGTTAGTTTGATTATGAGAGAAAGAGAGGTAAACTATTATTAAATTGATAATTGTATAAGAATACGGCCTGACAATTTTTTAGTTGTCAAAATAATTTTTCTGTTTTTATACTGTCACTCTTAAAAGATGTAAGTTTATTACAGTAAAAAAAAACTTAAGCTTTTCTTTAAAGCATATCGGTTATTCTCAAAAAAATCCTCACGATCTAACTTGAGGTTATCAGGTCTTTTTCTCTTGAAAATCAAAGAGTTAACATAAAAATAATATTGGTTATTTAATATAACATATGAAGGCCAACACAAAACTATGTGAAGGCTTGTGTTGCTTTTTATAAAAGATTAGTCAATCTTTCAACTCCAATTTAGCAGAAAACAATGGAGGTAAAAATGCAGTTGAAAAAATAATACATTGTTGTGATTTTTGACGAAGTTGCAATTCACAACAAATATTCAAAATAATATTTTTGAAAAAAATACAAATAACAAAAATAGCATGTAATCAAGTATATAAAATAAACTGATAAAAGACCCGTGTTTTCGCACGAGTCACGTAAGATTGTGATACTTATATAAAAAAATAATTAGATTGTTAATATTGTAAGATATTTATAAATATTATATGAAAATGATGAGTATTAATATAATGTTTCTATTAAATATTTTTCTCCTATATATACAAAAATTTGTTAAATAGTTGAGTCACACCAGTTATGAATTTTATTTGCTTATATATGCATTAACAAATTTTTATGTAGATATATGGGAAAGTTGATATGATATAGTTTTGAAAATTCATGACTATTTTCAAAATCAAAATTAATTTAATGTTTATATTAAATAATTTTTATTTTATATGCAAAAGACGGTTCAATGTTTGCACCGCACCCGTTTCAAATTTAGGTACTTATATCTATATAAACAAATTTTTATATACATATACGAGAAAGTCGATATGATAAAATTTTGAAAACTCATGACTATTTTTAAAATCAAAATTAATGTATTGTTTCTATTAAATAACTTTTTATTTTATATGCAAAAGACCGTTTAATGTTTGCATTGCACCCGTTGCAGGTTTTATGTACTTATATCTGCATAAATAAATTTTTATGTGCATATATGAGAAAATCAATATGATAAAATTTTGAAAACTCATGATTATTTTCAAAATCAAAATTAATGTAGTGTTTTTATTAAGTAACTTTTTATTTTATATGCAAAATATTGTTCAATGTTTGCACCGCACCCGTTGCAGATTTCATATACGTATATCTGCATAAACAAATTTTTATATACATATATGAGAAAGTCGATATGATAAAATTTGGAAACTCGGTACTATTTTCAAAATATCAACATTAATGCAGCGTGTCTATTAAATAAATTTTTATTTTATATTTAAAACACCAGGTAAATATTGAAACCGCACTTATTGAGGATTTTATATGCTTATATATGCAGAAGAAAAATTTTATGTACCGATGTGTGATAATCGATATGATAAAATTTTGAAAACTCACGACTATTTTCAAAATATCAACATTAGTGCAATGTTTCTATTAATTAAATTTTTATTTTATATGCAAAACACTGTTCAATGTTTGCACCACTGTCGTTGCAGATTTTAAATATTTATATCTACGAGACAAATTTTATATACATATATGAAAAAGTCAATATGATAAAATTTTAGAAACTCAGTGACTATTTTTAAAATATCAACATTAATGTAGTGTGTTTGCACCGCTGCCGCTGCAGATTTTAAATGTTTATAGATACCGAAACAAATTTTATATATATATATATATATATATATATATGAGAAAGTCAATATGATAAAATTTTAGAAACTTATGACTATTTTCAAAATATCAACATTAATGTAGTGTGTCTATGAAATGCATTTTTATTTTATATTTAAAACACTGTTAAATATTTAAGCCGCACTCGTTGAAGATTTTATATGCTTATATATGCAGAAGAAATTTTTTATGTACCGATATGTGATAGTCGATATGATAAAATTTTGAAAACTCAGTGATTATTTTCAAAATATCAACATTAATAAAGTGTTTCTATTAATTAAATGAAAAAAAATTATATGCAAAACACATTTCAATGTTTGCATCATTCCCGTTGTAGATTTTAAATGTTTATATCTACAGAAACGAATTATATATATATATATGAGAAAGTCGATATGATAAAATATTGGAAACTCGTGATAATTTTCAATATATAAACATCAATGTAGTGTTTCTAATAATTTTTTTATATGCAAAACATCATTCGATGTTTGTTGGACAATTATATAATTAAGAACGATTATGAAATTTTGCAATTTTTTTTGACAAAAGATAACTTGTTACACTTGTGATGACCATTATCCGTAATTAATTTTTTAAAAAATAAATAAATTAGTTTCATAGTTATTCGTTGAAATTGGTTGCACTTGACCATTATCCGTAATCAATTTAAAAAAAATTAATTAATTAGTTTCATATTTATCCGTAGAAATTGGTTACACATATGATGACCATTATCCGTAATTAATTTTTTAAAAAACAAATAAATTAAATTTTACAAAATGATCCATTATGCACATAAAATTAAGGAGATCATGAGTTTTAATAAGGATAATTATAAAATTTTACTGAACTTCGATTTTTATATATTGGAAATTGGTTACACATATGATGACCATTATCCGTAATTAATTCTTTTAAAAACAAATAAATTAAATTTTACAAAATGACCATTATGCACATAAAATTAAGGATATCATAAGTTTTAATAAGGACAATTATAAAATTTTACTGAACTTCGATTTTTATATATTGTTAGTAGATTAAAAAAAGTATATAAAATAGGAAAAAACTTAGATACAATTCCTTAGATGCTTTTCGTATGGTTCTTAACTAAATTCACCATGATTTCCTTAAATCCTTAATTTTCTCAAAGTTTGTTATATCCAAAAAATTTGTATTTTTAGTTAAGAACCATACGAAAAGCATCTAAAGAATTGTACCTAAATTTTGTCCCCCTATAAAATTATTAGCGGAGGAAAACACAAGCAAGATCAAGACAAACAAAAGCTTATAAGATATACTTGCTTTTTATGCTAACAATATAATCAACAATTAGAGCATAAGGATGGTTTGGAGTAACTCATTCTTTGATTAATTTAAATAATCACCCGAAAACCATTATTCCACTAGTTAAAAACCCGTGCTTCGCACGGGTTGAATACTGAGATTTCTAAAAAACTTGTTATATAATTTCATAGGTTAAAATGTCTATAAATGATTAAATTGAAAGTTTTTATAGATGGGATGCTTGTTAAAAATTTGATTTGATATAGGTATGATGGAATGTACTATATCATGCTTATACCAATTGATTAAGTATGTATATAAAATTATAGATGGGTAACCGATTATGTGTTATACATCATCGTCTAAAAAAATGTTTTGAGTAAATAATTAATGCCTTTGAAGTTTGATACAACAATGACTTGGTATAACTGTAACTTTGTGAAATAATTATTTGTCAAAAGTATATATAGTGCATAGCAGATCAGTATTGGTACTGAATTAGAAATTGCTTGTAATGATTCAATAATCTTTATGGAACTTTTGATATTAATGGTAAGTAGATGTTTGTATTTTTATTAAACAACAGTTTGATATTGATTATTATGAACCATAGTAAATGTGACAGAGTTATGTTTAATCATGGTTAAAGTAGCTAATTCCTAATACTTAAATGGAAACTCAATAGACATGAATTTCTTAAAAGGATACTGCATTAATAAAAGTTAAGATAGTCAACATTGAATACTAAGCAAATTACATAAGTTCAAAGTACTTAAAAGGATAAGTGCAAAATACATGAAGATTGAGCATTAGAATTTCTAGAGTTCATGCTGATAAGAACAAAGAGGCAAAATAGAATGATTGATAACAGGACAACTTAAGGATCGATTTTGAAAACATGAACAAAGTTACTGATATGTTCATCAAAAAACTTAAATCTTATTGTGTCACCAGGCTGAAATCCATTTTGGAGGCAAAAAGAGTTCCAACCTTGTTCAAGTGTTGCAATAATTTCTTCTTGTCTATGAAATTTAACTTCACACATGGCTCTTGGACTGTTAAGTTTTCCTGCATAGGATCAAGTGATGAAAATCATTTTCCCAAAGGAATTGTTTGAAATCTTGAGTAAGTACCTAACAAGGATGAACAATATATATATATGGTTAAAAGAGAAATTAAAAGGATACAAAGAAACTAATGAGAATAATCAATAGTTTGAAAAGTTTACTGAACTAATTGATCTGGTTCATGAAAATCAACATCGTCCAAAGTGATCTCAAAAAAGATAGTTTTATCTCTCTTGGTACTCAAGCTATGAAATGATGGTAGTTCATCAGAATCTGCATATGTTTTCCCCAGCTCTAAGAAAAAACGATCTCTTCCTAGATAGTTTAGGATCACTTGTTTGTGACCTTGATAGTGGTAAAACTCTCTGAGCCTAGTCCATCCTTCAGTTAAGAGAGGATGTGCATAGTCTCCATTAAAAGTTAGAATGTGAGAATTTCCTAAACTATCAATCAAGTTCCAGCTATATCTTAACTCTTCCTGAAATTGTTGAAGAAATTTGGGATTAATTTCAGCATAGCCCTGAATCAAACAATGAGATAGAGTTAGTATGAGAAACTGTAATTTTTGAAATTGATAATGAAACGATAAATATACATCGATATAAAGAGAAGATAATTGTCATCTAGGATTAAAATCATTTAACTTGATAAAATTTGGAGAATGAACACTAAGATAAGAATCTGTTGTTGGTATAGATATTACATGTAATACTGCATTGCTTCTTTATGCCAGATCTAAGTTAATAAAAATTTAGATAAGAATTGGAAACCTGTCCTGGTACATCAACTGTTTCAAAAGCATCAAGAATTTGCCTTCTGATCACAATTCGATTTCCAGCCATGGCAGAAGTATTGTTTAAGTTTCTTTGTAGAAATAAGGATGGAACTGGACAGTTTGCATAGAACACTGATCATTTATAACAGCAATACAGCAATACATCTCATTTATAGGCAGAAATTAATTATTAGTTTTCACTTCATATAATTTAATCTTTCAACATTTTTGGCTTGGTCATAGACGTGAAAGATTTGATGTAGAATCTGAATCTACAACTAAAGATAAGTTAGCTTTGATATTATTACATACATATGAAAAGTTGCAGATTCATTAGGTTGGTTTATTTAGCTGAAATTCGACAGCTTTAGTAGACATAGGCTTGGCTTTAGTCTTCTTGTGATGGAGTATAAAATCTGACATGTATCCATAAGTATATCAATTGCATTGGTCAAATCTTACTTTCAATATATTCTCTTAGCTATGTGTCTATGACAATAACTTGCTATTTCAATGCTAGTCCTTTCAAGTGATATTGTAAAATGTGAGATTCTCTTAGATTAAAACCAAATAAAGTATCCTCTAGCCTAGTCTTATGCGTGTGACTCATGCTATCAATCTATCACATGCTTGCTTATATTTATAGTCATGGTTATATCCTATAAAATGTGAAAGAAAAAAATTAGCACTAAGGATAGGGCTCAGGCTACGGTGAGAGACCAAAAAATGTCTCTCACCGTGCAAATGAGTTTTTAACCGTTAGATTCATTAATAAAATAACCAAATTGATTTTTAACTGTAGGATTTTTTCACGATCTGACCGAACAATAATTTATTAATATATCTAACGGTTAAAAAATCATTTGCACGGTGAGAGACCTGTTTTGGTCTCTCACCGTAGCCTTCACCCCAAGGATAGAGCATAACAATAAGAAATTTAGATACTTACAGTTTGAAAGACGCATCCAGGGCCTTTCAATATGAAATGTGAGGTAAATTTGCTTTTTATTGAACTTGGTTTTGATTAACCTTTTTTAACAGTGCAAAGAAAAAAAAATTGAACCCACACTGAATGTGTCCTGGAAAATCAAATTGAAGGTTGTTAAAAAAAAAAATCTATACGTATAACATAATTAATCTGTTAAATATAGTAGTGAAATTTAAATACTTACTGTGTGGATACAAAGTTCATCTGACATTTTGGAAGACTTCCTTGAATACAACATTTGTTGTATTAGATAAGGCTTTTTTCGATTTATCATGTATCAATATTTTAAGACCTTCCTTACTTTTGACTCTAGACAAAGCAACATAGAGTTGTTCATGACTAAATACGTCTTTTGGCAAGTACAAACCAACATGATCTAAAGATTGACCTTGTGATTTGTTAATCGTCATTGCAAATGATACAATGATTGGAAACTGTCTTCGCACAAGTTTGAACCGCCACGGTGACTGTGAAGGTGACAATGACATTCTTGGAATGTAGACCTTGTTTCCAATATTTTTTCCAGTTATAATTTTTGCTTCAATGACATGATTTGCAAGTCTTGTAATAGTCAACCTAGTTCCATTGCACAAACCTTCGGCTTGATCTAAATTTCTCATCAACATTACGGGTGTACCAACCTTGAGCTTGATAGAATGGTTAGGAAGACCAGATGTTTGGAGACAATTAAGAAATTCTGTTGTAATTTGTTCAAAAACATCGTTATCATTTGCTTCACTGCGATCTATGGAATCTGAGCTAAAATACTCTCTTTCTTCTCCTGTACGAATAATAACATATTAGAATTGATTTACTTTACTTTTTGATATAAAATATAAAAAAATGGATCACCTGGAATAAGATCAAGAATGTAGTTATTAATTTCATCCACAACTTGAATTGTTGAAGCTAATATAGCCCCGCTTCTCAAAAAATCTCCATCTTGAAAATGGTTCAATAACCGTGGGTAGGTACTTTGAACAATTGCATCAATGGGGTCAGTGAAATCTGATATTAGAAGTTCTTGCGGAATTTCGATGTCCCCATAGCCATCATTTGGTTCAGCTATTTTTCCATCATCAACTTTCAAAATCCATTCAGAAAATTTTCTAACTTCTTCTGAGTTTTGTGTTTGACCATTTAGTAGTCGCATATTTTTTGTTAGTTTCAAAACCTTGCAATGGTCCCAAATGTATGAGGCATTTAGTGCTGAATGAACTATGTCAGATCTATTCCCTCTTGGAATGACCGGAAGTATTTGTCTAAAATCACCTCCAAAGACTATAACTTTTCCACCAAAAATAAGCTTGGACGACTTTCCGTCCATGCTCATAATGTCTCTTAAGGATTTATCCAATGCTTCAAAACAAAATCTATGTGCCATGGGGGCTTCATCCCATATTAACAACTTTGTTTGTTTTAAAAGTTGAGCAAGTTCACTTCCTTGTTCTATGTTACAAATAGATGATTGAATTGTAGGAACAGGGATTTTGAATTTGGAATGTGCAGTTCTACCCCCTGGTAGCAATTGTGAAGCTATGCCGCTAGATGCAACAGTGACGACAATATTCTTTTCTGACCTTAAAGCTGCAGCCAAAGTATTCCACATGTAGGTTTTTCCGGTTCCCCCATAACCATAAAGGAAAAATACGCCGCCTTTTTGATTTGTTACTGCTTCCATGATCTTCTTAAAGATACCAGTTTGCTCATCTGGTAGAAACATGGGGAATATAACACTTTATTGTATGTTAGAAATAAATGAAGTTATTCAAAGTAATGCTATCGGGTGTATATTATTTTAACCTGTTAGGGAAGCTAGTAACTCTTGAAAAATTGCTTTCTGGCCAACGGGATCATAATTTTTTTCTTCATATATCAACCTATTTCCCAAGAAATCTGTGACATAGCCATTTGGATATGGCATACATTTGAATTCTTTCAAGCTTCTTCTGTTTGATTGCAAGTGTTTTTCGATTTCAATAAGTGTTAGATGTTGTAATTCCTCGTCAGTTAAGTTTAAATCTGCAAAATAATAACAACGAATTCCTGTATGTTAAGCTTTATTAAGTGTATAAGTAAATTTATTAACCAATGAACATATATAATATCACTTATTCATAATGAAATTTGATAAAAAGTTATACCTTGGTTTCGCATCAATCTTCTTTGATCATAGAGAATTCCATCACAAAGCCATTTCCATGAATTTCTCCAAACATGATCAGGTCTATCCATTGATTCAGAAAGTAGCATATACACAAAAAGTTTCCTCAAGAAATGACCTGAACCCCACAAGTACGCCTCCTTTATTGCTTCAATGAATTCCTTGTCATCTTCTAAAAATCCCAAAGCGAAGCATGCTTCTCGAAATGAAAGGTATTGGATTCCTTTAACAAATTTGAGTTGTTTGTAACTTGTTGGCCCTTTGGTGACAGTCAACATCATCCTTAAGTAATACAACTCTCCGGTACTTTGAGGCACCCACATAAGTCTTCCAATTGTATAACCCTTTTTCCGTGGTTTCCAACATCTGGTTTTTTTTTTTACATAAACAAACTTGGAAACAAATTCACCATAAGTTAACAATCTGGCTTCTGGATACTTTTTATTTGCCTCCATCCAAGAAGTGAACATTGACTCAGTAACACTTGCCTTAAGGAGAAAATTCCCAATTTGCTCATGATCTTTATAGTAAACAGAATTTTCACCTTCATCGTGAAAGAAAAATCTCTCAACAGCAGGCTTTCTGCCATGTATTGAATAAGCGAAAATCCTCCAACATGCTTCGCTTGGTGAAACATATCTACAATTGAGGTATTGTTTGATTTCATCTAAATCCCTTTGTTGAGAAGTTGAAGCTTGTCCTTCATTAGGTACAATTACAGCACTAATTCGATCTGAACCCTTATTAATGTACTTAAACAAATATTTGATGGAAGAACTTTGATTGCACCACTCCATGTTGATGTGTGCGTGATACTTAAGAAGTAGTCTAGCATTGTGTGGCACAACATGCGAATTATTAAGAATAATTCCACCTTTCTCTATAGTATGACCATTTTCTCTTCTTCTGTAAACTGGATAACCGTCTTGATCAACAGCTGTTGTCGCTTGGAATTTCTTAGGATAGTATTTAGAACATTTACCATCTCTCATGCAAGGCGAAGTATGATTTACCAAACCACATGGACCATGAATCATGTGTGCCTTCACCAAGTTGTACAACTCTGGTTGTTTGACAGGATCAGGTATTTCTGCAGAAAAGATTTTATTGATATCATCTGCAGTAGGATATTTGTTTGACGGATGCAAAAAAAGCAGGATATGTGCATGTGGTAGACCTCTCTTCTGGAACTCGATGGTATACATATCTGTTTAATATAGAATAAAGTCATTAGTTCAATAATAAAAATCAAAAGATAAGTTATTATGAATAATATAATAGAGCATAAAAGGCCTCACATGCCAAGACTTTTCCTAATATTCCTTTTTTTGTTAAATCTGACATGAGCTGGTCAAATTTCATCTTAAATATCCTTGAAACAATGTCAGGTCGATCATGTGGTTTTTGACGTAAAGGACCCAACAATCTTAGAATTTCTAGGCCAATTAGGATTGCATGTAAAAGTAATGAACAAATCAGGAAATCCAACTTTGCTACATATAGCCATTCCATCAAAGTAGAGTTGATCCATAAAGCGTCGACTTCCAACATAAGAGGATGGCAAAACAACCCTCTTTCCAATGGATGACCCTTGAACACTACTTTGTTGACCTTCAACATTTAGATTATTGTATTTTGAAACTCTAAGTTTAGTTTGATTCTTCCTCAACCATTTTAGCCTTTCGGACTCCAACATTGTGAATCCATCAACCAAAAACTGTTGAAATAATCTTCTTGAGGATAACAAAGTTTTAGCTTCAAATGGCCTAATTTGAATTCTGAATGCAAGCCACTCTCTGATTGTTAATCTGTCATGTTTATTAACTTTTGTAACTTCATCATGTTGTTGATCATCTCTATGTGCAATATTAGGTCTATATCCATCTTCTCCATATGGGAAAATTAATGGATACTGATAAGAGAGGTAGCTAGCATGAAATTCATCGATTCTCTGAAGTTGTCCACCTTGAGCTTGGATGATGATGTCCCTTTCTTCAGCATCATCAATATCTCCCACGGTCAAAGCAGCAACTTCGGAGACGGTTGGGAGGTTGTAAACTCGGCCGTCTGTTTTTCTATCCGAAATCAACCTAGCTTTAAGATCTGGAACATTAACTGAATTCAATCTTTCCCTTGCCATTTTGAAAGACTTTGCATGAGTGTTATGTTCATACAACATCTTTGATAGCTCTTCAACTATGATAGGATCAATGTTATTGTTATTCCTACACAATAACATACAAACATACATGTCAGTATCCGGTAAACATATGTTTTTGTTATTACTATGATTAAGGAAATGAACTGTGTTACAACAAATAAGGTAAAATCATATAATTACCTTACTCCTTGAATTCGATTTTGGATTTCATTTTCTGTGTCGTATATGTAAAGTTGTGCAAACTTAGGTGCTTCTCCATCCTTTGGCAACAAACTACCAATCCTGTGACAACATTGTCCTTGAATTCTAATATTAGGTGGTCCTTTTCCATTATTAAACCTACTATCGAACTTGGCTCCAGGTGATGTAAATGCAAACATCATGTTATACATTCTAATATGGTTTTGGAATTTTTTGCTCTCCGGAGCCTCCCAATCAAACAAAAGATGTCTTAATGTCTCTGGAGGTTCTTTAAGAGTTGGCAACTGAACTTTTCCTTTACGACAACACAGCGAAAATTTTGGATTTGCAGAGTGTTCATTTTTCTTAAGTCTTTCATTATACCACAAGCACGCCCCGCAATAGCCACATTTTTGTAAAGGATCTCCAAGATCATGATAACTTGCTGTATTGTAAAATAATAATGCATTATAATTTAATTGTGCTAATGTTAAAACTAATTTAGCTAAAAGATAGATAGTAATTTACATTGATTTGATGATTCAGTTTCATCTTGTCCTTGAAATTGTCCATGTCCATCACCATCTTCACTGGTTGAATCATACTCACAATCAGATTCTGCCAAGTAAATAAGTTGGTTATAAATGAGCATTGTGGCATATTTAAATATGATAGATAAAAAAATACAACATCTAACCACCTGGATTTCCCCAAGGATCATAATCAGAATCAGATTCATCTTCACTTTCAAAATCATTGTTACTTTCTGGTATGAAAGCGTGACGATAAAGTGTTGGAATCGAATTTCGCAGAACCGTTGTTGGCATATGGCCAACAGCTGTAAAATTGTCTATCAAATTTCGCCCCACCTTATTAATAGCTTGGAGCCTTTTAGATCTTAATTGTTGTGGTTGTGTCCGAATTGATGAAGTTCTCTTGATAGACCTAATTTGGTCTACATTTTTCGTACCCTGGACAGAAGTTTTAATTACATTCTGTTGTGATGGTGTAATTTCATGCAGAGGCTTACGCTTCAAGCAACGTGTGTTGTTCACACCAATTGTTTGGTTCAACCTTGGGTTATCTGTAATAAAAAAAGATTATGCATGTATAACAGATTATATTACGAATAATATAAATAGCAATTAATTTGTTGAATATATTGTGTGTTACCTTGACAATTACTCACACTATCGCAGTTGTTGTGTATATGACAGGGTTCACGTTCTGGAATATTTGTGTCCTTTGAAAAATGGTTAACAATTTTGGGTTGACTGGATCCTGAAGGCTGACTGATATTTTCCATGTAGTCCATTGCCTTGGATGCCAAGCTAATATGTTTAGAAGGTCTACCAAGTTTCTGTTTTGTTTTTGAAACATTATTTTCTTTATGAACAATGGGAGCCAATTTTGCAGGAACACGTATATTTGGAGTTTGATGACGATTCCGACGTCTATTTTGCAGAATACGCAACCTTCTTGCTCTTGCAATTTTTTGTTCAAATTTTTTCAGTTCTTTTTCATCAACCATGGATCCTATAAAAGAAACATGAAAAAAACATCAATCTGATTGCTTATACTGAGAGAAAACAACAAAAAATGCATACAAATCTGAATGCTAAGAACATCCTATTGGAAGCAGGATAAAAAAAACACGAATTCAAAAAAATAAGCTTTAAAAAACAACTGAATTGATCGGTAGATTAATAGAAGAAAACCAACAATAGAGGAAAAAAAATCAAATGATGGATATATAATTAATGTAAGTAGAATAGATAAATTAAACTGACCTTGAGAGGAAGAAGTGTACATTTGTTTGCTTTCTTCAAATTGAATGTGATGAACTTAGATTATGAAATAAAGGTTGAGTTATATATGTTATAAAGAAATAAAACAAAAGTTTTGGAACTTCATAAGGTTGAAAATAAGATGGTGGGAAAGATTGAAATTTAAAAATTATAATTTGAAAGAAAATTGAAAGTTTTAGTGATTAGGCAATATTTTTGAATTAAATGCCATTGGGTGGAATTCTAATTTTCTATGAATTGCATCAGAAAAAATAATAATAAAAGGAATAGATATATATTGAGTGTATTAGGTCTTGAAGTAGGTGTAGATGGTGATGATGGTTTTAGCTACAATCACATAACCCAATGGTTGATTTTGTCTTGAGCCTTGCAATATAAATTTAAGTCTATGAAGTCATGTCATGATTTCCTATACACTACTACCAACACACCAACTAAAGCAATAACAGGTTCCAACCAAGTTTGTTAGATATTACCTCTCTAGTTATATTATTTGATGATATGTTTAATACTTTTAAGATGAAAATTCATGTTTTACTAAACTCATTCTCAGGATAAAATAATTTGTTTGTAAATAGAAACACGATTTTTGAACCTAATTTTATTATGAGATTATAGAATAATATGTTTGAGTATACATGGAAATTAAATTGATTAGCCAGTAAGTAGGGAAAAAATCATAGTAAAAAAGGTCTAAAATCTAGTTAAAATTAGGTAATAAAATTTCCTGTGTGTAGATTGTTTACATTATGCTCTATATTAAAAAGAGTAATAACATAGCTTTAATGCGGTGATTATTTTATAAAATGAAACACAGAATAAAATGTTGGCATTAATGCTTAATAAGTACTTAAAGAACTGGCTATGTAACTTATACGTGATTAATTTTAATTGGTATACGACATAGTTAAGGTTATTGATATTCGAAATTTGTAACCTGATATGTGTAGAAATAATAAAGTAGGAACATGTTTGGAATAGTGGGTGTAATAAGTTAATTGTAAACATAATGACACCTGCAATCTAACCAAAATAATTACATATAGCATATTTAAGCATAGCAAGTTTAATGTAGCAATATGTTGTCTGATACTTAAGATAGAACTGATAAACCAAAAATTCATGCCAGATGTCTGATAAAAAGACACTTAACGAAGCATAAAACCATTATAAGGCACAAGTTTGAGAACTTCGCAATTGTTCATGGCATGTATTCAAAAAATTGGGCGAATTTTTAGTTAATCACTCCTTCTTGATGTGTTTCGCCAACTTAGTGGAAGATAACTGTGTTGGATTGTACACATCAGATGCAATATCTTCATGGTATTTTTCAGCAGATGAACGCTTTGCAGGAGTACAACTCACAACTTGATCCAAATCATTTTCACCACAAGCAGATAATGATTGTTGTTACAAACAGGATTAATATCCATATTTAATATCAGATATGATTATCAGTTACAATCAAGCTATTATGATTATAATAATGCAGAAATTAAAATACAGAATTGATAGTGTTTTGCATACCGTAGGAATATTAAGTGAATCTGAGCACTCAGCAGAAGCATTACTCTTCTGAATCATGAATGACTGGGTTGGATTATTATAGACGACATTCTATAAAAGTGATAATAAGAACCAAAATATAAGATATGGAAATTAAAACAACCAAACAATGCAGAAAAAATAAGACGGGGTAAGCAAGCGCAACCTCATCAGGCTGAAGCTCCTCTGGTTGTATTTCATCAGGTTTAATGTGAGACTTGATTTTGTTGATAACAACTGGATCACGGGAAAGACTGAGGACAGAAGATTGGTGATAGTATGGCTGATACTTGACACGTAATGCAAACTCGATGCCAAGTAGTTTGTCGAGATTTTTTGGGTATATTTTTGGATCATCTTCACCAACCTTAATGAACAGATATAATTATGAACATTATAAGCGCTTGAATAATACCAAAAATAATACCATAACTAAATGACGCAGTTACATGCAATTTCTTGTAAATCTATACACAAATTTAAGGTACCTCTTGCATGGTCTTCCTAAGCGCTTGGGCAGTAATACCAATAATAGCGAGACAATCACTATTCCAAAAGACAAAATCAGACTTGTGACCCTCATAAACGACTTGCACAACAACTTTGTATCTGATAGAATAGTTGCATTTAAAGATATATGAGTAATGTGTAAAAACAAAACTATCAACACTTAAGAAAAATATGCAGAATCTAACCTAGTCAATGGAACATCAACATCCTGCCCACATGTACATCTATAGCTAGCACCATTCAACTTTGAAGCCTTTGGACATTTTATGCAACTTTCATAGTACCATCCAAACTGGTTAGGATTGAATTTAGTGGTTTTTCCAATAGTGATGCAATATGTATCCTGACATGAATTATATGAACGAAATAAAGAATAAATAATATGTATAATAATAATGGTTGTTAAGGAAGTATTTGAAAGTATGTCTATGTATAAAAGAAGGCAACCTTCACAAAATTTCTAAATTCAGCAATTGTCCTAACTTGACTCAGATTGGAGAAATCATTGTTGACGGTACGCTGAGAAGAAGCTGAACCCTGACTTAAGTTCTGACTGAAGCATTGAGTCTGAGATTGAGAACTGTTAAGCTCCCGACATCTGTTACAGAAAGATTACAGTAATTTTAATTACTTCTGTAATAATTGAATTACAAACCTTAGATTGTACTAACTGGTTAGATTGATTTAGGGAATGTAAACTTACTGAGTCTTAAACTTCTCAACAACCGGGTCATGTAGGTTAATGAATAATCTCGAACCTGACCAATTGTTACATATATTTGGCCTACCATAGTCTGTATATTAAAAGTAAAGGAATTAAGGTAAAGGGATAAAACAAGTCCAAGGTATTTCCAAAAATATTAGGTGTACATGATATTCACCTCCAAGCTTGCATTGAGCATGAGTCAATATTAGGACAACAGGTCCTACATCCTTTCGGGCAGCAAGAAAATTCATCAAAGACATAGAATATTTTTCCCATAGTGTTACATCAATCATGTTCCCACTGAATAGCAAAATACATATTTTATACGGTTATCAATTTTTTGCAGAAACCTATGATATGATATTGTATAATTATAAAGTCATACCTTTGATCGCTTAACACAATGTTGCTACACGGTTTCTTTCCAGTTCCAATTGTCGTTGTCTTTACAATCTCATGAAGAAGTCCAATGATTTCTAAAAATAAAATACATTTATAAGAACTTTATGCTTAAACACAACTAAAAATTAGCAGAGAATAATTTGGTAATGAACATATATATACCATATAAAACATCTGTTTTGAATTTTCCTTGTTGAATTTCCCTAAACTCTTTAAAGCGAAATTCATGAAGAGGAATCATAGTTAATTTGTCATCCCTTTGCACCTTTGCACTAGAACAAAAAACAACCTTAAATGGATGGTCAACAGCCTTAAATGTAATGTCATTATCAAACACATGACAGTTATACAGGGTATAGGTCTTATGTTCCTCAATTAAAGTCTTCCAATGCTCCAGATCTCTATACCGAGTTATGACATGAACTCGATCACCCTAAATTGGTGAAACACACAAAAATATAAATTTAAATCCAAGAGTATGAAACCAAGTAAAAAAAATGGACCTTAAAGGACTTTCAAACATTTATCTCTAACCTTTGCATCATTTATAATGAGCTCCATATGCTGATTCCCATTGCTACCGGTCACAATCCAAGAATCAAGCACTCTAAACCCAATTTTCCAAATGTCCATATCCTTTTTGAGATCCTTAATGTAGTCATAATCCCTTGACATTGAAAGCCCTATATACGAAAATAAATAACATTAACCATGCCTTTAGTTATTGGTTTCATTAAAAACATGAAAATATCACATTTTTCATGTTTTTAGTCATAACCTTTAAGATGAATATAACATCTTTTTAGAAACAGGGCTAAATATAACAACTAATGGAAAAAAAACTACCTTTTTAGACTAACAATGAGAATGAGAAAAGAAAAAATGCACCATTTGAACCTTTAAGATGAATATAACATCTTTTTAGAAAGAGGGATAAATATAACAACTAAAGAAAAAAATACATTTTTAGACTAACAATCAGAATGACAAAACAAAAAATGCAAAGATTAAACCTTTAAGATAAAAACAGATTAAAGATTAAACCTTTATGATAAAAACAGATAAAAACAAAAAATGCAAAGATTAAACCTTTAAAAACAGATTTAAATAAAACAACAAATGCAAACAAACAAACTTGATAGAAATCCATTCAGATAAACATTGACTCAGTAAAATCAACATCCTGGCATTAGTTGATATTGGCAGAAATTTTCCTACTTTATTAAAGGTTTCATGATTTCAGATTTCATGCACGGCCAGTATCAGAAAAACTTGTTTTTTAAAAACAGATTCAAGTAAAACAACAATGCATTCAGACTATTGAAAGAAACAAACAGATTCAAGTAAAACAACAATGCAAAGAAACAAACTTTATAGAAATCCATTCATAACAACAAAGAGAAAAAGGCAAATATGAAACCTTAAATATGAAACTGAAAGGAAAAATGAAATCTTTAACATGAAACTGAAAGGATAATTGGTAAATAAATCGTCAATGTAAAGATTATGTGGTTTCGAGCAAAAAAATTGTCAATGCATAACCTGAAGCCATGCATGGTTTCAGATCTAGTGAAAAGATGGTAAATGGCTGGACTAAATCGAAACTTACCGATGAAGATGAAGCTTAAACAGGGTGTTGTTGAAGTTGAGCTATGGAAGTAGCAAGGCTTTGAAGAAAAAGGCTTTGAAGAAAATGACTTTGTGTGATAGAAATGATGAAGAAAGCTGATATGATGTGAAGGAGGGAAATGTTGCTGATCACATGTGTTGGTAATCTCAGAAGCATGTGGCGCTCTCAAAAATTTTCAACACTTATTGGATTACGAAATTGCCCTTCTGGAGGGCAAAATAGAAATTTTGCTCAGTATGCATTTTGATAGATAGTTAGTAGATTCCAAGCCATAGTCAAACCATTAGATATGACCGGAAGCTCTACAATAGCATTGCTAGTAATTCAACATCTGTCTTTGTCCATCCGTTAATGGTATGGAGCGAGTTTCTAAGGTGTTTATTTTTTATTTGATCCTAAGACAATTTATTGGTCAGCATATTTGAAGTTTATCTTTTGGTAGAGGTTTAGTTTTTTTTTCGAAGCTCTCTCTTCCTTTGCTCTAGATTCCTTTTTTCATTAGGAGTTTTCTGGTATCTTTGTTGCTGTTTTGTGGTATATAAACCCATTGTTTCATCCGCATCGACGTCACAAAGCCAGGAGAACCAGATAGTTTTTGCAAGCATAAAATGACACTCTTCGTCTCTAAGACAAACTCCAAGTCGTAAATTATTAAACGACGGTGATAACGAAACATCCTTATTGCATTTATACATTCTATGGGTCGGTTTCACCCACCAGTGCAAAATTGTAAGAGTCGACCATTGTGGATCAGAATTAGAGGAAGTTGCACTACTTGAACGAACGACATAAAAATATATATTTTAATATTATTCATGACATGAAAGGGATGTTTCTAATGACAATACCATATAAACAATATCACGTATGATCCACATCATTAATGAACACACCACATCATACAAAGAAAAAAGAGTCCTAAAATTTCAAATATGAAGATAAAAAAGCTGGTTTTTGAAAATGGTATCAAACATTAACTAAATTGAAAATCGGGAAATCAAAATTGCAAATAAAAAATAGGTGACTACTAGGATACCCATGAAAGAATGGTGGGTAGTTTACCTCAACCAATAAACATTAGCCACATAAACAAATTTTTAAGTGGTATCCATGAACTATCTTGACCCCACCAATAAATTGCTCATTTTCATTGGTTGGTGGGTAAATTACCCACCATTCTTTAAAGGTAATCTAGAAAAAACCTTAAAAATAATAATATTTTTTTTCTTGTCTGTGAACCGGTCCGGCCCGACCGGATATATATGAGGGAATAATAATCTAAGATAAGAAGATACTTACGCGTAATTGTACTTCTCTCTTCAGATACGCGTTCCGTTCTTTTCGATTACCCAAACCTAAGCCTCAACTCGCTAGGGTTCATAATCGCGTTTCAACCAATCTCTTCATGTAATTGGTACGTTTTCTTCCCCCTTTTCCAATTCCTTCCTCACGTTTTTCTTTTCTTCAAATTCCCAAATCTCAATTATCCCCCAATTTCCAATTTCCAATAAAAAGGGGTTTTTTCCCCATGATTTCTTTCCTTTCGTTTAGGGTTTTTCACGCGTCCCTTGTCCCCCTCTTTCTACTATTTGAATTCTATTTACATGTTGAAGATTGTTTCAATAAGTAGCTTATTTCAATAATTTATTTATTTATCATAGTGAATTATGTATCGAATTACTGCTACAAGTTCTGAACTTTGGTCTTTCTTAGTGCCATTGTTTCAATGTGAAATTTAAGTAAAAGAGAAGAAGAAAAAAAGTTACTTTTGAAGCGCTTCATTTGTTCAATTGTTCGCTTATTTGTTAATTTTCTCTGAACTTTTTGCTTTAATGATAAGTTGTTTTTTGGTTTGTTTCAAAACGCCTAGCGACGAAATTCACACACAATTATACATAAGCGCCTGTTTGGATTGACTTACATGAGCTTATCCATTGACATAATGTATGAGAGAATTTATGAAAACAGCTTATGACATTTTTCATTAGCTTTTTTCAGCTTATTTTCAAAATTTCTCCAAAATAGCTTATGAAAACAGCTTATAGCATATACAAAAAAATTATTTATTTTATTTTATCTTTTGATTTAGAAATAGCTTATGTAAGCTTATATCATAATAAATAAGCGTTTGTGCTATAAGCTACAAATAAGCTGTTTATCCAAACAGAGCCTTAGTGTTGAGAAGTGGGAAATTGCAGATTCGAACCCGCGCACCAACATATCAAATGTTCCTACAAGCTTTTACCATGAGTTACATATGGGACTGTACTTATGAAACAATGATAAGTACTTTACTTTAATGCCACTTTAAATGGATTTACTTGTGATTGAAATGAAACAGTAGGTGTATTCTTTATAGGCTTGTTCCATGCACTATTATGTTCTTCTGTCATTGTTACAATGTTGTTTTGACTTTTCGCGGTTTTGTTTTCTCTTTTGTTATAGGAATGAGGTTGTGATTTCATATTCATAACTTCGCTGAGAGTTAACGTTTGACAAAATTGTAACTATTGGAGTGAGAAGGGTAATACATTTTCTGATTCAATCATGGAGATACAGACTTCTGGCAGGCCAATTGAGTCCTTGCTAGAGAAAGTCCTTTGCATGAACATTCTGTCATCTGATTACTTCAAAGAGCTTTATCGATTAAAAACATACCATGAAGTTATTGATGAGATATACAATCAAGTTGATCATGTGGAACCATGGATGACGGGGAACTGCCGTGGTCCTTCAACTGCTTTCTGTCTTCTTTACAAGTTTTTCACCATGAAGCTCACTGTCAAGCAGATGCATGGGCTACTGAAACACCCTGATTCTCCTTACATAAGAGCGGTATGTAGAGGTTTGTAACAATGAAGAGTGTGTGTGTGTGTTCACGTGCATGATGTTTTTGTTAGTTTGCGTATGAATATCTTATTCACCATTTTGTATCAAGTTTAGGAAGTGTTGAATTTATATTCACCTTTCATAATTAGCCATCTTGCATATCAAGAAAATATTAGTGCACCCGAGACAGTTTGATTGATAATATAGTATTTACTTGTTTTATTTAAATTACTGGTCTGTTTGGATTGACTTATTTGAGCTTTATCTACTGGCATAAGTTTTGTGAGACTGTTTGGGAGAACTTATGAAAACAGAATATGACAGTTTTCATAAGCTTTTTCTACTTATTTTAGTAAGTTCTCCAATAATATACAGAGTAGCTTATAAAAACAACTTATAGCATACACAAATACAATTTAACATTATTTTATCTTTTGCTATAAAAATAGCTTATGCAAGCTTATACGTAAGCGCTTATCATGATAAGTGCTTGTGCTATAAGCTGCTAATAAGCTGTTTATCCAAACAGGCCCTATATATTGAAATGTTATAAGAGAGTTTGGGCTTAGTGCATTTGTGGATTTTGTTCAATCATCAAAGCCAAGGTAGACTAAATCAGGGATAGATGGTAGGATTGAACACTTCCATGGCTTTCGCTTGCTGCTATGATATTGCTCACATCTATAAGCATGAATTAGCGAGATTATAGGGGATCACTTTGATCCATTTTGGTCCAATTTCAAGAGGCCAAGTTGTCCATTTTTGAAAAATAAGACTTGAGCACCCTTGAAATCTTAAGACCTAAGATTCTGGACCTCTTCTATCAATCATTTGACCTTCCCTTGTAATCTGTACGCCTGTGGCTGCAATCTGATGTGGCTTGTGGTTGATATTTTAGAGAGCTTGGCTGTTGGTTTGACCTTCCCACTTCCTGCTTCTTATTCATTCAGCATTTGTTTCGGGTTGTTTGTAGCTCTGTTGTCAAAGCGGAAAAGCGGCGCGGCGTGGCCACCCCAAAAATTGACGCGGTGCGGGGTGCGGGCGCGTATCGGGCACTATTCCGGTGACGCGGACACTAATATTTTAATACTAGAATACTATAATGTTGAAAAAGAAATACTAAAACACCTTAAATATTACTCAAAATTCATAATTTATTCATAATTTGAAATAAAACAAGTCTTAAGCAAAACATAAGAACATACTTGCAAGAACTACTAATAAAATTCAAGGTAGCCAACACTTTAAGCCTCTAAAGCTTAAAGTAACAAAAGTACTAAACATGAAATAAAATTCAATAATCATGAAAATCTTCATCATCACTTCCACAATCACTCATGCGTACTTATTTCTTTTCTTGAGTGAATCTATCACAAATTATAATTTAAATGTTAGTTTAAATGATAGATGATTACGAAACTCTAAATCTAAAGAACTTAATATCAAGGACGTACATGCTCAAAAGTACTCCAATTCCTCTCACACCCCGATGAGCTACAAGTCAAACTCAATATTTTAATAGCAAGGAGATGCAGATTTGGTTTTTTTGATCCATACCTCTTCCACCACTCAGCTGAAATGCAATTAAATTATTTGCATTAACATATAAAATTTATCATGTAACTAATTTTTTTACGAAATAGCAATAACTTACCAGGAGATGTATGCTTATCTTCTCTTTGCCTTATTGCTTCACTCAATCTAAAGTTACCCGCACAAGCCTTATACTTTGTCAATTCTCTATGGATGTCATCCTAAACTTCAGTAGAAGAAGAAAGCTTTCTAATGCATGCATAAAGCCGATCCAACAACAGATCATCATTCTCCATTTGTGGATTGTTATAAAAATGCTTCCGATTTAGATAATGTCCAGCTGCATGTAGCGGATGATGTAGCTGAATACTCCACCTTTTGTCAACAATTTCAAGGATTGGTTTGTATTGCTTTCATTGTCATCAAAGTTTTTCTTAATTTGATTTCTTGCATCCACGATCGCTTGATATATGAAACCCATTGCAGGGATTTTTTCATTATCAACAAGCCTAAGTACTTTTATAAGAGGCCCCATAGCTTTAAGAACATGAATAACATCCCTCCCAAAATGTAGACTTTAAGAACAATAGCAGTTGCCTTAATACCCTTAGCTTCAGTACTTACCTTTAGGTCCAACCATTCTTGAGAAGTGAACATGGTTCTAATTTTTTGTTTTAGGTTGTGCAACCTTTGCAAAGTAAGAAAGTTTGTTGCAAACCTTGTGACTCCATGTCTAATCAACTCCATTTCAGCTTTCTCCCTCAACAAATTCAAAACCAAAGAATGGTTATAGATGAAACCCACAAGACTAATTCCTTGAGTCACAACCTTTTTTACTTTTGGAATCTTTCCAATCTCTTCTAGCATTAAATCTATACAATGTGCAGCACATGGAGTCCAAAAGATTTTCGGTCTCGTCTCTTGTTGAAGTTTACCTATAACAAAATATTTTTGAAGACATTTAAAGAATGTAATGATACATAATATGTTCGGCATAAAGTAAATGAAGGAGGTAGAAAACCTTACCGGCCAAAACATAATTGCTTCCGTTGTCCGTAATCAGCTGCACAACATTGCTTTCGCCAACCTCCCCAACAAATTGATCCAACATCTCAAAAATTGCCTTTCCGCTTTTCACATGTGAGGAAGCATCAATACTCTTAATAAACATAGTACCTGCCGGAGAGTTGACTAAAAAATTAATCAATGTTCTTCCCTTTGTATCGGTCCAACCATCAGACATTATGGAACAACCATATTTTGCGGCTTCCTCCTTGTTAGTCTCCAACATTTTATTTGTATTTTCCAACTCTTTGTTAAGACATGGGTTTCTCAATTCATGATAGAAAGGAGGCTTCAAATTAGGACCATATTGACCAATTGCTTCAACCATCAATTTGAAACTTTTTGATTTTGCAACGTTGAACGCAATTCCATTTAGGTAAAAAACGCGAGCTATATATTGGTTAACAGTTTCTCTTGCTTTCTTACTAAAACCATCTTTCATATTTGTTTGCTTTCCTTTTCCCAATGTTACCTCATAATTTTGATAGAACAATACATCCAATGGGCCTTTTGTAGTACCCTTCTTGGCAGCCAGAATTCTCCCCACTTCAGTCCTTTGCCTTTTCCCATTTACCAACCTTCCAATCTCTTGAAGTAGTGCTGCCTCATCATCATCTTCGTGAGCCTCACCTGAAACAGCTTTCACCTTTGCCAATCTACTTTCTTCATGAGCAGTTAAAATCAATCTCACCTTCTCCGATGTCTTTTTGCAAGCTCTAACATTTCCTGTTACTCCCATTTGATGTTGTTTGGCCCTAGAAATTCCACCATTAGACTCTGACAAACAAAAATCACACGTGACTTTCTTTGTATTAGTCTTGTCCCTTAAACCGTTGTATTTCCATCCTATGTCAGGAAGGGTTGGTTTGAAGTAGCTCAACAGAGGAAGCAACCGATTGAGCATTTGAATCAACAGCATTGGATGATGATGGTTGTGAACTACTTGCCATAGCTATTCATATTGGTCATTGGATTGGAACAAAACAGAAACAGAGGGAAAAAAAAGCAGAATTAGAAAATAGATGTGAAAGGAAACAGAATTCTGGAAAAAACAGAATTAGAAAAAGAAAACAGAATTAAAAAACAGAATTAAAAAAAACAGAGAAGATGAAAGGAAAACAAAACAAAACAAAACAGAAAAACAAATCATTTTTCGTTTTAGAAAAGGAAAAGGAAAAGATGTGAAACAAAACAAATGATGAAGATGAAAGATGTGAAACAGAAAAGGAAAATGGGAAGAGATGATGATGTGAAACAGAAAAGGAAAGTGGGAAGAGATGAGGATGAATGAAGATGATTACCTGTGAAACAGAGAGGTGAAGAGATGAAAACCAGTGTTGTTGTGCAGTGAAGAGAAGAGATGAAGAGTTGTTGTGTTTTCACGATGAAGAGAAGAGAAATCCAAGTGTTGTTGTGCGGCTGTGTGTTGTGTTTGATGCTGAAAAGTCACTTAGGGTTTCTGAAATTACAAAATTGGCCTCTGACCCGGTAGCGCCCGCTTTGACCCGATAGTGTCGCTCCACCCAAAAACTGCGGCCGCTTTCGCCGCGAACCCCAAACGTTCCGCCTTGGAGCGTCGCAACTCGGCCAGTTGTTTTTGGCCACTCCGCGCCACGATAGCGCCGGTAGCGGCCGCAATTGACAACAGAGGGTTTGTAGTGCTCGACTGAATTCTTGGTTGATTATTTGATTGCTCTATTTGTGTACTATGTTTGGTGCTTTATCCAGCAATATCCTTGATTATTTTAAGTCTTTTAGTTTTATGCGTTGTAAGATACTGTGTTTTATACCTCAGGTTGGTAAATTTTACTTTGTTGCGAGTGTTGTGAATTTAGGCTTTGATAATAATGAAAATCCTTCTCTTTTGCTTCTAATTTTCATGATGTTAGGAATGCTTTGCATCATGTATTCCTTTATCTTGATCTCGAGTTTTGTTTAATGAGACAAAAGATGGTTTAGTTACAATCTGCTTGGCATCAAAATAAAGAGAGTATGCTTTGTTGCTTAGATAGATGTTCCACCTTTTTTAATTTTAGCTTTTAGGCATATGTCAACATTCTTATTGTTTTGCCCTTATATCCATTTTATCTTGTGATCTGCATTGATTCCTTATATTGGTTATAGGTTGGATTTCTCTATCTGAGATATTATGCTGATCCAAAGACTCTGTGGAGCTGGTTTGAGCCATATGCAAAGGATGATGAGGTATGAGAATATGATTATGAAATTTATCGCTTTGGATGTCCGTCTTCCAATGTCATTTATTAAGTTTGAGTTATCATCTTTTTCTTGTTACTTTATTCAAACATTCCCTCCATCCCTTACAATAAGACCCATTTACAAAATTCACGGGTATTAAGAAAAGTTGTAGCAAGAAATTTGTAAAAAATGTGTTACTTTTCCATAGTTGATATCATAAGAAAGAGAAAACAAATTTACGTTTTCCAATTGTAAACTAAATAGAGGTATTTTTTATATTAAAAAAAAAAGTATTAATGCAAGTGAAAGTTTGAAAATGGTCTTACATTAAGGGATAAAGAAATATGAGAAGTAGGTCTTATAATTAGGGATGGATGGAGTAAATCTATTTCATTTTTTTTTCGATATTTTTACTTCAAATTATATGACTACTTCTTTCTTTGCAATTACACACACTTTGATCATGTACAAAATTTAATATTATCTATGAGGGGTTTTCTTCATGGTACTGATGCCTTGATGTCGTACTTTTTCATAACATTCTATTTTCTACTTGTATAACAATTTTTTGTACCTTTGCTTGATATGGAGATATGCAAGTAGTATATTTTGTCAAAAATATGATTTGTTTTTTAGCCAAATTTATCAAGATTTTGGTATTTATTGTATGTTTTGCTGTGGCTGTATGGTCCTTTTCTATGAAAAATAGTTATTTGTTTGGGTTTCAATTTTATCGAATGAATATCTATTTTAGGGATAGCATTTAAAAGTTCTCTTTTAGGTAACATGCTAATTATATTAGTCATATTGAGTTATGATACTTTATCAATAAAAACTGATGATGCTTTATTTCAGGAATTTTCTCCTGGATCTAATGGACGGATGACTACGATGGGTGTATATATCCGTGATTTGCTCCTTGGACAGGTTCGTTATCTTTTATGAGAGTGTGCTTTCTGGTTTAAGTTCTTTGAGCTCATGATTTAATTTTGATTGTAGACAAGCAAATGCATTTACATGATAACGGCAAACTATACCCTGACCCCCTTGATATTTAGATTTTTAAACATAATGACTTATAAGGCTAGGGAAAATAATCAGTTGACTGAAGTATTGACTAGTTAAATTGAGAAATCTCTCTTCAGAGTTCTTCTACCAGAATCCAGGTGCATCACAAGAATGCAAATGCAGATATGTTCCTCATCATCACATATTTTGGAGTAACAGTATGAGGTGCTTTCACACTTTCAAGATCTTTGGGCATAAACTTTTTGCACTTACCAGTAATTCTAATAAGTATACTAGAATAGAATTTTTTTTTCTTTTCTACCACGGCATCTTTTTCTTGTTTTATTTCTAAAATCACTACACCTAGATTCCCAGAAGAAAACTGAGTATTCAATCATACATCTGCTTTAGAATAAGACTAATTTTAGTCCTGGTCAAAGGGACACTAATATTGGGAACCTGCACTCGAGTGATCAAATTGTTAGACTTTGGGAGACTGAGAATAGAGGTTAAATTCGACGGAAAGACCAAAAGGATAAAGTGTTTCTATTATTATTATTATTATTATTAAGTCAAGAATCAAGTAGAATACTATTCTTCAAGGGCTTTTCAAATTTGATAAAATCGAGGGAGGAAATTAGTAGCCAGTGCATATTTGAGTTGGGGGACCAAAAAAGGATTTTCCCATCTTGTGTATCATCCATTCCTTTTTACTTTTTTAATTTTATCTCCTTTTCTTTCTGAGGTTGAGCTGATATTTTGTCCTACGTGTCATTAATTTTGCATTTTTGTTTCCCCTGCAAATTTTAGGGTCCTCTAATCCTTTATGAAGCGTAATTTCCTTGAGATCTTAGAGAAAGAAATGGGTATCCTGTAATGCCCCAGTGTAAAACGCCTTTGTATATCAGGTTTTTGCAACTGCTTTATTTTCTGATCATTTAACCTATATTTCCCTTGACATTTTTCCTGGGTGTAGGGGAGTTGCTGGAACCCCTCACTTATGATTCAAACTTTTGATATTCTTGGTTTATAAAAGGAAGGAACAAGTTCAAAAACTGAAAAAACTGGTTATCTTTTCATATGCAAGAAGAGATTCTGGAAAGAATTCTTAATGCTTATAGTATGCTCCTTATTTGTTTTTTAATAAATACTACTTAGGGTACTTTATCCCATTGTGTTAAAATTTAGGGCCTAACTCATCCTTACAAAACCGGTTCATAAGGTGAGGAGTGCCTACTCTTTATAAATTATTATCATGAGTCTTATCTATACCACCCCCCTCATGCCCAGCACTCTTTTTGGGCTTGGTGCGTGGATAGGTAGGTGGCCCTTGAATTCGATAAGCTCTGATACCATGTTGAAATTTAAGGTCTGACTCATCCTTACAAAACCGGTTCATAAGGTGAGGAGTGCCTACTCTTTATAAA
The DNA here is from genome assembly GCA_018208015.1 of Medicago ruthenica. Lineage (NCBI taxonomy): Eukaryota > Viridiplantae > Streptophyta > Magnoliopsida > Fabales > Fabaceae > Medicago > Medicago ruthenica. The sequence goes on from CM031375.1 coordinate 19,870,326, forward strand.
CTATTATCATGAGTCTTATCTATCCGATGTGAGACTTGGGATTTTCCCAATACATTGATATTTTGTTGGTCATGTATGGATTGACTTCATGGTTGCTTTTGTTTTTTATTTGAATTTGAATTTCTTGTGAATTTTTGTTCGGCCTTTTACGTTGTCAGCACATGTACACAATCTTGCTCTTCTCATCCTTTCTTTTTTTTTCATGAATATTTAGTATTTATATCAATGCTCACCGTTTCTTAGGGTAAAGTGGGTAACTATCTCTTCTGGCAGTTATCATTTTTGTGTTCTATTTGTTTGATTTTATATGATTAAATGTCATCATCGACAAATTTGAATGCCCCGTTGCCCCATTTTTTTATCCTTCTTTCCTGGTAATTTAACTTGCATAGTACATTGATGATTTTGTTCTGCTGTTGCAGTACTACTTCGACACACTTTTTCCTCGCATCCCAGTTCCTGTAATGCGTCAGGTTGTGGCAAATCTGGAAAAGTTGAAGCTCCCTACTACACATTGTGGTACGACAGGGGAAACCACCCGTCACGGTTCTGATGACACTGCCCGTAGACCACCTTCTGTGAAAGCTGCCCTTTCAGTCTCTTTTGGTCAGCGTGCTCCACATCGAGCCTCTACAAGGGATTCTTCACCCATTCGTCGTACGGTACCTGCTCCTCATGACAAAAATGGCACTGATGACATAAGAAGATCTCCCAGCAATCATCGCAGTCAGAGCCGTGAATATCCTGAAAGGGATAGGGACAGGGAGCGGTCACGCTCCAGGGACAGGGACCGAGAAAGGGATAGGGACAGATATTATGACCGAGATAGGACCAAGGACCGAGATGCTGAAAGATACAGGGATCGGGACCGGGATCGGGACCGGGATAGGGACTTTGAGAGGGACAGATCCAGGAGGGATAGGGACCGAGAGAGAAGTTATGATTATGATAGGAGGTCTAAGTACGCAGAGAGAGAAAGTAGCCGGGATTATGACAACAGCATTGGCAATGGTAGTAGGCACCATCGTAGTAGGAGCCGGAGTAGAAGTAGGAGCAGGAGCCGAAGTCAGAGCCAAGTTGGCACCGCACGCTATGACTCACGCTCTAGTCCACAGAGAGATGGAAGTAAGAAGACTTCTGCATCAAGTAATCTAGCTAAACTTAAAGATTTGTACGGTGATTTAGGTGATAGCAAAGGAGATGCCAACATGGAAAGAATTCCTAGAAGGGATAATAGTGGCGAAGAGGTTATTAGACTTGGTGGCTCTTCTTGGAAGCACTGAGAACGATCACAGAATGCTTGTATCTGATGTCGGATAACTGTTCCATTGAAAAAGAGCATATTGGATTTTTCCTTTTCATTGCCTTTCATTATCACTTGGTTGACATAAGTTATAGGTTGATGAATGCCTATCTATATTTAGCATATATAGATAATGTATACTAAATTTATTCTGGTACATTGAATTCCCTGCTTTGTAATTGCAAGTTTTAGACTTAATGATCATTTTATGGAGACTTGAAGTACCATGCTTCCATTGTTCAGTTGAAACTATGTTATGATAGACTTAATTCATATTCTAATGTTGAACTACCTTCAGGAGTTTGAGCTTTAACTTAAGTCGATATTCTGATGTCGTTATAATATATGCTAAGCTGCTGGATAAGTTGCTGTCTAGATGCAAATTGATGGATTGTTTATGTGTCGATGTTGCTCAACATTAATGTATTATAAATCTGACAAATGATAGTTTTTTTTTTAAATTTTTTTGCTAAATTTTCGATAAACATGCATTTATAAGTAAATGTTCTTCATTTTAATGAACTTGCATGCCACTTACCTTTGGCTTAATTTTTGTTCTGCACAATTCCTTTAGAACAGTACATAAAATTTATAAACGCAGGAAGGTTAAAGTTTTATTATCTTCATGTAAAGGAAAATAAACTGCACATTATAAGTAAATAATAGGCCATGAAAGAACCTTTTCATCAATGAAGATGCAATAATACAATGACGAAAACCTGAAGCTATGTGAATACGTGATGCTAAAACCTCTTCTATAATTTCAAATAAAATAAAAATTGTTAGGTTTACTATCATGATACATTTTCTACTATCAAGCAGGGATAGAATTTTGGAATGCAATTGCATTCCCCTATACTACTCTTCAGTAAACCATTTGCAATGAGATTTTGCTGTATTGCACTGCAGAGTAAAACGAAGCGCCTGGTTTATTCCAGTGAGCTTCTTCTGGGCTATTCACACTTGAGGGAACGGTATATGTGTCTGACAAAGATTAAAGAAGCTCTGAAACCCACAGTTCCAAGCATAAGAAAGAAACCATAGCAAATGCAAGCCATGTAGCCGAAAAAGAAAGAAGTTTGCATGAAACCAGACATATCTGATCTTGCATGGTAGAAAAACATGCAGTAACCATATATGAACAAGCCAGTTGATCCACCACAAAGGAAAGACCTAATATCATGTAAAAAATGACAAGTTAGAAAATACAGGGACATGAATTTCATCAATGTTAGCTTAAGAATACACATGTATTGTTTTGACAGTCATTTTCTTAAAAATCTGTGAATCTGACTCTTCCTTGAGTTGAGCGTGAGCTTAGATATTCTTCTACCTCTACATTTTAGAGGTCGGCCACTAAATTCATCCAACAACAAAGAGATCAATGCATTCAACTGTTAGATGAATTAAGAGGACCGACCTCTGACTTCAGAGGCAGGCAGAAGAGGATCAAGATCCGTCTAGAATGGCCAAAGCTTTGTAGCATCATCTGTTTCTTTGAAAAATATTTTTAAATCAGGAAAAATTATTCATGCATGCCAAGGTGATTGTGTTTGAATGGAAGGAGTGCGTATTCCCATAATACTTTTTTTCATGGCCTAAACTCTGATGAATAAACAAAGAAAGTATAGAGAGCACTCAGTGTTACATAATACATACCTCCACCACCATTCATGATCCTCAGCAGCAAGTTGAAAGTATGTCAATGCCACATTACCAAAAGCAGTGACAATCAAAAGAATGATGAAAACAATGAACAAAATGCTGTATATGGTATAAATCTGATGACCCCACACACTAGCAAATATGTAGTAGAGTTCAATGAAAATGGCACTGAATGGCAAAAATCCAGCCATAGCCATTTGAGCAAGAGTTTTACGGTACCAAGGTAGTTTGGGAATCTCCCTCGGATACTTGTTGGTTCGACAAGGCGCTTGAAACTCTGATTGGCTATTCTTACCAGCAATTCCACCCAATACCAATAAAGGCGAGGTTACAAGTGTCCATATTAGGAAAATAACTACAATTGTTCCAAAGGGTAGTGCTGCAGTGGAGTTATAGGCGACAGCAACCGTGTTAAGAAAGCTGAATGTCAAAAATAATGGTCCAGAGAATAGACTACCAGTTAACACCAAAATTTTCACCTGAAATTATGCAACAAACCAATACTTGATAAGAGTAATCCCCTTAGTTTTTTCTTTCCGCGGTATACTTTCAATCGTTTTAAAGGAAAAACA